>CM057351.1:377739108-379141494 GCA_030015575.1 Agapanthus africanus
TTGATGACTTGTTACTCCATCCATTTAGGCACTTAATCTGGAAAAGTTGGACAAACCATGAGAGGGTAGAATACTTTGCATTCTCATAAATTTGTTTTCTAGCATCATTCATGAACTTTTCATACTTATCCGCACGCGGTCCTTGACCGGAAGGAATGTCATTTTCGGTACGAATAGATTCACCTAGGGCATCCTCAACCATATCCTCCATTTGTTCTCCTGGAAAGAAATTACCGTATTCTTCTTCTGCCACATTACCGTCTTCTCCTTCTTTTTCTGCCGCATTACCGTCTTCTCCTTCTTCTTCCGCCGCATTACTGTCTTCTTCTCCTTCCCCGTGATATAGCCAAGTTATATAAAGTAATTCTACCTTCTGCCAGTACTTATTCCCACATCTATCGCACGGGCAAAGAATCTTCTCTAACACGATCTTATTATGTGCGTGTGCAAATTCAATGAAAACAGCAACTCCCACGACAAACTTAGGTTGCATATGTTGTTGCCAATCCACATATATCCAGTCCTTAACTCTGATATACTCATGGGCCATGTTAGACTGTATAACATATAAATTGTAGGTTATGATGACTATATTGAGAAATCTAAGAACGGGATGGTTACTAATAAAAGAGAAAATCAGTGTATGAGAATTGTGTGTGCGTTCGTCGTTGAAAAGAATAAATTATCGATAAACAAAGTTAGATTTGAGGATACCCATATATGAGTTGTATTCTATATATGTGTGTTTTAATTTATGATTTTGCTTAAGTGTAGGGTTGTTAGTGTGTATGTGCTGTGTGTGCGTTTGTTGTGTATTCGTGTTGTATGTGTGTATTTCAGCTATCAGGGGTAAGGCTTCTATCCCATTAAGAATGTATAGAGCAGACACTCATTCGCTTGTGCTTTCAACCGTTTCGAGTAAATTTCGGTAGCACCTTCCCGCTATTCTCCGAGTACACTGTAATAGAATAGATAATCATTTCAAAGTTGTGAAACAATGATGAAATTAACATCTAATTTATCTTTGTGATAACCAGCGTAAAAGTACCGACGAAATAACTCGAAACGAATGAGAATACAAGTGAATGCAGGTGTTTTCTTTATACATTCCTAACTTGTCCACACTAGAAAAATCTATCGGTTATCATACAATTTAATCTTCTCGTCACATAGACTACACGACGGTTGTTAGTACCGAACTATACCGTCCAATATTTAACAATCTTCGTATAGTTCTATGTCACGACGAATATCGAACGTATGTTAACCGATAGACGGGGACTAAGTCGCGCTTTGATTTTCATATATGAGTATCGATGAGAATATGAAAGTTTTATATTATCATCGAGTATCATTTATTGGTTTTAACTTGAACATTTAACTTGAATAGGTTTTACGTTTACATTTCGTTATTAAGGGTTCGAAGTTTTTAGTTTAGGGTAAATTTTTCTTGCGTTTACGGTAAAGTTGTACGTTTACGTTATCATCGAATATCCTACTGAATGAACTAGTGCACCCTAAACCCTAACCCTGAGTAACCCAAATTAACCTAATTAACCATAATCGTTACCCTAACACAAATTATCCCTAATTAACTCAAACTTAACCCAATTTACCCAAATTATCCTAATTAACCCTAATCAACACCCTAACCCTTTCAAATTATCACTAATTAACCCAATTAACCCTATCTATTTTATGTAAGTAACCCAAATTAACCCTAGCATCTAACCCTAACCCTTAACCAAACCCTAACCCTAACCCTGAACCAATCCCTAACCCTAACCCTAATCATACACTGAACCCTAACCCTAACTCTAACCCTAACCATTCACTGAACCCTAACCTTAACCCTAGCCCAAGTCCTACCCTAACCCTAACCCTAACCCCAACTAATTAACCTTAACCCTAACCCTAACTGAACCGAACCCTAACCCTAACCCTAACACTAAACTGAACCCTAACCCTAACCGAACCCTGAACCCTAATCCTAGCCCAAGTAGCAACCCAATAATCAACAAAAACAGAAATAAATGCATAATTAGAAGTAAAAATATGAAATTTACTAACCTGTAGGCCGGTGATGGAGGAGACCGGAGATGGTCGACGACGCAATCGGCGACGAGAGAGTTCCTAACATCGACGAGGAAGTCGACGGTGATGTCGGGGACGACGAGGCGCGCGGGAGTGCAGTGGCGACGAGGCACGGGCGATGGCGACGAAGCGCACGCGGGAGAGTGAGAGCAAGGAATTTGTGAGAAAGAAGAAATTTCTGGGATTATTTTTTATAAAATAACCCATATAATGCCCCTAGGGATGAATCCGTAAGGCCTTCGTTTGCGGCTCTGTGAGGCCAAATAACAAATTACGTTTTAATATTTTTAAATTAAAACATAGAGCACGGTAGGGACAACCATGGGGACCTACGGATTAATCCGAGGGGGCAATAAAAGGTTGTCCCTATGGATACCTTTATCCATAGGGGCAACCCCTTATTGTAGTAGTGAATGATCTTACAAGTTCACTTGAGGCCCTTAATATTAAAACGCTTTGCTTTTGTGCTTATTAATTTAATATAATTATTTAGTGGTTAAATTAGTAGAGATGTGTGTGTAGGCATGTGCATTTTTTTGGGGATTGGGGTGAGAGAGGGGAGATGGCGTTTTAGCACACCCATGTTCACTGCAAGAAAAATGTACTTAATCCGTCGGCATAAGACCAACGGATTAAGTTGGTTTCCGACAGAATAGAGTTATTCCGTCGGATAATACCCGACGTATAAAATTACGATATAATAATGTTTATTACGTCGGGTCTTGGACTAATTTCGTCTCCAGAGGTTTTTTCGTCGACTTCATGCCGACGGAAAAAGTTTTTAAAAACCTAGAAAATTAAGCCATTTTTTTCATGTTTGATGACTTATTCCGTTGGCTCTTTAGTTTTTTCGTCGGGTATAGCCCAACAAAATAACTTGGCAACAGAGAAAAAAATGCATGCCCTGCAATTGCTTCATCGAAAAAATTCGATACACAAAAACATATACCTGCTGTACAAAGCGGTTCCAAATCCAATTCCAAATCACTAATTCCATTTCAATCCACGACAAAATATATAATCAAATATAAGAAATACTAAATTCATTCAATTACAATTCAAAAATATACAAACCGTTAATTCAATTACAACTACTAAACAAAAAGAAACCAAGTCTGAGCCTGCAAAAAATGACAAGAAGACGCGATATCGAGAAAGTATGAGTCTTGCTGATAGAGAGAAAGCGATAAATACGTTTAGTGAAGAAAAAAATTAGAAAAATCTCTACCTTCAATAAACTTATTTATCGTTTTCTTTCTCTCGGCAAGACTCAAACCTTTCTTGATCCCACTTCTTCATGAGCTCACTAGGGGGCACTGCCATCGTCGGATAGGGGGCATCAGGATAGTCGTTGAAATCGAGCATCTCTTACAGCGTTATAAATATACAAGTATTAGAAACAGATATACATGATAACTATATGAAAGTTGCATTGAACATAAAGATTATCAATAAAACTTACATCTCGTATCTCCTTGCCTGATTGTTCTAGCCTCCGAAACATCCTTCTTCTCGTTTCTATATCGTCTAAGGCTTCTGCTCGGCTCATGCGCCAGGATGAACCCGAAACCGACGTGGATCCAGATACAGGATACGTGAAGACGGGTGCTCGATCATCAGCGGTATGTGGAGAGCCTTCTGGGTGATATATCGGGATAGACGGAGAGGGAGATGGGGCAGCAGCGGGTGCGGGTGTCGCGGGCTCTGTTTACCGCCGGAAATCGGGAAGACGGACTATCTTGCCTGAATCTGGGGGCAGATGCTAATTGGTGCTATCCGTCCACCTCTCCGAAGATGCCAAGTTGATTTATGGCACCGTATATCGAAGATTTAAACGGATGCGGCCAATATAGCAGACTTCGTCAGATTCCCCCTCATGGTGAAGGGTTTTTGATTGTGGGGACGCTCTTCCCTGCAGACGCAAGCCCATGAAGTTAATTACGCTACCGCATCGTGGTAACCACTTTCTCCTTCTCCAGATGGTCACTTCGTGTCGTGG
Organism: Agapanthus africanus; assembly: GCA_030015575.1. Taxonomy (NCBI): domain Eukaryota; kingdom Viridiplantae; phylum Streptophyta; class Magnoliopsida; order Asparagales; family Amaryllidaceae; genus Agapanthus; species Agapanthus africanus. The sequence continues at coordinate 377,743,202 of CM057351.1, forward strand.
GTGCTTGTTTTGTTTGTGGTTGCCCGTGGATTGTATACGGAGACTGATTTACGTTGTCGCCCGTAGGGCGTGGATTAGTCCAAATCCGTATCTTCTTAGATTTGGGTTTTGGCTTGGGTTTAAGGATACGTTAGCCTCATTTGAGACTAAGATCAACTTAAACGTATATTAAGGATACGTTAGTCTAATTTTTAGACTAAGATCAACTTAACGGGATCGTTTAGATCCAACAAAAGAGCATTTAGACTCTATTGTTTAGTTTAGGGACATTACGGTCGATTACCAGTTTAAGGACATGGTGGTCCAAGGTTAAGGACATCATAGTCCATGAGTTTAAAGACATCACAGTCAAGATTAAGGACATCATAGTCCGTGAGTTTAAAGACCTCACAGTCAAGGTTAAGGACGTCATAGTCCGTGAGTTTAAAGACCCCACAGTCAAGGTTAAGGACGTCATAGTCCGTGAGTTTAAAGACCCCACAGTCAAGGTTAAGGACGTTATAGTCCGTGAGTTTAAAGACCCCACAGTCAAGGTTAAGGACGCCATAGTCCGTGAGTTTAAAGACCCCACAATCAGGGTTAAGAACATCATAGTCCATGGGCTTAAGGACCCCACAGTCCGTTGTTAGTTTTATGACATCACGGTCGAGATTAAGGACATCATAGTTCGTGAGTTTAAGGACCTCACAGTCCGGTGTTAGTTTTAAGACATCACGGTCGAGGTTAAGGACATCATAGTCCGTGAATTTAAGGACTCCACAATCCGACGTTAGTTTTAAGACATCACGGTCAAGGTTAAGGACATCATATCCGTGGATTTAAGGACTCCACAGTCCGACTTTAGTTTTAAGACGTCACGGTCAAGATTAAGGACATCATAGTCTATGGATTTAAGGACTCCACAGTCCGACGTAATGTGTGGTTGTCGGGACCCGTCACCTCTCTGACGACGTTGAAGGATTACAACGACAGATAGCAGAGAAGTAAAGAGATGTACCCTCGAACCGGGTGTAAATTGATTGGAACACCCAAGTTTTATAACATTCATTCAGTTATCTCATAACTGTTTGTGAATTCCAATTATTGTATCCCATTCCGGATAAATAGAATATATTAAACTTTCCGATCGAACATTCGAACACCCAATTTTTCCCGAAACCGTTCAACACATGAAATAGGTTCAAAGACATTCACTTCATGCCTCAGTACCAACGGTCCAGCCGTAGAAGGGTCAAGCCAACGCCTCACATGTGGCACGCTGTACTGCCCTAAACCCGAAGGTTCAAAGGGCAGTTCAAGACGGTCACATTTTCGAGTTAAGGTTTGTTGTCTTCTAGAGGGACCATCGCATTACTTGCACTACTTAGAACGTCCTTAAACCACACAAAAATCCAACACTTAGATATTTTCCGGCAGGGGAAAAGTTGGGTATTTATATCCGGTCGAACTTTTTAACATATTCTAAAGTCATCCGGAAAAACACAAAGACGAAATTTGATAATCCGATCGAAACATCGAAGCTCTAAAATACCCCCAGAAAATTCAACTCTTGAATAAATATTAAAAATACCCATAAAACTCAGCTGCTGAAATTATGAATTACTGTGCAAAGGAGTAGGGCTGACGACATCATTAGGCCGCGGAACCGCCGCAGAAGCACATCATTAGGCCGCGGAACCGCCGCAGAAGCCATGCTTCTGCCGCGGTTCCGCCGCACACTATACTGTTCATTGGAAAAAATTTGCACCGTAATTCTTAGAATTCGCTGCTGAATTTTTTAAGCATTTTTAATCTTGAAAAAACCCAGTTTTTAGAAAAAGTCCAGAGAGCATGATGTGTTAGGGTTTCGATGTGTATTCGGGTTTCAAACGTCGTCTAGACTTCGCCTAAGGCTCTAGCTAGTCTCTGATACCACTGTAGGGTTCCTAGGCACTCTCAAGAGGTCTCACAAGGCATCAACCATGCCAATTTCAAAATTTACGGGTGCCGAGAAACCCTAATACGGATCGTTGACTAGAAGTTTAGGCGAAATACAAATCTAGTTAACAACTTAACTAAAGATAAGAAGTTACAACCTTTGTAGATCTGGATATCCACTTCCTTGGCTCCACATAGGCGTCCTCTCGCTGTCCATCTCGAATCCCGGACTCAATTGTCGGCTTGATCGGAGAAATGGGCGGACTAGGTCGTCGGCTTCGTGCCGAAGATGATCTACGTCGAGGCATCACAAGTTCAAGCTCCGACTTCATAAATTTGTGAAACTTGTGAAGAAAACACCCAAAACAACTTGGCAAGAGGTAGAGGGTGAAGAAATAGGAGTTGGGTTCACTTTAGAATTGGATTTCTCACTTTAGAACTCAAGTTGCCATTGATGGCATCAAGCTTTCTTGAAGAAGAAGATGATAAAGAAGAAAGAATATGATAAGTTTCTTGTTTTTAAAAATGAAACTAATATGAATACTTATCATATACTAACCATGTTCAAGTGTAGAGATTAAACTAAGGTTAGTTGGAATGGTTAGGGTTAAGGATGAGATAAGAATGGTGGACTTTGTCAAAGCTTCAAGAAGCATCAACATAGAAACAAAATAAGCCACCATTCTTAATAATATCCAAAATGAATAAATAAATAAATAATTAAGTAAATAATCAAAACCCTAACCATTCATATAACCATGGTTTAATCTTTACACAAACCCAAGTGAGCAAGTATCATCAAACATGATACAAACAAGTGCACAAAAAATATATCACATATACAATGTGCATCAAGTGAGAAAATCCTTTTAAAATGAACCAATACCAGTTAATGCAAAGCAATATATCAAATATATAATTATACATTAAATCATTAAATCAACACTTGATTTAACGATCCGGTCATATCGCATATAACCGACTAGTATCATATGTATCGGCTTATCGAATCAATCCTTGATTCGATATCTAGGTTATATCGCATATAACCAATCGATACATTCATCGCGAGAATTAAATACGGTATCACATACACGCATTATTCTCGCTCCCGCACATATCTCATATGCGCTCCTATTTCGTTTCGCTTGAGCCAGGAAACCTCTGTGTAGGACTCTAAAGACTCGTCAATACGCCGGTAGCAGATGATGATCATATCAAGCACCCACAAGCCGCAAGCGGTCTGCTAAACGTAACGGCCATCCGGGTATTGATCGATCAGAAGATCGACGAGCTAGCCCGCTCACACTCCTGTGAATCCAACCAGTAACACTTACCGCACAGTCCGGTCTGTTCGTCTGATATGTCGCATATCAAATCTAGGGGTGGTAAACGTCAGACCCCAATAACCGATAAGTCGTTCCGATGTGAGGCTCATAACGGGTCGAGAAACTACTGGTAACACTTACCAGCAAATCTCTGATTAGCCCTGGCCAGGGACTTCCCTGTTACGGCCAATCGAGCACAGCGCAACATCAACCCCCAATACCGGGAGAGACGAAACCCCTCCTATCGCTCATTGCCTCCATGTGACTCGGGACTGTGCCCAAAGACCACCGTTTTGCACGCCCTCATGGACGTGGTAAGGTGGAGATCAAAGCATAGTGAGAATCACACAAGACTCTATGACGATCTCGGGTCTACAGACTAACCTGCACAAGTGTCACCTGAGAACTGCCATCTGACGTGAGGTATAATACCATCTGGGAGTTCTCGGCGAGTCCGTCCAGTGTACCCAGTCTCCAATGAGCACCCGTATACCATCTCTGATGTCAAACACCAATGGATATGGGATCATCCATCGCCCATCTCATGGGTCGAGAAGCGTATACGCTAGTCTACACTGGTATATCGATGCCCCGTCTCGATACACCCACGACTAGGGACCATGAAGGATGTACTTATGGACTACCATGTCCCCACTAGTATGATCTGCATCATAGTCCAGGTAGTCAAGTACACATCCTAAGGGCTTTATCAACATGTAACTATAAGACAGTTTAAAGAGACAAGTGTACATGTTAAGATAAAGAGTAACCAGATAGCATACTATCATATCGAGCAAGAAAGTCATCTCTATATATGTCCAAGCATCCAATATAATATACATCATCTGTACAATACTGGCCTCTAGGGCATACATACAACTAACATATAAAAGGCTCTGCCTTTATAGATCAAAAGATCTGTGAGTGAAGTAAAATACTTCTTTTTATATTTTTATGATTAGATCTTTTGATCTTTTCTTTTTAATCAAAGACCTTAATCTTTTATATAGATCTAAGATCTTTTTAGAAGATATTTCTTCTTTTTACGAGATGATTTCATCTCTGTTGTTCAAGAATTAATTCTTTACCTTTAAAGATGAAGAAATGATCTTCTTTCTTCTAAAGGCTTGCTTTTCTTTCTCTTTGAGTTTTTCTCAAAGTTTGCAGAGAGTTTTCTCTATCTTTTTTTTGTATTTTCTCTTTTTTATGACTTGATGTCTAGGGTCCTTTATATAGGGCCAATTGATTTGTTAAATCAGTTTTTAAGAGATCTTTCTCTGATTGATTTGGAATCTTTCCTACCGTTGGATCTTTGATCCTAAGGCTTCTGTTTTACAGAAGATAATTTTCTTGTTTTAATAAGATTGAAAAATCTTTCCACAACAGAATTTAGTTCTGACTAATTAATAATTTATTATTAGTAGATGTTTTGATCTGACGGTGGAGAATTCTTTTAATTCCAGCGCTGGCGCAACTGCGCGAGCGCACCTACGTTCGACACGTGGCGCGCAGCGCAACTGCGCTAGCGCACCTACGTTCGACACGTGGCGCGCAGCGCGCAGCATCTGAAGCGTTGCTTCAATTTAATTTTGAATTTTAAAGCAGAGTTTTGCTCTGATTGGGGGTGCGCTACCTAGGGCGCAGCGTATCTGGCGCCAGCGCGTCTGCTTTTGACACGTGGCACGCAGCGCGCAACGCACGGGATCTGAAGCGTTGCTTCAATTTTTGAATTTTGAAATTCAAAACAGAGCTTTGCTCTGATTGGGGGAAACAAATGCCCCCCACCGTTGCGCTCACGTGGCGCACACGTGAGTGCAGCGGTGGCAACATCTGAGCCCTCCTGACCTCGATCTCCCGGCGATCAACTATCTCCCGGATCAGGTGATACCGCCTCAGAATATGCCTGGATCGCTGATGGGACCTGGGTTCCTTGGCCAAAGCCACCGCTCCATTGTTATCGCAATACAAAGGTATTGGATGCTCAATGGATGGAACCACTCCAAGTTCAGTAATGAACTTCTTGATCCAAACAGCCTCTTTAGCAGCATCGTTGGCAGCGATGTATTCAGCCTCCATTGTCGAGTCTGCCACGGTTTCCTGCTTGGAACTCTTCCAGCTAACCGCCCCTCCGTAAAGGGTAAAGACAAATCCCGACTGCGACTGAGAGTCGTCCTTATCACTCTGGAAGCTCGAATCGGTAAAGGACTCCATTTGGAGTTCTCCGTTACCATACACCAAGAGCATCTCTTTAGTCCTTCGCAAGTACTTGAGAATGCTCTTCACAGCTGTCCAGTGACTCTCTCCAGGATCAGCTTGATACCTGCTCACTACACTTAGTGAGTATGCTACATCGGGTCTGGTACATAGCATCGCATACATGATAGAGCCTACAGCCGAAGCATAGGGTATCCCTTGCATGCGAGCTCTCTCCAAATCAGTCTTGGGAGACATCTCTTTGGAGAGAGTGACTCCAGAAATCGTGGGTAAATTCCCACGCTTGGATTCTTCCATACTAAACCTCTTTAGTATGGTGTCAATGTACCTGGATTGGGACAATCCCAATATCCGTCTGGATCTATCTCTATAGATCCTTATTCCCAATATACAGGAGGCATCACTAAGATCTTTCATTGAGAATCTTTGTGATAAGAAGAGCTTGACCGATTGCAGCATAGGAATATCATTTCCTATCAAGAGTATGTCGTCCACGTACAATACGAGGAAGACAACCTTACTCTCTGCCACCTTCTTGTAGATACAAGGTTCATCTGGATTTTTGACGAAATCAAACTCTTTGATAACGACGTCAAAGCAGATGTTCCAACTCCGCGATGCTTGCTTTAATCCATAAATGGATTTAAGCAGCTTGCACACCTTCCTGCTGCTCCCACTGTCTACGAAGCCCTCTGGCTGAGTCATGTACAGCACTCTTCTAAATCACCATTTAGAAAGGCGGTCTTAACATCCATTTGCCAGATTTCGTAATCATGATATGCAGCGATGGCAAGCATGATTCGGATGGATTTAAGCATAGCCACTGGAGAAAAGGTTTCGTCATAGTCCACACCTGGTCTTTGACGAAAACCTTTTGCAACAAGTCTAGCTTTGAAAGTCTCCACTTTCCCATCTACACCAAGTTTTTTCTTGAAGATCCATTTGCTCCCAATGGGTTTTACCCCTTCAGGAGCAACTTCCAAAGTCCATACTTTGTTGGTGTACATGGATTCCATCTCGGACCGCATAGCATCCAGCCATTTCACTGAGTCCCTACTCGTGATGGCCTGCTCGAAGCTAGTTGGGTCATCATCCTCCATGATGCAATCCTCGCTCCCACCATCCATGAGAAAACCGTAGTATCTCTCAGGTGGACGAGAAACCCTGCTAGATCGGCGGAGAGGCTGGGGTTCATCGGGAACTACTGAATCCTCTGGTTCTACCAAATCTTCTGTTGTAGTCTGTGTCGCTGGAACCACTTCCAGTTCTACCTCAATGCCACTTATCTGTTTCATAAGAAAACTTTTTTCTAAGAAAGTGGCATGTCGAGAAACAAACACATTTTGTTCCTCGGGCTGGTAGAAGATATACCCTTGTGAATTTTTGGGATATCCTACAAACTTACATAAGACAGACCTTGCCTCGAGTTTGTCCGGATTTTGTCTTTTGACATAGGCTGGACAACCCCATATCTTAATATAATTAAGATGTGGTCTCTTCCCTTTCCATATCTCATATGGAGTGGTAGGCACTGATTTGGTAGGAACTCTATTCAATAGGTCCATGGCTGTCTCAAGCGCATATCCCCAGAAGGAAATAGGTAACTCAGCTGTACTCATCATTGAGCGCACCATATCTAATAGGGTGCGGTTTCTCAGTTCAGATACACCGTTGTGCTGTGGTGTATATGGAGGAGTCAGCTGAGAGAGAATCCCATTCTCTTTTAGGAAGTCTAGAAATTCATTGCTCAAGTATTCCCCTCCTCGATCAGATCGTAGGATTTTAATACTTTTTCCGGTTTGGTTCTCGACTTCTTGTTTATATTCTCTAAATTTCTCAAAAGCTTCTGATTTGTGTTTCATCAGGAACACATATCCGAATCTAGAGGGATCGTCAGTGAATGTAATGAAGTACGAAGAACCATCCCTGGCATTTGTAGACATGGGACCGCATACATCACTATGTATCAGTCCCAAGAGTTCGGTAACTCTTTCTCCGTGTCCCGTAAACGGAGTTTTGGTCATCTTGCCTTTGAGACATGACTGGAAAGTGTCATAAGATGAAAATTCAAACGGATTTAAATATCCATCCTTATGCAACTTAGCCAGTCGTGTCACATTGATGTGACCCAGTCTACAATGCCACAAGAAGGATTCGTTCAGTTCTGAACTCTTCCTCTTGTGTGTGTTTGTTATGCTCAGAACTGTTGATTGGTTTAGAACATAAATGCCATTGCACAACGTGCCTGATCCAACCAACTTTTGGTTACGGAAAATGTTCATAACATTATCCTGTAATACAAAATTATATCCCTCTTTACTTAATAAAGAAACCGATATAATGTTGCATATCAGGTTCGGCATGTAATAGCATTCGTTCAGAACCAATGTATTACCAGTTGGTAATTCAAGGTGATATTCCCCGACAGTCTTAGCTGCAACAATTGCACCATTTCCAACTCTAATGTCTTTATGACCTTCTCCAAGTTCTCTACCTTTCTTAAGCCCATGTAACTGATTACATATATGGGATCCTGATCCGGTATCTAATACCCAGGACGTAGGGCAAATGGAGAAACAGTTCTCTGTAACGAACACACCCGAAGAAATTGCATCATCATGTACTTTCTTCATTCGGGTGGCTTGGGAATCCTGGTATTCCCCTATATCCTGTTCAGTCCTATAACTCTTATAGGAAAGAACGGAACCAACGTTCCCCAGCACAGTATAACATGCGGGTTTGGTCAATACATCCATATTATTATCTTTATTAGGTCATGAAATGGTCGCTACCTGGAGAGAGAGAGAAGAAAACACTTTAGCGTATGCTCGTGCAAGATCAGATTGGTTATTATCTTATCTAATCAGGATGGCTCCCACTGGTTTTTATCAAATCTTCCTTCAAACCCTAAAAGGAAAGACTAGCCGGGATTAATTACACACTACAAGTTCGCCAATCTTTCAGCCAGGCCAGTGTCGGTACTTTGAGGGAGGTCCCCCGTGCTTTCGCACGAACCTAATTAATGTAAAACCTCGTTTTCCCAGAGGCATAACCCCGTTGACACCTTTCTAGACACCTACTTGATCGGCTAATTGTAATGTGTAAAACTCTCCCAGGAGTAAGTCTTACTCGCAATGGGTATCGGGATCCAACTATCTCATAGAAGGTATGCAATCTCATTGCAAATTTCAACACTTGAAATTCCCGATAATATTTTGCCCCTAGCGTGCTATGACCTTGACGCATGCCAAACAACCCATAGTCCGCTAGTCAAGTTCAACCCGTACATTTCTTGATTGAATTAAACCCACCCGCACGACCCTTGACGCATGCCAAACAACACCGTGCGAATACCCTAATCCAATCGCATCGTATGCTAACAGATAAGCACTAGTTAGCTACCGTACACTACGCCTTGATGCATGCCAAACAACCGCAGCACAAATACTAACTAGTACTTATCTGAAATGACGAAGGGCTACGATAGGTTTTTCTGAAAACCTATTGCGTAATGAACTTGATATCGTTGTAGAATCAAATGAAGTTTTTGAAATGGAGTGATTTTGAGGCTTTTCTAGTTTTGCTAAAGGGGTCACTCCCGGTGAAGGGATCGTCGGCCCTTTCCTCGTCGAATGAGGTGCGGGATATATCATATATATCGCTATGCAAAGCAAAACACAAAAACAATCAAAAGCAAACCGAGTGTGTAGCATCTGCCAGTTATTTCTAAAGGAGTCACTCCCGGTGAAGGGATCTCGGTCCTTTCCTCATCGAATAAGGTGCAGGGTATATCATATATACCGCTATGCAAAGCAAGAACTGTAGCTACCTGTTTTGTTTAAAATTTGATTCTACAATATCTTAGGTTTCTTTTACTTTCATTAATCACATTAATGAAGTCCCATCATTTAAGTACCTAAACATCACAGATAAATACGACGTATACTTATGCCATCCGCATTCGCCTCGATGTCCCCTCGTGTACCGTTAGGTTAGGTAACTAACGACAGAGCAGGGCAGGGCTAGTGCGGGTGCAAAACATAAGTAACGTCTATATAATATATCATATATACTATATACTGTATCTATCACAGAACATCACATGATCACATCACAGATATCGCAGCAGAAGAAACATATGAAATATTGGATATACTAGGACGTCCGTGTTTTCAATACGAGCCAGTATAAATCACGGATTCCACGGTCGTGATGAATAGCCAATCCCACACCCCTAGACCCCTTCAAGAGCGGCAAGCAACCCTGCCAATTCTAGGGTTAGGAGACCCGGACTCGACTCCTCGAGTTGGTCTCCCACTGGACCCCAGAACCCGGTTACTTGTGCTCCCCTCCTTGGGTCTATCCTAATGCGGAAAAGTAAATAATATACAAAGGGTGACAACTTCCGCAACCTGGAAGTGCCCTAAATAAAAGAATATTACATACAAGTTTTTACATGAATGAAAATGAAAAACACTCATCTCACATAAAAACCCCCGGCTATTCAAACACGACAATCCAATATAACATATCCAGCAACACATAACATCACATGTCATCAACGTAAGTAAATATGCGTATCCCAATTGTCGTTGACATATAGCAACGAAACCTGCGATATCACATATTACACTTACGGTCACAGAAAAGAAAGTGTAAAACTACAACAGTTGGAATCCGCAACCTCTTTAGACATCACATGCATAATCAAATGAAATACTTAGACATCACATGCCTAACAGTTATAAACCCCGCATTTTAGTCCCATTATCGAAAACTCTTTTCAATATCAAATGAGATTAAACCGCTAGATTTATAACATTCATTCAGTTATCTCATAACTGTTTGTGAATTCCAATTATTGTATCCCATTCCGGATAAATAGAATATATTAAACTTTCCGATCGAACATTCGAACACCCAAGTTTTCCCGAAACCGTTCAACACATGAAATAGGTTCAAAGACATTCACTTCATGCCTCAGTACCAACGGTCCAGCCGTAGAAGGGTCAAGCCAACGCCTCACATGTGGCACGCCGTACTGCCCCAAACCCGAAGGTTCAAAGGGCAGTTCAAGACGGTCACATTTTCGAGTTAAGGTTTGTTGTCTTCTAGAGGGACCATCGCATTACTTGCACTACTTGGAACGTCCTTAAACCACACAAAAATCCAACACTTGGATATTTTCCGGCAGGGGAAAAGTTGGGTATTTATATCCGGTCGAACTTTTTAACATATTCTAAAGTCATCCGGAAAAACACAAAGACGAAATTTGATAATCCGATCGAAACATCGAAGCTCTAAAATACCCCAGAAAATTCAACTCTTGAATAAATATTAAAAATACCCATAAAACTCAGCTGCTGAAATTACGAATTACTGTGCAAAGGAGTAGGGCTGACGACATCATTAGGCCGCGGAACCGCAGCAGAAGCCATGCTTCTGCCGCGGTTCCGCCGCACACTATACTGTTCATTGGAAAAAATTTGCAACGTAATTCTTAGAATTCGCACCGTAATTCTTAGAATTCGCTGCTGAATTTTTTAAGCATTTTTAATCTTGAAAAAACCCAGTTTTTAGAAAAAGTCCAGAGAGCATGATGTGTTAGGGTTTCGATGTGTATTCGAGTTTCAAACGTCGTCTAGACTTCGCCTAAGGCTCTAGCTAGTCTCTGATACCACTGTAGGGTTCCTAGGCACTCTCAAGAGGTCTTACAAGGTATCAACCATGCCAATTTCAAAATTTACGGGTGCCGAGAAACCCTAATACGGATCGTTGACTAGAAGTTTAGGCGAAATACAAATCTGGTTAACAACTTAACTAAAGATAAGAAGCTACAACCTTTGTAGATCCGGATATCCACTTCCTTGGCTCCACGTAGGCGTCCTCTCGCTGTCCATCTCGAATCCCGAACTCAATCGTCGGCTTGATCGGAGAAATGGGCGGACTAGGTCGTCGGCTTCGTGCCGAAGATGATCTACGTCGAGGCATCACAAGTTCAAGCTCCGACTTCATAAATTTGTGAAACTTGTGAAGAAAACACCCAAAACAACTTTGCAAGAGGTAGAGGGTGAAGAAATAGGAGGTGGGTTCACTTTAGAATTGGATTTCTCACTTTAGAATTCAAGTTGCCATTGATGGCATCAAGCTTTCTTGAAGAAGAAGATGATAAAGAAGAAAGAATATGATAAGTTTCTTGTTTTTAAAAATGAAACTAATATGAATACTTATCATATACTAACCATGGTCAAGTGTAGAGATTAAACTAAGGTTAGTTGGAATGGTTAGGGTTAAGGATGAGATAAGAATGGTGGACTTTGTCAAAGCTTCAAGAAGCTTCAACATAGAAACAAAATAAGCCACCATTCTTAATAATATCCAAAATGAATAAATAAATAAATAATTAAGTAAATAATCAAAACCCTAACCATTCATATAACCATGGTTTAATCTTTACACAAACCCAAGTGAGCAAGTATCATCAAACATGATACAAACAAGTGCACAAAAAATATATCACATATACAATGTGCATCAAGTGAGAAAATCCTTTTAAAATGAACCAATACCAGTTAATGCAAAGCAATATATCAAATATATAATTATACATTAAATCATTAAATCAACACTTGATTTAACGATCCGGTCATATCGCATATAACCGACTAGTATCATATGTATCGGCTTATCGAATCAATCTTTGATTCGATATCTAGGTTATATTGCATATAACCAATCGATACATTCATCGCGAGAATTAAACACGGTATCACATACACGCATTATTCTCGCTTCCGCACATATCTCATATGCGCTCCTATTTCATTTCGCTTGAGCCAGGAAACCTCTGTGTAGGACTCTAAAGACTCGTCAATACGCCGGTAGCAGATGATGATCATATCAGGCACACACAAGCCGCAAGCGGTCTGCTAAACGTAACGGCCATCCGGGTATTGATCGATCAGAAGATCGACGAGCTAGCCCGCTCACACTCCTGTGAATCCAACCAGTAACACTTACCGCACAGTCCGGTCTGTTCGTCTGATATGTTGCATATCAAATCTAGGGGTGGTAAACGTCAGACCCCAATAACCGATAAGTCGTGCCGATGTGAGGCTCATAACGGGTCGAGAAACTACTGGTAACACTTACCAGCAAATCTCTGATTAGCCCTGGCCAGGGACTTCCCTGTTACGGCCAATCGAGCACAGCGCAACATCAACCCCCAATACCGGGAGAGACGAAACCCCTCCTATCGCTCATTGCCTCCATGTGACTCGGGACTGTGCCCAAAGACCACCGTTTTGCATGCCCTCATGGACGTGGTAAGGTGGAGATCAAAGCACAGTGAGAATCACACAAGACTCTATGACGATCTCGGGTCTACAGATTAACCTGCACAAGTGTCACCTGAGAACTGCCATCTGACGTGAGGTATAATACCATCTGGGAGTTCTCGGCGAGTCCGTCCAGTGTACCCAGTCTCCAATGAGCACCCGTATACCATCTCTGATGTCAAACACCAATGGATATGGGATCATCCATCGCCCATCTCATGGGTCGAGAAGCGTATACGCTAGTCTACACTGGTATATCGATGCCCCGTCTCGATACACCCACGACTAGGGACCATGAAGGATGTACTTATGGACTACCATGTCCCCACTAGTATGATCTGCATCATAGTCCAGGTAGTCAAGTACACATCCTAAGGGCTTTATCAACATGTAACTATAAGACAATTTAAAGAGACAAGTGTACATGTTAAGATAAAGAGTAACCAGATAGCATACTATCATATCGAGCAAGAAAGTCATCTCTATATATGTCCAAGCATCCAATATAATATATATCATCTGTACAATACTGGCCTCTAGGGCATACATACAACTAACATATAAAAGGCTCTGCCTTTATAGATCAAAAGATCTGTGAGTGAAGTTAAATACTTCTTTTTATATTTTTATGATTAGATCTTTTGATCTTTTCTTTTTAATCAAAGACCTTAATCTTTTATATAGATCTAAGATCTTTTTAGAAGATATTTCTTCTTTTTACGAGATGATTTCATCTCTGTTGTTCAAGAATTGATTCTTTACCTTTAAAGATGAAGAAATGATCTTCTTTCTTCTAAAGGCTTGCTTTTCTTTCTCTTTGAGTTTTTCTCAAAGTTTGCAGAGAGTTTTCTCTATCTTTTTTTTGTATTTTCTCTTTTTTTATGACTTGATGTCTAGGGTCCTTTATATAGGGCCAATTGATTTGTTAAATCAGTTTTTAAGAGATCTTTCTCTGATTGATTTGGAATCTTTCCTACCGTTGGATCTTTGATCCTAAGGCTTCTGTTTTACAGAAGATAATTTTCTTGTTTTAATAAGATTGAAAAATCTTTCCATAACAGAATTTAGTTCTGACTAATTAATAATTTATTATTAGTAGATGTTTTGATCTGACGGTGGAGAATTCTTTTAATTCCAGCGCTGGCGCAACTGCACGAGCGCACCTACGTTCGACACGTGGCGCGCAGCGCAGAGTGTAGCGCAACTGCGCTAGCGCACCTACGTTCGACACGTGGCGCGCAGCGCGCAGCATCTGAAGCGTTGCTTCAATTTAATTTTGAATTTTAAAGCAGAGTTTTGCTCTGATTGGGGGTGCGCTACCTAGGGCGCAGCGTATCTGGCGCCAGCGCGTCTGCTTTTGACACGTGGCACGCAGCGCGCAACGCACGGGATCTGAAGCGTTGCTTCAATTTTTGAATTTTGAAATTCAAAACAGAGTTTTGCTCTGATTGGGGGAAACAAATGCCCCCCACCGTTGCGCTCACGTGGCGCACACGTGAGTGCAGCGGTGGCAACATCTGAGCCCTTGGATCAACTCAGAAGTTGAAAGGTGTTTCAGTGCCTATAAATAGGACCTTTGGTCCTCAGATGATTATCATCTTCTTTTTAAGAATTTTATTCAGAGTCTTGCTCTTTTGTTCAAGAACTTTCAAGAGTTAAAACTCCACTAAATTTAGGTAAAATTAAATCAAATTAATTTTAATAAATTAGGGTTTTTACCCATTAACAGAGCCTTGCTCTTCATAGATCTTTGATCTAAAGAAAACCCCTTTAGGGTTTCATAAACAGAGCCTTGCTCTCATTAACCCATAGATCTAAACAGATCTTTTCTTAGGGTTTTTTAGCCCATGAGTCAGAGCTCTGCTCTTTTGGCAATATGTAGATCTTTTGATCTTTTGATGAAGAACTCTTAAGAGTTTTTTTCATGGATCTTTAAGATCCCAGAATTTTAATTCTCAAGAATTAATTTTCATTAATCTTTGATGGATTTTCCATCATCATTACAGAGTTAGGCTCTTTAAGGGATTTTATTTCCTCATGACTAGAGTTTGACAAGTGTCGCTCTGTTATAGAGCTTTGCTCTCAAAGGGAGATTTTCTCCTTTTCTCGAGAGATTTCTCATTCAATGAGAATATTCCTTGAGGATTTCCTCATTAATGACAACCTTATCCAATGATGAGGCTTTTTTATTAATGATGAACTGTCATCTAAATTTTGTGGGTCCCCCTTGGTCCCCTTTCCACTGCATTGCAGTGCGGTACAACTTTTAAAGTACCGAGTGTCAGAAATTAAAAATTAAATTACAACACTGACAGTTGATTTCTGTCCCCCTTTTTGCAGGCAACATGTCTTTCGATGCTTCATTCCCGTTCGTTCGCTCAGAGGGAGGATTTCCTGGAGCACCCGTAGACCGGGAGGTCCTAGCTTTGATCAGAGACCATGATCCAAAACATAAGAATCTTCACCTTTAGGGTCATGGTACAATCAAATTATCAGGGTTCAACAAAGCTTTTCATGTGCGGTACCCTCGGAGCCCATCACGGCGATCCATTACGCCAACTCACCCCCGGTGAACTACGCCGTGGAGATGGTCAATTGGACTTCAGAAGACCTTCTTCAGCCTGCTATAGCTTCAATTCCCGTTCAGCCTCCCATGATTTTAGATACCTTAGGACACCGTATTTGTCAAGGCGAGGCGCGGCCGTGGGGGCAACCATATAACATAAGTCTGATTCCTTGTCATCCGACCGGTTATCTGCAATGGGCCTGCTACATTCTGTCAGCGAAAAAGTCGCAGTTGATGAGGCTTGGGTTGTATACCGCCGTTTATGCTTCTCTTTTCCAGTATCCTACGCTTCCCACCTGGTAGGTTAAGGCCTTCTTGGAGCAGTGGAATATCCCTACTCATACCTTCCTCTCGTGGACCGAGAAGTATCAATCTCTCTAAAGGAATTTGCAGAAGTTTCTGGTTTACCGGTCATAGGGGAGCATTATGAGGAGCTGCTTCCCTCGGACGAATATGTTTTTAGTGCTAAGTCGGTGATAATGGGTCTTACCCCGGTGAATGCTGTTCAATAGCAGTTTCCTAGTTTGATCAAAGTATTGAATATCTACGAGGGCCTTTTTCTCGAATCTAAGAGCCGCGGGGTTAGTTTCGAGAATTTCATCGCTCGCTTCCTTCACCCACAAATCTTCTCGAAGGAGGCCGTTAAATTCGCCACGCTTGACGACCCTTTTAGCTTAGATTTGGACAACCTGCCAACGATGGAGGTAAATCAGAAGGGTTTCTTCCTTCCCAACTCTCCGGTTGTTCCTTTTGCGGAGATTGCAGTCCCTGGAATGGACGAGAAAGCATTCTTTTTGGAATTCCTAGGGCTATGGTTGAGCTGGTTCGCACTCCCGACGCACCTTCGCTGTATGAGGCCATCTGTCTTTTACCCGGCTCACCGGATGACTATTGGGATGAAAGTGGCTGTCGGGGTCGCTGGCTTAGCCCATCTGTATTACGGCCTTAGTCAAGCGGCTGGCGGATACTACTGAACCTGGAGTACATCATGTGAACTTCTCGATGCATTACTTCATGTCATGGCTCGAGCTACATGCACTTGGCGTTTTTGGTATCCATAGAAGGCCTTCATTCTATGACAGGTGCAGCTTCCCCCGGATTATGCGATTGGTCGGCGCCTCAATTGTAAATCCGTCACCGCGGGATGCTAGAGATTTGCTCCTTCTCCCCCGCACGGTTGGAGACGGGATGACCTTTAGCGACAAGGTGTTAACCATCGGAAAAGATTCTACCACAACGGTGCGGTTATTGCAGGATATTTTCAAAGATGGAGCCTCAAATCTGACAGCTCGGGAGACCCTCCATTTATATTCTATCAGACCGGGCTTCCTGGTGTTTAGGCAAAATGATGCGGCGCTTTTCAATAGATATAATCCACATCGTTTTGCCCAACAATTGAGCTATAACCAAGGAGTGCCGCTGGAGGCTTTTTTGATGGAACCCACTGCTACTGAAGAGGGGATGCGGAGCGCTGCATCACTTCATGCGTTTGAATACGGGCTCTCACTTCTTTATCAGCGAGCCGAGTTGTGTCCCACGGATCCTTAATGCATATACGGCATGGTACCAGCATTCGACGGGCGCCGTTATTAAGGAAGAAAGGCGGTTGCTGCTTGACTGCAAAAGTGCACCTCCTGCCAGTGATCGCAAGGTCCCTTTGAGGCGACGGACCATTGTCCCCTCTTCACTAAAAGAAGTCGCTGCAGTTGAGCCTCCACGTGTGGTAAGCCCCATGCGCAGATTGCCCCATTCTCCTGTGAAGACCGTGGATATGCCATCGGTGCCCCGTGCTCCCGTGGAGACGGTGAATGTAGCTTCACCCGAATCTGGCGTGGGCTCCGACATCGGGACTCACCGTCCCAAAGTGGCCACTAAACGTAAGCTGGCATTGGCTGCAACCGGAGCTCGCGCACAGAAGAAGAAGAAATCGGTCCTCTCTCTTGATGTCGTACTCGGCCTAGAGCCTTAGGCTCCTTATAACGCGGGTATAAGTGAATATGGGACTAATGAGGGTTTCATCATAGCGCCAGAAGACACTGATCTCGAGGCCACTATTGCAGCTTCTGTGCGCTCTGCCACTCTTCAAACAGAAATAGCCGCCCTCGTGCAATCAAGTAAACTTTAGTCGCGTCTTGTTATTGCATTATACCTTCCTTCGTATTATCATGTTTTGATTGACATTTCTCCTTTTGTAGCAGGCTTTACCACTGAAGAGATTCTGGCGACTTCCCTCAGGTCCTTCGAAGAGGAGGAGAGGAATCGCGCTCTATTGGGCATTGGTATATCTCGGCTCATTGAGTCTTCATTTCTCTTTTTTATGGACAATCTAACCCTTTCTTTATCTCGTTGTAGGGACCATAATGCCGGTCCCGCAAGGTGATGCGGAGACTCTTCCCAGGCCATCCACCGAATTCCCGGCCTCATCGGTATTACCGAAAGAGGCTTTACTCAAACGACCGATGACGGAAGCCTTGACGGCTCCAGAGGTAACCCTGGGTGCAGATGATGACGCTCTGTTGAGGGAGGCTTCTAGAAGGTCTGCTTTGACAGCCCGGGAGGAAAGGAAGCGCCAGAGGTGCGCAACAAGGGAGCGTAATGCTGCTCTAGCTGTGGGTGCGGGTTCGAGCGCTGCTGCCCCTGCTGCTACTCCTTCAGAGGAGTCTCCGGTCGCCTTGTCTACTGCTTATAGACGGATGGCACGTGCGGCTCGGGAAGCGAACGGTAAATCAACTTCAGGTAATGTGCCGTGAGGTTCCGTTGTCAAAGTTTTAAGCTATCAGTTCTCATATACCTTATCTTGCAGGGCCGAGCCTTCCCGAAGAAACGGCGGCGACCGTTGAGCCTGAGGGAGCGGTGGAGGAGGTGGCTGCTATTCCCAAACCCGGGGCGGCGATAGGCGATGTGGGTGCAATTGCTGGGCTCGAGGTAGTGGCTGACGAGACAGTCACGATTGCTATGCCCGAGATAGCCATCACTGCCAAGCCCGAGGTGGCGGCGGGTGAGACAGCTACCACGGCTGAGCCTAAAGCAGCGGTGGATGAGACGGCTGCAATCACTGATCCCGAGGTGGTGGCGAGCGAAACGGGTATAATTGCTGGGCCCGAGATGGCCGCTCTTTCTTAAGAGTCGGGCACCGCTCCGATCATCGCTCTCCCCGCCTACGGTTCTTTGCCATCTGCTGGCGTCGTGAGCGTGACGACGGCTCTCGTGGAGTCAGGGGATGAGGCGACGGGAGGTGAGACCACCCCGATGGAAGAGGGAGACACCGCCGTTGTATCAAGTGACGCCCTCATCACGGCTCTGGCTGGCGAATCATCAGGTAAATTTTAGGTCACCGCCCTTCTTTTCATTCTGCAATCTTTCCTGACAGGTTTATCTTGTTTCTAATGTAAGTGCAGCTAGTGCTGATGTCGCACTACTCGAGGCAGCGCCATCAGCTACCGCCTTGACGGTGGCATCTCCTCTACCCTCTCTCATCCATCTCAGATGTTGGAAGGTGCGGATTTGTGACTCATCAGTCTTATTTAAGCTGTATAACCTACGTACTGACGTTGCACTATTGCGTCCTTGCAGGAGTCCTTTTTGACCACCTGTATCAGGTGCTACACCCACACTTCTCCTTCTCGTCGGAGATTGCTTCATCCAGTGGCGCTGGTGAATACAGCCTTCAATTAATGCTCTTTCTTTTCCTGATAATGAAATCATTTCTGATTCTTCTTTGCCTTGATTGCAGTACTACAGATTGAAGGAGGAGATGAAAGATTAGTTGCGCCACTGGTCCTCCCGGCTTTGCCACGTGCTGCAGCTGGTATAGTAAATCCTATTGTTCATGAATCTCCTATATTTCTTGATCCGTCATCTGATTGTGATTTGTTTTACAGCGGTCGCTTCGACTCCGGCCTCTTTTGAGTCTTGCATTATGATGCCGGCAGGCCCCTTCTCCAGACGTCTATCCTCAAAAGGTGCTGTGATAAGTCTGCGTATGCTGAGCGAATATGTCGAGGAGCTTGACGCGGAGGCTCCTACATCTGCCACAAATTTGGCTGCCGAGGTCAATCCAATGCTGGCGACGCTTGTAAACTTCCATAATGAAGGCGTCGTCGAGTCTTGGGTTAATCATTGCAGGAAGATTGAGGCCTGTCTGCATCAGCTTGAGCTTATGCGTCCTGCCCCTGAAACTCAGGCTTTGAACTCTCAGCGGGACGCATGGGTTGAGCAAAGTGTTCCGTTCTTTCGCTATTTCGAACGAGAGGCAACTCTTAAGCGAAAGGAATGTGAGGCGACTGCTGCTGAATCTGCCCGACTGCGCGCTGAGGTTGCAGATAATGCTGCCCAGCGGAACACCATTTTTGAAAACCTTCAACGATGTATCTCTGACGGGCTGGTGTTAAGGAAGAAGCTTGATTTTAATGAGCAGGTTGCACAGAGTCAGGAGGCTGCCCAGCAGGACGTTGATCAGAAACTCTCATCCTGTTTTCAGCAACAGGCCCAAGTTGAAGCAGAGCTGGCCGCGGCAGCTGATCGTGAGGAAGAGATGAGAAAAGTGCACGAGCAGCTAGCTGGTTTATTGAAGACGCCTCCTTCCCAGTAGTTGTTTTTGTATAGATTAAACAATTGTAATCTCTGAATAACATGTATCTATTTTTTACTCTTTTATACGATTTGCCTTGTACTCAATTGGATTCATGAATAAAAGATACACATTTTTTGTTATACTGTTGCTTTCTTCTCCTTGCTGTGTTATTGCCATATGATTTTAGCAAGTGCGGTCCGTAGATAGCATATAGCCGTCAATCTTGGATTCTTTGTAGAATGGTGATGGCTTAGGAAACAGGGTTAGGATCTGTCACCTAAGACTTTTCAATTTTATGAGCCATGAGGGTCTCATAAAGACCTCCTCCCTACGAGTCGTGAGGATCTCGTAGGTGCATTTTCTCCTTAGGAATCGAGAGGATTCCTAAGTGCGTTTTCCCTTATAAGTCGTAAGGATCTTATAAGAGAGTTTTTTTTCCTTACGAGTCGAGAGGATCCGTAAGGGTTTAGTGGGATAGACATGTAGATGACGTGCTTCCGAAACGGGGTCATATGGATGACGTATTTCCGTGACGGGGTCATACTGATGACGTTGTATATTCCTGCAGAGACACTGATTTCTCTGCGGGTCGGCGCGAATCGAGATGTTCTCGTCAAGGATGCTGATTTTCCTGAATCGAGGAGGTTGCCAAGGACACTGATTTCCTCGGGTTGAGACAAATCTATGTATTCCTGCAAAGACGTTGATTTCTCTGTGGGTCGACGCGAATCGAAGTGCTCTCGTCAAGGACGCTGATTTCCCTGAATCGAGGAGGTTGCCAATGACACTGATTTCCCCGGGTTGAGACGAATCGATGTATTCCTGCAAAGACGCTGATTTCTCTGCGAGTCGACGCGAATCGAAGTGCTCTCGTCAAGGAAGCTGATTTCCCTGAATCGAGGAGGTTGCCAAGGACACTGATTTCCTCGGGTTGAGACGAATCGAGGTATTCCTGTGAAGACACTGATTTCCTTGCGGGTCGACGCGAATCGAAGTGCTCTCGTCAAGGACGCTGATTTTCCTGAATCGAGGAGGTTGCCAAGGACACTGATTTTCTCGGGTTGAGACGAATCGATGTATTCCTTCAAAGACGCTGATTTCTCTGTGGATCGACACGAATCGAAGTGCTCTCGTCAAGGATGGTGATTTCCCTGAATCGAGAAGGTTGCCAAGGACACTGATTTTCCCGGGTTGAGACGAATCGATGTATTCCTGCAAAGATGCTGATTTCTCTGCGGGTCGACGCGAATCGAAGTGCTCTCGTCAAGGACGCTGATTTTCCTAAATCGAGGAGGTTGCCAAGGACACTGATTTCCTCTGGTTGAGATGAATCGAGACATTCCTGCAAAGACACTGATTTCCTAGCGGGTCGACGCGAATCGAAGTGCTCTCGTCAAGGACGCTGATTTCCCTGAATCGAGGAGGTTGCCAAGGACACTGATTTCCCTGGGGTTGGTTGATTCGTTTCCGAGACGGAGCGTTGATCTGGCAGGGAGGTCATTGGTTGACTCTAGGTTGTCTATGGACCGTAGAGTCTTGGAACTAGGGACTTTGCCGTGGCCCCGTTTGGTGATGCTGCGTCCGAATCCTATTGGAATGAGGAGGATCACCGTTGCTGATCTTCAGGCCGTAGATGTGGCCATTGAGATTTGGGAACTAGGGACTTTTCTATGGCTCCGCTTCGCTGCGACTCTGAGATCGGTTGTTGACATCGCGTCTGCATCTAGTTGGAGTGAGGAGAAACGCCGTTGGTGATCTCTAGGCTGTCTGTGAACCGTCGAGATTTGGAACTAGGGGAATTTGTCGTGGCTCCATTTGTTGATGTTGCATCTGCATCCGATTGGAGGGAGGAAGAACACCGTTGGTGATCCTTAAGTTGTCGATGTTGACGTCGAGACCCTGAAGCTAGGGCTCTTTCTTCGCTTCGTTTGTTGGCATTGTGTCTGCAATATTGCAATAAATGTCGAGATTGTCTTTAGCTTGTCTATGAACCATCGAGATTTGGCTTCGCTTCGACGAAGCCTGGTGGGACGATATGGTTCCCTTCTTTTTTGTGCCCATGAATTGTATACGGGGGTCAATGTGACCTCACCTGCAGGGCAAAAAGTTTTATTCTTTCATTTTTTTTAAATTCTTTCCGCGATGCTCTATCATTTCAGCTTTTTATATCGCGAAAATCGCGATTGCCCAATCATTTCGGCTATTTTTCTTTTCACTCGCTGCTTTTTATTGCGAGTTGCCCAACCATTTCGGCTATTTTGTATGCATATATTTTTACTTGCTGATTTTGTTTGCAAGTTGCCCCATCATTTCGGTTATTTCATATGCATTTTTGGCTCGTTGACTTTTCGCCACGAGTATGGAACTTGGAATCTGGTGCCAATCTTAGCATTAGCATCGCTGCGACTGGAATATTGCCAGGAGCGAATCATCATTTGCCATGAAAGGACTTGGAATTTGATATCGATTTAGGCATCAGCATCGCTACAACTGGGATATTGCCAGGAGCGAATCATCATTTGCCACGATCGATGTCGAACAAAGGTGGCTTAGCAAACGGGGTTAGGATCCCATCGACTAAGGCTTTTGACTTCATAAGCCGTAAGGATCTCATAAAGGTATTTCTTCCCGCGAGTCGTGAGGATCTCATAGGTGCGTTTTCTCTTTAGGAATCGTGAGAATTCCTAAGTGTGCGTTCTCTTATAAGTCGTAAGGATCTTACAAGAGTGTTTTCTCCTTGCAAGTCGAGAGGACCTACAAGTGTTTGTTCACCGTGTGAGCATATCCCTAGTCACTGGTAGGACTCTGTTAGGGAAATGTTCATTCGTGCCCATGGATTGTATACAAGGGTCAGCATTGAGCCGCTTGTAGGACAGTATCGAAGGTTGTGGGGGCTGCTTAAGAACAGGTTCAGATCCCTGTAGCTTAAGACTTTTGAATCTTATGAGCCGTGAGGGTCCTATAAGAGGATTCTCCTTACGAGTCGTGAGGATCTCGTAAGTGTAATTTCTCCTTAGAATTCGTGGGGATCCCTAAGTGTGTTGCTCCCTTGTGAGTCGTAAGGATCTCACGCAGGTGGTTTCTCCTTACAAAGTCGAGAGGACCTTGAAAGTGTCTTTTAACGAGATTGCGCCCTTTCGGGTTTTCACAAAACTCGCCAGTAACCCTGCTGTTTTTACTCATGGAGCCCTTTCGGGTTTTCATCCGTGCCCTTTTTGCTTGTGGACATACCGTTTTCTTTTTTCTCTTCTTTTTATATTCTTTTTTCTTTTTTTTTAACGAGGTTGCGCCCTTTCGGGTTTTCACAAAACTCGCCGGTAGCCCTGCTGTTTTTACTCATGGAGCCCTTTCGGGTTTTCATCCGTGCCCATTTTGCTTATGGACATACCGTTTTCTTTTCTCTCTCTCTTTTTTCTTTTTTTTGTATTAGCCTTGGGATGCTGCAATCCATCGTAGTTTATCGACATCTCGATCAACGACCAGTTTTAGGACATAGTGGTCCGTTGTTAGTTTAAAGACGTTTCGGTCCGTTGTTAGTTTAAGGAAGTTTCGGTCCGTCGTTAGTTTAGGGACATTGCGGTCCGTCGTTAGTTTAGGGACATTGCGGGTCGTTAGTTTAGGGGCGAAGTTTCGCCGGATGCTTTATAAACAAGTAGGTTTCTCCTTGATAGACCTTGTCACATAATCCAAGGGTTTTGGCACTGCTCCTGCCCCCAGCTCCTCTACGTTATCTCCAAACGCCGAGTGAGCTGCTTTGTTACTTAACGACAAATGAGCGATCATGTGGCAACTTGCCACATAATCTTCGGATTCCTATGATAAGTCGTCTCCCTCATCATTGTCGTTATCTTCATTCTCAAGGATGTAACTGAGGAACTCTTGAAGCGTGGCTGGGGTTCGCGCCCTCTGGAAGTATTCTTTCAGCGTGTCAATATGCTTTTGCAGATCCGTGCGCTTGTCGTTGGACAGCACAGGCTTTTTGGTCTTCTTCTTTTTCTTCAAAGACTGTGACGGCTGGGCCCGAATGTTTTGTCCACCATCATTATTAATTCCCAATGTTGGGCGTGGTTTCAGCATCTCCTTGATGATCTCCGGCTCTAGCGGGCTTTTCCACCTGGTTGCTGGATATGTTTGAAGATCTTTCGGCACTCTTTTAGTTTTTGCCGAAAGAACAACTTCCCATGGAGCTTCTTCTACGAATGAGCACGATGCCCCCGGCATGTCCATCTTTTTCGGAGCATGTGGTTGTGGCGGGTTCACCTTCCAATTTTCAGACAACGCGAACTTGTCTTGCTGGTATTGGTCTTCAACCCAAATTTTGAAGACATAGCAATCTTCGAGCGGATGGCCCAATACTCGATAGTAAGGGCAGTAATTGGGATCGTTGACGTCATTCGGTTGCGGTGGGTGTCTCGACTCCGGTAGATTGATGAGCCCATTGTGCACTGCCAGTTCGAACAGTCTCCTTATTTTATCTCGGGGAAACGAGTAAGGACGTCTCAATTTCTCATCGAGGGATTGCCGCTTGTTTCTTTGGTGAACAACCGCTCTCGGGCCACTCGGTTGTTGTTGAGCGTTAGCGACAACGATCGCTTTCCCTTTTCCTTTCTCATTTCGAGAGTCTGACTTTGGAGGAGACGGTCTATGACTCATCTGGTCCATTTGGGCCAGTTTGTCGATTAAGGCCTGGAAAGTGGTCGGCTTGAAGAACATCATGAACTGGGAAATAGTCGCGTGAGGGTCGAGAGTGCCCACGAACATACCCACCGCCGGTGCTTCTTCGATGCGTTGTTCATATTTTGACCACAGATTTCGCCATCGGATTGCATATTGAACCCAAGTTTCGCCCGGCTTTACCCTTGCATTGATCAATGCTGTTATCGGGGTGCGTTCACTTGCGCTCGCGAATCGCTGGGTGAACAACAACTCCATTTCTGCGAAAGTTTTGACGGAGTCGTTTGGAAGTTCAAAGTACCACTCAAATACCGTCTCCGATAAGCTGCCGACGAATTGGCGGAGCGAAAGCTTATCATCACCCCCGGTGTTGCCGCAAAGAGCCCTGAAATGAGCGACATGCTGATGCGGATTTCCCGTCCCTTTATATACATGAAATTTAGGGATCGTATATCCCGGCGGGAATCTTATCTGGTCATACCAGCCCGAATAGGGTCGTCCCGTTTTAACGATATGCCCAGCCGCTTCATTCGCCTGGTGAGCTCGTATTTGCTGAGCGATGTAATCATCCAGAGTGGCCTTGGAGATAGTCTCCTCCTTGGCTGCTGAAAGAGCCGGAGGAGGGTTTGATGTCTCCCCTCGGTCGTCTTCGAGAATAATCGAAGGATATTCAGCTGGAGGATCCGGCTGTAACATCATCCCGACCATGTCTTGGAAGAGAAGCGCCATTCGTTTTATGTTGGCAGCTTGTTCCGCAGCTTCTCTGTCCTTCTTTTCGAGGTCTCTGCGTAGGAAGTCAGCATCAGTTTCTTGTTCGTGACGCTGCTCCGATGACGCCTCCGGGCTTTCTTTTGGTCCGGTGAGTGCGGCCATTGCAGTCAGCATCTCGTGAAGCTTCTGCTGTTGTTGTTCCTGAGCTCTCGTGATGGATCGGGTGAGTGGTCGGTGGCCCGTAGAAGCGCGGCTATCTTCCTTCCAGGATGCCATGTAAATAGTATGGACCGTTATGCCCCCAGACTTAGGGCGTTTGGGCTCAGTACCTTTGACATTTGTTGCAGGCATGGGGATCTTCTCCGGCCTTCTCTTCTTATGAGCGGTCAAAGTTGAGGGGGCCGTCACAGTGGGCACCCAAATAGCTTTTCATGGCTTGGCGGGATAGCTTTCTTCTTATTGAACCTTCGCCCTTTTCTGTCGGCGAGGGTAATCTTGATCAATTACTGAGCTCCGAGCCTGCCGCCAAATTTTGTAGATTTTGGAAGCCAGCCGCTGAGGGGACTGTTCTGGTTTTGTTTCTGCAACATTCTCCACCGGAGGAGGAGATCTTTTCAGCACGGCGGTAGGAGAATCCCTGCGCACCCTATTCAGCAGCTCAAAACTGTTCCCAGTTGGAACAGCAGCATTAATTTCCACCGTTGGAGCTGGTGGAGTTAGCCCAGAAGGGGAGTTGCCCCCGGCCTTCCTTACTCGGCGCCAGTGGCGACGTCGAGCGTGTCGAGCTGATGGAGTTGGCTCGGTGACGGGGATGGCCTTGTCTTGCCCCCTGTTCAGGTGAGGGGTTGTTGCTGGTGTCAGCCTATTGAAGACTGATATCCTTTAAGTAGCAGGAGCGGGAGTGGGAGTTGGGACAGTCAGTCTTGTAATGACCGACCCCTTGGCAGGAGAAGCCGCCTTGACGATTTCAGGAGCAGGGTTGGTTACTCTCTTCGGAAAAACCTTCTCTGGGATTGCAGGCTTCATTGTGGGGCCACAGGAATTTTGGCCTAATCTGGAGAAGACCGACGCGCCGGTGCTGGACGACCCGTTGAGAGGGGCCGCAGTAGCTGTAAGCCGATCAAAGACCGACTTCTTGGGAGCTTCTAGTACGGGCACGGGGGTGCTGAAGCTCATCGGCAGAAGCATGGTTCCGAAAAACAATCCCGTGGTGGCTTGAGTGACCTGTTCCACGGGCATCATGAACAGGGAAGCCGCTTGGGGCCCGTGGGTTATGCCCCCAGTTGAGGCAGGATGTGGGTTGTAGTTGCATGTGGAACACTTTGAGCAGGTGAACGACATTGATCCTTCGCTTTCTGCACCTAGCAAGACGCCAAATCTTAGTACCTCGAAACCAAAGGGCAACCATTAGCAAACCGCGATTGGTTCGCGAACACGACACATGAAGTGTGGAGTGGAAAGAGGAAAAGGTCCCACCGGGCATGCCAGAATCTGTTTACCGCCGGAAACCGGGAAGACGGACTGTCTTGCTTGAATCTGGGGGCAGATGCTAATTGGTGCTATCCGTCCACCTCTTCGAAGATGCCAAGTTAATTTATGGCACCGTATATCGAAGGTTTAAACGAATGCGGACGATGTAGCAGACTTCTTCAGATTCCCCCTCATGGTGAGGGGTTTTTGATTATGGGGACGCTCTTCCCTGCAGGCGCAAGCCTCTGCAGTTAATTAAGCTACCGCATCGCGGTAACCACTTTCTCCTTCTCCAGATGGTCACTTCGTGTCGTGGGTGCTTGTTTTGTTTGTGGTTGCCCGTGGATTGTATACGGAGACTAATTTACGTTGTCGCCCGTAGGGTGTGGATTAGTCCAAATCCGTATCTTCTTAGATTTGGGTTTTGGTTTGGGTTTAAGGATACGTTAGCCTCATTTGAGACCAAGATCAACTTAAACGTATGTTAAGGATACGTTAGTCTAATTTTTAGACTAAGATCAACTTAACGGGATCGTTTAGATCCAACAAAAGAGCATTTAGACTCTATTGTTTAGTTTAGGGACATTACGGTCGATTACCAGTTTAAGGACATGGTGGTCTAAGGTTAAGGACATCATAGTCCGTGAGTTTAAAGACATCACAGTCAAGGTTAAGGACGTCATAGTCCGTGAGTTTAAAGACCCCATAGTCAAGGTTAAGGACGTCATAGTCCGTGAGTTTAAAGACCCCACAGTCAAGGTTAAGGACGTCATAGTCCGTGAGTTTAAAGACCCCACAGTCAAGGTTAAGGACGTCATAGTCCGTGAGTTTAAAGACCCCACAGTCAAGGTTAAGGACGTCATAGTCCGTGAGTTTAAAGACCTCACAGTCAAGGTTAAGAACATCATAGTCCATGGGCTTAAGGACCCCACAGTCCGTTGTTAGTTTTAAGATATCACGGTCGAGATTAAGGACATCATATTCCGTGAGTTTAAGGACCCCACAGTCCGGTGTTAGTTTTAAGATATCACGGTCGAGGTTAAGGACATCATAGTCCGTGGATTTAAGGTGTCCACAGTCCGACGTTAGTTTTAGGACATCACGGTCAAGGTTAAGGACATCATAGTCCATGGATTTAAAGACTCCACAGTCCGACGTTAGTTTTAAGACGTCACGGTCAAAGTTAAGAACATCATAGTCCATGGATTTAAGGACTCCACAGTCCGACGTAATGTGTGGTTGTCAGGACCTGTCACCTCTCTGACAACGTTGAAGGATTACAACGACAGATATCAGAGGAGTAAAGAGATGTACCCTCGAACCGGGTGTAAATTGATTGGAAGAGCACATGAGCTCAGTTCAATTTAAATTGAGGACTTATGGCCAGAATTGTGCTAAGTCCAGTTAAAAATGTTTAACATTTTATTTTTTGTTCTGCCTGTTAGGCCTTTGTTTGGGCTCTGCCCTTTTAATAATGCCAAGTATTGGGCTCTGACATTTTTTGTCTTATATTGAATGCATAGCATTTATCAGAACAAAGTATGTTCTGATAGCGCACCACGTGGCGCACTAGGCGCTTTGTACCAGTCAAAGAGCGCATTGCGCTTCTGTCGGTTAGCGCACACGAGGAGGACACGTGTCGCGCCTAGCGCTAAACGCTAGTTTGTTAGCGCACTACGCTTTTAATTTATGAGTGTGCTGCACTAGTTTATGGGTGCGTCAGTGAGTGACACGTGGCGCGTTTGGCGCTGAGCACCAACCCAAGAGCGCAGTGCGCTGTTTTTAGAAGCGCAAAGCGCAAATCGTGTCTATGGTTGACACGTGGTATGTTTTGGCGCCGAGCGCCGATCCAAGGAGCGCAAAGGTGCAGTTCATGAGTGCAAAGCACTGTCTAATAGCACAAAGCGTATTTTGATCAATTTTAAGGTCAAAGAACAAATTTATGTTCTTCAAAGGAGGCCTTGCCTCAAGATCCAAGAACAAAATTTCTTGTTTTTATAAAAGGCTCTACCTTTATAGATCAAAAGATCTGTGAGTGAAGTAAAATACTTCTTTTTATAATTTTATGATTAGATCTTTTGATCTTTTCTTTTTAATCAAAGACCTTGATCTTTAATATAGATCTAAGATCTTTTTAGAAGATATTTCTTCTTTTTACGAGATGATTTCATCTCTGTTGTTCAAGAATTAATTCTTTACCTTTAAAGATGAAGAAATGATCTTCTTTTTTCTAAAGGCTTGCCTTTCTTTCTCTTTGAGTTTTTCTTAAAGTTTGCAGATAGTTTTCTCTATCTTTTTTTTGTATTTTCTCTTTTTTTATGACTTGAAGTCTAGGGTCCTTTATATAGGGCCAATTGATTTGTTAAATCAATTTTTATGAGATCTTTCTCTGATTGATTTGGAATCTTTCCCACCGTTGGATCTTTGATCCTAAGGCTTCTGTTTTACAGAAGATAATCTTCTTGTTTTAATAAGATTGAAAAATCTTTCCATAACAGAATTTTAGTTCTGATTAATTAATAATTTATTATTAGTAGATCTTTTGATCTGACGGTGGGGAATTCTTTTAATTCCAGCGCTGGCGCAACTACGCGAGCGCACCTACGTTCGATACGTGGCGCGCAGCGTAGAGCGCAGCGCAACTGCGCTAGCGCACCTACGTTCGACACGTGGCGCGCAGCGTGCAGCATTTGAAGCGTTGCTTCAATTTAATTTTGACTTTTAAAGCAGAGCTTTGCTCTGATTGGGGGTGCGCTGCCTAGAGCGCAGCGCACCTGGCGTCAACGCGTCTATTTTTGACACGTGGCACGCAGCGCGCAGCGTACGGGATCTGAAGCGTTGCTTCAATTTTTGAATTTTGAAATTCAAAACAGAGCTTTTCTTTGATTGGGGGAAACAGGCTCCTGAATGAATATTCTCGGGCACACACGAGGAGGATGCAAACTCGGACCGGGAGGATGCAAACTCGGACTGGGATGGACGTAATATACCGTAGGCGTCATGCCTTAACCCCATATGAACTCTTCTGTGTCGGTCCGGGTTGTGCAGCTGAAAGACCTTCTCATTGATCATATGAAGCTCTACGTATGTAGCTCTTGATGGTGCACTGCAACAAATGCAACTCTACACTGCTCAATCTCACAACTCATCCATTACTGCAGGAAATTACAATATGAACCAAGGTTCAAGAATTCGCTTCGATTTTGGTATCTTATATATTAATGAGTTAAATTTATGGTTTTATATTCGTTTCGGTTTCGGTCTCTTAGATTTGCGGTTTTCTAACAACAAAGGGTTACATTGACCATAGTTACAGTTAAAATTGTATAACTAAATTATGTAGGGGCATACTTACACAATGCTCAGTCACCTCCTGAGAGCTGGGGCAGCTGGAGTTACGTGCAAACCCCATATGAAAAAGCTCAACACGACTGGGCATTTCTCCCGCCAGCCTCGCCTGCCATTTAGATTAATGAATTTACATCAAGTTTAGAAATTAAAACTAACAAATTAAGAAAATATAGTGTTCCTACATGGGCAATTGTAAACTGGGAGGAGTTCATCTCTCCGCCCAACCATCGATCACGGCTGTGCCTTTGCGCCGTTGATCCCCGCTCGCTCCTCACCTATCATTTAGATAGGTTGTCCGGTGTCATGCTAATGTTGAATTAATATCTAACGCTATTAAAGTTTTTAGCAATATACGAACCAAAAATTCGGACAACTGGAAGTAGTCGATCATAGCGGCTCAATACTCGTCAGTCCAATGCGGGGGTTTCATCATCCACGTCTCCTTATCGGTGGAGGCATTCCTCCATTTTTTGCATACGGAGTGTTTTTTATCATGCCAATTCCCTGACAAATATATGAATAATCAATCTCGGACCACGTGTAGAGAGACAGGAGAGCTGTCAATCCATATACTATAGAGAAGCACGCCTACAAAGAATTGGGGTCAAACATATATATGCGAAAGTAATAAACGTAAAAATTCTTAATTATATAAGCTTACCAAGATCTCATCTAACGCCACTTGTTTCTTGTCCTCTAAAGACTTTGACGTTCAGTCCACTGCAACGTAATTAGCTCCATTCTTCACCAAATGCGGCATACGCTTCTCATTATTACAGATCGAGACACAAAATTTCTTCAGTTCTTTCGCCTCGATTTCAACGAAATCCCTATTCGCTGAAAAGTGCACATCGATCTTCGGACCGTCTTGAGGACGAACCCATAAATCATTCGCCTGTGTGGAGCCCCTCCTACCATGGCCCGCGAAACTGGAGGAACTGGCTCCGGGGTCCCTCTTAGTACGTCCTCAGCCATGGCCCGCGGAACTGGATGAACTGGCTCCCATGTCCCCCTTAGTCCGTCCACATCCACGAGCCCCACTCAAACTGGAGGCAATATCCTGAGAAATGAGCTAATGCAATAGACAAATACAGTAACAATTGCAAGAAACATGTAAGCAAAATTACATAGCGGTGGATGAAATGAACAATTAAGAAAATTAAAGCGTTAATCAAATTATATAGCTGTAAATGAAAGGAACAGTTAAACAAATGAAACAGTTAAGCAAATTACATAGCTGTAGATGAAAAAAATGCGATAAACTAAACTTTTAAATTGTATACATGAATATGAATATTACAGAAAGTTAATTAAAATTTAATGTTAATCATTATCTTCGGTAGCGCTACAATATACGCTAAGCGTATCTAAGCAATATAAATATAAATTCATAAAAGACAAGATATAATAAAACAACAACTTTTTTTATTCACATTCTTTTGTACAATACATGGAAAAGTAAATACATCTGAATGAAAACAATGCCTAAACAATGGCATAACAGAAATGAAAAGTACTGAAATAAAATGTGTACAATGAAGCTAGAGCTCGGGGTCTTCAGTAAACTGGTCCAAGTCTTCAGTGCTAATCTCTGGAAGGTCCGAAACACCTGACGACATTCAAAGAAAGAAAGAGAATGTCGTCAGCGAACAAACCGCTCGGTAAGTCCCAAAGATAAGGGAGAAGTAGAATAGACAGAGAATAAGAGAGAGTGTAGCTTTTAAAGTTGTCTTATATTGTTATAATGTTGTATTTAGTATTAACACTGTTGTCTGTAGCTTGGTACAGAAGAATGCCAGTGTATACGAGAGGAGTCTCACTTGTCCCGGAGACTAAGGTATCAGGAACTCAAGAAACCGTTTATGCCACGGTACAACAGCAACAGAATACATGTTAGGTGTCTTATGGTTGCAGTCTCGTGCCACTTCTAACACCTTCCGTACCAATCTACCCCTTAAACTCCGCGATGTCTTGATTGTATTATTGTATTGTTTGAATTGTATTGCAACTTGTATTGTCTTGTAATATAGATTGTATAATTGGATGACTTGCCGAAACCATGATATCAGTAAATGGATGTAACTGGAGAATCAGGGATGTAACTGGAGAATCATGTAAAAGGAGGTATATCCATGGTTCGGTACAGTCAATACAGATTGACTAGATTGAATATATTTAATATATGGATTCATGGATTCATATTAAATTGTAGTTTGTACTTGAATCATATTCAAGTCAGGTTATTATAATAAGACTCAGTCTGAGTCAGAACAATTAGAAAAAAAATTGAAGTCCTGATTGTTTTGATATTATCGATAACCGCTGCACATGGGCGACAGGATTTGTGTCTTTTTCAAAGACGATTGCCGTGTTGATAACACCGTTGTTAAGTTGTTTACCTTAAATAGGCAAACACCCACTTCTCCGGCTCCCTGAGGCTCAAGAGATTGGTCCCGCTTAAACCTATATTTATTAGGGTCTTTAGGGTAATTTATAGAACTTGAGGGGGTTTTATGTAAAAATACTTTTGTATAATTTTCAAAATACACCCCAAGTATTTAATTATCGTCTTTAAAGTTGTCATAGATGTAGATTTTATATTTGTGATATTTCTAGTGAAAATAACCTATTTTCATAATACATGGTATTTAATTGTAAAGTGTTAGACTTGTATGGAATTTTATGGTATTTTCATGTAAAGTGATTCTTTTGACTTAGAAAAGTTGAAATATTGATATTATAACAAAAATAGATATTTTGATATTACATATATATATATATATATATATATATATATATATTTATAAAAAATAAATTTTAATATATATTATAATTCTAGAAATCTCATTTTTCTTAAGATTTTCGTATTTTTAAATCTTTCGAGACCGAATGCTCCTTGCGGAGGTCTGAATCTCGCGCTACTAAACCCAGAGACGTGCGATAATCCGCACCATCCCAGTCGGGTTCCCCAAAATGGGTTGTAGCGGCGCTTTGCAAAGATTTGTTTAAAAATACTAAATCTTGTAAAAATGGTTTTATTAGTAAAGGGTATTTATATGTAAAGTTTCATTTCCCGTATTTTATGTTCCCAAAAAATATTGTGCTCTGTTTTATATGAGTGTTGTGAGGAGGTAGGTCATTACCTCGTGATCTAAGTTAAAGGTATAGCAAGATTGTGATAATTTAATGTCAAAATGAAACTACATTGTATTTTACTAAAAAAGAGCGATAAAAGTTACAAAATGATATAGACTGTCATGAAACTTGTTCAACATGTTTGTTAATGATTAATAGTTAACATGTAATGGTTTAATAGGGTTGTGTTTAAGAAAAGTGGGATTTTTAGAAAGAAACCGAATCGGAAATCGGTTTGACTCCGATTCCGTCGGGTTTTATTAAAAGATATTTTTAGAGTAGAAAAAGAGAGAGGGAGGTGGGAATTACGGGTTTTGAAGTTAGGGATGAGGAAGAGGAAATGGGAGGAGACGCTGATGCGTCGTTTCGTCGCCGGGAATTCCTAGGGTTGTCGCCGGAAAAATCGTCGGAGCTTCGCCCTTCGCTACTTCAAAAGTACACTAAGGTTCTAGGAATTTTCTTGAGAGTTTTGCTCAGAATTTTGGAGCGAGGGGTGTGTGTGTAGGGGTTGTATTTATAGGGTTAGGGTAGGTGAAAGGTTTGATTGAAAAAATGTAATAAAATGTGATAAAATGTATTAAAAGTGGAGTAATTGGTGTTTTAAAGGTGCTATGTTACTGGTCTGAGGATTTAAAGTACACAGGGGTGCAGGGGAGCTGAAAAGACACAAGTTTGGTGTTGATGACTCGGCGGTCCGCCGGCCGAGTCGGCCGATTCTGGCCGAATCAAGTGGCCGGAGTCTCCCCTGTCGCTTCATGTAGCCTCTGGTACAGTTAGTTTTCCATGTGTAGTGGGGTTTTTGTGAGTTATGCACGTGTAAACCCTTGGTATTCTAAAAATTCAAAATAAAACAATATTAAAAGTAATATGGGGTATGTGATTTAAACTCTGGTGGCTTGGTTCAGCAGTGCAAGGTATTACCAATGAGCTACAAGCTCTTTCTTGTAATTAAAAAGTAAAACAGACTTATAACTTATGCTCAGGCAAAAATATCCCTTTCTGTATTTTTGAAAAAATTGTACAAAAAGTTGTACAGAAAGTTTGGGGTTGTTACAGAATCATCGATGAATTGTCCTGGTACACGCATTGTTCGTTTCAATCTTCAGACAGTTGATCTTGATGATCCGTCTTCTACAATAATCTCTGGATCGATGTCATCCTTTGAAAGATTAACATCGTCGATATACAGGGTCAGGTCTTGTAATAGTGTGTCTGGCGTGCTTGGGCAACTAATTTCAAGATTTTCATTATCAAGATTTCCCATATTAAAATAGTCTCGCGGATTTGTTCCGATAGCGACATGCCAGACAGCGTCCTTAGTGTCCTCCACATAAAAACACTGACGTACTTGACTCTCTAATATATAAAGCTCGTTCGTGAAAGCGAGTTTTGAAGAATTTAGTAGGAGTAGCCCGCTTTCTACTTTGTATTCTCGTCCATCTGTCTTGGTATCATACTAGAGACACTTGAATAGGACAACTCTGTGGGCATGATAACATATCTGCACTGTATCTTACAACACATCGTAGTAGTCAAATTGTCCCGTGGTTGAATCGATATATCTAGATAATGCGTAAGCTCTTGTGGTTGATGTTAAAAAAACACCGCAGTTTTGGAACTTTCTACGTGCATCTCTATCTTGTGTATGAAATCTATATTTATCAACAACATAACCAGTAAGACGCTCAGCTAATGGATCTGGTTCAAAGAAAAGTATTTTTAAATCTTCTGTTATATTGGTATATATGGCAGTATGAACCTAATAAAGCACGATAAGTATTAGAAAAAATCGTATTTAGTTTAAGGGATGAGAAATGAATTATATTTTAGTGATAAACTAACAAAATGGTTAAATCATGTTGCAAATTCTCGATTTAAAGTATAATCGATATACCTCGGTAGCAGGCGACCCCTTGGTGGTCTGTATTGAGCTCCCCATAAATTAAGTATGAAACAAATAATACAGTTAGATAATTTCATATTTATAAGTTGAAAAAAGTCTTATATTTTAGTAGATGTTCATACACTATATCAGTATGTCCATTTTGTATACCCAGGAGAAATCTTATTTTTCAATAGATGTGCATACATTATATCTCAACGGAAGTCATAGCCGTTATGACACTTTTTACATGGACCCAAAATCAATTCTTCAGGAGATCAGTTTCTCACTGCAAATTCCATAAACTCTTCGATGCCAGCCTTGTATTCATCACTAAATTTGGACACTTGCATCCAACTCCTATCCATTAATCTCCGATATCTGACATTATGTATTACGTAATTAGCCATTTATTTTATGACTTTAATTAAGGTTTAATGTTTCAGCTTGATTTATCAATTCATCACATCGGCTGTCGGGGGTAAGAATTCTATCACATTAAGAATTTATAATGCACGCACCCATGCATTAATGCTTTTATTCATTTCGAGAAAATTTCGGTAGTACCTCCTCGCCATTCTCCAAGTACACTGCAATAAAATGGATGATAATTATTTCAATGTTGAATATCAACAATAAAATGGTCACCCCTCTATATTTATACACGGAGAACTAGGGAAAAAATGCCGACAAAACTAATCTCGAAACGAATGAAAACACAAAATTCTTAATTTGTCCACACTAGACAAATCTATCAGTTATAGTACGACCAGTTCTCTCGTAAAATAAACTACATGACGGTTGCTGAAATAAACGAATAAACGTTTAGTTTTGACAACCATCACGTAGTTTTATGTCACGATAGAGATCATTACGTATATAATTGATAGACGGGTTTTAAAACGTGTTTCTATTTTTTGAATATGAGATCCTCGATGATAACAAGTAAATTTCATGTTATCATCGAGTTCCATCCACTTAGTATATATTATAAGATTTTCGTGTTGTTTTGATATTCAAGATTCAATTCACAATGGATATGAAATTTATTCGCATGCACACACATATACATGCATACACACACAAGCATACACACACACACAAAAGCATACACACACGTTCACATACACGCACAGACACACACATAAACACATTTACTAAGTTACTATAAAATACCTAAAATATTTCTTTATAAGCTACCCTTTACTATTGTTGTTTTCTCACGAAACTACCATAATTTTTTTCCTAAGTAAGCTATTTCTTCAATTTTACTAATTTATACTAAAATACCCTTAACTACTGTTGGTTTTTCACTAAACTAACTTAACAAATTTAAAGAAATAATTCATCTTTTTAAATTAACTAAATTACTATAAATTTAACTAAAATGCCCTCAACTAGTGTTGAAATTTCACTTAAATACGCTTAAATATATTGTTGATTTTCAGTAAACTACCTAGAAAATTAGCTAAATTATCCTAACCCCAAACCCTAACACTGACACTGACTCCGAACCCTAACCCTGACCCTGACATTAAAACCTTAAAACTAACCCCAAACCCAAATTAACAACAACATCGACATCAACAACAGCAACATCGACATCAATTTTATCCAATTTACAAAAAATTTAAAATTAAACAAGAAATTTAAATTAAACAAATTTTACTTACCTACTGTCGAAGGGGCCGGGCTCGAAAAGAGAAGCTGTGACGGCGGCTCTTCACCGGCGACGATCTTAAACGGCGACCGCTACCTGAGAGAGGGGGGAAAGAAAGACTATGAGTGAGAGCGAGAGCGAGAGAGTGACAGAGAGTGAGGAGCTTACTGTTGGAGGAGAGGAGCGGGGGTCCGGTCGCCAGTCGCCGGGGGGTCGATCGGAGCATAGAAAGAAAGGAGCAACGGGTCTAGGGTTTTTTGGTTTGGATTTGGGGGGAAATGAGAAGAGAGATCGGGCCCGGGGCTGTTATATTCATTAAGTTATTCTGTCGGATGATAGCCGACGAAATAACTTAATAAAATTATTAAAAATTCTAGGGCCCATTTGGCTTATTTAAGCAATATTTCGTTGGGCTGTGCATTTATTCCGTCGGATTCTAGCCGACGGCTTATATAACCCGACGAAATAAGTCCTTCTTCTGGGTGTGATTTTATACCTATAGACCTTGCTTGAGGAAAAGAAAGATCAAGGGAGGTGTGCAGGTTAATTCAAGAATTAATGGGGACGATTTAACTACTTCAGGCAAGTAAGCGGAGTTATAAAAACATTATTGCAGAAGAAAGCGGTGTAGTCTGAGAAAAAAAGGGTCCAACCCCTCGGAACTCTCATCCAAACAAAACCATCACATTTCTAAAAACATGAAAATTTGGATAATCTAACCATGATTAATTATGTGTGTGCGAGTCATTGAACCAAATATTGCTTATATTGGCTAATACATCGGTTGATATATCTTATCGGGACCATCACGATAGATGAAACCCAACATATTTTTGTCGATATATGGCAGATCTGACAATATTGGCTGATATATGGGTCATATATGATTTATCAAACACCTACATGGTACAATTCCAATATTCACCGTTATCTAATATTTGTATACTGTGTGGTTGATATGCGAGTGTACATGCATACATATGTATGTAATTAGACTAGGATCCCATTGCTAGGAGTTGAGGACAATCTTGTCTAGATTTTGTGCATTGAATGCTCATCGAGTACGGAAACAAGTATGTTACTTCTGGGATCAATGGGAACCCTTTTTCATGATTGTTTGTACACGTATCAAAATTGAACAATGGCTAATTTGTTTCTCAATCATAATAATAGGATCCTGTTTAAACTCATATAGAGTGTCCCAATGGCTATGTTGTCTGTTCCATTATCCTTCCTTTCTAACTATCGGGCCGTTCTTATCAAGGATTACTATCATAATCACCAACGTTTCCGATGTTTGTATGCTAGGCGATGTAATCAAATAATTATAATCAGAATATTTACCAACATCCATTTTTGTGACCACCAACTTAGCCGACCTTTTTTTTCATGCTACCTGTCGTCCTATTAAAAGCAATTAAAAGCAATGTCGCTAATTGGGTATTCTGTTGACCTTTCTAACTATTGCAAAGATTTTACCAAAGGAAATTCTTGTAATAACCAGCTTATCCACTCTCTTTCTTTTTTCTTTTTTTACTTTTTGGCTTGTTCACAGCCTGAGGCGAGGCTATGGTATTTATTAAAGATCATTCTTGTAGCCACCGTTCACAACCCGAGGTGAGGCAGCGAGAAATATGAACAATTTGATAGACCTAGTGATCGATTTTATAGTCTAATATGAGGCAGTTTGAGTAATCAAAACAGGTACGTGTGCGCTGGAACACATGTTCAAGAAAAAGATTTGATATTTCATAAATTTAAGCTGTTCTGGCTCTTGACTAGGTTTCGCATTTTTTTTATGCATGTCGTTGTTACTTCTATCATGGTAGATTTGACTATGGGTTATCTTCTTTCAGGAATACCGCTTTCAACAGCAACTTTTAATATCTATGTCAAATCTGGCCTTGCAGCGTCGCAAATGTGTATATCTAATTTGAAACTCGGATGTTACCGGAAGATCCCTCCAAAGTCCATGTTTCTTGCTCAGGTGTTTATACCGAAAACCGACTCCTGATTTTCTTAATTAGTCGTCATATGTGAAGAGACTGATGAAGTCAGGATTCCCTATATATACAAGTACTTCATCTTTATATAAATCACTTCCTCTACATGAAACAGGTTATATCTGCAACTCTTGAAACTACTGTTTCTTTTGGTGTGACATGGTGGTTGCTCACATCTATCAAGAACATTTGCTCACATCTATCAATTATTTTTACTAATTAATACAAAAGAAAGGAGGTCTGGGTTCTCAAAATCAGCTGTCTATG
The DNA here is from genome assembly GCA_030015575.1 of Agapanthus africanus. Taxonomy (NCBI): domain Eukaryota; kingdom Viridiplantae; phylum Streptophyta; class Magnoliopsida; order Asparagales; family Amaryllidaceae; genus Agapanthus; species Agapanthus africanus. The sequence continues at coordinate 377,782,290 of CM057351.1, forward strand.
AGGCGTCCTGTTCATTTTAGAAACCCGAAGAAAAGAAAACTCATCTCAAAATCAATTCATTTTGTACCCTGGACCTTTTGCGTACCCTGGACCTTTTGCCCAACTGCGAAGACGTTTTACCACTAGGTTATAAAAACACTTGCAGAACAATCCATAATTGAATTGTTGAATTGAGAGGTTTCCGATTGCTTACTCTTTCAATACTGTAAGGTATACTTTAAATGGTCATTAGGATTACATGGACATAACAATAATGCAATGAAATAATTACAGATGCCCATAGAAGTTCATCTTAATTATGCATTTGTTGAAAATTAGTTTTTGAGGGTTCCATACTTGGAACGCTTGTTAGATTCATTAATGGAAATAGTTTGACTTTATTTTGAGTTTTGATTGTTCTTTACAGGATTATTGATTACAGATTGATCGGCTATGGTCCAATTCAACACCAAGACATCGGTTAGCCGATATTTAAAGACTGTCATTTGCATTAAAAATAGTTGTCTCAAGTTTGGGATTGTTGCACACCATTTGGCACAATCCTCACCGTGACTCATGAGAAATTTTTTCTTTTATCTCACCATCCCAGAAAAGTTGGAAGGACTGAAAAAGCATCATCACAAATTTTGTAAAATTATACTGTTTCTTATTTCATGTATTGCATAACTTCTCCAATGAATATGGTCTAATTTACACACATTGCACATTAAAATCACTAGTAATAATTAAGAGAGTGGCAACTGGGTTTAGCTCAGCTGGTATCAATTTCCTCTATAATGTGAGAGTTTGCAAGTTCGATCCCAAAGGAGGGTTGGATTTCCAAATGATCATGAGATTACCTATTTGAAGTAGGCAATTCAAATGATTCTTCAACTCAATTTGCTCAACAGATACAAATAGGTGGGGCTAGCTTCATGACTTGTAAAATTTTTTTTTTTTTTCCCAGCAAAGTGAGCTTGTATATCAATATTATAACAATTAGGTAGGGTTGGCTTCATCTGTGAAAGTTTTTTTATGCAGCAAAATGAGATGGCAGCAATACAATAGGTATGTGCTTCATTTGTGAAAGTTCCAGCGTGTATGTTTTAATATTCATTTGTCATATAGCTACATGCATGATTCTGAACTGGTAGCTTGGAAGGATAATAACTTAAATTTGACCTTCACCCAAATCGACAGCAAATTCAATTTAGAATGCAGTAAATTACAGATTTGGAAAGGCATCATGTGGTGTCCTACTAATGCTATGACTTGAGAATCTATAGATTTTTATGAAGATCTCAAATACACAATTACCAAACTGCTCGTTGGTTAAGTGTAAAACCAAATCGGGAAAAACCACAGACAGCAATAGGAAACATATAATCTTGAAACTACTCGAGCTTTCTTTCTCTCGGCTTCAGTTCCATGGTCCTATTAGGCTAAAGATCTCTTAACAACCATCTTATTCATCAATATCACTCCGTCCTCTCCATTTCTTATGCCATATCGTATTATCACCTTTTCTACGAATCTTATGCAGGAAGATTTTACATTGGAAATCAGAAACACACATATTCTTTTTTTCCTTTTTTGTTTTGTGGTCAGAGCGCCACTTAATTTGCATCATAAATCATAAACCAATGTTGATGATGCTCAATATTGGCGACCTTTCATATCAGGACACGTGGCAGATGACGTGTCCCAGAACTCAGAAGAGAGGGCCCACAGGGGCCGATCAGGCCCGACCTACAAGCACAAAGCTGGCTCACCTCAGGGCCCTTGCAAATTGGCCTCCTCAGTCTCTTAGCTCACCTCCGAGTTACCGCAGGACCAAGATACCTCGGCCCTCTCGCTCGTTCCCGAGCTCTCCCGCCGAGACCATCTTCCTCGGTCCCTACAACCGACCAACTCCACCACTCACAGGCATAACCGCCGCTCCGCAAATCTCGCCATGCGCAGATTCTCCGCCGGCAACATCCCACGTTCAACGCCATCACGATCCCCATTAACGGGCGATCCGCTCTTTACGCGGGCGTGACGTCGGGAGCGTAACTGACGGCAAGATTCTCGCGCCTGCTGCTGCATGCCAGCACCGCTATATAAACCCCCATCACAGAGGGGTCAAGTAAGCCATTCTTCACACTTTTACGCCGTTACTCTGCTCGGATCTCATCACCAACTTGAGCGTCGGAGGGTCCTTGGTGGTACCAAACCACCCCGGGACTTCTTTGCAGGTACTCGGCAACAACTTCCTCACCTCCCCTCTTCCTCCAACAACCCATTGAGACCCACACGCAACGAAAGATAATCAGCTAAGTTCACCGCGAGATCAACGGAAGACAACATCTGACGGAGGCCAGAAAAGGAGCTCCATCAGTTGGCGCCGTCTGTGGAAACCGAAACTACACAAAAAAAACAAAGTTAGCCTTCCGATCTCCATCCCCATGGCAAGCGATCACCCTGAAGATCCAGATACCAGCCGCCGCCTCCCCCTCACCGGAGGCACGGGTGAAACTCCTCCGGCGATCGTCATCAACGCCCTCGCCGGCCGAATAGACCGACACCCCCTCCCTTGACGGGGTCTCACAGAGTGGGCTCACCACGGTGGCTCGAGGGCCACCTCGCTCAAGGATCTAAGCCCTCACTAAGAGGCAGCCTAGCAGCTATCCTGCTCGGCTATCCCTGGCGGGTAGCTTCCCTACCGCAACGCCAGGGATCAGAAAGTCCTCCCAGAGGCAGTCTAGCCCGAGGATCTCTCGCTCGGCTATCCCTGGCGGGTAGCTTCCCTACCGCAACGCCAGAGATCAGAAAGTACTCCCAGAGGCAGTAGAGCCCGAGGATCTCTCGCTCGGCTATCCCTGGCGGGTAGCTTCCCTACCGCAACGCCAGGGATCAGAAAGTCCTCCCAGAGGCAGTCGAGCCCGAGGATCCCTCGCTCTGCTATCCCTGGCGGGTAGCTTCCTTACCGCAACGCCAGGGATCAGAAAGTCCTCCCAGAGGCAGTCGAGCCTGAGGATCTCTCGCTCGGCTATCCTTGGCGGGTAGCTTCCCTACCGCAACGCCAGGGATCAGAAAGTCCTCCCAGAGGCAGTCGAGCCTGAGGATACCTCGCTCGGCTATCCCAGGCGGGTAGCTTCCCTACCGCAACGCCAGGGATCAGAAAGCCCTCCCAGAGGCAATCGAGCCCGAGGATCCCTCGCTCGGCTATCCCTGGCGGGTAGTTTCCCTACCGCAACGCCAGGGATCAAAAAACCCTCCCAGAGGCAGTCGAGCTCGAGGATCTCTCGCTCGGCTATCCTTCAGGACAAAACTCCTCGCCAAGAGGCACCGGGCAGTAACCCTGTCCGGCCAAGGGTCCTTGGTAGGCTTCTTACAGCCCTATAGCTCTTCCCACGCCAAGAACCAAAGTCTTCCCAGTGGCAGTCGGGTCCTTGCTCGGCTATCCCCGGCTGGTAGCTTCCTACCACAACCGACAAGGATCAAAGTCCTCGCCAAGAGGCACTAGGCAGCAACCCTGCTCGGTCCCCATCCTGAAGGATCAAAAGCCCTCGCAAGAGGCAACCGAGAAGCTGCCCTGCTCGGCCATCTCCGGCTGGTAGTTGCCTACCCACGACGCCAGAGATCAAAGCCCTCGCCAAGAGGCAACTGCGCAGTTTCACTGCCCGGCCATCTTTAGCAGGCCTCTCACAGCCCTTCCAGCGCTAAAGGTCAAAGCCCTCGGAGAGAGGCACTGAGCAGCTACCCTGCTCGGCCATCCTCAGCAGGCCTCCCACGTCCCCTTCGACGCTGATGGTCTGAAGCCCTCATCGCGAGGCCGTCGTGTTCCTTCCTTCTCGGCGCATCCCCAGCGGGCATCCTCCTGTTCAACAGACGCTGATGGTCTGAAGTCCTCATCGCGAGGCCGCCGAGTTCCTTCCTGCTCGGCGCATCCTCAGCGGGCATCCTCCTGCCCATCAGACGCTGATGGTCTGAAGCCCTCATCGCGAGGCCGTCGAGTTCCTTCCTGCTCGGCGCATCCTGAGCGGGCATCCTCCTGCCCAGCAGACGCTGATGGTCTGAAGCCCTCATCGCGAGGCCGTCGAGTTCCTTCCTGCTCGGCACATCCCCAGCAGGCATCCTCCTGCCCAACAGACACTGATGGTCTGAAGCCCTCATCATGAGGCCGCCGAGTTCCTTCCTGCTCGGCGCATCCCCAGCGGGCATCTTCCTGCCCATCAGATACTGAGGATCTCAAGCCCTCTTCGTGAGGCCGCCGAGCCCCTTCCTACTCGGCGCATCCCGGCGGGTAGCTTCCTACCCAACAAAGACAAGGATCAAAGTCCTTCCAGACTCGACTATCCTTGACCGGTAGCTTCCCTACTCGCAACGCCAGGGGTCAAGACCCTCACCAAGATCAACCGAGCAGTTTCCCTACTCGGTCATCCCCAGCGGACATCCTCCTGCCCAACAAACGCTGGCCCTCATAACGAGGCCACAGAGCCCATCACATGCAGCGGATCCGGAGCCCCAACAAGAGACATCAGGTCTATCCAAGTCTGAGTAATCCCCCTCGACTTCGGGGCCATGGAGATGCCTCCTTCTCAGCAGCGCTTGGCACACTCGGCAAGTGATCGAAATCAACTCGACGACCGATCGCTCCACATGTCACGCCCACACTGGGCTGCGCCCCATCAGTCCACAGGTCTGCACACATCGCGTCGGCCAACCGGCGCTCGACACGTGGACCGCCACTTCAGTGGCAGGACGCTCGAACCGGCGCACCTTCCCTAAATGCAGAGATCTCGCCCCGATAAGCTGGCAGAAAAGACAGCTGACAGCTCGAGGACGCGTCCCGACGAAACCTTAGGAGGGAGCTTACCCCAGACGGCCCGGCAGTCCACTCTTGACCCGACCCACTAGCTGTTCGAGACAAGAGTGGGGGGCTAATGATGATGCTCAATATTGGCGACCTTTCAGATCAGGACACGTGGCAGATGACGTGTCCCAGAACTCAGAAGAGAGGGCCCACAGGGGCCGATCAAGCCCGACCTACAAGCACAAAGCTGGCTCACCTCAGGGCCCTTGCAAATTGGCCTCCTCGGTCTCTCAGCTCGCCTCCGAGCTACCGCAGGATCAAGATACCTCGGCCCTCTCGCACGTTCCCAAGCTCTCACGCCGAGACCATCTTCCTCGGTCTCTCCGACCGACCAACTCCACCACTCACAGGCGTAACCGCCGCTCCGCAAATCTCGCCATGCGCAGATTCTCCGCCGGCAACATCCCACGTTCCATGCCATCACGATCCCCATTAACGGGCGATCCGCTCTTTACGCGGGCGTGACGTCGGGAGCATAACTGCCGGCGAGATTCTCACGCCTGCTACTGCATGCCACCACCGCTATATAAACCCCCATCACAGAGGGGTTAAGTAAGCCATTCTTTACACTTTTACGCCGTTACTCTGCTCGGATCTCATCACTAACTTGAGCATCGGAGGGTCCTTGGTGGTACCAAACCACCCGGGGACTTCTTTGCAGGTACTCAGCACCAACTTCATCACCTCCTCTTTTCCTCCAACAACCCAGTGAGACCCACACGCAACGAAGGATAATCAGCTAAGTTCACCGTGAGATCAACGGAAGACAACATCTGACGGAGGCACAAAAAGGAGCTCCATCAAATGCTAAGTTTGTTGTCCACATTTATATGTATATTTTTTTTGGCCAATGAAGTTTGTTGTCCACATTGCCTAAAAGGAGTACAAGGTCTCCTTGATCACACTTGTGCGCCAAACTAAACGCACATCCAAACTTGCTTAAAAATTTCACAATGCCACTTTAGCTAAAGGTTAGTTATATATACTTTTCCTTCTTTAATATCACACATTGTGATGGAACTCTTTTGAGGGCCTCCGTCAGATGTTGTCTTACGTTGATCTCGAGGTGAACTTGACTGATTATCCTTCATTGCGTGTGGGTCTCAATGGGTTTTGAGAGGAGAAGGTGGGATGAGAAGGCTGTCGCCGTATACCTGCAAAGAAGTCCCGGGGTGGTTTGGTACCACCGAGGACCCTCCGACGCTCAAGTTAGTGACAAGATCCGAGCAGAGTAACGGCGTAAGTGTAAATAATGGCTTACTTGACCCCTCTGTGATGGGGGTTTATATAGCGGTGGCGGCACGCAGCAGCAGGCGCGAGAATCCCGCCGGCAGTTACGCCCCCCGACATCACGCCCGCATAGAAAGAGGATCGCCCATTAATGGGGATCGCGATGGCATGGAACGTGGGATGGTGTTGGCGTAGAATCTGCGCATGGCGAGATTCGCGGAGCGGCGGTTATGCCTGTAAGCGGTGACCTTGGTCGGAGGACCGAGAGAGACGACCTCGACAGGGAGCTCGGGGACGGGCGAGGAGGCCGAGGAGTCCTGGTCGTGCGGCAGCTCGGCGCTAGCTAAAGGGCCGAGGAGGCCAATTTGCAGTGGGCTCTGAGGTGAGCCAGCTTTGTGCTTGCAGGTCGGGTACAGGGTAGCCTGGTCGGCCCCCTGCGGGCCCTTTCTTCTGAGTTCTGGGACACGTCACACGCCACGTGTCATGATCTTGGAGGTGGACGATATCGAGTACTATCATTAGCCCCCTACTCTTGTCCCGATCAGATAGTGGTCGGGTCAAGAGTGGATTGCCGGGCCTCCCGAAGTGAGATCCCTTCTAGGGTTTCGTCGGGACGAGTCCTCGGGTCATCGGTTGTCTTTTTCTCCAGCGAATCAAGACGAGATCTTTGCATTTAAAGAAGGTGCACCGGTTCTTGCGCTCTGCAGTCGAAACGACAGTCCATGTGTCGAGCGTCAATTAGCCGATGCGACGCGCGCAGGCCTGCGGCGCCTGAAGGGACACGGCCTAACGCTGGCTGCCACGTGGAACGATCGGAGCCGCTTGGCGCGAGGGTCATTTCGGCGGAAGATGGTGGGCATCGTTGGATGAGGCCGAGGCCATATGCGGCGATAAATTTGGGTGGGGCCCGCCCTAGGGCCCTTACTCTTCATATTTTCCTCTCTCAGGCCCCAGCTGCTCGGCGCTCGTCTCCCCTCTTTCGCTTCAGCCCCTGAAGAATTTCTTTTCCAAGGTTAGATGCCTTCCTCTTCTATAGAATCAGTAGACGTTGTAGGAGTAGATGTTAGGGTTCCTTCAGCTGTGTCTGAGTCCCCTCAGGGGGCAGGGGCTGGTCCCTCTCCCCGGGGCCGTGAGGCGGGGGCCGCCTCCAGGGAGGAGGTGGCAGACATGGCTGTTCCCCTCCGAAAGAGGGCGCAAGACTGGACGTCTTGCCTGAAATTCGGGGCAGATGCTAATTGGTTTTATCCGTCTACCTCTCCGAAGATGCCAAGTTGATTTATGGCACCGTGTATCGGAGGTTTAGACGGATGCGGCCGATGTAGCAGACTTCATCAGATTCCCCCTCGCTTGAGGGGTTTTTTATTGTGGGGACGCTCTTCCCTGCAAGCGCAAGCCCCTGCAGTTAATTACGCTACCGCGTCGCGGTAACAACTTTCTCCTTCTCCAGAATTTCACTTCGTGTCGTGTGTGTTTGTTTGTTTGTGGATGCCCGTGGATTGTATACGGAGACTAAGTTATGCCGTCGCCCGTAGGACGTGGATTAGTCCAAATCCGTATTTACTTAGATTTGGGTTTGGTGTTTTAGTTTAAGGATACGTTAGCCATATTGAAGCTAAGATCAACTTAAACGTTCGTTAAGGATACGTTAGTCCTATTTGAGACTAAGATCAACTTAACGGAAGAGCATTTAAGGGCTCTAATGTTTCAGTTTAGGGACGTAGTGGTCCATTTAATATATAGCCGTCGGGACCCGTCACCTCTCTGACGACGTTGAAGGATTACAACGACAGGTGTCAGAGGAGTTCGGATATGTACCCTTGAACCAAAGTTGAATAGGGAATATATAGTCCGATTGAATGTTTAAGGATACGTTAGCCAGATTTGAGGCTAAGATCAACTTAAAGGGGATCGTTTAGATCCGACAAAAGAGCGTTTGGAGGCTCTATTGTTCCAGTTTAGGGACGTAGTGGTCCATAGGTAGTTTAAGGACATTGCGGTCCATTACCAGTTTAGGGACATGGTGGTCCAGCTCCAGTTTTATGGACGGATATTAGTTTAAGGACGCATAAGTCCATGGGTTTAAGGACCCCACAGTCCGTATAGGTGTGTTTAAGGACGCATTAGTCCATTAGTTTAAGGACGCATAAGTCCATGGGTTTAAGGACCCCACAGTCCGTATGGATGTGTTTAAGGACGCATTAGTCCATGAGTTTAAGGACCCCACAGTCCGTATCGATGTGTGGTTGTCGGGACCCGTCCCCTCTCTGACGATGTTAAAGGATTACAACGATAGGTGTCAGAGGAGTTCGGAGATGTACCCTCGAACCGGATATAAATTGATTTAAGAGAGCAGTCTTGCTCAGTCAATTTAATTTGAGGACTTACGTCCATGATTGGGCTAAGTCCAGTTGAGAATATTTAACGTTTTTTCTTTGGCCTATTAGGCCTGTGCTAGGGCTTTGCCCCTGTTTAATAATGCATTGCATTTTATTTTGGCCTGCTAGGCCTTTTTGATTTGGGCTCTGTCCCTTTATAAATGATGCACAACATCTGTTTTTATTTGGGCTTTGCCCTTCTTTAAAATAATGCATTACATTTAATTTGTCCTGTTAGGTCTTTTTTAATTGGGCTTGGCCCTTCTGCAGTGCATCAATTATCTGACAGTGGCTTGTCAGGCGCTTTACGCCAATTATTGAGCGCAAGCGCATGTGGAGGTGACACGTGTCACGCTCTGGTGAGCGCAAGCGCAGTTGGCGCAGTGCGCTGCCTCAGTGCGCTGGGCTGTTGCGCCGCTGACACGTGGCGCGCTCTGGTGAGTTACGCCAAATTCAGAGAGCAATGCTCTATCTTAAAAGCGCATAGCGCAAGTGGTTATGGTGCTGACACGTGGCGCTATCTGGTGTCTTGCGCCAACCCGGGAGTACAACAGTGCAGATCTACAAGTGCAAGTCACTGTTTTAATTTCTTGATCCAATTTTGGATTCAAGAAAAGAATCTTTAAGATTCCAGAACCAATGATTCATGAAAAAGCAATACTTTTGTCATTATTTATTTTTTATTGAAGATCATTGATCTTGTTCTTAGATCAATGATCTATTCAGAAGAAATTCTCTTTTTTTTTAAAGGATTTTGCCTTCTTTTTCCTTCTGAATTTCTTCTCAGAGTTCTTTACAGTTCTCTCCCTGTTTCTAGAATTTTTCTATTCTCTGTGTTCTTGTTGTTCATGTGTTTTGAATTGGGGTCTAGGGGCCTTTATATAGTGCCCATTAATTGGTTAAATTTGTTAAAGAGATCATTCTCTGAGTGATTTGGGAAATTTTTTCCACCGTTTGATCTTTGATCCAAGGGCTTCTATTTTACAGAAGACAATCTTCTTTTTTTAACAAGAACAGAAAGATATTACTGGAATTTTAATTCTGTTTGGCGCAAATATACCAGTGCTTGACACGTGTCATGGAGCGCAGAGCGCGACTGCGCTTGACACGTGTCGCGCAGCGCACAGCGCAGCGCGACTGTGCTTGCGCATCTGCGCTGACACGTGTCGCACAGCGCAGCGCAACTGTCCTAGCGCAACTGCGCTGCCACGTGTCGTGCAGCGCAGAGCGCAAATCATCTGAAGCGTTGCTTCTTTTATTTTTTACTTTAAGTAGAGCCTTGCTCTGATTGGGCGCGCTGCCTTGAGCGCTGCGCTCCCTGCGCCGGCGTATCTGATTTTGACACGTGGCGCTGTGCACGCAGCGCAGAGGATCTGAAGCGTTGCTTCATTTATTTTTATTTTAATTTTCAAAATAGAGCTTTGCTCTAATTGGGGGAAACAGGAGCGTTGCTTCGTTTCCCGCCTTGAAATTTGAACAGAGGTTTGCTCTGATTGGGGTAAACAAATGCCCCCCTACCGTTGCGCTTACGTGGCCCTCCAAACGTGAGCGCAGCGGTGGCAGAATTCCAACCGTCGCGGCAACTCTTGGAAGTTGAAAGGGCATTTGATGCCTATAAATAGGACCTTTGGTCCTCCATAGATGATCATCATCTTTTAAGATTTTTACTTTCAAAACTTCAGAGCCTTGCTCTCGCCTTCAAGAACTCCAAGAGTTAGAATTTCTTTAGAGAACACTTTTTAGGTAAAAATTTTAATTAAATTAAATTAATTTTCATTGATAGAGCCTTACTCTCAATAGATCCCTGATCTAAAGAAAACCCATTTAGGGTTTCACTTAGCAGAACTTTGCTCTAAAAGGATCTAAAGAGAACTAAAGAGAACCCTGTTAGGATTCCATCAATAGAATTCTGCTCTCTGAAAGATTTCATTTATCATTTCTTGATTCATTAATAGAAATTTGCTCCTTTTAAATCATATAGCAGAACTCTTAAGAGTTGCTCATTTTTGTCGATCTTCTTTTATAGAAGTGATGGACGCCCACATGTACGACCTCGATGAGATTATCTCCTATGGGGACATCCGCCGACTCGGCCGTTCCCAAAATCGAGAATTTACTAATGCCGAGTGTGCCGAGATCATGAGTCGCTTTGACGCATACAACAGTTAATTGCTTCCCCGACGTTCCTCTCTCCTGAAGCTTATCGTGGGAGCCATCTGGGAAGCGCTTCCCCTATTCTGTACTGGTGTGCCACTTGGGGCATTGGATGCCGCCGAGGATAAGGTGCACTCAATGTACCTGATGAACCTAATCTCGAAGAGACGGCAAGACAATCTTGTCGATCTCCTGCACCAGGCTTTTCAACAGTCCGCCATTCTTGCTGCCTATCGGAGGCTGGAGGACATCAGTGGGGATCCCGACTCCCGTGCTCGCGAAAAGAAGCACACTAGGATGGTTCACCAGGCTTGGAAAGTTCTGGACAAGGTCACTTATGAGTTCCTCAATCCATGTCCTGGATTTGAGGTTTTGCCATTGTAACCATCTCGATAACGTCTGTCTATTTCTTTATAATTGTAAGAACCTTTTGCAATATGAATGGAAAATTTCTCATTTCAGCTTGTCTTATTTCTCGTTCTGAGTCTTTTGCACATGCATGAATAGAGGTGTCTCGAACGCTTGATCAAATGCAAATCGGATGTTCTTTCTGTTGCTTTCTTCTTTCTATGATTATCAGCATGTTGCCTTAGTAAACATGGTCGATAGATGATAAAGCGAGCATTCTGCCTTGGTTTCTCTAAGAGGTAGCGATGGCTTAGGCCGTAGGTTCAGATCTGCTGCCTAAGACTTTTCAACTCTATGAGCCGTGAGGGTCTCATAGAGACTTTTCTCCCTACGGATTGAGAGGATCTCGTAGGTGGATTTTCTCCTTAGGAATCGTGAGGATTCCTAAGTGCGTTTTCTCTTATAAGTCGTAAGGATCTTATAAGAAAATTTTCCCTCTTACGAGTCGAGAAGACTCGTAAGCGGTTGTTTCCCTCCTTGTCGAGATTCGACTTTGGAGAGTGAGACCCATGAATGGTATACAAGAGATTGTTTTAGACCGACTTGCAGGGTCTCAGTGCTTAGGAAACAAGTTTTTTAATCTCTGCTGCCTAAGGCTTTCTCTTTCAAGTTGAGACGAATCGGGAAGTCCTCGCGAAGACACTAATTTCCTCACGAGCCGAGACGAATCGAGCAGCTCTCGTCAAGGACACTAATTTCCCTGAGTTGAAGTATTTTGCCGAGGACACTGGTTTCCTCGAAGTTGAAACGAATCAGAGTATTCCTGCGGAGACACTGGTTTCTCTGCGGGTCGACACGCATCAAGATGTTCTCGTTAAGGACAATGGTTTCCCTGAGTCGAAGTATTTTGCCGAGGACGATAGTTTCCTCGAAGTTGAAACAAATCGGAGTATTCCTGCGGAGACACTGGTTTCTCTGCGGGCCGATGCGAATCAGGATGCTCTGATCAAGGACGCTAGTTTCCCTGAATTGAGGTATTTGCCAAGGACACTGGTTTCCCTGGGGTTGAAACGAATCGATGTATTCCTGCAAAGACGTTAGTTTCTTTGCGGGTCGACGCGAATCAGGATGTTCTCGTCAAGGACACTAATTTCCCTGAGTTGAAGTATTTTGCCGAGGACACTGGTTTCCTCGAAGTTGAAACGAATCGGAGTATTCCTGCGGAGACACTGGTTTCTCTACGGGTCGACGCGAATCAAGATGTTCTCGTTAAGGACACTGGTTTCCCTGAGTCGAAGTATTTTGCCGAGGATGCTAGTTTCCTCGAAGTTGAAACGAATCGGAGTATTCCTGCGGAGACACTGGTTTCTCTGCGGGCCGATGCGAATCAGGAAGCTCTCATCAAGGATGCTAGTTTCCCTGAATTGAGGTATTTGTCAAGGACACTGGTTTCCCTGGAAGTTGAACTGATCTGTGGCGGTCTTTCAGGTTTTATATAAGTTACCGTCAAAACCATGAAGCTAGGAATTTGACCTTCGCTTTGTTTGTTGGCACTGCGTCTGCAGTATCGAGACGAATGTCACGGTTGTCTCTAGGTTGTTAGTGAACCGTCGAGATTTGGCTTTGCTTTCTGGCGGAGCCTGTTGGGAAGGTATGGTTCCCTCTTTGTTTGTGCCCTTAGATTGTATACAGGGATCAATGTGATCTCACCTGTAAGGCAAAAGTTTCATCATATTTTTTTTTATTATTGTTTTATTTCCGCGACGCTCTATCATTTCAGTTTTTATATCGCGAAGGTCGCGATTGCCCCATCATTTCGGCTATTTTTCGCGGTGCCCAATCATTTCGGCTGTTTATCTTATTTTTACTCGCTGCCTTTTATTGCGAGTTGCCTAATCATTTCGGCTATTTTGTATGCATACGTTTTTACTTGCTACTTTTTATTGCAAGTTGCCCCATCATTTCGGCTATTTCGTATGCATGTGCGGCCTACTGATTTTTCGCTGTAAGCCTGGAATTAGACACCGATTTCGGCATCAGCACCGCTACAACTGGGATATTGCCAGAAGCGAATCATCATTTGCCTCTGTCGATGTCGGACAAAGGTGGCTTAGCGAACAGGGTTAAGGTCCTGTCGACTAAGACTTTTGACTTCATGAGCCGTAAGGGTCTCACAAAGGTATTTCTCCCTACAAGTCATGAAGATCTTATAGGTGTGTTTTCTCCTTAAGAATCGTGAGGATTCCTAAGTGTATGTTCCTCTGTAAGTCGTAAGGATTCTATAAGAGGGTTTTCTCCTTGTAAGTCGAAAGGACTTACAAGGGTTGTTCATCATGCGAACATATCCCTAATCAGAGGTGGGACTTCGTTAGGGAAATGTTTATTCGCGCCCGTGGATTGTATACAAGGGTCAGCATTGAGCCACTTGTAGGGCAATATCGAAGATTGTGGGGGTCGCTTAAGCACAGGTTTAGGTCTCTGTAACTTAAGACTTTCAAATCTTATGAGCCGTGAGGGTCCCATAAGAGAGTTCTCCTTACGAGTCGTGAGGATTTCGCAAGTGTATTTTCTCCTTAGGAATCGTGAGGATCCCTAAGTATGTTGCTCCCTTGTGAGTCGTAAGGATCTCACGCGGATGGTTTCTCCTTACAAGGTCGAGAGTACCTTGTAAGTATCCTTTAACGAGGTTACGCCCTTTCGGGTTTTCACAAACACTCGCCGGTAGTCCTGCCGTTTTTACTCACGGAGCCCTTTCGGGTTTTCATCCGTGCCCTTTTTGCTTATGGACATACCCTTTTTTTTATTCTTTTTATTTTTTATTATTTTTTTTACGAGGTCGCGCCCTTTCGGGTTTTCACGAACACTCGCCGGTAGCCTTGCAGTTTTTACTCACGGAGCCCTTTCGGGTTTTCATCCGTGCCCTTTTTGCTTATGGACATACCGTTTTTATTTTTTTTTATTATATTTATATTTTTTTTCTTTTTCTTTTTTTTTATTCATCTCGTCAGCCTAAGGATGCTGCGGTAGTAGTTTAAGGACGTTCCGGTCCGTCGTTAGTTTAAGGACGTTTCGGTCCACAGCTAGTTTAAAGACGTTTCGGTCCGTTGTTAGTTTAAGGATATTTCGGTCCGTCATTAGTTTAAGGATGTTTCGGTCCGTCATTAGTTTAAGGACGTTTCGGTCCGCAACTAGTTTAAAGACGTTTCGGTCCGTTGTTAGTTTAAGGACGTTTCGGTCCGTCATTAGTTTAAGGACGTTTCGGTCCGCAACTAGTTTAAAGACGTTTCGGTCCATGGTGAAGAAGGTCGGTTACTACTTATAGAGTTCGGGCTTAGGAAGATAGCGAGCGGACATAGTCGTCGTCATCTATCATTGACCTAGGCTGTGACTCATTAAGCGTAGTATTTCTTTAGGAAGCGACCGTTTATTGGCCTGAAAGGCCTTTCACCATGCATATCCATGAGTAGATAGGCTCCACCCTGGTAGACCTTATTTATGATGTACGGGCCTTCATAGTTCGGCTCGAATTTTCCCCGCTTGGCGCGATTGGGGATTATCGGTCTTTTGACCACGAGCACGAGTTCGCCTTGGCGGAATATCCTCGGCCTGGTCAATCTTTCATATGAGCGTGTCATCTTTGCTTTGTAAGCCTCTAGATTTTGTTGCGCTATGAGCCGGGTTTCATCAAGGGCATCAAGCTCCTCAAGCCGAAGGTGAGCATTTTCTTCGTCCGTCAGCTCGTAGTGGACCGCCACTCGTAGAGAGGGTAGCTCTATTTCGAGGGGGAGTACTGCTTCTGTACCGAAGACTAACGCGTACGGCGTTGTGTTCGTGGCCGTCTTGAACGTAGTTCGATATGCCCAAAGAGCTTCTTGCAGTCTCTCGTGCCAGTCCTTCTTATTTCGGGACACCGTCTTCTTCATGATCTTTGTCAAGGTCTTGTTGAAGGCCTCAGCTAGACCGTTAGCTCGCGGATTATAAACTGAGGAATATCTCCAGTCTATGTTATGCTGTTGCGCAAAGCGGCTGATCTTGTGGCTCCTGTAGGCTGGCCCGTTATCGGAGATGATCCGTCGCGGAGTTTCAAACTGGTATATGACGTGCGACTTGAAGAAATGGAGAATATTCTCCGTCTTGACTTCTCTCAGCGGTACTGCTTCTGCCCATTTGGAGAAGTAATCAGTCGTCGCCAAGATGAAACGATGTCCTCTAGACGATGCAGGTTCGATAGGGCCGACTATGTTTGTTCCCCACATTTCGAACGACCAACTAGCCACCGTTGGATGTAGTGGATTTGGATGCTGGTGGATGAAGTCCCCATGGATTTGGCATGAGTGGCATTGCTTCGCATATTCGAGGCAGTCCTGAATCATCGTGGGCCAGTAGTAACCCATCCGTTTAATCTTCAACTTCATCTTTGGGCCTGCTTGGTGAGAACCACAGAGTCCGTCATGAACTTCCTGAATGACTCTTTTCGCTTCGTCAGGTCCTAGGCATCTCAACCACAGAGGCGAAAGACAGAGCTCGTTTCATAAGCTGATGTCTTGAGGACGCATCTTCGGGCGTTCGACGGTATTTGAAGTAGTCTATAAAGACTTCTCGCCAATCCTCGGCCTTTTCCCTGTCTTTTATTTGCAGGGTCGTCTGCTCAGTTGCTCCCTTTTCTTCGGATGATTCCGGAGATATTTCTGTTGGGGGAAGCGCCCGACGGCTTTGTACCACAATTCTGACGTCATCGAGATTCTTGTCAGCCAGTTCTTTAGCGAGCTTGGCTAATGCGTCCGCTTTGCTGTTTTCCGCACGCGGTATGTTTCCCAAAGTGTAGGAGGGAATTTGGGTCAACAGTTGTTGCACCTTTTCGCCGTACTTCACCAGCTCCGGTTTGCACGTTTGGTAGTCGCCATTTACTTTACTGACGACCAGTTGGGAGTCTCCATATATGAGGAGGTCTTCAATTCCCATGTCGATGGCGATCTCGAAGCCTGCAATCAAAGCTTCGTATTCGGCTTCATTGTTCGTCCTCGGTTCTGTTAAGAAGAAAGCAAAGCGCATTATCCCTCCTTGTGGAGTCACGAAGATAAGGCCTACCCCCGATTTGATTATGGGCATACTTTGTTTGCGCTTCTTCATGGAAGACGCTCTATCAAAATAGAGTTCCTACCGGGTATCACCACCGTCGATCGTGTCAAACACATGTTCGTCTGGCAGATCGCAATTCAGAGGAGAATCGGCTGGTATCGGATGCGCAGCGAGGAAATCAGCAATGGCCTGGCCTTTCACTGCCTTGAGAGGCTGATAGGTTATCGAGAACTCCATCAAGAGTACAGCCCATTTAGCGAGCCGCCCTGTCAATATGGCCTTCGACATCAAATACTTAAGGGGGTCCACCTTCGAAATGAGACGGACTTCATGCGCCAACGCATAGTGCCTGATCTTTGTTATCGCGAAGATCAACGCTAGGCAGTGTTTTTCAATGGGGGAATAGTTGCTTTCTGCCCCCAGTAGAACCCGACTCAAATAGTAGAGTGCTCTTTCTTTCCCTTGGTCATTCTCGTGTGCCCATAATGCGCCTAAGGAACCTTCGAGAGCGGTTGTATAAAGAATGAGGGGTTTTCCCTTAACCAGAGCAGCCAAAACTGGAGGGTTCTGCAGACATTGCTTGAGTTCGTCTAGCACGCTCTGGCATTTGTGATCCCAGACGAACGGGGTTCCCTTCTTCATCAGGTGGCTGTAAGGACGGCACTTGCCTGAAAATTTGGCTATAAATCGCCGGATATAAGCGAGCTTCTCTTGAAGAGATCGCAGCTGTTTGAGAGTTCTCGGCGGAGGCATTTCCATGATCGCCTTGATCTTTGATGAATCTATTTCGATACCTCGGTGTCGGACAATGAATCCTAGGAATTTTCCTGAGGAAACTCCGAATGCACACTTGAGGGGGTTCATCTTCAAGTTGTGTTGTCGAAGGCGTTGAAATACGGTTTTTAGATGCTCGAGATGTTCCTCGTACGATTTGCTTTTCACCACGAGGTCGTCAATATAGCATTCGACGATTTCATGTATAAGGTCATCGAAGATCTTAGTCATGGCCCTCTGATAGGTGGCACCGGCGTTCTTTAAACCGAAGGGCATAAGTTTGTAGCAGAATATACCCAGAGGGGTCCGGAAAGCGGTGTGCTTCTGGTCTTCGGGATGCATCTTTATCTGATTATACCCTGTTGAGCCGTCCATGAAGGAGAAAACCTCGTGAGTGGACGTATTGTCTATCATCATCTTGGTGACTGGCACTGGGAAATCGTCCTTCGGGCAAGCTTTATTAAGATCCCGGAAGTCCACGCATAAGCGCACCGTCCCATTTTTCTTCATCACCGGGACGATGTTGGCGATCCATTCAGAATATTGAACCTCCTGGATAAAGCCAGAGTCGATTAGCTTCTTGACCTCGACATTGATACTCATCTCAAGCTCGAGCCGCATTCTTCTTGGCGCTTGTTTGACCGGCTTGACGTCCGGAGATATCGCCAATCTGTGCATAGCAATTTCTGGATCTAGTCCTGGCATTTCGGAATAGTTCCATGCGAAGCAATCTCTATGCTGCAGAAGCACGTCTTTTAACGCAGCCACCCTTTCTTCAGATAGCAGCTCGCTGACGAATGTCGGTCGCGGGTCGGTCGCCGTCCCCAACTCAATTTTCTTGAAGTTATCTGCAGTAGTATGTATTCCATCCTCCAGCTCTTTCGGTGCTGGTGGAAATTCTGAGATCACCTCGTCATTGCTGCTTTCGAAGCACCAGGGAAGGTCATCCATGTTCTTGGGCTCTTCTTTTGATATCGTTATCATATGACAAGTACGAGCTCGTTTCCAAGACTGATGTGGATCTGGTTCTGCTCTCGCGGTTTTGGGTTCGTGCTTCTGTGGCGGCGTTACCCTCCAACTGTCAGACAGAGTGAACTTGCCGAGCTGATACTGATCTTCAACCCAGTTCTTGAAGGTGAAGCAGTCTTCGAGAGGATGCCATATTACTCGGTGATAAGAGCAATAGTTTGGGTGTGAGACTTCGCCTGCTTGCTCTGGGTGCTTGGACTCCGGCAGTGTAAGCATCTGGTACTTTATAGCTCAGTCAAGTATCTTCTTTGTCTTCTCTCGAGGAAAAGAGTACGCTCGACTCATTTTCTTCACAAGGGATAGATCAGAACCGCTCGATTCCCGCTTGCATGGCTTATTAATCCCGCTTTGTTGCTGTCGAGCGCCTTTTTCTCTTTTCGACTTGTTTCTGCCTCTGTGTCGAGCCTTTTTTATGACAGGTTGACAGGAAGTGGCATTTTCATCTTTCACGGCCTGTTGGAGGAGGCGTTGCATTTTGGCTTTCTCATAGATGGCCATTTCGCGGTTATGGTCGTCTCGTACTTTTTGACCAGCTTCCCTTATAAGCTTGTCCATTTGTTCTTCGAATGACGGACTGGGCACTTTTGCATCAGGAACTTTTACTGGTTCAGGATTAGCGTCCTCCCATTGAGCATCCGCTTCTTCATTGAAGTCATGTACGACGTAGCAATCACGGAGTAGCTCTCGTTTCTTGGACCGAATGTATCCGAGCCCGATTGTTTCCATCCTCCCACTAAGCAACTTATGCTGAGTTCCGGTGACGTTCCAGACCCTGTCATAGAACTTGGCTTTTCGAGCGGTCTGTTTGAAGGATATCCCTTGGCATTTCAACAGCCTCTTCAAGCCTTCTGTATAATATCTGGGTAGACGGATGGGCTGAAGCCTGTCAAGCATAGGATCCGCACCGTGCCAAATTTCTTTCTCCACTTTGGTTTCCTCAGAGCGGTAGAATAAAATTGCCTTTTCGCCTTCTCTCCTGGGAGGGACATAGAACGTCCACAGCTCCTCTACACTGTAGGTATCGAGCGCATCCAGTTCTTTATGATGTTTAAGCGGCACCATGGTGACTTGCAGACTTTGCTCTTCGTCGGCGGATGTTTGTAGTGAAGGCCGAGCAGAGAATATAGCATGGACCTCATCTTCCGAGTCACTACCGAAGATCAACGTAGGAGCGGATGATCCTGGCTTGTTGTATTAGGGTGGACCCGAATAAACTATCTCCTGCTCCTCCTCGGTATCACTCCCGAAGACAGGGATGGTGGCGTTAGCTTTGTTCTCCGGCTTGTGACACCTTTCTGTGTTTTCGAAATCCGGTAAGAAGTATTTGGCATCTTCATATTTGCGGACTTCATTCACGGAGAACGGGTTCAGTTCTCCCCTCACGGTGTACTCGAGACCATCCTTAAATACACTGATGCTGTGTAGAAGGGATGATATTGTACTCGTGTAACCATGGTCGGCCGAGTAGAGCGTTGTAGCATGTCTTGGCATCTATGACGTGGAATTTAATGTCCGTGACGAGCAGCCCAAAGTGTAGCGTCAGTATTACAGACCCAAGAGTTCTTGATGATTGGGAGTCGAACCCGGAGATGGTGATCTTATCCTGAGCAAGGTGCTGGACGCTCATGCAGATTTCCTTTAACACCCGCACATTGAGGAGATTAACGGAGGATCTATTGTCGACCAGGATTTTGCCTATCTTTATATCATAGCAGTATTCTGAGACATAGAGGGGCCGGTTGTATTCGCACGTCCCAAGGAGGAGGTCTTCATCACCGAAAGTGACATCGGCTGTGTGTACTTCCTCCAACTCGTCCTTCATCTTTTCTTCGGCGAGAAAAGCTTGGAATTGCTCGGGCTCTTGCAATGCTTTGATTAATGAATCTCTTGCCTCTTTTGATAGTAAAAGGGCGTCAAGAATGCTGAGCTGCGGGGGTACCTTCCTCAGATGCGCTAGAACGTTGTAATCCACCTTATTTTTCTTCGGCGGGTCCTTAGCGGCTAGCTCTTCCATGACTTGGTCATCTAAGGCGATATCCTCAGAGACCTTTTCTTTCCCTTTATCTTTCTTATTTGAGGGTCCAAGATTCTTTTCGGGTAGCGTCCGATTACGCAGCCGGATATTTTCGCAGACCTTCGGCTCTTCTTCTTTTCCCGAGGTGGACTCTTTAAAGAGGGGGCTAAGAGCCATTTCTTCGTCCGAGTCGCTCCCGAATGTGAGAACTTGCGATCCCCCGGTGTTAACCATGCGACAATCGCCAGTAGTTTTGTTGAACCCCTCGGTCGTACCTTTCCGCTCCCGACGAGGTTTGCGCTTTTCCCGCTTAAAGTGTTGTCGGTGAGCAACATATCCCTGCCACCATTTATTGAAAGCTTTGCACTCTTCGGTGGGGTGCAAAATCTTCCGATGATACAAGCAATAGGAGGGGTGCATTTCCGCTTCGCCGGTAATGTTTCCTTCAGAGGACGGTAGCTTCATACCAATTGATATGGCTTTAGCAAATCTTTTCCTCGTCTTGAATTTGCTTTTATCTGCGGTGGATGTACTTTGCTCCAGCGGGAGTATCCCAACTCTTTCGTCAAGTCGCCGGCGTTTGGCCCTTTCAAATATGACCGCCTCGCGTTCCCGATCAGCTTTACTTTTTAAAAGAGCTAGATTTAGGAATGCGTCAATCGATTCATCCGATGGCCCCAGAAATTCCGGTTCAGGATTTGCCCCCAGCTTCTCCGCACAAGGAGTTCCCTCATCGTCTGTAAACGAATGGGAGATCATATGACAGCTCGCCACGTATTCCTCAGATTCATTCGACGAACTGTTTCCCTCATCTTCCTCTTGAAAGTCGTGGTTGAGGAACTCTTAGAATGTAATGGGAGTCCGTGCTTTCTGGTTGTATTCCTCCAGCGCGTCAATTTGTTTTTGTAAGTCCGTGCGCTTGTCGCCAGGCTTCATGGGCTTCTTGGATTTCTTCTTTTTCTTCTTTGAAGATTTTGACGGCTGGTTGTGAGTGCTTGGGCCACCACCATCGCTCTTTGGAGTCGGGCGTGGCTTTAACATCCCTTCAATGATCTGAGATTCCAACGGGTTCTTCCACCTGATCGCTGGGCATATTTGAAGATCGTTTAGCATCCTCTTTGTTTTGGCCGATAGCACAACCTCCTATGGAGCTTCTTCAACGAGAGAGCACATTGCCCTCGGCGTATTCACTCTTTTAGGGGTGTGAAGCTGCGGCAGATTCACCTTCCATCTGTCGGACAACGCGAACTTGCCCTATTGGTACTGGTCCTCAATCCAATTTTTGAAGACGTAGCAATCCTCGATCGGATGACCCAGTACTCGATGATAGGGACAATAATTGGGATCATTGACGTCGTTTGGCTGCGATGGACGTCTTGGATCCGGCAGATTTATGAGTCGGTTGCGCAATGCTAGCTCGAACAGTCTCCTTGTTTTATCTCGAGAAAACGAGTAAGGACGTCCTAGCCTTTCCTCAAGGGGTACGCGTGGACGCATATTATTTTGACGGACAGCCGGTTTCAAGTTACTCGGCTGTTGTTGAGCATTGGCGACAACGATTGCTTTTCCCTTCCCCTTCTCGTTTTGAGAGACCGGCTTTGAAGGAGGCGGTCTATGGCCCATCTGATCCATTTGAGCTAGCTTGTCGATCAGGGCCTGGAAGGTAGTCGGCTTGAAGAACATCATGAATTGGGATATGGTCGCCTGCGGATCGAGGGTTCCCACAAACATCCCTACTGCAGGAGCCTCTTCTATGCGTTGTTTGCATTTTGACCATAGGTTCCTCCACCGTATCGCATATTAAACCCATATCTCGCCCGGCTTCACCCTGGCGTTAATCAATGCCGTTATCGGGGTGCGTTCGCTGGCGCTTGCGAAACGCTGGGTAAACAGCAGCTCCATCTCCGCAAATGTCTTGATAGAGTCGTTTGGGAGCTCGGAGTACCACTCGAATGCTGTATCCGATAAGCTACCAACAAACTGGCGAAGCAAGAATTTATCATCACCACCGGTGTTGCCGCAAAGTGCCCTGAACTGGGCAACATGCTGGTGGGGATTGCTCGTTCCCTTATAAACATGGAATTTCGGTATTATATAGCCCGGCGGGTACTTGATCTGATCATACCAGCTCGGATATGGTCGCCCCGTTTTTACGACCTGATTGGCTGCCTCAGTCGCCTGATGAACCCGTATCTGCTGAGCTATATATTCGTCCAAGTCAGCTTTGGAGATTGTCTCCTCCTTGGCCGTTGACAGAGCCGGTGGAGGATTTGGCGTTTCTCCCCTGTCGTCTTCAAAGACGATCGGAGGATCTTCAGCAGGAGGATCTTGTTGAATCATCATTCCCACCATGTTCTGGAACAGGAGGGCCATTCACTTTATGTTGGCTGCTTGTTCCGCAGCCTCTTTGTCCTTCTTCTCCAATATCCTGCGAAGGAATTCAGCGTCAGTTTCTTGCTCCTGGCGTTGATCAGAGGACGCTTCAGGGCTTTCTTTTGGCCCAGTGAGTGCGGCCATCGCGTTCATCATTTCTTGGAGCTTCTGCTGTTGCTCCTGAGCTTTAGTCACTGACCGTGTAAGCGGTCTATGACCTGTAGATGTACGACTGTCCTCTTTACCAGACGCCATGTATACCGTGTGTACCATGATGCCCCCGGACTTAGGGCGTTTAGGTTCACTGCCTTTGACATTTGCCGTAGGCGTAGGGACCTTCTCCGGTCTTCTTCTCTTGTGGGCCGTTGAAGTTGAGGGGGCCGTTGCCGCGAGCACCTAAGTAGTTGTCGTCCTTTGCTGTTTGACAGGACGGTTCTTTTCCTCTTGAGCCTTCACCCTCTTCTTCCGGCGAGAGTGATCTTGGTCGATTACTGAGTCCTGGACCCATCGCCAGACCTTATAAATTTTTGAGGACAGCCGTTGAGGGGGCTGCTCCAGCTTAGTTTCTGTAACTCTCTCCGCAAGTGGAGGAGATCTTTTTAGCGTGGCAGTCGGAGAGTTCTTGCGTACCCTCCTTAGCGGTTCAAAGCTGTTTTCAGTTGGAACAGCAGCATTAACTTCCACCACTGGAGCCGGTGGAGTTAGCCCTGAGGAGGAGTTGCCCCCGGCCTTCCTTACTCGACGCTAGTGGCGACGTCGAGCGTGACGAGCCGTTGGGACTGGCTCGGCGATAGGGACAGCTTCGTCTTTCCCCCTGTCCGAATGAAGCGCTGCCGGTGCCAGCCTCTTAAAGACTGATGTTATCTTTTGAGTGGCGATATTCAGTCTATCAAAGACAGACCCTCGGGTAGGAGCAAGAGCCGGAATAGTCATCCTTGAAAAGACCGACTCTTTAACAGGGGAAGCCGCCCTGGCGACTTCAGGAGCAGAGGTGGCTGTCTTCCTCGGGACGGCCATTTCAGGGTTCATGGGCCTCTTGGCGGGCCCATCAGAGTTCTGGTTCAGCCTGGTAAAGACAGAGGCTACCGGGTTGATATTGGACGACCTGTTGAAAGGGGCCGTTGTAGTAGTGAGCCGATCGAAGACCGACTTCTTGTGCGCTTCCGGTGCGGGCACTGGCATGGTGAAGCTTGCAGGCGGGATCATGGTCCCGAAAAATAGGCCGGTGGTGGCCTGGGTCACCTGTTCTACCGGCATGGCAAGGATGGAGGCCGCTTGAGGCCCATAGGCTACACCTCCAGGTGAGGCGGAGCGTCGGTTGCATTGGCACTTTGAGCAGCTCGAGCAGTTGGATGCCATTGATGCTTGATTTCTGCGCCAGGCAAAAGACCAAATCTTAGTAACTTGAAACCCAAAGGCAACCATTAACAAACCGCGACTCATTCGCGAAGACGACACACGAAGTGTGGAGTGGAAAGAGGAAAAGGTCCCACCGGGCATGCCAGAATCTGTTCCCCTCCGAAAGATGGCGCAAGACTGGACGTCTTGCCTGAAATTCGGGGCAGATGCTAATTGGTTTTATCCGTCTACCTCTCCGAAGATGCCAAGTTGATTTATGGCACCGTGTATCGTAGGTTTAGACGGATGCGGCCGATGTAGCAGACATCGTCAGATTCGCCCTCGCTTGAGGGGTTTTTGATTGTGGGGACACTCTTCCCTGCAGGCGCAAGCCCCTGCAGTTAATTACGCTACCGCGTCGCGGTAACAACTTTCTCCTTCTCCAGAATTTCACTTCGTGTCGTGTGTGTTTGTTTGTTTGTGGATGCCCGTGGATTGTATACGGAGACTAAGTTATGTCGTCGCCCGAAGGACGTGGAATTGTCCAAATCCGTATTTACTTAGATTTGGGTTTGGTGTTTTAGTTTAAGGATACGTTAGCCATATTGAGGCTAAGATCAACTTAAATGTTCGTTAAGGATACGTTAGTCCTATTTGAGACTAAGATCAACTTAACGGAAGAGCATTTAGGGGCTCTAATGTTCCAGTTTAGGGACGTAGTGGTCCATTTAATAAATGGCCATCGGGACCCGTCACCTCTCTGACGACGTTGAAGGATTACAACGACAGGTGTCAGAGGAGTTCAGAGATGTATCCTTGAACCAAAGTTGAATAGGGAATATGTAGTCCGATTGAATGTTTAAGGATACGTTAGCCAGATTTGAGGCTAAGATCAACTTAAACGGGATCGTTTAGATCCGACAAAAGAGCGTTTGGAGGCTCTATTGTTCCAGTTTAGGGACGTAGTGGTCCATAGGTAGTTTAAGGACATTGCGGTCCATTACCAGTTTAGGGACATGGTGGTCCAGCTCCAGTTTTATGGACGAATATTAGTTTAAGGACGCATAAGTCCATGGGTTTAAGGACCCCACAGTCCGTATGGGTGTGTTTAAGGACGCATTAGTCCATTAGTTTAAAGACGCATAAGTCCATGGGTTTAAGGACCCCACAGTCCGTATGGATGTGTTTAAGGACGCATTAGTCCATGAGTTTAAGGACCCCACAGTCCGTATCGATGTGTGGTTGTCGGGACCCGTCACCTCTCTGACGACGTTGAAGGATTACAACGATAGGTGTCAGAGGAGTTCGGAGATGTACCATCGAACCGGATGTAAATTGATTTAAGAGAGTAGTCTTGCTCAATCAATTTAATTTGAGGACTTACGGCCATGATTGGGCTAAGTCCAGTTGAGAATATTCAACGTTTTTTCTTTGGCCTATTAGGCCTGTGCTAGGGCTTTGCCCCTGTTTAATAATGCACTGCTGTTTCGCCCAATCAGAGCAAAACTCTGTTGAAATTCTAATTTCAAAATTTTGAAGCAACGCTTCAAATCTCGGGCGCAACGCGCCACATGTCAGACGCTGATACGACAGCGCAGCGCCCAAGAAGGCGCACCCAATCAGAGCAAAGCTCTATTAAAGGAAGCAACGCTTCAGTTGCGCAAGCACTGCGCTACGCGACACGTGTCAGCGCAGATGCGCTAGCGCGGTTGCGCTGCGCTGTGCTCTGCGCGACACGTGTCAGCGAAGATGCGCTAGCGCAGTTGCGCTGCGCTGTGCGCTGCGTGACACGTGTCACGCGCTGGGGCATCTGCGCCAAACAGAATTAAATTTCTAAGAAATCTTTTCTTTTCTTGTTAAAACAAAAAGATTTTCTTCTGTAAAGCAGGAGCCCTTGGATCAACGATCCAGCGGTGGGGAAAATTCCCCAAATCACTCAGAAAAAGATCTCTTTAACAAATTTAACTAATTTATGGGCACTATAAAAAGGACCCCAGACCTCAATTTAAAGGGATCAACATTTTCTATAAAAAAAAAAAGAGAGAGAGAACTCTGAAGAACTCCTCAAGAAAAAAAGGTAAAGATCTTCAAGAGAGAAAAGAAATCTCTTTTAATAAATCATTGATCTAAAAAAAATCAGATCAATGTTCTTCATATAATAAACAGTGCTTTGCACTTCTCATGAACCTCTGGTTCTTTAAAAGACAAGAAAACAACAAAATAAAAATGGTGCTTTGCACCTTTATGAACCTCTGGTTCTTGAAACAAAAAGAAAAAATTTATTTTTCTTTGATCTAATTTAGATCAAGAGATCAAATAGTGCTTTGCACTTCTGTTCTTGAATCTAAAAGATTCTTAGTGCTCTGCACTTCCAAACTGCGCTGTTGCGCTCTTAAGAGAGCGCCACGTGTCAGCTATAGAACCACTTGCGCTACGCGCTCTTGAAATAGAGCTTTGCTCTCTGGAATTGGCGCAACTCACCAGAGCGCGCCACGTGTCAGCAGCGCAACAGCGCAGCGCACTAGCGCAGTGCACTGCGCTGTTGCGCTTGCGCTCATCAGAGCATGACACGTGTCCTCACCACAAGCGCTTGCGCTCAGTAATTGGCGCAAAGCGCCTGACAAATGCAATACATTTCTTTTACTGAAGGGCCAGGCCCAATTAAAAGACCAAACATGCCTAATTAAATTGATGCTCTGCATCATTTATAAATGGACAGAGCCCAAACGAAATAATAAAAATGCTATGCATTTATAAAGGGGGGCAAAGCCCAGACAAAACAGATGCCTTGCTCCATTCATAAATGAGCAGAGCCCAGAATAAACTGATGCTCTGTATTTTTATGGGCAAAGCCCAAACAAAAAAAATGGAAGAAATGCAATGCATTATTTAATAAAATGTTGAACATTTTCAACTGGACTTAGCCCAATTCTGGCCGTAAGTCCTTAAATTAAATTGATTGAGCAAGATTGCTCTCTTAAATCAATTTACTTCCGATTCGAGGGTACATCTCCGAACTCTTCTGACACTTCTCGTTGTAATCCTTCAACGACGTCAGAGAGGCGACGGGTCCCAACGACCACACATGGATACGGACTGTGGGGTCCTTAAACTCGTAGACCGAGACGTCCCTAAACTAATATTGGACCGAGACGTCCCTAAACTAATATCGGACCGAGACGTCCCTAAACTAATATCGAACCGAAACGTCCTTAAACTAATATGGCACCACCACGTCCCTAAACTGGAAATGGACCACCACGTCCCTAAACTGGAAATGGACCACCACGTCCCTAAACTGGAGCAATAGAGCCTCCATATGCTCTTTTGCCGGATCTAAACGATCCCGTTTAAGTTGATCTTAGCCCCCAAATACGGCTAACGTATCCTTAAACATTTAAATGGATTATAAAACTCCAAATCGACTTTGGTTCAAGGGTACAACTCTGAACTCCTCTGACATCTGCCGTTGTAATCCTTCGACGATGTTAGAGAGGTGACGAGTCCCGATGGCCAGATATTAAATGGATTATCACGTTAAGTTGATCTTAGTCTTAAACAGGACTATCGTATCCTTAACAAACGTTTAAGTTGATCTTAGCCGCAACGCAGCTAACGTATCCTTAAACTAAAAACACCAAACCCAAATCTAAGTAAATACGGATTTGGACTAATCCACGTCCTACGGGAGACGGCATTACTCAGTCTCCGTATACAATCCATAGGCAACCACAAACAAAACAAATACACACGATACGAAGGGAAAATCTGGAGAAGGAGAAAGTTGCTACCGCGATGCGGTAGCGTAATTAACTGCAGGGGCTTGCGCCTGCAGGGAAGAGCGTCCCCACAATAAAAAACCCCTCAAGTGAGGGGGAATCTGACGAAGTCTGCTACATCGGCCGCATCCGTCTAAATCTCCGATACACGGTGCCATAAATCAACTTGACATCTTCGGAGAGGTGGACGGATAAAACCAAATAGCATCTGCCCCGAATCTCAGCGTCAGGACATCGCGGTCCTGTGCGCCACCATTCGGAGGGGAACAACTGCATTTTATTTTGGCCTGCTACGCCTTTTTGATTTGGGCTCTGTCCCTTTATAAATGATACACAGCATCTGTTTTTATTTGGGCTCTGCCCTTCTTTAAAATAATGCATTGCATTTAATTTGGCCTGTTAGGCCGTTTTTAATTGGGCTTGGCCCTTCTGCAGTGCATCAATTATCTGACAGTGGCTTGTCAGGCGCTTTGCGCCAATTATTGAGCGCAAGCGCATGTGGAGGTGACACGTGTCACGCTCTGGTGAGCACAAGTGCAGTTGGCGCAGTGCGGTGCCTCAGTGCACTGCGCTGTTGTGCCGCTGACACGTAGCGCGCTCTGGTGAGTGCGCCAAATTCAGAGAGAAATACTCTATCTTAAAAGCGCATAGCGCAAGTGGTTATGGTGCTGACACGTGGCGCTATCTAGTGGCTTGCGCCAACCCAGGAGCGCAACAGTGCAGATCTGCAAGTGCAAGTCACTGTTTTAATTTCTTGATCCAATTTTGGATTCAAGAAAAGAATCTTAAAACCAATGGTTCATGAAAAAGCAATGCTTTTGTCATTATTTATTTTTTATTGAAGATCATTGATCTTGTTCTTAGATTAATGATCTATTCAGAAGAAATTCTCTCTTTTTTTTAAAGGGTTTTACCTTCTTTTTCCTTCTGAATTTCTTCTCAGAGTTCTTTAGAGTTCTCTCCCTGTTTCTAGAATTTTTCTATTCTCTGTGTTCTTGTTGTTCATGTGTTTTGAATTGGGGTCTAGGGGCCTTTATATAGTGCCCATTAATTGGTTAAATTTGTTAAAGAGATCATTCTCTGAGTGATTTGGGGAATTTTCCCCACCATTGGATATTTGATCCAAGGGCTTCTGTTTTACAGAAAACAATCTTCTTGTTTTAACAAGAATAGGAAGATCTTACTGGAATTTTAATTCTGTTTGGCACAAACACACCAGCGCTTGACACGTGTCACGCAGCGCAGAGCGCAGCGCGACTACGCTTGCGCAACTGCGTTTGACACGTGTCGCGCAGCGCACAACGCAGAGCAACTGCGCTTGCGCAACTGCGCAGCGCAACTGCGCTGCCACGTGTCGCGCAGCGCAGAGCGCAAATCATCTGAAGCGTTGCTTCTTTTTTTTACTTTAAGTAGAGCCTTGCTCTGATTGGGCGCGCTGCCTTGAGCGCTGCGCTCCCTGCGCCGGCGTGTCTGATTTTGACACGTGGCGCTGTGCGCGCAACGCAGAGGATCTGAAGCGTTGCTTCATTTATTTTTATTTTAATTCTCACTTTAATTTTCAAAATAGAGTTTTGCTCTGATTGGGGGAAACAGGAGCGTTGTTTCGTTTCCCGCCTTGGAATTTGAACAGAGCTTTACTCTGATTGGGGTAAACAATGGCCCCCAGCACCCCATGCTGGATGAGGCATGAGGACGAGCTCATCAACGCTCGGGCTCGCTTCCACATTCCCCCGCGCTACACGCTTCGCCTGGCCAAGGAGGGAGAGAGGACCGATCAGGTGCGGGGTAGGGAGATTGCCCTGTACTTGGAAGCTTTTTGGGGCGGAATGCGCCTGCCCTTCTCTCCTGAAGTCATCGCCACTCTAAACTTCTTCGGTTTGGCCCCCGGCCAGCTAGTACCGAACTCATGAAGGATTCTCCTTGGGTTCTTGATCCGCCTGAGGCTGCAGGCGGTTCCTTTCTGTCTTTCCCTTCTCGATTCCTCCCTTGCATTCAAGAGTCACCCCGGCGGTCGAGCTGGCGACCCCACGTGGGTGTATTTTGCCTTTAAGAAGCGGCCCGGGGTTGCTGCCGGGTCCGGTGTCGTGGCCTTGCCCTCCTCCATTCATGATTGGAAAAAGAAGTTTTTCTTCGTTTCCCCTCCCGAGGGCGAGGACTGGCCAGTGCCCACCAAATGGTCGAGGGAGAAGTGCCTACCGGGGAGCCTGTCCAACGACCCCGCCGCGGTGAGAGTGGCGTCATGGAAGCCCATCCCCCGACATGACGTGCTGCTGTCCGAGAGGGTCTTGAGCTGGACCGGGCTTAGCTCCGTCGAGTTCGTTGGTAAGTTAGGCATGCTTTCTGGGTTTATGTTTTACTCGCGTTGCTGATAAGTTGGGTGTTTGTTTCGTGCAGGATCCATGGACTTCGAAGCTCTCAGGGATGTTATGCACCAGCCGAGGTAGCCTACCAGGGCCGGGGGCGCCAGCTCTTCCCGGGTGCAGCCTGCCCGGGCTCGTACCGCCCCGGTGGCGTCGCCCCGAGGACGATCGGTGGCGGATCCCGCCCCGGGCCCCAGCCGAGCGTCGGGTCGGAAGTGGGCCCTGATTGTGGAGGACACTGCCTCGGAAGAGGAGGCCGGCTCTCCCCCAGAGTCGCTCAAAAGGGGTTCCCGGAGACCCTCCCCCCCCGAGGACGGTCTTCGACGACCGTAGTGGAGGAAGGGGGCTTCAGTTCGCGGTGTCGTCGGGGCTGTCGGTCGCAGACAGCCTCCTGCATGAGATAGAGGCCTCGGCCGGGGCTCGGGTCCCCGGGGGAACCCTCAGAGCTCAGCTGGCGTCGATCGCCCAGGAGTCCGTGCAGGTAAGCCCCTAGTTCGCTTGTGAGACTTGTTGTCTTCTTCGTCTCTCTGATCTCTTCTCTTTCTCTTTTTTTATATATTTCTTCCCAGGTCCTCCAGCACGTGGCCCTCGCCCTTCGCATGGAGATCGAGATGGTAGCCCCGGCGGTAGAGGCCGCGGGCCAGCTCGCCGCGTTGCGAGAAAGCTCCGGGCGGGAGCAAGAGGCGATGTTAGCGAGGATCGCTGCCTTAGAGGGCGAGGTGGACGCCGGAAAAAGGGAGGTCGCCCGGCATCGTGAGGCCGCCTTGATCGCCCAGGGCAAGCTCGGAGACTCTCAGGTGCTCGCCGGCAACCTGAAGAAGACAGTGAAGACCCTCCGGAAGGAGCTGGGGGCGGCGGCCGAGGCGGCTAAGTCGGCCGAGTCGAGGGCGGTGGCGTCCTACAAGGGGTCGAAGGATTTTTACCACAACCTGGCTGTGTCCACGACCCGCATTTGGCACGACGCCCTCGATGCCGTCAAGTCCCGGATGCCAGAGTTCGACGATGCGGACCTGCGGGCTGAGTTCCCCCTCGTGGGCGCCGACGAGCGAGGGGAAGAAGTCCCCGGCGAAGGGGTGGCCGAGGACCCGGCGCCCCCGGTGGTGGAGGTCAAAGACCTCGAGGTCGCGCCCAAACCCGAGGCGTAGAGCCCCCGTTCTCCTATCTTTATGTTGTTTTCCTTTGAATTTTATAAGGCTGGGGAGCCAAAAAATACCCTTTGTAAACAAAAACTGTTTTTTTGGTAGTGATAAAGTTTTTCCTTAGCTCCCACATTCTGCCTGTTTGTGAAGAATGTTATTTTTTCTTGCCTGCACCGTTGTGTTTTTGTTTTAATGTTAGGTTAGCCCTCTTTCTAACGATCGCCCGTCGAGTTGACTGCAATCGCTTGCCGACGAGCATTTTCGAGGAGGTACTCACTGGGCCCCGGAGTCGAAGGGAGATCGTTTAGGCTTGGACATACCTGATGTCTCTTGTTGGGTAGGAAGCTAGTCGCCGGGATGCGCCGAGTAGGAAGGAACTCGGCGGCCTCGTGACGAGGGCTCTGACCTTTAGCGCTGGAAGGGCCGGGAGAGGCCTACGAAGGATGGACGAGCAGGGTAGCTGCTTGGTACCTCTTGGCGAGGGCCTTGATCCTTGACGCCGGAGGGGCCGTGAGAGGCCTGCAAAGGATGATCGGGCAGTGAAGCTGCGCGGTCGCCTCTTGGCGAGGGCTTTGATCTCTGGCGTCTTGGGTAGGCAAATACCAGCCGGAGATGACCGAGCAGGGTAACTGCTTGGTTTGCCTCTTGCGAGGGCTTTTGATCCTTCAGAACGGGGACCGAACGGGGTTACCGCCCAGTGCCTCTTGGCGAGGACTTTGATCCCTGTCGGTTGTGGTAGGAAGCTACCAGCCGGGGATAGCCGGGCAAGGACCCGACTGCCTCTGGGAGAACTTTGGTCTCTGGCGCGAGAAAAAGCTATAGGGCTGTAAGAAGCCTACCAAGGACCCTTGGCCGGGTAGGGTTGCTGCCCGGTGCCTCTTGGCGAAGGCTTTTATCCTGAAGGATAGCCGAGTGAGGGAACCTCGGGCCTCGACTGCCTATGGGAGGGCTTCTTTGATCCCCAGAGTTGTGGCAGTGAAGCTACCCATAGGGGATAGCCGAGCGAGGGAACCTCAGGCTCGACTGCCTCTGGGAGGGCTTTTTGATCCCCAGCGTTGAGGCAGGGAAGCTGCCCGCTGGGGATAGCCGAGCAAGGAAACCTCGGGCTCGACTGCCTCTGAGAGGGCTTTTCGATCTCTGGCGTTGTGGCAGGGAAGCCGCCGGCCGGGGATAGCCGAGTGAGGGAAGCTCGGGCTCGACTGCCTCTGGAAGGGCTTTTTGGTCCCCAGCGTTGTGGCAGGGAAACTGCCCGCTGGGGACGACCGAGCAGGGTAGCTACTGGGTTGAATCTTTGACGAGGTGCAGCCCGCTCGTCCAGCTGTAGGCGCGGGGAATGGGAACGATCGTAGCCAGCGCATTGAATGCGGGGGGAGGCAAAGCGCTATGGGCGCGCCGCTTCGACTCCACTGGAGAAGGCTCGATGGCTGCCGCGTGGCGGCATCCCCCTGGGTGAAAACGGGTGACTGTTGGGCTGCACAGTGGGCTATATAAGGCTGAGGGAGCACTGGTCCTTCATCCTTCATAAACAGGCCGCCGAGAATGGAGGACTTCCCCTTTACCATTCCCGACAGTGTCCACTTTGAGGACGTCTACCTTTACGACCCGTACTGCACGAGGACACAGTGCAGTTGGTCTACGGGAGCATTGAGGACCATTTTGGCCGGCTGCTTCCTGTTGGATACAGTGCCCTCAAAGTCAATTATTGGATCGCGGGTACGTGATTGCAATGATTGAGGAGGACCTATACCGGTAGGACAGTCTTACTCGAGATGATAGTATGCTATCTGGTTTGCCTTTATCGGTCGTGTACAGATTCAGGTGACTGATCACTGTTACACGTTGGTAGAGCCCTCAGGATTTTTCTTGACTACCAACAGTATGATGGCGATCATATACGTGAGAGTTGGGTAGTCTATAAGCACATCCTTAATAGTGGTCCCTAGTCGTGGGAGTACCGAGACAGGGCATCGATACTCCGGAGTAGACTAGTGTATACAGTTGAGACTCCGACAAGGGGCGGTGGCCAGTCTCACAAGCCACAGGTGTCAGTTGGATCACCTAAGATGTATACAGGTGCTCATTGGGTTATGAGTACACCGGACAGGACTCGCCGGAAACCTGCTAGTTGGTATTATACCTATCGTCAGATAGCAGTTCTCTGGTGACATGTGTACAGGTTAGTTCATCGACCTGAGCTCGTCATTTGTCTTGTGTGAGTTCCCACTGTGCTTTGATTTCTACCCTACCATGGCTCAAAGGAGTCGTCCAAACAGGTCTTTTTTGGGTACAGTCCCGAGCCACATGGAGGCAGGTGAGCGGATCGGCAGGGGATTCGTCTCTCCCGGTATTGGGGGTGAGATCATGCTGTGTCTAGAAAAGCCATTACACCAAGTCCTTGGCCAAGGCAGGTGAGAATTACTGGTAGGTACTCCAGTAGTTTCTCAGGGTGTTCAGAGCTTGTCTCCGACACGACTTATATCGCTTTTGGGGGTCTGACGTTACCGGCCCCCTAGGCCGGATATGCGATACTCATAGACGAACGGACCAGACTGTACGTATATTGTCACTGTTAGGCTCAGTAGGGTTTCAGGATGAGTTCGCTCATCGGCTTCCCTTGAGGTCAGTACATGGGCAGCCGTTACGCACTGCTAGTGCCGCTGACGTGCTTGTGGTTAAACCCACTGTCAGAGTACTGACGAGTCATTAGAGTCCCACATAGATAGTTTCCCAAGTTCGGGCGAAACGTTGTAGAGGCCGTATTGTTTTATGGCAGGGTTCGGAAAATACACGTGCGTTTACGCACGTGTCATATTCCGGGAAGATATTACTGGTGGGCTTTGGTTTAAGCCGGATCCATGTATTATACTGTATAGATATAATATCTTTGTCTCAGTTGCATTTGTATTCGGTCGTAATACAAATGCGGGTATGTTTATACTATTACGGGGTTATCCTGAAATTCGTTTCGGGATCGCTTTTAGAAGTTGCCAGTTTTCTATCACCCGTCTTAAACATTCGGTTTAATGCGGATTTATCTTTTCTTCATGAGGGTGAGTCATGAGGTGAGTCATGAGTGGAAGTTTCTTGTTTTGGTGACTAGGTTCATGAATCATTGTTTGCATTAAATGAATGGATGACTAGGTTTAGTGAGTCATTCATTGCATTAATGTGTTTTGTTATGCCTTGGATATTTCTTCTTGATCTTTATCTTATGGTTACCCTCTCCCCTCCTACACTCACCCCCCCACCTCTATAATGGCCGGCCCCTCTTTAGGAAAGTATGATGGATTTGCAAAAGAAAAAAAGACTATGGTATTGGGTTCATGAAAATTAGATTGCTCATTTCTCATTTCATTTAATCCAAAAGGCTACTTCATTAACCGTTCATCCATAGTTTTGGATGTAACGAGACAAAGTGTTCTACTCATTCTCTACATCAATCTTGGTCATCTCTTTTAGCAAACTTGATGACCGAGTTGTCTCGGTTCAGAGGCGGGAGCCCGTTTAAAGATCCGTAGATGTGGTACCACCTCAACGAGGAGCCAGGAGATCGGAGCAGCCGCAACAAAGTGTGGGATGATGGTTAAAGACCGAAGGACTCGGATCGTTCGGTATAACATTTCTACCCACTTTACAGTATGTTAGTTTAGCGTTAATGGCAGATCCTGGGATATAGTATACGATAGCGCCAGTTATAAAAGTTTTTGTTCCGCATTTGGCGTCTGAAAGACGGCCGGGATGCTACCGTAGACTTACATGGTATCAGAGCCATGCCATTAAGCTTTACTAACTTGTTCTAACACGTTTAAAATATCGATCGAACGGATTTTCAAAAATCGCAATTTCCATGAGTAAATGTCGATTTTAAAACAGGTCTAAAAATCATTTTGAGCATCTCAGAAAATCGAGCAGCGTTTTTTAAGAAAACTGAAGAAAATTGGTCATTTGATCTCACTGTTCTGCCGCGGATCTGCGGCCAAAGCTAGGGTTTGGCCGCGGATCTGCCGCCAGATTGTTAGATCAATAAGCCAAATTTCTACAGTAGCTTCTACATGGGAAATTGTGGTTTCTGGAATGATTCTTTTGGGCCCAGTGTTTTTTACTGTACAGCAGATGTACGTGGGGCCCACTTCGGAAAATTTTGTCGATCGAAATTTAAACGTGTTAGTTTACAATACTTATATTATATCTCTGACCGTGAATGTCATTCGAGCGGTAAACCGCGTCTAATTGCTATAGTTCTTTTAGACGGGTTTGCGAACATGACATTCGCGTTGATATTCTGTGTAGTGCTGTAATGTTGCGGATTTGTCGTGGTGGATAGCAGTGTGCAATGGTAGTGCAGTTTGGATTTATTTGTACATTTGATATTGCGGGGCGAGCGTCCAACATGTGGACTGCCGTCACTGCCTGTTTGTATAATATTCTTTTGGGACACGACCGGGCTGAGGTCGATGTACCCGTTGTACATATTTTTCATTTTTGTACTAGGTTTACCCCGCGACGGAGTGCACGGATAGCCGGGTTCTGGAGGGCAACAGGTCCGCATCTCATGGTTTTGAGAGGTAGAGGGACCTCACTCTAGAATTGGCGGACTATTCGCCGCACTCGTAGGGGGTACAGGTTGACCCAAGGAGGGGTGCTCAAGTTACCGGATTCCGTGAAGTGCCGGGTGGTCCATTCACTTTGCAGTAGGGGGCTGCCTCGCTTCAGGTTTTGGCGGGTAACTTGCCGCACCCGTAGGGGTCTAGGTTTCATTGCACAGGCTATCCACACGACCAGGGGAACGTCGGGTTTCAGTAGCGGCTCTGTGAAACCCGGGGATCCCAGATTATCTGTATTGTTCTGTGATACTTATTACTTTTCTGTAATGTTGCATATTATCACGCCTGGAGCGATTATTATATATTGGTATATATACTACTAGATGTTGTATATGTTTTACACCCGCGCTAGTCCAGTCCCCGCTCTATCGTTAGTTAAGTAACCTAACGGGTAATGACGGGACCCAGTGACGAATGCGGATGGCATATACGTACATTTTATTTTCGTTCTTTTTTGGTGTGATTAATTGATGGGACTGCGTTGATTCTGATCAATGCAAAAGAAAACAAACCTGTTTGGATGTTGTTGGAACAGTTTTAAAAAGTGTTATTGCAAAGACGTTTCCTTTTGTCATGCATAGTGGTATTCGGTTGGAATATCCTGCACCTCATTCGACGAGGCAAGGGCCGATATCCCTTCACCGGGAGTGACCCCTTGGGCAGAAGTTTGCATCAGGATAATAACTTCACTATAGTTGATTACAAGTTGCTTTGCATCGCGGCATTCAGTTGGAATATCCTGCACCTCATTCCACGAGGAAAGAGCCGAGATCTCTTCACCGGGAGTGACCTCTTTAGCAAAAGTTTTCGCCACTGTATTTTTATAAAAAGCTATCAGGTTCCTTCAATGAGATCAAGTTCATTATGTTAAAGGTTTTTCGCCAAAAACCAGCCGTAGCCCTCCGTCATTTCTTATGGATGGTCAGTAGTATTCAAGCTATGTTTGTTGGCCTTCGTCAAGGCATAGTGTTTGGTAGCTGCTGGGGTATTCATTTGCTGCATAGATAGATGTGTTGGTTTGGGACAGTCGTATTACCTTGTTGGCCTTCGTCAAGGGTATGTACGGGTGGGTTCAAGTTGACAAGAAAATGACGGATAGAACTTGACACGTGACTTATGATTTGTTGGCCTTCGTTAAGTTCATAAGAACATGGGGTAAAAATCATATCGGGGGTTTCTAAAGAAACTGAAACTTGCCAGGCATGCGCATACCTTCTGGAGTGTGATAACGTGAGTGGATTCCATCACGTTATCATGCGATGAGAGTTGGATCCCGATTCCCACTAATGAGTTGGTTTACTCTTCGGGTGATCCCGATTGATTCTTCTTTCAGGTTTGGAGGAGAATTTGACAGTACAGTGGGAGGTTTCCTGATTAGATAAAATGATAACCATTCTGATCTAGGTTAGAGTGCACGCAGAGTGTTTCTTTTCTCTCTCTCTCTTTGGCAGCGACCTTTGACCGACCCTAGACTATGACTCAGTGACCAAGTTGACCGAACCTTCTTAAAATACTGGCTTTTGGATTTTCTGAGTTGCATAAGTCATTGCCACTCCTTCTTTTACCCTTTGCATTTCTCAGAACACCCCGTATTACTACGGACATCCACTTCCATTGGATAGATCCATCGTATGGTTATATACGAACTCGAAGGGACTTCTTCGAGGATGGATCCAGGTTCAGGAGAAATAGAATTGGTTTATTCAGTTGTCTTTTATTATCATCTTCTCTCAGGTTACGAGGGCTCCTTAGTTTAGGAGAGTACACCTATTACGCTTATTGGATAGTCTTATTCCAAACCATAGGCAGGTGCTGAAAGGCAGGGAATGAAGAAAACCAATTAGCCTAAGTAAGGTGTACAGAAGGTAATAACTAAAGATAAAATAAAGAGATTAGAAAGAGGGCAAAGTAAATTGTGACTGCTATCATTCACGACCAAACCACGTTCTTCATCGCCACTCCTATTTCACCTTTGTTTTTTTCCCCAGTTCGGGAGAAATAGAATAAGGTATTATTCAGTTGTCTTTTATCATCACCTTCTCTCAAGTTGCGAGTACTCCTTGGTTTAGGAGGGTACACCTATTATGCTTACTGGATAGTCTTCTTCCAAACCATAGGCTGGT
The DNA here is from genome assembly GCA_030015575.1 of Agapanthus africanus. Lineage (NCBI taxonomy): Eukaryota > Viridiplantae > Streptophyta > Magnoliopsida > Asparagales > Amaryllidaceae > Agapanthus > Agapanthus africanus. The sequence goes on from CM057351.1 coordinate 377,819,846, forward strand.
GCCGAACGGTAGGGAAGGAAGAAAACCACTTAGCCTAACGATGGTGTACAGAAGGTAACGACTAAAGACAAATAAAGGGATTTGGAGAGATGGCAAAGAAATATACGGTTGCAGTCATGAATTGGATTATGGAAGAGGCATTACAAGGAATACCAGGATACCCCTACGAAACATTTTCATGTTTCAGTGCATTGTTAAAGGAAAACTGATTTCCCGATTAGATACTTACTCCAGGGTATGTATTTACCAGGTTTGATTCTCACATCTGCATGGTTTTACAGATGATGAGTGGGAGTGAGTTATTGGGAATTAGGTGATCATCCTCATTATATCGGAATTCGTTGTAATTGGTGATATTTGAGGAAGTCGCCTGAATTTTTGCCGGACGGCATGTAGAGTATCCGTTGTTGTGCACCAATTTCAAAATGATATATCTGTACGTTTATTTTTATAAAGTGAGATATAACTTTTTAAAATTATGTCCATGACATTTACCTATATCACTTGGTGATTGGGTAAGGAGCGTTGAACAGCGGATTAGTTCTTAACCATAAGTACAGTTTTCAACTTACGATGCACATGTTTTGAGTTATTCAACTCAACGGACTTATACAGAGTATTGTATGTTGTCCAGTGTCCATCAGGATAAAGGGGTTGGTCCTCGTACTATGTTCTGTTTACTTATGACTTCTCTAGTTTTTAGACAAGTGTTTCGCAGAAATACAAGGTCTAAGTTTTGAGAAGTTGTGGGTATAAGAATAAAGTAGAGAACCAGATGTCGCAAGTATCGGGATTCTTCAAAGAGATTGAAGATGTAGATACTTGTGACTGGTATTCAGATGATAGTAATGGTTTTTGAGAAACTTATTTCTCTTTCAGGTTACTCATAATTGGATATATTCCTAAGTTGAGTAATGCTGATTAGCCTCTCTCCATAAAGTTGATATGCACTGGAGACAGCTGCATGATTAGAATCTGGTTCCAATTAAATACGTGCCAAAGTTTCTATATTAGATATAGAATGGTTCATATCTTAACGATGTTAAGGTGTGGGGAGTTGTCCAGCTTATGCTTAAAACCAGACTCTGGATAACTCAAGCCACGTTTCTGTAATGGCAGTTTGTGGGTTGACCCGGGCTATGTTGAGGGTTGACTTTCTACCATCTGGAAGATCAATGGTGATATTGTTCTTGATTCGCTACAGTTTTAGTAAAATGGAATTTTTCAGAAAACAGTAGTGGGAGTATGGTAGAACTGGAAGTGATTCCAGAACTGCAAACGATTACGGAAAATTTAATAGGACATAAAGATTCAATCAGGTTTGACATTCCATTAGCCACTCCGTAGATATGGTGGGCAACCTCAGACACCCGAGAGGTACTCCGGTAGCCTCAAGGACGGTGACGGGGAGGTTCTTGTTTACCCAGACTTGACACTATTGTTGTTCCAGGCTATGAGACCCGGCAGGAGGTTAAGTATAGCGTCGTTCTAAACTAGCTTTAGAAGTGCACGTGTATATTATTCTGCCAGAGGGTTGTTGTGGTCAGTGGGAGCAGCGGAAGCATAGTGGGCAAGTAACTTATGTCTATTTATAGACTTGAGCGGTTATAGCGGAGATAGATCATTTAATTTTGATGTGACAGTCATGGCTTTGACTTCATCAGAATAGGGGATGGATCTATTAAGAAGGTGGTAGGGTGTGATGCCCTGGTATTTGGATGACATACACAGAGTAGGAAGTAAAATTCCTATACTACGATCGGTTGTACTGTGGTCGTCACATAGTTGTTTCTCCACAAAAGATATGGATATAACATCTGATATTCTGGTTTCTAGATCTATGGTTTTAGATCTAGATTTGGGTGGTTTCCCAATGTGGGTACTTTGACAATATTCTGATAGTTTTTAGAATAGATGATTCCAGGCATGGTGGTGTACCTGCAGATGATGGAGTCACCCTCTCTAAAGGTGTCTTACAGACTAAAGGGGAGAGGGATGTGCATGATTGACAGATCACTTGCTTAGGCAATTGAGTCAATCGTGAAGTGTCAAGTACTACACCAGATATTGTTTTTGCACTAGATGCGATAAGTTTATATTAATCCAATCCTGAAGAAACATAAGGAAGCAGTTTTAGAACATAAGTGCATGTTCTACGGATTTGATGACGGCAGCCTCCTTCGGAGACGGTTATCATTCCAGGCTTCAAAGGTGACATGGATGACAGAGTGATTGTCAGATTTATAGTTTTCCTTCCGACGAAGGGGACAGTATTATGGACAGGTGGTCCAAGAGGATACTGTGGGAGGTATGGTGCTGGATACTGATTAGGTTCAGTTAGCGATACAGTCTAAGAAGTTTGGATTTGGAGTTCATTTATGAACTAGGTCCCATCAGATATCCAGACATATTCTAAGATAGGTATTACTCAATTTGGGAGATGGCTTTCTCCGCGAGCTTGAGATTAAAAGAGACATAGATAGAAACATCAGGGCGGATCCACTCACTGAGGCTATTTCTCGAACATAATAGTTTTACAAACGGGCTTTGTGAAACTGATTAGTAGAGGAGTTGGGTGTTCGGTATCACACGGGCTGTGAGTATGCGACATCGCAATAATTAGCCTTAAGTGCAAGAAGGAGATTGTTGGATATAGTGCCCTCAAAGTCAATTATTGGATCGCAGGTACGTGATTGCAATGATTGAGGAGGACCTATACCGGTAGGACAATCTTACTCGAGATGATAGTATGCTATCTGGTTTGCCTTTATCAGTCGTGTATAGGTTCAGGTGACTGATCACTGTTACACGTTGGTAGAGCCTTTAAGATTTTGCTTGACTACCAACAGTATGATGGTGATCATATACGTGAGAGTTGGGTAGTCTATAAGCATATCCTTAATAGTGGTCCCTAGTCGTGGGAGTACCGAGACAGGGCATCGATACTCCGGAGTAGACTAGTGTATACAGTCGAGACCCCGACGAGGGGCGGTGGCCAGTCTCATAAGCCACTGGTGTCAGTTGGATCATCTAAGATGTATACAGCTGCTCATTGGGTTATGAGTACACCGGACAGGACTCGCCGGGAACCTGCTAGTTGGTATTATACCTATCGTCAGATAGCAGTTTCCTGGTGACATGTGTGCAGGTTAGTTCATCGACCTAAGCTCGTCATTTGTCTCGTGTGAATTCCCACTGTGCTTTGATTTCTACCCTACCGCGGCTCAAAGGAGTCATGAAAACATGTCTTTTTTGGGTACAGTCCCGAGCCACATGGAGACAGGTGAGCGTATCGGCAGGGGATTCGTCTCTCCCGGTATTGGGGGTGAGATCGTGCTGTGTCTAGGAAAGCCATTACACCAAGTCCTTGGCCAAGGCAGGTGAGAATTACTGGTAGGTACTCCAGTAGTTTCTCAGGGTGTTCAGGGCTTGTCTCCGACACGACTTATACCGCTTTTGGGGGTCTGACGTTACCAGCCCCCTAGGCCGGATATGCGATACTCATAGACGAACGGACCGGACTGTACGTATATTGTCACTGTTAGGCTCAGTAGGGTTTCAGGATGAGTTCGCTCATCGGCTTCCCTTGAGGTCAGTACATGGGCAGCCGTTACGCACTGCTAGTGCCGCTGACGTGCTTGTGGTTAAACCCACTGCCAGAGTACTGAAGAGTCATTAGAGTCCCCCACAGATAGTTTCCCAAGTTCGGACGAAACGTTGTAAAGGCCGTATGGTTTTATGGCAGGGTTCGGAAAATGCACGTGCGTTTACGCACGTGTCATATTCCGGGAAGATAATACTGGTGGGCTTTGGTTTAAGCCGGATCCATGTATTATACTGTATAGATATAATATCTTTGTCTCAGTTGCATTTTTATTCGGTCGTAATACAAATGCGGGTATGTTTATACTGTTACGGGGTTATCCTGAAATTCGTTTCGGGATCGCTTTTAGAAGTTGCCAGTTTTCTATCACCCGTCTTAAACATTCGGTTTAATACGGATTTATCTTTTCTTCATGAGGGTGAGTCATGAGGTGAGTCATGAGTGGAAGCTTCTTGTTTTGGTGACTAGGTTCATGAATCATTGTTTGCATTAAATGAATGGATGACTAGGTTTAGTAAGTCATTCATTGCATTAATGTGTTTTGTTATGTCTTGGATATTTCTTCTTGATCTTTATCTTATGGTTACCCTCTTCCCTCCTACACTCACCCCCATCTCTATAATGGCCGGCCCCTCTTTAGGAAAGTATGATGGATTTGCAAAAGAAAAAAAGACTATTGTTTTGGGTTCATGAAAATTAGATTGCTCATTTCTCATTTCATTCAATCCAAAAGGCAACTTCATTAACCGTTCATCCATGGTTTTGGATGTAACGAGACAAAGTGTTCTACTCAATCTCTGCATCAATCTTGGTCATCTCTTTTAGCAAACTTGATGACCGAGTTGCCTTGGTTCAGAGGCGGGAGCCCGTTTAAAGATCCGTAGATGTGGTGCCACCTCGACGAGGAGCCAGGAGATCGGAGCAGCCGCAACAAAGCGTGGGATGATGGTTAAAGACCGAAGGACTCGGATCGTTCGGTATAACATTTCTACCCACTTTACAGTATATTAGTTTAGCGTTAATGGCAGATCCTGGGATATAGTATACGATAGCGCCAGTTATAAAAGTTTTTGTTCCACATTTGGCGTCTGAAAGACGGCCGGGGCGCTACCGTAGACTTACACTTCCCAGACATTCCTCCCTGCTGCAGCTGCTGATGTACTCCATCTGGAGGGCATCGCCGGGGATTTACAACCCCCTGTCTGAGCTGCTCTTTGATGAGGCCGTAGGCAAGCTGCGGTTTTTGAGGCGTTTCGGCTTGATCTCCACGAGTCGTCTGGCCCGCTCAGAGGCGTTGGTCTGCGAATGCTACGAGCTGAGGCTCGGGGTCGATGCCCGCGGAGGGAACCGGGAACAGAGGCTGGAGCTTACGAGGCCCCTGGTTGGTGCAGATTTTTACCGAGTACCACGAGCAGTGCTCGCTGCACCCCGTTCCCCCACTATTGTAATTTTATTTTTTTTCTTTATTGGATGTAAGGCTGAGGAGCCCACAATACCCTTTGAATAAAAAAAAAGCTTTTCTTTCTCTTTCGCAATGCTCCATTGATCTTTATTAAATTAACAATAGATCTTAGGAAGAATTTACATTGCCTTAAAAGAAAGGTACAAGCTAGTAGATGACTTTACTGGCTTGGTCCGAGCTTCGGGTAGGGCTGTCGGCCCCCACGCTCGGCATAGGGCATGGGGCCTCCTGAGCCTCGGGCTGGCCGTCTGCCGAGACAAGCATGATTTGGCCGATGGTCAGGTCGGCGGGTGGGTGATGCTGCCCCTGCTCACGGTCGGTCTGCCGTTTGTCCCTCAGGTAGGCGGCGAGGTGCCCAGACCGAATGAGCTCTTCGATGTAGTCCCTCAGTTGTTTGCAGTCCTCCGTGGTGTGTCCCAGTACTCGGTGGAAAGCGCAGTAGGGGCCCCGGGTTCGCTTTGCGGCCTGACGCGTGACCGGAGGGAACTTGAAGAACCCCTCGTTCTGGGCTTCCTCTAGCAACACTGCGAGGGAGACATTGAGGGGGGGTATACTCTTGGAACTTCGGGTAGTAGGGCTGCTGACGCTCCGGCCTCTCCTCCCGAGCCCTCTTCTTCTGGTCGGTCCTTTCTGCCCGGGGAAGGTTAGCATTCACCTCGGATTCCAGCTGGACCTCACGCTCGGTCCACGCCTTAACCTCGGCCATGGTCTTAGGTTGCGCCAGTGCGAAGGAGCGTAACCATTCCTTGTGCCTCAGGCCAGATCTGAGCGCCGTTATGACGGTTTCGTCCCGGTGCTCGGGTACTTCAAGAAGGGCGTTGTAGAAACGGGTGATGTAGGCCTTGAACGTTTCCTTGTCCCCACTCTTAACCATGAAGAGGTAGTCGATCGTGCGCTTCTGTCGACGGTTCCCCACGAAATGGCCGAGGAACTGAGTAGCCAGCTCGTCGAAGGTTGAGATCGAGTGGGGCTCGAGCCCCCGTAACCAGTCCCGACCTGCGCGGATGAGGGTGGCCGGAAAGGCTCTGCACTGGGCGGCATCGGAGTGATCCTGGAAGCTCATCCCCACGGTGAAAGCATCCAAGTGGTCCTTCGGGTCGGTTTTCCCGTCGAAAAGAGAGACCTTTGGGGGCTTGTTACGTGAGGAGACGCGCACAGCGAGCAGTTCCTTTAGCGAACGGCTTCGTGAGTGAGTCGGAGACGTACTTAGCCCCATCGTTCGAAAGGTGAGCTTCTCGGCGCATGCCCTCGATCTTCTTCTCGAGGGCATCGAGCCGACCGTGGTACCTTGAGGAATCGGCGCCTCGGGATTCCCAGGCCCCGCTGCGGGTGGATTGCGTCTGGGAGCGGCCCCGGTTTCTCTCGATAAGGTGCCTCAGGTCCCGGGATGGGGTAGCTCTTGAGTCGCCGGGGTGGACCCCTTCTGTGTGTTCCTGCCGACCATGGTGGGGTCGGCCACGCTCGTGGATAGGAGAGGTGACCGACATTTCCTCAGGGGGTAAGGGTCGCGAGGAGGCTCGGGGCGAGGCTCCCTGGCGTTGGATCTCGGCGTGGAGCCCTGGGGCGCCCAGCGGGCCTCAGGGTGTATCGGTTCGAGGGACCGGTGGCGAGGGGATGCAGCCTGCTGGTGGTTGGCTGTCCAAACAGGGACAGAGTCTTCTGGAGGCAGAGGAGCAGCGATTTGTGGCCCAGGCGCGGTCGTTTGGACGCGGACGAGGGCCTCCACGAGGGATTGTAGGCGATCTATCCTGCCTGCGAGGGCGTTGATGACGGTCATGGAGAGAGGTTCATCCCCGCCTTCGGTGAAAGGAAGGCGGCGGCTGGTACTGGGATCCCCATGATGATCGTCTGCCATGAGAGAGGAGATAGAAAGGTCAACTTTGTATTTTGTGGAACTTAACGTTCCCACAGACGGCGCCAACTGATGGAGCTCTTTTGAGGGCCTCCATCAGATGTTGTCTTCCGTTGATCTCGAGGTGAACTTGACTGATTATCCTTCATTGCGTGTGGGTCTCAATGGGTTTTGAGAGGAGAAGGTGGGATGAGAAGGCTGTCGCCGTATACCTACAAAGAAGTCCCGGGGTGGTTTGGTACCACCGAGGACCCTCCGACACTCAAGTTAGTGACAAGATCTGAGCAGAGTAACGGCGTAAGTGTAAAGAATGGCTTACTTGACCCGTCTGTGATGGGGGTTTATATAGCGGTGGCGGCACGCAGCAGCAGGCGCGAGAATCTCGCCGGCAGTTACGCCCCCGACGTCATGCCCGCGTAGAAAGCGGATCGCCCATTAATGGGGATCGCGATGGCATGGAACGTGGGATGGTGTTAGCGTAGAATCTGCGCATGGCGAGATTCGCGGAGCGGCGGTTACGCCTGTGAGCGGTGACCTTGGTCGGAGAGCCGAGGGAGACGACCTCGATAGGGAGCTCGGGGACGGGCGAGGAGGCCGAGGAGTCCTGGTCTTGCGGCAGCTCGGAGCGAGCTAAAGGGCCGAAGAGGCCAATTTGCAGGGGGCTCTGAGGTGAGCTAGCTTTGTGCTTGCAGGTCGGGTACAGGATGGCCTGGTCGGCCCCCTGCGGGCCCTTTCTTTTAAGTTCTGGGATACGTCACACGCCACGTGTCATGATCTTGGAGGTGGCCGATGTCGAGTACTATCACATTGTGTCCATATTCTGTTCATGGTACAAGCCAACAATTCAATGCACATAACTAGGTACAAGCATGTGTATGAGATGTCTTCTTTTGATGTTTCACAAACATTTTGGGAGATGTTGAGGAAGGATTTAGTTGCTATCTTTACTTCCATTTATGATGCTTAGAGCTGTTTGACGAAAAATTTGTTCGTTTGCGGTCCAAGATCGAATATACCGTATTTTCAACTCACCCTTTTTATTTTGCTTGTAGTGGATGATAGTGAGTGGAAAACACGTATTACTGACTTTTGAATAAAAAAATACGGATTTATATGTGTTAGCGTTAATCTCCATAATGGAGTAGAGCGACAATCTTTAAAGGTGTTACCCAAAAAAGTAGGATTATGAAAGATAATTAGTCAATCTATATAATAGAGTAGGACCTTTATGAGATAATTAGTCAATCTCTATAATAGAGTTGGGCGTTTAGTAAAGTACATAAATCCGTATTCATTGATATTGAAAGAAATATGAAGGTTGGGTTGCGCACTTCCAAGACAATACGTAAATAGTATTTACGTGTTGTTTTGTTAATTACATCTGTAAAGATTACTCCCGATTAAGAGAAACATACAAAATATAAATAAATACATAATTGAAGAGCCTTTTATCATTAATAAAGAGACAAATTCATTATCAATCATGTTTCCTCATGACAAAAATTACAAAATTACAATAAGTGTGGGCATGGGATCGTCGGGAATAGCCCCGACGTCCTGACCTTTTTTGAGGAGTAGAAAGGAACAATACAATTGTATATGTATTGAGGGAGAAGTGTAGAGAAAATGAGTATTGAGAAGTGTCTCTAAAAAAAGTCTCTCTCCGTGTTTTTTCCAGTCCCGCTGGTGTATCCTTGAACGAGGAATCTATCTTCTTCTATAGGCTAAAGGGGTGGCATAATTGTAAATAAAAACATGAGAGAAATTTGAATTCAAACCACTCCCTCCAACAAAATAGGAGGGAATATTCAAATCCCCATAATTATCCAAACGACCCGTAACTACTCCCTCCAAAACAATAGGAAGGGGATATTTGCAAAATTTGTACAAAACAAGTCTAAAAACCCGCATTCTTGACCCAAACGTTGTATGTATGCCTCAAAATTTGCCTCTACCGTACATCTTGTTGTTGCTTGTTGTCTTTTGGTACTGCTATGTTACTTTGTCTTGTAGATCCGCGGCTACAAGGAGGGACCTAAATAAGGCTTATTGGAAGCAGTCCCGGTCAAGCAAACACAACTTGGCCAAATAAAAAGGTTATCAGGTTTATACTTCATTTACGTTCCATGTTCCTTCTCTTTCTCTCTTATGGCATGTTTGGTTGCTGGATTATGGATTTGGATTTAGATTTTGGATTGTGAAATCCTAGAATTCCATAATTTTGTGTTTGATTAATGAATTTGGATTTCTAGGATTCCTTTGTTTTTCATGGGGGGCCACGACAAAACAAGGATTCTTGAATCTTAGGATTTTCAAGGATTTGGCACTATTCATTGTACTTTTAGATGGGACCCATATACTTTATTTATTTAATAATCCTCTCTCTATCTCTTTCTCTAAAATCCTCAAATCCAAATCCCACCTTTTTCACCAACCAAACAAAAATTACAAGGATCTACAAATCCAATACTAGGAATCCAAAACCAACCAAACAACAAATTACCAAATCCAGAAATTTCGACGGTACTATTTTGGAATCCAAATTCCATAATCCTGCAACCAAACAGGCCCTTATTTTCTTTATTTCTTTTCTTCTCCTTCTTTTCCGTATTATACTCTCTTGCCTGTGGTGGCCCAGTGTTTGGGTGGTGTTTTAGTTTGATTTTAAATGTTAATTTGGTTTTTCCATGGGATAGTGGGGTAGGTTGTGATTGTTTCTTGGTATTTTAATAAAATTTATGGGACGGACAATATTGAAACCCCACTCTTCTTTCCAAAAAAAAGGTACAAGCTAATAGGTGCGACATCAATTTTCAATATTAATTCTAGGTCCAAAAGCATGCCTCCTCTTTGCAAAAAGAAACGTCAAATCAATGACCAAATATATATGATTTATTTTTTAAAACAACAAGGCATGATAGTATTATCTTTAGCGATTATGGAATTTGGATTCCAAAATATTACGATTGAAATTTCTGGATTTGGTAATTTGTTGTTTGGTTGGTTTTGAATTTTTAATATTGAATTTGTAGATCCTTATAATTTTTGTTTGGTTGGTGAAAAAAAAATTAGATACTACGCGCATGTATAAAAGAACTCAAGGAGATTTCAAGATCAAGCTCGTTTAAATTGTAACCTCTGCAACTTACAGCACACTATTCTATTAATATGAAAAGCCTGATAGAAGAAATCTAATTTTGGTTAGGGTGGCTAGTTAAATAATATTTTTTTTATTAGTTGTTAATTGTCACATTGTTTGTGAAAATATGGAGGGGTGGCATACAAAATCACACGGAGTTGTGTCTTCAGCTTCTCCTATGACTATTATAAGAAGAAAAGTACTATGGACCAAGACATTCTAGATATATATATCAAGACACACAAGATCAAACATTCTTCTTCTATATATGTATCGATAAAGAATGAGGCCCATGAGATTAATTAAAAATATCTTGGACTTCAGAAATTATCTGTCACGCCCCACCTCCAATACATATAGTATAGTCTGCTCTGGTCGAAGCCGCAAAGGTTTTATCCTTCGGGACGAATCGGACCCAACCAGGGGCCACTTCCCAGAAGGTCACCCATCCCAGAACTTCCCTGGCTCGAGCACGCTTAACTACGGAGTTCTCAAGCTCATACAGTGCCGGTTCATTTCTGTATTGAAGAGTGCTATCATTTCATTTATAGATCATGATCTGCTATCTTTCGGAATGCATTCCAAAGATTCCCCATTGTTCTACAGTGGCCCCCATGAATTCAAAAGGTGGCCCCCGCCCTCTTAACATGACACTTGGCGTGGCATTTTTTTCCGTGAGCAGGAACCTAATTCCGGTTCTTGAGAAAGAAAAGACCGGAAGCCTTAGATTTAGATGAGATTCCAGACAGAAATTGCTTTTCAGGCTTCGTTTTCCCTATCGACGGAAAAAATGCGACGCGGGTAAATTTCTATTTATGCAGAGTGCAGGAATTCAATGATTTTCTTCTTCAAGCAGGCTTGGTTGATTCTGGTTTTGAAGATACTAAGTTTACCCTCGCTGCCTTCTACTTTCTTCAAGATTCATATCGCTTGTGACAAGTGATGCATCGTCACAACTCTTTTTGGAAGACGGGATGAAGAAGGGGAATCTTTGACCGTTGGAAAACAAAAATGCTCTAGCTCGAGCTACGCTATGGCCCTTTGTGCAGCTACACCTCCACCTCCGAAGAAGCTTCTACCGTAGAATCACATCGATCGTAGGGAGAAAAGTGGCATACTCTTTTTCGGTGAATTGGAAATAGTTGGATGGTAAGGATTGTTTATGCCTATGATCTATGGTAAGACATTGATAAGCTTGTCAAAAGATATTCGGGAATGGCTCGCTTTTTCCTTCAACGGCAAGAGCAGTGTGTTCTGTAAACTCTTATTCAACCTCCTTTCGGGAACCAAGCAATTCTTGATGCGTCGGAAACCTAACGGATAAAACTAGATTTTATTCAACTGGGGCAACACCTGAATCTGAACACAATCCCTAGTAAACTGTGCGCGAAATTGGACTTCCAGTTCAAGAGGTTGTCTCCACGGATTCAAGAGGTGGCTCCCGCCTCCTTGGCATGACACTTGGCATGGTACTTTGTTCCGTGTGACACTTTATTCCGTGAGCAAGAACCTAATTCCATGTAGCACTTTGTTCCGTGAGCAAGCACTTGAGCCTTCACCATAATACCACCTAACATACGAATATCCTTTTTCATATAATCCAACAATTCGGTTCTCTTACTCTGAAGATTCATGGTTGATCTTGCCTTTAGAACCTAATTCCGAACATAAAGTCCGGCCTAATTTATCCAGAGAATGAGAGAGAAGATGTAATGAATCTCTTAGACGGAAGAGCAGTTTTCTTATCTTTTTCTTATGATAGACAGATAACTGGTAAAGCTTATTGTTAACCATCAAAGCACAAGTCTCAGCAGACTCCTTAGTGAAATGCACCACCACTAAAGAAAAGGAGGAAACATTGCCTCGGCCAGAAGAAGCGGCCGAACCAAGCATCTTCCCACTCTATTCTGATGGTTCATCTAAAAAAAGTAGAGGAGGTAAAAGAGCTATTTATAGTTCACCCGCTAGGGTAAGGTGTCAGGAGGGGGACATGCTCGCCCACGACGGGCGTCGTCGTTTAGGCGTTCCCTGTTGCTCTGATCTCCCCTATGTCTAGGACGTTGTCTGGGCCAAGAGCCATAGTTAGTTGTTGTTTCCATTTGGTTGTTTTTTCTCGTTGTTGATATCGGCAAGACCCAGTCAGATGATGATGTCTGCTGGTTGGTAGTGAGAGGACTCTTAGTACCCGCAAAAAAGGGGTGCAGAGTCGACAAGAGCAAGAAAAGCTTTTTATACTTCCCCGAGAGAAGTCAGGTAGCAGAGCAGCAATAGCCTTATTCAATTTAGCCTTGAGCTGAGCCCAGCTTGTGTAAAACATCTCCCCTCTCCGTTCCGTTTGAACGAGTGGAACGGAGACCAAGTCAAGTGAACAAAGTGAATGATTGAGTCAAGTGAGCAAAGCGAACGATTGAGTTGAACGAGTGAAGTGAGTGAATGGTAAGACGAAAAGCTTTAACAAGTCAAAAAGAAATAGGGATTGAAAGGCAAGTAATCTCTTGGCCTGCAGAGAAAAAACATTTATCCAAAAGATTTATTCATTACTACTACATAAATCACTACATTACATAAACAACCACATACGCCTTTACTAGAGCTTTAAAAGCATTATGCTAACTACATTAATTATTTTCGAAACAGAAAAATGGGATCTTAGAATCAACTAAGGATGCAATAGGTATTTGTGATCGATCAGCTTCCAGTATAACCGAAGACTTTCTATCATCATCCAGAATAACTACACAATCAGGTTGTTGGTTCGACCCTAAATTGATTTTTTTCTTTCTCGAACAGATTTTTTTCGGACTTGAACAAGAATTGGTCAAAAAAGCCCCGATCCTCCATTGAGAATCATTGATATGGCTCGCCATCTCTTCCATTTTCTCATATATAAATAAATGATTTGTCTTTTGTCACGCCCCGCTTCCCAGAGTACGCAAGATTTGGGCACGTGACATAGCCAACCATGCTACCTGTGGGTAGGAAGTATCCATCCACAGTCACATTACGGTTGTAAAGATATCCAGAACAAGATAAAAAGCTAATCTAATACATGTCCAAATCCATAATAACAAGAATCGATAAACAATAAGTGCGGAAGCTAATGATCCAATACAATGAATAAACAGTATGTCCCATAATGCGGGCTCACATCTGGAAATGAAATGACATAAATAAACTAAACTCTAAAGAACTCACAGTTCAGCCTGCTGGCTGAAGTACTCCTGCTCGGTCGACGACAAAGGTACAGAATCTGGGCCATGCAAAACCCAGACGTCAGCGCGTCATGATATCAAGTATGTAGCATAAACATGGTAATAAACAATGCAAGCATGAACATGGATAAAGCAGTAATAAGAAGTAATAAACAGGGTAAAGTGAAGTAGTGACTAAACTGTCCTATCAGGGTTTCTACTCTATAGTCTTTGAAACCAATTGATGAATCGTCGATGTAACTCAATAGTATCCCGTGCGTGCCCGGGACCACGGTCATGATTCTCGGGGCTGAATCCGAGACGTGCCGCTAAGCAGTAAAAGGTAGTAGGATAGATGAGTGATGTCAGCATCAACACTCCGGAGCTGGCCAAGCCCGTAAGACTGATCAGAACAATATATCGAACTGTTGAGTTACAAGTCGGTTTCACCTTTGATTTCCCCATACCCCCAAACTATGTATGTCAGTCAGGTATTCAGTGGTCAAGGACTAATGCCAACACAAGTCAAGTAAAGGTAGGTCTGTCTGGATCGACAGCAGGAATGGTTAGGTTTGTCGGCATTAGGCATGAGATCAGGTAACAGGTCAGGTTACCTTCAACAGGTAGAGTCGATATGTACAGGGTGTTGTGTCCGGTGTATCAGTGCATATGTCAGGTGTATCAAGATCAGTCAATATGTAATGCAATCAGGTATATGATGATAACAGGTATAGTAACAAATAATGAACAGTAGCAGGAAACAGTAAATAACAAATATTATTCTATGTGAACACAGTGATGTTTGTATTTTCATATTAATCCGGTTCACGCACCTTTGAGGTGCAAAAGCCACAAGGTAAAGCAGTATTCACAATATAAATTTAGGAACTACATGAAATTATACTAAGCATAATAATTGTCTCAAGAATAGTTTAACAGTTCAAGCAGATCAGATTCAGTTGTTTTATTTAGTTAAAGCATGGAGTGATGTGGGTTACCTAATTACGAGAAGCGGTTGCAACGATTCTATTATGAGGATAAAAGCAATATTACGATATCAAATGTCGTCATTAAGTTACGGTATTAAATAGTTGGAATTAAATTGCGTGGCGAGACTAGATCTCGCACGCTAGCATGTTCAAGCAAGTATTCAGATACTTGCCTCGACGGTCAGCGAACTGGAATACGGATGCGATGTCGGAAAAAGCACGATAAGCTAGCACGGGCCACGGATCAGGTCTCAACAGCGAACAACGGGATCACACGGACTAGGGGGCTTCGCTGGAGCGTCGGGTTCGTCAAGGCGGTACGGTCGGATTCCGGCAAAATGTCAAAAGTAACGGAGTTAGCGACAAAACCCACACATCCAAAAATACGGACCAGCAGGGGGGGATGATTTGCACAAAGGAAGGAAAGGGGACACTTACAGAGAGACACCAGGGGGTGACCACGGCGGGTTCGACGGCATTGGAACGCTGGCGAGGCCGCGACGGTGGCTGCGAAGGCTGGAACAGCCGCTGAGCTTGCTGGAGAGGGGTGCGACGAGTGGAGGAGGGTGTGGTCGGCTCTGGTGGTCGTGGGAGAGAGAGAGGTAGTCGGAGGTGGCGTCGACGAGGTCGCCGGCACGTTTCTCCGACGAACAGCGGGGTAGGCGATGGGTTAGTGCTCGGTTTTACTGTTCCGGCGAGGGGAGGAAGGAAACGACGACGAGGTCTCGACGAGGAGGGTGAGAGGGAGTCGTGGGAGGCTTCGACGGTCGGAGGCGACGTCGACGGCGGGGTCTGCGAGGGGATGGAGGCGTCGGGGAGATGGGTTGTAGGCGCGGGAAGGAGCGGGAGAACGGGAGGAAGAGGGTAGGTGGGTGCGGTGGAGGTCGTGGTGGTGAGGGCGGCGACGGCGAGGTCTCGAGGAGGCCGGCGGTGAGACTGCGGGAGACTAGGGTTAGGGTTGAGGGGTTTCTCGCGATGGGAGGCGGCTGCATGCAGGGTGAAAATATATGTATGGGAAGAGAGAGAGAGAGTTGTTGAGAGAAGGAGAGAGATTGAGAGATTATGATAGATAGAGAGAGAGAGAATGAGTAGAGAGAGACAGAGATGAGGAAAGAGAGGAGGGGCCCACGAGCTCGATTGCGAGCTCGTGATTGGCTGCGGGGAGATAGGGGAAAAATATTTAAGAAGGATTTGAGGAAATTCTGTTGTGAATTAAAGATTTGAGTGTAGAAATAAATATTCGATATTAAATTTAAATGGGCCATTTTGGCGCGAAATGAAACATTTCCAAATCGAGCCCGGGTTGCGCCCAAAGGTTCCAAATTCAAATTATATGATTTTAAGCGGGTTCCAAATTTTGGAAATAGGTGTTTAATGATTAAAATGCATGCCCCCAAGTCGGACACTTGCACGCGCGCGTAGTCGTCCAAACTTGCCTGTTTAGCCAAACGGAACGGAATCTCGACACGCGGACGCTACCACGCGACTAGTGGCGACGAGTAGGCTAACATGGACATCTTAAATTTCGTTTTCGGAGTTAAAATTTGTTATGAGCCAAAATGACTAAACCGGGTAAAATTTAGCAATGAACACCAGAAAATCAGGAAAATTGGAAATGAGCAAACCACAACCCTCAACTAGTAATATACATAGTATTATTGGGCTCGGGTGTTACATCATACCCAACTACAAAAGAATTTCGTCCTCGAAATTCCAAGAATACAAGATAGCTAACTACTGGAAAGGATGAGGGAATCTCTGCCGGATCTCGTCTTCTCGCTCCCAAGTGGATTCTCCATGCGATCGGTTACCCCAAGAAACTAGCACAAGAGGGGTAACCTTGTTCTTAAGAACCTTTTCTCTTCGATCCTTGATCTCGACTGGTCGCTCCTCAAAAGTCAGGTACTCCCTAACGGTCAACTCCGAATGATCCAAGACATGAGTCTCATCACGAACATACCTCCGTAGTTGAGACACATGAAACACATCGTGAACTCCTGCTAATGACGGTGGTAACGCCAACCGGTACGATACCTCTCCAACACGCTCCAATATCTCGAAGGGTCCAACGAATCGGGGACTAAGCTTTCCCCGACTTCCAAAGCGAATCACCCCTCTAGTCGGTGATATCTTCAGGAATACCAAATCGTCCACGGCGAACTCTAGAGGTCTTCTTGACGTGTCGGCCCAACTTTTCTGTCTGTCTTGAGCTGCCTTCATATGCTTCCTGATTGTATTCACCTTCTCGACTGTCTGTACCACCAAATCTGGTCCTAGTAACCTTCGTTCACCAACATCATCCCCACAAACAGGTGAACGGCACTTACGACCATACAACGTTTCAAACGGAGCCATCTGAAATGTCGCTTGGAAACTATTGTTGTACGAAAACTCCACCAGGTGTATATGATCCTCCCAAGAACCTTTGAAGTCTAACATGCAAGCCCTCAACATATCTTCAAGGGTCTGGATCGTTCTCTCTGATTGTCCGTCAGTCTGAGGATGATAAGCTGTGCTAAACTTCAATCGAGTCCCCAAACTTTCTTGTAAACTCCTCCAAAAGTGTGACAAGAACCGAGTGTCCCGATCGGACACGATGCTTACCGGCACTCCATGCAATCTGACAATCTCCTGCATGTACCGCTCTGCCAAAGTCTCCGTAGATTGACCAACCCGAAAAGGAATAAAGCGAGCTGCCTTGGTCAACCGATCGACAATCCCCATACAGCACTGTTGCCCTTTGGACTCCGGGGTAAAGCCGTCACGAAACCCATGGTTATATGTTCCCACTTCCATTGAGGAATCGGAAGTGGTTGCAACAAACCAGCAACCCTTTGGTGTTCAGCCTTGACTTGCTGACACACCAAGCACTTAGCCACGAAGCGAGCGATTTCCCGTTTCATACCTTCCCACCAGAAATGCTGTCGAATATCTCGGTACATCTTTGTCCCTCCTGGATGTACAGAGTAAGCTGAACTGTGTGCCTCTTTCATAAGCTCCTCACGCACATCTCCTTTTGGCATACACACACGGCTACCATATCTCAACGAACCGTCTTCATGGATCAGTAAATCGGTTCGTAGTCCGGCTCCAACCTGCTCTCGAAACTTTTGCAGCCTAGGATCCTGCGATTGCGCCACTTTAATCTTCTCAACTAAGGACGATTGTACTTGCAACTGCATCAACTGTCCCGTAGCACGTGGTAGCACAACCTCCAAGTCAAATCTCCGAAACTCCTCAATGATCTCTCTCTATGCCGTCAATAACTGAATTGCTGGTAACCGACTTAGTGCATCTGGCACGACATTAACTTTTCCCGGATGATACTTAAGATCAAGGTCGTAGTCGGCCATCAGCTCCAACCATCTGCGTTGCCTCATATTCAACTCCTTCTGAGTGAACACATATTTCAAACTCTTGTGATCCGTAAAGACTTCAACTCTCTCGCCCAGAAGGTAGTGTCTCCAAATCTTCAGGGCGAAGATCACGGCTGCAAGCTCCAAGTCGTGAGTCGGATAGTTCTGCTCATGAGTCTTCAGCTGTCTTGATGCGTAAGCGACGACTTTCCCGTTCTGCATCAAAACACATCCCAATCCCTTTCCAGATGCGTCGCTGTGAATCACCAGTCCTCCTGAATCATCCGGTACGGTTAGGATAGGGGCGGTTATCAACTTCTGCTTCAACGTCTCGAAGGCCAATGCACATCCATCTGTCCAAACAAACGGTACCTCCTTACGCGTAAGCTTGGTTAACGGCTCAGCTAAACGAGCGAAGTTCTCCACAAATCTTCTGTAGTAACCGGCGAGTCCAAGAAAACTTCTTATCTCTGCAACATTCTTCGGAACAGGCCAATCTCGAACTGCTGCAATCTTCTCGGGATCAACGGCGATTCCATCGCCCGACACGACATGCCCCAGAAACCTCACTTCTTCCAATCAGAATTCGCACTTACTCACTTTCGCACATAACTTCTCTTGTCTCAGCGTCGGCAGTGCGATCCTTCTTCTTCACTAAGAGAACTGGAGTTCCCCATGGTGAGTTGCTACTTCGAAGCCATCCCTTCTCGAGTAATTCACTCACTTGTTTCTTAACTCCCTCCACTTCTACTGGTGCCATTGCATAGTCAGCTTTTGATACTGGCGTTGCACCAGGAGTAAGGTCAAACGTAAACTCCACATCTCGCTTCGGTGGTAAGCCCGAAATGTCTTCAAACACATCCATAAAGTCGCGGACGACTGCCGGCTCTTCATCACTCTCCACTACCATAGCCGCAAGAACACTGTTCGTCGGCCGAGCCCTAAACTCGACTGGCCCGACAGAACTTCTTTCTCCAATGAAAGTAAACTTAGGATGTCCGGGAATCTGGAAATTACCTTCCTTGCCCTACAGCCAATGTGGGCGTGGAAAGTGCCAAGAAAATCCATCCCCAAGACAACCTCATCACTGCCCGTATCTATCCCCAAGAAGTCTGCAAAAAGCTCCCGTCCGCAAACAACAACTGTACAATCTCTACCTTCCTTACTAGCTATAATTTTCCCATTCCCAGTGTGTATGTCCCAGAAACTAGACAGGGTCGTGCAGTTGATCGAGTGTGTAGTTATAAATTTGGATGACATAAACAATGGGATGCTCCGAAATTAAGTAATGCCAAAGCGGGAAAACCATGAACGAGTAAATTACCTGAAACCACTTCTCCCGATGCCTTAGCTTCTTCAGTTGTCAACACGAGCGCTCGAGCCTGCTGTGGTCCTTGAGTAAGCGGTTCCTGTCCTTGGAACGGTCCCTGCGGAGGCTTCTGTGTATCATCCTTTGTGCGAGGCTTCGACGGACAAGCATCAACGGTGTGATCTGCCGCTCCACATCTAAAACAGAGTCCCAGCCTCAAACGACACTCCCTTCGCACATGTCCGGGTTTATGGCAGTGGCTACAGATCACGCTCCCCTTCCGATCACCCATACTTGTTTTCTTCATTGGTGCCACGCTGCGCCTGTTCACTGGAATACTTCTACGTACGGACGTGGGGTCCAGTGCAAATGCTGGTTCCAGCTCGAGTTGTTCCTTTAGTTTCTCCAACAATCCCCTTATCACTCTTCGCCTGGCGGCTAAGACCGCATGCCCTGGGTCCATCTCCAAATTCTGATCGGCCATATCCCTGGAAATCAAAGTACCCAACATTAGCATGATGATAGTTTTCGAGTATAGATCAAGGCTAGAACTCCAAGATACTTAAATAGAGTACTGCATTGTAGCTATGCCGCGGTATCATAGCCGCAATTACTTAACTCCACCCAAGTCGCCTGAGTCCTAGAGATAACAAGAAATTAGGTTTTGAGTTGACAATTGCAAAGTAAGTTTGCACGTCGACATGATCCGGAAGAATGATTCAAGGATAGTAAAATGGTCAAAGTGGCAGGACATGTTTCCTAATCACGGGTATTCTGATTCGTGTATCGGGTGCGATACCCAACTACAACGAATCAACCCAATTAACCTATGGCTCTGATACCATAAAACCATGTCACGCCCCGCTTCCCAGAGTACGCAAGATTTGGGCACGTGACATAGCCAACCATGCTACCTGTGGGTAGGAAGTATCCATCCACAGTCACATTACGGTTGTAAAGATATCCAGAACAAGATAAAAAGCTAATCTAATACATGTCCAAATCCATAATAACAAGAATCGATAAACAATAAGTGCGGAAGCTAATGATCCAATACAATGAATAAACAGTATGTCCCATAATGCGGGCTCACATCTGGAAATGAAATGACATAAATAAACTAAACTCTAAAAAACTCACAGTTCAGCCTGCTGGCTGAAGTACTCCTGCTCGGTCGACGACAAAGGTACGGAATCTGGGCCATGCAAAACCCAGACGTCAGCGCGTCATGATATCAAGTATGTAGCATAAACATGGTAATAAACAATGCAAGCATGAACATGGATAAAGCAGTAATAAGAAGTAATAAACAGGGTAAAGTGCAGTAGTGACTAAACTGTCCTATCAGGGTTTCTACTCTATAGTCTTTGAAACCAATTGATGAATCGTCGATGTAACTCAATAGTATCCCGTGCGTGCCCGGGACCACGGTCATGATTCTCGGGGCTGAATCCGAGACGTGCCGCTAAGCAGTAAAAGGTAGTAGGATAGATGAGTGATGTCAGCATCAACACTCCGGAGCTGGCCAAGCCCGTAAGACTGATCAGAACAATGTATCGAACTGTTGAGTTACAAGTCGGTTTCACCTTTGATTTCCCCATACCCCCAAACTATGTATGTCAGTCAGGTATTCAGTGGTCAAGGACTAATGCCAACACAAGTCAAGTAAAGGTAGGTCTGTCTGGATCGACAGCAGGAATGGTTAGGTTTGTCGGCATTAGGCATGAGATCAGGTAACAGGTCAGGTTACCTTCAACAGGTAGAGTCGATATGTACAGGGTGTTGTGTCCGGTGTATCAGTGCATATGTCAGGTGTATCAAGATCAGTCAATATGTAATGCAATCAGGTATATGATGATAACAGGTATAGTAACAAATAATGAACAGTAGCAGGAAACAGTAAATAACAAATATTATTCTATGTGAACACAGTGATGTTTGTATTTTCATATTAATCCGGTTCACGCACCTTTGAGGTGCAAAAGCCACAAGGTAAAGCAGTATTCACAATATAAATTTAGGAACTACATGAAATTATACTAAGCATAATAATTGTCTCAAGAATAGTTTAACAGTTCAAGCAGATCAGATTCAGTTGTTTTATTTAGTTAAAGCATGGAGTGATGTGGGTTACCTAATTACGAGAAGCGGTTGCAACGATTCCATTATGAGGATAAAAGCAATATTACGATATCAAATGTCGTCATTAAGTTACGGTATTAAATAGTTGGAATTAAATTGCGTGGCGAGACTAGATCTCGCATGCTAGCATGTTCAAGCAAGTATTCAGATACTTGCCTCGACGGTCAGCGAACTGGAATACGGATGCGATGTCGGAAAAAGCACGATAAGCTAGCACGGGCCACGGATCAGGTCTCAACAGCGAACAACGGGATCACACGGACTAGGGGGCTTCGCTGGAGCGTCGGGTTCGTCAAGGCGGTACGGTCGGATTCCGGCAAAATGTCAAAAGTAACGGAGTTAGCGACAAAACCCACACATCCAAAAATACGGACCAGCAGGGGGGGATGATTTGCACAAAGGAAGGAAAGGGGACACTTACAGAGAGACACCAGGGGGTGACCACGGCGGGTTCGACGGCACTGGAACGCCGGCGAGGCCGCGACGGTGGCTGCGAAGGCTGGAACAGCCGCTGAGCTTGCTGGAGAGGGGTGCGACGAGTGGAGGAGGGTGTGGTCGGCTCTGGTGGTCGTGGGAGAGAGAGAGGTAGTCGGAGGTGGCGTCGACGAGGTCGCCGGCACGTTTCTCCGACGAACAGCGGGGTAGGCGATGGGTTAGTGCTCGGTTTTACTGTTCCGGCGAGGGGAGGAAGGAAACGACGACGAGGTCTCGACGAGGAGGGTGAGAGGGAGTCGTGGGAGGCTTCGACGGTCGGAGGCGACGTCGACGGCGGGGTCTGCGAGGGGATGGAGGCGTCGGGGAGATGGGTTGTAGGCGCGGGAAGGAGCGGGAGAACGGGAGGAAGAGGGTAGGTGGGTGCGGTGGAGGTCGTGGTGGTGAGGGCGGCGACGGCGAGGTCTCGAGGAGGCCGGCGGTGAGACTGCGGGAGACTAGGGTTAGGGTTGAGGGGTTTCTCATGATGGGAGGCGGCTGCATGCAGGGTGAAAATATATGTATGGGAAGAGAGAGAGAGAGTTGTTGAGAGAAGGAGAGAGATTGAGAGATTATGATAGATAGAGAGAGAGAGAATGAGTAGAGAGAGACAGAGATGAGGAAAGAGAGGAGGGGCCCACGAGCTCGATTGCGAGCTCGTGATTGGCTGCGGGGAGATAGGGGAAAAATATTTAAGAAGGATTTGAGGAAATTCTGTTGTGAATTAAAGATTTGAGTGTAGAAATAAATATTCGATATTAAATTTAAATGGGCCATTTTGGCGCGAAATGAAACATTTCCAAATCGAGCCCGGGTTGCGCCCAAAGGTTCCAAATTCAAATTATATGATTTTAAGCGGGTTCCAAATTTTGGAAATAGGTGTTTAATGATTAAAATGCATGCCCCCAAGTCGGACACTTGCACGCACGCGTAGTCGTCCAAACTTGCCTGTTTAGCCAAACGGAACGGAATCTCGACACGCGGACACTACCACGCGACTAGTGGCGACGAGTAGGCTAACATGGACATCTTAAATTTCGTTTTCGGAGTTAAAATTTGTTATGAGCCAAAATGACTAAACCGGGTAAAATTTAGCAATGAACACCAGAAAATCAGGAAAATTGAAAATGAGCAAACCACAACCCTCAACTAGTAATATACATAGTATTATTGGGCTCGGGTGTTACATCTTTAAAAAGAAGGAACGACCTTTTTGACGAATGGGAGATCCTATAAAATGAAAAGCGTTTCATAAACAAATCAGTGTCTTGTCTGAATCGAGAATAGAAATTCCACTTCTGGAACCACAGATATAGACCGGAAAAGACATATGCCCCAAAAGCGGAAAAATGATAGAATCTACTCATCTGAGGCAGAGGATTCATATCTATCTTTAGACTTGGGAAAAACTGGAGTTGTTAGTTCGAGGGAAGGAAAAAACGCTGCCCTGTTGGGTCTAAGATTGGTTACGTTTGTCTAAATCTGTAGTACGCTGACCTGCGACTGACGTTGCTTCTATACTGTGTCAAAAAGCAGGGCGGTCGAGAAGTGCCATGCATGGTCGGCCCCCGTCCTTTCTTTCTCTCGGTCCCACCCGGCCCCTCTGGGGTAATAAAGAAATGGATCAAAAAGGGGACTTCTGCTACGGGCTATGCCACCCATTACTGATGAGGGAAGCAGAATGGCATAGCCGCTAATGCCCTCGGCGCTTGAGGGGATGCCTCAGGGACTAAGAGTTCAGAGTTTGAGTTCAAAGTTCAGAGTTTGAGCGAAACTTATATAGAAATTTGCAAGGGCAACAAGGAACTCCGAGGTTCTGAGTTATCCCTTTAGCCGAAGGCCGAGGTTAGCAGCAATGAACCGAGGTTGTTTCCTTTTAGTAGAAGACCGAGCCCAAATTGGCACTTTGTTCACGTGGCACTTTGTTCACGTGGCACTTTGTCACGCCCTCATTGTTCATGTGGTAATGTCAGAACCCGGTTCTTGCTCATGGAACAAAGTGCCACACGGAATAAAGTGTCACGCCAAGTGTCATGTTAAGGGAGCAGGGGCCACCTCTTGAATTCGTAGGGGCCACCTCTTGAATCAGTGGGACCCACTGTAGAACAATTGGGAATTTTCGAAATACATTCCGAAATAGGGCAGATCAGGAACTATAAATGAAATGACACCACTCTTCAATACAAAGTCGCTTTTTAAGTGAACCGGCACTACAGGAGCTTAAAAACTCCGTAATTAAGGGTGCTCGAGCCAGGGAAGTTTTAGGATGGGTGACCTCCTGGGAAGTGGTCCCTGGTCGGGTCCGGTTCGTTTCCGAAGGACAAAACCGTGCGGTTTCGGCCAGAGCGGACAATACTATCTGTATTGGGGGTGGGGTGTGACATTAACGAAAAAGGAGAGTGATGGATCTTGAGATCTCCCTTAGATGTTGTCCTCCGTCGATCTGGTAGCAAGCGTCTTGGACTGTTGAGATTTGATGTGGTTGTTGTTGAGCGTGTGGATCTCAATGGGTTGATGTTGGAGTTGAAGCTAAGCTACCTGCAAGTGAAGTCCCAGGGTGGACGACCACCGTAGGACCCTCCGACGATCAAGTTAGTGCCGAGAAATATGAGCAGAGTAGCGGCGTATTGGAATGAATTCGAGTGTAACAACCCTAATTTTCCTATACACTTTTCTATACAAATTTTTTAAAATTTTTTTTAAAAATCCATAAAGGAGTATTTTAACCTGAGCACAATATATATATAAGTAATTATTTTGTTTTTAAATAACTCCATTTTTAGTGTACATAAAATTGTTTTAAAATTAAAGTAATACTTGGGGTATTTAGTGTTGTTGTTACCACTTTAAGTAGTTATTTTCCCATAATAATTACAAGAAGGAGCTTGTAGCTCATTGGTAACACCTTGCACTGCTGAACCAAGCCACCAGAGTTCAAATCCCATGCCCCACATTATTTTTGTATTTATTTTGTTTTAATTTCTTTTGGAAGTCAACGGTCAAAAGGCCATAACTCCCAAAATATGTACTGGAAAATAAAAAGTAAATATACCAAATTGTACCCTAGAAGAATCCCCGGCCATTGGAGCCCTGACTCGTCCCGACTCGGCGCCGCCAGCCGGACTTGGCCGGACGGCCGAGTCACCAACAGAGAAAAGTTGTCTCTTGACTTGGTCAACCCTGCTGCACACTTATTATACCTGGATCGGTTTTAAATTGCCCAATAAATCTCTTTTACTCCTATGTTTAATGAATTTTTAATGATTTTATATATTTTTTATATATTTTTTTAATTAAAACCCTAACCCTAACCTAACCCTATATAAACACCCTTACCCTCTACCCTCTCATCCTAAATTCCTAAGTCCACTCTCCCAAAATCCCAAGAGAACTTGGTACGTCGGAAAACGAGCGAAAGGCGAAGCGCTGACGAAATCGACGGCGACTTTCCGGTGATCGTGCTAGGAGCTCTCGACGACGTTTCGACACGCCGGCAAACCCTCTACCTCCCTCTCACTCTCTAGCGTTGTCCAAACCCGTAAGTCCCTCTTTTCTACCTTTCTTTTCTTCCATTAAAATACGACTTTTCAAACCCGACGGAAATCGGAACAAATTGATTTCCGATTCGGTTTTCTATCAAATCTCACTTATCACCAATTCCATAATGCTTAAGCATCTTCATGTTGACTACCAATCACTTAAAAATTAATTTGAGCAAGTTTTCACACATGAAATGCTAGCTTTTGTAATATACCGTATTTTTGCACTTAAATACCACCATGTTTAGTTTATCACATTTAACCCTTTAACATTGCTATACCTTAAAGTAGATCATGAGGTAATGACCTACCTCCACACACACGCAAATACAACCCTAATTGATATCATCAAAACTTAGAATATGATAATACAAGATTTTACATTTAAATACCCTTTTCTTAATAAAACATTTTCTAAAAGTTCTAAGTTTTAAACAATTTTAAAACAATATCTTTTAATAGGAAAATGCGATATATCGTGGACATCGATCGTTTATCTAAACCTGACTTTGTGATGTCTAGGCAAGTGTGTCTAAGGCGATTGGTTACTTAATTAGGACCACTACTTGTAATGGAGAGCCTCCCACTCACCAGGCACTTATTTGGCCACAATTGGCGGTGAAGAGGCGATTTGAGGCTTCTAATGACTTATCGTTTAGACCATTTAGAAATATGTCAGTTGGCTTAGGAAACCCTAGAATCTAAAATACGGAAATTTACACCCTTTTTCAAATAAATACCTTATTTTTATAAAACTGTTTTCTAAATGACTAGTATTTATTAAATCTTTGCAAAGCGCCACTACAACCCACCTTTAGGGAACTCGTTAGGGATAGTACGGTTTATCGTGCACCCTCGGACTTAGTAGTGCGAGATTCAGACCTCCGCAAGGAGTATTCGGTCTCGAAAGGTTTAAAATACGACATTTAAGAAAAATGAGATTTTGGAAAATAAAATATTTATTAAAAATTATTCTTGTATAAACATATGTATGTTTATCATTTAAACACCTATTTTATTATAAGATAAAGTTTCCACCTTTTCCTAAAAATTACAATATTAAAAGTTACATTAAAATACCATGAATTTCAAATAAATCAATATTACAAATTAATACCTTTATTTATGAAACTAGGATATTTTTACTAGAAATATCACAAAAATAAATCACACTCATTATAACAATAAAAACGAATAATAAATACTTGAGGTGTATCTTAAAAACTATACAAAAGTATTTTTACATAAAACCCCCTCAAGTTTTATAAATTACAATAATGACCCTAACAAATATAGAACTTTGACTTACATTTCTTTTAGTCTGACTCGGGTTTGAGTCTGATTATTTCTGACTTGAATATGATTCAAGTCAATCTACATTCTTTAATATTCCAACTCAATATGAACACATGAATCCCAGAATCCAGTTAACATTCTATATAACTTGACTGAATCAAACCATGGATATACATCCATTATCCCGTTATTCCATTTACCTGATTATGCAGTTACAATCTGTTTACTGATATCATGGTTTTGGTCAGTCATCCAACTTATACAATACAATACAACAAAACTATCAAAACACTACGGGGTTTAAGAGGTAGATTGGTACGGAAGATGTTAAAAGTGGCACGAGACGGTCAGACTTAAGATACCTAACATGAATCCAATTGCCGTTGTTCCGGGCCTTCTAACGGAGCCTTGTACTCTATATTCCGTTTGCCCTGGTCTCTAGCATATAGAGACCCCTCTCGTATACACTGGCATTCTTCTGTACCAAGCTGCAAACAACAGCGTTAATACAACATTACAACAAATAGTATACAACTTTAGAAGATACCTCTTATTCTGTCTTTTCTAATTCTTCCTTATCTTTGGGACTTACCGAGCGACCTGTTCGCTGACGACATTCTATTTCTTTCTTCTTTGAATGTCGTCAGGTGCTTTGGACACAGCAGAGATCGAGCCCACCGGGGAAGACTTGGAGCAGTTTCACGAAGACCCCGAGCTCTAGACATTGTACATTGTTCTATTCAGTACTTTCATTTCCTGTTATGCCATTGTTTAGGCATCGCTTTTCATTCCAGCTGTATTTACTTTTTATGCATTGTACAAAAGAATGTTATTAATAAAGTTGCTGTTATTTCTATATTTCTTGTCTCTTGTGATTTATTTTATATTGCTTAGATACGCTTAGCGTATGTACTTCTGAGTATATACGTAGCGGACCTCGTCGTGTCCCCTTCGCCGTACACCGGGAAGCGGGACGTGACATCGAGTTACCTAAGTCGTCTGACAGAGGGGTTTATATAGGGGTCGCGTGGAGTGAGCAGGTGTGAGATCATCGCCTTCCGTTATGCCCGAGCGTTATCCCCGCCTTGAATGGGGGGATGCGCCCCTTAATGGGGGGATGCGCTAGCGTGGGACGCGGATCGTGGGAGGCGGATATCTCGCCCTGGTGATATACGCGAAGCCGTTGCAGGGCGCATGGGATCCGCGCTCTTGATTGGTCGGGGGAAGCCGAGGAAGCTCCGCATGTCAGGAGCTCGGAGACGAGCCCGGAGGCCGAGGAAGCTCGGCATGTCAGACGGCTCGGAGACAAGCAAGGAGACCGAGGAAGCTCGGAGATGAGCTGTTGGTATTTTCCTAAGTGAAGGTGGAATGTATTCAGGGAGGTCTCCTGAAAGGTCGGATACATTCCTCGAGAAGAGAATTCCGAGGAATCCCCCGTAATGCAACTCATTTATTCCACCTCTGTAGCCTTCAGGACGCATCATCCGCCATGTGTCGTAATCTGAGGAGATACCACTTGTGAGCATTATCATTAGCCCCCCACTCTCGTTCCGATCTATTCATGGGTCGGGTCGAGAATGACCTGCTCGGTTTTTCTTCTGCTCAGTTTGGCGCTAAGAATCATAATGCGGATCACCCGGGAACGACATGGCGTTTGGTGGTTGCGTCGTTTCGATCTTTGGGCCCACTTGTTGTCTCGTCGTGCACCTAAATTTTCATGCGTGTCCCCGATGGCGTCAGCGGATCAATGAAATGATTGCGCTTTAAAGAGGGGGCGCCGTTTCAGTCGATTCGCCAGTTGAGGTATGGGCCACGTGTTCGCCGTTGGTTGGTGGAGGCGACGGGTTGTCTCTGATCCCTGCAGTCGAAAAGACGTCCCTAATGGCCGATCGCCATATGGAGTCCCGCTGGCCGCTGGGCGCGATGTTTCATTTTGGTGGGAATCAATCTGAACCGTAGGATGTTCTCTTTTGGGGTGTATAAATAGGAGGGGGCCATCGTAGTGCTGACACTTTACTCAAATTCTCTTTCATTGCTGAAGATTGCCCGGCGCTCCTTCCTTTAGATCGAATCCTCTGTTGATTTTTCCTCGGTGGGTTCCTTCCTTTGAATCAGGTTTGATGTCTTCATCCGAGGAGTCCGTAGAAGTTGTAAGGGTAGAGTCAGACGATGAGGCTCCCGTTGTTGGGGCCGAGCCCAGTGGGTCTTCCACCTCTTCGGCTTCAGATAGCTAAGAAGGTTTTTCTTCTTCTTCGTCCTCTGTATCAGGTTCAGCCCCTAGAGTCAGGGCTGTCCCTGTCGCTCACCGTCGGGTGGCGACAAGGGCCCCCAAGGTGCACATCGGGAACACCCGCGATGCGCCCTCCGTTTTAAAGAGTCTGGACGAGCTTTCCGAAATTCAGGCTCGATTCCACAACCCCTCTAACTATTCATTTTGCTTAGCTAGAGAGGGTGAGCGGGCGGATCAGGTGCGAAGCAAGGAGATTGCCCTGTATTTGGAAGCGTTCTGGGCAGGAATGTGTCTGCCCTTCCCCACCGAGGTTTGTGGGGTGCTTCGTTGTTTCCACCTTGCCCCGGGCCAGCTAGCACCGAACTCGTGGAGAATCCTCCTCGTGTTTCTGGTCCGGTTAAAACTTGAAAATATCCCCTTCAGTTTGACTCTCCTTGTCTCTTTCCTTTGTTATAAGAATCACCCCGGGATCAGTAAGGATGAGCCGAGCTGGGTGTATTTTTCGTATAAGAAGCGTAAGGATGAGGCGGCCGGGTCAGGGGCAGTAGTCGTTCCTTCTTCCGTCCACGAGTGGAAGGAGAAATTTGTATTCGTCGCGCCGCCTGAGGGCGGGGATTGGCCTGTGCCTACACAGTGGCATAGGACCGGCTGCTTGAGGGCAAAGAAGTCGACTTCCTCCGAAGCAAGGGTGGTGTCCCAGTGGGATCTGATCCAACTGGCGGATGTCCTGCAATCCAAGCAGGCACTGAGCTGGGCTGGGCTCAGTCCTGCGCGTTTCTTAGGTAAGTTAGGACTTTCAACGATCTGTTTAGACTTTACCAAATTTCCTTTGATGTTTTAGTGTCGCCAACCCCCCCTTTGTTTGTGTGTCCCCTTTTTTTTTGCAGAGCCCATGAATCGAGCAAAAATCCTAGCTGCCCTGGCCGCCAAGACTCAGGGAAAGAAGTCTGGGGGCGCAAGCTCGTCCCGACCTAGTCCAAACTCGGCCCCGAGGCTAACTCCATGGCCCAAACCTTCCGCCGCTCCCCGAGTTCCAGAAGAACACCGCGGGGGGAGCCATAAGCACTTGCGGGACCCCGCGTCCCGGGCGTGAGAGGAAGAGGAGGAGGCTGGGCCCGTCGAAGTCCCCCTCAAAAGGCAGAAGCGGCCGGTCTCCCGGCCACCTTCTTCCGGGACCCCAGTGCAGGAGGGCGACTTCTGTATTGAGGTGCACTCGGGGCTCTCCGTCGCCGAAAGCCTGCTTTCCGACATGGAGCAGGCGGCCGGGGTTAAAATACCCCGGGGGACCATGAAGACCCAGGTGGCCGCCATAACATAAGAGGCGGTTCAGGTCGGTTCCTGACTTTTCTCAAAAGATTTTTCAAGTCTTATTTCCTCGATTTGAGCTTTCTAACCCATTTGCTGCTTTCCACAGGTCCTCCACCACTGTGCACTTCTCGTCGCCATGGAGTCCAAGGAGGTAGCCCTAGCCACGAAAAAGGCGAGTGAGTTCTCCAAGTTGGAGGAGGAGCTCCACCTCCGACTGCGGAAAGCGAAGGAGAAGGCGGCTCTCCTTGACACTCGTCTGGTCGCCAAGGGGCTAACGAACCCCAAGCTGAAGGAGTCTCATCGGCTTCTGGACGAGTCCAACCGGGCTATTCAGGCCAAGTTGGAGGAGGTGAACGGCTTCTACCACGTGGTGAAGAAGTCAAGTGACGCCCTCAAGAGGGATGTCTGGGTGGATTTGGACGCGGTGAAGCTTGCCAAGTGTCGGGCGGTGAAGGCCGTGGAGGCGTATAAGGCGTCAGATCAATTTTACGCCGATCTCGCCAAATCCGCGGCCGTCGTGCGGCACTGCGCCCTCGACGCCGTCAAGGAGTCTGCGTCGGGGTTTGATATCAGCGAGCTCCATGCTAAGTATCCCCTGGTCGAGGAGGTGCCTCAGGGGGAAGTTGCGAGGCGGCCGCTGGGGGCGAGGCTTCCAGTGGAAGCGCCGACCCCGAGGTCGCCGTTTTGGTCCCCGAGCCGGGTATTGAGCAGGGTGAGATCCTCCCCGAGCGGGCGGACTGAGCTTTCCATCCTTGGGGATTTTTTTTTCTTTTTCAAAATTTTTGTAAGCTTCCGGGCATTTTTCCTTTTCCATAATTTTGTAAGCCTCCGGACATTTTTGTAAGGCTGAGGTGCCCAGAATATCTTGTATTTATTTTTGATTATAAATAAAGTGCGCCTTTTTCCCTTGCCCGAATGTCTGTTCACTTCGCAAGTACTTTAAGCTCGTATACTTTTGTTCGAATCTTCATTCTGCAAGTATTTTTAGTTCGTAGGTCTTTTCACCTTACAAGTACTTTTAACTCGCAGGTCTTTTTCATCTTGCAAGTCCTTTCAGCCCGCAGGTCTTTTCATCTTGCAAGTGTTAGGCCGGTGTCCACTCCACCCGCACTTGCCGACCGTTTATCGAGTAGCGACGGATGATAGCCAAGTGTAGAAAGGTCGGTGTCCTCCTCGGCCCCGGGGTCGAGGTGGTGATCGTGCGTCGAGCCGAACAGTAGCTAAGTGTAGGAAGGTTGGTACTCTCCTTTTTCCCCGGAGTCGAAGTAGCGATCGCGCATCGAGTATGAGTCGATCAATGGTTAAGTGTAGGAAGGTCGGTACCTTCCTTTCTACTTAGCTGCCTCATGGTGAGGGCTTTGATCCACAGTATTGTTAGGCAGGAAACTACCCGCTATGGATGGACCGAGCAGGAAACTACTCGGTAGCCTCATGAGGAGGGCTTTGATCCACAGCATTGATGGGCAGGAAGCTACCTGTTGCGGATGGACCGAGCAGGAAGCTGCTCGGTAGCCTCATGAGGAGGGCTTTGATCCACAGCGTTGATGGGCAGAAAGCTACCCGCAGCGGATGGACCGAGCAGGAAGCTACTCGATGGCCTCATGAGGAGGGCTTTAGATCCACAGTATTGATGGGCAGGAAACTACTCGCGGCGAATGGACCTAGTAGGAAGCTACTTGGTGGCCTCGCGAGGAGGGCTTTTGATCCAAAGCGTTGATGGGCAGGAAGCTACCCGCGGCAGATGGACCGAGCAGGAAGCTACTCGGTGGTCTCATGAGGAGGGCTTTGGATCCATAGCGTTAATGGGCAGGAAGCTACCCGCTGCGGATGCACCGAGTAGGAAGCTACTCGGTGGCCTCGTGAGGAGGGTTTTAGATCCACAGCGTAGATAGGCAGGAAGATACCCGTGGCGGATGGACCAAGCAGGAAGCTACTCGGTGGCCTCGCGAAGAGGGCTTTTGATCCACAACGTTGATGGGCAGGAAGCTACCTGTGGCGGATGGACCGAGCAGGAAGCTACTCGATGGTCTCGTAAGGAGGGCTTTAGATCTACAGTGTTTTTAAGCAAGAAGACACCCGCGACGGATGGACCGAGCAGGAAGCTACTCGGTGGCCTCGTGAGGAGGGTTATAGATCCACAGCGTTTTTGGGCAGGAAGCAACCCATTGTGGATGGACCGAGCAGGAAGCTACTTGGTGGCCTCGTGAGGAGGGATTTAGATCTACAACGTTTGTTAGGCAGGAAGCTATCTGCTGAGGATGAGCTAAGCAGGAATCTGTCCGGCCGCCTCGTGGTGAGGGCTTTTGATCCACAGCGTTTTTAGGCAGGAAGCTACCCACTGCAGATGGACCGAGCAGGAAGCTACTCGGTGGTCCTGCAATAAGTTATAGCATGGAAACAGAGAGAAGCAGTTCAGATTGCAGGGAAGCAATAATTTTTATGATTAAAGAAAATACTGATTTAATGATTTAATTTAAACTCTCCCGTATCAAATGAACGGATTCGGTGGGTGTCCTCGTTGCTCGGACTTGGGTCAGTTTGTGACGACCATGATCTGCCTTATTGTCAGCTCTTCGGCAGTAATTTGGTCGGCTTGCCCCCAATCCGCTTGACATTTGTCTCGCAAATATTTCGCCAAGTGACCGGAGTGGATCAGATCTTCGATGTAATCGTGCAGCTGTTTACAATCCTCAGTCGGATGTACTTGCGTCCGGTGATAGGCACAATACAGGCCTCGGAGCCATTTTGTAACACCCGAGCCCAATAATACTATGTATATTACTAGTTGAGGGTTATTTATTGCTCTTTCCAATTTTACTGATTTTCTGGTGTTTATTGCTAAATTTTAACCGGTTAAGTCATTTTGGCACATAACAAATTTTAACTCCGAAAGTGAAATTTAAGATGTCCATGTTGGCCTACTCGTCGCCACTGGTCGCGTGGTAGCGTCCGCGTGTCGAGATTCCGTTCCGTTTGGCTAAACGGGCAAGTTTGGGCGACTACGCGCGCGTGCAAGTGTCCGACTTGGGGGCATGCATTTTAATCATTAAACCCCTCTTTTCAAAATTTGGAACCCGCTTAAAATCCTATAATTTGAATTTGGAACATTTGGGCGCAACCCGGGCGCGATTTGGAAATGTTTCATTTCACGCCAAAAAGGGCCCATTTAAATTTAATATCTAATATATATATATACTCTAATCTAAAAATTCGTAACAGTAAATCCCCAAAATCCTGCGCAATTTTCCTCGCCAGCCAATCCTGGGCTTGGATTTCCCCCGCGTGGGCCCCCTCCAATTCCCTATCTCTGCCTCTCTCCTCTTTCTCACTCTCTCTCTATCTCAACAACTCTCTCTCTATCTCAACAATCTTTCTCTCTCCCTCTTCTTATATATTACGAAGCCTCCATCCCTGCATGCAGCCGCCTCCCATCACGAGAAACCCCACGCAAACCCTAACCCTAGCCTCGCGATCCCACCGCCGGCCTCCTCGAGACCTCGCCGTCGCCGCCCTCACCACCACGACCTCCACCGCACCCACCTACCCTCTTCCTCCTGTTCTCCCAACAACACCCGCGCCTGCACCCAACCCCGACCTCGCCTCCACCCTCGCAGACGTCGCCGTCGACGTCGCCTCCCACCGTCGACGCCTCCCACGACTCCCTCTCACACCCCTCGTCGAGACCTCGTCATCGTTTCCCTCCTCCCCTCGCCGGAACAGTAAACCCGAGCCCTAACCCATCGCCTACCCCGCTGTTCGCCGGAGGAACGTGCCGGCGACCTCGTCGACGCCACCTCCGACCACCTCCCTCTCTCCCACGACCACCAGAGCCGACCACACTCCTCTCCAACTCGCCGCAGCACACTACCCTGCACACCCGAGGCCTTTCCCCTTGCTGCAGCCGCCGCCGTCGTTTCGCCGGCGATCCAGTGCCGTCGAGCCATCGTGTTTGCACCCTGTTTCTTCCCTGTAAGTTTCCTTCTCCTTCCTTTTGGTACAACCCCCCGCTGGTCCGTGTCGTGAATGCGTAGTTTGGTTTGCTAACTTTGTTGTTCTGTTTGCTGCCGGATCCGACCGTGCCGTCTGACGAACCTGACGCTCCAGCGAAGCCCCCTGGTCCGTGTGATCCCGTTGACCTCTGTTGGGACTCGATCCGTGGCCCGTGCTTCCGTACCGTGGTTTCTACCGACATCGCATCCGTGTTTCGGTTCGCGGAACCGCCGAGGCAAGTATCCGAATACTTGCTTAACATGCTACAACTTAATCATCATGTTATAACCACACAACTAATATAACATCGATACCTTTTATAACTTAGAATTGCTAGCCACGATTATCCGTAACTTTAAATCAATGAAATCATTGCTCGTATTAACCGGTCTGTTATTAATTCATACTTAACTAATCAAACCAAGTAGATCATCCCCACTTCATTTGTTAAAATCACTCATGAGACAATTATTGTGCTTAGTTCAGATTCATGTAACTCCATTACGTATATTATCGATATTGTTCGTCTTGTGGCTTTGCACCTCAAAGGTGCGTGAACCGGATTAATATGAAAATACAAACATCACTGTGTTCACATAGAATAATATTTGTTATTTACTGTTTCCTGCTACCGTTCATTATTTGTTACTATACCTGTTATCATCATATACCTGATTGCATTACATATTGACCGATCTTGATACACATGACACATGTACTGATACACCGGACATGACACCCTGTACATATCGACTCTACCTGTTGAAAGTAACCTGACCTGTTACCTGATCTCAGGCCTAATGCCGACAAACCTAACCATTCCTGCTGTCGACCCAGACAGACCTACCTTTACTTGACTTGTGTTGGCATTAGTCCGTGACTACTGAATACCTGACCTGACATACATAGCTTGGGGGTATGGGGAAATCAAAGGTGAAACCGACTTGTAACTCAACAGTTCGACACATTGTTCTGATCAGTCTTACGGGCTTGGCCAGCTCCGGAGTGTTGATGCTGACATCACTCATCTATCCTACTACCTTTTACTGCTTAGCGGCACGTCTCGGATTCAGCCCCGAGAATCATGACCGTGGTCCCGGGCACGCACGGGATACTATTGAGTTACATCGACGATTCATCAATTGGTTTCAAAGACTGTAGAGTAGAAAACCTGATAGGACAGTTTAGTCACCATTGCACATTACCCTGCTTATTACTTCTTATTACTGCTTTATTCATGTTCATGCTTGCATTGTTTATTACCATGTTTATGCTGTATACTTGATATCATGACGCGCTGACGTCTGGGTTTTGCATGGCCCAGATTCCGTCCCTTTGTCGTCGACCGAGCAGGAGTACTTCAGCCAGCAGGCTGAACAGTGAGTCCTTAGGATTTAGTTTATTTATTGCTTTTCATTTCCAGATGTGAGCCCGCATTATGGGACGTACTGTTTATTCATTGTATTGGATCATTAGCTTCCGCACTTATTGTTTATTGATTCTTGTTATTATGGATTTGGACATGTATTAGTTTAGTTTATTTTTTACTGTTCTTGATATCTTTACAACCGTAATGTGACTGTGGATGGATACTTCCTACCCACAGGTAGCATGGTTGGCTATGTCACGTGCCCAAATCTTGCGTACTCTGGGAAGCGGGGCGTGACATGGTTTTATGGTATCAGAGCCATAGGTTAATTGGGTTGATTCTTTGTAGTTGGGTATTACACCCGATACACGAATCATAATACCCGTGATTAGGAAACATGTCCTGCCACCTTGACCGTTTTACCGTCCTTGAATCCTTCTTCCAGATCATGTCGACATGCAAACTTACTTTGCATTGTCAACTCGGAAACCTAATTTCTTATTATCTCTAGGACTTAGGCGACTTGGGTGGAGTTAAGTAATTGCGGCTATGATACCGCGGCATAGCTACAATGCAGTACTCTATTTAAGTATCTTGGAGTTCTAGCTTTGGTTTATATATTGAATCTATCATCATGCTAATGTTGTTTGTTTTGATTTCAGGACCATGGCAGATAAGAATTTCAAGACGTATCAGAGGCGTGTGGACGAAGCCGCCATGTTAGGAGTGATACGTGGGATGTTAGAAAATCAGAAGAGGCAAACTGAGCTGATCCAGCAGCAAGCCGATTCATTTCAGGAGGGTTTGCAGGCTATTCAGCAGTCTGTAAACACCGCTGTAGCGAAGCCAGTTGACCGGGTAGGGACCGTGGCAGATTTCAGACGGTTGGGTCCTACTACTTTCACTGGCTTGGAGGAGCCGTTGCCAGCCGAGCAGTGGCTTGTGGACACAGAGAATTTATTGATTGCGGCACAGATCCCAGAAGACAAGAAAGTTGATGTGGTGCGCATTCAGCTGGTAGATTACGCCCGAGAGTGGTGGCTTGTGGAGGAGACCCGCCTGTCCAAGCCAATCAGTTGGGCGGATTTCTCCAAAAGTTTCTTGGAAAAGTTCTTCCCGCGGACTGCACGGGAGGAAATGGAGGAGAGATTTATTGGGCTGAAACAAAATGGAGCAGCTGTAGATGTGCATGCAGCGGAGTGGACGAGACTTAACCGTTTTGCTGGACCCTTAGTCGCCAAGGAGGCAGACAGGGCGCGAAGGTTCTTGCGCAGTTTGGATGTGGACATCCAGAGGCAGATTGTCTCCCTGGGTTTGACCACTTTCTCGCAGGTTCTTACGGCAGCCAGAGAGCAACAGAGTTTATCAGGATCGAAAGGGAACCTTCACCAGACAGCAGTTGCGGCCAGGAAGCCTGCATTTGTACCTAACCGAGATCATGGGCGCAGAGGTATTCTAGTGGACCGTCGAGGTGTAGCGCCAATGAAGAAGCCTGTGATCGTTGATCGAAGGAAGAGCGTGATTTGTGATTACTGCCGATTACCTGGGCACGTGCAGAAGGATTGTCGAAGGAGACTGGGACTTTGTCTGGTTTGTGGGGCAGCCGATCACGCAGTTGGTACTTGTCCGTCGAAGCTTCGCACGAGAGATGATATACGGAAGCCTCCGCAGAGACCATTCCAAGGGCAGAAGCAGCTGACACAAGGACCTAACCAGGGCCGAGCTTTCACTTTGACAGCTGAGGAAGCCAAGGCATCAGGAGAAGTGGTTTCAGGTACTGTACTCGTTCGTGGTTTTCCCGCTTTGGCATTATTTGATTCCGGAGCATCCCACTGTTTTATGTCATCCAAATTTATAACTACACACTCGATCACCTGCACGACCCTGTCTAGTTTTTGGGACATACACACTGGGAATGGGAAAATCATAGCTAGTAAGGAGTGTAGAGATTGTACTGTTGTTGTTTGTGGACGGGAGCTTTTTGCGGATTTCTTGGTGATTGATACGGGCAGCTATGAAGTCGTCTTGGGAATGGATTTTCTTGGCACTTTCCACGCACACATTGATTGTAGGGCAAGGAAAGTAAATTTCCAGATTCCCGGGCACCCTGAGTTTACTTTCATCGGAGGAAGCAGTTCCGTCGGGCCAGTCGAGTTTAGGGCTAGGCCGACGAACAATGTTCTTGCGGCTATGGTTGCGGGTAGGAATGAAGAGCCGGCAGTTGTCCGCGACTTTATGGATGTATTTGAAGATATTTCGGGCTTACCGCCGAAGCGTGATGTGGAGTTTGCGATTGACCTCATTCCTGGTGCAGCGCCAGTATCAAAATCTTATTATCCGATGGCACCGGTGGAATTGGAAGAAGTTAAGAAACAAGTGGGTGAATTACTCGAGAAGGGATGGATTCGAAGCAGCAACTCACCTTGGGGAGCTCCAGTTCTTTTAGTAAAGAAGAAGGATGGCACGAGAAGGATGTGCATCGATTACCGAGAATTAAACCGGGTGACTATTAAGAACAAGTACCCGATCCCTCGCATTGGAGAACTTTTTGAGCAGCTTAGTGGCGCGAGGGTATTCTCGAAACTGGACTTGCGATCAGGATATCATCAGGTCCGAGTGAAGGCAGAAGACATTTGCAAGACG
The DNA here is from genome assembly GCA_030015575.1 of Agapanthus africanus. Lineage (NCBI taxonomy): Eukaryota > Viridiplantae > Streptophyta > Magnoliopsida > Asparagales > Amaryllidaceae > Agapanthus > Agapanthus africanus. The sequence continues at coordinate 377,857,736 of CM057351.1, forward strand.
GCGTTTCGAACTCGGTATGGGCATTTCGAGTATTTAGTGATGCCCTTCGGAGTGACTAATGCGCCGGCAATATTTATGGACTTGATGAACAGGATCTTTTCACCGTTCTTGGACCAGTTTATTGTGGTATTCATTGACGATATTCTGGTGTACTCGAAGAGTCCGGAGGAGCATGCTGAGCACTTGAGGATCGCACTCCAAACGCTGAGACAGGAGAAATTATTTGCGAAGATGAGTAAGTGCGAATTCTGGTTGGAAGAAGTGAAGTTTCTGGGGCATGTCGTGTCGGGCGATGGAATCGCCGTTGATCCCGAGAAGATTGCAGCAGTTCGAGATTGGCCTGTTCCAAAGAATGTTGCAGAGATAAGAAGTTTTCTTGGACTCGTCGGTTACTACAGAAGATTTGTGGAGAACTTCGCTCGTTTAGCCGAGCCGTTAACCAAGCTTACGCGTAAGGAGGTACCGTTTGTTTGGACAGATGGATGTGCATTGGCCTTCGAGACGTTGAAGCAGAAGTTGATAACCGCCCCTATCCTAACCGTACCGGATGATTCAGGAGGACTGGTGATTCACAGCGACGCATCTGGAAAAGGATTGGGATGTGTTTTGATGCAGAATGGGAAAGTCGTCGCTTACGCATCGAGACAGCTGAAGACACATGAGCAGAACTACCCGACTCACGACTTGGAGCTTGCAGCCGTGATCTTCGCCCTGAAGATTTGGAGACACTACCTTCTGGGCGAGAGAGTTGAAGTCTTTACGGATCACAAGAGTTTGAAATATGTGTTCACTCAGAAGGAGTTGAACATGAGGCAACGCAGATGGTTGGAGCTGATGGCCGACTACGACCTTGATCTTAAGTACCACCCGGGAAAATTTAACGTCGTGCCAGATGCGCTAAGTCGGTTACCGGCAATTCAGTTATTGACTGCACAGAGAGAGATCATTGAGGAGTTTCGGAGATTTGACATGGAGGTTGTGTTACCGCATGCTACAGGACAGTTGATGCAGTTACAAGTACAATCGTCCTTAGTTGAGAAGATTAAAGCGGCGCAATCGCAGGATCCTAGACTGCAAAAGTTTCGAGAGCAGGTTGGAGCCGGACTACGAACCGATCTACTGATCCATGAAGATGGTTCGTTGAGATATGGTAGCCGTGTGTGTGTGCCAAAAGGAGATGTGCGTGAAGAGCTTATGAAAGAGGCACACAGTTCAGCTTACTCTGTACATCCAGGAGGGACAAAGATGTACCGAGATATTCGACAGCATTTCTGGTGGGAAGGTATGAAACGGGAAATCGCTCGCTTCGTGGCTAAGTGCTTGGTATGTCAGCAAGTCAAGGCTGAACACCAAAGGGTTGCTGGTTTGTTGCAACCACTTCCGATTCCTCAATGGAAGTGGGAACATATAACCATGGATTTCGTGACGGCTTTACCGCGGAGTCCAAAGGGCAACAATGCAGTATGGGTGATTGTCGATCGGTTGACCAAGGCGGCTCACTTTATTCCTTTTCGGGTTGGTCAGTCGACGGAGACTTTGGCAGAGCGGTACATGCAGGAGATTGTCAGATTGCATGGAGTGCCGGTAAGCATCGTGTCCGATCGGGACACTCGGTTCTTGTCACACTTTTGGAGGAGTTTACAAGAAAGTTTGGGGACTCGATTGAAGTTCAGCACAGCTTATCATCCCCAGACTGATGGACAATCAGAGAGAACGATCCAGACCCTTGAAGATATGTTGAGGGCTTGCATGTTAGACTTCAAAGGTTCTTGGGAAGATCATCTACACCTGGTGGAGTTTTCGTACAACAACAGCTTCCAAGCAACTATTCAGATGGCCCCGTTTGAAGCACTGTATGGTCGTAAGTGCCGTTCACCGGTTTGTTGGGATGATGTTGGTGAACGAAGGTTACTAGGACCAGATTTGGTGGTGCAGACAGTCGAGAAGGTGAATACAATCAGAAAGCATATGAAGGCAGCTCAAGACAGACAGAAGAGTTGGGCCGACACGTCAAGAAGACCTCTAGAGTTCGCCGTGGGCGATTTGGTATTCCTGAAGATATCACCGACTAGAGGGGTGATTCGCTTTGGAAGTCGGGGAAAGCTTAGTCCCCGATTCGTTGGACCCTTCGAGATATTGGAGCGTGTCGGAGAGGTATCGTACCGGTTGGCATTACCACCATCATTAGCAGGAGTTCACGATGTGTTTCATGTGTCTCAACTACGGAGGTATGTTCGTGATGAGACTCATGTCTTGGATCATTCGGAGTTAACCGTTCGGGAAGACCTGACTTTTGAGGAGCGACCAGTCGAGATCAAGGATCGAAGAGAAAAGGTTCTTAAGAACAAGGTTATCCCTCTTGTGCTAGTTTCTTGGGGTAACCGATCGCATGGAGAATCTACTTGGGAGCGAGAAGACGAGATCCGACAGAATTTCCCTCACCTTTTCCAGTAGTTAGTTATCTTGTATTCTTGGAATTTCGAGGACGAAATTCTTTTGTAGTTGGGTATGATGTAACACCCGAGCCCAATAATACTATGTATATTACTAGTTGAGGGTTATTTATTGCTCTTTCCAATTTTACTGATTTTCTGGTGTTTATTGCTAAATTTTAACCGGTTAAGTCATTTTGGCACATAACAAATTTTAACTCCGAAAGTGAAATTTAAGATGTCCATGTTGGCCTACTCGTCGCCACTGGTCGCGTGGTAGCTTCCGCGTGTCGAGATTCCGTTCCGTTTGGCTAAACGGGCAAGTTTGGGCGACTACGCGCGCGTGCAAGTGTCCGACTTGGGGGCATGCATTTTAATCATTAAACCCCTCTTTTCAAAATTTGGAACCCGCTTAAAATCCTATAATTTGAATTTGGAACATTTGGGCGCAACCCGGGCGCGATTTGGAAATGTTTCATTTCACGCCAAAAAGGGCCCATTTAAATTTAATATCTAATATATATATATACTCTAATCTAAAAATTCGTAACAGTAAATCCCCAAAATCCTGCGCAATTTTCCTCGCCAGCCAATCCTGGGCTTGGATTTCCCCCGCGTGGGCCCCGCTCCCATTCCCTATCTCTGCCTCTCTCCTCTTTCTCACTCTCTCTCTATCTCAACAACTCTCTCTCTATCTCAACAATCTTTCTCTCTCCCTCTTCTTATATATTACGAAGCCTCCATCCCTGCATGCAGCCGCCTCCCATCGCGAGAAACCCCACGCAAACCCTAACCCTAGCCTCGCGATCCCACCGCCGGCCTCCTCGAGACCTCGCCGTCGCCGCCCTCACCACCACGACCTCCACCGCACCCACCTACCCTCTTCCTCCTGTTCTCCCGACAACACCCGCGCCTGCACCCAACCCCGACCTCGCCTCCACCCTCGCAGACGTCGCCGTCGCCGTCGCCTCCCACCGTCGACGCCTCCCACGACTCCCTCTCACACCCCTCGTCGAGACCTCGTCGTCGTTTCCCTCCTCCCCTCGCCGGAACAGTAAACCCGAGCCCTAACCCATCGCCTACCCCGCTGTTCGCCGGAGGAACGTGCCGGCGACCTCGTCGACGCCACCTCCGACCACCTCCCTCTCTCCCACGACCACCAGAGCCGACCACACTCCTCTCCAACTCGCCGCAGCACACTACCCTGCACACCCGAGGCCTTTCCCCTTGCTGCAGCCGCTGCCGTCGTTTCGCCGGCGATCCAGTGCCGTCGAGCCATCGTGTTTGCACCCTGTTTCTTCCCTGTAAGTTTCCTTCTCCTTCCTTTTGGTACAACCCCCCGCTGGTCCGTGTCGTGAATGCGTAGTTTGGTTTGCTAACTTTGTTGTTCTGTTTGCTGCCGGATCCGACCGTGCCGTCTGACGAACCCGACGCTCCAGCGAAGCCCCCTGGTCCGTGTGATCCCGTTGACCTCTGTTGGGACTCGATCCGTGGCCCGTGCTTCCGTACCGTGGTTTCTACCGACATCGCATCCGTGTTTCGGTTCGCGGAACCGCCGAGGCAAGTATCCGAATACTTGCTTAACATGCTACAACTTAATCATCATGTTATAACCACACAACTAATATAACATCGATACCTTTTATAACTTAGAATTGCTAGCCACGATTATCCGTAACTTTAAATCAATGAAATCATTGCTCGTATTAACCGGTCTGTTATTAATTCATACTTAACTAATCAAACCAAGTAGATCATCCCCACTTCATTTGTTAAAATCACTCATGAGACAATTATTGTGCTTAGTTCAGATTCATGTAACTCCATTACGTATATTATCGATATTGTTCGTCTTGTGGCTTTGCACCTCAAAGGTGCGTGAACCGGATTAATATGAAAATACAAACATCACTGTGTTCACATAGAATAATATTTGTTATTTACTGTTTCCTGCTACCGTTCATTATTTGTTACTATACCTGTTATCATCATATACCTGATTGCATTACATATTGACCGATCTTGATACACATGACACATGTACTGATACACCGGACATGACACCCTGTACATATCGACTCTACCTGTTGAAAGTAACCTGACCTGTTACCTGATCTCAGGCCTAATGCCGACAAACCTAACCATTCCTGCTGTCGACCCAGACAGACCTACCTTTACTTGACTTGTGTTGGCATTAGTCCGTGACTACTGAATACCTGACCTGACATACATAGCTTGGGGGTATGGGGAAATCAAAGGTGAAACCGACTTGTAACTCAACAGTTCGACACATTGTTCTGATCAGTCTTACGGGCTTGGCCAGCTCCGGAGTGTTGATGCTGACATCACTCATCTATCCTACTACCTTTTACTGCTTAGCGGCACGTCTCGGATTCAGCCCCGAGAATCATGACCGTGGTCCCGGGCACGCACGGGATACTATTGAGTTACATCGACGATTCATCAATTGGTTTCAAAGACTGTAGAGTAGAAAACCTGATAGGACAGTTTAGTCACCATTGCACATTACCCTGCTTATTACTTCTTATTACTGCTTTATTCATGTTCATGCTTGCATTGTTTATTACCATGTTTATGCTGTATACTTGATATCATGACGCGCTGACGTCTGGGTTTTGCATGGCCCAGATTCCGTCCCTTTGTCGTCGACCGAGCAGGAGTACTTCAGCCAGCAGGCTGAACAGTGAGTCCTTAGGATTTAGTTTATTTATTGCTTTTCATTTCCAGATGTGAGCCCGCATTATGGGACGTACTGTTTATTCATTGTATTGGATCATTAGCTTCCGCACTTATTGTTTATTGATTCTTGTTATTATGGATTTGGACATGTATTAGTTTAGTTTATTTTTTACTGTTCTTGATATCTTTACAACCGTAATGTGACTGTGGATGGATACTTCCTACCCACAGGTAGCATGGTTGGCTATGTCACGTGCCCAAATCTTGCGTACTCTGGGAAGCGGGGCGTGACACGTTTGCTCGTGCTTCGGATTGCCGATGGGAGCCTGAAGAACCTCTCGCCCTTAGCTTCCTCCAACAGCTCGGCTTGGGAAATGTTCAATGGGGTGTACTCTTGGAACCTCGGGGAATAAAGTCTCGGACGACCGTCTTTCCTTTTCTCTTCCCTGTCCCTCTTCTTCCAGTCTGCTTGGTCGGCTCAGGACAGGTTTAAGTTTACTTCTGACTCTAGCTGGAATTCTTGCTCAGTCCAGGCTTTCACTTCAACCAAGGTCTTAGGTTGCGCCAATGCAAAATAGCGGAGCCACTCTTTATTCCTGAGACCCGACCTCAGCGCGGTGATGATTGTTTCGTCGCAGTGCTCGGGTACCTCCAGGAGGGCATTGTAGAAGCGGGTGATATACCCTTTGAAGGATTCCTTGTCCACGCTCTTGATAGTGAATAAGTAGTCGACTGTCTTCTTTTATCGTCGGTTACTGACGAAATGACTGAGGAATTCGATAGCCAGCTCCTCAAAAGTAGAGATAGAGCACGGTGTAAGCCCTCGAAACCAGTCCCGGCCAGCCCGGATGAGGGTGGTGAGGAAAGCTCGGCATTGAGCCGCGTTCGAGTTATCTTGGAAGCTCATGCCCGCCGTAAATGCGTTTAGGTGGTCCTTCGGGTCGGATTTCCCGTCGAAGAGGGGCACTTTTCGAAGTTTGTTCCTGGACGAAACGTGCTCGGCCAGCAGCTCTTTTGTAAAGGGCTTCATTAATGAGTCGGCGGAGTATCTGGCCTTTTCGCCGGACGCATGAACATCCTGTCATATGCCTTCGATTTTATTTTCGAGGGCTTCAAGTCGGTGGTGGTACCTCGAGGATTCCGCACAGTCGGAGTGGTGGCTAACCCCGCTTTGGGTCTGCGCGATGGTGCTGCTCCGATTCTGCTCTATTAAATTTATCAAATCCTCGGGTGTGGCCATCCTCGAGTGGTCCCGGCGTTCGTTGTTCGTGCGGCCCCGGCGGGCGTAGGAGCGTCGGTCATGCCTGGAAGCAGGAGAGCTGACCCACACCTTCTCAGGGGGAGAGAATGCGCGGCGGGCAACGGAGCGACGGCCCAGTCTTCCCTGGGATCGGGGCGTGGAGCCATCCGGCACCCAGCGGGTCATGGAATCAATCGCCGCATGCGGGTCACGGTGGCCAGAGTCGGCACTCCGTCGCTCGGTGACACCGGGATGAGAACGAGTGAAATTGAGGGCTTGAGCGTGCCCATCCATCCTTCTGCGGACATCGTTATCCCGGGGAAGGGGAACGGTGGTCTGGTGGGTAAGGCCCGCCGCTTGAACGCAGACGAGAACATTCACCAGCGATGTGAGCCTGTCTATCCGAGTGGATAAGGCGTTGATCACGTTGGGAGGAGGAGTTGAGTCGCTCTCGCCTCCGTTGTGGCGGCTCATATTTGGATCGTCGCGGTTGTCGCTCGCCATCGGGTCGAGGGCGGAAGATCAAATTTAGGGGTGGAGAAGCTTCTGAAGCGTGTTCCGACAGACGGCGCCAACTGATGGAGCTTAAGATCTCCCTCAGATGTTGTCCTCCGTCGATCTGGTAGCATGCGTCTTGGACTGTTGAGATTTGATGTGGTTGTTGTTGAGCGTGTGGATCTCAATGGGTTGATGTTGGAGTTGAAGCTGAGCTACCTGCAAGTGAAGTCCCGGGATGGGCGACCACCGTAGGACCCTTCGACGATCAACTTAGTGCCGAGGAATGTGAGCAGAGTAGAGGTGTATTAGAATGAATTCAAGTTACCTGAATCACCTGAGAAAGGGGTTTATATAGGGGCCGCGTGGAGCAAGCAGGCCCGAGATCATCGCCGTCCGTTACTCCCCAGTGTTATCCCCGCCTTGAATGGAGGGATGCACCCCTTAATGGGGGGATGTGCCCATTAATGGGGGGATGCACTAACGTGGGACACGGATCGTGGGAGGCGGATATCTCTCCCTGGCGATATACGCGGAGCCGTTGCGGGGCGCATGGAATCCGCGCTCTTGATTGATCGGGGGAAGCTGAGGAAGCTCGGCATGTCGGGAGCTCGAAGACGAGCCGGGAGGCCGAGGAAGCTCGGTATGTCGGGAGCTCTGAGACGAGCCGGGAGGCCGAGGAAGCTCGGCATGTCAGGAGCTCGGAGACGAGCCAGGTGGTCGAGGAAGCTCAGCATGTCAGCCGGCTCGGAGACGAGCAAGAAGACTGAGAAAGCTCGGAGATGAGCTGTTGGTATTTTCCTTGATGAAGGTGAAATGTATTCAGGGAGGTCTCCTGAAAGGTCGGATACGTTTCTCTAGAAGAGAATCCGGAGGAATCCCCCTAATGCAACTCTTTTATTCCACCTCCGTAGCTTTCGGGACGCGTCATCCGCCACGTGTCGTAATCTGAGGAGATACCACTTGTGAGCATCATCAGAGAGGGTTCTCAAGCGTAGCTATATCAAGAGTGCTAGGGTTTCTACAAGTAGGTTGAGATGAGATAGGATTATAAATTTTAAGAATTATAAAATTTGTTCAATAAGACAATGCAATTTAACTTTTCAACTCTTACGAAACGATGTAATAAAGATCTAAATGCGAACTTGAATATTGTTAAAAAATAATGTTGTGGGGGTTGAACCAAGATCATTAGAGTCAAAAGCCTATGTATTTACAATTAGGCCAACTTTATTCTAAAGTTGTTAAATATTAATCTATTATGTGTATACATTTAGTATATTGCAAACCGATGAATAGTATATGTTAGCATTTGCCGAAGGCTTTCAAAAGCCCGAGACCTCCATTGGAAGTAGGTATCTTTTTCTCGGCCATAGACACAAGCTTAATATGCTGTTTGCCATCTCTTTATTCTAGGCACCTATTTTTCATTATCTTCTAATTCGGTCATATTACCGGGCAAAGCATAATTCTATCAAATTGTTGTGTGAGAATTCTTCGATAAAAAAGAAAAAAAAAATTGTTTTAACACTTAAGGCTCATCATGCAAAATATATACATCTTTGTTTCATTTATACTCATATCTCATGTGATGTATAATCTACTGCCAAATACTAGTTGTTTCAGTGTAAAAGAATAAGGGTCTGAAAGTAAATTTTCGGTCTCATATTCCCCTCATATTCCCCGAAATCCCCCACCCCTCTCTTTTTCATTAATCTATGAATTCAATGACATTTTTTCTCCATGGTTAGGATAACGATGTTTTTCTTTTTGAACTGGCATGTAAGCCTCCACTCGCACAACACACAATACACAACAACCGCGGGATATCCATGAATTTGTCCCGAATCGTTAATTTGTATCCACTTTTCTTCTTAAGATTCGAAACTCACGCTATTACAAGAAATGGAAGTGTTCTCAAAAGTGAAAGTGCTCATTAAGTTATTCTAGTCAGCTGTAAGCTCACACGTCCCAAGAAATCAAATGTAAGGACAATGTGCCCAATCAAGAGCCCAAAAAGAGAGCCTACATAAGGGGTTGTTTGGTTGCAAGATTATGAAATTTGGATTCCAAAATAGTTCGGTTGAAAATTTCTGGATTTCGTAATTTGTTGTTTGGTTTGTATTGAATTCCGAGTATTGGATTTAAAGATCCTTGTAATATTTGTTTGGTTGGTGAAAATAAAGTGTGATTTAGATTTGAGGATCTTAGAGAGAGATAGATAGAAAGAGCATTATTAAATAAATAAAGTATCCAGGTCCTATCTAAAAGCACAGTGAATAGTGCCAAATCCTTGCAAATTCTCCAAATTTTTTAGGAGTCAAGCATCCTTGTTTTGTGGTGGGCCCCTATAAAAAACAAAGGAATCCTCCAAATCCAAATTTTACAACCAAATACAAAATTTTGGAATGCTCTCAAAATTTTTGATTTCACGATCCAATTCTTTCATAATTCTACAACCAAACAGGCCTAAGCATATCCATGAGAACAAATGTAGCATTAAAATCCTAAATCCATGGGCTGTAAAAAGTATATATAAGCTTAATAAAAGGAATTAATCAATATTTCTTTCTTCGGTAAATTGTTGAAAAGCCCCCGGCCCAAAAAATATAGGTCAAAAGGTTCCCGATATTTTCGAAACAAAAAGAAAGGACCTACTGTTCAAAAACATTGTCTAAAAACCCATGTCCTAAGGCTTGGATATTTTATTTTGATGTAGAAACCAAATACCTTTATTCATTCACAGCCGCCCAAAAATTCTTTCTCTCTCTTGCTTCCACCTGCTCAAATCCCCAAGCCTTCTCTCTTCTCTCCGGCGAGTCTCAGATTCTCCGGTGAGCCACCATCTTCGATTGCCTCTCCGTCCTTCATATTGTCATCGCCTCCCTCGTTGAAATCTCGTCTCCCCAAGTCGACAATCCAATATCTTTTTTAGAGCTCATGCGTTCTTCTTCTTCTCTTTTTAATTCCATACATTTTCTCTGTATCATTTTCTCACACTGTCACGCCCCGCTTCCCGGTGTACAGGTAGAGGACGTGACTGGGTCCGCTACGTATTTACTCCGAAATAAACACGCTAAGCATATCTAAGCAATATAAAGTAAATGTACACAAGAAAAATGACAATAGATGTAATTGAACAACAATTTTTATTTATTAACAATTCTTTACAAGTATAACTGGAAGTGTAAATACATGAATAGAAAGCAATACCTAAACAATGGCATAACTAAAATGAAAAGTATGTACAAGTATCTAAAGCTCTGGGTCAAATGCTAGCTGCTCCAAGTTTTCGGTACTGAGCTCGATCTCCAGTGAGTCCGATCCACCTGACAACATTCCAAAGAAAAAAGAAAAGCAATATTGTCAGCGAATAATCGCTCGGTAAGCCCCAAAGATAAGTGGAGATATAATAGACAGAAAGAGTGTATAACTAGTATTAATTGATTAGAATATTAACGCAGTTGTTTCTAGCTTGGTACAGAATATGCCAGTGTATATGAGAGAAGTCCCACTATTCCGGAGACTAAGGTATACGGAGCACAAGGAACCGTTCAGCCACGGTACAACGACAATAGATATTCAGGTTAAGTGTATTATGGTTACAGTCTCTGCCACTTCTAAAACATTCCGTACCAATCTACCCCTTTAAAACCCAGTAATGTCTTTTGTATTGATTGTATTGTTTGTATAATAGATGGATGACTTACCGAAACCATGATATTAGTAAGTGGAATGGATATAATGGATAGTCATGTAAACGGAGTATATCCATGGTTCGGTTCAGTCAATATAAATTGATATAAACTGAATATACGGATTCATGTTTCATTGTAATTTATACTTGAATCATATTCAAGTCAGATTGATTATTTTGAGACTCGGTCTGAGTCAAACAGTTTGGAAAGAAATTGAAGTCCTGAATTAGTTTTGATTTTATCGATAACTACTGCATATGTACGGCAGGATTTGTGTCTTTTTCCAAGATAATTACCGTATTGATAACACCGTTGTTAGATTGTTTACCTTAAATAGGCAAGCACCCACTTTCTCCGGCTTCCGAGACTCAAGAGAACTGGTCCCGCTTAAACCTATATTTACTAGGGTCCTTATTATAATTTGGTATAACTTAAGAGGGTTTTATGTAAAAATGTGTAACATTTCAGAAAAATAAAATATTATTTTTTGGAAATTTTATAATTAAATAATAAAATATTGAATATTTTAATAAGGCGGTATAATTAAATACCGATAAATTGGGAAAAAATTTGGAAAATTATGGAAATTACTAAAAGAGGGTGTTTTATGTGAATTATGCAAATTTTAAGTTTTATGATTAATTATACACTAATTTTGTGCTAATCGCGATTAAAAATCGCTAATCGGGCTTTAAACGTGTTTTGTGCATATGATATGTGCATGTCATTTATAACACTTGTTACATTTTTCTTCATGATTCATGCATGTCAATTTGTTTTGGGTTTACTATTGAGGAGAGAAGAAAAGAAAAGAAAAGAAAAAGGATTATGAATAAAGAAATGGGGTATGGGCATGAGAGAGAGTGTGAAGGGTCTTCATTGACCATGACATTGTTTCCTCCTTCATCATTCTTCATTATTTTCTCTCCTTCATCTCAAGGTGTTGCCGCCCTCATTCCCTCCCCCTCTTCATCCTCTCAAACTCCATTAAAAACATCTCAAAACTCAATACCCACTTCATTAAAAATATGCTTGAGCTCACTAGCTACACTTTAGACCAAGAAAGCTTGCATTTTGGTGCTGTAGGGGGGATTCATGAGTGCTTAATGAGGTAATCCTTTCACAAATAGTGTAGTGTTTCGTTTGCTTAAGCCTCTTTTCATGTTTGGTATCGATTTGGCGAAGTTTAGCGAACTTTGGAAAACCCTAGAAATGGTTAAGGTTATTTTGAGTTGTGGTTGTGTAATTGGATTTTAGTAGTGACCTTAAACTCCCCAATTGTCCAAAACTCAGACCTAACCAAACCTGAAACCCAAAAATACGGATTTACAGAACTTTGCAATGTCGTTTGTGAACTTTGAGTGTGCAGGCAAATCTGGAATGAACTGGGATTTTTACTGGAAAAATAAACAACTCCAGAGACCAATTTGAGACCATAGGAACCCATTGTAGAAAGACGAACCATGATGGGGACCCCCAGGCTGGCGAGATCGGAATTTATAGGGAGGGGCTCGGCCACTTGGTGAGGGGGTGGGTCCAGATTGCTTCAGTAGCTCACATATACCCTATATATCACCCTAGTGTTGTTTGCTCACATTATTTTCACCCTATACAAAATCTGGGACAAGAAACTTGATTTGCTGTTTTGATTCGAATTATGGTTTTGCGTATTTTAAATCCTGAATTTTGGTGTTTGTGCTTTATCTTGATCACGTGACGTTTGTACGTCTATATCGAGTGATATCGGGTTGATTTGCGAGTGCTAACCATAGATTTTGACCTATGTGAGTTTCGTGAGTCGTTTTGGCTTTGATTTGGATTTTAATGCGGTATGATACGTTATGATGTGTAGGTACCCTCACGAAGACTTCGAGATGACAAGCAAGCGCGTGGCAACATCGACATCGGCAAGCGAAGGTGAAGGTGAGTAGATTATATCTACGGGGGAAGTCGGGTGGATGGCGTATAGCACCCCCGCAGTTCGATGTATAGTATGCTATATATATATATATGATATCTTTATGTGTGACATGGATATTCAGGATATGATTAGGTGTTCATGATTAGAATAGGGTTATTAGAAGTGAACTAGTATAGCTTCTTAGTCGCGAACCCTAGAATAGGTTTACATTCATATGCACACATATGCTTACTTGTTATACTTGTGCGTATTTTGGGGATACATACACACACACACACATAGGTATGGGACGATGTATATATATACACGTATACCTACACTTGGATGATGAGGATAGTGGATGATTTTTGAAGTTGAGTCGATGAGTTTGGGCATGGTGCCATAAGATCGGTGATATGATGTGGTTTGTATTATGAGATACGACATTAGTTATAGCGGGCCTTTAGGCGTGTGTTTTCATATACACACACACATATATATATATATATATATATACAGATGGTATCAGTTTGTACTAGACTTAGGTCAGTACCCCAGTTCATGAGATATGATGATAAGGATACCAGATAATTGATGAGATAAATGTGAGATTCGACCCGTACCCAGATTTGGGATGCCATACGACGGATTTACGTACGATCTATATATTGATGATAGATCCTCACTCTTGACTCAAGCACGTCATATTGTTTATTATATCGTATGTTAGACTATTGAGGCGAGATCACCGACTATTATATTTATATATATATCGACTCAGATTTAGGTGGTTTTCATACCCTTCCAATTAGCTTGTTAGTTAGATCTGTAGTTTACTTAGTAGATGTTAGACAAGACCCGAGTCATACTTATTTCAAAACTAACGAATCGTGAGTATTTTAAAGACAGGCAAAGGGATTCTACGGATATTTTCAAAAGACGCATCTTTTCTTAAAAACACCGTAGTCCTTATTTTTCTAAAAACCCCGATTCGTCTTATTTCAAATGGCATAACTGTATGACATTTACATATTGATTTAGATCCTTCACTGTTGCATTTATTATTCGATTTCCGCATATTCTTGCTTTTCGCATCGCATTGCATGTGTAAATGTGTTTATTGTTATATTAAACCCATACTGTCAGGACACCAGCACCATTATCGATGATGCGTATGTTCTACGTACACCTACTTGCCGGCTCACACACTTCATCATCGATAATTGCCATGTCACTACACAGTAGAATTGTTGCATCAGGATATGACTACTTGTACATCCATACTGGCACACATACATATTGTACACTTATACTTGCGTATATACCTACTTGTACATCCATAATGACACACATATATATTGTACACATATACTTGCGTATATACCTACTTGTATATCCATACTGGCACGCATACATATTGTACAGTTATACTTGCGTATATACCTACTTGTACATATATTGTATACCCATACTTGCATACATACATATTTGCACATACATAGATGATTCTGGCTTTATTTTGGAGATTTGAGAACCGCAAGATATATTTTAAAACTGGATTCATTTAAAAGAGCGGTTTTCCCCTCAATGTGTGCTTATTTCTGCTTTATGTTGCATGATATACGGATATGCTTACATTTCTATCATATGTCGCATACATCATTCTTTATGATTTTACGCATTGAGATATGCCGTTTTCATGAGATTTCTGAATTTGAGAACCGTTGTCATTTTAAAAGAAAGTATGCATTGTTTAAAAACCCGGTTTCTCTTGATATGATATTTCGGTACGTCCACCATGCGTTTTCTCGGTTCTGAGACGTGTGACATGTGAAACCCGAGTCGAGGAGCTGGATGAGGCCGATTGCGGGTACATGGTGGACCCGGTATGGTACCCCGGGGCAAGAAAGAGATGATGTGTATACAGACGGTGAGCCTGGCAGAGGGACTACTACCTACCGGTGATTGTATTTAGGCTCGGTCCAGAGGATACCGACCTGAGTCGAGAGATGATATGGGCCGATCCGGACTGACAGAGCCCGATATATGAGGATTTATGTGCCGATGCTGGGCACGAGTTTCATGATGTTTTCGAGTGTCGATGCTGGACACTCAGGTTCCATGATTTTGATGTGTCGCGTGGGACACACATTGATTTATATCCTTATACTCCCATGCATATGCTTTATGATATTTACTTGCATGATGTTTTGTGTCATTGGGTGACACGTGGACGAGATCCACATACATACAGAGATTGATTACATAGTTGGATGATATCCACGTATTTAGACTTCATGATATGGTTGACACTGATTTCATATTGATTACATTGATCACACCTCATATTTATGCTATGTTGCTACCCGAGGCACTGGCACGAGCACTTGGTATTACACAAATGTAAAGATGTTTACCCTTACCACCTTATCATGCTTCAGACTTATTCATATTGAGGATATATTATTACTGATCGTATTGACCTAGGATTGAGTCATAAATACGATTTCTGCTCTGTGATGTTTTCTATTCACGAGTTGGCAACTCACCCCTATTGTGCCACAGTTCTTGCAGGTTTTTGCCGTACATGTTTCATTGCGGCTTTTCTGCCACACTGCTTCCTTTCTGGGTGATTGTTTTGGTAGGTGGGTTCACTCGCATCGTGACCACCATTGTACTTATTTATTTTCAGTTGTATCTAGTAAATTTCATCAACCAAACTTGTATATTTATTCAGATTTAGAAAACCAGTTGTGTATTATTTCGATTTTAGAGTCGCGCGTTGTAGCATTATGGTTTTCTTGATGATCTTGAGTTTCCTTTTGAGTTTTGATTCTTGCCCTTCGGCGTTGTATATTACATTGCTTGCGTGGTTGTGACCGTCGATTGACGAAGAGCTAGCTCCCACTTGGGATGCCTTTTATCATTATGCATATATTATTCCGTTTGGGGCCAGTTTTTATAAAGGAAACTCTGCCGAAATTGTCAGAAAAGACTTGAGAATTTAAAAATGTATATTTGGCTTACTTATTTAAAAACCTTGTTTTTAAAATATGTTTTCTTCACTTCTTTAAAACTAGTTTTCCTTCATTTATTATTTAAAATAGTTTTAGATTTCTGGGCTTTTGACTTACTTGAATTAGATGGGGTCCTATAGACTTCATATGATTCAAGGGCCAGTCACGTGCTATTTCGTGTCATGACAAAGTTGGTATCAGAGCGCTAGGTTAATCTTGGTTCGAGTCTAAATTTGACTATGCGGAGCCTAGAGCGTTTGTATATATACAGAACTTAGGCTTGACCTTACAAAACTTAGACTTAGTCGAGAGGGTATTAGACCCGAACTTTCGTCGCGTAGGTTGATCTTGGTTGATGGAGTAGGCGACTTAAGTAGAGTGACATACCGTACGTATATTCCGCGGCATATTTACGATACGCTACTCCGCTTAAGGAGCCTTAGGATTTACATTTCCTTGCACAGTATTATATTCATTCCTATGATCTATCCTCATCGATATTGGTTATGATTTTACTGCCCCGATTACGCAGGCAGAGAGAGCTACGGCTAGAGTTGCGGTCAGCACGAGCTCGTCACAAACGAGGACTGACCAGAGCGTGATTCCAGAGACATACGATTGCATAGAGGCGTCGTTTTATTGTGTTTTCGCGCCATGAGCGTTTAATGGATCGCTTTTACGGGATTTCTCGGATGTGCAGATCAGCACCAGAGGATCAGGCTACTGCTAGAAGCCAGCCAGAATGTGATGACCATTGATGTATCGCTTATTCATGATGATCGAGGCACTGTTTAGCGTGCAGATGAATGAGCCAGTTGCTGCTGCAGATGATGAGATATCGCCCAGATGTTGGAGCTACTGCAGCATGAGGATATACTTAGAAATATGATAGAAGGTCGCTAGTCATCTGAGGATGAACGACTAGGACATATGGTTCGTTCGCTTAACCCGATGCGAGGTCATCAAATAGATTGATTCCAGCTAGAGACGACTTCACGAAGGTACTTTGAGAGTCGATGGAGATGATCGAATGTCAGGAGCCCATTTTCCATGTTTAAAGTATTCGGAAAGACATGCAAGCGATTCTATGGACCCTTTAGAAAAATGAAACCCTAACTCGACATAATGACCATGTGAAAGCCTTTGAACCTTAGGGTTTGCGGCAGTTCCGCGGTACCATTAGTGAGGCTTGGGTTTGCCCTTCTACGGCTGGTCCACTGATGCTGTGGTATGTACTCGATACTATTAAACTGTACCCAAGATGTTGAGCTCTTGGAGGATTATGAGGTTTTAACGAATCGATCGAAAGGTTCGACATCTTTCGGATATCATGTGATGGGATACATTGCTTGGGAGACTCCAGATACGAGTATAGCCGTTGGAGCACAGTCCATGCAGCCACGATGAGACGAGTCCGAAGTAGTCGACAGCAGAGAAAGGTGGAGTAAGAGGTTCGTACGAGATCTTGATGAGATGACGTTCCCCTCCGCCGACATCAGAGATGCGATACGCATGCAGAGGCGTTGATTATGGATATATCTTCTAGAAAGAGTCGCGATGAGTATGCAGCCATTCCAAAACAAGAAATAGATTTAGTAAAGGACGATGACTTCCGGGCAATTCGGCAGAAACGAGATTTGAAAGAAATCTCGACAGGACATTTCTGGAATACTATACGAGAAGACTTGGACCCAGGAGCGGTCATATTGCGCACACCCAGCAGGCCAGAGTTCGGCATCGTCAACGAGATGGTTGGCCAGAGATCTGTAGAGGATGTGCCAGAGCGGGACTGTTCCGTCGTCACTCCATATTGGGCCGTTGAGCCGAGGAGCTATATAACTAGCAGTGCACAGTGAGAGACGGGAGCCTAAAAGAACCAGACGACAGGTCATGAACAGGAGGCAAGTAGATATCTTGCTCTGCTAGCATAGGATCCGCCGACACCATCTCGACTGCGAAGGAGAAAATATCGACGACGGTATTTATGATTTGTGATTTGGTGATTCGATTATCACGTATCCGTCATCTTGGATTTCGGTATTTTGGGCGATCTATTCGCATGATTTAGTTTTGATGATCGAGTTTCATGATATTTGTTTTCGTGTACCATGGTTGCACCTACTGGGTATTCATATTTTGTGCATAATTATTACCCTTGAGATATGCTTTATATACCGTTGTATTGATTTATGATTTTGTGCACATGGTATGCACACGATTTGGTTTTTGCACTCGGTATAGCTTATATGTGCTTGTAATGCATTGATATGTGTTTTGTGCACGCAGTTGCATACGTTTATGATTTTCACACCTTGGTACACTCGGTGTTTCTATTTACGCATTTGAGTTATTGTTTGGTATTTTGTGCACTCGATGCACTGGATTTGTATTTTGTGCACAAGATGCACTGTATTTGTATTTCTTGCACAGGATGCACCAGATTTATATTTCGTGCATCCGTTGCATCCGGATTTATATTTTGTGCGTTTGTTGCACTGGGTTTATATTTTGTGCACCACGGTTGCACCTGACTTCGGTTTGATGTCATTTGATATGTTGATTTTGATTTCATGCCTATGCTATGTATGCTATTTGCCTTATGTCTTCGGCATAGTTTTCATACACTTTTAGTGCTTTGATTTGATTTGTGCACGCTGATGCACATAATTGTAAGATTATATACCACGGTATACCTGATTTGGATTGAGCTTTATTGTATACCGTCGATTTCGATTCTGATATTGACATTGATTTCGTGCACTCTGTGCATTTGATTTGGATTCTTGTGCATATTTGGCGCTTGGATTGGATTTTGCGCATGTCCAGCGCTTGATATTAGATTTCGTGATTTCGTGCATGCTGGGTGCACATGATTTAGATTTTATTCGTGCATGATGGATGCACCTGATTTGGATTTTCGCGCGTGTTGAGCGCATATTTGAGATGCGATTTTGGTGCACACCAGATGCCCTAAATCGAGATTCTTCGTGCATATCAGATGCACCTGATTTTGCTGTCAGGCATACACGTTGCCCCTGACAGGTGTTTCGTGCACACCCGTTGCACTTAGAAATTGTTTCTGTGCACACGTAGGGCACATTTGTTGATTTCGATTTCCGTGCGCACCAGACGCACAGGGTATTCTTATATATATTTTGAGATTTATTTCTTATGGAGCAATACGTTTTTTAATGATATTTGCTATTTGTTTTCGTATTGAGCAGGACTAGTCAGAGGACAGTACCTGGGTATATTTGCATGCATTGATAGTTATCGAAGAGATTTCCAAAAAGAGAGCTATAGTCTCAATATTTACCTACGTGACTGATACGACACGAAACGTTTAAAATAAGGAAATCCTTCTAAATTATTTTCAAACGGCGCAACGTACATATTAAACAAAAGATATATACATATATGGTTATTTTCATACAATAGGCATCCGCCACTGTACAGTGTTATACGCATCGCACAGCGACTTAAAAAAAGGATTTGGCATGCATTTTTTTTAGATATCTACATGTATAAATTTGATGTTTACATATATAGTTCTGATTTATATCATATTGGTTTTCGTATTGGATTTGACATTTGTGTCTTCACCATGATTCCGATGATTGCGAGATACTTGACGGAGTTTTGATTTTGAGTTATCTACTCATTGTTCATGCGCATGCATTGCGCTATGATGCGTTTTATGTATTGATGATTTCGGAACCCCGACGTCTTGGACCTTTTACTGAAATGTTTTAGTATTTGAGGGGTTTAAATTTAAATTCGGGGACCGAATTTCTTTAAGGGGAGAAGATTGTAACATTTCAGAAAAATAAAATATTATTTTTTGGAATTTTTATAATTAAATAATAAAATATTGAATATTTTAATAAGGCGGTATAATTAAATACCGATAAATTGGGAAAAAATTTGGAAAATTATGGAAATTACTAAAAGAGGGTGTTTTATGTGAATTATGCAAATTTTAAGTTTTTATGATTAATTATACACTAATTTTGTGCTAATCACGATTAAAAATCGCTAATCGGGCTTTAAACGTGTTTTGTGCATATGACATGCACATGTCATTTTTAACACTTGTTATATTTTTCTTCATGATTCATGCATGTCAATTTGTTTTGGGTTTACTATTGAGGAGAGAAGAAAAGAAAAGAAAAGAAAAAGGATTATGAATAAAGAAATGGGGTATGGGCATGAGAGAGAGCGTGAGGGGTCTTCATTGACCATGACATTGTTTCCTCCTTCATCATACTTCATTATTTTCTCTCCCTCATCTCAAGGTGCTGCTGCCCTCATTCCTTCCCCTTCTTTATCCTCTCAAACTCCATTAAAAATATCTCAAAACTCAATACCCACTTCATTAAAAATGTGCTTGAGCTCACTAGCTACACTTTAAACCAAGAAAGCTTGCATTTTGGTGCTGTAGGGGGGATTCATGAGTGCCTAATGAGGTAATCCTTTCACAAATAGTGTAGTGTTTCGTTTGCTTAATCCTCTTTTCATGTTTGGTATCGATTTGGCGAAATTTAGCGAATTTTGGAAAACCCTAGAGAGGGTTAAGGTTATTTTGAGTTGTGGTTGTGTAATTGGACTTTAGTAGTGACCTTAAACTCCCCAATTGTCCAAAACCCAGACCTAACCAAACCTGAAACCCAAAAATACGGATTTACAGAACTTTGCAATGTCGGTTTGTGAACTTTGAGTGTGTAGGCAAATCTGGAATGAACTGGGATTTTTACTGGAAAAATAAACAACTCCAGAGACCAATTTAAGACCATAGGAACCCACTGTAGAAAGACAAACCACAATGGGGACCCCCAGGCTGGCGAGATCGGAATTTATGGGGAAGGGCTCGGCCACTTGGTGAGGGGGTGGGTCCAAATTGCTTCAGTAGCTCACATATACCCTATATACCACTCTAGTGTTGTTTGCTCACATTGTTTTCACCCTATACAAAATCTGGGACAAGAAACTTGATTTGCTGTTTTGATTCAAGTTATGGTTTTGCGTATTTTAAATTCTGAATTTTGGTGTTTGTGCTTTATCTCGATCACGTGACGTTTGTACGTCTATATCGAGTGATATCGGGTTGATTTGCGAGAGCTAACCATAGGTTTTGACCAATGTGAGTTTCGTGCGTCGTTTTGGCTTTGATTTGGATTTTAATGCGTCACGATACATTATGATGTGTAGGTACCCTCACGAAGACTTTGAGACGACAAGCAAGCGCATGGCGACGTTGACATCGGCAAGCGAAGGTCAAGGTGAGTAGATTATATCTACGGGGGAAGTCGGGTGGAAGGCGTATAGCACCCCCGCAGTTCGATATATAGTATGCTATCTATATACTATATATATATAGTATGCTATCTATATACTATATATATGATATCTTTATGTGTGACATGGATATTCAGGATATGATTAGGTGTTCATGGTTGAATAGGGTTATTAGAAGTGAACTAGTATAGCTTCTTCGTCGCGAACCCTAGAATAGGTTTACACTCACACGCACACACATGCTTACTTGTTATACTTGTGCGTATTTTGGGGATACACACACACAGGTATGGGACGATGTATATATACACACGTATACCTACACTTGGATGATGAAGATAGTGGATGATTTTTGGAGTTAAGTCGATGAGTTTGGGCATGGTGCCATAAGATCGGTGATATGATGTGGTTTGTATTATGAGATACGGCATGAGTTATAGTGGGCCTTTAGGCGTGTGTTTTCATACACGCATATATATATACAGATGGTATCAGTTTGTACTAGATTTAGGTCAGTACCCCAGTTCATGAGATATGATGATAAGGATACCAGATAATTGATGAGATAAATGTGAGATTCGACCCGTATCCAGATTTGGAATGTCGTACGACGGATTTATGTACGAGCTATATATTGATGATAGATCCACACTCTTGACTCGAGAACGTCATATTGTTTATTGTATCGTATGTGATATTATTGAGGCGGGATCACCGACTATTATATATATATATATATATATATATATATATATATATATATCGACTCAGATTTAGGTGGTTTCCATACCCTTCCGATTAGCTTGTTAGTTAGATCTGTAGTTTACTTAGTACATGTTAGACAAGACCCGAGTCATACCTATTTCAAAACTAACGAATCGTGAGTATTTTAAAGACAGGCAAAGGGATTCTACGGATATTTTCAAAAGACACATCTTTTCTTAAAAACACCATAGTCCTTATTTTTCTAAAAACCCCGATTCGTTTTATTTCAAATGGCAAAACTATATGACATTTACATATTGATGTAGATCCTTCACTGTTGCGTTTATTATTCGATTTCCGCATATTCTTGCTTTTCGCGTCGCATTGCATGTGTAAATGTGTTTATTGTTATATTAAACCCATGCTGTCAGGACACCAGCACCATTTTCGATGATGCGTATGTTCCACGTACACCTACTTGCCGGCTCACACACCTCATCATCGATAATTGCCATGTCACTACATAGTAGAATTGTTGCATCAGGATATGACTACTTGTATATCCATACTGGCACACATACATATTGTACACTTATACTTGTGTATATACCTACTTGTACATCCATACTGGCACACATACATATTGTACACTTATACTTGCGTATATACCTACTTGTACATCTATACTGGCACACATACATATTGTATACTTATACTTGCATATATACCTATTTGTACACATATTGTACACCGATACTTGCATACATACGTATTTGCACATACATAGATGATTCTGGCTTTATTTTAGAGATTTGGAAACCGCAAGATATATTTTAAAACTGGATTCACTTAAAAGATCGGTTTTCCCCTCAATGTGTGCTTATTACTGCTTTATGTTGCATGATATACGGATATGCTTATATTTCTATCATATGTCGCATACATCATTCTTTATGATTTTACGCATTGAGATATGCCGTTTTCATAAGATTTCTGGATTTGAGAACCGTGGTCATTTTAAAAGAAAGTATGCATTGTTTAAAAACCCGATTTCTCTTGATATGATATTTCAGTACGTCTACCATGCGTTTTCTCGGTTCTGAGACGTGTGACATGTGAAACCCGAGTCGAAGAGCTGGATGAGGCCGATTGCGGGTACATGGTGGGCCCAGTATGGTACCCCGGGACAAGAAAGGGATGCTGTGTATATAGACGGTGAGCCTGGCAGAGGGACTACTACCTACCGGTGATTGTATTTGGGCTCGGCGGTTATCCGGAGGATACCGACCGGAGTCGAGAGATGATATGGGCCGATCCGGATTGACGGAGCCCGTGAGCCGATCCGGACTGATTGAGCCCGATATATGAGAATTTACGTGCCGATGCTGGGCACGGGTTTCATGATGTTTTCGAGTGTCGATGTTGGACACTCAGGCTCCATGATTTTGATGTGTCACGTGGGACACACATTGATTTATATCCTTATACTCCCATGCATATACTTTATGATATTTACCTGCATGATGTTTTGTGTCATTGGGTGACACGTGGACGAGATCTACATACATACAGATATTGATTGCATAGTTGGATGATATCCACGTATTTAGACTTCATGATATGGTTGACACTGATTTCATATTTATTACATTGATCACACCTCATATTTATGCTATGTTGCTACCCGAGGAACTGGCACGAGCACTTGGTATTACACTGATGTATAGATGTTTACCCTTACCACCTTATCATGCTTCAGACTTATTCATATTGAGGATATATTATTACTGATCGTATTGACCTAGGATTGAGTCATAAATACGATTTCTGCTCTGTGATGTTTTCTATTCACGAGTTGGCAACTCACCCCTGTTGTGCCACAGTTTTTGCAGGTTTTTGCCGTACAGGTTTCATTGCGGCTTTTCTGCCACACTGCTTCCTTTCTGGGTGATTGTTTTGGTAGGTGGGTTCACTCGCATCGTGACCACCATTATACTTATTTATTTTCAGTTGTATCTAGTAAATTTCATCAACCAAACTTGTATATTTATTCAGGTTTAGAAAACCAGTTGTGTATTATTTCGACCTTAGAGTCGCGCGTTATAGTATTATGGTTTTCTTGATGATCTTGAGTTTCCTTTTGAGTTTTGATTCTCGCCCTTCGGCGTTATATATTATATTGCTTGCGTGATTGTGATCGTCGATTGACGAAGAGGTAGCTCCCGCTTGGGGATGCCTTTTATCACTATGCATATATTATTCTTGTTGTACCCCGTTTAGGGCCAGTTTTTACAAAGGAAACTCTGCCGAAATTTTCAGAAAAGACTTGAGAATTTAAAAATGCATATTCGGTTTACTTATTTAAAAACCTTGTTTTTAAAACATATTTTCTTCACTTCTTTAAAACTAGTTTTCCTTCATTTATTATTTAAAA
The DNA here is from genome assembly GCA_030015575.1 of Agapanthus africanus. Lineage (NCBI taxonomy): Eukaryota > Viridiplantae > Streptophyta > Magnoliopsida > Asparagales > Amaryllidaceae > Agapanthus > Agapanthus africanus. Next base: position 377,881,652 of record CM057351.1, read on the forward strand.
TGGTTTTAGATTTCTCGACTTTTGGCTTACTTGAATTAGATGGGGTATTATAAACTTCATATGATTCAAGGACCAGTCACGTGCTATTTCGGGTCGTGACAAAATGGTTTTGATATATTTTCAAAATACACCTCAAATATTTAATTATCGTCTTTAGGGTTTTCATAGATGTATATTTTATAAAAGTGAAAACTCCTAGTGAGTAGAACCTAGTTTTCATTATATATGGTATTTTAAAGAAATACTGGAATTGTATTGTATTGAAATGGTATTTTCATGTATTGTGATTTCTTTGATTTAAAAAACATGGAATACTTGTATAATATATTTAAAATAGATGTTTTGATAATATATATATCTATATATATATATATATATATATATATATATATATATAATAAAAATAAATTTTGTTTATTTTGTAGAAATCTCATTTTCTTAAAAATAGAATTAAAAATTCCATCGAGATCGAATGCTCCTTGCGGAGGTTTGCATCTCGCTCTACTAGATTCGAGCACGTGCGATACCCGCACCATCCCTATCGGGTTCCCCAAAATGGGTTGTAGAGGCGTAATTATAAGGAATTAAGTAATGTTCTTTTTTTAAAAAAACGGTTTTGTAATAGTTTAGGGTATTTTATTGTAATTTGTAATATTCCCACAAATATTGTCCAAAAGTAAATCGTGCTATGTCATGAATATGTGTTGTAATGTGGTAGGTCATTATCTCGTGAGTTTTCTAAAGGTAATACAAGTAAATATGTTGAATTATGTCGAAATGTAAAGTATATGGTATTTTACCGTATAAATGCGATAATATTTGCATAAAAAATTCTTTTGAGATGAAACTTGTTCTAATATATTTGTTAAACCTTATGAGAGAATATGGTATTTTGTTATCTAAGAAAAATGAAATTTTTACGGAAAAACGAACCGGAAGTCAGATTAACTCCGCTTCCGACGAGTTTTGAAAAATGAAAGTTTTAGAATAATAGAAGAGGAGGGCAGAGTGGACTTACTAGCTATTAAGATAAAGGGAAGAAGGGGGAAGCTTAGGAAAGCGTCGGGGCGTCGTTTCGTTGCCGGAATCTCCTTGGAACATCGCCGGAATTTCTCCTATTGCTAACTTCATTTGCACAACTTGGGACTTGAAAATTTTTTTTGAGAGTTTTTGTGATGAAATTTTGAGTGAAGAGGGGTGAAATGGAGTGTGGTATTTATTGGGAAAATTAGGGTTTTGAGGATTAAAGAATACATTAAAAATATGTATTAAAATTTGGATTAAATGGTGATTTAATATTCTCTGGATAAATTCAGAGAATTCAAACAGTATGAGGAAAGTGGGGTAGGCCAGCAGGTGTAAGGGGAAAAAATTTGCATCATTCCCGACGGGGGGACCCGGCGCGCCGGTCTAAAAGTCATCTTGGCCGGTCGAGTTGGTGGGGTCGGGGCTGGGATTCTCGCCACGTGTCTCTGTCCTTCTAAAAGATTAAAAGAAAAATTAATAAAAATATAATGTGGTTAGAAGAATTCGATCACAGGGGCTACATTACAACAATGCAAGGTTTTACTAATGAGCTACAAGTGCTTTCTTGCTGTTTAAAAGCAAATCAAATACTTATAGTATACACAGGATTGCAAATACTCCATTTGTACATTAACTTTTAAATAATTTTCTGTATATTGAAATTGGAGTTGTTACACACACATTCATTCTCTCTCTCATACACACATATAGATATCTCCTCAACGCCAACTCAACAATTAAGAAGTTTAATAGGTTGTGTTGGAAAATATTGATGGGTTTTGTTGAAAAAGGATGATGATGAGGAGAGCAGAATATTGATGGATTGTATTGAAATTGCAAGGAGAAAAGAAAAAAGGAAAAAGAAAAGAAAGCAATGAAGCTTTCTCCGTCTCTCTCTCTCTCTCTCCCACACACACACATCTCCTCAACACTAACGACTCAACAATTTAGAAACTTAAGAGAGAAAAAACAGGAAAACGCTCTTGTTGCTACAAACAAAAACACTTCCCTGTAACAAACAGAAACTACACTAATTCTTTTTATCATTTTCTTTTGAAAACTTTATTTATGACTTTTGAAGCTCAACCGGTCGTGTTTGAAGCAGCGGACCACATCTTTATAGCTTAAAATCAGTTTTTTGGACAAGAAAAACAAAATATACGAGGGTCAGTTATCTGAAAAAATATATGAATAATAACATGAGTCATTATCATACAAAAAAAGGCTCATATGTTTCCATCAAATTTTGCTAGATATATGCGGAATGGTCGAAAGAAAGATGGTAGATATGTTGTAGAAAGCACAGCTAAGCCGTATAGCAAAACAAAAAAGTTATTCCAAATATCATATACAAGAGTGCACATGTAAAAGAGAAGAAAACAATAAGCAACTTGCAGTACCACCGACCAAATTAATGAAATATTTTGTGTTTTCCAACATCAATTTTAAGAAATTTCTTTTTTTAAGAAATCTAAATCTAAAATTGTATATTAAAGGAAGAATATCACATGAATTTCTCAGCGGAAGCAGATACAAGTTACCGAGCCTTTGTTTTCATTTTCGTGTTTGTAGTTCTTGGTCTTTCCGTTGGTGGATGAATCGGAATGAGGAGATGACGACGAGGTTTGATTTGTAGTCATTGCAACTTCTTTTCCATCGCATATAATATTCACTTTACAATAACGAGGCGCACTTTTATATATTTGGTCGGCTTTGCTTGTTCCTTTTCTTAGCATCCTATAAAATCACGAAAAACTGGAAAAACTGCAAGTGGAATCTCATATATAACAAAAAAATTTTAAACATTTTTTAGATTGGATAAAAGGTAAATTGGTGATCATGTATTTAAAAAAAATGATAATCATGTTTATATCAATGCCCTTTTTTTTCCAAAAAAGAAAAGATAATTTACCTTAAACTTGATTTTGTTGCTCCGACGACTAATTTTTTTATGTTGAGCACTGAAATAAGTTCAATAACGGCCTTTGCTATCGTATCGCTCTCGATCAAGTGAACATCCACATGCACCTGTCATTATTTCATACAATTGATCATATTAATAAATTTTTGCGGATGACAAAATCTGTTATAAAGTATTGTGGTTATATGAACAAGGATTCGAAAAACGTTGCGGATATTTTATTAACAGAGAAATCATGAATTTTTTCTTTTATAAAATAATGTTTTGAGAGTAAATCAAGCAAGTTAATTAAAATAATGGATCCTTAATGAATTTAGGTCTTTTTTGTGTGCATGTCTTAAGAAAGTACTTACATTGGAAGAATGACATACGTTAAGAAACTTTTGAAGCAGCCCTATTCTTTTCGTTCTTTCTTGATTCATATAACTCTCCACTTGTTGTGCGCTCACCTGACTTTTCGAAATCATTCCTACTGTATCAATCATATTGTTAGACACACACATACACATATATATATATATAAAGAAATGTATATTTAATTAAAAAAATATAGCACATCACAACCATTTCTATTGTGTGTACTCAATGAAGGATCAAATCAGAAGATGTCGGCTAAGCGAGTCAGTCTACCATTGCAACCAAACTTAATTATATATGTCTCGTATGTGACTAACTCCCATCCTAAAGGCTTACGGACGAGTTCCAAAAAAAGAGAAAACCCCATCCTAAATGTATTAACTGATCGCCAAGCTCGGTTTCTTTTGCTCATTTTATTAGATGCGAGACGTGTTTGAACAAAAGATATGGTCTCGGTTTTTGTTAAAATCACAACATTTCTTTAGCGGAGGCGCCTTTCGCCCTTTTCTCTTTCGGAATGGAGAAGAAAACGGCCTAGCTATCAATCTCGAAACTCCTTTGACTTTCTTGTTGGAAAAAGTAAGGCAGGATGACCTAATCAATAAGATAAATTAAAATAAAATAAAATATTTACATGATTGTGTGTCTGGGATAAATAGTAAGCATTTGAACTAATTGTTAGATTTATCGAATTATGGACTATCATTAATTATGATTTATTAAAGTGGGTTGTACCAATATTATATAGTTTTGAGATATGCTGGCAAGCGCAATAAAATAATGTAATCTTATTGGGTTAATGGATTTTAGCACATCTCTTATCGGATGTGATGTGTTCGGACGGTCAGTGTAGGCATTTATCTTATTGGACCTTTTTATGGGAGAACCCAATGAGATTCATTATATATACATGCTAGATCCCCTCTTACACTCTTAACCCTAATAATTGGTTTTTCCCATTGAGAGCCGTCTTAAGAAGAGAAAGGAGAAGAAGATCTATCTCGGTAGTGACGTCCGCGTGCTCTTATGCTTATGGACAAAGATACATCTAAATCTTGCTATTATAATTATTGATATGTGTTATAAATGAAACATATGGATTTATTTAATTATAGAATATTACAATTGGTATTAAAGCCAAACCTAAGTTTTTTTTCTTCTAAAAACATGATTTAGGGTACAAATTTTTTTCTAAAAACATGATGGACTATACATCAAAGCATGAGAATGATTAATTGCTGATGCAACAATACAATCCGGAACGGATCAAATCAATTGGCAAAACGTGTATCATTACTTTAAAATAAAAAATTTGCCCATAGATTTCCAAATAATAATATATTCTCTTTTTAAATGCGTTTTTTTCCTTCTGAAATTGCATATTAAGAACTGCAGGGACTGTTTTGTAATAGTTTTTTAACATTTTATTTATGTTTCAATATCTTAGCAATTTATACATGCATTGGTGTTATATATATTCTTTTATTATTTTATTACAACTAGTTAACTATTATGCTATTAATTTGCCATAAAATGGCCACAAGTCACTGTTTGCATGTGACATATTCTTTATATGTTAAGATATTATAACACAATTTAAATCAGGAGATACATAAGGTTCTGTATCTCAAGAGTATGATTCAATTAACAAGTTAAAAAGACAAATATTTATACTCCCATTTGAAAAAGACTCAAAATTGATATGTGTGTTTGCCGCCAAAGCAACTCACACATTGAGATTTAAAAGTTGTTTCTCATCCGGTTTTAGGGTAGTCTCATTCGGGTAATATATTGTAGCCTGTCCAAAGGAAGCTATTATATGTTACATGAGATCGCATATACCATGTTGCAGTGACAATATACAAGCCTGAAACTTACCTGCCCAAAGGGGATATTTTTGAAGTTAATGTATTCTCATTGGTTGTGTCCATGTGTGGAGATTCTATTGCATGTTACAATTCTCTACACAAAGGGGAGATTGTGATGATATATTGGAGTCCTTTAAATGAATAGGCTTATCAAGTTTGATTTTAAAGCTTATTCATATGATTTATTATCCATATTAACTTTAACTCATGGTTATTTTGTTTTGATTCATGCAGATACATTTTCAGTTAATAATAATAACACCACTATATAAGTCATGACTGGAACTAATTACAAACGAGGAAAGCAAGACATTGATTTTGCTCTTGGTATTGTGGACATTGATTTGGTTTTAAGTGAGAATGAACCCGCAAAACTCACGGCTGAGAGTACTATGAATAGAAGGAATTTCATACTAAGTGGAAGAGATTTAACAGGCTCGGTCTCATTGCAATACGAAAGTCAATTTCTGAACATCTGATTAGTAGTCTGCCTGAGACCACAAAGGCAAAGGAGTTTCTCACTGCTGTGGTGGAGAGAGATAAACTTTCTGATAAGACGGAGTCTAATCGTCTTATAGATGACATTGTTACTAATAAGTATGATAGTGCCAAAGGGGTTGGAGAATATATCTTTAGGATGATCCATCTCAAAACCAAACTCAAATCCCTTAATATTTCCATACCCGATGATTTCATTGGTAGTCGTGCCTTGAAAGTTTTACCTTCTAAATTTGGTGTCATCAAAACTGCTTACACTACTCAAAATAAAACTTGGAAAATCCCTAATCTTATCATCAATTATGTTGCTGAAGAGAACAAAATTAAGAAGGAAAAGACTGAAACTGCATTGGTAGTGGCTCGGTCTAAACTTAGCCATGGGAAGTATCATGGATACGATAAGAAGGCTAAACTTGGTGGTCCCATGAACGTTCAGAATTTCAAAATGCATGGTAATGGTCAAACCTACAATTGAGAGAATCAAAAGGTTGGTATACCGAATGATTCTAAATGTTTCTTCTGTAAGAAGGCTGGTCATAAGAAGGTCAATTGTTTTGTGTACAAGTCTTGATTAGCTAAGAAGAACAAAAAAGAAGGTAATCATTTAACTCTTGCTTGCATTGAGTCTAATTTTGTTAATATTCCTTTAGATTCTTGGTGGATTGATAGTGGAGCTTCTGTTCATGTTACTATGATACTGCAGGGGTTCCAAGACAGATGGAGATCTAGTGAAAGAGAGTTCAAGCTTAAAGTAGGAAATGGAGTCGATATAGAGATCGAGTTTATAGGAACATTAGTCCTTATTTTAGAGTCCGGTTCTCATATTGTATTAGAGAATGTCGTTTATGCACCGTCTTTTAGACGGAATTTGATTTCAGTTTCGTTATTGGACAAGTTTGGGATTTAGTTTTCTTTTTGGAAAAGGAAAAATGCATTTAATTCTAAATTCTATTGATGTTGGTAATTGTGCCTTATCTGATGGATTATATAGGCTTTACTTAGCTCTTGAAAATGATAGCCATATGACTTGTCTTGTTAGTAAAACTGTGTCGAAAAGATCTCTGATTAAAGAAAGATCTGCCAATCTATGGCATAAACGTTTAGGTCACATTTCCAAAGAGAGAATAAAAAAATTGATAAGAGATGAAATTTTACCCTCTCTTGATTTTGATAATTTAGGTGTTTGTGTCGACTGTATTAGAGGTAAATTAACTAAGATCAAGAAGAAAGATGCCACTAGTATTTCAAATTTGTTGGAAATTATTCATACTGATATTAGTGGATCTTATTTTGAGACCTTATATGGTAACAAGTATTTCATCTTTTTTATTGACGATTTTTTCCGTTATGATTTTGTTTATCTCATTAAGGAAAAATCTGATTCACTTGATAGATTTAAGTCTTTAAAAGTGAATCAGAGAAACAATTGGGAAAAGTTGTCAAAATTATTAGGCATGACCGTGGTGGTGAATATTATGGTAAACATGGTGATGCTGGACAATATTTAGGGCATTTTGCTAATTATTTGAAAGATTATGGGATCATTGGCCAGCATACTATGCCTGATAGTTCTGAACAGAATAGGGTAGCTGAGAGGCGAAATCGTACTCTTAAGGATATGTTGCGTAGCATGATGAGCAGAAGTAACCTACCTCGGTATCTTTGGGAAGAAAATATGAAGGCAGCCTTGTACATTCTCAATAGGATTCCTAGCAAATATGATCCCAAGACACATTTTGAGTTATGGACTGGTAGAAAGCCTAGTTTAAATCATTTGAGAGTTTGGGGTCGTCCAGCAGAGGTGAGAGTTTACAACCCTTTTGAAAAGAAAATAGATCCCAAAACCACTCATTATTTTATTTGATATCCCGATTATTCTAATGGATATAAATTCTATCGACCCTCTAATGGCACTGGAATTGTTGAATCTCAAACTGTAAAATTTTTGGAGTTTGATGTTGTAGATCTTCAGGATCATCCGGCCGTCGATGAACAGAGGCAAGGGGAATATGTTTCTATACCTTTGCCTATATTGCAAGATAGTGTTGTTCTACCTCCACCAGTTAATGTTGATATTGGGCAACAAGTTGTAGATGATTTTCCTATTTCTGATATCGTGCCTCCCAATATGGAGAATGCTCCAGAAGTATCAGTTAGAAGATCCAACAGACAATGAAGAAATGCAATTCGTGATGATTTTTATATGTATCTTGGCGAAGGAGATTATGACATTGGTGAAGTCAACGATCATGTTACCTTTAGTGACGCAGTTTCTAGCATTCATTCTGAATTATGGCTTAATGGTATGGAAGATGAATTAAAATCTATGGGACTTAATAAAGTATGGGGGCTAGTTGAGTTACATGCTAGTTGTCGACCCATTGACTGCAAGTGGATGCACAAAACTAAAAGAAACTCCAAAGATGAAATTGAGCGCCATAAGGCCAGATTGGTTGCTAAAGGGTTCACTCAGAAAGAAAGTGTTGATTATCATGAGACCTTTTCACCAGTTTCTACAAAAAACACATTTAGAATTATTATGGTTTTAGTGGCTCATTTTGATCTAGAACTTCATCAGATGGATGTGAAAACTGCTTTTGTAAATGACAATTTCGATGAAGAACTCCATATGGATCAACCTGAAGGTTTTCAAGAAGCTGGCAAAGAAAATTTAGTGTGCAAATTGAAAAGGTCGTTTTATAGTCTTAAGTAAGCTTCTCGACAATGGTACCAGAAATTTGATGAGGTGGCGACTTCTTTCAGTTTTATAGAAAATAAAATGGATGAGTGTTTATATTGCAATGTCAGTGGGAGCAAATATATTTATCGTGTTTTAATGTAGATGGTATTTTGCTTGCAAATAGTGATGTAAAATTGCTACATGAGACCAAACATCTACTGTCAAAGAGTTTTGATATGAAATATATGGGAGACGCTTCATTTGTTTTAGGCATAAAGATTCATTGAGATAGATCACATAGCTTGTTGAGCTTGTCTCAAAAGGAATATATTAATCATGTGCTTGAAAGGTTTAATTTGCAAGATTGTAAGTCCGGAGATGTGCCCGTGGTGAAAGAAGATAATTTTAGTAAAAGTCAATGTCCTAAAAATGAGCTTGAAAGAAAGGCTGTGGAGAATTATCCTTATGCTAGTACAGTGGGTAGTCTAATGTATACACAGGTTTGCACAAGATCAGACATCGCCTTTGCGATTGGTGTACTTGGTAAGCACTATTCTAATCCAGGTATCGCACATTGGGTAGCTGTTAAGAAGGTTATGAGGTATTTAAAGCGAAAGAAAAATTTCATGCTTGTTTACAGAAAAGTTGATAGATTGGAGGTGGTCGGTTATTCTGATTCAGATTATGCTGGTTGTCCAGATGATTTAAAGTCGACTTCAGATTACATCTTCATGTTAGCTGGTAGTGGAATATCTGCGAAGAGTGCTAAGCAAACTCTTGTGGCGTTTTCTACTATACATACTGAGTTTGTTGCTTGTTTCCTTGCTGCTATACAATAATCATGGTTGAAGGACATGATTACTGAACTTGTTGTGGTTGATTCCATCTCTAGACCATTAAAAATTTATTGTGATAATAGCATAGTAGTATTTTTCACAGAGAACAATAAAAGGAGCACATGATCTAAACACATTGGTATGAAGTATCTATGAGTCAGAGATCCGGTGAAAGAAAAAGTAATAATTATTGAGCACATTGGGATGAGGACATTGTCATTGATTCTTTGACCAAAGGTCTAAGAACAATAATTTTCAAAAAACATGTTGATAACATAGGTATTATTGAGTCTTTTGATGTGCTTGGTTAGTGAGAGTTGATTCATATTTTTCATTAAAATATATTCATATTTTGAAGTGTATTTATAAGCTCTTTAGTTTCTTTATTGACGATCATCATTTCTGTTATTTGTTTGACACTCTATTATTTATTCATTATGCGCATTATGCTTATGACATGCCATTTTATATGAAATCTTTAAAACCATGGTACCGGTTTTTTTTAGTATGACGGATTTGTCGTAAAGAGTGTTCTCGCGAAAAGGGAAAATCCCGAAATGGAGGCAAAAACAGGGCAAAAGTTTCTTTTATTAACTTGTCAAAGATATACTTGAAAGGGAATACAAGCCTATTTTAAGGCTGGTAAATTTCTTACAAGGTTTTCGAGAAATTTGATTCCTTATATGGTTAAAGAGGAATTGTTTTCATATGAATTTCTCATAAGGATTTAGAGAAATTTAGTTCCATATAAAGTTACAAAGGAATTGGTTTATATAATTTCTTATAAGAACATAGAGAAATTGGATTTCTCATAAGATTAAGGAGAAATCTGAGGATCGACAATAAAAATAGTACATAAATAAAGATAATATAAAGAGCACTATTTTATCGCTACACTATCACATTTGATCCATGTCGATAGGATTTCTAGCATTTGTGGTTATGGATGGTTTTATATTATTGAGAATATAATTACTGTCATGATTCGGTGATAGGCATTCTATTGGACCGGATTGTTTATTTGGGTGCTGTCTCATAATTATATAAGTTTTAATTTTGTGACCACATATAGTGTTTTATGTTGTTCAGCCCAAGAGTCATTTGCGAAATAAATTGTTTTCTAAAAGGTATTTTACAAAAAAATTTAAAGTAAATGTTTTTTAATTAATGATGCCCAAGTGGAAGAATGTTAGATTTATCTAATTGTGTGCTATCACTAATTATGATTTATTAAAGTGGGTTGTGCCAATATTATGTAGTTTTGAGATATACCGGTAGACCCAACAAAATTATGTGATCTTATTAGGTTAATGGTTTTTAGCACACCTCTTATCGGATATGATGTGATCAGGCGGTCAATGTAGGCATCCATCTTATTAAATTTTTTATGGGAGGGCCTTCATCTTATTAAATCTTTTATGGGAGGACCCAATGAGATTCATTATATATACAGGCTAAATCCTCTCTCCTGCTCTTAACCCTAATAATTGGCTCTTTCCATTGAGTGCCGCCTTAAGAAGAGAAAGGAGAGAAAGATCTATCTCGGTCATGACTTCCGCGTACTTTTATGGCTATGGATAGAGGTATGTTTAAATCTTGCTTTTAGAATTGTTGATATGTGTTATAGATGAAACATAGGGATGCATTTAATTATATAATAATACACCAATATCTTATTATTTTATTTGTGAAAGAGCAACGGATCATTACTGTTATCTTTACACAAATGCAATCACAAAATATAAGTTCTATATCACACAATAAAAATCCTCGATATATCATATAAAACTTACAGACGCAGAAGAAAGTTGCTATTACTTATTTCAAATATCGGCGGCTCCTAAATTGAATGCTTTACAAATTCGGGCTCAAGAACCTTCCTTACTTCTCTTCTTATCTAATAAACGAATACAATTGATAGTATTCCATCCTTAAAAATAATACCACAAGAAATAGCAACATTTATAATGGCATTATCCTCATAATCATCGAGAGATTTTGTAGAAAAAGTAGAGCGTTTCATATCTGGTTTCTCCTTAGCATTCTTGAACGAGGAAGCGAATTCTTGTGATAGTGAACGATATTTACTAAAAATAGCAGAAGTAATCAATTTTCTCTTGCGGTCTTCTTCTCAGCGTGAGATGGTTTGAATACAGGAGGGATGATAAGGTTTCCATCTGAGTCCAACTCATTCGAATAAGAACTTTGCACGACTGAATTATCTGAGTTTAGGGGTTTAGATACCATATCTTCTTAAGTAATTTGAGTTAAAGATTTGTGCAAGTCTTCTGGTTTGGGCTTATTGAAGTCATTGGCAGCATTCATTATGACTGGCTGAGTATCAATTACTTTTTGCACCATAGAAGGCTTTGAATTTTTGTGAGAAGTCTCATTATGTACTAGTATTTCAGCAGAGGCTAAAGCAGAGTCAGACAATGAGTCACTTGGAGCATTCAAATGTGTTGTGTTAAAGGTTTTTTTATAACCATTCTTTAGTAGATATGGGCATACTATCAGGCTTCTGAATCATGAGATCATCTTACTTATTTAGACTTTCTGTCAAGACTGAAGGGCTTTGATTGCTTGTGAGGGTATGGGGTTGATAACATATATAGAAATAGCATCTACAATCCCCGTGGAATGTGCTAGAGTAATAATCTTGTTGGTAGGAAGCAAAACCTTTTTTCAAGTTTCCGCAATCGAAATAGACATCGGATTTAATTTTCCTGAATCGTCATCTTCATGAGTAGAGGATGGGAAATCGGTTGTGTTTCTGATTAGCATCTCATTTTCTTTTACTGATGACTTTTTGATATGCTTATTACAAGATTCTGATGCATGTCCATGTTTAAAAAAAATTGAGCAATATTTGAAATCTTTTTCAAAGATCACAGCCTAATAAAATTTAGAAGATGTAACAATCCAAATTTTTGATAGTGGTTTTTTTTTTAAAGATTCAATTCAACACAAACCCTGGCCTTGTCTATTCTCGTGCAATGCAACGTGTTGACATCGACTTTAAGAAAATTACCAATAGGTTTCACTATAGATCGAAGCATATCTATATGATAAAAATTTGGTGGCAAACCAGGGGGAGAGATTCATGCTGTAACTAATGTCGATTCATGATCGAGAGTAAAAAAAGGGTCCATTTGAAGAAAAGGAATAAAAATCCTTTAAAATATAGAAATTTCTTAAGCCGTACCTTTATGAAATCTTTTGGAACATGAAAACATAGTAACAGGCGACGACAATCTAGATGATTGATGACGAAATCCTCTGAGATTGAAAAATGTTGCATCAAGATCTCCTTTATATCTTGGATATTCGGTCTGCCGTAGGAACATTTCACAATGGTTAAATGGCTTGGAAGATCTCAATATTTTGATATGGAATCTTTTACGAGAATGATAATGGGTGAAAATTAGGAATGAGAGTTTTGGATCTATGGTGATAATGGGGGTAAATGCCAGTTTGAGATGGCCAATCTCCTAAGCAGCCACGTTCGAGAGGGCTAGTCTCCAAATAACACTAAATGTGTGAAAGAGTCAAAACTTGCCTTCTTATTATTCCCTGAAATACTTATATGACTCTCTACATAACATATCACTACTTGAGAGATACCCTCCAACCTCTACTACAAAATAGGAACTGCCTAACAACCCACTAAATATAAGAAGCAAACCCACTAGCATATTAACTACTGGGAGAGAAAGCAGGAGCTTAGAATTCCTTTATTATTGACTTGGTCACTACATGATGCATACATTATATTTCTTCTTGAGAGAAAAGTATGACAGGATAGCCATCCACCGAGAAAGAGATCACCTTTTCTGGCACATGAATGGGCATCAAATATAGGTTTTTATACAACGCTGATGCATAAGAGTGTAACACCTTAGAATGCGGTTAGTGTTAATTAAGCGATAATGTGGATTTTTAATGAAAACTTAACCAAAATAGTTTTCACATATTTTATAAAAATTAATTAATATTTTATTATTATTTGTTTTAAGCTTGCACACACTTGTGCATGTTAACCTAGGGTTAATATGTGTTAATCTTGTTTTGTAGCATGGCACACTTGACCATTTCATTAATATATTATGTTACATTTTTGGATATTTCATTATTCTTTTGACTAAGGATTGATTAAGGGAGAGAGAGAGTTGACAAATGGAGAATGATGAGGCATGGAGCAAGCATAGGAGCATTTAATGAGGAGAGAGAAGGGGCATGGCTCATCTCTTAACCTCACACCCTCGTTTTTTTCTTATCACTCTCACACTTTCATTTTCCCTTATTATTCATACTCTCTCATTTGTTGTTCCCCTTCCCTTCCTCAAACTGAAACCTATCTTGTTTCATCACAAACCAAGCCTAATCTTCACTAAACCTCATTAAACCCCTCACAAAAATCAAGTTAAGCCTCTTCAGATGACTTGGAGCTTGGAAAGCTAGGGTTTTCAAGCAAGCTTGGTGAGGTAGTGATCTCTAACCGTTATCTAGGCTTTATAGATGAAGTGTTGCTTATTAGTTGTTGTTTTAAATACTAAAGTTACAGTTTTTGTGCAAATGTCGTATTTTGGTTGAGTTTTGTGTCTCGGGTGAATCCGCCATCGAAACAGATTGTTGTTTGAGAAGTTGCCATCACAGAGACCTAGTTTAGAGACTTAGAAGCTACCCTAAAAACCTGAGCCCTCCCCCTTCATACTTGGCCGCAAATAAATAGGTTCTGGCCGCAAATTGCGGCCAGATTAGGGACCTGGGTCTCGTGTCTTGGTCGTGGGGTCTCTGGAGTTGTTTTTAGTCTCGTGGAACTTGCAACTTTCACTAATTCTTTGTGTGGGAAAATCTGGGACCATTTAGCTAATTTTTAGTGTTTCGGCAACGTGCGCTACGATTAATCTGACTTGGTTTAATTGTTACCGGTAGCTTGTAGTCGTGGATTTATTTGGAGATGCCGATGTACGCGTTTAGCCGCTAAGCGAACCCTTTGTAACCTGAGAGAACCGATTCATTAATTGGCATTGTGTTCGTATATTATTGGGTAGTTTGCTAAATCCACGCGTTATTGTGCTGTGTGATAATAGGATCGCAGGCGGTTACTTCAGACGCTGCAAGGAGGGGAAAACAGGTGGCTGGATTTATCTAGCTCGAGATCATCGGTGAGTAGATTTAATATCTACGGGAGAATCGCTCGTATGGCGTTAAACGTCGAGGGCTAGATTCGGTGTTATAGCCACATGTTTATATGCATATACGTTGATTGTGCATGAGCATCATTTGCATACTATTACTTGTTGTACATTGACTTAGTACCTATTGGATACTGCACCAATACTGACGGTTCATGTTGCACGAGCACTAAATTGTATGCTACACACACATCGTTGGTAATTACCATGACACGCACAACATATGCATATATATTGTACTGCATTTGTTATTGACATTGAGGCAGTTGTTCTTGTACCACTTTACTAAGGGAATATGTATTGTACCGTTTTCATTATTATCAATAGTTAGACATTGATTCTTGTTCTATTGCGCATATGAATTGCATCATGCATACATACATACATGTATACACACAAACCTTGCAATAGCTACATATACACCTTTATATGATGTTGCATTTGATTTCGGGGAATTTGGGAACCGCATGATATTTTTAAAAACTTGATATATTTAAAAGAGCGGTTTTCCCTTGATATGCTCATATTACTGGTATTTAATGGATTTACGCATTGAGATATTGATTTCATGTGATTTATGGATTTAAGAACCGTGGCTATATTTCAAGAAAGTATGCATTATTTTGAAAACCCGGTTTCTCTTGATATGATATTTCGATGCGTCCACCATGAGTTTTCTCGGTTCTGAGATTGGTTTTCGAAACCTGATTCGAGGAGATGGACGATCCATTTGTGGGTTCATGGTGGACCCGGTATAGTACCCCGGGACAAGAAAGGTATGATATGCAGTAGACGATGAGCATGGCAGAGGGACTACTACCTACCGGTGATAGTTTGGACCCGGCGGTTATTCGGAGGATACCGACCGGAGTCGTGAGATGGATATGGGCCGATTTGGACTGACGGAGCCCGAGTTATATGGATTTACGTGTTGATATTGGACACGGGTTTTCATGATGTTTCGAGTGTCGATATTGGACACTCAGGTTCCATGAGATTTACGAATATAATGGCCGATCAGAGTGATGGCTCCTGAGATATTGGGATTTGGGGGGTCGTTGATGGACACCGGTTTTTCCACGATGATAATTCATTGATAATGATTATGTTTTATCCCCCACTCAGGATTATTTGATATGCATTATTTCATGTAGTTGTAGTACCCTGATGGTGTACCTTTATCAAGATTGGTTGCATATCCATATTGCCATACTTAGGCTATCAGATTGCATTTGTCAGATTATCGCTGTTCGTGCATACTTGCAATTATCTGTATGATATTATTTACTATTCACGAGTTGGCAACTCACCCCCGTTGTGCCATAGTGTTTTGCAGGCTTGACTCTCAGAGTAGTCGCGGCAGGGCTCCTTATTGTATCTATTTTTGCGGATACCGCTATGGTTGGCTGTGATGCCGTTTGGTGTAGATGGGTTTGCGGTTATCCGAATACATCTATTATATATCTCCTTGTATCTAGTACTCTCCATCTACCACTTTCGTGTATTGACTTAGAGATGAGTTGTGAGGATCGATATTGTATTATATGTGACTCTGGTGTCATGCTCATGTGACCCGGCTTTTCTTATGTTGCTTTACCTCTTTTTATGTTGTTTTCATTCTTATTGCCTATTTCTTTGCTACGGCGTTGTATATATGCTTGTGGTGGTTGTGTTCCGCCTATTGGGCTTGATTTGCTCCCGTTTGGGAATACTTTATTTATATTCTATGTTTGTACAAAGGAAGTGCTGCCAAAATTTTTAAGAAAACGATTTAAGTCTGAGATTTTAACGTGGGATTTTCAAATGTTTTTAGCAAATGTTTTATTATTTTACTCCTTCTCTTAGTTTAGATTTCTGGATTTTTCGGCTTACTTAAATTGCGTTACGCCTGTTGACGTCATGCGGTTTAAGTGCCGGACACGTTCCTAAATTGGGTCGTGACAAAGAGATCCTAAGAGAGGGTGATTGAGAGAACTGGGATAGGGAAGGCCATTATTATAAATGTGCCTTACAGTATCGGGGCATTGGTAGCAGTTCTAACCTCTATCAATTACTCGTAACGGTTGCTATAGTATTGGTAGCGGTTGAAACCGCTACCAATGCCAATATATGGCGGACCCTACAACTTTGTGGAGACAAAACACCAATTTTCCTTCAAATTAACCTGAGCACTCTTCTTTTTCCATCTCAAAAACTTGGAGTCAAAATCTCCCGTGCGTCTAGCCCTAACTCGAGCCCCCGCCGCTTCTCCTCACCTCCGTGGTCGTAGCTACGCCTTCGTGGCCACCGCCTCTCCTTGCCTCTGTGCCCTAGCTCGTGCCTTCGCATACGCCTCCGTGGCCGCCTTGTCTCCATGTCCTAGCTCAAGCCCCCGTCTTCGCCCAAGACTTAGTCTTGCCGCCGTTTGAGAGTTCACCAGCCGAAACAGTGTTCGATTTGGCCCAAAACAGTGAGTTCCCTTCCAATTTTATTTTTTTATATGGATTATCTTGAAATTACTATGTGTCTTATTTCCCTCTTTTTGATAATGATGATTTTTCCTATTGAACCCTTGAAATTTGGATTTGATGAGATTAGGGTTAGGGTTAAAAATGATTAGGGTTAATGGTGAGGGTTAGGGTTAATGGTTAGGGTTAGGGTTAGGTTTAGAGTTAAACTAATGATTATGGTTAAGCGTTAGGATTAGGGTTAAGGTAATTTAGTGAATTTTTGTATGTATTTTAGTGAAAATAACAATAGTTAAGGGTAATTCAGTGAAAAAGCTACAATAGTTAATGGTATTTTAGTATAAAAAAGTAAAATTAAGCAAATGCGATTTTTTAGTAAAATTTTTAATGACGGTTTAGTGAAAAAAATAGTGAAGGCTATTTTAGTGAAATTTATATTAATTTAGTTAATTTAAGAAGATGAATTGTTTAGTTAAATTTTTTAAGATAGTTTAGTGAAAACCCAACAGCAGTTAAGGGTATTTCAGTGTAATTTAGTAAAATTGAAGAAATAAGTTGCTTAGGAAAATTTTTAAGGTAGTTTAGTGAAAAAATAGCAATAATTCAAGGTATTTTAGTATAATTAGAAAAATTGAGCAAATTTAAAGGGTTTAGAAAAAATTTTAAGGTATCGTATCCCGTATCCAAATACATGCTACTTAGCATACAAATACACCTAAATTAAATCGTCAATTGAAACTAAATTTAACAAATTTGTCAATTGAACATTAACACTAAAACCATATATACACCTAAACTAAATCGTCAATCGAAACTAAATTACGCGCCTTAGACCCCGTCTATCGGATAACATACGTTTGTTTTCACCGTGATATAGAACTACACAAAGGTTGTGACCATCAAATGGTATCATTTGGTGCTAACAACCGTTGTGTAGTCTATGTGACGAGAAAATTTATCGTATAATAACTGATAGATTTGTCCAGGATGGACAAATTAGGAATGCATAAAGCAAGCACGTTTATTCACTTGTATTTTCATTCATTTCGAGATATTTCGTCGGTACCTTTTCGCCGGTTCTCTGTATACAAAGAGAGATTAGATGTTCGTTTTAATATTTTTTGACGGTGTTGAAATGATCATCTTTTCCATTACAGTGTACTCAGAGAATGGCAGGGATGTGCTGCCGAAATTTTCTCGAAATGGATGAAAGCACAAGTGAATGGGTGTAAGCTCTATACATTCTCAATAGGATAGAAGCCTTACCCCCGACGGCTATTGTGTCGTTGCATGCTACTTAGCCTACACCTACACCTAAACTAAATCGTCAATTGAAACTAAACTTAACTAATAAAGCGTCAAGCGAATGTGTGTCCCGTTTCTGTATCCGAATCCATGCAACTTTAGCCTACACCTAAACTAAATCATCAATTGAAACTAAACTTAACCAAATCGTCAGTTAAACCTAACACTAACGCTTCTTAGTATCCATCGAGCGTGTAATTGTAAAAAAAAAGTAATTCCATGGCTCTTGTCTATACGAACCTTACTTCGTCCGAACTGTTCCAATATGGCACTTCTGTACCTCCACAACAAGAGTTAGATGTACGTCGATACTCTCTCGAGAGTGCATGGGTTTTTCTTTAACGGTGTTTACCTTTTCCCCGATTTTGCCTACACACGTCTTAAATTATCGAAAGAGTATGAAATCTTATGACCTTATTCTAAGTGTATGAACACGTGACTGCATAAGAAGAGGGAAGTTAAGTTTCACATTGTGAAAGACGGTTTCGTTAGATATTACACTATGTGGGTATTTCACGGAGAAGAAGAAGTTGTTGAAACGGAAGATGAGGCATGGGTGTGTTTCCGTCAAAATTTGGCGTTCAGGAGTGAAAGACTCACTATGGCGCAAGCACACATGCAAAGCACGTGGCGCAAACGCCAAACCCCTTGCGCCAACGCCAAACGTGCAATGCACGGGCGCTAGCGCAATGCACAAGCACGCCATTTGCAACGCACGTAGCGCAAGCGTCAACCCTTTGCGCCAAGCGCCAAACGTGTAATGCACATGGCACAAACGCATCCTTTTTATGAAGCGCATGCTTTAGATTATAGCAAAAGCTCTATTTAGGGAAATATTTTCCTGTGTATTTCTAAAACAAAAGAATATTCTTTTAAAATAAGAAAATTCCCTAAATCAATGATCTAACAGTGTTCAAGCACCACTAGTTGATCAAAGGATCAATTAAGATCTCTCAATAAGAGATTCTCTGCAACTTTCCCAACTACTACTCCCATAAAAAGGAGTAGAGAGGGGGAAGATTAATCTCCCAGAGGCATAGAATCCATCGACATCGACATTCCGAGAGACATCCTGCAAACATTCAGAGATTAATCTCTAAACCGAGACCCAAGTCTCCATCTTCAAGAAGAAATTCCTCTCCTTGAAAATCTAACCCTAGATAAAAGAGAAAAACCACCTCTTCCTCCTTTTCTCGAAGCCTACGCTTCATCAGAGCTTCAGCTCTTCATACGAGATCGTACGATCTTGAGATTCATCTCCTCACTGCCGAGAGCTTAAGCTTTCATGAAGGAGTCGATCTCAAGATCCAAGATCTTGAAGGGAGAAAATCCTAACACTATTACCATAAAGATAAGAAAAGCCCTATGGACATATAAAAATCGAAGGTTTGGCTTTATGGAACCAAAGTTCCCATCAAGAAAACATATCGTCATGAGAAGGCGGTCTTTATGAGCTTTATGATCAAAAGATCATTGTTACAGAAGCTTAAGCTTCATAAAAATCTGAACTTTGAAAGGTTAACTTTTCTGGAAGAAAAAGACAGAGCTTAACCTTTCAGGTCTAGGCATTGCACCACATGCAATGCACGAGCGCCAACACCAATGGCTTTTCTCTTAAGAATGCACTGCGCTACGTACAATGCATGTGCGCCAGCGCCAGGCACAAGCGCCAACTTCATAGACAATGCAGCATATGAGCATAATGCAAGATGCACGTGAACCAATGCCATGCGCAAATAAAAGAAGGCAACGCCAGCGCCACGTATAGTGCTATGCACTAGAGCAACGCCAAGCGCATATGAGCGCCAAGCAGAACCCAAGGCTTTGTAAAATTAACTAATTGATTTTATGATCAATAGAGCTTAAGCTCTCAAACCATCTAGGTGGACCTAGTTCTACAAGAAGACTAAGTGTCCCTAGGTGAAGCTGTTGTTTCCCCTATGATCTAAGGATCAACCGAGAACATAATTCTCAAACCATTTGCATTGAACTAGTTCTCCAAGGAGGCTATATGTCCCTAGATGAGGCCTATACTCCCCAATGGGGAACCAAGTCAAAAGACTTGATTAGATGGAACTTAATTAGGTTCCCAATCTCAGTATAACTTATGGACTTCACAATATAAGAATTGAACCATAAGTTCATTCCCGTTGGCAAACCAAGATACCAACATGAGCCTAGTCAAGCAATGCTTGGACAAAAAATATAAAATATATATGGATTTGGACTAATCCGAGTCCTACGGGCGACGACGAAATTAGTCTCCGTATACAATCCAAGGGTAAACCAAATGACACGACACACGAAGAAAACAACCTGGAGTGTAGAATGTTGTTGACGTTCGCAACATCGTAATTAACTATAGGAGCTTGCGTCTATAGGAAAAATGTGTCCCCGCAAATAATAAATCTCTCACCCTGAGAAGAAACATGAAGTCAAATTACATCGGTCGCATCTATTCAAACCTCCGATATATGGAACTATAATCTCTTAGTGTTTTCCGAGAGGTGAATGGATCAACCTATACATCTGCCCTTAAATTCAGGTAAGATGTTCTGACGTTCAATCGTCTCCGATTTTCGGGGGTAAACAGGATGCAAGAAACTGAAAACGAATTCATTGAAACAGAAACTGAAGAGAAGTAAAGGATAGTAAAAGAAGTGGCGGAAGATGAATGACAATTTGAAGAAGATGAAGCCATCGAAAAAGATAATTCTGTATTCACGCCAATCGATGATATGGATGGGCATATAAATACCACTGGACTTCCTGATGATATGGAAAGCACTGAATCCTCATTATTGAAGAAGTACAAGGCTGACTCAAGAATGCCGTTATATCTAAATTGCAAAGGATTTTCAAAACTTTCCTTTTTCGTATGTCTCTCTTAGATCAAGTGCAAGAATAGATGGAGTAACCACCGAATTGGTACGAGTCATAAAAGAAAATCATAAATATCGGCCTAAAGAGTGGCAAGATCCATGCATGACCGTGTTTTGTTCCGGAATGAACATGCCACACTCAGAAACTGCCACGTGTGTTGGACCAATCGATTCAAGCCTAAGAAAGACTTTCATTCGAGTGATGTGCCAGTGAATATTCTTTGTCATTTTTCACTAATATCGAGGCTGCAGCGATTGTTTACGTGTGTGGAGACGGTATCCGAAATGCAGCGACACCATAAAATGCCTTGTGAAGAAGAAAAAGTGAGTCATCCTAGAGATTCAATATTATGGAAAGTTTTAGATGAAAAACATTCTACGTTCAGCTCAGACCCTCATAACACGAGGCTGGAAATTGCGCGGTTTCAGTCCATTTGGGATGGTTCGTGGTGGGCGTACTCACGGTACTTGGCTCGTATGGTGACTATCTACAACATGCCGCCATGGAAGGCTATGACGCAATCTTATTTTACACTGGCGCTTTTAATCGACGGTCCCTTGTCGCCTGAGAAACACATCGACATGTAGCTTTAATCCTTGATCGATGAGTTAAAGTCGCTGTAAGAACCTAGCGTGAGAACCTATGATGTACATGATAAACAATTTTTTCAGAAGCGTGTTATTGTGGACAATTAATGATTTTCCTGCCTACGGCATGCTGTCGGGGTGGAAAACTTAAGGTAAGCTCACGTGCACTTATTGTCATATTCATACGAGCCACATACGCTTGAAGTTTAGCGGAAAAGTGGCGTTTATGGGCCACCGACGTTTCTTGTCTATATCTCACAGATTCAGAATGAATAAAGAAATGTTCAATGGAAAGACGGAGACCGATAGGCCTCCTAAACTATTGTATAGTAACAACATACTGTAACAATGGAAAGATTATCATTATATCATGTTCGAAAAAACACAAAATAAAGAGACAATGCCATGCCCAACTAGTTGGAAGAAGCGAAGTCGCTATTTCAACTTCCGTACCAGTCCGATCTATCACTGTGCCATATTTAGATGTCATGCATATCGAGAATGGTGTCTTTGAGCACGTCATCAATACTCTGCTGTGTAAGGATAAAAAATGAAGGACAATCTTAATGTCCGTCGTGATTTAATGGATTTAGATGGTTTTTCCATTAGAGAAGAATTGCAATTTCAGCCTATGGCCGGTAAACCGAGTTATTACGAGATTCCAGCGGCAATCTACAGCCTGAACAAAGAGGAGAAAAGGCAGTTCTTGCTGGTATTGAAAGAATTGAAAGTCCCAACGGTTTCTCATCAAACATTACCAAACATGTACAGGTAGAAAACGAAAAAATTGTAAGACTTAAGAGCCATGATTGCCACATACTGATGTAATAACTTCTTCCGTTATGCCTCAGAGTATTAGTAAAATCAGAAGTTGGTCTCGTGCTTAACGACTTTTGCACGTATTTTCGCCAATTGTGTTCCGAAAATGCAGATGTCGGTGAGATAGTGAAACTCGAAAAAGATATTTCTTTGATCCTCTGCAATCTCTAAATTTTCTTTCCAACTTCTTTTTTCGACATTACCGTTCACATGTTTGTCCATCTAGCAACCAAGTTCAAGATTGGCGGTCCGGTGCTTTACAGTTGGGTATATCCTATCGAGAGGTATGAAAATGTTTATTATTCATCATTTAAATTTCAAAATATCATCGTGGTAAATTAATATCTAAAATCTTTTAATATATACCTATTAATTTTAAAAAACTATATCTGTAACAAGTATCGTCCTGAAGGTTCGATCGTGGAAGATTATCTTTTGGAAAAAGCAACGTTTTTCTGTACTCGTTTTCTGAACGACGATGTTAGAACGAAACTGAACAAACCGCCGCATGTGCCTAATGGTTCAATTGGAGTAGGAAAACTAAAAAAGGTCTTACGATCTCATTTGCAGTGTACATGCATAAATCTTGCTAACCAGCGAATATTTTACTACATATGCAGAATAAGTAATAATTTCATCCATTTAAACGTCCAAAATTAAATTTAATCTAACTGATCTAACTTATGTAAATTACGAACAGCTCGCACAAAACTGAATTTGTGCAATCGAATCTTAAGTTGTCGGACGATAGAATCAAAAAAGAACAGAACCACACTTTTGTCGGTTGGTGTAGAAAAGAAATCGACAGACAATTGAATCGTGGATGTTTACTGCCAAAAACTGGACCGAGACATTGAGACGTCTTGCCTAAATTTGGGGGCAGATGCTATTGGATATATCCATCCACCTCTCTGAAAATAACAAGTTGATTTATGGCACTGTATATCAGAGATTTGGATAGATGCGACTGATGTAGCAGATTTTATCAGATTCTCCCTCATTTGTGAAGGGTTTTTTTTATTGTGGGGACGCTCTTCCCTGCAGGCACAAGCCCCTTCAGTTAATTACGTTATCGCATTGCGATAATAACTTTCTCCTTCTCCAGTAGTTCATTTCGTGTCGTGTTATATTTGGTTTATTTTGGTTGCCCGTGGATTGTATACGGAGACTAATTTATGTCGTCGCCCGTAGGGCGCAGATTAGTTCAAATATGTATATTTTAGATTTGGGTTTGGGTCAAGGATTTGCTTGACGAGATCCATATTCGTAGCTTGGTTTGTCAACGAGAATGAACTTAGAACACAGATCTCATAAAAATGAGGTCCATCAGTTCATGAGATATTTGGATTTGATCTAAGGATCGTTAGTCATATTTGAGACTAAGATCAACTTAAAAACAAATGAGCATATGGGCCCATTTATATTGGTTTAAGTACATTACGGTTCATTATCGCCATATTTGGAGCGAATATTAGTTTAAGGACATTTCGGTCCAACATCACTGTGTTTGGGACGACGCTATAGTTTAGGGACATCTCCGTGAATCATTCCTATTTTAGGGACAAATGTCAGTTTAAGGACATTTCGGTCCAACATTCCCATTTTGGGACGAATAGATGTTGGTTGTTGGGACCCACCACCTCTCTGAAGATGTTAAGAAATTAAAACGACATATATCATAGGTGTGAAAAGATGTACTCTTGAACCAAATTCCGTATTTGAGAGAAGAGATCATGGTGAATCTAAGAACCGTTAGTCTTGTTTGAGACTAAGATTAACTTAAAAGGTACGGAATGAAAATCGTTAGTCATGTATGTGACTAAGATCAGTTTGGATATCACGAACATAAGCTTAGCTAATTTGGGCTAAGATTGGGTTTCTGTAACACCCAGCAGTGCTAAGCACTCAGTTGCATATAGCGCTCACGTGTATATCACGTGAGGCGCTATAATAGTGCTAAGCACTAATTTTTTTCCAGCGCTCTCGTGTATTTCACGTGAGGCACTCAGGTTTGGCTTCTTTTGAGTGCTCACATGTATTTCATATGAGGTATTGAGTTTTGGCGCTCACGTGTGTTTCACGTGAGGCGCTGCACTAGTGCTAAGCACTAAACTTTTCTATTTTCTGGCGCTCACGTGTATTTCACGTGAGGCGCTCCAATAGTGCTAAGCACTAACTTTTCCGGCGCTCACGTGTGTTTCACGTGAGACGCTCCAATAGTGCTAAGCACTAACTTTTCCGGCGCTTACGTGTGTTTCACTTGAGACGCTATGTAAATTGGCATTGAGTGCCCGCATGCTTTTTATGTGAGGCGCTGAGTTCTTTTTGGAGGTTTAATCTCTGTTAATATTTTTAGATAACTTAAATCTCTGTTAATGGTATTTTGACCGTTAAAGATTACCAAGATCACTATTTTGAGGATCTGGGATCATATTCTTTAAGAACTAAGTTCTTGATTTATGATGAAACTAAGTTCCTGGAGTATTATGGACTCCTTCTTCATGTTCTTCTCTTATGTTATTTTCAACCTTATTCTTCCCTGAATCCTTGATTCTCAAGAACAAGATCTTCTCGATGAGAATTAAATTCTCGACTTGTGGAAGACTTGTCTTATGGATCTCAGATTCAGAGAAAGAACTAAGTTCTTTTAAAAGGGTTAAACCATTAGATATGATATGATAGGTAAAGGAGATATTTTGATCTCTGCTTTTTTCTTTACGTAGGGTTTTAAGAGGAAGATGACCTTTCTTCTTTACTGAGAATTAAATTCTCTGTTATTTGTGGAACCTATTAGAAAACCCTTTGTATATTTTTACATAAACTTCTGGGGGGTTTCCTCTCCTTCTTTTTGCTCCTATTTATAGAAGAAGAAGAAAAATCAATTTGTTGAGAAAATCTCTCATTGAGAGATCATAATTGATTTCATAATCAATCAAATTGATCTTTTAGATCAACCGGTGAATTTTATTCACCGTTGGATTTTTAATCCAATAGCTCTATATTTAACAGAGAAGATTTCTTTTTATTTTAATAAGATTAGAAAGATATTTTCTTAACATAGAATTTTATTCTATCATATGGTTTAATTGGTGATATTTTATCACCATTAGATTTTAAATCCAAACATTCACTGTTAGAAAAAGATCTTTCCATATTAGAAAGATCAGGGAAAATATTTTCCAAATAGAATTTAATTCTATCACATAGAATTTAATTCTATTAGATGATTTAATTGGTGATATTTTATCACCACTGGATTTTAAATCCAAGATTCTATGTTAGAGAAAAATCTTTCCATAATAGAAAGATCAGGTAAAATATTTCCCAAATAGAATTTAATTCTATCACATAGAATTTAATTCTATCAGATGAGAGTATTTTAAATTGGGGCGCTCATATATTTTGCATGTGAGCACTGCCAAAAGAATGCGGTAAGGGAACTCACGTGTTTAATACGTAAGGGCCATCATAAGATTTAATTCTATCTAAATCCGGTACTCGCATGCTTTGCATATGAGTGCTCACGTGTTTAATACGTAGACGCTGCTATAAGATTTAATCCTAATTGCATCAGGTACTCGCGTGCTTTGCACGTGGGGGCTATCCTCCATTTTTTAAAAAGGAACAGCAAGCTTTGACCAAAAATTTTGGCGCGAACAGTGGAGAGCATATTAGTAAAGTGATTCATGACTTTTTAAGCGGTCTAATTACTGTAGCTACGTCTACAACTGGTACGGGGTTTCTAGCTATAAATTTGAGATCGAAAGGACATAACGTATTAGAGCTACATAAAATAGTAGCGTCGCAACCGTCGATGAACACGAAAAACCCTACTTCGATGTTCTTGAGGAAGTTATAGTGGTCTTATACATGCATAAGTCTGTCCCATTTAATATATTCCAATACAGATGGTACGATACCAAATCTGAATGGGGTATGAAGATCGATGAATACGGTATCACTTTGGTTAACACCCAGCGGACAGCCTACGAATACGATAACTTTATCTTTCCCTCAATGGTAACACAAATATATTATTCTCAGGAATTAAAGAGAGTCGGCTGAAGTGTTGTTTGTCGTTAGAAACTGGGAGATTATTATAATGTGCCGATGTTGAATATCTCTGAAGATGAGAGTAACGAGAAAGAGGTGCTAATAGAACTCAGTTCTTCTATTGAACGTACCAACGATCACACTTTTGCGCCGTTGAACAATACATTAGTAAGACGTTTTATCGGCCAATTGATTATCATAGATAAAGATTTTGAGAATCCGTCTAAGAAATCTTCAGTTAATATACCGAAGTGACGTGTTAGGTAATAAAAATGAAATAAATGTTTTAAATTGTATAATAATTATAAGTAATGAAATAATATTTGGATATATATGTAGGGTCTGATGGCAGGCCCAGACAGATCTGGACGTCAGAAGAAAAGATGTCTAGTCGAGCTTGGCCAGAGCTCTAGGCCAGCCCCAGTAGATCCGGCCACCAATGAGATTGGTACACCTATAGAAGTAGACCCGCTTACCCTACTATCGCCTCAGCGGATTCGGGTACCCCAGTCACTCCTATACCTAGTATATAGTTTACTCATTTAAAATTTAATATATCATTACAATGTAGTTATCTATTGAATTTTAAGTTATCTATTAAATTCTATTGACGTATAGTTGAGTTTGGACAGAGCTCCAGGCCAGCCCTAGCAGATCTGACCACCAATGAGATTGGTGCATCTCTAGGCGTAGATCCGCCTACCCCTACTATCTCCCCAGCCGACCCGGGCACCCCAGTCACTCCTACACCCGGTATATAGTTTACTCATTTAAAATTTAATATATCATTACAATGTAGTTATGTATTGAATTTTAAGTTGTCTATTAAATTTTATTGAATCATCTAATAATTTATTGTTTGTAGATCCACGTTCTACTGATGGGATGGCGTCTAGCGTCAGTTCTAGCGGCACGTTAAGGACATCAGGGGCATGTGTAATCGTTATTGCTTAAAAGATTTTAAATAACAATTGTAATTTAAATTTATCAAATTCTGTATATATACTCAGAATATTATAATATTTTTTCTGTATATCTTTTTGCAGGCTCCAACAGTGTTAGGAGGAGGGGTTGTTCTCAGCCAGCCAGCTCTAGGACAGTTGAAAGAACCGGACCCTGCACGCTGCTGTTCAATGAGCAGGATGTGCCTGTTGGCGACAACACCGCCAAGTGGGGATTATATGGGCCACGAGGTCCGGACATACTATCGGTACCCGCTCTATATTAGGTGAGACTCGTGCCAGACAGACCATGCCCGGGCTTTTTTTTGAGTTGGACACGATATCACATATCCTTTTAAATATTTAAATTTCAATTGCTGTTATACATATAATTTTGTAATTTCAGACCCGGTGAAATTACAGGTTCATCGGCGTTCCCAGCGAGAATGGCATGAATGTGTCGTTCGATGCACATCGTGCCGTTGCCTGGGCCTAGACGAGATGCAGAATATCAAGAGAAGATGCCGTTGGGTAGTAATGAATCTTTACTATCAGGCCTCGGTCGCGGCGACTGAGGAGCAGCAAGGGCAGATGCTGGATCAGATAGCGGCGGATGTCCAGAGAGATGATTGGCTGTGGCTGGTCGACTACTTTTCTCGTACCGATGTTCAAGTAAAAATTTAATTTTAAAGATTTTAACAATATAACATGAAATCATATTTTGAAATATAATATAATCTTTTTTTATTTGCAAGGCGGAGTCGGTTTGCAACACGCAGAACCGAAAAACGGTGTAAGATCCCGCGTTATCCTGGTCCAAGAAAAGCGCACGCGGGCCAGCACACAGCACCTCTTTGTGAGTATCTCGATGCTTAAAAATATATGTTTTCTTTGTCGCAAATTATTTATTAAAATAAATCTTAATTTAATCGTATAAAAAGAAAGATCCTGCCAAATACAATCCTGTCGCGGGATGGGCCGCATTACATAGGGACCCAGTGAGTACATAGTAAGTTTCATATAATCAAGTCGATTGTGTATTTTAAATTAACACATATCTATATATCTATATAAATTATTTGCATAGCCAGTTCCAAGAGAAGACGGCCCCTATAAGACTTATCCCTAACGACTCGATTACCGCCATTACGCCTGTTCTCGACGAGCTGTCCGGTGGGTATCACGATGGGTATGAGCGCGGGGTTAGTCCTGGGGCCCACCGACTCTTGACTGGGAGTGAGGCCATCCACGGGTATGCCATGACCCAGACGCAGGCAGATACAGCAGCAACGTCGGTAAAGAAGATTCGATCACTCCGTGAGGAAAATCAACAGACACGACAGCAGCTGCAGGCTCATCGGAGCGGGTCGAGCATATAACGCGGCAGTAGGAGGAGGCCATGCGGCGGGTCCTACGAGACGTGTTAGGTACTATGTTCAGGTCACGGGACAACGATGGAGGTGCATCGTCCCAACGACCTTAGATCATGTACATTTGTTTTGTATTATATATTTTTCGTATATTTTTTCGGATGTATATTATAGAGATTTGTATATTATTATCTGCGATTTTCTGTGTTCTTTCATATTATTTGTTGATTATTATAATTGTGTGCGATTTGGTGATGTTATTATTTTGTATTGCTTGTTGTAAATGAAAGCAACGCACGTGGTGTTTCCGGTTTAAAATATATATATATATCTAAATATTGATAATGGTTCCAACTGTTACCAATAGGTAGCAGGCATCTGATATATTTAAGATATCATTACCATGTATATCTCTATGTTAATGGTTCCAACTGTTACCAATGGGTGGATGTAAATGATATTTGCTATAAAATGCAACTCATTTGTAACAGTTTTAACCGTTACTTAAAGGGGTAACGGTAACGGTTCACACCATTACCACACTTCTGGTGACGGGGTTTTAGATAACGGCTGTATAATGGTTCTAACCGTTATGAAACACCCCCTCTGTAGTAGTGGAACCCTCAATGAGCATATTATTCCACACCGTTATTAAAAGATGAAGCACCAAAACAATTTTCAGGGATAGAAAATTTTGAGTAGATTTTATCGTGTCATTCCAGTAAGGTTCTAATCGTTTTAACTCAGATGGTTTTTTCAATAAACAAAAAAAATGGAAGCGATCCGAAAATAACGAATTGTTGAGTGTGTGGAAGAAAAAAGTATATTATGGAATCTTTCTTACCGGAAACATCTGTTGATTCGACACAATATTGATGTCATGCATATAGAGAAGAATGTGTTTGATAATATTGCTGGCACATTATTACAGGGCGATTCTAAGTCCAAGGATAACTTGAGTGCTCGCGAGTGCTTGGAGGAGTTTGGAATTCGACAGGAATTGCATCCGATACTTCGTGATGATGGTGTCTATGAATTACCAGGTTCGAGCCACACAATATCGAAATAGGCTATGAAAATATTTTGTGAGGTGCTAAAGAGCATCAAAACCCTAGATGGGTACTCCTCTAACATAGTAAAAAATGTGCAGATCGAGCCACCAAAACTCTTGAATCTTAAAAATCACGATTGCCATGTCTTTCTGCATCAATTGCATCCAGTGGCTCTTCGACATAATTTGTCATCCAATGTCACCAAAGTTTTGATAGAGTATTACGACTTTTTTAATAAACTTTGTTCTAAACTGATAGATGCGTCCAAATTCAAGGAGTTGCAAAAGAGTATTGTTGAAACTCTCTGTAACTTGGAGATGATATTTCCATCATTTTTTTTCACCGTCATGGTTCATTTTTCTATGCATTTAGCTTCAGAGGCAATAATTACTGGACCTGTTTCATATAGGTGGATGTATCCAGTAAAAAGGTAATATATTTTTTCAGTCAATTGTGTTAGTTAATTCATTATAATATTCACATTTGTCTAAATTATTCGTTAACGTTTTAGATACTTGGGATTCTTGAAACGGTAAGTGCACAATCGAACTCGACCGGAAGGGTCAAATAGCCGAGAGTTATTGCGCTAACGAATACCTCAACTTCACTTCTCGTTACTTGCGTGAAGTTGAAATAAGATTAAACCATTCTTCTCAAATTAACAATGACCAGCTATCCCATCCACAATAGGAGGATCGATCTTACCAGTGGGAGTAGCTCGATCAAGCGCATCGTATATCCTTAATAATCTTGAAATTACTGCCGATCACAAAAGGTATATAAATTAAAACTTTTAATCGCGTCAATATTTTGAGTGTCTATATCTATATATGCCTAAATAATTAATACTGTTATTCTTTTAGCCGACATATTGAAGAACTTACGAATGCGATTTCCAGAAAGAGTGCTAATTGGAAAATTAATCAAGAACATAAGAAACGCTTTCCACGGTGGTTCCGTAAATACGTATGCATGTCTTGTATATTTCATATTTCACATGCATATATCATATATAGCTTATATATTTTACGTGTATATGAATTGTAGATTGAAGATGACATAGTAAAAGGGATGCAATTCCCAGATATAATCGTGTGACTATCTAAAGGTCCTATTGCAAAAGTGAATCGATACGGTTCATATTGTATTAATAACCTAAAATTTCTTACAACCGAGAAATTGACTACCTAAAACAATTGGATTTATTGTCCATTTGAACAAACGTGCTTCTCAAGTTCCAATGATCAAAGAACGCAGGGAGAAAAAAAGAATAGTACGGTCAGCTCGAGAATATAATGGAGCTATTTTACGGAAGTAATGAGCAAGAAAGATTTATTATGTTCAAACTTTGTTGGTGTGCTTGCATCCAGATGGATGAGTTCGGTTTTCAGTTTGTCAATCTCAAAAAAGAAATTTATCGAGATGATAAGTTCATGTTAGCTTCACAAGCTGAGCAGTGTTTCTATGTCAAAAATCCTAATCGTGAAGAAGTTTGGATTGCATAACTTGCACGTCCTAAATCCCTGTTCGATATTTCTACCAACGAGATTGACCTTGATGAAATAGATCCGGTTGACATATGAAAACCCTTTACAGTTGTAAACAATTGTAATCAATTGATATATATTATAAACTTTGCAGTTGTAAAAACTTATAATCACTTGCATGTAAATGATATATGAAAAACTTTGCAGTTCTAATCACTTGTAATGTATTGATTTATTAGTTTAATGATTTATGTATATTATATATTTTATACCGTTATTACTCTTGCATGAAACAAATGGGACAAAAAGGCATAATCGGAAAATTTACCAAAATATTTTCTTCAAATAAAAGAGATCGAGATACTTCCTCCTCGACACAGCTTGATCCTGAGAGTAGAGGTATATATTATGAGTTTTAAATAATCATCGATCGCATTATTTTATTTAAATAACTATTGCATTGATTCTAATAAATTAAAATGTGTAGGTACATCTGATCAGGAGGATGCAGGTCCATCAGTGCAGTATGATCCGTATACACATCTAGACGAGCAGTGCACGAACATGAGTAGGGAACCTGGGACGTTCTCGGATCCCGTCACCGATGAGTGGATTCATACATTGCTTCTTCCTCGCGATCAACAAAATAAAAAGCCATATAGAGATAGGGACAATGCGAAGACAATGACGCGGTGGGCTGCTGCTCGACCTCAAATCGATATGATGATAGAGACAGCAAACACGAGTATTGATGAGGCACGAGCTATTAGGGATAATCTGGCCCGGTTTGAATACTACGGAAGAGGTGTTGCAAACGAAATTACGAAATACGATATGCGTGGAAAAAGGACAATTCTGCAATGGATAAGTAGGAAGCCCGTAGGTCCTGATATGTGGGCTACACATTTCCACGGTTATATCGGTATTCTCGTCCGTAATACCGACTTCTGGAACGTGGGCTTCACATTTGTAGATAACCCTTGGGAAGCATACATGTGGACTTGGCGCTCACTCTTGGTAATACGTAACTCAACTATCTTTCAACATTACATGCATATATGTTATGTGTTATAGATTTATTAAATAATATATTTATTAATCTGTATTACAGAAACATTTCATCTTAGAAGACGATATAGACGGGCATTGGATGCATTTCCGGTATGAAATATCACAAATATTCAAGAGATGGCATCAAAAATTGAAGAAAAAGTTTAAACAGTCAGAGAAATTTACGGATGATTGGAAATGTTTTTCCGCTCTTCCCTACATCATCTTTAGAGATCAGTTTGTGTTTCTTCTATTGCATTGGGATACACCCGAAATAAAGGTAATTAAAATATACTTAAATAATTTGAATACCGAATTTAGATTAAATTAAATTTAGAGATATTTTCTTCTGAATAAGCAGAAAGTATCAGAAAGGAATAAGCAGAATCGAGAGAAAGCCATATATGACTATTATGTTAGATCGGTTCCCGCTGATCAGTATGGGGCTATTTTGGTTAGCTTATCTTTAATTATATAAATGTTCGATTTTTCAATTTCATCGTTACATATCTTCACGTATAAATAAATCAAATATCTGTTGCATGAGAAGGATGGGGAAAACCCGAGCCTCTATGAGACTTGAAAAATATTGCACATGAAAAAGGGTATGTCAGAAGAAAGAATGGATATAGCCACTCAACATGTGGTAAGCTTGCATTTTTCAATTCTTTTAAGTAAATTAATTACACTTATTAATTTCGTAAAAAAAATTTATTATTGTTTTATTTATCGAAGGAGGATTTCGAGAAGGCGGAAAGGAGCTATCGGGAATCAAATCCCGAATATCCGGCCAACGATCCTCTTCTTACAGAGGCCAAGATATCTATTATAAAGCATCTTTTCCCTTAGTCGAGGGGACACGATCGTATTCCCCTATACGGTGGTCCCGTTAGTCTTTCACGATCTGTTTTTAGAAGAACTACTTCAAATTCATTGACCACTCTCTCCAACCAACAATCAGCTGAGACACAACGGATCAATGAGCTAAAGGAGCAGCTCAAGAGGAGGGATGAAGCAGATAAGAAGAGGGCGGAAGATGAAGCAGCTTGGAGAGCTCAAATGGAGGCGCGGTGGGAACAATTCTCGGAATAATATGTTCCTCCTTCGCAATCGTGGTCAACCCAGGATCGATTGCCACCACAGCCAGCATATTACTCTTCTCCGACGTAGCGACGGTATTACCCTCCGCCATCATAGGGAACATCATATCATCTTTATCCTCCGCCTCCGCAATCATAAGGAGGGTACTACCTTCGGCCTCCGCCATAAGATCCTTATTACCCTAACCATCCGCCACAGGAACCGTAACCCTGATCAGCCGACCCCACAGGGAAGGTTATTAAGTAACTTTTTTTTGTTGGAGGACTTCAACAATATGAATCAATACTATTCAAGACGAGCTTCTGATGGCGATGATAGCGGTAGGAGTTAGTGAGGTACGTATAATTATTATTTACAGAAATTTGAGCCTACAATTAAACTGTGTCGAGTTTTGATATTTAAAATTCATATAGTGTATTCGTAGGGTTCTTATACGTTAACGACGAAAATATTATGCTTTGACGATGGAAGTGGCGGGAGTTAGTGAGATACGCATATATATGTGTCAGTATAGTTAACATTGTTTCGAAGATTATGATTTGAGTTCATATGTTTATATATTTATTTGTTTCGATTCACAGGGTTGAGTGAACTGCGATTGCGAGTGATTTGGAGATTTTTTTCGTATTGTTGGACATATATATAGCATATGTATTGTGTTGTTCGTATTTAAAACAATTTAATTTATGTATACTTGTTTATTAAGAATTTAGTTCATATGTGTTTGATTGAGTTGTTGATATTGGTGGATATATCGTGGATAATGTTTATATGTTGGTTTGTATGCGTATGTATTCGTATTTGTTGTTGATCTTATTGGATATGTTGTAGATTGTGCATATATATTGATTTGTATACGAAACACTATTGTGGCGTAATATATTATGATTTTGTGTATTATTGTATTGAATATAACATTTTTCTGTAGATTTTTTTCAGGAAAAATAGGTATTAGCGACCGTATTAGTTATAGGAACGGTCGCTAATACATTATACCGTCCGCTGATATTAGAAAATAGTTAAATTTGTTGGGATGTCCACGTGTCTCCTTATTAGCGATAGGAGAAAACGGTCGCTGATACATATATTAGCGACCGTTCATGAACGATCGCTGATACATATATTAGCGACCGTTCATGAACGATCGCTAATATACATATCAGCGACCACCCAATCAGTGACCGTGTTTTATCGACCGTTTAAAATATAAACGATCGCTAATATATATGAGCGACCGTTTATTATTTTTTGGGGCTGTTTCATACGTAATAGTGATTGTATATAGTAGTGTTTCTATATTATTCTCTCTATATAAAGTATTTGCATAGCCGGTTCCAAGAGAAGACGGTCCCTTTAGGACTTGGCCGAACGCCTTGCGCCTGTCCTCGACGAGCTATCCGGAGACCGGACTGTACGGGAAGTGTTACCGGCAGGCTTTTACAGGAGTTGGAGCGGGCTTGCTTGCTGATCTTCTGATCGCTCAATACCCGGGTAGCCGTTACGTCCAGCTAGTACCGCTGACGGCTTGTAGGTGCTTGATGTGATCATCACCTACTGCCGGCGTATTGACGAGTCTTTAGAGTCCTACACAGAGCTTTTACTGGCTTAGGCAAAACGAAATAGGAGCGCATATGTGATATGTGCGAGACCGAGAATAATGCGTGTATGTGATACCGTATTCTATTCTCGCGACTTTTTGTATCGGTCGGTTATATATGATATAGCCCGGTTATCGAATCAAGTGTTGATTCGATAAGTCGATACAATGGATGTTAGCCGGTTATATGAGATATGACCGGATTATTAAGTCAAGTGTTGATTTAATAATTAAGTGTATAATTGTATATTATATATACTAATTTACATTTACTAACACTTGTTCACTTTACGGTTTTTCTCACATGTACACTACTTTAACATATATATATATAATATATGTTAAAATGTGTTATCTTATTGTATCATGGTTGATGATACAACATTCATGTGTGTATGAGACATACACCATTTTATGTATTATGGTGGGTTATGATTATTTAAGATAATTACAAAATTAGTGGAGTTTTGGAATGAGCATGAAGCTTGTAGAAGCTTACTTTGCTTTGACAAAGTCTATTAGCTTTGTCTTTACCTTAGATTCCTTTTAACCCAACCATAATCAATTAGCTATGGTTATGGCTCTACAAGGGTTAGGATATGATACCCACTCACCATGGTTACCCTAGACACTTGATCATTATCCTCTTCACTTTCTTTTGTTCATCTTCTTCTTCATTGAACAAGAGAAAAAGAAAACTAGGGTTTGATCTAAAGTGAGAAAGATTGTGAAAAACAAAATTCTAAAGAGAACCCACTTCCTATTTCTCCATCCTCTACTAGACTAGCACTTTAGTTTAGGGTGTTTACTTCACTAATTCTCTAGTTAGTGAAGTAAGAGCTTGAGTCTGAATTCCCTCGACGTAGATCATCTTCGGCCTCGGAGACTTCAAGCAAGGTCGCATCCTTTGCGTCGTGAAGCCATGCAAGAGCCCGGGAGAATCTTGATCGCAGCGAAGGGACTTCAACAAGGAGCAAATGAAGTGAAGGACCGATCTACAAAGGTTGTATTTCGTATTCCCTTTAGAGTAAAGTTGTTTACTTGCCATTTGATTCGCCTAAACTCTAGTATACGATCTTGCTTAGGCTTGTTAGGCACCTAAATTTTTTAAACGAACATGGTCGATACCTTGTAGAGCCTTGTTGGTATGCCTAGTAACCCTACAGTGGTATCAGAGCCTAGCTAGAGTATTAGGCGATGTGTTAACGAAGTTAAAACCCCGATCGAACCCGAAAACGACAAAACGACCCCCTCTCTGGACTTTTTTCAAAATCTGTGATTTTTCAGTATTAAAAATACCTAAAAAAATTCAGCAGGGTTTTATAAGAATTGTGGTGAAACATGAGAGCATGCGCCGTCCAATCCACTGCGGAACCGCGGCCGTACCCTGCTTGGGCCGCGGTTCCGCGGCCGTACAGAGGAGACATGCTATCATTTTTCCACTGTAATTCATATTCCTGTTATTGTTATTTTCTGGGTATTTTTAAATTAACTCAAATGTTGAGTATTTTGGGGTTTATTTTGTAATCGTCGATTCAATCGGAGAATTTAATTTTGTTATGTTATTCCGGATAATTTAGAAAGTACTAAAATGTTCGAACGGATATCATTAACTCAATTTTTCCCGGCACAAAAAACATTCAAGTGTTGAATTTTTCTCGGGTTTAAATCTTTCGGAAAAAACGTGCATGTGATGCGATGGACCATCTAGAAGACAACAAACCTTAACTCGATTATGTGACCGTCTTGAACTGCCCTTTGAACCTTAGGGTTTGGGGCGGTACGGCGTGCCACATGTGAGGCGTTGGCTTGACTCTTCTACGGCTGGACCGTTGCTACTGTGACGTTTTCTGAAATTTTTGAACTCCGCTCAAGTGTTGAGCTATTTAGGAAATCTTGGGTATTTGATTATTCGATCGGAAAGTTTAATACTGTCTATTTATCTGGAATGTGATACAATATGTGGAATTCATACAGTTGGGCATGAAATGCGAAATATATGATATTTCGGATTTACGACGTCTAAAGAGATTGTGGATTCCAAATGTTGTAGTTTTACACTTTCTTTTCTGTGACCGTAAGTGTAATATGTGATATCGCCAGTTTCGTTGTTATATGTCAACGACAATTGGGATGCGCATATTTACTTACGTTGATGACATGTGATATTATGTGTTGCTGGATATGTTATATTGGATCGTCGCGTTCTGAATAGCCGGGGGTTTTATGTGAGATGAGGGTTTTTTATTTTCATTCATGTAAAATTAAATATATGTAATATTATTTTATTGGGACACTTCCGGGTTAAGGTTGATGTCTCCTTTTGTATATTATTTACTTTTCCGCACTAGGATAGACCCAAGGAGGGGAGCATAAGTAACCGGGTTCTAGGGTCCAGTGGGAGACCAACTCGAGGAGTCGAGTCCGGGTCTCCTAACCCTAAAATTGGAAGGGTTGCTCGCCGCTCTCATAGGGGTCTAGGGGTGTGGGTTTGGCTATTCATCGCGACCGTGAAATCCGTGTTTTATAGAGGCTCAAAATAAAACACGGACGTCCTAGTAAATCCAATATTTCATATGTTTCTTCTGCTGCGATATCTGTGATGTGATCATGTGATGTTCTGTGATAAATAATGTATATAGTATATATGATATATTATATAGACGTTACTTATGTTTTACACCCGCGCTAGCCATGTCCGGCTCTGCCGTTAGTTACCTAACCTAACGGTGCACGAGGAGACATCGAGGCGAATGCGGATGACATAAGTGTACGTCGTATTTATCTATGATGTTTAGGTGATTTAAATGATGGGACTTCATTAATGTGATTAATGAAAGAAAAGAAACCTAAAAGATGTTATAGAATCAAATTTTCAAATAAAAAGGGTAGCTACAGTTTTGCTTTGCATAGCGATATATATGATATATCCTGCACCTTATTCGATGGGGAAAGAGCCAAGATCCCTTCACCGGGAGTGTTGGGGTAAAAATTTACACCCCGGTTGACCAAGTCAAAATCAAAGTCAACCCCAAACCAGGTGGGCCCAAGCCCAGGTCAAGCGGGCCCATGCCCAAGTCGAGCCCGCGGCCAGCCTCCCCATGCCAACAACAAAATCATGTAATAAATAATTTTTATGTAATTGTTTATGCATGAATGAAAACAAAATGGGCATAAAGCCAATATTTTGTAAGCCCATGGCTTATGTGCAAAAGTGAAATGGCACATGAGCCATGGGATGGCTAAAATGCCATTTTCGTAAAGCCCAAGGGGCTATATGTAAATATGTAAGCCTATATAAGGCAAAATGATGATGAATAAAGCAACACTTTTTCATTCCCCCAAAAACTAGGGTTCTTTGTGCCTCCTGCTCCTTCTCAAAGGTTCTAAACCTTCTCAATTCTTTTGAATTAAATCAAGAGTTTTCCTCTTTCTTTTCCAAAACTAAGTAGTTTTCCACCACAAAACCCACAAAGGGGAACTCAGATCTCCCATCAGATCTCAAAAAGGAGTGATTTTTAAAATCTCCTACTTCTTGATCTTCAAGATCCGGCCAAACAACAGAAGGAAGAAGAAGAACCCCCTTCATCAGCTTCAAAACATCCCAGGAGTTTAACTCCATACATATATACATAACAAATATTTCCTTTCTGAAGCATAGCTTCTGTTTCTTAGGCTAAAAGCCTCTTTTTCTCGCCAGCGCTCAAGCGCAGAGCGCCCGCGTGCCGACACGTGGCGCGCTTGCGCTCAGGCGCAAGCGCCCGAGCGCAAGTCGCCCCGGTGCCGACACGTGGCGCGCTTGCGTTCAGGCGCAAGCGCAAGTCGCCCCGGTGCCGACACGTGGCGTGCTTGCGCCCAAGCGCAAGCGCTCGAGCGCAAGTCTCCTCCGTGCCGACACGTGGCGCGCTTGCGCTCAAGCGCAAGCGCTCGGGCGCAACTCGCCCCAGTGCCGACACGTGGCGCACTTGCGCTCAAGCGCAAGCGCTCGAGCGCAAGTCTCCCCCATGCCGACACGTGGCGCGCAGGCGCTCGAGCGCAATTCACCCCCATGCCGACACGTGGCGCACTTGCGCTCAAGCGCCCAGCGCTCAAGCGCAGATCGCCCACATGCCGACACGTGGCATTCTAGCGCCTGAGCGCACAGCACCTAGGCGCACAGCGCCCAAGGTGATTCCCCCACGCATCCTTTGGATGCTTTCCCCCCCCTTTTTTTTTCCTTATGTATATATATATACATATACATATGTATACATATTTGCACACACATGTACCCCACGACACTGTCCCTGTAGAAAAAAATTTCTAACGGGGCGCTGCCCCGCACCCCGTAAGGGGGCTGCTAGCCCCCTTGACCCCCAGCTCGCTATCCGGGTAGCGGGACGCCCGTAAAAACTCTGTGTGGCTCCCGATATATCCAAACCCCCCTTTCAAAACACGACACACGTACAATGCACATTGAGTTCGCATGACCAGTTTAACCCGTTAATCGGAGGTTCCCTCGCCCCAAAGGCGAGGGGTAATTAACGACAGCTTAGTCCGCGGCTGCCGGAGATTCGGATCCCCACAATCAATAAACCCCGGCCTACCCTAGACAGGGAGAATCTGTAGTACGCCTGACAAGCGTGCGCGTATTCCCATCTCAATGGGGTGACGAAAAACATCCTACAGATTCTGTCACGTCCGGTGGGACCAATCTCTCCTCCCATATTTCGGGTTAAGCGTTCAAGCGAACTCAATCTATATACATGTCTATATTTATACTAAAATAATGCTTTTTTCATGAAGGTTTTCAAGCAATCACTTTCCAACGATGTCTCCGATGATGAACTCAGCTCTCAGCACTGCTCCCGTCTCCTACACAATAAAGATAGACTCCAGGACGGTTCTTCCGGCCAGTCTTGGGCGACAATGGGAGGAGGAGCCGCTACCATTTGGCTCTATTATGTTCGTGTCAGCTAACGCCGTCCCAGCTCCTCAAGCCCCGGCGGCAGACAAACCGGTCTCGAAAGGTAAGAGACCAAATGTGGTAATCTCGAGGGCGCCCCAACCCAAACGCAAGTCGGTATCTGAACGACTTTCCTTGGCCCCAACTGGGGGCAAGGCCATCAACACCGACAAAGCAACAAGACCTCTTGAGCAAGCTCCGACGGTGCCCTT
This sequence comes from Agapanthus africanus, assembly GCA_030015575.1. Lineage (NCBI taxonomy): Eukaryota > Viridiplantae > Streptophyta > Magnoliopsida > Asparagales > Amaryllidaceae > Agapanthus > Agapanthus africanus. The sequence continues at coordinate 377,921,885 of CM057351.1, forward strand.
GACAACTGCTCGATCGGGTATCTTCTCTAAGCTCCTCATTACTCAGCCTATGGCGGCTTCCCGGAGAGCAGAAGCCTGCCAAGCGCTCAAGGCAGAGAAACTGAGGAACAAGCGGCTCGGACACAGAGCCAACAAAAGGGCTAGGGCTCCGGCCATGTTAGAATTTATGAATTTCCAAAGCCCGGACCGCTCCGCGAAATCAGCCGCCAAAGATAAAGAGATGGCTGGGTACGTAGTGCACACTGTCTACATGGCCAGACAAGAAGAAACGAACCCTCCTCTTCTTCACAGCCATGGTGATGATATGGTTGACGCTACCCAGCATCAACTCGATCTAAATGATGAAGAGCCCGCTCACGCCGATAAGCCAGAGGAGCCCGTGGTTCCTACGGAATTGAGCTCAGGCAATAAAGATTACCCGGTTGTCATAGCCGGAACTACAGAACAAGCATTATTCCAATGGCTTCAAAGGCAATTTCATGACAGGGATGAGAAGATGGCCGAGGTCTATTCCAAAGTCGACGAGCTGGCAAACGTCGTGGCAGATCTCGCGACCCAAGTCGCCCGATTGCAATTACAGCAGAATCAAATTTTGGCTCATGAGCCAGGGATTGATACCCGGGGGCAGCCAACTGATATCCCTTTCACCCTAAAAGCGGAGCGCCTTCGCGAAAAGCGGCCGCAATCAGCCTCCAGTCCCTCCGATACATACGTCGGGGGGGATCGCCTCTGAAAGAGAAGCTGGAAAAGGTCTATTCCTTCAAGAGGGAAAAGGTCCACAAGATATTCAGGGACGCCCTAAGAAACGGTCTACAACTGCCAGAATCAAAGAGACCGCAAGAAGAGAATATGACCGACGACCCAAAATATTGCCCCTATCACAGGGTGATAGGTCATGCCATTGAGGACTGCTTTGTCTTCAAAGATTGGGTCGAAAGGCAATACAGGACGGGAGAGATAGAACTGTCTAAAGGCGTGTTAGCAAACAGTCAAGCTACGATCGCCGATTTCATGCAAATGGAGACCGAAACCTTTCGGGAACCTAATCCTCCCAGACATGTGCCTCGAGGACCAGCATCAGTAAAGGCACCTACTCCAATGGAGGGAAAGAAGAAGGTATACTCCTTCAGGAGGGATGAAGTCCGCAAAATATTCATGGACGCCCTGAACAGCGGTCTGCAACTGCCTGTTCCAAAGAGGCCACAGGAAATGAACATGACCGGTAATCCCATATACTGCCCATATCATAGAGTGGTGGGTCATACCATCGAAGACTGCTATATTTTCAAAGATTGGGCAGAGGACCAATATAAGCTTGGAAAAACCTCACAATCCTCGGATGTATCGGCAAGCCACAGAGCTAGGTCATCAACACAGCTCCGCCAAGATCAAAGTTCAAGGAGCTGGGATGAGCAATAATGACCTCTACGTCTTTAAACTGGAAACAATAGACCTCTAAGTCTTTAAACTGGAAACAGATGACCTCCAAGTCTTTAAACTGGAAACAGATGACCTCCAAGTCGTTAAACTGGAAACAGATGACCACCACGTCGTTAAACTGGAAACAGATGACCTCCAAGTCGTTAAACTGGAAACAGATGACCTCTAAGTCGTTAAACTGGAAACAGCAGACCTCTAAGTCTTTAAACTGGAAACAGACGACCACTAAGTCTTTAAACTGGAAACAGATGACCTCCAAGTCGTTAAACTGGAAACAGACGACCACTACGTCGTTAAACTGGAAACAGCAGACCTCTAAGTCTTTAAACTGGAAACAGACGACCTCTAAGTCTTTAAACTGGAAACAGACGACCACTACGTCGTTAAACTGGAAACAGATGACCTCTAAGTCTTTAAACTGGAAACAGATGACCTCCAAGTCTTTAAACTGGAAACAGCAGACCTCCAAGTCTTTAAACTGGAAACAGATGACCGCTAAGTCGTTAAACTGGAAACAGATGACCGCTAAGTCGTTAAACTGGAAACAGATGACCACTACGTCGTTAAACTGGAAACAGATGACCTCTAAGTCATTAAACTGGGAACGAGGGAAATCCACTCATGTGTCCTCACGATACATGAGGAGAACAAACCTTTGTGGGATCCTTACGGCTCACGAAGGAAAAACACACTTGGGAGTCCTCACGACTCCTAAGGAGAACATACACCTGCGAGATCCTTACGACTCGTAGGGAGAAAATGCTTTTATGGGACCCCCACGGCCCATAAAATTGAAAAGTCTTAGGTGACAGGGATCTAAACCTGTCTCCTAAGCCATCGCTCCCCAACCCCCAAATGGCGAATGATGAGTCGCTCCTGTTACCATATTCCAGTGCAGCGATGCAGACGCCAACCAAATTCCAAATCCCATACCCCAACGGCGAATGATGAGTCGCTCCTGGTACCACATTCCAGTGCAGCGATACAGACGCCAACAAAGTCCTGAAATTTTTCCGGCCCTACGGTCTGGATCACACATCCTGCAAAACCGTATACAATCCACGGGCGTAAAACAATCCCGATCTATCCAAAAAAAAAGAAAAAAAAAAGAAGAACGGTATGTCCACAAGCAAAACGGGCACGGATGAAAACCCGAAAGGGCTCTGTGAGTAAAAACAGCAAGACTGCCGGCGAGTTTATGAAAACCCGAAAGGGCGCAAACTCGTAAAAAAAAAGAAATGAAATGCACTCTCAAAGTCCTCTCGACTTTGTGAGGAGAAAATTCCCGCGTGAGATCCCTACGACTCACAAAGGAGCAACACACTTAGGAGTCCCCACGATACCTAAGGAGAAAATACACCTGCGGGATCCTCACGACCCGTAGGGAGAAAATGCTTTGTGAGACCCTTATGGCTCGCAAAATGGAAAAGTCTTAGGTGATAGGGATCTAAACCTGTCTCCTAAGCCACCAATTCCCAAATCCTCTCGGGGCACATGATGAGTTGCTCCTGGCATTATTCCAGTGCAGCAATGCAGATGCCAAACAAAAAAACCCAATCCCTAAATCCTCTCATGGCAGACGATGATTCACTCCTGGTACCATATTCCAGTATAGCGATACTAATGTCAACTTAAATCAAACAAATCAAACCAACCAATTCCAACATCGACCTCTGCGTCGGACAAGTGACACTCCGTCTCGGGGATACGTCAACCAGTGACACTCCGTCTCGGGACACGTCAACCAGTGACACTCTGCATCGGGGAAACGTCCAACACAGACACTCCGCATCAGGGAAACGTCCAACCCGACACTCCGCGCCGGACAAAAGTCGATCAGCGACACTCCGTGCCGGGGAAAAGTCAACCCGACACTCCGCGCCGGGGAAAAGTCGATCAGCGACACTCCGTGCCGGGGAAAAGTCAACCACCGACACTCCGCGCCGGGGAAAAGTTGATCAGCGACACTCCGTGCCGGGGAAAAGTCAACCCGACACTCCGCGCCGGGGAAAAGTCGATCAGCGACACTCCGTGCCGGGGAAAAGTCAACCACCGACACTCCGCGCCGGGTAAAAGTCGATCAGCGACACTCCGTGCCGGGGAAAAGTCAACCCGACACTCCGCGCCGGGGAAAAGTCGATCAGCGACACTCCGTGCCGGGGAAAAGTCAACCACCGACACTCCGCGCCGGGGAAAAGTCGATCAGCGACACTCCGTGCTGGGGAAAAGTCAACCCGACACTCCGCGCCGGGGAAAAGTCGATCAGCGACACTCCGTGCCGGGGAAAAGTTAACCCGACACTCCGCGCCGGGGAAAAGTCGATCAGCGACACTCCGTGCCAGAGAAAAGTCAACCACCGACACTCCGCGCCGGGGAAAAGTCGATCAGCGACACTCCGTGCCGGGGAAAAGTCAACCCGACACTCCGCGCCGGGGAAAAGTCGATCAGCGACACTCCGTGCCGGGGAAAAGTCAACCCGACACTCCGAGCCGGGGAAAAGTCGATCAGCGACACTCCGTGCCGGGAAAAAATCAACCCGACACTCCGCGCCGGGGAAAAGTCGATCAGCGACACTCCGTGCCGGGGAAAAGTCAACCCGACACTCCGCGCCGGGGAAAAGTCGATCAGCGACACTCCGTACCGGGGAAAAGTCAACCCAACACTCCGTCTCGGGGAAACGTCCTACCACAGGCACTCCGTCTCTGGGATACGTCCTACCACAGGCACTCCGTCTCGAGGAAACGTCCTACAGCAGGCACTCCGCCTCGGGGAAACGTCGACCAGCGACACTCCGTGCCGGGGACACGTCTACCAAATCGCTGCGGATCAGAGCGTCGACCGTCCATGTCGCAAAACGGGCAGTGCAGGCTCCCCGCAAATCTGGAACCAAATCACTCCGGGTCAGGGAAACGTCTACCACGGACACTCCATCTCGGAGACGCGTCAAGCGTCGACCGTCCACGTCGCAAAAATGGCAGTGCAGGCTTCCTACAAAGCGGAACCAGATCGTTCCGGGCCAGGGAAACGTCTACCACGGACACTCCGTCTCGGAGACGCGTCAAGCGCCGACCGTCCAAGTCGCAAAAAGGGCAGAACCGACCGTCCATGTCGTAAAAAGGGCAGTGCATCCCAAAAAGTGGGAACCAAAGCAAGTCGCCTCCACGCAAAAGAAGATCCATCAATTTCATGCACACGACCCACATATGCTGTGTGCATTTATTGATGGGGGGCAATTTGTTGGGGTAAAAATTTACACTCCGGTTGACCAAGTCAAAATCAAAGTCAACCCCAAGCCAGGTGGGCCCAAGCCCAGGTCAAGCGGGCCCATGCCAAAGTTGAGCCCGCGGCCAGCCTCCCCATGCCAACAACAAAATCATGTAATAAATAATTTTTATGTAATTGTTTATGCATGAATGAAAACAAAATGGGCATAAAGCCAATATTTTGTAAGCCCATGGCTTATGTGCAAAAGTGAAATGGCACATGAGCCATGGGATGGCTAAAATGCCATTTTTGTAAAGCCCAAGGGGCTATATATAAATATGTAAGCCTATATAAGGCAAAATGATGATGAATAAAGCAACACTTTTTCATTCCCCCAAAAACTAGGGTTCTTTGTGCCTCCTGCTCCTTCTCAAAGGTTCTAAACCTTCTCAATTCTTTTGAATTAAATCAAGAGTTTTACTCTTTCTTTTCCAAAACTAAGTAGTTTTCCACCACAAAACCCACAAAGGGGAACTCAGATCTCCCATCAGATCTCAAAAAGGAGTGATTTTTAAAATCTCCTACTTCTTGATCTTCAAGATCCGGCCAAACAACAGAAGGAAGAAGAAGAACCCCCTTCATCAGCTTCAAAACATCCCAGGAGTTTAACTCCATACATATATACATAACAAATATTTCCTTTCTGAAGCATAGCTTCTGTTTCTTAGGCTAAAAGCCTCTTTTTCTCGCCAGCGCTCAAGCGCAGAGCGCCCGCGTGCCGACACGTGGCGCGCTTGCGCTCTCGCGCAAGCGCCCGAGCGCAAGTCGCCCACGTGCCGACACGTGGCGCGCTTGCGCTCTCGCGCAAGCGCCCGAGCGCAAGTCGCCCCGGTGCCGACACATGGCGCGCTTGCGTTCAGGCGCAAGCGCAAGTCGTCCCGGTGCCGACACGTGGCGTGCTTGCGCCCAAGCGCAAGCGCTCGAGCGCAAGTCTCCTCTGTGCCGACATGTGGCGCGCTTGCGCTCCAGCGCAGGCGCTCGGGCGCAACTCGCCCCCGTGCCGACACGTGGCGCACTTGCGCTCAAGCGCAGGCGCTCGAGCGCAAGTCTTCCCCATGCCGACACGTGGCGCGCTTGCGCTCAAGCGCAGGCACTCGAGCACAATTCACCCCCATGCCAACACGTGGCGCACTTGCGCTCAAGCACAGAGCGCCCACGTGGCACTCTAGTGCCTGAGCGCACAGCACCTAGGCGCACAGCGCCCAAGGTGATGCCCCCACGCATCCTTTGGATGCTTTTCCCCCTTTTTTTTTCCTTATGTATATATATATATATATATATATATATATATACACACATATACATATGTATACATATTTGCACACACATGTACCCCACGACACTGTCCCTGTTAGAAAAAAATTTCTAACGGGGCGCTGCCCCGTACCCCGCAAGGGGGCTGCTAGCCCCCTTGACCCCCAGCCCGCTATCCTGGTAGCGGGACCCCCGTAAAAACTCTGCGTGGCTCCCTATATATCCAAACCCCCCCTTTCAAAACACGACACACGTACAATGCACATTGAGTTCGCATGACCAGTTTAACCCGTTAATCGGAGGTTCCCTCGCCCCAAAGGCGAGGGGTAATTAACGACAGCTTAGTCCGCGGCTGCCGGAGATTCGGATCCCTACAATCAATAAACCCCGGCCTACCCTAGGCAGGGGAAATCTGTAGTACGCCTGACAAGCGCGCACGTATTCCCATCTCAATGGGGTGTCGAAAAACACCCTACAGGGAGTGACCTCTTTAGCAAAACTGGCAGATGCTACAATACTCGGTTTGACTTTTGACTGCTTTTGGAGTTTTTGCTTTGCATAGCGATATATATGATATGTCCTGCACCTTATTCGATGAGGAAAGAGCCGAGATCCCTTCACCGGGAGTGACCTCTTTAGCAAAACTAATGAAAGCCTCAAAATCACTCCATTTCAAAATTCACTCGATTCTACAACGATATCTAGTGCATTACGCAATAGGTTTTCAGAAAAACCTGTCGTAGCCCTCCGTCATTTCAGATAAGTCCTGCTTAGTATTCATGCTGCGTTTGTTGACCTTGTCAAGGCGCAGTGTGCGGTAGCTGACCAGTGTTTATCTGCTTATGCATGTGATGCAGATTGGATTAGGGTAGTCGTACGGCCTTGTTGACCTTGTCAAGGGTCGTACGGGTGGGTTTAATTCAATCAAGAAATGACGGGTTGAACTTGACTTACGGTCTATGGTTTGTTGACCTTGTCAAGGTCATAGATCGTTTGGGGCAAAATATTATCGGGAATTTCAAGTGTTGAGATTTGCAATGAGATTGCATACTTTCTATGAGATAGTTGGATCCCGATACCCACTGCGAGTAATTGTTACTCCTGGGAGAGTTTTACAGAGGACAATTAGCCGATCAAGTAGGTGTCTAGAAAGGTGTCAACGGGGTTACGCCTCTGGGAAAATGAGGTTTACTTTAATTAGGTCCGTGCGAAAGCACGGGGAACCTCCCTCAAAGTACCGATACTGGCAATTGGCGAAGTTGTAGGGTGTAATTAATCCCGGCTAGTCTTTCCTTTTAGGGTTTGAAGGAAGATTTGATAAAAAACAGTGGGAGCCATCCTGATTAGATAAGATAATAACCAATCTGATCTTGCAAGAGCATACGCTAAAGTGTTTTCTTCTCTCTCTCTCCAGGTAGCGACCATATCATGCCTTAATAAAGATAATAATATGGATGTATTGACCGAACCCGCATGTTATACTGTGCTGGGGAATGTTGGTTCCGTTCTTTCTTATAAGAGTTATAGGACTGAACAGGATATAGGGGAATACCAGGAATCCCTTGCCACCCGAATGAAGGAAGTACATGTTGATGCATTTTCTTCGGGTGTGTTCGTTACTGAGAACTGTTTCTCCATTTGCTCTACGTCCTGGGTATTAGATACCGGGTCAGGATCCCATATATGTAATCAGTTATATGGGCTTACAAAAGGTAGAGAACTTGGAGAAGGTGATAAAGACATAAGGGTTGGAAATGGTGCAATTGTTGCAGCTAAAACCGTCGGGGAATATCACCTTGTATTGCCAACTGGTAATACATTGGTTCTGAACGAATGCTATTACATGCCGAACCTGATATGCAACATTATATCGGTTTCTTTACTAAGTAAAGAGGGATATAATTTTATATTACAGGATAATGTTATGAACATTTTTCTGAACCAAAGGTTGGTTGGATCAGGCACGTTGTGCAATGGCATTTATGTTCTAAATCAATCAACAGTTCTGAGCATAACAAACACACACAAGAGGAAGAGTTCAGAACTGAACGAGTCCTTCTTGTGGCATTATAGACTAGGTCACATCAATGCGACACGACTAGCTAAGTTGCATAAGGATAGATATTTAAATCCGTTTGAATTTTCATCTTATGATACTTGCCAGTCATGTCTCAAAGGCAAGATGACCAAAACTCCGTTTACGGAACACGGAGAAAGAGTTACCGAACTCTTGGGACTGATACATAGTGATGTATGCGGTCCCATGTCTACACATACCAGGGATGCTTCTTCGTACTTCATTACATTCACTGACGATCTCTCTAGATTCGGATATATGTTCCTGATGAAACACAAATCAGAAGCTTTTGAGAAATTTAGAGAATATAAACAAGAAGTCGAGAACCAAACCGGGAAAAGTATTAAAATCCTTCGATCTGATCGAGGAGGTGAATACTTGAGCAATGAATTCCTGGACTTCCTAAAAGAGAATGGGATTCTCTCTCAGCTGACTCCTTCATATACACCACAGCACAACGGTGTATCGGAACGGAGGAACCGCACCCTATTAGATATGGTGCGTTCTATGATGAGCACAGCTGAGTTACCTATTTCCTTCTGGGGGTATGCACTGGAAACAACAGCATACCTATTGAATCAAGTTCCATCTAAATCTGTACCTACCACACCATATGAGATATTGAGTAGGAAGAGACCGTATCTTAAACGAGTTAAGATATGGGGTTGTCCGGCCCATGTCAAAAGACAAAATCCGGACAAACTCGAGGCACGATCAGTTTTTTGCAAGTTTGTGGGATATCCAAAGAATTCATATGGGTATTTTTTTCTACCACAGTGAGGAACAAAAGGTGTTTGTTGCTCAACATGCCACCTTTTTGGTAAAGGAATTTCTTGTAAAAGAAATTAGTGGCAAAGTGGTAGAGCTGGAAGAGGTTCCATACACACAAACTGCAACTGAAGATTTAGTGGAACCGGAGGATTCGGTAGTTCCCAATGAACCCCAGCCACTCCGTCGATCTAGTAGGGTTCCTCACCCACCTGAGAGATACTACGGTTTTCTCATGGATGGTGGGAGCGAGGATTGCATCATGGTTGATGATGACCCAACTAGCTTCGAGCAGGCCATCACGAGTGGAGACTCAGTGAAATGCCTGGATGCAATGCGGTCCGAGATGGAATCCATGTACACCAACAAAGTATGGACTTTGGAAGTTGCTCCTGAAGGGGTAAAACCCATTGGGAGCAAGTGGATCTTCAAGAAAAAACTTGGTGTAGATGGAAAAGTGGAGACTTTCAAAGCTAGACTTGTTGCAAAGGGTTTTCATTAAAGACCAGGTGTGGACTATGACGAAACCTTTTCTCCAGTGGCTAAGCTTAAATCGATCCGGATCATGCTTGCCATCGCTGCATATCATGACTACGAAATCTGGCAAATGGATGTTAAGACCGCCTTTCTAAACGGTGATTTAGAAGAGTGCGTGTACATGACTCAGTCAGAGGGCTTAGATAGTGGGAGCAGCGGGAAGGTGTGCAAGCTGCTTAAATCCATTTATGGATTAAAGCAAGCATCGCGGAGTTGGAACATCTGCTTTGACGTCGTTATCAAAGAGTTTGATTTCGTCAAAAACGTAGATGAACCTTGTATCTACAAGAGGGTAGCAGGGAGTAAGGTTGTCTTCCTCGTATTGTATGTGGACGACATACTCCTGATAGGAAATGACATTCCTATGCTGCAATCGGTTAAGCTCTTCTTATCACAAAGATTCTCAATGAAAGATCTTGGTGATGCCTCCTGCATATTGGGAATTATGATATATAGAGATAGATCTAAAAGGATATTGGGATTGTCCCAATCCAGGTACATTGACACCATACTAAAGAGGTTTAGTATGGAAGAGTCCAAACGTGGGTTTTTACCCACAATCTCAGGGCTCACTCTCTCCAAAGAGATGTCTCCCAAGACTGATTTAGAAAGAGCTCGCATGCAAGGGATACCCTATGCTTCGGCTGTAGACTCTATCATGTACGCGATGTTATGTACTAGACCCGATGTAGCATACTCACTAAGTGTAGTGAGTAGGTATCAAGCTGATCGTGGAGAGAGTCACTGGACAGCTGTGAAGAGCATTCTCAAGTACTTACGAAGGACTAAGGAGATGCTCTTGGTGTATGGTAACGGAGAACTCCAAGTGGAGTCCTTTACCGATTCGAGCTTGCAGAGTGATAAGGACGACTCTAAATCGCAGTCGGGATTTGTCTTTACCCTTTACGGAGGGGCGGTTAGCTGGAAGAGTTCCAAGCAGGAAACCGTGGCAGACTCGACGATGGAGGCTGAATACATCGCTGCCATCGATGCTGCCAAAGAGGCTGTCTGGATCAAGAAGTTCATTACTGAACTTGGAGTGGTTCCATCCATTGAGCATCCAATACCTTTGTATTGCGATAACAATGGAGCGGTGGCTTTGACCAAGGAACCCAGGTCCCATCAGCGATCCAGGCATATTCTAAGGCGGTATCACCTGATCCGGGAGATAGTTGATAGCCGGGAGATCGAGGTCAGGAGGGTTGACACGAAGAACAACACAGCGGATGCACTCACGAAGGCCATTCCCCAGATACAGTTTGAGAGACTCTTCGGGATGCTCGGTATGCGATACTACAGCAGCTGGCCCCAGTGCAAGTGGGAGATTGTTAGTTGTATGTATGCCCTAGAGGCCAGTATTGTACAGATGATGTATATTATATTGGATGCTTGGACATATATAAAGAGGACTTTCTTGCTCGACATGATAGTATGCTATTTGGTTGCTCTTTATCTTAACATGTGTACTTGTCTCTTTATACTGTCTTATCGTTACATGTTGGTAAAGCCCATAGGATGTGTACTTGACTATTTGGACTATGATGCGGATCATACTAGTGGGGACATGGTAGTCCATAAGTACATCCTTCAAGGTCCCTAGTTGTGGGTGTATCGAGACAGGGCATCGATATACCAGTGTAGACTAGCGTATACGCTTCTCGACCCATGAGATGGGCGATGGATGATCCCATATCCATTGGTGTTTGACATCAGAGATGGTATACGGGTGCTCAGTGGAGACTGGGTACACTGGACGGACTCGCCGAGAACTCCCAGATGGTATTATACCTCACGTCAGACAGTTCTATGGTGACACTTGTGCAGGTTAGTTTGTAGACCCGAGATCGTCATAGAGTCTTGTGTGATTCCCACTGTGCTTTGATTTCCACCTTACCACGTCCATGAGGGCGTGCAAAACGGTGGTTTTTGGGTACAGTCCCGAGTCACATGGAGGCAATGAGCGATAGGAGGGGTTTCGTCTCTCCCGGTATTGGGGGTTGATGTTGCGCTGTGCTCGATTGGCCGTAACAGGGAAGTCCCTGGCCAGGGCTGATTTAGAGATTTACCGGTAAGTGTTACCAGTAGTTTCTCGACCCGTTATAAGCCTCACATCAGCACGACTTATCGGTTATTGGGGTCTGTCGTTTACCACCCCTAGACTTGATATGCGACATATCAGACGAGGAGACCGGACTGTACGGGAAGTGTTACCGGCAGGCTTTTACAGGAGTTGGAGCGGGCTTGCTTGCTGATCTTCTGATCGCTCAATACCCGGGTAGCCGTTACGTCCAGCTAGTACCGCTGACGGCTTGTGGGTGCTTGATGTGATCATCACCTACTGCCGGCGTATTGACGAGTCTTTAGAGTCCTACATAGAGCTTTTACTGGCTCAGGCAAAACGAAATAGGAGCGCATATGTGATATGTGCGAGACCGAGAATAATGCGTGTATGTGATACCGTATTCTATTCTCGCGACTTTTTGTATCGGTCGGTTATATATGATATAGCCGGGTTATCGAATCAAGTGTTGATTCGATAAGTCGATACAATGGATGTTAGCCGGTTATATGAGATATGACCGGAGTATTAAGTCAAGTGTTGATTTAATAATTAAGTGTATAATTTTATATTAGATATACTAATTTACATTTACTAACACTTGTTCACTTTAGGGTTTTTCTCACATGTACGCTACTTTAACATATATATATGATATATGTTAAAATGTGTTATCTTATTGTATCATGGTTGATGATACAACATTCATGTGTGTATGAGACATACACCATTTTATGTATTATGGTGGGTTATGATTATTTAAGATAATTACAAAATTAGTGGAGTTTTGGAATGAGCATGAAGCTTGTAGAAGCTTACTTTGTTTTGACAAAGTCTACTAGCTTTGTCTTTACCTTAGATTCCTTTTAACCCAACCATAATCAATTAGCTATGGTTATGGCTCTACAAGGGTTAGGATATGATACCCACTCACCATGGTTACCCTAGACACTTGATCATTATCCTCTTCACTTTCTTTTGTTCATCTTCTTCTTCATTGAACAAGAGAAAAAGAAAACTAGGATTTGATCTAAAGTGAGAAAGATTGTGAAAAACAAAATTCTAAAGAGAACCCACTTTCTATTTCTCCATTCTCTACTAGACTAGCACTTTAGTTTAGGGTGTTTACTTAACTAATTCTCTAGTTAGTGAAGTAAGAGCTTGAGTTGGAATTCCCTCGACGTAGATCATCTTCGATCTCGGAGACTTCAAGCCTTTGCGTCGTGAAGCCATGCAAGAGCCCGGGAGAACCTTGATCGCAGCGAAGGGACTTCAACAAGGAGCAAATGAAGTGATGGACCGATCTACAAAGGTTGTATTTCGTATTCCCTTTAGAGTAAAGTTGTTTACTTGCCATTTGATTCGCCTAAACTCTAGTATACGATCTTGCTTAGAGTTGTTAGGCACCTAAATTTTTTAAACGAACATGGTCGATACCTTGTAGAGCCTTGTTAGTGTGCCTAGTAACCCTACATGTTCAGGTTACGGGACAACGATGGAAGTGCATCATCCCAACTACTTTAGATCATGTACATTTGTTTTGTATTATATATTTTCGTATATTTTTTCGGATGTATATTATGGAGATTTGTATATTATTATCTGTGTTTTTTTTTGTTTTTCTGTGTTCTTTCATATTATTTGTTGATTATTATAATTGTGTGCGATTTGCTGATATTATTATTTTGTATTGGTTATTGAAAATAAAAGCAGCGCGCACCGGGGTTGTTTCAAGCTCTTATATATATATATATATATATATATATATATATATATATATATATATACCGGGGTTGTTTCAAGTTCTTTTATATATATATATATATATATATATATATATATATATATATATATATATATATAACGGTTTCAACTATTACCAATAGGTAGTAGGTATCTGATATATTTCATCTATCATTACCCCGTATACCTCCATGTTAATGGTTCCAGCCTTTACCAATGGGTGGATATAAGTGATATTTGCCGTATAATGCAACTCATTGGTAACGGTTTTAACCGTTACTAAAAGGGGTAACGGTAACGGTTCTAACCGTTATGAATGATCCTCTCTGTAGCAGTAGACCCCTCAATGGCGGCCATTAGACCGTCAGAAGGCTGGAGAAGATGACAAACCCTATGTTTTTCCCCCAATCCTTCCACTTTCAGACCAACAAGGCAAATTATTTCTTTTTCGTTGGTTACACAGAACACATCTCGCATATATAGCAACGATTAGCCCGTCCTTAAAGAGATAAATTAAATGTTTCGGTGCTCATCATATGAAAGAAACCTCATGGCTCACGCTCTAATACCACTTGTTTGGATTTTTAATTATACCAATATAATTTTATCAAAATCTAATTTGTTCCGAAGGGAAATCCATTATTGAGTCTTCTATTCTTCTATTCGATAATATTTATGCAATTATCTCACTCCTCCACATGAGAGTAATTAATCCCAAACTGTATTTACTTTTACTAAATTCATAATCCACCTTGGATGCAAACATATCGACATAAAATGTCGAGTATTAAGCTTTAATTTTGAATAACAAGTACAATTTTTTTCGTAATTTATCGTAGGAAAATGACAGTATATATGCATTGATTAAGGCTTAATTTCTAATTAATTTTCTTTATTTTGTGATACTTCTCTCAAAGACCAAGTCCATATAATTCATAAAGAATCTGAAATTTGAAACCTTTCTAAATTTAATCAAAGACTTGAATAACATTCCGCCTTCAAATTGAAAAGGTCAATATCAATTTTTTCTTTCTTTTTTAAAGTAAGTTGAAAATGACAATATCATTGAAATAAACTATGCATGTTGTTAGCAACTTGAAAGGTATATTCTCAGAACAATACCTTAACAAAACCATTGACCTTAGACTTTGAAATTTGAACATTTATATATAGTGTCAGCTTTCTCTCCTTCATCGTCATGCGTCATTGTCACCATCGATTATTCCATATTCACCCTAATTAATTAATAATGCAATTTCATTTTTCTTAACTTTCTCATATATATGCTTGCCAATTTAATTTCTACTAAACTTTCTAATGCTAAACTAAATCTTAAGAAAATTAATTATCATGAATATGGCTGATAAATTGTCCAGAACAAGCTTCCTTTCTGGGATAATCATAATTAAATATATGAGCGCATTCATATATGCCATTCTAATAAACATCGTTGCATCTTTAAATTGCATGTATAAGCTATACACGCATCTAATGAAATTAGTGTGCTATCACACATTTGATTCAAAAATAAGAAAAGATATGCATGGATAGCTAGGATTCACTATATATATATTGATGACATCTTCGTTAAATTTTGAAATTGAACAAGGACTTACATGGGGTAGGGATTTGATGAACCTCAGGAAAGACATGCACAAGATAAACAAAGGTTGAAGGAGTCACTTCATGCTTCAAAGCCCATAACAGAGCATCCATGCTAGAGTTCCTCTTTCCTACCGCCACGTACACATCGTCGGCGGCGGCGGCCGCCGTCGACGTTGTGGCCCGAGGGAAGTTTGGAACAGATGAGTAGCGATTCGATGGTTGGAGATTCTCCGCTTCTTCTTCTTCTTCCTCGATCTCCCAAGTTCCTCCATTGTTCATTTCCCTTTTTCGATTATATTTTGTTGTCTTCTTCTTTTTTATGTAGGTGATGCTTTTAGGGGGAGGAGAGTTTTGGGTGAAGGATGGGATGGATGAAGAAATATTTGTGTGTCATTTGTGTGACGAGTCTTTTATAAGGGAATAACATGGCTTGATTTCCTATCTTTCTTATTAAAGGCTAAAAGACTTTTGCATTCATTGAGCATAGTTTAAATCATTTAAAGCGTTTATTAATTATAATTTATATAATTAGTTTGAAACGGTCTATGTTACCAATAATTTTTCAACAACCGTAAATAACCTGACTTTTGGGTTTTTTTTATATGCCGCACCTCAACACTTACATATTTTTAAATAGGACCCTAAGAAACATTACATATATCACCCCAAAACATATGGGTTCTCCAAAAATCATCCCAAAACATACCCGTTATCCCAAAACTTGTCTCAAAATATTGTCGTTATCCGTGTACAACTGCTGCAAGGATCGGAGAAAAAAGCAAACACTACTAAAATAGGAGGTTGCCCCTACGGATATTGAAATCCGTAGGGGCAGATTTATGTTGGCCCTACGGATTAATCCGTAGGGCTAAAAGGTTGCCCTTACGGGCCAAGACGTTCAAGAATAAAAATATTAATTCTTAATTTGGTGTTTGCCCCTACGGAGCCGCAAACCAAGGACCTACGGACAAATCCGTAGGGGCAACTAAATAGCGATTTAATAAAGGCACAGATCGATCGTCTACGCCCGTTATCTCTTTCTTCCTCTCTCGATCGCGCGCGAAACAAAATCCCCAAATCGCCACCGCCGTTCTCGTCATCGCCACCGCCGTTCTCCTCGTCGCCACCGCCATTCTCGTCGTCACTACCGTTCTCGTCGTCGCCACCGCCGTTCAGGTTAGTAAATCTTCAACTAAATTAAAGAAATTTTTGATTATTTAGGGCTAGGGTTCATGGCTGGGTCTGGGGTTGCGGTTGGAGTTGGGGTTCGGCAGGGGTTGCGGTCGGGGTCGGGGTCGGGGTCGGGGTTGGGGTTAGGGTTGGGTTGCGGCTGCGGCTGGGGCTGGGGTTAGGGTTTGGCTTAGGGTTGGGGTTGGGGTTTAGCTGGGGCTAGGGTTAGGGTTAGGTTGGGGCGGGGCTGGAGCTGGGGCTAGGGTTAGGTTGGGGTTGGGGTTTAGCTGGGACTGGGGTTAGGGTTAGGTTGGGGCGGGGCTGGGCTGGGGCTGGGCTGGGGTTAGGTTGGGGTTGGGGTTTAGCTGGGGCTGGGGTTAGGATTAGGTTAGGGCGGGGCTGGGCTGGGGCTGGGCTGGGGCTGAGGCTGGGGTTAGGTTGGGGTTGGGTATCGATATATATACATGTATCATATCATGAATGATTCATTTTCATTAAATGTGGTAAAATTAAGTGTATAAAATCATGCCATATAAATAGATTTTGTTCGTGAATGGCGATCTAGTTAGACGAACCAAAGTGTTGCATTGATGAAAGTTTACCGTAGAGGAAATTACGGCCAGCTCTATGCATTTAACCTGAATGTATCCAGTAATTACTAGCATGTATAGAAAAGTTGGTTTAATTTATGAAAAAATGGGGAGACAACATGCATGTATGCATATAGGTAACATCTGCCAATATACCATATCCAGACCGCAATCTATTTTTGCCTAATGGCTAATATGAAAATATCGGCCCGCGTTTATGACATAATCAAAGTTGTTAATTTTGATAGGTTTGTGTTTCGTTTTTTTATTTATCATATCGTGTATCGTATCTGTTTCATATCGAAAGAAACAAAATTTTCTGTTACAATAACGAAATAAGTATGTGTAGAACCAATTACAATTTTAAAAATGATCAAATTAACAACATAAAGCAACGTACAAGTTAAAGCAAATTTCGGAATTGCAGCACTCAAATACATACATATAAATCATACAAACCCATGCATTTGATAATCAAATAGGGTTTTTTTCTGCTCCCCTACTTCAATATTTTGATGCATGTTTCAGTCATGTGAATTCATATGTTGCGTATAACGCTTTATGATATCAGTATCCTATATTTGTAGTTTTAATTGTTGATTGTTATAGATGAATGCCATTGCAATAATAGTTTTTGGTTGATGAATGCTATTGCAATGCAGGATGATCAGTTCTATCAATCTTGATCTCAATGGTTTAAAATCATGTTACACATACAACACGAATGCACAATAAACGCATAATTAGATAGCGATTCGAGATATTCAGGTTAAAACCAATATATGATACTCGATGATAATATGAAACCTTCATATTCCAATCGATACTCATATATGAAACTAAAAGCGCCACTTAGTCCCCATCTATCGGTTAACATACGTGCGATGCTCGTCGTGACCTAAAACTATACGAAGGTTGTTAAATATCGGACAGTATAGATCGATACTAACAACCGTCGTATAGTCTACGCGACGAGAAAATTCAATCGTATGGTAACCCATAGATTTGTCCCGTGTGGACAAGTTAAGAATTATAAAGCAAATGCCTTCATTCACTTGTGTTTTCATCCGTTTCGAGATATTTCGTCCGTACCTTTCCGCTGGTTCTCCGTGTACAAAGATAGATTAGATGTTCATTTCAACGTTGTTTCACAGCTTTGAAATGATTATCTATTCTATTACAGTGTACTCGGAGAACAGCGGGGAGGTGCTGCCGAAATTTACTCGAAACGGTTGAAAGCACAAGTGATGGGCGTTCGCTCTATACATTCTTAATGGGATAGAAGCCTACCCCCGACAGCCGGAACACACACATACAACAAGAATACACAACAAACGCATAATTAGAGAGCGATTCGAGATGTTCGGGTTAAAACCAATATATGATAATATGAAACCTTCATATTCTCATCGATACTCATATATGAAACTAAAAGCGCCACTTAGTCCCCGTCTATCGGTTAACATACGTGCGATGCTCGTCGTGACCTAGAACTATACGAAGGTTGTTAAATATCGGACAGTATAGCTCGATACTAACAACCGTCGTATAGTCTACACGACGAGAAAATTCAATCGTATGGTAACTCATAGATTTGTCCCGTGTGGACAAGTTAAGAATGTATAAAGCAAACGCCTTCATTCACTTGTATTTTCATCCGTTTCGAGATATTTCGTCCGTACCTTTCCGCTGGTTCTCCATGTACAAAGATAGATTAGATGATCATTTCAACGTTGTTTCACAGCTTTGAAATGATTATCTATTCTATTACAGTGTACTCGGAGAACAGTGGGGAGGTGCTGCCGAAATTTACTCGAAACGGTTGAAAGCACAAGTGATGGGCGTTCGCTCTATACATTCTTAATGGGATAGAAGCCTACCCCCGACAGCCGGAACACACACATACAACAAGAATACACAACAAACACATAATTAGAGAGCGATTCGAGATGTTCGGGTTAAAACCAATATATGATAATATGAAACATTCATATTCTCATCGATACTCATATATGAAACTAAAAGCGCCACTTAGTCCCCGTCTATCGGTTAACATACGTGCGATGCTCGTCGTGACCTAGAACTATACGAAGGTTGTTAAATATCGGACAGTATAGCTCGATACTAACAACCGTCGTATAGTCTACGCGACGAGAAAATTCAATCGTATGGTAACCCATAGATTTGTCCCGTGTGGACAAGTTAAGAATGTATAAAGCAAACGCCTTCATTCACTTGTGTTTTCATCCGTTTCGAGATATTTCGTCCGTACCTTTCCGCTGGTTCTTCGTGTACAAAGATAGATTAGATGTTCATTTCAACGTTGTTTCACAGCTTTGAAATGATTATCTATTCTATTACAGTGTACTCGGAGAACAGCGGGGAGGTGCTGCCGAAATTTACTCGAAACGGTTGAAAGCACAAGTGATGGGCGTTCGCTCTATACATTTTTAATGGGATAGAAGCCTACCCCCGACAGCCGGAACACACACATACAACAAGAATACACAACAAACGCATAATTAGAGAGCGATTCGAGATGTTCGGGTTAAAACCAATATATGATAATATGAAACCTTCATATTCTCATCGATACTCATATATGAAACTAAAAGCGCCACTTAGTCCCCGTCTATCGGTTAACATACGTGCGATAATTTATTCTTTTCAACGACAAACGCACACACAAAGCATATACATGGATTTTTTCCTTTGTCAGTAACTATCCCGTTCTTATATTTCTCAATATAGTTAGCATAACCTACAATTTATATGTTATACAGTCTAACATGGCCCTTGAGTACGTCAGAGTTATGGACTGGATGTATATGGATTGGAAACAACGTATGCAACCTAAGTTTGTCGCAGGAGTTGCTGCTTTCCTTGAATTTGCACGCGCACATAATAAGATCATAATAGAGAAGATTCTCTGTCCGTGCGATAGATGTGGCAATAAGTACTGGCAGAAGGTAGAATTGGCAGAGCTTCATATTGTAAAACATGGGTTTACTAGACTTTATACAACTTGGAAATATCACAGGGAAGGAGAAGAATGCAGTACTGCGGCAGAAGAAGAAGGAGAACACGATAATGCGGTAGGAGAAGAAGAAGAATTTGGTAATGCGGCAGGAGACGGAAATTTATTTCCATCAGAAGAAATGGAGGATATGGTAGAGGCTGCCCTAGGTGAATCTATTCGTACCGAAAATGACATTCCTTCCGGTCAAGGACCGCGTGCGGATAAATATGAAAATTTCATGAATGATGCTAGGAAACCAATTTATGAGAATGCGAAGTATTCCACCCTCTCATGGTTCGTCCAACTTTTCCAGATTAAGTGCCTAAATGGATGGAGCAACAAGTCATTCACAATACTTCTTTTGTTCTTGAAAGATTCTATGCCTCCGGGAAACAATGTGCCCGACAGCTGGTACAAAGCCCAGAAGATGATGTCTGATTTGGGTCTAAAGTGCGAGAAGATTCAAGCATGTTCTAAAAATTGCGTGTTGTACCGGAAAGAGAATTCAGATTTGAAAGAGTGTCCAACATGCGGAGAGGCCAGGTATAAGCTGAAAGATTCTGATTATAAGCCGAAAGATTCTGATAAGAAGCCTGATATACCTGTGAAGATAGCACGATACTTTCCCATAACACAGAGGCTACAGAGGCTATTCAAGTGCAAGAAAACAGCCGAGGTAATGATTTGGCATCACCGTGCTCCTCCAAGAGAAAATGGAAAAATGAGCCATCCAAGAGATTCACCGGCATGGAAGGATTTCGATAGGAGGCACGCAATATTCAGTAGCGATCCTCGCAATGTCCGGCTCGGACTGGCTACTGATGGCTTCTGCCCATTCAACTATATGGCTAGAAGTCACAGCACATGGCCCGTTGTAATGATAATTTATAATCTGTCGCCTTGGTTGGCTATGGACCAATCATACTTTATGATGCCTCTTCTTATCGACGGACCAAACTCACCGGGGAACAATATCGACGTCTATCTCCGACCTCTGATCGAGGAGTTGAAATCTTTGTTCATTGATGGTGTAGAGACATATGATTCAAACACAAATACAACCTTCAAACTGTGTGCGGCTTTAATGTGGACAATTAATGACTTTCCTGCGTATGGAATGCTATCAGGTTGGTCCGTACATGGTCACAAAGCATTTCCTCATTGCTATGAACACACAACATCAAAATTCTTGAATTTTAGTAGGAAGGTTTGTTATTGCGGCCATCGACGTTTCCTGCCTCCAGACCACCCTTATAGGTTAGACACGGTTCACTTTGATGGTCATCAGGAGCTTCTTGGACCTCCATCCCCATTGTCCGGAGAGGACGTGACTGCTAAATGGGATGGTTACAATAACGTGATCTTCGGGATGGATCCGACGAAACAGGTCAAACCACAATATTGGAACAAGTTAAGCATTTTCTTCGAGCTTCTGTACTGGTCTACAAATTCAGTGCGTCATTGTCTGGACGTCATGCATATAGAGAAGGGAGTATCAGAGCACATACTTAACTTGCTTCTTTGTAAAGACGGAAAATCGAAAGACAACATGAATGCTCAGATGGATCTACAAAAGTGGGGAATAAGAAGTGAATTGCACCCTAGACCGGTAGTGGGTAAACCAGGCAAGTTTGTACTTCCCAATGCCGCTTATCATATGTCACAACCGGAGAAGAAAAGATTCCTGCAGGTGTTGCATGATTTGAAAGTCCCCACAGGTTTCTCAGGATCATTCAGCAAGAAAATAAAAATTTTGAAGGGCAAGATCGATGGGCTGAAAAGTCATGATCACCATGTTATCGTGGAGCACCTTCTTCCATTAGCCCTCAGGACTTCTCTCCCCGACTCGATTGGTCTAGTAATCAACGACCTATGTTGTTTTTTCAGGAAGTTGTGTGCTAAAACACTGGAGGTTGCGACGCTGGATAAACTGGAAAATTCTATTGCGTTGATACTTTGCAAGATTGAGCGTATTTTCCCACCGTCATTCTTCGATATCATAATACACTTGACGGTTCATCTTGCAACTGAGGCGAAGTTAGCCGGACCGGTACAATATCGATGGATGTATCCCGTCGAGAGGTACGTGTAATTTTTCGTTTCGCGCAATTTATAAATTTATTGTTGTCCTGTATGCCCGTATTTATTTATTCAACATATTCTCATTAGGTACCTCTACACTCTTAAGAAGTATATACGCAATAAAAATCGACCAGAGGGTTCTATCATGCAAGGTTATCTTCTTGATGAAGCAACCACATTTTGTTCCCGCTATCTGGACGAGAACATTGAGACAAGGCTTAACCGACCACGAAGAATTCAAGACGGGCCATATGGTAAAGCCGAGTATAAGAGGGTAAACACTATATTTATCAACAAGATATACCGGTTTATCTTGCTTAATTGCGCATGTCTTGAACAAATTAGAGAGTAAGTTCTTTTGGATTAATTGTTATATCTGTGTTTGTGTGTGTATAAAATGATATAATATTAATGTCACAATTATTTGTCGAAAACAGAATTCATTTTAACGAGGTACGTGAGGGGCATCCTGATTGGAACGAAGAACGTTTGGAAAAATACCATCAGGATAATTTTTGTGATTGGGTCACAGATCATGTAAGTTATTCGAATAACATTTTATTGCTATCAGTTTTAATCTAAACTTGTATCGTTATGTATTTGTCGTAAAATTTGTTTTGTTAGATCCACGATCCGAACTTGTCTGCATCATTTGAGAGTGATTCAAGATGTTTAGCTCAATTTCCTAGTATGGAGGTTGCATATTACAAAGGATTTGGTGTCCTTGGATACAAATTCAAAGTTAAGGACATAGAAACATCTAGAACCACTCAGAATAGTGGGATTGCGACGATAGGATCGGACGGTGTGATTTACTATGGGTACTTAAATTGTATACTCGGCATCCACTATCCCGGACGATCAGAACCCTTTTATATATTCCAGTGTACTTGGTACGATCCGCGAACCGATACGGACTGGTGGAGAAGCAATCTTGGGACTTGGAAAGATGAATATGGATTGACCAGTATGAACACACTTCGATTTTACGGTCAGGACGATCCGTTTATCTTTCCGAACCAAGCGTTCCAAGTATACTACTCACAGTGTTTGAAGCATCCGGGATGGAGTGTTGTATGCCGATGGAAACCCAGAGATGTCTATGATGTCCCAGAATTCGAGGACAGCGATGAGGACGAAGAAGAAAGAAGGCTTAAAGTGCTCCGACCGTCTGTTTCGAAGGACGGGTTGTCTTCGACCGATCATGAAGTTACGTGGGTTAGAAATGACATCGACGATGAAATCCAAGTAGATATGTATAATGCACCCACGAAACGAAAAAGGTTATCAGTAATATTATATTATTACTTCACATTTTAAGCTCTATACATATATAGTCAATACTTTTAATGATTGTCTAATGCGTCCACGAACTTTTATCTAGATTTGATGACGATGTCGGGAGCAGCGAGGGGCGGCAGGAGCTCCAGCCGCGGCAGAGGCAGAGGCAGAGGAAGAGGCAGAGCGGTTCTGCCACCCAGAGAGCTCCGTAAGGAGCTTCAGAGGGCCGGTCTTGCACCCAGATCGGAGACCCCTTCGGATGCCTCCTTCCGTGTGGATTTTGCCACATCTCCAGGTATACTGCACGCATATCCATTTTGAATGTAATATTACAGATATTCATGCCTATTTATGTCAAAATTACTTATATTGTCAATGTTTGATTGTCTAGTTGTTGGTGATGCGTCCACATCTGGGACAGAGGCCACTCCCGCTCCTCCAGGTATGTTTATATATCATATAGTGCATGTATATTGATTTAGAATGCTATATCATAAATACACACATTCATTTTGCTCTTACTTAGCAAGTTTTATTATTGTCTAGATGTAGGTGGTGACACCACCGCACCTGCGGGTATGTTTATATATCCTATAGTGCATGCATATTGATTTAGAACGTTATATTATTGATCTACACATTCTTTTTGCAATTACTTATATAATCTATTTTTAATTGTCTAATTATAGGTGGTGCGTCCACATCTTCCGCAGGGGCCACTCCTGCCGCTTCCATACCCTCCGCATCGTCTGCAGGTTAGTATGAATAAATTTAAAATATTTATTCATTTTACATATGCTCTATAGAATAAATATGAACTTCATGGAAATTTAGCATCGATGTTTATTTTCTAGTTGGAGGGGATGCGTCCACATCCGAGACCCCGGTTGTTCCTCACCGGAGGAACTATCGTCCCGCTCGTGCTGCTGCCCGGGCCCAGGCTCGTGCGATAGTCACCGGAGGTATATATCACACTTGAATTTTCGTTTAACCTTGATTTCTTAATACAACTTTGTCTTAATATTGATTGTCTTGATATTTCGTGCAGACGCAGGGCCTCCCCAGCCCCAGAGGGGGACTCGAGGCCCGAATCAATCCCATAGGCTGAGGCCTGACAGAGTTAGGGGAGAGGCAGCATTCCCCATTTTTTTTACCCTTGACTATCGCTATACCGGTCCTCATGCCGAGAGGTTCGGCCGGTATATGGGGGACGAGAGCCGGCTCATGAAGAACTATCCACTTCACGTTGAGTGGGGCGAGCAGCACCGGCGCTCATTCACTCTCTTCTTTGATCAGGCTCGGGTACGTATTAACGGCCTATTTTCATTTGATTTATCCAATATATTTATTATTAACACTTGCAATCTAATAACAATGTTTTTTTGTATTTTCAGTTGGATTACGATTTTCAGCCTGTAGCCGACCCTGATCACCTTGGGAGGGTGCTCGACCTTCATGCTCTGTACAATGGCCTGATGAAGAACATGCAGACCAAAGTCCGATACAACAGGAATGAGCTGAAGGCCGACTGCTACTCCCTGTGGATGGCGACCGCCGAGGCAGAGAGAGCGGCCCTCCTATCTACTCCGGCGTTTGCGAGAGTCGACGTAGAGACATGGCCTCTATTGTGCGATTATTTCGACTCCCAACGCAAACAGGTATGTATTTTAAATGTAATTCATTATTTATGATATAATTTATTTCTTTGTGTTCCTTAATTAGAAAACTAAATGTTAATGCGTTGTGCAGAAACAGGCCGCTCAGAATACAGAGAACAGGAAGTCGGCGAAGAGGGGTCGCCCCACTTACACAGGTGGCTCGAGGAACATTACTCGAGCCATGGAGTTATCGGTAAATTACAATAGACCGACCTTTATGATATTCTGCAATATTAAGAGTTATTTTCTAATATTTCTAATATTAAGAGTTACTTTCTAATATTGCAGACATCTCGGACCGTGGCGTCAGGTGGTACACCGAGCGTGCCGTCCGCATATCTTGCCGTCCACGGCACCTCGACAGATCCCGCCACGGGCGAGCTTCGATATCCCGACGTCGCTACCCAGGAGTATTGCGTAAGTGTTAATATTTTTTCTACCCAAATTTGAAATTTTAGTTTTGGAAGGTTCAAGTTTAAATTTTATACTTATACTTTGCTGCTTAATGTGGGTGTAGGAGCGGGTGGTTGAGCAGGCCCAGGCCTCGGAGATCGATTTTACCGGACAGAGCGATCCGAGGCTGCTGACCCCAGTTCTGGACGCCGCACACGGAGGGCACCACGGAGGTTGGGAGAGAGGCCGGGGACTAGGCCCTAGCAGGGCCCATATGAGGTTGGACTCCACCCCGGCGGTTACTTCCTCCGTCTCCAGTGACCGACGTGTCCATCAGGAACTGGATAGCTTGAGGGCCACCGTTCGGGAGTTGAAGGAGATGCTGGTATGTATACTACTTTATAGTAAAATATCATGTCATATTATATAGATATCAACATATCCATAATTAGTACGTAGCTTGAGCTTATTTGGTTTTAGACTTAAGTTTGATTAATCATACATACATATGTAATTAAAATAAACAACGGTTTTCCAAACTAGATATCCAAACGGGGTTTCGAAATAACTTAATAATGATACGAATTCGAATAATACACAGTTCTTACACGCTTCTTACACACGTTATGTCCAGACGCGACAGGGTACATCGACCGAGCCTCCGCATGCATCTCCTTCGGCTGCGGCTCCGCAAGCTACCACATCGGCTGCGGTTCCGCAGACGGCTCCTATAGCTCCACCGCCCGCTCAGACTCCCGCAACCGCGGCTCCGCAAGCGACTACCTCGACGGCGGCTGCGCAGACCACATCGCCAGCTCCACAGGCCGCTCAGACTCCCGCTCGCGCCGAATTGCAGAGTTTATTGACCGAGGAGCAGGCGCGCGTTATTCTATCGTTATTCAGAGGTGGAGCTGGACCGAGCTAGGGTAGCTTTTTGGTTCTTATTTTTTGAAACATGTATTTATTTATATCATACACATTGTACTACATTTTGAAACGATATTGATATTGGTTTATATTTATATCATATTCAGTTTTTGGGTTTCTTTTATATATTATATGCGTGAGATGTGATTATGAATACTGCGATATATGTTGTGTGATGATTAATTTTATATTTGATTGATGTATATATTATTGTGCACAGGGCGGGGAAAAATCAGACAGCCCTTTTTTTTAAAAAAATACAGATAATGTGTACCTACGGATTAATCCGTAGGTACACATGTTATCCCTACGGCTATATCCGTAGGGGCAAAATATCAGCAGTAACTGATATTTCCCCCCTGATCTCAATACCAGGGGGTTGGGAGTGCCCCTACGGACATATCCGTAGGGGCCATTGCTTCGCCCCTACGGAGTTATCCGTAGGGGAAAAATATCAGGATTTCTGATATTTTGCCTCTACAGATAGGTACCTACGCAGATATCCGTAGGGGGTAGTACGTGGCCCTACGGCTATGTCCGTAGGTATATTTAATATATTAAAAAAACCCGTAAATAATATAACTTTTTTTACCCTACGGCCTACTCCGTAGTTGCAACAGGACCTACACAGAAATCCGTAGGGGCAAGATTTTGCCCGTAGGGGCAAGTTCATGGCTTCAACTTGCACCTGCGGCCTTTGCACCTACGGGGTCTTTTTTCGCCCCTACGCATATCTCCGTAGGGGCAGTGGGTTGCCCCTACGGATAAATCCGTAGGGGCAACCCTTATTTGTAGTAGTGAAAGGTTAATACAGAAGTGGAAGCAACTAATGTTGGAAAACCAGCATAGAGGTCATGTAGGGTTGCTAGGCACGCTCACAAGGGTCTACGAGGCATCAACCATGCCCGATTAAAATTTTAGCCGTGCCGAACAACCCGAAGCCGGATCTTTAAACTAGGGTTTAGGCGAAAACAAGCATGTTAAACTCTTTAACACTAAGTGAGAGGGATTACAACCTTTGTAGATCCGGTCCTTCACTTCTTAAGCTCCGTGTTGAGGTCCCTTCGCTGCGATCATCGTGTTCCGGACTCTCGAGAGGCTCCACGAAAAGAAAGGCACAAGCTTGCTTCCGATCTTCGATAACAAAGATGATCTATCTTGAAGTTTCGTTAACACAAGCTATCACTAATGAAATGATGTGAACACCCTCATCTAAATGGCAAGGATAGATGAGGATGATGAAGTAGGATTTTTGCTCTCATTTGTTTTCTTATTCTCACTCATTTTTCATCACAAAATGAAATCAAGAAAAGCTTTTTCATGAAAAGAGGAAGGAAGAAGAAGAAGAAGAATCCATAATGCTTTTGTGATGAATAGAGCAGAGGAGATAATGATGAATAATGCAACCATGGTTGACTAAACCATTGTAGAGACTTAACTAGGGCTAGGGTTTGGGTTAGGTCAAGGAATGAGTCATAACAAAATATCTTTCACAAAACAAAACTAAACCTTATAGAATCATCTAGAAAGTATTAACCCAAATCAAACCCTAATCTAGTTTAATCTCTACTAAACATGTTGCATTAGTTATCATATCATGTTACAATATTATATATCACATATATAATATTTATTGTAACCAAATAAAATAATACAATTAACATATATCGCATATATATCAATGTATTACCCGAGTGAGAAAAAGAATCTTTTAGTGAGCTAATATTAGTTAATGTAATTTAATATATCATATATATTATAATACATTAAATTATCGAATCAACACTCGATCCGACAATCCGGCTATATCGCATATAACCGACTAATATTTATCCGTACCGATTCATCAAATCAACACTTGATCCGATGACCCGGCTGATATCAAATATCGTGAGAATATAATACGGTACCTCATATTGCATTATCCTCGGTCCCGCACATATCACATATGTGCTCCTACTCCGTTTTGCCTGAGTCAAGAAACCTCTGTATAGGACTCTAAAGAATCGTCAATACGCCGGCAGTAGGCGATGATCATATCAAACACCCACAAGCTGCAAGCGGTCAGCTAAACGTAACAGCTACCCAGGTATTGAGCGCTCAGAAGATCAACAAGCAAGCCTGTACATTCTCCTGTGAATCCAATCAGTAACACTCCCGTACAGTCCGGTCTCGTCGTCTGATATGTCGCATATCTCGCCTAGGGGTGGCAATCGTCAGACCCCAGTAGCTCGATAAGTCGTGTCGATATGAGGTCTATAACAGTTCGAGAAACTACTGATAACACTTACCAGTAAATCTCAGCAACCCTGACCAGGGATTTCCGATTATAGCTAATTGGACACAGCACAACATCAACTCCCTATACCGGGAGAGACGAATCCCCTCCTATCGCTCATTGCCTCCATGTGATTCGGGACTGTACCCAAAAGCCACCTTTTTGCACGCCCTCTTGGACGTGGTATGATGGAAATCAAAACACAGTGGGAATCACACAAGACTCTATGACGATCTCGGGTCAACAGACTACTCTGTACCAGTGTCACCGGAGAACTGCCATCTGACGTTAGGTATAATACCATCTGGGAGTTCTCGGCGAGTCCGTCCAGTGTACCCAGTCTCCACTGAGCACCCATACACCATCCTTGATGTCAAACACCGATGAATATGGGATCATCCATCGCCCATCAAATGGGTCAAGATGCGTATACGCTAGTCTACTCTGGTGCATCGATGCCCTGTCTCGATACACCCTCGACTGGGAACAGTTATAGGATGTACTCGCTGACTACCGTAACCCCACTAGTATGATCTCATCATAGTCCCGGTAGTCGAGTACATATCCTAAGGGCTTTATCAACATGTAACATAGAGACAATCAGAATACATGTTAAGATAAAGTACAACCAGATAGCATACTATCATGTCGAGCAAGAAAGTCCTCCCTGTATATGTCCAAGCATCCATTACAATATACATCGTATGTACAGTAATGGCCTCTAGGGCATATATATAACTAACAATCTCCCACTTGCACTAGGGCCATCTGTTGTGGTATCACATACCCAACAATTAGCTGTGGTCGAAGTATCCCATACTCAACCATCCCATAAAAGTCTCTATTGGGAAAAAGGCCTTTGTGAGTGGATCTGCGTTGTTGTCCTCTGTGTCTACTCTCCTAACCTTGATCTCCCTGGAGATCAACCATCTCCATGATCAGGTGATACTGCCTAAGAATTATATTTGGATTTCTGATGGGACGGTAGTTCCTTGGCAAAAGCCACAACTCCATTGTCACACAATGGTAGGAACGAAGTTCATTTCATGAACTTATATATCCAGACTGCCTCTTTGGTAGCATCCTTGGTAACGATGTATCTTACCTTTATATCGTCTAATAACTCACGGTTTCTATCTTGGAACTCTTCCAACATACCGTCCCTCCACTGAGGGTAAAGATAATGCCTGCGACTGACTTTCAGTCGTCCTTATCACCCTGGAACCTTTCCAGTGATTCTCCCCAGGATCGATTGATACCATCTCACTACAACTAGTGAGTATCCTAACATCCAATTAGATCTATCTCATAGATCCAAAACCCAAAATTTAGGAGGTACCACTTTGATCCTATATGGAGAATCCTTGTGATAAGCGGAGATTGACCGAGCGTAGCATAGGAAACTCCTTCCCTATCAAGAGTATGTCATCCACGTACTCTACGAGGATCAACACCATACTCTCTACTACCTTTTTGTATATACAAGGTTCATCTACCATTTTGATGAAGTCAAACTCTTTGACTACCATATCAAAACGGACGTTCCAACTCCGCGATGCCTGTTTCATCACATAAATATCTTGCACACATTTCCGCTGCTCCCACTGTCTACGAAGCTCTCTGGTTGTGTACTTATAGATGCTATCTTGTAAAACATCATTTAGAAAAGCAGTCATGACACCCAACCACCAGATATCGTAGTCATGGTATGTAGCCGTGGCAAGTAGGATCTGGATGGACTTAAGCATAGGTTTGAAAGTCTCAACCTTTCCATGTACACCTGATTTGATCTCAAAAACTATCTAGTAACCGCAATCAAGAACGGCGTCGCATGTAGCTAGCCGGTGAATACGGTTCGGTCCACAGGGATGTTGTGAATTTCCTAGTCGCTCTTACGAGTTAATTCCAAACGGTATGAATGGATTAATTAAATCTAAAAACTAAATTAATCTAGGGCAATTGAATTAAAGATCTAACTATCTAACTAGGGCAAGGAATTAAATTTAATCTAGAGCAGAGAATGAAAAATTACCTAGGGCAAGAATTGAAATTACCTACTTACTTTACAGATGGCTCTCTCCAAACATCAACACAAGACTTGTCAGATCTGAATTTCTGAAATGAAAAGAGATATCGATGCTCTCCAAAAGATTTCATAATTTTATTGATAAAAAGAGGCATAGGGAGGCATAGCCTTTACAATGATTTAGAGTTCCTATTTATAGAGGATAGGAAACCTTAGGTTACATTTGATTCGCACGTATGCTTTTTACAAAAATGCCTTTAGGTAGACTAGTCAACGCGCCGCAAAAGAATTATGTAAAAATTTTGCAACTCTTGACTACGCAGTACGGCCGCGGAACCTCGGCCGCAGCCAGGGTTTGGCCGCGGTTCCGCGGCCATATAGGTGGCTTGTTTGCTGAACTTTCTTCTGTTGGCTTCTGATGACTTTTTATTCCTGTTTCTTCAGGTCTTTTTGCAGATTGTTTTCTCGTTCTCTTCCAGATCTCCAGTGAACATTGTAGTGATCTTTAACCGTTCGCTTTGCGTCGACGTCTTGAACCTTGCTTTATGAACTGATCTTTTATGTAGGCTTGATCAAAAGTCTTCTCTTTATTGGTCAAAGTCTCACTTTTGTATCATCTTTTGTCTTTTTCACTGTTTTCGCTCCAAGAACCTGTAACCTGTAATATGTAGTAGACATGTGTCAAAAGCACATGTTTATTTATAAAACGAATAAGAAAAGAAAATATAATAATGCAATATTATGGTATGAACAAATACCCCCAAACTTATCTTTTGCTCGTTCTCGAGCAAACTTATTTTTTTTATTCTCTACAAAAACCTAACCGCACTTTCGTAGGGAAACGCGATTGCACTGAGCACGTGCAATAAGCCGTTAAACCTCTAGGTGTCCCTAGTAGGAGGAGTGTTGTCTCCTGAGGGTTTTCAGCGGATACTACCCACAAAATCCTATCAATTCGGCTTTTTCGACTTTAATTCTCCAATTAGGTTTTCTAACAACGAATTCTATTATCGTCGACTCGTAAATTATCCACCCATATTCTTCACACTTCCTCATCATTTAACTTAAGATTATATATGTTCTATAGACTTACCTAGCTTTCAGCATCTCTTAAGTTTTCCTTCTAGGGTTCCATCTCCACTTAGGAATTTTTATCAACTCTATTAAAGATACAAGTTCTATTCTTCACTCATTTTTTTCATTTAAACTCCAATCACATATCCCTACGTGTGTGTATAAATCACCCCTACACTTGGAAATTCAAATCAAGCAATCATACTCTTGTCCTTTTGTCCAAAGCACTTATTAATTGGTGAATTTTTAAATGAATTTTTGCTTACACATCCTTCATGCGACCGTTAATATTTCTTGAGGAACCAACGACTGATTACAAGATGTGTTTGCACATTAAAGCGTAATTCCTAGTCTTGCAACACCCAAGGTTTTAGCAGTGACTCCCAAACCAGTTGGTCTAAGGCACTAGGTGATGAAGCACCCTTGCTAAATATTTTTCTATTTTTGCAGCCTTAAGTAATCACAAAAACCAGTGTTCATTTTTTTATTATCTCTTTATTCATACTTGTATTTTTTTTTCGTACTAAGGACTTTAGACAAGAGCATTTCAAGGTCTCCTCTACTATTCCAAGTTTCATGGTGCGTGTTTGTGCAAGTTGTAGGGTATATATTTTCAGAATCTAAACTTAAGCTAGGAATTATTTTTCGAACTTATACTTTAATAAAAATATTAATACTCTTCCCTTGTTTTAACTTAGCCCAAGAAGTGAACTCAAAATTTGCCTATTTCTAAATAAACTGCAAAGACATATACTTTCTACCGTTAAACTATAAGGAAAGTTATTTTTAGGGTTTTTAATTTACTAAGTCTAAGATCTGGTTGTTCCTAACTAGTTAACATTTTTGTTAAACTCAAGTCAAAATAAGGCCAAAATTGAATACAATAAGTTTTTATGATTTTGAATTTTTTTTCAATTTTTTATGGGTTTTAAAATAAGTATGCAAATGCAAAAAATATGCACAAATGAATGCGAAGGAAGAAGACGTACCGAGCATACCCCCAAACTTAAACTTGACAATGTCCTCACTGTCATGCGACACCAAGAGGGTCAAAATGCTGGCACTCCCCTGTTTATTTATTTATTTATTTATTTATTTTTAATGTTTTGAATTTTTTTTATTTTTTATTTTTTAGAAAAAGAAAACAAAAATATATATACATATATACAATAAGGTTCCCCCCAAACTTAAGCTTGGCCTTACACAAGCCAAAGGTTAGCACCAACCATTCAAAAATCTTATCGTGGTAATGGCCGAGTTGGTGAAATAATGAGGTGTAGAGGAAAGAAATGAGAAACACACGAGACCGTGTGGGAAGAAGGGTAGAATATGGTCTCGGTGGAGGAGAAGAATGGCGGAAAGGAGAAAGAAGTGAAGTACGATCTTGAGGGTGTAAATCGAGTGAATAAATTAGCGTAATTTGTGATGACCGATGTGTTAAAAGCGATTGTGCTAACCCATCAACCCGTCGAGAAATGGGGTCAAATCGCTCAAGATTCGCAAGAAAGCATGGGTACGCCGAACTTGGTATAGGAGATGAAAGCGTAACGGTCTCTTGTACGGTCGGAATGATAGGAAGGACGAAAGGGAGTGATTTAGGAATAGTCGTAATCTCACCTAAGTAATCTGTTTCGAACTTGAAGGATTCCATCAATGGTTCGAATTGACTGTAAGCAACCGAGTCTGATGGTTCAACTAACTCATCTGAAAATGTAAAGGACTCAAATTCGGGCGGTGAGTCATCAACATCGTCCGAAAAAGTGAAACACTCGTAGATGTTATCGGCTGTGGGAACTGTGTCAGATTCAAAGGAAAATTTTTCAAGCTCACAGTCTTCAAGCGTGATATTAGGCGTGGTCGGAACGATGGAAAGGAGGGAGGGTGATATAACAGTCAAAGGTTCGGGAGGATGAATTGGAAAATCCGATACATCAAACAGAAATGGTTCAACCTCAATATTATCCTCAATACTCTCCTCGATACTATCCTCATAATTCTCTACAATAATTAGCCTATCCATGCCATTATCATCAAAATCAAGACGCATATGAAGTTCGGGAGAAACAATTAATGACTCGGGATGATGAATTGGACATAAAATTTCACTCAAATTGACAGGTTCATCATCCAAAATTTTCCCGGCGTCTATATCCTCAATCAAATGAAAATCAATATTTTCTGACACCTCATCAAAAGCATGTATATTTATCGATTTAGGTTCTAGAGTGGAGGTGTAAAGATCGAAAAGATTAAGTGTGGTTTCACTCGAAAGGGGTTCTTCACAATTTGGCAAATCAAACACTACAAAGTCGCACAACTCATCATTTTGGACACATGTTTGAAAATTGGAGTTGTTGGATTCAATTGGGTATGGGTAGGTTTGATTTGGAAATCCTCTTACATTCTCACTCTGTCCAACCGCCTCCTTATACATTGAAAAATTTGGAGCGAGCGGGAAACTAGCTACCGGTTCACTAGGTTGTATAAGGGCGGCCATGGACGCTTCCACATTCATAATCATTTTGTTTGTTGCTAAGATATAAGCCTTCAACGACTTTTCCAAACTAGACATGGGTTGTGAAGTGGTTTCGGTAAAAGATTCGAAATTATTTGGATATGTGAAACTCCCAAATGGCTGTGTAGAAGTAATATCTAGTGACGGTGGGAAAGTCGGGTAGGATTGGTAGGACGTGGTTGGTTGGACAGGGGTAGGGTCAACATGTGGATAAAAAGGTGAATAGTCTTGTGGATCCCTAGAACTAGATGAGTAGATAGGGATGAAAGATCGGCTACGAGATTGAGCAATATACTCAGCAATGGACATCGGTTTAGGAGTTACAGCAGGACTTGAAAAAGTGGTATCAACATTTGAAGGTGGTAAAGGTTGACTTGGTTGACACAAAGTGGGTTGTAAAGTCGAACTGTTTCTCCTAGACGCTTGTATTTGATCTTTCAAAGAAATTTTAGGCACGGAGGGATCTTCCTTAAATCGACCGAAACAATTGACGTACGACGCAAAGTTAGGTTCGGGATACCAAAGTTCGGCAAGAGATTTATGATGTGGGGTACCCATGATAGAAGAAAGAGAAGATGAAGAAGGTGTAGTGAGGTGCAAGGATTTTACGCGACATGTTGCAAGTTTTTTTTTTATAAAAGATTTTTTTCTTCGCTTTGTTTTTTATTTGAAACTGTTTGCAACAAGATTTTCAATAAAGGGCTAAGACACACTTTCAACCAGAAATGCACAATCAGGCCTAGATCTAGGGTCACCTAGGTCAGCTAGATAGCTCCTAACTGTTCCAAAGGGCTAGAAATAGGACCTCAAACCGCATCTTCACCGCCAATTGCGGTCAGGTAAGTGCCAGGTAAGTGGGAAGGAACCACAGTAGTGGGCCTAATTAAAAACCACTAGCCTTTGACACACTTGCCTAGACACCGCAACGTCAGGTTAGGATAAACGACCGATGCCTATACTAGTCCTCTGTCCTAATGAGCGCGACGTCCTTAGGGCTGAGTCTAATATTTTTTAATTAAGAGTGGTCAATGCAAATACTTTAAGTGATTTCTGGGGTCCTAAGAAGGGTGATGAAATCCCCACCCAATCTGAGTTTGGTCAATAGCCCCTTAAAGTCCGATTAAAATATGCAAAACAGTAAATTCACTTGCAGTTAATTATTTTTATTTTATGCGCGGCGCAAAGAATCCTGCACAAAATCAATTATTGGAAGGGAGAAGATTTTTAGCGCAAAGAATTCTGCAGGAGATTTGACAAAAAATATATTTTAGGTTGCAGAGGGGGGAAAAAGGAAACAAACAGTGAAAATTTTGCGCGATGACGTCATCATGACACAGCGGTTCAGCGGCGGGAGCGCGCTTGCGCGGCGGAATGGCGGCGGTACGGAGGCTTCAGGTCTCCAAAAAAATTATGCTGTTCTGATTTTCCAACCTCTTTCTGTTCTGATATATCTTTTTCTGTTTCGAACTCTGAATTTTTCCAGATCCGTTTCGATTGTAGATCCTGCAAAATTCAAACAAAAAATACCCTTCACAAAATACAAAGATGATAAATTTTTATATTTTTTGATTTTTCAGTTTTTATGATTTTTTAATTTTTATTAACCCGAAATTGCAAAAAGGAAATACTACGCCATCCCAGCAACGGCGCCATTTGATTTATCTCAAAAACTATCTAGTAACCGCAATCAAGAACGGTGTCGCATGTAGCTAGCCGGTGAATATGGGTCGGTCCACAGGGATGTTGTGAATTTCCTAGTCGCTCTTACGAGTTAATTCCAAACGGTGTGAATGGATTAATTAAATCTAAAAACTAAATTAATTTAGGGCAATTGAATTAAAGATCTAACTATCTAATTAGGGCAAGGAATTAAATTTAATCTAGGGCAGAGAATGAAAAATTACCTAGGGCAAGAATTGAAATTACCTACTTACTTTACAGATGGCTATCTCCAAATATCAACACAAGACTTGTCAGATCTGAATTTCTGAAATGAAAAGAGATATCGATGCTCTCCAAAAGATTTCTAAATTTTATTGATAAAAAGAGGCATAGGGAGGCATAGCCTTTACAATGATTTAGAGTTCCTATTTATAGAGGATAGGAAACCCTAGTTACATTTGATTCGCACGTATGCTTTTTACAAAAACGCCCTTAGGTAGACTAGCCAACGCGCCGCAAAAGAATTATGTAAAAAATTTGCAACTCTTGACTGCGCAGTACGGCCGCGGAACCTCGGCCGCAGCTAGGGTTTGGCTGCGGTTCTGCGGCCATATAGGTGGCTTGTCTGCTGAACTTTCTTCTGTTGGCTTCTGATGACTTTTTATTCCTGTTTCTTCAGGTCTTTTTGCAGATTGTTTTCTCGTTCTCTTCCAGATCTCCAGTGAACATTGTAGTGATCTTTAACCGTTCGCTTTGCGTCGACGTCTTGAACCTTGCTTTGTGAACTGATCTTTTATGTAGGCTTAATCAAGAGTCTTCTGTTTATTGGTCAAAGTCTCACTTTTGTATCATCTTTTGTCTTTTTCACTGTTTTCGCTCCAAGAACCTGTAACCTGTAATATGTAGCAGACATGCGTCAAAAACACCTGTTTATTTATAAAAAGAATAAGAAAGGGGAATATAATAATGCAATATTATGGTATGAACAACATCAAGTAATCTTCTCAAGATATACTTGCTCCTGGTGGGGATTTAACCCTTCAGATAAAGTAACCAAAGTCCATACTTTGTTGGTGTATAAGGATTCCATCTCAGATCGCTAAGCATCCAGCCATTCTTACAGAATCTCACTCCTGATGGCCTACTCGAAACTAGTTGGGTCATCATCTCATGATACAATCCTCGCTCCCACTGTCATAGAGAAAACCGAAGTATGTCTCAGGTGGGTGAGGAACCCTACTAGATCGGCGGAAAGGCTGAGGTTCGTTGGAAACTATTGAATCCTTTGGTTCTACCAAATCATCAGCTGCAGTTTGTATAGCTGGAACCTTTCTAGTTCTACATAATAGACCTTATCTCGAGCTTGTCCGGATTTTGCTTTTAGACATAGTCCGGACAACCCCAAATCTTAACAAACTTAAGATATGGGCTCTTCCCTTTCCATATCATATATGAAGTGGTAGGCAACTGATTTGATTTAAACCCTATTCAATAGGTATGCAGCTTCTCAAGCGCATAACACCCAAAAGGAAATAGGAAACTCAGTAGTACTCATCATAGAGCACACCATATCATATAGGGTGCAATTGCTCCGCCCCGATACACCGAGGTGCTGTGGTGTATTCGGAGAAGTAATGCTGAGAGAGAATCTCATTCTCTTTTAGAATAGTCCAGGAATTCCGTGCTCAAGTATTCTCCTCCTTGATCTCATAAAAGGACATAATACTTATACCCGTTTTTGGTTCTCTACTTCTAACTTACATTCTGTGAATATCTCAAAAGGTTCGAACTTGGGTTTCAACAGGAACATATGTCTGAATCTTGAAAGATCATCAGAGAATGTAATGAAGTACAAAGAACCGGTCTTGGCATGTGTAGACGGGAGACTTTCATATATCAGCATGTATCAATCCCAAAAGTTCACTAACTCTTTCTCTGTTTCCAATAAACAGAGCTATGGTCATCTTATCTTTGTGACATGACCGGCAAGTTTCACAAGATGTAAATTCAAACAGATTTAAATATGCATCTAAATGTAACTTAGCTAGTCGGGTCGTATTGATACGACCTAGTCTACAATACCTCAAGAAAGATTAATTCATTTCTGAGCTCTTCCTCTTGTGTGTGTTCTTTATACTAAGAACTGTAGTTTGATTTAGAACGTCAATACTTTTAGATAACGTGTGTAACACCCGAGCCCAATGCTACTATTTTCAGTTACTGTTTGAGCATAATGTGGTACTCATTTCATTTAACTTGCTTGTTTGTTGCTTATTGTAAAAATTTACCCGGCAAAGTCATTTCTACATATAACAAATTTTTGGCATCTAAAATAAAATTGAAAATATTCATCTTGGCCTACCTGACACCCCTAGCCTCGTGGTAGCGTCCGTGCATTGTGTTCTCGTCCCGTTCAGTGAAACGAACGAGTTTGGACGGCTACGCGCGCGTACATGTGTCCGTTTTGGGGGTATGCTTTTTAATCATAAAACACTTAATTTTAAAATTTGGATCCCGCTTAAAATCCTATTATTTCAATTTCAAATTTTTGGACTCGACCCGGACGCGATTTGGAAATGTTTTATTTGGCGCCAAAATCCCAAATTTTAATATTATTAAAACCATCGCATATATTTTTCTAACTAACCTGATATCTTACTGTTCATTACCTATCTTTTAAATCTTTAAATTAACCTATATATATATCCTACCGTTCCTTAAAATGTTTTGAATCTTTAATTAATATTTATCCCTAACTAACGATTCCCCTTTAGCCAATCGCATTCCTTTTAATTCCGTGGGCCTCCACCTGCAGTTCTCTCTCTCTCTCCACTTTTTCTTTCTCTCTCTCTCTCATATATTCTCTCATACTTCTCTTTATCATTCTTTATCTTCTTGCTTCATGTCCCGTTTCTCATTATTTTTTTTTAACTGTTCTTTTGTTGCCGGAATTCCGTCGTGCCGGTGACACTTCTCGACGTTCCAGCGAGGTACCCCGACCCGTGTGGTTCCTTGTTCGTCGTTTGGGTTCATTCCGTGAACCGTGCGCCGTCGCGAGTTTTCCCCGCCGACGGTTAACGTTCCGTTTTCCCGATTCGCGACCCATCGAGGCAAGTTAATCTTGCTATATGCTATATAATTCATTTTATACCTATTTAAATAAATACCATACCTATAGTTTAAATCTAGTACCTCATGTTTAATTTTATAACGTTTCGATGTTCCGTTTGCATCCGTCTATATCATATTAAATCCAGATCATGAAAACTTATCTTGTGACATACTAGATTACGTTATACTGCATCCATATCAATTAAAATATACATCGTCATAATATTTCTTATTATTATCTTTAATTAGTTTATAATCAGCATTTTATGATATTATATATTTAAAATATTATAGTTTACACATGAAACGTCGTTGAAAAATTGGATATGACAAATCTGAAATTTACTGTATACCTTACCTTATAAAATTCATTATAAATCATAGAAAAATCATTAGTATACGTTCTTTAGTTCGTTACGAAGCTAACTCCGAATACTATAACTCTATGAAATATTTACTTGCAAAATAAATTGTTTAAATAACGTAAAATACAAATGAAAATGTCTCCAAACTGCTGTCCAGGGAAATTCCAGCAGCAAACTTTCAACTTCGAATGTTCATAACTTTTTGTAGGGACAACCTGAGATGCTTATACTTATAAAACTGAAAACCTTATTGAATTATCTTTGTTTTGATATAAGACACGTCCCTTTTGGAGAACGTTTGTTATTTTAAGCTATTTTACAAATCAGGGTGACGCTGAATTTCTGAACGGAACTTTCTTGTGCATGGTTAATCAATACCACTTTTATAGTTATTAATCGCTTTGAATATGCTATCCATACTAATATTATGATATCAATATTTATATCACATATTGCTTAGTTGTACATCCCACATTACCATTTTATAGTTTTATAACTTTTCGGATACCCGTTTGCATCCATCGCATTTAAGATACATATAACTGCATCCATAGATCACATTACTACATAATACTGTGATATTAACACTCCATGTTTAATAAATTGCATCCTAATTAATATTGGAACTATAAATGTAACCCTAATCGATAACTGTGCATCCATATCCTTGAAATTATATCTATTTGCATATCATATCACATTATTCCATTTTGTTGTTATATTAGTACCCCATACTTGTTTTGTGTACCCATACTGATTATAGTTTGATTATGAGCACCCACGTGATACTTGTGCACCCTGACATGACTTGCTACACATATTACCTGACCCGACATGGTACCGTACACTACTTGACTCGACCTGATGTACCACGGCTTGACCCGTTACTTGATTTCGTGTCTAATGCCAACAAACCTGACATGTAGTCCTCACGGACCGTTCCTGTTGTCTATCCAGACAAACCTGCTCTTACCTGATCCTGTGTTGGCATTAGTTCTTGATTACTGAATACCTGACTTGAACACATAACCTTGGGGGTATGGGGAAATCAAAAGTGTAAACTAAAGTGTAACTTAAAAGGGTATTACTTGATCCGTGGTCCCGGGGGGTAACGGGACAGAGCCATTCGTGACTCTTACATCTTGATCCGTGGTCCCGGGGGGTAACGGGACAGAACCACTCTTGGTTCATATATTCCTGATCCGTGGTCACGGGGGGTAACGGGACATATCCTTTGAGTTACATGGAGGATTACATTAATTGATTTCAAACAAACTTTAGAGTAGACAACCCAGTAGCACAGTTTAGATTGATCACTGCACGTCACATACACTGATACACTTCACTGTTATACATCCCTGTTGACTTGTTACTATTTATGATTCATGCCTGCATATCTCGTGTATCCTGTTCATTTATTATTGCTTGATGTTATGACGCGCTGACGTCTGGGTTTTGCATGGCCCAGATCCTCTACCTTTGTTGCAGACTGATCAGGAGTTTTACCGTTAGATCGAGCGGTAGGGATCATGTCGGTATCCAGTCTTACTTTCCAGGTGTTTATTTGATCTTTTGCTTCCACATACTATAGCATTTCTTGACTCTTTTACTCTGGCTTATGGACATGTACTAGATAGTTAGTTTACTTTCCTGTTCTTGATATCTCTACAGCCGTAATGTGACTGTGGAAGGATTTTTCCTAACCACAGGTAGCATGGTTGGCTATGTCACGTGCCTATTTTAGCGTACTCTGGGAAGCGGGGCGTGACATGGTTCTTTTGGTATCAGAGCCATAGGATAGTCGGGTTGATTCTTTTGTAGTTGGGTATTGCACCCAATACATGAATCAGAATACCCGTGTTTACGAAACATGTCCTGCCACCTTGACCGTTTTACCATTCTTGAATCACATTCTTCCTGATTATATCTTTTACGATGTGCAAACTTTCTTTGCATATCGATTCGAAAACCTGATTCCTTGTTATCTCTAGGACTTAGGCGACTTGGATGGAGTTATGTAATTGTGGCTATGATACCGCGGCATAGTTACAATGCGGTACTCTATTTAAGTATCTTGGAGTTCTAGCCTTGATCTATATTCAAAATCTATCATCATGCTAATGTTGGGTATTTTGAGTTCAGGATTATGGCCGGTAAGAAATTGAAGACATACCAGAGGCGTGTGGACGAAGCCTCCATGCTTGGAGTGATAAAAGGAATGCTGGAGAATCAAAGAAACAGACCGAGCTGATCCAGCAGCAAGCGGACTCGTTTCGGGAAGGTTTGCAGATCGTTCAGCAGTCTGTGAACAATGTTGGAGCTAGACAGTTGACCGAGTAGGGACCGTAGCAGATTTCAGGCGGTTGGGTCCGTCTACATTTACTGGTTTAAAGGAGCCAATGCCAGTGGAGCAGTGGCTAGTTGACACAGAGAACTTGCTTTTTGCGGCACAGATTCCAGATGACAAAAGGGTTGTTGTGTTATGCATTCAGCTAGTGGACTATGATTGAATTGATTTAGCGTGCTTGCGCTTTCTAAAAGATAGATCAAAAATATTTGTAACCGCAATCAAGAACGGCGTCGCTTTGCAGCTAGCCGGTGAGTACGGGTCGGTCCACAGGGATGTTGTGAATTTCCGATTCGCGCTAACGAATTAATTCCGAAGGGTGCTCGGATTAATTATTAAATCTAAAAATTGAAGTTGTATGATATTAGGATTAGAAACTTGCTAGGATTAGGTTTAGGGAAAATTTGGTAAACAAAGATCTACATCTCTTTCCATTGCCTTTAATTAAATATATCATATTAGTGTTATGGTAAATCTTAACAAAGGGAATTAGGATGATTGGGAAAATTGATTCTCCCTCTAGATACTTGTCCTTCCTTTCTTAATCTTTACCCTAACCTCCATGGAAAACCTTAAAATCCGGGCCTTTAGACTACGGAATCACCGTTATCTCGAGGGTAGAGTGCCGTAGGGAGCGGAATAAGAAGGTATGCATGGAGTTCTAATTTTCATAAAAGATTGGTAAAGAAAAGAGATGAGAGATCTTCATCTCTCAAATCCTTCCCTATTCCTAACCCTAACAAGCGAGGAAACTACTCGCTCATTAAAGGGATAAAGAAAGACATGATTTTATTAAAGAGAAGAAACATCTATTGCAAGTTAATGAAATTCTTAAACTAAATTAAACTAAGGCAAGAAAATAATTTACCTACAAAAAATGATGCTTTCCAAAAGAATGCTGAAATTTATTAATGAAGGGAGGCATGAAAAGAATACAATGATTTGGGCTTCTATTTATAGGAGATAGAAACCCTAGGTTACAATTGATTTGCATGTCTACATTTACCAAAATATCCTTAGGAAGACCTATTCAAAGTAGACTTCAAGCTTTGGTAAAATTTTATGTCTCTGTCTCTTTAAAAGAAAGTATTGGGCCTTGGATCTTTGGGCTTCCTTATTATTTGGTTCTTTATTAAAATAGCTTCTATGTTTCTTCCAGATCTCCAGTGAATAATTGCGGTGGACTTTTAACCGTTCGCTTTGTAATCTTGGACCTTGCATTGCCTTGTACTTTATAAATTTTATCTTTGATGTAGGCTTGAACAAGAGTCTTCTATTTGTTGGTCAAAGTCCACTTTTTCATCGTCTTTACATCGTTTTCACTGTTTTCTGTCTAAGAACCTGTAACCTGTAACATGTAGCAGACATGCGTCAAAAGCACCTGTTTATTTATAAAAGGAATAAGAATGGGGAATATAATAATGCAATATTATCGTATGAACAAATACCCCCAAACTTATCTTTTGCTCGTCCTCGAGCAAGCTTATTTTTATTCTCTAAAAAAACCTAACCGCACTTTCGCAGGGAAACGCGATTGCACTGAGCTCGTGCAACAAGCCGTTAAACCTCTAGGTGTCCCTAGTAGGAGGAGTGTTGTCTCCTGAGGGTTTTCAGCGGATACTACCCACAAAATCCTATCAATTCAGCCCATTAACTTTTGTTCTCCAATTAGGTTTTCTAACAAGGAATTCTATTATCTTTTGACTCGCAAATTATCCACCCATATTCTTCACACTTCCTCATTATTTAACTTAAGATTATATATGTTATGTAGACCTACTTAGCTTTCGGCATCTCTTAAGTTTTCCTTCTAGGTTTTCATCTCCACTTAGGAATTTCTATCAACCCTATTAAAGATACAAGTTCTATTCTTCATTCCTTTCTCTTATCTAAACTCTAATCACATATCCCCACGTGTGTGTAAATATCACCCCTACACTTGGAAATTCAAATCAAGCAATCGTGCTCTCGTCCATTGTCCAAAGCACTTCTTAATTTGTGAATTTTTACTTGAATTTCGCTTACACATCCTTCATGCGACCGTTAATACTTCT
Organism: Agapanthus africanus; assembly: GCA_030015575.1. NCBI lineage: Eukaryota > Viridiplantae > Streptophyta > Magnoliopsida > Asparagales > Amaryllidaceae > Agapanthus > Agapanthus africanus. The sequence continues at coordinate 377,965,184 of CM057351.1, forward strand.
TGAGGTACCAACGAACGATTACGAGTTGCGTTAGCACTTTAAAGCGTACTTCCTAGTCTTGCAACACCCAAGGCTTTAGCAGTGACTCCCAAACCAGTTGGTCTAAGGCACTAGGTGATGAAGCACCCTCGCTAAATATTTTTTCTATTTTTTTTAGCCTTAAGTAATCACAAAAACCAGTGTTCATTTTTTTTCTTTATTCACTTTTTTCTTTTATTAATTTCATTGTACTAAGGACTTTAGACAAGAGCATTTCAAGGTCTCTTCTACTATTCCAAGTTTTAAGATGCGTGATTGTGCAAATTGTAGGGTATATATTTTCAGAATCTAGACTTAAGATATGAACTATTTTTCAAACTTATACTCTAGTAAGAACATCAATACTCTTCCCTCATTTTGAATTAGCCCAAGAAGTGAACCCAAAATTTGCCTATTTCTAAATAAACTACAAAGACATATATTTTCTACCGTTAGACTTTAAGGAAGGTTATTTTTAGGGTTTTTAATTTACTAAGTCTAAGATCTAGTTGTTCCTAGCCAGTTAACCTATTTGTCAAACTCAAGTCAATTAGCCAAAATTGAATACAATTATTTTTATAATTTTTTAAATTTTCAAATTTTTATGGGTTTTTAAATAAGTATGCAAATGCAAAAAAAAAAAAATATGTACAAATGAATGCGAAGGAAGAAGACGTACCGAGCATACCCCCAAACTTGAACTTGACAGTGTCCTCACTGTCATGCTAAATCAAGAGGGTCAAAATACCGGTACTCCCCTGTTTATTTATTTATAATAAAAAAAATTTAATTATATTTTTAATGTTTTGAATTTTTTTTTATTTTTTTTTATAGAAAAGAAAACAAAAAATATATACATATATACAAAGATTCCCCCCAAACTTAAGCTTGGCCTTGCACAAGCCAAAGGTTAGCACCAACCATTCAAAAATCTTATCGTGGTAATGGTCGAGTTGGTGAAATAATGGGGGGTAGAGGAAAGAAATGAGAAACACGCGAGACCGTGTGGAAAGAAGAATGGTAGAATATGGTCTCGGTGGGGGAGAAGAATGGCGAAAAGAAGAAGGAAGTGGAATACGATCTTGAGGGTGTAAATTGAGTGAATAAATTAGCGCAATATGTGATGACCGATATGTTATAAGCGATTGCGCTAACCTATCTACTCGTCGAGAAATGGGATCAAATCCCTCAAGATTCGCAAGAAAACATGGGCACGCCGAACTTGGTATCGGAGATGAAAGCATAACGGTCATTTGTACGGTCGGGACAATAGGAAGGACGAAAGGAAGTGAATTAGGGATAGTATCATTCTCACCGTAGTAAACTGTGTCGAACTGGAAAGATTCCATCAATGGTTCGAAACGACTGTAAGCAACCGAGTCTGAAGGATTAACTAACTCATCTGAAAATGCAAAGGACTCAAACTCGGGCGGTGAGACTTCAACATCGTCCGAAAAAGTGAAACACTCGTAAGTGTCATCGGCTGTGGGAACTGTGTCAGATTCAAAGGAAAGGTTTTCAAGCTCACAGTCGTCAAGCGTGAAATGAAGTGTGGTCGGAACGATGGAAAAGAGGGAGGGTGATTTAGGTAAAGGTTCAAGAGGATGAATTGGAAAATCCGACACATCAAAGAAAAATGGTTCAACCTCAATATGATCCTCACCACTCTCCTCAATATTATCCTCATAATTCTCCTCAATATTCAACTCATCCATGTCATTATCATCAGAATCAAGACGCATATGAGATTCGGGAGAAACATTTAATAACTCGGGATGATGATTTGAACATAAAATTTCAATTAAATCGACAGGTTCATCATCCGAAATATTCCCGGCGTCTATATCCTCAATCAAGTGAAAGTCAATTTTTTTAGACACCTCCTCAAAAGCATGGATGTTTATCAATGTAGGTTCTAGAGTGGAAGTGTAAAGGTCAAACGGATTAGGTGCTGTTTCACTCAAAGGGGGTTCCTCACAATTTGGCAAATCAAGCACTACAAAATCACACAACTCATCATTTTGGACACATGTTTGAAAATTGGAGTTGTTGGATTCAATAGGGTATGGGTAGGTTTGATTTGGAAATCCTCTCACATTCTCTCTCTGTCCAACCGCCTCCTCATACATTGGAAAATTTGGAGCTAGTTGGAAACTAGCTACCGGTTCAGCAGGTTGCATAAGGGTGGCCATGGACGCTTCCACATTCCTAATCATTTTGTTTGTTGCTGCGATATACGCCTCCAACGCCTCTTCCAAACTAGACTTGGGTGGTAAGGGGGTTTCGGTAAAAGATTCGAAATTGTTTGGATATGTGAAACTCCCTAATGGCTGTGTAGAAATATTGTCTAGTGACGGTAGAAAAGTCGGGTAGGACTGGTAGGAAGTGGGTGATTAGACAGGGATAGGGTCAACATATGGATAAAAATGTGAATAGTCGTGCGGATCCCTATAACAAGATGTGTGGAAAGGGGTGAAAGATCGGCTGCGAGATTGAGTAATATGCTCAGCAATGGACATCGGCTTAGGAGTGACAGAAGGACTTGAAAAAGTGGTATCAACATATGGAGGTGGTAAAGATTGACTTGGTTGACACAAAGTGGGTTGAAAAGTCGAATTGTTTCTCCTAAACGCCTCTATTTGATCTTTCAAAGATATTTTAGGCATGGAAGGATCGTCTTTAAATTGATCGAACAAATTGCCGAACGACGCAAAATTAGGTTCGGGATACCAAAGTTCGGCAAGTGATTTGTTATGTAGGGTACCCATGTTAGAAGAAAGGGAAGATGAAGAAGGTAGGTGGTGCAAGAATTTCTCAGCGACAAAAGTTGCAAGTCTTTTTTTTTTTTTTAAATTCCTCTTATTATTCTTTTTTATTTGTTTTGCAAAAATTTTCGATAAAGGGCTAAGACACAAATGCAAATAACCAGAAATGCACAATCAGTCCGAGATCTAGGGTCATCTAGGTCAGCTAGACAGCTCCTAACTGTTCCAAAGGACTAGAAATAGGACCACAAACCGCCTCTTCACCGCCAATTGCGGCCAGGTAAGTGGGAAGGAACCACCACGACAGTGGGCCTAATTAAAAACCACTAGCCTAGACACCGCAAAATCAATTAGGATAAACGGTCGATGCCTATACTAGTCCTTTTCCTATTGAGTTCGATTTCCTTAGGGCTGAGTCTAGTATTTTTTAATTAAAGATTGGTCAATGCAAATGCTTTATGTGATTTCTAGGGTCCTGGGAAGGGTGATGAAATACCCACCCAATCTGAATTGGTCAAAAGCCCATTAAAATCCGAATAAAGATATGCAAAACAGTAAATCATTTGCAATCAAATCTTTTTTGTGAATTTCAAGGTATGCAAGTTTTCTAATTAAAATTTTCCTTTTTCCGCTTGCTCTTTATTTGGAAAGATATATTTAGCAAAAATATTAAGAATATGCAAATCAGAAAAGACCACTTGCAATCAATTATTATTTTAAGAATAGCGCAACGAATCCTGCATAAGATTTGTTATTTGGAAAGGAAAAGATTTTTTTAAGCGCAAAGAATCCTGCAGGAGAATTTTCAGAAGATATATCGGAGATTTGCGGAGGAGGAACAGAGAAACTTACAGAGCTTTTTTTTTCCCCGCGATTCTGCCTCCTGTTTTTTTTTTTTTTTTTTTGATGAACCGACCAGGCCGCGGCGGTTCCGCGGCCGGAAGTGGTCTCCGGCGGCGGTTCCGCGGCCGGAAGAGCCTCCGGTTTTTTTTTTTTTGGTCTCCGGCGTTTTTTTTTTTTTTGGAACCAGATCGCGCGGTTGAGTTGTTGACTCGGTCCTCTAAATTTTTTTCTGTTCCTCTCTTGTTGCAATCTTCTGTTGATAGGATCGTTTATTTGTTGTTTCGCTTTCTGTAGATTTCCTGATCCGAATTTGTGCGTAGATCCTGCAAAATTCACACAAAGATACCCTTTCCAAAAATAACAGATGATATATTTTTATATTTTTTTTTGGATTTTTAGATTTTTATGATTTTTTTTAAATTTTGATTAATCCGAAATTGCAAAAAGGAAATTACTACGCCGTCCCCGGCAACGGCGCCATTTGATTGAATTGATTTAGCGTGCTTGCGCTTTCTAAAAGATAGATCAAAAATATTTGTAACCGCAATCAAGAACGGCGTCGCTTTGCAGCTAGCCGGTGAGTACGGGTCGGTCCACAGGGATGTTGTGAATTTCCGATTCGCACTAACGAATTAATTCCGAAGGGTGCTCGGATTAATTATTAAATCTAAAAATTGAAGTTGTATGATATTAGGATTAGAAACTTTCTAGGATTAGGTTTAGGGAAAATTTGGTAAACAAAGATCTACATCTCTTTCCATTGCCTTTAATTAAATATATCATATTAGTGTTATGGTAAATCTTAACAAAGGGGATTAGGATGATTGGGAAGATTGATTCTCCCTCTAGATCCTTGTTCTTCCTTTCTTAATCTTTACCCTAACCTCCATGGAAAACCTTAAAATCCGGGCCTTTAGACTACGGAATCACCGTTACCTCGAGGGTAGAGTGCCGTAGGGAGCGGAATAAGAAGGTATGCATGGAGTTCTAATTTTCATAAAAGATTGGCAAAGAAAAGAGATGAGAGATATTCATCTCTCAAATCCTTCCCTATTTCTAACCCTAACAAGCGAGGAAACTACTCGCTCATTAAAGGAATGAAGAAAGACATGATTTTATTAAAGAGAAGAAACATCTATTGCAAGTTAATGAAATTCTTAAACTAAATTAAACTAAGGCAAGAAAATAATTTACCTACAAAAAATGATGCTCTCCAAAAGAATGCTGAAATTTATTAATGAAGGGAGGAATGAAAAGAATACAATGATTTGGGCTTCTATTTATAGGAGATAGAAACCCTAGGTTACAATTGATTTGCATGTCTACATTTACCAAAATATCCTTAGGAAGACCTAGTCAAAGTAGACTTCAAGTTTTGGTAAAATTTTATGTCTCTGTCTCTTTAAAAGAAAGTATTGGGCCTTGGATCTTTGGGCTTCCTTATTATTTGGTTCTTTATTAAAATAGCTTCTATGTTTCTTCCAGATCTCCAGTGAATAATTGCGGTGGACTTTTAATCGTTCGCTTTGTAATCTTGGACCTTGTATTGCCTTGTACTTTGTAAATTTTATCTTTGATGTAGGCTTGAACAAGAGTCTTCTATTTGTTGGTCAAAGTCCACTTTTTCATCGTCTTTACATCGTTTTCACTGTTTTCTGTCTAAGAACTTGTAACCTGTAACATGTAGCAGACATGCGTCAAAAGCACCTGTTTATTTATAAAAAGAATAAGAATGGGGAATATAATAATGCAATATTATCGTATGAACAAACACCCGAGAATGGTGGCTTGTTGAGGAGACCCGCTTGCCCAAGCCGATCAAGTGGGCGGATTTTTTCTAAGAGTTTCCTGGAGAAGTTCTTCCCGCGGACTCCACGGGAGGAAATGGAAGAGAAGTTCATCGGACTAAAGCAGAAGGGAGCACCCGTAGATGTGCATGTAGCAGAATGGACGAGACTCAGTAGTTTCGCTGGACCTTTAGTTGCCAACGATGCAGACAGGGCACGGAGGTTCATGCGCAAACTGGACGTGGTCATCCAGAGACAGATTGTCTCCCTGGGTTTGACCACTTTCTCACAAATACTTGCAGCAGCCAAGAGCAGCAGAGTTTATCTGGGATGAAAGGGAGTTTGCAGCAGACAGCAGTTGCGTTAAGGAAGCAGTTCGGTCGGGCCGGTTGAGTTTAGGGCTAGGCCGACAAACAATATTCTTGCATCAATGAAAGTGATGAAAGTAAAGAGCCGGCTGTTGTTCGTGATTCTATGGACGCGTTTGAAGATACATCGGGTTTACCGCCGAGGAGGGACGTGGAGTTCGCAATTGATCTTATTCCTGGTGCAGCGCCAGTATCTAAAGCGTTTTATCCAATGGCGCCAGTAGAGTTGGAAGAAGTAAAGAAACTGGTTGCTGAATTGCTTGAAAATGGTTGGATTCGAAGCAGTAACTCGCCTTGGGGAGCTCCAGTTCTTCTAGTAAAGAAGAAGGATGGCACAAGAAGGATGTGGATCGACTCTCGAGAATTAAACCGGATGGCTATCAAGAACAAGTACCCGATCCCTCGCATTGGAGAACTTTTTGAGCAGCTTAGTGGCGCGAGGGTATTCTCGAAGTTGGATTTACGATCCGGATATCATCAGGTCCGAGTGAAAACAGAAGATATTTACAAAACGGCATTCCGAACTCGGTATGGACATTACGAGTACTTAGTGATGCCCTTCGGAGTAACGAATGCGCCGGCAGTATTCATGGACTTGATGAACCGAATCTTTTCACCGTTCTTGGATCAGTTCATTGTGCTATTCATTGATGATATTCTGGTTTACTCGAAGAGTTTTGAAGTGCATGCTGAGCATTTGAAGATCGCACTGCAGACGTTGAAACAGGAGAAATTGTATGCGAAGATGAGTAAGTGCGAGTTTTGGCTGAAGGAAGTAAGGTTTTTAGGGCATGTTGTGTCTAGCGATGGCATTGCCGTCGATCCAGAAAAGATTGCAGCAGTTCGAGATTGGCCTATTCCAAAGAATGTTGCTGAGATAAGAAGTTTTCTTGGATTAGCCGGATACTACAGGAGATTTGTGGAGAACTTTGCTCGTCTGGCAGAGCCGTTGACCAAGCTTACGCGCAAGGAGGTACCTTTTGTATGGGCGGATAAGTGTGCGTTAGCTTTCGAGACGTTGAAGCAGAAGTTGATAACCGCCCCTATTCTGACCGTGCCAGACAATTCCGAAGGATTGGTGATTCACAGCGACGCATCTGGGAAAGGATTGGGATGTGTTTTGATGCAGCATGGGAAGGTTGTAGAATACGCATCGAGACGGTTGAAGACCCATGAGAAGAATTATCCAACTCATGACTTGGAGCTTGCGGCTGTGATTTTCGCTTTGAATATTTGGAGACACTACCTTTTGGGCGAAAGAGTCGAAGTTTTTACAGATCATAAGAGCTTGAAGTATGTGTTCACACAGAAGGAGCTTAACATGAGGCAGCGTAGATGGTTGGAGCTGATGGCTGACTACGATCTTGATCTTAACTACCATCCGGGGAAGGTTAATGTTGTGCCGGATGCGCTTAGTCGGGTACCAGTAATTCAGGTGTTAACTACGCAGAAGGAGATCGTCGCAGATTTTCGAAGATTTGACTTGGAGGTTGTGCTACCGCGTTCTACGGGACAGTTGTTGCAGCTGCAAGTACATTCGTCTTTGATCGAGAATATTAAAGCAGCTCAATCGCAGGATCCTAGACTGCAAAAGTTTCGAGAGCAGGTTGAAGCCGGGCTACGAACAGATTTATTGATCCACGAAGATGGTTCGTTGAGGTATGGTAGCCGTTTGTGTGTGCCAAAGGGTGATGTTCTTGAAGAGCTTATGAAGGAGGCACACAATTCAGCTTATTCTGTACATTCAGGAGGCACAAAGATGTACCGAGATATTCGACAGCATTTCTCGTGGGAGGGCATGAAGCGGGAGATTGCTCGCTTTGTGGCGAAGTGCTTGGTGTGTCAGCAAGTTAAGGCTGAACATCAAAGGGTTGCTGGTTTATTGCAACCACTTCCGATTCCTCAGTGGAAGTGGGAACATATAACCATGGATTTCGTGACGGCTTTACCGCGGAGTCCAAAAGGCAACAATGCAGTATGGGTAATTGTTGACAGATTGATCAAGGCATCTCACTTTATTCCTTTTCGGGTTGGTCAATCAACAGAGACTTTGGCAGAGCGGTACATGCAGGAGATTGTAAGATTGCATGGAGTACCGGTGAGCATCGTGTCCGATCGGGACACTCGGTTCTTATCACATTTCTGGAGGAGTTTACAGGAAAGTTTGGGGACTAGATTGAAGTTTAGCACAGCTTATCATTCTCAAACTGATGGTCAGTCGGAGAGAACGATCCAAACTCTTGAGGATATATTGAGAGCATGCATGTTGGACTTCAAGGGGTCTTGGGAGGATCATCTACTTTTGGTGGAGTTGTCTTACAACAACAGTTTTCAGGCAACTTTTCAGATGGCTCCATTTGAAACTTAGTATGGTCGTAAATACCGTTCACCTGTTTGTTGGGACGATGTCAGTGAACGAAGATTATTGAGACCGGATTTTGTTGTGCAGACAGTTGAGAAGGTTAACCCCATCAGAAATCATATGAAGGCAGCACAGGACCGACAGAAGAGTTAGGCAGATACGTCAAGAAGACCTCTAGAGTTCGCCGTGAGTGATTTGGTATTCTTGAAGATATCACCGACTAGAGGGGTGAGTCATTTTGGAAGTCGAGGAAAGCTTAGTCCTCGATTCTCTGGACCGTTTGAGATCTTGGAGCGTGTTGGTGAGGTAGCATATCGTTTGGCGTTACCGCAGTCCTTGGCGAATGTGCACGATGTGTTGCACGTATCTCAACTCCGTAGGTATGTTCGAGATGAAACACACGTATTGGATTATTCGGAGCTAACAGTACGAGAAGACTTGACTTTTGAGGAGCGACCGATTGGAATCGTGGATCGAAGGGAAAAGGTTCTTAAGAATAAGGTAATCCCCCTTATGCTTGTTTCTTGGGGTAATCGCTCGCATGGAGAGTCCACTTGGGAACGAGAAGATGAAATCCGACAGAAGTTTCCTCACATTTTCTTGTAGTTATCTATCTTTGTATTCTTGGAATTTCGAGGACGAAATTCTTTTTGTAGTTGGGTATAATGTAACATCCGAGCCCAATGCTACTATTTTCAGTTACTGTTTGAGCATAATGTGGTACTCATTTCATTTAACTTGCTTGTTTGTTGCTTACTGTAAAAATTTACCCGGCAAAGTCATTTCTACATATAACAAATTTTTGGCATCTAAAATAAAATTGAAAATATTCATCTTGGCCTACCTGACACCCCTAGCCTCGTGGTAGCGTCTGTGCATTGCGTTCTCGTCCCGTTCAGTGAAACGGACGAGTTTGGACGGCTACGCGCGCGTACATGTGTCCGTTTTGGGGGTATGCTTTTTAATTATAAAACACTTTATTTTAAAATTTGGATCCCGCTTAAAATCCTATTATTTCAATTTCAAATTTTTGGACTCGACCCGGGCGCGATTTGGAAATGTTTTATTTGGCGCCAAAATCCCAAATTTTAATATTATTAAAACCATCGCATATATTTTTCTAATTAACCTGATATCTTACTGTTCATTACCTATCTTTTAAATCTTTAAATTAACCTATATATATATATATATATATATATATATATATATATATATATATATATATCCTACCGTTCCTTAAAATGTTTTGAATTTTTAATTAATATTTATCCCTAACTAACGATTCCTCTTTAGCCAATCGCATTCCTTTTAATTCCGTGAGCCCCCACCTGCACTTTTTCTCTCTCTCTCCACTTTTTCTCTCTCTCTCTCTCATATAGTCTCTCGTACTTCTCTTTATCATTCTTTATTTTCTTGCTTCATGTCCCGTTTCTCATTTTTTTTTAACTGTTCTTTTGTTGCCGGAATTCCGTCGTGCCGGTGACACTTCTCGACGTTCCAGCGAGGTACCCCGACCCGTGTGGTTCCTTTGTTCGTCGTTTGGGTTCATTCCGTGAACCGTGCGCCGTCGCGAGTTTTCCCCGCCGACGGTTAACGTTCCGTTTTCCCGATTCGCGACCCATCGAGGCAAGTTAATCTTGCTACATGCTATATAATTTATTTTATACCTATTTAAATAAATACCATACCTATAGTTTAAATCTAGTACCTCATGTTTAATTTTATAACGTTTCGATGTTCCGTTTGCATCCGTCTATATCATAATAAATCCAGATCATAAAAACTTATCTTGTGACATACTAGATTACGTTATACTGCATCCATATCAATTAAAATATATATCGTCATAATATTTCTTATTATTATCTTTAATTAGTTTATAATTTGCATTTTATGATATTATATATTTAAAATATTATAGTTTACACATGAAACGTCGTTGAAAAATCGGATATGACAAATCTGAAATTTACTGTACACCTTACCTTATAAAATTCATTATAAATCATAGAAAAATCATTAGTATACGTTCTTTAGTTCGTTACGAAGCTAACTCCGAATACTATAACTCTATGAAATATTTACTTGCAAAATAAATTGTTTAAATAACGTAAAATACAAATGAAAATGTCTCCAAACTGCTGTCCAGGGAAATTCCAGCAGCAAACTTTCAATTTCGAATGTTCATAACTTTTTGTAGGGATAACCTGAGATGCTTATACTTATAAAACTGAAAATCTTATTGAATTATCTTTGTTTTGGTATAAGACACATCCCTTTTGGAGAACGTTTGTTATTTTAAGCTATTTTACAAATCAGGGTGACGCTGAATTTCTGAACGGAACTTTCTTGTGCATGGTTAATCAATACCACTTTTATAGTTATTAATCGCTTTGAGTATGCTATCCATACTAATATTATGATATCAATATTTATATCACATATTGCTTAGTTGTACATCCCACATTACCATTTTATAGTTTTATAACTTTTCGGATACCCGTTTGCATCCATCGCATTTAAGATACATATAATTGCATCCATAGATCACATTACTACATAATACTGTGATATTAACACTCCATGTTTAATAAATTGCATTCTAATTAATATTGGAACTATAAATGTAACCCTAATCGATAACTGTGCATCCATATCCTTGAAATTATATCTATTTGCATATCATATCACATTATTCCATTTTGTTGTTATATTAGTACCCCATACTTGTTTTGTGTACCCATACTGATTATAGTTTGATTATGAGCACCCACGTGATACTTGTGCACCCTGACATGACTTGCTACACATATTACCCGACCCGACATGGTAACGTACACTACTTGACTCGACCTGATGTACCACGGCTTGACCCGTTACTTGATTTCGTGTCTAATGCCAACAAACCTGACATGTAGTCCTCACGGACCGTTCCTGTTGTCTATCCAGACAAACCTGCTCTTACCTGATCCTGTGTTGGCATTAGTTCTTGATTACTGAATACCTGACTTGAACACATAACCTTGGGGGTATGGGGAAATCAAAAGTGTAAACTAAAGTGTAACTTAAAAGGGTATTACTTGATCCGTGGTCCCGGGGGGTAACGGGACAGAGCCATTCGTGACTCTTACATCTTGATCCGTGGTCCCGGGGGGTAACGGGACAGAGCCACTCTTGGTTCATATATTCCTGATCCGTGGTCCCGGGGGGTAACGGGACATATCCTTTGAGTTACATGGAGGATTACATTAATTGATTTCAAACAAACTTTAGAGTAGACAACCCAGTAGCACAGTTTAGATTGATCACTGCACGTCACATACACTGATACACTTCACTGTTATGCATCCCTGTTGACTTGTTACTATTTATGATTCATGCCTGCATATCTCGTGTATCCTGTTCATTTATTATTGCTTGATGTTATGACGCGCTGACGTCTGGGTTTTGTATGGCCCAGATCCTCTACCTTTGTTGCAGACTGATCAGGAGTTTTGTCGTTGTTAGATCGAGCGGTAGGGATCATGTCGGTATCCAGTCTTACTTTCCAGGTGTTTATTTGATCTTTTGCTTCCGCATACTATAGCATTTCTTGACTCTTTTACTCTGGCTTATGGACATGTACTAGATAGTTAGTTTACTTTCCTGTTCTTGATATCTCTACAGCCGTTATGTGACTGAGGAAGGATTTTTTCTAACCACAGGTAGCATGGTTGGCTATATCACGTGCCTATTTTAGCGTACTCTGGGAAGCGGGGCGTGACAACGTGCCTGAACCGATCAACTCTTGATATAGGAAATGTTCAAAACATTATCCAATAATACAAAATTATATCACTTCTTTACTAATAAAGAGACTGATATGATGTTGTATATCAAGTTCGGTATCTAATAACATTTGTTCAGAATCAATGTATTCTGGTAATACAGGGTGATAGTGACCAACAGACTTGGCTGCAACACTTGCACCGTTTTCTATCTCATGAAACTTATCACCCGTTCTCAGTTCTCTACCTTTCTGTAGCCCATGTAACAGATTACATATGCGGGATCCTGATCCGGTATCTCATACCCAGGACGTAAAGGATACTGAGAAACAGTTCTCTGTAATGAACACACCCGAAGATGATGCATCAGCATGCACTTTCTTCGTTTGGGCGGCACGGGAAATCTGGTATTCCCCAATTTCCTGCTCTGTCTTATAACAATTATAACTTGGAGCGGGACCAACGTTCCCTAGCTCAGTATAACAAGCGGGTTTGGTCAATACATCCGTATTATTATCTTGATTAAGGCGTGATATGGTCGCTACCTGGAGAGAGAGAGAAGAAAACACTCAGCATATACTCTTGCAAGATTAGATTAGTTATCTAATATATCTAATCAGGATGTCTCCCACTGTTTTAATCAAATCTTCCTTCAAACCCTAAAAGGAAAGACTAGCCGGGATTAATTACACGCTACAAGTTTGCCAATCTTTCAGCCAGGCCAGTGTCGGTACTTTGAGGGAGGTTCCCCGTGCTTTCGCACGGACCTAATTAAAGTAAACCTCGTTTTCCCAGAGGCGTAACCCCGTTAACACCTTTCTAGACACCTACTTGATCGGCTAATTGTAATTTGTAAAACTCTCCCAGGAGTAATTCTTACTCGCAGCGGGTATCGGGATCCAACTATCTCATAGAAGGTATGCAATCTCATTGCAAATTTCAACACTTGAAATTCCCAATAATATTTTGCCCCAAGCAATCTATGATCTTGACTGAGTCAACAAACCATAGACCGCAAGTAAATTTCAACCCGTCATTTCCCGATTGAATTAAACCCACCCACACGGCCCTTGACAAAGGCCAACAAGGTCGCACGACTACCCTAATCCAATATGCATCATATGCATAAGCAGATAAGTACTATTCAGCTACCGCACACTACGCCTTGACAAAGGCCAACAAACGCAACACGAATACTAAACAGTCCTTATCTGAAATGACGGAGGGCTACGACAGGTTTTTAAGAAAACCCTTTGCGTAATGAACTTGATATCGTTGTAGAATCGAGTGATTTTTAAATGGAGTGTTTTTGAGGCTTTTCTAGTTTTGCTAAAGGGGTCACTCCCGGTGAAGGGATCGTCGGCCCTTTCCTCATCGAATAAGGTGCAGGATATTTCACAAATATCGCTGTGCAAAGCAAGAACTATAGAAGCGATCAAAAGACAAACCGAGTTTGTAGTATCTGCCAGTTATTGCTAAAGGGGTCACTCCCGGTGAAGGGATCTCGGCCCTTTCCTTATCGAATAAGGTGCATGATGTTCTACAAGGAACACCGCGATGCAAAGCAAGAACTGTAGCTACCTATTTTTAAAAATTCGATTCTACAACATCTTTTAGGTTTCTTTTCTTTTATTAATCATATTAATGAAGTCCCATCTTTTAAGTCACCTAAACATCACAGATAAATACGACGTACACTTATACCATCCGCATTCGCCTCGATGTCCCCTCGTGCACCGTTAGGTTAGGTAACTAACGGCATAGCAGGGCAGGGCTAGCGCGGGTGTAAAACATAAGTAACGTCTATATAATATATCTTATATACTATATTCAGTATCTATCACAACATATCAAATGATCACATCACAGATATCGCAGCAGAAGAACATATATGAAATATTGGATTTACTAGGACGTCCGTGTTTTCAATACGAGCCTGTATAAAACACGGATTCCACGGTCGCGATGAATAGCCAAACCCACATCCCTAGACCCCTACGAGAGCGGCAAGCAACACTGCCAATTCTAGGGTTAGGAGACCCGGTCTCGACTCCTCGAGATGGTCTCCCACTGGACCCTAGAACCCGGTTACTTGTGCTCCCCGCCTTGGGTCTACCTAATGCGGAAAAGTAAATAATATATAAGGGTGACATCATCCTCAGCCCGGAAGTGCCCCAATAAAAGAATATTACATACAAATGAATTTTACATGAATGAAAAAGAAAAAACTTTCATCTCACATAAAACCCCCGGCTATTCAAACGCGACGATCCAATATAACATATCACAGCAACACATAATATCTCATATCATCAACGTAAGCAAGTATGCGTATCCCGATTGTCGTTGATGTATAGCAACGAAACCGGCGATACACCACATACTACGCTTACGGTCACAGAAAAGAAAGTGTAAAACTACAACAGTTGGAATCCGCAACCTCTTTAGATATCGCATGCCTAACCAAATGAATTCCTTAGACATCGCATGCCTAACAATTATAAACCCCGCATTTTAGTCTCATTATCGAAAACACTTTTCAATATCAAGTCAGGCAATTCAATAAGATTCCCGACAACCTGATCGAATGCTCGTCGCAAACTTTAGTAGACGGCCGCACCCCCGATGCCGTCGACGAAGTGCACTAAGGCGGAACACCGCTGCCACGAGCACCCGAACGGATGCTTTTGGCGACGGGGTTCTCCTACAGTCACTTGGTCGGGGCTATGGGGCATGGCTGTCTATTAAGTTTACCCGGCGAGTATCCGCGTACGCTACGTGATTGCGACGGACTTTTGATCACATCAAAATTCCGTGACAACCGATCATCTGAGACTAAACTGCTAGATTTATAACATTCAAATCAGTTATCTCATAACTACATGTGGATTCCAAATATTGTATCACATTCCAGATAAATAGACAATTTTAAACTTTCCGATCGAATAATCAAACACCAAAGATTTCCCCAATATATCTCAACACTTAAAATCAAATTAAAAACATCCATCACATGCCACAGTACTAATGGTCCAGCCGTAGAAGGGTCAAGCCAACGCTTCACATGTGGCATGCCGTACTGCCCCAAACCCTAAGGTTTATAGGCAGTTCAAGACGGTCACATAATCGAGTTAAAGTTTGTTGTCTTCTAGAGGGTCCACCGCGTTACTTGCATGACTTTACGAAAGTTTCAAACACGAGAAAAAATCCAACTTTTGAAAATTTTCCGACAGGAGAAAAAGTGAGTTATTGATATCCGTTCGAACTTTTTAACACGATCTAAAAAATTATCCGGACAAACTAAACAAAGTTAAATTATCCGATCGAATCAACGAGTCCCCAATACAACCCTAGAAAACTCAACACTTGAGTGGAATTAAAAAATTCCCAGAAAAAATTGCCAAGAAAAGGCCTAAGAATAAATATATGAAATATGAGGGACTAAGTCCAAATTTTGGCAGCGGTTCCGCGGTCATTTCAGGGACTTAGTGGACCGTACTTCACAGTAATTCTTAGTTTTTCCTGCTTGTTTTTCTGAGCATTTTTAATTCATAAAAAATCACATTTTCAAAAAATATACAGAGAAGGGTTTACATCGGGGTTTTCGGGTTCGATCGAACTTTAAACTTTGTCTAGACTTCGCCTAAAGCTCTAGCTTGGCTCTGATACCACTGTAGGATTGCTAGGCACGCGCACAAGGGTCTAAGAGGCATCAACCATGCCCGATTAAAATTTTAGCCGTGCCGAACAACCCGAAACCGGATATTTAAACTAGGGTTTAGGCGAAAACAAGCATGTTAAACTCTTTAACACTAAGTGAGAGGGATTACAACCTTTGTAGATCCGGTCCTTCACTTCTTAAGCTCCGTGTTGAGGTCCCTTCGCTGCGATCATCGTGTTCCGGACTCTCGAGAGGCTTCACGAAGAGAAAGGCACAAGCTTGCTTCCGATCTTCGATAACAAAAATGATCTACCTTGAAGTTTCGTTAACACAAGCTATCACTCATGAAATGATGTGAACACCCTCATCTAAATGGCAAGGATAGATGAGGATGATGAAGTAGGATTTTTGCTCTCATTTGTTTTCTTATTCTCACTCATTTTTCATCACATAATGAAATCAAGAAAAGCTTTTTCATGAAAAGAAGAAGGAAGAAGAAGAAGAAGAATCCATAATGCTTTTGTGATGAATAGTGCAGAGGAGATAATGATGAATAATGCAACCATGGTTGACTAAACCATTGTAGAGACTTAACTAGGGCTAGGGTTTGGGTTAGGTCAAGAAATGAGTCATAACAAAATATCTTTCACAAAACAAAACTAAACCTTCTAGAATCATCTAGAAAGTATTAACCCAAATCAAACCCTAATCTAGTTTAATCTCTACTAAACATGTTGCATTAGTTATCATATCATATTACAATATTATATATCACATATATAATATTTATTGTAACCAAATAAAATAATACAATTAACATATATCGCATATATATCAATGTATTACCTGAGTGAGAAAAAGAATCTTTTAGTGAGCTAATATTAGTTAATTTAATTTAATATATCATATATATTATAATATATTAAATTATCGAATCAACACTCGATCCGACAATCCGGCTATATCGCATATAACCGACTAATATTTATTCGTACCGATTCATCAAATCAACACTTGATCCGACGACCCGGCTGATATCAAATATCGCGAGAATATAATACGGTATCTCATATCGCATTATCCTCGGTCCCGCACATATCACATATGTGCTCCTACTCCGTTTTTCCTGAGTCAAGAAACCTCTGTGTAAGACTCTAAAGAATCGTGAATACGCCGGCAGTAGGCGATGATCATATCAAACACCCACAAGCTGCAAGCGGTCAGCTAAACGTAACAGCTATCCAGGTATTGAGCGCTCAGAAGATCAACAAGCAAGCCTGTACATTCTCCTGTGAATCCAATCAGTAACACTCCCGTACAGTCCGGTCTCGTCGTCTGGTATGTCGCATATCTCGTTTAGGGGTGGCAAACGTCAGACCCCAGTAGCTCGATAAGTCGTGTCGATATGAGGTCTATAACAGTTCGAGAAACTACTGATAACACTTACCAGTAAATCTCAGCAATCATGGCCAGGGATTTCCGGTTATAGCCAATCGGACACAGCACAACATCAACTCCCTATACCGGGAGAGACGAATCCACTCCTATCGCTCATTGCCTCCATGTGATTCGGGACTGCACCCAAAAGCCACCTTTTTGCACGCCCTCTTGGACGTGGTACGATGGAAATCAAAGCAAAGTGGGAATCACACAGGACTCTATGACGATCTCGGGTCAACAGACTACTCTGTACCAGTGTCACCGGAGAACTGCCATCTGACGTGAGGTATAATACCATCTGGGAGTTCTCGGAGAGTCCGTCCAGTGTACCCAGTCTCCACTGAGCACCCGTACACCATCCTTGATGTCAAACACCGATGGATATGGGATTATCCATCGCCCATCAAATGGGTCAAGATGCGTATACGCTAGTCTATTCTGGTGCATCGATGCCCTGTCTCGATACACCCTCGACTGGGAATAGTTATAGGATGTACTCGCCGACTACCGTAGCCCCACTAGTATGATCTCATCATAGTCCCGGTAGTCGAGTACATATCCTAAGGGTTTTATCAACATGTAACATAGAGACAATCAGAGTACATATTAAGATAAAGTACAACCAGATAACATACTATCATGTCGAGCAAGAAAGTCCTCCCTATATATGTCCAAGCATCCATTACAATATATATCGTATGTACAGTAATGACCTCTAGGACATACATATAACTAACAGGTCACCAGCTATAGTAGAAGAAAGGGATCATGAGACGAGGACAACTGATTAGGACGGTTGTTGAACTCCGAACGATGGAAGGGAATGTTTGTTTTAGCTTTTGCAAGAAGGGTGACTTGATGTTATTTTTAGCTTTATTGTCATCTTATTTGCTTTTAATTATGGTTTGCTTTTGTATTAGACTGGTTTTTATTATGCTTTGCTTTTGAATTAGATTGTTTTGATGTTTGGCTAAAATTTTCATTAAATGAAACGTGGAGTCAAATGCCTTCATTTTTATAAAATAAAAAATATTGCCATCATCCAAATATCATCCTTAGCTTCCAATGTCAAATTAACAAGAGTTGGATTAGCTTAAATAGGGACGATGTGTGATTATGAATAGAAAATCACAATCAGTTTGTTTTTCCCTTATTCTCCTCTCTTCTTTTCTTTTCTTCAAATTCATCATATCAAGAGAAAAAGGCGAAGTCTGTTTTTTTTCAAGTTTTGAGGCAGATATACAAAAAAAACCTACTACTTTTACTTGTGCATGTTAAAGCCGTATATACAAGTTTTTTTATTTAGCATGTGTGATGCACTTGGATGTCATATAAATATCTATGTTTTAGAATTAGGTTAAAACTCCATCTCATGTTTTTTCTCTCTCACATCATGATCGTTATCTCTCCCTTTCCAACAAGGAAAAAAGCATGCATGCAGCTTGAAATTTGAAATGGAAACTTGTGCATAACCTCCTCAATATTTATTATTTTATAAAAAGAAGGAAATTGATTATATTTCATGAGCCCAAATTTTTTAATCTATCGTGTCCATGCATGTGCTTAAAATCTAGTCATGTTAAATCTTGTCATTACTCACCCACCAATACAAAGCTTGATTATTCCATGAGCCCAAATTTTTTTACATGCATCTGTTTTATCCATCGTCCGCAGTGATTCGTCCGCGGGTTATCCGATCCATCCGGTCGAATCTTTAATTATAATAGTAGAATTGTAAACTCTTTAAGGTGTTCTAATTAATTTTGTATTTTTTTGTCTATATGGAGAGAGCCTCTGCTGTTATTTTAAAAAAAGTTACAAAAAAAGGGAAAGAAATTTTCTCCCCAAACGCTCCTCACCCTGGACTATTTATGTCATCAAAACCCATTTAATTTTTCAAATGGTAAAACAAACCTATTTTTCCCTCTAACTCATCCCAAATGAAATATCTCTTTCTAAAAAAAATCTCCCAATTCTCTCTTAACCGAATGAAATTTCTCTTTCTAAATGATATCTATTTCTACGGATTCAATTCCTCTTCTTTGTTGATGTGACAATGGGGAGTCCATTGAAAATTTATGGACTATCCGATTTCATCTAACGATTGAGTGTCATTTAATAAAAGAATTAAGAAAAGACCCTATTGATGACATAAAACGCCGTAACAGGATAATCTCTCTTTCTCCTTCTTCCATCACTGTCTTCTAACAAAAGGAAAAAGGAAACCATAAAAAAAATGGCCATTGCTAAATCTTTGGCTTTTCCATAAACCAAACTATTACAATCTGAATCTCAATATTAGTAGATGATGATACTCGATATCGGTGATCTCCCAGATCGTGACACGTAGCAGATGACGTGTCCCGAAGCTTGCAAGAAAGGACCTACAGTGGCCGACCAGACCACTCCTATGCCCGTCCTACAAACAACCGTTGGCTCGCCTTCGAGCCCCCTGCACAATCGGCCTCCTCGGCCCCCTCAGATCGTCTCCGGACTACCGCAGAACCAAGATACCTCGGCCTCCCGTTCGTCCTCGAGCCTCCCGCCGAGCTCGTGTTCCTCGATCTCATCGACCGACCAACGGCACCTATCGCAGGCGCAACTGCCTCATCTCTGTGAATCTCGCCACACGCGAGATATCCGCCGGTCACGTCCTGCGTTCCACGCCATCACGATCCCCCATTAACTAGCCTGTCTCGTCATTAATGGGAGATCTCGCCCATCACGCGGGTGTGACGCCGGGAGCGTAACGACCGGCGTGATTCTCGTGTCTGCCTGCCAGTTGCCACCACTATATAAACCCCTCCTTCAGACGGTTCAAGTAAGTAATTCTCTCCTCACTAGGCCGTTACTCTGCTCAAATATCCGGTCTAACTTGATCGTCGGAGGGTCCTCGGTGGTACAACCACCCCGGGATTTCCTTGCAGGTAGCTCGGCCTCAACCACCCCAAACCCATTGAGATCCACACGCTTCAAGAGTCAACCTCCAACTTAATCTCAGCCGTCCATCGTCGCCGACAGCAGATATACGGAAGGTAACATCTTGACATGATTCGACATCCGTCAGCTGGCGTCGTCTGTGGGAAATTCTTGATTCCACTAAACAAAGTTCATCTTCCGATCTCCATTCAATGGCGAGCGATCACCGCGAAGATCTAAGCACTAGCCGCCGCCTCCCTCACAACGGAGGTGCGGACGAATCTCCTCCCCCGAACTCCATCAACGCCCTAACCGCCCGGATAAATCGACTTGCATCCGTCGTGGATGCGCTCGTCCGTGTCCAAACGGCACGGCAAGCTCCCCAGGTCGCCGCTCCCCCACCTCGGGACCGGGACCCCTACAGAGGGAGAGAAGACCCTGCTCGCGTCGGCACGGCCGACCACCGCCTCGTTACCTCCCACGGCCGCAGATCTCCAGGGCCAACACATTCTATGACCCGCTGGATGCCCCACAGTTCAACACCGAGATCCGTCGCCAGAGTGCCTCGCCCCGAGCCCCTTCGCGCCCCCGTCCCTCCCGAGGAGATGTCGGTCAGCTCGCCTGCTCCCAGGCATGACCGACACCCCCTCCCTCGACGGGGTCGTGCGGACGGGACTCGTCACGGCAGCTCGAAGATTACATCACCATGGGACCTAAGGAACCTCATCGAGAGGAACCGCGGCCGCGACCAGAAACAGGTCTCCAACAGCAGAGGCCAAAGATCAGAATGCGCCGAATCGTCGGGATACCACGGCCGACTCGATGCACTCGAAAAGAAGATCGAGGGTATGCATCGAGAAGGTCATCACTCGAGCGACGGGGCTAAGTATGCCGCCGACTCGCTCATGAAACCCTTCACCGAGGTGCTGCTCACTGTCCATGTCTCCTCCCGGAACAAGCCCCCCAAAGGTCTCTCTCTTCGACGGTAAGTCCGACCCGAAGGACCATTTGGACGCATTCACCGCAGGAATGAGCTTCTAAGACAACTCCGACGCCGCCCAATGCCGAGTTTTCCCGGCCACTCTCATCCGCTCTGGACGAGACTGGTTCCAAGGACTCACGCCACGCTCGATCTCAACCTTCGCCGAGCTGGCCACCCAATTCCTCGGCCACTTCGTCGGGAACAGACGGCAGAAACGGACCGTCGACTATCTCTTCACAATCAAGAGCGGGGACAAAGAAACGTTCAAAGGGTACGTCACCCGCTTTTACAACACCCTTCTCGAGGTCCCAGAGCACCGGGACGAGACGGTCATTACAGCACTTAGGTCTGGTCGTTGGCACAAGGAGTGGTTACGCTCCTTTGCATTAGCGCAACCTAAGACCATGGCCGAGGTAAAGGCCTGGACCGAGCGTGAGATCCAGCTCGAGTCCGAGATGAACGCAAATCTTCCTGGGGCAAAGCTAACCGACCAAAAGAAAAGGGCGAGGGAAGAGAGAAAGAGACTTGAGCGGCCAAAGCCCTACTCCCCGAAGTTTCAGGAGTACACCCCGCTCAACGTCTCCCAGATGGTACTGCTAGAAGAAGCTAAGAGCGAGGGATTTTTCAAGCTCCCCCCGGTCTCGCGCATGGCGGAGAAACGCACCAGGGGCCCATACTGCGGTTTCCACAGGTCGCAAGGTCATTCTACAGAGAGCTGTAAGCAACTCCGAGACTATATCGAGGAGCTCATCCGTTCGGGACACCTGGCAGCGTACTTGCGGGACAAGCGGCAAGCTGACCGCGGGCAGGAGCAGCGTACCCCTCCCAGCGAGTTGACTATCGGCCAAATCATGGTCATGTCAGCAGGGGGTAGGTCGGATACCTACGAGGCTCAGCACCCCACGACGGTCGTGGAGGCCAACAGACATCCGAGGAACTCCAACTGTACCAATAAGAAGAACATCTACAAGCGTGTACTTCATTTTACTAAGGCAATGTAAAGTTTTCTCAAAGATCTTTTTGTTTATATAATAAGAAGAGATCAATAAAACATTGCAAAAAGAAGAGTTTTGTTTATTGAAAAGAGTACTATAGGCTCCTCAGCCGTACACCAAAAAAGAAAAAAAATTACAATAGCAGGGGAAGAGGGTGCAGAGAACATTACTTGTGGTACTCCGAGGATATTTCCGTCAGCCAAGCCCTCACGGCCTCATACCTCTGCCTCTAACGCCGCCCATGGATGTCGGCATCATGCCTCAATTGGTAGCACTCAAGGATGAGCGCCACCGAGCGATCCCGCCGACCCGCGGAGATCAGGCCAAAGCACCGCAAAGAATTTAGCCTACCAACTGCCTCGCCCTTCAGCTGTTCGGACAAGGGGTTGTAGAGCCCCGGCGATGCCCTCCAGATGGAGTACATCAACAGCTGGAGTAGGGGGAGCGCCGGGGAAGCAGTCGGCCGAAATGATCCTCAATGCGGCCTATCACTAACTGCACCGTGTCCTCGGTGCAATGCTGATCGTAGAGGTACGCGTCTTCGAAGTTTACGATGTCGGGGATGGTAAAAGGGAAGTCCTCCATTCTTACGTTTTGGATGCGAAGGAAGGGGTAATCAATGCTACCTCCGTTTTATAGCCCACAACGTCCAGGAGTCCAACAGTCGCTCGTTTCACTCACAATTGTACCGCCACGCAGCAGAAACCGAGCCTTTCTCGGCGAAGTCGAAACGACGCGGCTTCGGTGCTTGGCCCCCCCACGTGTTCATAGCACGTGTTGCCCGCGACTATCCCTCTTCCCGATACTCACGCCGGGAAGGCCGGATAGAACGCCAAGAGGCAACTAAGCAGCTTCACTGCTCGGTCCATCCTTAGCAGGCCTCTTACGGCTCCTCCCGCGCTAAGGATCTAAGCCCTTGCCAAGAGGCAACAGAGCCCGCCCTTGCTCGGTTATCCCTGGCTAGTAGCTCCCTACCCCACGACGCCAGGGATCAAAGCCCTTGCCAAGAGGCACCGGGCAGTAACCCTGCCCGGCCCGGCCTTAGCAGGCCCCTTACGGCCCCTCCCGCGCTAAGGATCGAAGCCCTCGCCACTCGCCCTTGCTCGGTTATCCCCGACTGGTAGTTCCTTACCCCACAACGCCAGGGATCAAAGCCCTCGCCAAGAGGCACCGGGAAGTAACCATGCTTGGCCCGTCCTTAAGGATCAAAACCCTCACCAAGAGGCACCGGGAAGTAACCCTGCTCGGCCCGTCCTTAGCAGGCCATTTATGGCCCCTCCCGCGCTAAGGATCAAAGCCCTCATCAAGAGGCAATCGGGCAGCAACCCTGTTCGGTTATCCCTGGCTGGTAGCTCCCTACCCCACGACGCCAAGGATCTAACCCCTCGCTAAGAGGCACCGGGCAGTAACTCTGCTCGGCCCGTCCTTAAGGATCAAAGCCCCCGCCAAGAGGCACCGGGCAGTAACCCTGCTCGGCCCGTCCTTAGCAGGCCCCTTACGGCCCCTCCCGCACTAAGGATCGAAGCCCTCACCAAGAGGCAACCGGTATCGCTCTTGCTCGATTATCCCAGGCTGGTAGCTCCTTACCCCACGACGCCAGGGATCGGAGCCCTCGCCAAGAGGCACCGGGCAGTAACCCTGCCCGGCCCGGCCTTAGCAGGCCCCTTACGGCCCCTCCCGCGCTAAGGATCGAAGCCCTCACAAAAAGGCAACCGGGCTCGCCCTTGCTTGGTTATCCCTGGCTAGTAGCTCCCTACCCCACGACGCCAGGGATCTAGGCCCTCGCCAGGAGGCACCGGGCAGTAACCCTGCCCGGTCCGTCCTTAGCAGGCCCCTTACGGCCCCTTCTGCGCTAAGGATCAAAGCCATCGCCCAGAGGCGATCGAGCAGCTACTTTGCTCGGTCATCCATGGCTGGTGTTACTACCCACCGAAGCCACGGTCTGATCCCTCTCCAAGAGGCCATCCACGTCTAAGCGATCCACACATCGACTTCGGGACCATGGGGATACCGACCCTTCACCGGTTTTTGCACAATTGGCAAATGGTCAAATTCAACTCGACGTATGATCGCCGGACGAAGAACCGACCTGACATGAAAGCTGAACCGTATAAATAACGAATGTTCTCTACAAACAAAAGGAAAATGTGCGCGCAAAGAAACTGCAAAAAGATTTTTATTCACATAAATCAAAAGTCTCTACAAAGGTATTATGGGCTTCCCAGCCTAACAAAAGTGCCCGGAGGCTTACAAAATTTCAGAGCAAAGGATAGAAATAAGAAAACGTGGGGCTTCAAGCCTCAAGGGTGGGGACGACCTCGACGTGCGGCGCATCCCCTACGACCACCGGAGCGACATCTTCAGGGTCGGCACCAGCATCGGGGACTTCTGCACCGGCAGCCGGGGCGACCAACTCACCCCTTGCACTCCCGCCAGGGGCCACTTTCCCTGCATCGTCGTCAAGAGGGTGCAAGGCCCGGAGCTCGGAGTCGGGGAACTCCGGCATTTGAGCCTTAACAGAGTCGAGGGCGTCGTGCCAAATGACGCCCCCGGCCCTGGCAAGGTCGGCGTAGAACTGATCCGACTTTTTGTAGCTTTCCACCGCCTTCCGCGCCCGGTCCTTTGCCGCCTCATTCTCCTTCCGGAGAGTTCTCACCGTCATCTTCATGGTAGCAACGAGCACCCGGGAGTCCTCCAACTGGGACTCGGCGGCTCGGGCGGCCTCTCGGTACCGAGCGACCTCCCTGTTCCCGGCCTCCACCCGGTCCTCAAGGGCAGCAGCCCTCTTTGTCGCTGCCCCCAGCTCCTGCCTTAGGCTCTCCTCCCGCGAGGAGGACTCGCCTGCGTCCCGCATCGCCGGAACAATCTCCTCATCCTCCATGTGGATGACGAGGGCGACGTGCTGGAGGACCTGAAGAAAGAAAGAAGGTCAAAAAGGGGAGGGAAGCACCCGACCACGCAGACAAAATGTTGGATGAAGAACCAGGTGAAGTGCGAACACTAACCTGCACGGCCTCTTGAGCTATCGCCGCCATTTGCGCCCGGAGAGTTCCTCGAGGGACCCTACCTCCGGCCGACCTCTCCATATCTGAGAGCAGGCTATCGGCGACGGAAAGCCCCGAGGGCACCTCGAAGCGAAGCTCCCCATCGTCCACTAGGATCGGGGAAGCCGGGGAGCGGGGCGCCATCCTGTGAGACCTCTTGAGGGACGGCGCGGGAGAACCCTCCTCGTCTCCTAACTCAGGGTCCCGAGGCTCTTGCGCCCGAGCACGCTTTCGAACTGGCGCACGACTAGACTCGGGGGCTCGGGGCTCACTTAGGCACCTGGGTGAAAGGACCACCGGTAGGGCCGGAACGGACGACGGGAGGGAAGGGCCAACGCCTTTAGACTTCTTCCCCCTCTTCACGTTGGTCACTGCCGCGCGAAACTTGCTCATATCCATTGGTCCTGCATAAGACAAAAATACGGGGAGTCAGCGATGCCCGGAAAAATAGAAAAAATGCACAAGTCTAAACAGGTCGCCTCAGATCTCCCAACTTACTCGTATACTCGGCGGGGCTGAGCCCGGCCCAACTGAAGGCCCGCTCAGACAGTAGCACGTCAACCCAAGGGAGGGGCTCCCACTTTGATACCGCCATCGCGTCGGGATCATTTGACCGCCCCATCCGCGGATAGCTGGCCCTTTGCCACAGGGTGGACCCGAACCAATCCTCACCCTCAGGCGGCGCGATAAGGAAAAACTTCTTCTTCCAATCGTGGATGGAAGAAGGTACTACGACAATCCCCGACCCGGCAGCATTCCCCCGTTGTTTTCTAAAGGAAATATATACCCAGCTCGGCTCGCCCTTGCGAGCGCCGGGGTAGTTTTTGTAGCAAAGGGAGGAAACAAGAAGGCTCAGGCCGAAAGAGATCTGACTCAATCTCAACCGGACCAGAAACCCGAGGAGGATCCTCCAGGAGTTCGGTACCAGCTGGCCCGGGGCTAACCCAAAATAGTTCAACGCCGCAACCACATCGGGGGCGAAAGGCAGACGCAACCCGACCCTGTTGAAGTCAAAAATTGTACCCCGATTGACCAAGTCAAAGTCATGGTCAACCCCAAGCCAAGTGGGCCCAAGCCCAGATCAAGTGGGCTCATACCCGGGTCGAGCCCTAACATGAAGCGGCCGACCTCCCCCATGCTGAAATAAAAATCATGTAACAAATAATTTTGATGTAATTTTTTGTGTGCATGAATGTATGCAAAATGGGCATAAAGCCAAATTTTTATAAAGCCCATGGCTTATGTGCAAAAAGAAATGACACATGAGCCATGGGATGGGCAAAATATCATTTTGTAAAGCCCAAAAGGCTATATGCAAATATGTAAGCCTATATAAGGCAACATGATGATGAATAAAATAGATACTTTTCATTCCCCAAAAATTAGGGCATGTGCCTCTTTCTCCTTCCTCAAGGTTCTAAAACCTTCTTCTTTCTTTTGAATTAAATCAAGAGTTTTACTCTTCCTTTTCCAAAACTAAATAGTTTTTCACCACAAAACCCACAAAAGGGGAACTTGGATCTGCCATTAGATCTCAAAAAGAGGAGATTTTTAAGTCTCACCCATTTTCTCAAGATCCGGCCAAACGACCGGAAGAAGAAGGAGACCCATCTCCAGAAATCCCACTTTGGGGAAGATCCAGGGCTCAAGGGGAGAAGCCTTTCATCAGCTTCAAAACATCCTAGGAGTTTAACTCCTCATATGTATATATACACACACACACAAAATAATAAGCGCTCCTTTCTGGGAGTACAAGTCCCATTACAGGGACCAAGTCCCTTTTACTGCCCGAACGCCCACGTGCTGACACGTGGGGCGCTAGCGCTCAAAACGCTAGCGCTCAAAGCGCTAGCGCCCGAGTGCCCACGTACTGACACGTGGGGCACTAGCGCCCTTGCGCTCAGAGCGCTAGCGCCCAAAGCGCTAGCGCCCGAGCACTCACGTGCTGACACGTGGGGCGCTAGCGCTCTTGGCTCAGAGCGCTAGCGCCCAAAGCGCTAGCGTCCGAGCGCCCACGTGCCTAGCACGTGGGGCGCTAGCGCTCAAAGCGCTAGCACCTAAAGCGCTGGCGCTTTTCCCACGCATCCTTTGGATGCCCTTTCCCCTTTTTTATTTTATATATATGTATATATACACATACACACATACTCTACAACACTATCCCCACCAAAAAAATTTTGGGCCGGGGCGCTGCCCCGCATCCCGTAAAAGGGCTGCTAGCCCCCTTGACCCCCAGCCCGCTATCCGGGTAGAGGGACCCCCGTAAAAACTCTGCGGGGCCCCCGATATATCCAAAACCCATTCAAAGCACAACACTGCACATTGAGTTCGCATGACCAGTTTAGCCCGTCAATTGGAGGTTCTCTCGCTCCAAAAGGCGAGGGGTAATTAACAGCAGCTTAGTCCGCGGCTGCCGAAGATTCGGATCCCCACAATCAATAAACCCCAGCCTACCCTAGGCAGGGGAAATCTGCAATGCTCCTGACAAGCGCGCGCGTATTCCCATCTCAATGGGGTGACAAAAAACACCCTACAGATTCTGGCATGCCCGGTGGGACCTATCTCTCCTCCCATATTTCAGGTTAAACATTCATGCAGACTCAATCAATATACATATCTATATTTATACTAAAATAATGCTCTTTCATGCAGGTTTTCAAGCAATCGCTTCTCAACAATGTCTCCGAGGACAATCTCAGCTCTCGACACAACTCCCATCTCCTACACGATGAAGATGGACTCCAGGACGGTCCTTCTGGCCAGTCTCGGGCGACAATGGGAGGAGGAGCCGCTACCATTTGGCTCTATTATGTTTGTGTCAGCTAACGCCGTCTCAGCTCCTCAAGCTCCGGTAACAGATAAACCGGTCTCAAAGGGGAAAAGGCCGAATGTCATGGTCGCGAGGGCGCCCCAAACCAAACGCAAGTCGGTGTTTGAACGACTTTCTTTGGCCCCAGCTTGGGGGCAAGGCCATCAACACCAGCAAAGAAATAAGGCATCTCGGGCAAGCTCCAGCGGCGCCTCTGACAACTGCTCGATTGGGTGTCTTCTCAAGCCTTCCCATCACTCAGCTTATGGCGGCTTCCCGAAGAGCAGAAGCCTGCCAAGCGCTCAGGGCAGAGAATATGTGGCAGAAGCGGCTCAGATACAGAGCCAACAAAAGGCCTAGGGCTCTGGCTATGTTGAAATTTTTTCCAAAGCCCGGACCGCTCCGCGAAACCAGCCGCCAAAGATAAAGAGATGGCTGGGTATGTGGTCCGCACTGTCTATATGGTCGGACATGAAGAAACGAACCCTCCTATGCTTCACAGCCAGGGTGATGATACGGTGGACGCTACCCAACGTCAACTCGATCTAAATGATGAAGAGCACGCTCAGGCCGAGAAGCCAGAGGAGCCCGTGGTTCCTGCGGAATTGAGCTCAGGCAATAAGGATAACCCGGTTGTCATAACCGGAACTACAGAACAAGCATTATTCCGATGGCTTCAAAGGCAGCTTCAGGACAGGGACGAGAAGTTAGCCGAGGTACAGTCTAAGGTCGACGAATTAGTAAACGTCGCGGCAGATCTCGCGACCCAAGTCGCCCGATTGCAATTACAGCAGAATCAAATTTTGGTTCATGAGCCAGGGATTGATACCCGGAGGAAGCCAACTGATACCCCCTTCAACCTAAGAGCGGAGCGCCTTCGCGAAAAATGGCCGCGATCAGCCTCCAGTCCCTCCGATGCATACACCGAAGGGGAATCGCCTCTGAAAAAGAAGCTGGAAAAAGTCTATTCCTTCAGAAGGGACAAAATCTGTAAAATATTCAAAGACACCCTGAGGAACGGTCTACAACTGCCAGAGTCAAAAAGACCGCAGGAAGCGAATATAACCGACGACCCCAAATACTGCCCCTATCACAGAGTGATAAGTCATGCCATTGAGGACTGCTTCGTCTTCAAAGATTGGGTCGAAAGGCAATACAAGACGGGAGAGATAGAACTGTCTAAAGGCGTGTTAGCAAACAGTCAAGCTACGACCGCCGATTTCATACAAATGGAGACCGAAAATTTTCGGGAACCTAATCCTCTCAGACATGCGCCATTATCTGAAAAGGGAGAACCAAAGACTGATCGATCTCAAGGACCAGCATCAGTAAGGGCACCTACTCTAATGGAGAGAAAGAAGAAGGCGTACTCTTTCAGGAGGGATGTAGTCCGCAATATATTCGAGGAAGCCTTGAACAACGGTCTACAATTGCCCATTCCAAAGAGGCCACATGAAATGAATATGACCGGCAATCTTGTATACTGCCCATACGATAGGGTGGTGAGTCATACCATTGAAGATTGCTGTGTTTTCAAAGATTGGGCAGAGGACCAATACAAGCTTGGAAAAACCTCACAGTCCTCGAATATATCGGCAAGCCACAGAGCTACGGTCATCATCACAGCTCCGCCAAGATCAAAATTCAAGGAGCTGGGATAAGCAAAGAGGACCACCACGTCGTTAAACTAGGAATGATGGACCTCTAAGTCTTTAAACTGGGAACCGCTGACCACCACGTCGTTAAACCGGGAATGATCGACCACCATGTCATTAAACTGGGAACAGTCGACCTCTAAGTCGTTAAACTAAGAATGTAAAAAAAAATATATGTAAATAAACAAAAAAGTGTGTGTGTAAATAAAAAATGTGTAAATAAAAAGAAGAAAAAAAAAAAGAAAAGCTGAAATGATGGGGCAACCGCGAATAAATAGTCAAAATGATAGGGCAATCGCGACCTTCGCGATAAGAAAAGCTGAAAAGATAGAGCAATCGCGGTAAAAAAAATGAAAAAAAAAAACGGCGAATGATGAGTCGCTCCTGGTACCATATTCCAGTGTAGCGATGCAGACGCCAACCAAAATCCATTTTCCCAAAATTCTCCTAGCCTTACGGGTTGTCTCCAAATTGACTACCGTATACAATCCACGGGCTCAAATAATTCTCATCATACCCATGCCCCTCCGAAGTCACCTGTCCAGCGGCCGGTCTCCGCCCTTGGAATTATGCTTCATTGGGAAGACCCACTCATGTGTCCTTACGATACATGAGGAGAACAAACCTTCGTGGGATCCTTACGACTCACAAAGGAAAAACACACTTAGGAGTCCTCACGACTCCTAAGGAGAAAATGCACCTACGGGATCCTTACGACTTGTAGGGAGAAAATGCTTTTATGGGAGCCTTACGGCCCATAAAATTGAAAGGCCTTAGGTGATAGGGATCTAAACCTATCTCCTAAGGCATCGCTTCCCAATAGGCAATGGCGAATGATGAGTCGCTCCTGGTACCATATTCCAGTGTAGCGATGCAGACGCCGCTAGAATCCAAATCCCTAATGGTGAATGATGAGTCGCTCCTGGTAGCATATTCCAGTGCAGCGATGCAGACGCCAACCAAATTCCAAATCACATACCCCAACGGCGAATGATGAGTCGCTCCTGGTACCATATTCCAGTGCAGCGATGCAAATGCCAACAAAGTCCCAAAATTTTTCCGGCCCTACGATCTAGATCATACAACCTGCAAAACCGTATACAATCCACGGGCATAAAACAATCCCAATCTCTCCCAAGTCCTACCGGTGAGACCACATTCAAAGTCCCACCCAAAAAAAATGGTATGTCCACAAGCAAAATGGGCACGGATGAAAACCCGAAAGGGCTCCGTGAGTAAAAACAGCAGGACAGCCGGCGAGTTTGTGAAAACCCGAAAGGGCGCAAACTCGTAAAATAAGAGATGAAATGCACTCGCAAAGTCCTCTCGACTTTGTGAGGAGAAAATCCCCGCGTGAGATCCTTACGACTCACAAAGGAGCAACACCCTTAGGAGTCCCTACGACTCCTAGGGAGAAAATACACCTACGAGATCCTTTGGACTCGTAGGGAGAAAATGCTTTTATGGGGCCCTTACAGCCCATAAAATTGAAAAGCCTTAGGTGATAGGGATCTAAAACTGTCTCCTAAGCCACCAATTCCCAAATTCTTCCGGGGCAAATGATGAGTTGCTCCTGGTATTATTCCAGTGCAGCAATGCAGATACCGACAAAAAAAAAACAATTCCCAAATCCTTCCGGGGCAAATGATGAGTTGCTCCTGGCATTATTCCAATGCAGCAATGCAGATGACGACAAAAAAATAAAACCAATTCCCAAATCCTTCCAGGGCAAATGATGAGTTGCTCTTGGCATTATTCCAGTGCAGCAATGCAGATGCCGACAAAAAAAAACTAATTCCCAAATCCTTCCGGGGCAAATGATGAGTTGCTCCTGGCATTATTCCAGTGCAGTAATGTAGATGCCGACAAAAAAATAATCCTAAAATCCTCTCAAAGACAGATAATGATTCGTTCCTGGTACCATATTCCAGTGTAGCGATGCTGATGTCAACCCAAATCACAATCAACAAGTCAACTTCAACTCCGACACCGCAGAAAGCGGAGCAAGTCAGAATCCAATCTCGACACCGCAAGAAGCGGAGCAAGTCAAGTTCACCCCTGACACTGCATGAAGTAGAGCAAGTCAAATAGAGCATCGACCGTCCATGTCGCAAAAAGGGCAGTGCAGGCTTTCCACAAATCGGGAACCAAATCGCTCCGGATCAGAGCGTCGACCGTCCATGTCGCAAAAAGGGCAGTGCAGATTTCCTACAAAGCAGGAACCAGATCACTCCGGGCCAGGGAAAAGTCTACCACGAACACTCCGTCTCGGAGACGCGTCAAGCGTCGACCATCCATGTCGCAAAAAGGGCAGTGCAGGCTTCCCACAAATCAGGAACCAAATCGCTCCGGATCAGAGCGTCGACCGTCCATGTCGCAAAAAGGGCAGTGCAGGCTTCCTACAAAGCAGGAACCAGATCACTCCGGGCCAGGGAAAAGTCTACCACGGACACTCCATCTCGGAGACGCGTCAAGCGTCGACCGTCCATGTTGTAAAAAGGGCAGTGCAGGCTTCCCACAAATCGGGAACCAAATCGCTCCGGATCAGAGCGTCGACAGTCCATGTCGCAAAAAGGGGAAGTGCAGGCTTCCCACAAATCGGGAACCAAATCGCTCCGGATCAGAGCGTCGACAGTCCATGTCGCAAAAAGGGCAGTGCAGGCTTCCCACAAATCGGGAACCAAATCGCTCTAAATCAGAGCGTCGACCGTCCATGTCGCAAAAAGGGTAGTGCAAACTTCCTACAAATCGGAAACCAGATCACTCCGGGCCAGAGAAAAGTCTACCACGGACACTCCGTCTCGGAGACGCGTCAAGCGTCGACTGTCCATGTCGCAAAAAGGGCAGTGCAGGCTTCCCACAAATCGGGAACCAAATCGCTCCGGATCAGAGCGTCGACCGTCCATGTCGCAAAAAGGGCAGTGCAGGCTTCCTACAAATCGGGAACCAGATCACTCCGGGCCAGGAAAAAGTCTACCACGGACACTCCGTCTCGGAGACGCGTCAACCGTCGACCGTCCATGTCGCAAAAAGGGCAGTGCAGGCTTTCCACAAATCGGGAACCAAATCGCTCCGGATCAGAGCGTCAACCGTCCATGACGCAAAAAGGGCAGTGCAGGCTTCCCACAAATCGGGAAGCAAATCGCTCCGGATCAGAGCGTCGACCGTCCATGTTGCAAAAAGGGCAGTGCAGGCTTCCTACAAAGCAGGAACCTGATCATTCCAGGCCAGGGAAAAGTCTACCACGGACACTCCGTCTCGGAGACGCGTCAAGCATCGACCGTCCATATCGCAAAAAGGGCAGTGCAGGCTTCCCACATTTCGGGAACCAAATCGCTCCGGATCAGAGCGTCGACCGTCCATGTCGCAAAAAGGGCAGTGCAGGCTTCCTACAAAGCAGGAACCAGATCACTCCGGGCCAGGGAAAAGTCTACTACGGACACTCCGTCTCGGAGACGCGTCAAGCGTCGACCGTCCACGTCGTAAAAAGGGCAGTCTAGGCTTCCCACAAATCGGGAACCAAATCGCTCCGGATCAGAGCGTCGACCGTCCATGTCGCAAAAAGGGCAGTGCAAGCTTCCCACAAATCGGGAACCAAATCGCTCCGGATCAGAGCGTCGACCGTCCATGTCGCAAAAAGGGCAGTGCAGGCTTCCCACAAATCAGGAACCAAATCGCTCCGGATCAGAGTGTCGACCGTCCATGTCGCAAAAAGGGCAGTGCAGGCTTCCTACAAAGCAGGAACCAGATCACTCCGGGCCAGGGAAAAGTCTACCACGGACACTCCGTCTCGGAGACGCGTCAAGCATCGACCGTCCATGTCGCAAAAAGTGCAGTGCAGGCTTCCCACAAATCGGGAACCAAATCGCTCCGGATCAGAATGTCGACCGTCCATGTCGCAAAAAGTGCAGTGCAGGCTTCCTACAAAGCAGGAACTAGATTACTCCGGGCCAACGAAAAGTCTACCACGGACACTCCGTCTCGGAGACGCGTCAAGCGTCGACCGTCCATGTCATAAAAAGGGCAGTGCAGGCTTCCCACAAATCGGGAACCAAATCTCTCCGGATCAGAGCGTCGACCGTCCATGTCGCAAAAAGGGCAGTGCAGGCTTCCCAAAAATCGGGAACCAAATCGATCCGGATCAGAGCGTCGACCGTCCATGTCGCAAAAAGGGCAGTGCAGGCTTCCTACAAAGCAGGAACTAGATCACTCTGGGCCAGGAAAAAGTTTACCACGGACACTCCGTCATGGAGACGCGTCAAGCGTCGACCGTCCATGTCGTAAAAAGGGCAGTGCATCCCCTAAAATGGGAACCATGGAAAGCCGCCTCCACGTGAAAGAAGATCCATCAATTTCATGCACACAACACACATATGTGGTGTGCATTTATTGATGGGGGGCACTTTGTTGAAGTCGAAAAT
Source organism: Agapanthus africanus (assembly GCA_030015575.1). Taxonomy (NCBI): domain Eukaryota; kingdom Viridiplantae; phylum Streptophyta; class Magnoliopsida; order Asparagales; family Amaryllidaceae; genus Agapanthus; species Agapanthus africanus. Next base: position 377,999,023 of record CM057351.1, read on the forward strand.
TGCACCCTGGTTGACCAAGTCAAAGTCATGGTCAACCCCAAGCCAAGTGGGCCCAAGCCCAGATCAAGTGGGCTCATGCCCGGGTCGAGCCCTAACATGAAGCGGCCGGGCTCCCCCATGCTGAAATAAAAATCATGTAACAAATAATTTTGATATAAATTTTTGTGTGCATGAATGTATGCAAAATGAGCATAAAGCCCAATTTTTGTAAAGCCCATGGTTTATGTGCAAAAAGAAATGGCACATAAGCCATGAGATGGGCAAAATGCCATTTTGTAAAGCCCAAGGGGCTATATGCAAATATGTAAGCCTATATAAGGCAACATGATGATGAATAAAATAGATATTTTTCATTCCCCAAAAATCAGGGCTTGTGCATCTTTCTCCTTCCTCAAGGTTCTAAAACCTTCTTTTTTCTTTTGAATTAAATCAAGAGTTTTACTCTTCCTTTTCCAAACTAAATAGTTTTTCACCACAAAACCCACAAAGGGGAACTTGGATCTGCCATTAGATCTCAAAAAGGGGAGATTTTTAAGTTTCATCCCTTTTCTCAAGATCCGTCCAAACGACAGGAAGAAGAAGGAGACCCATCTCCAGAAATCCCACTTTAGGAAAGATCCAGGGCTCAATGGCAGAAGCCCTTCATCAGCTTCAAAACATCCTAAGAGTTTAACTCCTCATACATATATATATATATATATATATATATATATATAGAGAGAGAGAGAGAGAGACACACACACACACACACACACACAAAAAAAAAAAAATAAGCGCTCCTTTCAGGGAGTACAACTCCCATTGCAGGGACCAAGTCCCTTTTACCGCGCGAACGTCCACGTGCTGACACGTGGGGCGCTAGCGTCCGAGCGCCCACGTGCTGACACGTGGGGCGCTAGCGCTCAAAGCGCTAGCGTCCTTGTGCTCAAAGTGCTAGCGCCCAAAGCGCTAGCGCCCAAGCGCCCACGTGCTGACACGTGGGGCGCTAGCGCTCTTGTGCTCATAACGCTAGCGTCCGAGCGCCCACGTGCTGACATGTGGGGCACTAGCGCTCAAAGTGCTAGCACTCTTGCGCTCAAGGCGCTAGCGCTAGCGCCCGAGCGCCCACGTGCTGACACGTGGGGCGCTAGCGTTCTTGCGCTCAGAGCGCTAGCGCCCAAAGCACTAGCGCCTGAGCGCCCACGTGCCTGGCATATGGGGTGCTAGCGCTCTTGCGCTCAAAACGCTGGCGCTTTTCCCACGTATCCTTTGGATGCTCTTTCCTTTTTTTTTATTTTATATATATGTATATATACACATACATACATACTCTACAACACTATCCCCACCAAAAAATTTTTGGGCCGGGGCGCCATCCTGCACCCCGCAAAGGGGCTGCTAGCCCCCTTGACCCCCAGCCCGCTATCCGAATAGAGGGACCCCCGTAAAAACTCTGCGGGGCCCCCGATATATCCAAAACCTCTTCAAAACACAACACTGCACATTGAGTTCGCATGAACAGTTTAACACGTCAATCGGAGGTTCTCTCGCTCCAAAAGGCGAGGGGTAATTAACGGCAGCTTAGTCCGCGGCTGCCAGAGATTCGGATCCCCACAATCAATAAACCCCAGCCTACCCTAGGCAGGGGGAATCTGTAATGCGCCTGACAAGCGCGCACGTATTCCCATTTCAATGGGGTGACGAAAAACACCCTACAGGCCCAAAAGGCCTCCAGGTACAGGACAGTCTCATTGCCCCGTACCTGGTTTGCCCTCTCCCCCTCCTCGGCCAGCCGAAGCGAATAGCCGGAAGGAATAAGGAAACGAGTCTTGATGTTGACAAGCTCCTCCGCACGCCTCAGCGAGGACCATACACCGAGAACACCTAAGACCTGTGCTCTGGGGACCGCCCCCGTCGTATGACCCCGGAAAGCATTACCCCTCCAGCTTCCCGGGAGGACTCCGACTCAGAAGAGGAAGAGGAAGCCCTAGAAGACTCTCTAGAATCTACCTAGACGACATCTAAAAACTCCTTAGAAGAAGACATCTAACCTGATGAAGAGGAGTCCTCGGGCGAGAAAACGCAGAGATTCGACCTAAAAAGGAGAGCGCCGAGCTAACGAGATTCTGGACGAGAAAATTATGAAGAGGTATGGGCCCTAATAAGGACCCCACCTCTACTTATAGCTGCTAGCGTACAAATCCAACGGCGACAATCATTTCCCGCCAAAAAGACTCTTCGCATTCGACAGCCACCATCGCTCCACCTGTCGCTCGAGCATTGGCCGGCCCCCATCGGGCGCAGGAGACCTGCGGTTCGTCACGTCAGCCAACCATCGCTCGACACGTGGGCTGTCGCTTCGACGAACGTTCGCGCGATCCGACGCATCCCTTTTAATGGAAAATCTGGCCCATGATTCGCTGACGTCATCCAGAAAATACAGCCGATTGCCCGGGAATGCACGCTTACGATATCTACGGAAAGGAGCTCACCTCGGATGACCCGGCAGACCACTCGCGACCTGACCCATGAACAGGTCGGGACGAGAGTAGGGGCTAATGATAATACTCGATATCGGTGATCTCTTAGATCATGACACGTGGCAGATGACATGTCCCGAAGCTTGCAAGAAAACACCTACAGTGGCCGACCAGACCACTCCTATGCTCGTCCTACAAACAACCGTTGGCTCGCCTCCGAGCCCCCTGCACAATCGGCCCTCTCAGCTTGTCTCCGGACTACCGCAGAACCAAGATATCTCGGCCCCCCGCTCGTCCCCGAGCCTCCCGCCGAGCTCGTGTTCCTCGGTCTCATCGACCGACCAACGGCACCTATCGCAGGCGCAACCGCCTCACCTCCGTGAATCTCGCCACGCGCGAGATATCCGCCGTCCACGTCCCGCGTTCTATGCCATCATGATCCCCCATTAACGAGCCTGTCTCGTCATTAATAGGAGATCCTGCCCATCACGCGGGCGTGACGCCGGGAGTGTAACGGCCGGCGTGATTCTCGCGCATGCCTGCCTGTTGCCACCACTATATAAACCCCTCCTTCAGACGGTTCAGGTAAGTGATTCTCTCCTCACTAGGCCGTTACTCTGCTCAAATATCCGGTCTAACTTGATCGTCGAAGGGTTCTCGGTGGTACAGCCACCCCGGGACTTCCTTGCAGGTAGCTCGGCCTTAACCTCCTCAAACCCTTTGAGATCCACACGCTTCAGGAGTTGATTGTATGAAATTCTTAGGATGTGTCGTTTATAGAAAATTGAATAGAAATCACAACCAAAAATATTTGACCGCAATCAACTACGGTGTCGGATGTAGATTGTAAGTGAGTGCGGATCGTCCACAGGGATAGTGTAATCGTTCGGGTTTCAAATTAGATGAGTTGAAAATTTAATGAAAAGAAAACAAACAATTCAAGATTTGTAGTTGCAATTCAAGAAAGAGAAAATCTAGATCTAAGAAAGCATTAAAAAGATAGAATCAAGAATTGATAGTTTGTTGATTTTTTCCAAACCAAATATCAAGAATTGAAATGAGGCTCGTAGGAATCGATCGGATCTATAGATGTAATGTAATCTTACAATTACGTACTCTTATCCTTCGATGAATTGATACTAGATCGATGATAATCGATCGAGAATTAGGGATTTCTTATGAAACTAGGGTTTCATCTTATCCCTTGTTCTTTCGTCGATATCATTCATATTCTAGCCTCTAGTAAATTCAAGAAACGATCGTAGATCCCTAATTTCGAGCGATCACAATCAAGAAAGCATCGCTACGAAACTAAGTCATCGATTCTTGAACTTGCTAGGGTTTACAAAACTCGTAGGACTCAAGAATCGTTTAAAGATTTATTACATCATCATTCTATTGATCGTCTCGACTCCTTAACGAGCGGAGTTTTACTCAAACATCACAACAAGAACTACAATCATAAATTGAGATCGAATCATGATGCAAGAATTTAAAAGAAAGCAAGATTAAAGAATTTCACCTTTTATTTATATCAACAATTTCATTACATTCGCTCAAGAACTACAAGAGGAAGAACTCGATCGTCGATTTGACTTCGCTCGTCTCCGTAGGTCGCGGATCGGCTTGGATCACTTGCCCGATTGAAGATCGGCTCGGCTCCTAAAAGGTTGAAGGCTTCTCGCTTGGTTTGGTACTCAAGATCTTGAATTTGGAGTGGAATTAGGGTTAGGGTTTCGCACAAACCTTGTCACTAGACTTGTGGAAGAAGATGAAGAAGACTAAAGATTATTGAACTAATGATTTATGAATTGAACACCCTCAACCCTTAGATCTAGGTTCCTATTTATAGCTATCAAAACCCTAAATCTAGGATTTGAATTTTAAGTTTCCCTCCAAAAGTTTGTTGAGAAGATTTTGAATTTCCCTCCAAAAGTTAGTTAAAGGAGAAGCTTCTAGATGTGATTAGTTAGGAGGGAGCTTCTAGAAGAGGTAAGTTAGGAGCTTAATTAGGATTAGCTTTGCTTAATGATCTTTACTGATCTGGCAGTAGCTTCGCGAGAATTCTGGAATTTGACATATCTTTCTGAGCTTTAGCCACTGAGATAAGAATAACGCACTAAAAATGGTATGATGATCTGACTAAACCGCCGCGGAACCGCGGCGCAAGCCGGCTCCCGCCGCGGTTCCGCGGCTCTTTTGGGGCTTCATGGCTTGGAATTTCTTGTGCTGTTTTGGGCTGAATTGTGGGCCTTTATTTGATATGTTGATTTTTATATTTTCTTTTGGATTGCTACCAGATCTGAAATCATTGAGTTGGCGTATTTTTGATCAGCTCTTTTGGCTTTGCTCCTGCAATTTCCTGCACAAATCTCGATACAAGTGTTGCGCAAATACAGAGATGATGCGATGCCATGAAATGCGGTCAATTTCCCTTAAAGTGCCGTTTTAAAAGTCTAACACATGCAATCTGATATTTAACGACTGATTTGCTAATATGTGAAATATGAATACCGAACACTTCTAAATGAGTGCAAATGATATGGAAATTGCCGGTTAAAATATGCATTATTTTCGACTAATCAAATTCCCCCAAACTTAATTTCGATCGTCTCGAGCGAACTGTTTTATTAAAAAGAGAAGGAGAAAATAAAGAAAGAGAAAAACTAACTAGCCACTTTCGTAGGCAACACGATTGCACTGAGCATGTGCAACAAGCATTTAAACCTCTAGGTGTCCCTAGTAGGAGGAGTGTTGTCTCCTGAGGGTTTTCAGCGGATTGCACCCACAAAATCCAATAATAAAAGAAAGATCATGAATATTACATTTAAAGAAAAGAATTGTAAAAGAAAAGCTTTGAAAATTAGGGTTTCCAACTAAGCTAGCTTTTCGGTTGTCATGAGCCCTATCTTAATGGTCATGAAAAGATGTTAGAAATCACGTCCTCCCTCAATAAAATATCGTCTTATTTTTCATTCCTATCTTTCTTCCAAAACATCGATCATATCACCCTGCGTGTGTGTAAAGGACATCCCTACACCCGGAGAATTCAATTCAAGCTATCATACTCTTGCTCATCAGCCTCAGTACTTTTTAATTAATGAATATTTAGATGAGATTGCTCACACACTTTCATGCGACCGTTATTACTTCTTGAGGTACTAACCGACCGATTACTCATGTGCTTGCTTATTTGGTGTATTTTCCTGGTCTTGCACCACCTCAGGTATAGCAGTGACTCCCAGACCAGTTGGCCTTAGGGCACTAGGTGAAGAGGCACCCTCGCTATCTATTTTTTATTGCCCTTGGTGATAACAAAACCAGTGTTCATTTTTCTCACCACTTTATATATTTTTCATTTTTTTATTTCCTTCATACTTTTGGCTTTAAGACAAGAGCATTTCAAGGTATCCTCTACTATCCCAGGCTTCAAGACGTATGTAAGTGCGAATAGCAGGGTGTCAACGTTCAAAATGTTTGGCTTGCAGAATAGAAACTATTTTTCAGACTTATTTTTATCCTCAGATTAGTGACGTCCTTCATCTTACTAACTCTTGGGACAACGGCTCATAACTACTTATTACTAGTTCGTATAAGAAAACTTCTAATTTTCTTAGTTTTCTTAAATTATTCTAATCTCATGGATGTAATTTTTCACTATCTAATCTTTTATTATCTTATTTATGTACAAAAATATTTTTATCTTTTTGAAATTTTTTAAATTTTTATAGTTTTTTGAAAAAAATGTTTTGTGCTTATGCAAATGATATGCAAATGATGCGAAAATAAGCACAAACCTCCCCCAAACTTGTTTTCAACAGTGTCCTCACTGTTGCCTTCTGCTAAATCTCGAAAAACCTGTAACCTTGGGAGGAATTTATTAGTGGGGGCAAAATATTTAAGTGAAGAATCTCCCCCAAACTTATTTTTGGCTCAAAATTTTGTAAAAATCTCTTTTCGAGAGCCAGAAAAAATGTCCCCCCCAAACTTGAGTTATGCAATGTTAATCTTTGAAAATCACATGAGGGGGTCAAAAATCCGTGGTCGATGCCAAGCTTTGCAAAGACCGAATGTTAACACCAACCATTCAAAAATTTTATCAATGCAGTGCTCTGGTTGGTGGAAGAAGGAATGGGGAAAGGGTAAGGGGTGGAATAGAATGTGTGTGCGTCTCGTTTTGAAGAGACGATGCAGTGAATGTGATGGATTACTCGCATTCTTTTTACAGTTCAGAAGAAGGGGTGGACGTTCAATTTCATTGAGTGGGACATGATTCATCTCAACACCCGTGTCATTTAAAAATGCGAGTTCATCAGCGAAGATTTCCTCAAAAGTTCCATCAATACCCCGATGAATAATGTCATCACAAAGTGCGGGGTGATCTTTAGACTCTAAGAACATTTCATAATCCGTGTTAGTTGTTGACCCGGACATCTCAGTGGAAGAGTCCGTATGTGTATGATACATAGTTGGGTCAAACAATAACGTATGAAAAGAGTCTAGATCAATATCAGGAGGATCATCAAATTCGCTGCTGTCGACATCCATTAAGTCGACAGAACAGACCTGAGCAGTAGGTTCGGAGGGTACACTTCCCAACTTGTAAATGTTCAGCTCTATTGACCTATTCCCGAAAGATAGGGTCATAGAACCGTTACGACAGTTGATAATAGCATTGGAAGTGGCCAAAAAGGGGCGACCTAAAATTACCGGAATTTGATTCCGTGGGTTCGCTACAGGCTGTGTATCAATTACAATAAAGTCCACAGGGAATATGAATTCCCCGATTTTTATTAACACATCCTCCAGTTCACCCCTAGGTTTGGTGATTGATCGGTCAGCCATCTGGAGAGTTATGCTCGAGGGCTTTAACACTCCGATACCTAGTTGCTCGTATACCGAGTAAGGAAGTAAGTTAACACTAGCGCCAAGGTCAAGTAACGCACGGTTGATGTGTTTCTCCCCAATAGAAATGGAAATAGTAGGACAGCCAGGGTCCTTACGTTTCCGTGGTAATTGTTGGGGAAAAGCCGTATCTACAGTACTTGACATGAAGATTTTTTTAGGCACTTGAGTCTTCCTCTTCCTAGTGCACAAGTTCTTAAGGGTTTTTGCATAGGACGGAACTTGTTGAATAGCATCTAGGAGAGGGATGTTGATGTTAACTTCCTTAAACATGTTCATGATCTTCTCCATATGTGGACTCGGTGTGTTAGCCCTTAACCGATTCGGATAAAGTGCTTTAGCAATAAGCGCTGGGTCCATCATAGGAGAAGGAAGTGTTTGTAGAACCGATCCCAAAATAGAAGTGGGGATCGTCCGTGGAGGGATAAAAGAGGTGGGCTGAAGTGGTGAGCCTTTTGGGAAACGAAGAATAGGCTCGTGAGAAGGTGGTGGGGTAGAAGAACTGGGGTCAGAATTAGAAGTGTGTGTGGAAGGAAAGGTCTCAGCCGGGGTTTTATTGATTGATTTATCATTATCATCAAACTCTTCCCCAACGTGAGTGTCAAGCACTCTTCCAGATCTCAACGTGATTGCATCCACAGGATGTGAATAGCCAGGATTGGGTAAAGGTTGAGCTGGAAGTTTCCCTTTCTCTTTTGCACTCATTTCGGCTTTTAGTTGTGCAATTTGTTCTTCCATCGATTTGATATTCTCATTTTGAGAGATAATGATCTTCATCACATTCTCGACGGAAGATTGCAAACTTGCCGCCCCTTGGATGGATTGTTTCATGAAAGTATCCAAGGTTTGTGCTAGTGCAGAGGTATTATCTGTACCGGTCAATTGCAAAGGACTAGACGGTGCAAAAGTGTTGGCCGGATTTTGGAAGTTTTGAGATTGAAAGGGGTGCTGACTCAATTGAAGTGGTGGCTGCTGTTGTGGTGGAGGGACCCTTTGGAAATTGTGTTGGGTTGGAACCGTGTTTTGAAATTGTGATTGGTTCCAAACAAAGTTAGGGTGATTACTCCAACCCTGATCATATGTGGAGGAAGATGGATCGTTTCTAGGTCTTTGAAATGCGGCATTGGTATGCTCATGACCTTGAAACGGACATTCTTCCGTCAAGTGAGACGGATCAGAACAGCAGCCACATACAGTTTTGGAGAGTGATATTTGACTTAGGGCGGCTAAAAATTTGTTTTCCATAGTCTCAAGTTTCTTTTGCATAGCCGAAATGTCAGCTCTAACTCCTATGGAAATATCATTGCCATCCCTAGACGATTGACTCACACCCTCCCACTGTAAAGATTTTTCAGCGAAATCTTCTAGAAAGTTCCAGGCTTCCCCATCATCTTTGGTCATAAAATTGCCTTGACACATGGATTCAAGGGTCTGTCTTGTGTAAGGAATAATGCCCTCATAAATGATTCGGCACAGTTCCCATCTCGGGATGCCGTGATGTGGACATTGGACTAACAGATCCTTGAAACGTTCAAGACATTTTGAAAATGTTTCATTTGGAAGCTGGGTGAATTGATAGATTTCGCTACGGACTCGAGCTGTCTTTTGATGTGGGTAGAATTTCTTCAAAAATGCTTTGACGAATTCGTCCCAATTTGAAATGGAATGTGCGGTAGTGTTATATAGCCACTTCTCGGCTAAATCGCACAAGGTGAATGGGAGAAGACGTAGACGGAAAGCATCCACAGAAAGCTGTGAAGTACCCATCATTGCGCATACATTTTCAAATTTCATGATAAACACGTATGCGTCTTCAGACTCGAGACCGTGGAATTTGGGTAGAAGGTTGATGTATTGGGGTTTAATCTGGAAATTTTCCCCGTTGGCTGGTGGAATGGAAAGACAGGTGGAAAGGGGACCTGGGTAGGATAGCACCTCTCTTGGAGAGAGATGCGAGGTGGATTCTGTGCACCAACGGACGGCGGCAGGGTAGTGGTAAAGAAGTCCGATGGAGTCGGATCCATCGATGTGGGTGTGGTGGTGGGTAAAGAAAAGGTAAGTGTAGAAATACCGACTTTAGGGTCGATCAAGGGACGCGGACTAACAGGCACTAGAATTCCGTTGTCCAGCCTATCTTGCACTAAAAAGGGTTAGTACAAGTGGTAGCGTGAATTTATAATTAGGGGAATGATGAATGAATGCGGTGTTTGTTTTGAAAATTGGACGGATTTTTGAAAATATGATGCAACACAACAAATGCAGCACACAACCCTAGAATCTAGTGGTCACCTAGGTCCGGCTCTAGACCGCTCCTAACTGCCAAAAGACAAGTCGCAGGATAGAATCCTCCACCGCCTCTTTGTTCCCCTGTGGCCAGGTAAGTGCCAGGTAAGTGGGAAGGTACTCCACTACGTAAGTAGTGGGCCTAATTAATAACCACTAGCCTTCGACACACTTGCCTAGGCACCACAAGAAAACGCGGATAAGTAATGAATTACCCACGACCTTCTCTTGTCCTAATTGAGCGCGACGGTCCTTAGAGTCATCTCTAGATTTCTTTTAATTAATGAGGGTAAATGCGGATGTAAGTTTTGCGATTTTTGGGGCCTAGGAAGGGTAATGAAATCCCCACATAATCTGGATTTGGTCGTGCCCCTTAATTTTCCGTATTAATTATGCAAACAACCACAAAATCAAAACACGCACAAATTTTATTTTGCTTTTTGCGCGCTGCGATTTATTTGCAAAGAAAGCTGCACAAAATGTTAATTGGAGTAGATGAGGAAGTAGATAAGAAAGTCAAAAGAGTTACCAAAAAAATTTTGAACAGTGATTCCACTGTAGCACCGCGGTTCCGCCGCGGGAGTCGCCTAATGCCGCGGGAGTCCGCTGTGGAAATATCAGATCACTGGACGAAACTTTCACAGTAGGTTCCTGTTCACTTAAAAAGCTCTCTGGAATTTTCAGAATAATTTTTCCCAAGCTCCAATGATCCCAGATTTTCTCGCAATCAAATCACAAAACACGTATTAGGGTTGTGCGAGTTTAGATCTAAAAATTATAATGGAATAAATTTTTCAACTCAAATTTCAAAATACGAACAATTAGCGCACTATCCCCGGCAACGGCGCCATTTGATTGTATGAAATTCTTAGGATGTGTCGTTTATAGAAAATTGAATAGAAATCACAACCAAAAATATTTGACCGCAATCAACTACGGTGTCGGATGTAGATTGTAAGTGAGTGCGGATCGTCCACAGGGATAGTGTAATCGTTCGGGTTTCAAATTAGATGAGTTGAAACTTTAATGAAAAGAAAACAAACAATTCAAGATTTGTAGTTGCAATTCAAGAAAGAGAAAATCTAGATCTAAGAAAGCATTAAAAAGATAGAATCAAGAATTGATAGTTTGTTGATTTTTTCCAAACCAAATATCAAGAATTGAAATGAGGCTCGTAGGAATCGATTGGATCTATAGATGTAATGTAATCTTACAATTACGTATTCTTATCCTTCGATGAATTGATACTAGATCGATGATAATCGATCGAGAATTAGGGATTTCTTATGAAACTAGGGTTTCATCTTATCCCTTATTCTTTCGTCGATATCATTCACATTCTAGCCTCTAGTAAATTCAAGAAACGATCGTAGATCCCTAATTTCGAGCGATCACAATCAAGAAAGTATCGCTACGAAACTAAGTCATCGATTCTTGAACTTGCTAGGGTTTACAAAACTCGTAGGACTCAAGAATCGTTTAAAGATTTATTACATCATCATTCTATTGATCGTCTCGACTCCTTAACGAGCGGAGTTTTACTCAAACATCACAACAAGAACTACAATCATAAATTGAGATCGAATCATGATGCAAGAATTTAAAAGAAAGCAAGATTAAAGAATTTCACCTTTTATTTATATCAACAATTTCATTACATTCGCTCAAGAACTACAAGAGGAAGAACTCGATCGTCGATTTGACTTCGCTCGTCTCCGTGGGTCGCAGATCGGCTTGGATCACTTGCCCGATTGAAGATCGGCTCGGCTCCTAAAAGGTTGAAGGTTTCTCGCTTGGTTTGGTACTCAAGATCTTGAATTTGGAGTGGAATTAGGGTTAGGGTTTCGCACAAGCCTTGTCACTAGACTTGTGGAAGAAGATGAAGAAGACTAAAGATTATTGAACTAATGATTTATGAATTGAACACCCTCAACCCTTAGATCTAGGTTCCTATTTATAGCTATCAAAACCCTAGATCTAGAATTTGAATTTTAAGTTTCCCTCCAAAAGTTTGTTGAGAAGATTTTGAATTTCCTTCCAAAAGTTAGTTAAAGGAGAAGCTTCTAGATGTGATTAGTTAGGAGGGAGCTTCTAGAAGAGATTAGTTAGGAGCTTAATTAGGATTAGCTTTGCTTAATGATCTTTGCTGATCTGGCAGTAGCTTCGCGAGAATTCTGGAATTTGACATATCTTTCTGAGCTTTAGCCACTGAGATAAGAACAACGCACTAAAAATGGTATGATGATCTGACTAAACCGCCGCGGAACCGCGGCGCAAGCCGGCTCCCGCCGCGGTTCCGCGACTCTTTTGCGGCTTCATGGCTTGGAATTTCTTGTGCTGTTTTGGGCTGAATTGTGGGCCTTTATTTGATATGTTGATTTTTATATTTTCTTTTGGATTGCTACCAGATCTGAAATTATTGAGTTGGCGTATTTTTGATCAGCTCTTTTGGCTTTGCTCCTGCAATTTCCTGCACAAATCTCGATACAAGTGTTGCGCAAATACAGAGATGATGCGATGCCATGAAATGCGGTCAATTTCCTTTAAAGTGCCGTTTTAAAAGTCTAACACATGCAATCTGATATTTAACGACTGATTTGCTAATATGTGAAATATGAATACCGAACACTTCTAAATGAGTGCAAATGATAGGGAAATTGCCGGTTAAAATATGCATTATTTTCGACTAATCAGGAGTCAACCTCCAACTTAATCTCAGTCGTCCATCGTCGCCAACAACAGATCTATGGAAGGTAACATCTTGACGTGATTCGACATCCGTCAGTAGACAATTCAAATTGTAAATGTTATGCATCTAATTGATAATCAGGTTTTCAACTAATGATTGTCACAAAATGTTAAACTCAAAATCCTCCAAATTGAAGAACCAAAACGATATCAATTATTCACGCCCTCCAACTTAAATTGTGTCTTTTGATGATAATACACCCGTGATGGTGATTTTTTTATTTTATTTATAAATTAGACTTGAAATCTTGATGGCTTCAAAATCTCATAACCTCATAATGTTAATGATTTGAAGAGGAGGGATGGTGGTGGTGGTGGTGGTGATTAGAGAGGTAATCAGAATTTCAATATAAGGATATGGATTTAGGATGAATAAAAACATATTTGAAAAAAAGGAAGAAGGATAGGAACAGAGCAACAGAAATAGGAGAATCGGGGACCAAGTTAGTTTGTGAGTCCCTTTCTACGTATTGTGGAATGCTGCTTTCTCCATGGATTAAAGCGGACAGTTAAGATTTCCAATGGACTCTTCTATTTCTAGTCCCCTTTCTCATTTTCAAAAAGAGAGAAATGCATTTTTCAAAAGAGCAATAAAAGTATTAAAATAATATATTCAAAAAATATATATATAAACGCATATCAATGTTGTTTCCATAGAAAAAAAATTCTAACTTATTTACAATTTAATAGCACTATAATGCATGCTTTATAAAAATAAAAATAAAAATTTAATGCAACCGAGACTTTTCTGGTTCCACATACATGGCGCACGGGCAAAATAACTAAAAATACAATACTTACCACTCAATTAGAAAAATACCATGGAAACCAAACCCCAAACTCAAAACCTAGCAATGAACTCATCCAGCAACTAATAAGAACTTCCCCCAACCTCCAAAGCCTTCATACTCTCCTCTCTAGCTCCCTCACTCCTCATCAGCCCCTCGTTACACTCCATCACCTCCCTAACTCTCCTCGCAATCTCATCCCCACTCACAACCCCGTCCTCAGCCTCCCAACTCCACTCCTCCATCCAAACCCCCCACCCCGCTTCGTCTCACAACCTCCCCGTTAACTCTCTGATCCGCCCCCCTCGGCCATGCCCTCACTTTCACTCCCGACATCACAGCCTCCATTAGTGAATTCCATCCGCAGTGGCCGGGTCAGGAACATGCCGATCGATCTGTGGGAGAGTATCTCTTCTTGCTCGACCCATCCGCTTATTATCATTGCTCTGTCTTTTACTCTTTCCGTGTATCCTTCTCCTAGGAGTTCTTCCAATTGTGTATCGGTGTCCTCCTCTCTGTCTGCTTTCTTAGTCTTGATTACCTACAAGAACCTGTATATATAGGGTAAAGAAGTGTTACGGAACTATTTATTCGAACATTTATGATTTTCCCACTCGCTTCCTTCAAGATCAGTCTACGATCAAATCAAATTTGAGTCCACCTTATATAGCCACGGATTGTAATGCTAATAAACCTGTCTATCACATATAACGTGTTTGTGTGTAGTAATGCTGTCAGACAAAATTATAGTTCATGATGCAATTAGAGATAATGATGAACCTAAACGAATATGGAGCAATTAAGAAGGTTGTGTTATTGTTGAGTTGATTGAAAAGACAGCCTATAACCGTTCCGGCTACCTATCCAGCCACGTCACCAGCCCATCCTCCACGTTCTCAATCCTCCTCGTAGTAATCGGCCTCAGGGGGCCGATCGCAAGCACCGGACACAGATCCCTCACCACACTGCCCCTCCTTCAACGTCTCCTCCTCCAGCGAATGGAACGTGTTCACCAAAACGCCATCCGCCATCGGAAGACTCACCCCGTTCTCCACAAACTGCTCGTAAAAGATATTGTTGGGGTCAAGCAGGGCCGAAGAGACGGAAGACCTGGGGACGGTCCAGAGTCCAGGGACGTTGACATCACCGATGCGGTCGGAAGTGTTGTGTTTTAGATAGGTGGGAAAGTAGGCGCAGAAGGCGAGCATGGCGGCGGAAGAGGTGAAGAGGGCGTAGCAGGGGAGGTGATGGAGGTATGATCTCCTTCAGTTGCTGTCCTCCGTCGATCTGTAGCGAGTGCTGTTGAATGGCAGAGATTTGATTTGAAAGTTGTCTCCTTGAGCATGTGGATCTCAATGGGTTGATTTTAAGATGAAGCCGAGCTACCTGCAAAGAAGTATCGGGATGGGTTACTACCGTAGGACCCTCCGACGATCAAGTTAGCCGAGAAAAATGAGCAGAGTAGCGGCTTGTTGGATTAAAATTGCCTTACCTGACTCTTCTGAGAGAGGGGTTTTATAGGGGTCGCATGGAGAGAGCGGGTGCGAGATCATTGCCTTCGGTTACGCCCCTGACGTTACGCCTGCGTGAGTGACGGGATCCACCATTAATGGCGGGATACACTCGTTGATGGGGGATGCATGAGCGTGGGACGCGGGACGTAGGGCGGCGGATATCTCGCTCTGGCGAGATACGCGGAGCCGTTGCGGAAGCGCTAAGGCCTCGCATTCTCGTTTGTCCGGGAGAGCTGAGGAGGCTTAGCTCGGAAACGAGCCGGGAGGCCGACGAAGCTCAGCTCTGTAATAGCTCAGAGACGAGCATAGGTGGATGGCGCCAGTTCGGCGGCTGGGTCGCTCTTCGGTAAGAGGCGGAAGATAAGCTAGGAGATGAGCCGGGGAAGGTCATCAGTGCTCCAGACTGATTTTGCCTCGGTAGCCCCCCAGGAGTATAGTGAGCTGTCGCGGGTGACACGTCATTCGCCGCATGTCGTGATCTGAGGAATTCCCACTTATGAGCATCATCATTAGCCCCCCACTCTCGTTCCGACCTATTTATGGGTAGGGTTGAGAGTGGCCTGCTTGGTTTGTCTCACTCAGTCTGTGGCTGGGAATTCTCGGTGCAGATTTTTCGGGGCGACGTGTGTTGGGCAGTTTCGTCGTTCAGATTTTCGGACCCATGTGGCGTATCCCCAGCGCTTGGATTTTTGCGCGTATCTCCGATGATATCAGCGGATCAGCGAAATGATCGCGCATTAAAGAGGGGGCGCCGATTCGCTCGTTCGTCTGTTGGGTCACAGGCCACACGTCTGAAGCGGGTTGGTGGACGCGACAGGCTGTCGTTGTCGTCTGCAATCGAAGGGACGCCCCCAATGGTCGTTCGACACGTGGAGACTTGACGGCTGGAAGACGCGAAGCTTCGTTTTGGCGGAAATTGATCAGGGCTGTTAGATGCCTTCTTTGGAGGGTATAAATAGGAGGGGACCACCTCTAGGGCCACATTTCCTTCATAGTTTCCCTTCGTTGCCAAAGATTTCTCGGCGCTCCATCCTTTAGATCGGATCCTTTGCGCTCCTTCCTTGGAGAACTCATTCCTTTGAATCAGGTTAGATATCTTCTTCCGAAGAGTCTGTAGAAATAGTTAGAGTCGAGTCTAGGGAGTCTTCCGCCTCTTTGGCTGCTGACAGCCAAGAGGGTTCTCTTGTTACTTCCTCTGTGTCGGGCTCGCCCCATAGAGTCAGGGCTACCCGCGTCGCTAACCGCCCGACGGCGAAAAGGGCCCCTAAGGTGTGCATCGGGAACGCCCGCGATGCGCCCTCCGTCTTGAGGGATCTGGACGAGCTTGCCGAGATTCTGGCTCGTTTCTATATCCCCTCTAACTATTCGCTCTGTTTGACAAAAGAGGGGGAACGGGGGCACCAGGTGCAGGGGAAGGAGATTACCATGTATTTGGAAGCGTTCCGAGTGGTAATGCGCATGCCCTTTCCAACCGAGGTATGTGGAGTACTTCGTTGCTTCCATCTCTCCCCGGGCCAGCTAGCGCCGAACTCGTGGAGAATCCTCCTCGGTTTTCTGGTCCAGTTGAAACTTGAGGACATCCTCTTCAGCTTGACCATTCTTACTTCTTTTCTCTGCTATAAAAATCACCCTGGCACTAGCAGGAACGAGCCGAGCTGGGTGTATTTTTCTTTTAAAAAACGTAAGGGCGGGATGGCGGGGTCGGGCGTGGTAGTCCTTCCTTCTTCCATCCACGACTGGAAGGAGAAGTTTGTATTCGTCGGGCCACCAGAGGGCGAGGATTGGCCCGTGCCTACACAATAGCACAGGGTCGACTGCCCGAAGGCGAAGCAGTCATCCTCGCCCGAGGCGGGGGCGGTATCCATGTAGGAGCCGATCCAGCGGGCCGACGTCCTGCTTTCTGAGCAGGTTCTTAGCTGGGCCGGGCTCAGCCCCGCGCGCTTCATGGGTGAGTTGGGTCTTTGGACGATCTGTTTAGACTTGAATGATTTCTTTTGGCCTTCTAGCACCACTAACTCTTTCGTGTATTCTTCTTTTGCAGGACAAATGGACCGATCCAAGATCTTAGCTGCCATAACCGCTACGGCCCAGAAGAAGGCCGGGGGCGCAAGCTTGTCCCGAGCTGGCCCGAGCTCGGCCCTGAGACCATCTCCACCGGTGAGGCTTTCCGCAGTGCCCCGAGCTTTTGATGACCGCCGCGGGGGTAGCCAGAAGCATGAGCGAGACCCGGCGCCCCTGGCGAGGGGGGAGGAAGAGGGTGTCGAGGTTCCTCTCAAGAGGAAAAAAACGATCTCCCGCCCGTCGTCCACTGAGATTCCTGAGGGGATTCCTATGCAGGAGGGGGATGTCTGCTTTGTGGTCCCTTCGAGGCTCTCCATTGCCGACAGCTTGCTATCCAACATGGAGCAATCGGCCGGGGGCAAGGTTCTCCGGGGGACCCTGAAGGCCCAATTGGCCGCCATCGCTCAGGAGGCGGTTCAGGTCGGTATCCGTATCCTTTAAGGATTTCCTAAAGTACTCTTTCCTCAGTTTTAACTTGTCTAACTCCTATGGTCGTTTTCCTCAGGTCCTCCAATACTGTGCCCTCATCGTAAACATGGAATCCGAGGAGATTGCCCCGGCCATGAGGAAGGCCGGGGAATCATCTTCGCGGGAGAAGGATCTGCGCCTTGATCTGCAGCAGGAGAAGAAGAAGATGACCGCCCTCGAAACCCGGTTGGCTGCCGAGGCGCTAACGGTCTCTAAGTGCCAGGAGTCCCAACCACTTCTGAGTGCATCCAACCAAGCTGGTCAGGCTAAGTTGGAGGAGATGGGCAAGCGCTATGCCATAATGAGGAAGTCGAGGGATGCCAGCAAGCGGGAGGCCAAGGTGGCACTTGTGGCGGCGAAGATTGCCGAGCTCTAAGCCTCGAAGTCGGTGGAGAAGTATAAGGCGTCAGACCAGTTCTACGCCGACATCGTCGAAGCCTCGGCTATTATTTGGCACGAGGCTCTTGATGCCGTCAAGGCGTTGATGCCGGAGTTTGCCGATGGTGAGCTCCGCGCCAGATGTAGGGTGTTTTTCGTCACCCCATTAAGATGGGAATACGCGCGCGCTTGTCAGGCGCATTACAGATTTTCCCTGCCTAGGATAGGCTGGGGTTTATTGATTGTGGGGATTCGAATCTCCGACAGCCATGAACTAAGCTGTCGTTAATTACCCCTCGCATTTAGAGCGGGAGAACCTCCGATTGACGGGTCAAACAGGTCATGCGAACTCAATGTGCAGTGTTATGTTTTGAAGGGGTTTTGGATATATCGAGGGGCTCGCGGAATTTTTAGTGTAGAGTATATATAAAATGAGGGGGGAAATGGCATCCAAAGGACGTGTGGGTGCCAGCGCCTCATGTTCCTAGCACGCGGACGCTGGGCGCTGGCGCCTCATGCGCTTGGCACGTGGGCGCTAGGCCCTAAGCGCTAGGCACTGGGCGCCAGCGCCCCACGTGCTTGGCACGTGGGGCGCCAGCGCCAGAGCCCCTCGTGCTTAGCACGCGGGCGCTGGGCGATAGAGCCCCTCGTGCTTGGCACGCGGGCGCTGGGCCTCAGTAGGAAAAGGGACTTTGTCCCTGCACTGGGAGCCGTGCTCCCGATTTGACTTCTGTAGTTAAACTCCTAAAAAGAGATTAATTTATGGAGTTGAAATCCAACAGATCTTGAATGGAGTTAAACTCCTAGAAATCTTTAGAAATGATCAAGGAGGGCCCCTTGTTTCTCTCCCCTTTGGCCCTGGATCTTCCCAATATGGGATTTTTGGAGATGGGTCTCCTTCTTCTTCCTCTCGGTTGGCCGAATTTTCGAGAAAAGGGGTGAGATTTAAAAATCTCCCCTTTTTGAGATCTGATGGAAGATTCGAGCTCCCCTTTGTGGGTTTTGCAGTGAAAACCTATTTAATTTTTGAAAAGGAAGAGTAAAACTCTTGATTTAATTGAAAAGGGGAAGAAGGTTTAGAACCTTGAGGAGGGAGAAGGAGGCACAAAAACCCTAAAGTTTGAGAGAATGAGAAAGTTCTTCCTTTTATTTCATTATCATGTTGCCTTATATAGGCATACAAATTTACATATAACCCTTTGGGCTTTACAAAATGGCATTTTACCCATCCCATGCCTCATGTGCTCATTTATTTTGCACATGGGCTATCGGCTTTAAAATTTTTTGGATTTATGCCCAGTCATGCATAAAAAATTACATCAAAATTATTTATTACATGATTTTTTATTTCGGCATGGGGGAGGCCGGACGCGGGGCTCGACTTAGGCATAGGCCCACTTGACCAGGGCTTGGGCCCACCTGGCTTGGAGTTGACTTTGACTTTGACTTAGTCAACCGGGGTGTAATTTTTAACCCGAACAAAATGCCCCCCATCAATAAATGCACACCACGCATGTGGGTCGTGTGCATGAAATTGTTGGATCCTTTTTCACATGGAGGCAACTTGATTTGGTTCCCGCTTTTGGGAAGCTGGCACTGCTCTTTTTACGACATGGATGGTCGACGCTTGACGCGTCTCCGAGACGGAGTGTCCGTGGTAGGCGTTTCCCCGGCACGGAGTGATTTGTTTCCCACTTTGTGGGAAGCTGGCACTGCCCTTTTTACGACATGGACGGTCGACGCTTGACGCGTCTCCAAGACGAGTGTCCGTGGTAGACGTTTTCCCGGCACGGAGTGATTTGGTTCCCGCTTTGTGGGAAGCCGGCACTGCCCTTTTTATGACATGGACGGTCGATGCTTGACGCGTCTCCGAGACGGAGTGTCCGTGGTAGATGTTTCCCCGACACGGAGTGATTTAGTTCCCGCTTTGTGGGAAGCCGGCACAGCCCTTTTTACGACATGGACGGTCGACGCTTGACGCGTCTCCGAGACGGAGTGTCTGTGGTAGACGTTTCCCCGGCATGGAGTGATTTGGTTCCCACTTTGTGGGAAGCCAGCACTGCCCTTTTTACGATATGGACGGTCGACGCTTGACGTGTCTCTGAGACGGAGTGTCCGTGGTAGAAGTTTCCCCGGCACGGAGTGATTTGGTTTCCGCTTTGTGGGAAGCCGGCACTGCCCTTTTTACGACATGGACGGTCGACGCTTGACGCATCTTTGAGACGGAGTGTCCGTGGTAGACGTTTCCCCGGCACGGAGTGATTTAGTTCCCGCTTTGTGGGAAGCCAGCATTGCCCTTTTTACGACATGGACGGTAGACGCTTGACGCGACTCCGAGACGGAGTGTCCGTGGTAGACGTTTCCCCGGCATGGAGTGATTTGGTTCCCGCTTTGTAGGAAGCCGGCACTGCCCTTTTTACGACATGGACGGTCGACGGCACGAAGTGTCGCTGGTTGATTCCGAGTCGAAGCATAATTTCGACACGGGGTACACTTTGAGGCGAAGCATGATTCCGACGCAGAGCTTGTTGGTTGACTTAATCCCGCGATGGAGCATAATTCCAATGGGGAGGTCGCTGGTTGATTCCGAGCCGAAGCATAATTCCGACGGGGAAGGCAGATACACCGAGGCGAAGCATGATTTCGACACGAGGTACACTCTGAGACGATGCATGATTCCGACACAGAGCTGGTTGGTTGACTTGATTCCGCGACAGAGCATAATTCCGACGGGGAGGTCACCGGTTGACCTGTTTCCGAGGCGGAGCATAATTCCGATATAGAGGTCGTTGCCGCCCTTTTTTTGACTTGGACGGTCGGCGCTGGATTTGACTTGCTGATTTAAGGTGATTTGGATTGACATCAGCATCGCTATACTGGAATATAGTACCAGAAGCGAATCATCATTTGCCATGAGAGAATTTGGGGATTTTGGTTTTGGTTTGGCATCAGCACCGCTACACTGGAATATGGTACCAGGAGCGAATCATCATTTGCCATGAGGAGATTTCCCTCATTCCCAGTTTAATGACTTAGGGGTCATCTGTTTCTAGTTTAACGATTTAGAGGTCATCTGTTCCCAGTTTAAAGACTTATGGGTCTATTGTGCCCAGTTTAACGATTTAGAGGTCATCTGTTCTCAGTTTAACGACTTAGAGGTCATCTGTGCTCAGTTTAATGACTTAGAGGTCTATTGTGCCCAGTTTAACGACTTAGAGGTCATATGTTCTCAGTTTAACGACTTAGAGGTCATATGTTCCCAGTTTAAAGACTTAGGGGTCATCTGTTCCCAGTTTAAAGACTTAGGGGTCTATTGGATCGGAAGTTTGGAATTTTGGGGTTAGGGTAGGCATCAGCATTGCTAACACTGAAGCACATGTGCCAGGAGCAATTCATCATTTGTCGTTCCCTGTTGGGGAGCGAAGGCTTAGGAGACAGGTTTAGGTCCCTATCACCTAAGATTTTTCAATTTTATGAGCCGTAAGGGTCCCATAAAAGCATTTTCTCCCTACAAGTCAAAAAGATCTCATAGGTGTACTTTCTCCTTAGGAGTCGTGGGGACTCCCAAGTGTGTTTTTCCTTCGTGAGTCGTAAGGATCCCACGAAGGTGTTTTCTTACGAGTCGAGAGGATCTCGTAAGTTTGTTCTCCTCATGTATCGTGAGGACACATGAGTGGGTCTTCCCAAATGGAGCATAATTCCAAGGGCGGAGACCGTCCGCTGGACTGGTGGTTGCAGTAAGGCATTGGTGTGATGAGAATTATTTGAGCCCGTGGATTGTATACGGTAATCAACTTAGGGACCAACCGTAAGGCTGGGAGCATTTTGGGATTTTGTTGGCGTCTGCATCGCTGCACTGGAATATGGTACCAGGAGCGACTCATCATTCGCCGTTGGGGATTTGAAATTTGGTTGGCGTCTGCATCGTTGCACTGGAATATGGTACCAGGAGCGACTCATCATTCGCCATTGGGATATTTGGGGATTTGAGTTTTGGTTGGCGTCTGTATCGCTGCACTGGAATATGGTACCAGGAGAGACTCATCATTCGCCATTGGGGATTTGAGTTTTGGACGGCGTCTGCATCGCTGCACTGGAATATGGTACCAGGAGCGACTCATCATTCGCCATTTTTTTTACCGTGATGGCTCTATCATTTCATCTTTTCTTATCGCGAAGGTCACGATTACCCTATCATTTCGGCTATTTATTCGCGGTCGCCCATCATTTCAGCTTTATTTTCTTATTTATTTTACTCGCTTATTTTTATTGTGAGTTGCCCCATCATTTAGGCTTTTTCTTTTTTTATTTTATTTTATTTTTTGTTTATTTACACATTTTTTACATCTTCAGTTTAACGACTTAGAGGTCGATTGTTCCTAGTTGAACGATGTGGTGGTCGTTTATTCCCAGTTTAAAGACTTGGTGGTCTGTGGTTTGCTTATCCCAGCTCTTCGAACTTTGATTTTGGCGGAGCTGTGTTGATGACCGTAGCTCTGTGGCTTGTCAGTACATCTGACGACTGTGAAGCTTTCCCAAGTCTGTATTGGTTCTCCACCCAATCTTTAAAAATATAGCAGTCTTCAATGGTATGACTCACCATTCTATGATATGGGTAGTATATGGGATTGCCGGTCATGTTCATCTCATGAAAACCATTGTTCAAGACGTCCACGAATATTTCGCGAACTTTATCCCTCCTGAAGGAGTACACCTTCTTCTTTCTCTCCATTAGAGTAGGTGCATTTACTGATGTTGGTCCTTGAGGCCGATCAGTCTTTGGTTCCCCTGCTGTCCGCTTATCCCATTCAGGGTACGTATCGGAGAGACTGGATGCTGATCGCGACCGTTTTTCGCAAAAGTGTTCCACTCTTGGGCTGGAGGAAGTATCGGTTGGCGAGCAACCGGCTTCGGGTCATTCGGCTGTTGCTGAGCGTTGGCGACGAAGGTTGCTTTCCCTTTTCCCTTTTCATTCCGAAAATCCTCTTTTGAAGAGGACGGTCTATGGCCCATCTGATCCATCTGAGCCAGCTTGTCAATCAAGGCCTGGAAGGTGGTCGGCTTGAAGAACATCATAAATTGGGATATGGTCGCCTGAGGGTCGAAGGTCCCCACGAACATGCCCACGGTAGGAGCTTCCTCTATGCGTTATTCGCACTTTGACCACAGGTTTCGCCTCCGGATTGCATACTGCACCTATGTCTCTCTTGGCTTCACCCTAGTATTGATCAATGCTGTGATTGGGGTGCGTTCGCTGGCGCTTGCGAAACGCTGAGTGAATAGCAACTCCATCTCTGTAAACGTTTTGACGGAATCGTTCGGCAGCTTCGAATACCATTCAAAGGCCGTTTCCGCCAAGCTGTCGACGAACTGGCGAAGTAGCAATTTGTCGTCACCTCCGGTATTGCCGCAGAGAGCCCTGAACTGAGCGACATGTTGATAGGGATTACCCGTCCCCTTATATACATGGAATTTGGGGATCGTATATCCTGGCGGGTACTTTATTTAATCATACCAACCCGGATAGGGTCGTCCAGTTCTGACGACTTGGCTGGTTGCTTCATTCGCCTGATGAGCTCGTATTTGTTGAGCTATATAGTCGTCAAGCGCAGCTTTCAAGATCGTCTCCTCTTTGGCTGCTGAAAAAACCGGAAGAGGGTTTGATGTCTCCCCTCTGTCGTCTTCAATGATTACCGGAGGGTCTTCAGCTGGAGGGTCCGGCTGGATCATCATGCCCGCCATATCTTGGAACAGGAGCGCCATTTGTTTTATGTTGGCCGCTTGTTCCGCGGCCTCTTTGTTTTTCTTCTCGAGCATTCTTCGGAGGAATTCGGCATCGTTTTCCTGCTCCTGACGCTGCTCCGACGATATCTCTGGGCTTTCTTTTGGCCCAGTGAGTGCAGCCATCTTTGTTAGCATCTCCTGGAGCTTTTGTTGTTGTTGCTGCTGAGCCTTTGTCACAGACCGTGTAAGTGATCGATGACCCGTGGAGATACGGCTATCCTCTTTCCCGGAAGCTATGTAAATGGTGTGCACCACCATGCCCCCATACTTGGGGCGTTTAGGTTCAGTGCCCTTGAGATTCGTCGCGAACACGGGGATTTTCTCCGGCCTTCTCCTTTTGTGGGTGGTCGAAGTTGAGGGGGCCGTTGCAGCAGGCACCCAAGAAGACGACACATTCTGTGGTACGGTGGGATGGTCCTTCTCTTGCCGAACCTTCATTTTCTTCGGTCGGCGGAAGTAGTCTTGATCAATCATGGAGTCTTGGACTCTTCGCCATACCCTATGGATTTTGGAGGACAGCCGCCGAGGAGGCTGTGCTGGCTCCGTCTTTGTAACATTTTCAACAGGTAGAGGATACCTTTTTAACACAACAATTGGAGAGTTTTTACGCACCCTCCTAAGTGGTTCAAAGCTGTTCCCAGTTGGAACAGCAGCGTCGATTTCCACCATCGGAGCTGGTGGAGTTAGTCCAGAGGGAGAGCTGCCCCCAGTTTTCCTCACTCGGCGCCAGTGGCGACGTCGAGCGTGTCTTGCAGATGGTATTGGCTCAGTTACGGGGGGGGGCTTCATCATACCCCCTGTTCTGGTGAAGGGCTGTCGTTGGTGCCAGCCTATTGAAAACTGACGTCCGCCGAGAAGAAACGTCCATCCTGTCGAAGACTGACTTTCGGATGGGAGAAGCACTTGTAACGACTTCGTCCGTCGGAGTTGGCATGGCTATCCGCTTCGGAATAACTCGTTTAGGTATTGCAGGCTTCTTCATGGGCCCACTTGAGTTTTGGCCTAGTCTGTTAAAGACCGAGGCGTTGGACTTGGATGACCCGTTGAGAGGGGCCGTGGTAGTGGTGAGCCGATCAAAGACCGACTTCTTCAGAGCTTCTTGTGACGGCATTAGGACGCAGAAGCTTGCCAGTGGGATCATGGTCCCAAATAATAGTCCAATGGTGGCCTGAGTCACCTGTTCCACTGGCATGGCGAAGATGGAGGCCGCTTGGGGCCCATAGATCATGCCTCCAGCGAGGACGGAGTGGAAGTTGTTGTTGCAGTTAATGCAGTTGGAAGCCATTTTCTCTGCACGGGCGCAAGACACCAAATCTTAGTACCTAGAACCCAGGGGCAACCGTGTCAAACCATGATTCATTCGCGAACACGACACACAAAGTGTGGAGTGGAAAAAGGAAAAGGTCCCACCAGGCGTGCCAGAATCTGTTCGCCGCCGAAAGACGCGACCGGGATGTTGGGACGTCCGACCATGAATTTTGGGGGCAGATGCTATTTGGGTTTATCCGTCCACCTCTCCGAAGATGCCAAGTTGAGTTATGGCATTGTATATCGGAGGTTTAGACAGATGCGGCTGATGTAGCAGACTTCGTCAGATTCCCCCTCATTATGGGAGGCTTTTGATTGTGGGGACGTTCTTCCCTGCAGGCGCAACCCCCTGCAGTTAATTACGCTACCAGATCACGGTAACCACTTTCTCCTTCTCTAGATGGTCACTTCGTGTCGTGTGTGTTTGTTTTATTTTTTGGTTGCCCGTGGATTGTATACGGAGACTAATTTATGTTGTCGCCCGTAGGGCGTGGATTAGTCCAAATCATTATTTTCTTAGATTTGGGTTTGGTTTGGGTTTAAGGATCGTTAATCTCATTGAGATTAAGATCAACTTAAACGTTTATTGAGGATACGTTAGTCTAATTTTAGACTAAGATCTACTCAACAGGATTTTGGGATCATTTAGATCCAACGAACTCTATCGTTTTAGTTTAGGGACATTGCGGTCCACTGTTTAAGGACATCATAGCACATAAAGTTTAAGGACATCATAGTCCATGAGTTTAAGGCCCTCATAGTCCGTAAAGTTTAAGGACATCATAGTCCATGAGTTTAGGGACGTCATGGTCCTTTGGGTTTAAGGACATCATAGTCCGTGAGGTTTAAAGACGTCATAGTCTGTAATATTTTGGTTTCACAGTTTAGGGATGCACCAATAGTCATTGGTTATTGGGACCCTCCACCTCTCTGAAGACGTTGAAGAATTACAACGACACGTATCAGAGGTGTGGAGAGATGTACCCTTGAACCAGTAAATGTTCATTACAGATTTGATAATCTTGTTTGGGACTGAGTCCAATAAAGTGCGCATGGGCTTAGTTGATTATGAGTTTGGCCAACTTAGGCTGAGCTCACTGAGTCTCTATCATTTCTCTTCTTTTTTTTTATAAAGTGTTAGGCACTTGTTAGGACATAGTCCTTTCTCTGTGCACATACTGCTAAACATTTATTGGGGTACTGACACCCACTTTCTTTTTGTTTTTTTATTGAGTGTTGAACACTCTTTATGGCACAGAGTGCTTTATGTACAGAGCGCTTGGTGCTGAGCGCCAGACTTGGAGCGCTAAGGCGCTTCTTCTGAAATAGCGCCCTCGTGGGGACCATGTGGAGCGCTTGGCGCTGAGTACCAGATTCGGAGCGCTAAAGCGCTTCTTTTAGAATAGCGTCCACGTGAGGAGCACGTGGCGCGCTTGGCGCTGAGTGCCAGACTTGGAGCGCTAAGGCGCTTTTTTTAGAATAGCGCCCACGTGAGGAGCACGTGATGCGCTTGGTGCTGAGCGCCAGACTTGGAGCGCTAAAGCTCTTCTTTTTAAATTGGAGCGCTAAGGCTCTTCTTTGGCAGCTCTGATCAGCCCTGTGCTCTGAGAATTAAATTCTCGGTTTATAAGAGACTTTGTCTCATGGATCTTAGAACTAAGTTCTCCTCTTTTTGATGAGATACTACGATCTCTTTGTTTTTGTGAAAAACCTTGTCTTATGGATCTGTGATCTAGAAAAAGAACTGAGTTCTTATGATGTGAGAGTTAAACTCTCAAAAATTGAGGAGATATTATGATCTCTCTTCTTTTTATTTACCTTGAAGAAAATTTCTTCTTCCTAGAGCTTGCTCTTCTCTTTTTATTTTCTGGGAACTTGAAGTTTATGGGGGGTTCTTCTGTGTAAGACTTGAAGTCTTGGGTCCTTTATATAGGGGAGGCTGATTTGTTGAATCAGTTAAGGAAATCTCTCATTGAGAGATTTCTGATTGATTTGGGGAATGTTTCCCACCGTTGGATCTTTGATCCAAGGGTTTCTGTTTTACAGAAGATAGTTTTCTTGTAATTAACAAGATTGGGAAAGTATTTTCCCATACAGAACTTATTCTGTATCTTGGTGATTTTTAATCACCATTGGATCTTTGATCCAACGATGCTCTGATTTACAGAGTACAATTTTTCTTGTTTGGAAAGATTTGAGGAGTATTTACTCAACAGAATTGAATTCTATAATTTGATGATTTATTCATCTCAGTTGGATCTTTGATCCAATGGTGGAGAACATTTAGTTCTAGCGCTTGGCGCTCTCGTGCTTTGCACGTGAGGCCCTGCCTTAGAGTCTTTAGCGCTGGCGCTCTCGTGCTTTGCACGTGAGCGCTGCTTCAGAGTCTTTAGCGCTGGCGATCTTGGCGCGAGCACTCTCGTGCTTTGCACGTGGGCGCGAGCGCTCTCGTGTTTTGCACGTGAGCGCTGCCTCAGAGTCTTTAGCGCTGGCGATCTTGGCGTAGCGCTCTCGTGCTTTGCACGTGAGCGCTGCCTCAGAGTCTTTGACTCTGGCGCTCTTGGCGCTAGCGCTCTCGTGCTTTCCACGTGAGCGCTGCCTCAGAGTCTTTGACTCTTAGCGCTGGTGCTCTTGGCGCGAGCGCTCTTATGAGGCGGTGCCTCATTTCAAATTTCAAATTTTGAATAGAGCTTTGCTCTCTGATTGGGGGAAACACCATCCTTTCAGCACTGGCAACTGGTTTCACGGAGCGGTCTGAGCTTTGGAGCTTCACAAATTTTAACATGGTCGGAGCCCTTGCTTTTCTGTTGGCTCTATATTTGAGCCGCTTCTGCCTCAGCTTCTCTGTTTTGATCGCTCGGCAGGCTTCTGCTCTTCAGGAAGCCGCCATAGGCCGAGTGATGGGGAGGCTTGAAAAGACATCCGCCCGCGTGTCCGTCGAAGGTATCGCCTGGGCTTGCCCGTGACGTCTGGCAACTTCTTTTGTTCTGACGGTGTTTACCCCAATCAGAGCAAAGCTCTGTTCAAATTCCAAGGCGGGAGATGAAGCAATGCTTCATCTTCCCCTGCGCTGTGCGTTGCGCGACACGTGTCAACGCAGATGCGCTAGCGCAGAAGAAGGGGCTAAGTGCCAAAGGCAATTTATTCATGCAAAATTACATGCACTTGATAATAACAAATTAAAATCATATGATGCACAAGCACAACAGAGAACTAAAATAAAAGAACCCTTAACAGACAATGAAGTACTTGATTAAAAAGAAAAATACTTATTCATTATTATTGTTATTACATTTAAAAAAGATCACCGAATACGGGATCAGAGAGACAAGGGTTCACAAAAAGAAAAAGAAGATTATTCAGCTCCCTCTCCGTCTTCTCCACCACGTCGAAGCGGCGATCTTCCCGAGGGGTAGCTATCCAACGGTCGACGCCGCACTCCTGGGAAAAAGTGGCGATGACAACCCGACGAGCACGTATCTGGCTCAGCAAGTAGAAGGAGAAGTCCCTTAGGGCTTTGGTGATCAAGAGCGCTTCGAAAAAGCTCTCGATCTTATCCTCGGCCACATCAAGCATTGCCGAGGGCATCTTCGCCGGAGGAGGGGGAATGTCGGCGAGCACTGAGGCAAGGATCGTCCGAAGCCAAATGGAACCCGGGGGAAGAGGAGACCCCACACGAGTCGAAAGCTCGTACATTGCAGCATCGCATTGCTCGTCCGAAAAAGAGGAGTCCACCAAGCGCGCAGCAAAACGAGGAACGATGTCCCGGATCGGCACTTCCCACGGTTGTCGGCGGGCGTGAGGACGGTTGCAAGCCATGATCGAAGAAGTTCTCTGAAGGTGAGAAAAGAAAAGGCTCGGCCTTGAGTTATATATACACCCAAACACAGAAAATTCTGTGCGCACTGGAATTATTTCTAAGACCCGGGAAATCGAAATTTCGAAGAAATACAAGTTTGACTTGAAAAGAGGAGATGAAAAGATATCTCAGGGGAAGCAATGCTTCCGATTCCCCCAATCAGAGCAAAGCTCTATCTTGAAAATCTAAATTTTAATAAATGAAGCAACGCTTCAGATCCTCTGCGCTGAGCGCAAGGGCGACACGCGTCAGCGCGGTTGCGCAAGCACTGCGCTGCGCGACACGTGTCAGCGCAGATGCGCTCGCGCAGTTGCGCTGCGCTGTGCGCTGCGCGACACGTGTCAGCACAGATGCGCTAGCGCAGTTGCGCTGCGCATGTTTCGCCCAATCAGAGCAAAGCTCTGTTTGAATTCAAAATTTAAATTTTTGAAGCAACGCTTCAAGTCTCAGGCGCAACGCGCCGCGTGTCTGGCGCTAATACATCAGCGCAGCGCCCAAGAAGGCGCACCCAATCAGAGCAAAGCTCTGTTTAAAGGAAGCAACGCTTCAGATCCTTTGCGCTGAGCGCAACGCGCCACGTGTCAAGCGCAGATACATTAGCGCAGCGCACCCAATCAGAGCAAAGCTCTGTTTAAAGGAAGCAACGCTTCAGATCCTTTGCGCTGCGCGCGACGCGCCACGTGTCCAGCGCAGATACATTAGCGCAGCGCGCCCAATTAGAGCAAAGCTCTGTTTAAAGGAAGCAACGCTTCAGATCCTTTGCGCTGAGCGCAACGCGCCACGTGTCAAGCGCAGATACATTAGCGCAGCGCACCCAATCAGAGCAAAGCTCTGTTTAAAGGAAGCAACGCTTCAGATCCTTTGCGCTGCGCGCGACGCGCCACGTGTCCAGCGCAGATACATTAGCGCAGCGCGCCCAATTAGAGCAAGGCTCTGTTAAAGGAAGCGCCGCGCTGCGCTCTGCGCTGTGCGACACGTGGCGACACAGTTGCGCTGCGCGACACGTGTCAGCGCAGAAAAAGGGGCTAAGTGCCAAAGGCAATTTAGCCATGCAAAATTACATGCACTTGATAACAGCAAATTAAAATACGATGCACAAGCACAACAAAGAAGCTCAAATAAAAAGAACACTTAACAGATAATAAAATACTTAATCAAAACATTTATTTATTATTAAATTTAAAAAAGATCACCGAATACGGGATCAGAGAGACATGGGTTCACAAAAAGGAAAAGAAAATTATTCAGCTCCCTCTCCGCCTTCTCCATCACGTCGAAACGGCGATCTTCCCGAGGGGTAGCCATCCAACGGTCGACGCCGCACTCCTGGGAAAAAGTGGCGATGACGACTCGACGAGCCCGTATCTGGCTCAGTAAGTAGAAGGAGAAGTCCCTCAGGGCTTTGGTGATCAAGAGCGCTTCGAAAAAGCTCTCAATCTTATCCTCGGCCACATCAAGTACTGCCGAGGACATCTCCGCCGGAAGGGGGGGAATGTCGGCGAGCACCGAGGCAAGGATCATCCGAAGCCAAATAGAATTCGGAGGCAAAGGAGACCCCACACGAGTCGAAAGCTCGTACATTGCAGCGTCGCATTGCTCGTCCGAGAGAGAAGGGTCCACCAAACGTGCAGCAAAACGGGGAACAATGTCCCGAATCGGCACCTCCCATGGTTGTCGGCGGGCATGAGGGCGGTTGCAAGCCATGATCGAAGAAGTTCTCTGAAAATGAGAGAAGAAAAGGCTCAGCCTTGAGTTATATATATAGACCCAAGCACAGAAAATTCTGTGCACAATGAAATCATTGCCAAGGCCCGGGAAATCAGAATTTTGGAAATACAAGTTTGACTTGAAAAGAGGAGATGAAGCGGCGCTTCTGATTCACCAAAATTTAAACTTTAATAAATGAAGCAACGCTTCAGATCCTCTGCGCTGAGCGCAACGCGCCACGTGTCAGGCGCAGATGTATCAGCTCTGCGCCCAAGAAGACGCGCCCAATCAGAGCAGAGCTCTATTTGCCTGAAGCAACGCTTCAGTTGCGCTGCGCTCTGCGCTGCACGACACGTGTCAGCGCAGATGCGCTAGCGCAGATGCGCTAGCGCAGATGCGCTGCGCTCTGCGCTGCGCGACATGTGTCAGCGCAGTTGCGCTGCGCTCTGCGCTGCGTGACATGTGTCACGCGCTGGGGCATCTGCGCCAAACTAAATTAAGATTTTTAAGAAATCTTTTCTGTTCTTGTTAAAACAAGAAGATTTTCTTCTGCAAAGCAGAAGCCCTTGGATCAAAGATCCAACGGTGGGGAAAATTCCCCAAATCACTCAGAGGATGATCTCTTTAACAAATTTAACGAATTTGTGAGCACTATAAAAAGGACCCTAAGCCTCAATTCAAAGGCATCGAGTTTTTTCTTGAGAATTCAAGAACTTTAAACAGAAAGAACTCCGAGAAGATTTCAAGAAAAAGGTAAAGAACCTTCATGGATTAGAAGAAATTCCTTCTAAAAGACCATTAGTCTAAAAAAAATATAAGATCAATGATCTTTATATAAAAAAGAAAACAGTGCTTTGCACTTCTTGTGAACCTTCGGTTCTTTAAAAACGATAAAAAAAAATAAAAGAATAGTGCTTTGCACTTTTATGAACCTCTGTTTCTTCGAATAAAGAAGAAATTTATTTTTCTTTGATCTAATTTAGATCAAGAACTTAAACAGTGCTTTGCACTTCCCTTCTTGAATCTAAAAAGATTCTTAGTGCTTTGCACTTCCAAGTTGCGCCGCTGCGCTCTTAAGAGAGCGCCACGTGTCGGCCATAAAACCACTTGCGCTAAGCGCCCTTAAGATAGAGCTTTGCTCTCTGGAATTGGCGCAACTCGCTGAGAGCGCGCCACGTGTCAGCAGCGCAACAGCGCATTGCACTGCGCTAGTGCGCTTGCGCTCATCAGAGCACGACACGTGTCATCACCATATGGACTTGCGTTCATTACTTAGCGCAAAGCGCAGATGCATTAAAAAGGGCCAAGCCCAATTAAGAGAAGGCCTAACAGGCTCAACAAAGCGCAAATGCATTATTTTAAGGGGCAGAGCCCAAACAAGAACAGATGCTTTGCATCATTTATAAATGGGCAGAGCCCAAACAAAATATTCAGAATGCTATGCATTTTAAAAAGGGGCAAAGTCCAAACGAAGTAGATACTTTGCAAATGGGCAGAGCCCAAAAGAAACTGATACTCTATATCTTTTGTGGGTAGAGCCTAAATAAAAAATGCAATGCAAATAAAATGTTGAACATTTCAACTGGACTTAGCCCAATTTTGGCCATAAGTCCTTAAATTAAATTGATTGAGCAAAATGGCTCTTTTAAATCAATTTACATCCGGTTCGAGGGTACATCTCCGAACTCCTTTGACATCCGTCGTTGTAATTCCTCAACGACGTCAAAGAGGTGACGGGTCCCAACGGCCACACATCGATATGGACTGCGGGGTCCTTAAACTCGTGGACCGAAACGTCCTTAAACTAATAATGGACCGAAATGTCCATAAACTAATGTTGGACCGAAACGTCCTTAAACTAATAATGGACCGAAACGTCCTTAAACTAATATCGGACCGAAACGTCCTTAAACTAATATCGGACTGAAACGTCTTTAAACTAATAATGGACCACCACGTCCCTGAACTGGCGATGGACCACCACGTCCCTAAACTGGAACAATAGAGCCTCCAAATGCTCTTTTGCCGGATCTAAACGGTCCCGTCTAAGTTGATCTTAGCCCCAAATACGGTTAATGTGTCCTTAGATATTTAAATAAACAATAAAACTCCAAATCAACTATGGTTCAAGGGTACATTTCTGAACTCCTCTGACGCCTGTCGTTGTAATCCCTCAACGACGTCAGAGAGATGACGAGTCCCGAAGGCCAGATAATTAAATCAATCACTACGTCAAGTCGACCTTAGTCCAAAACAGGACTAACGTATCCTTGACGAACGTTTAAGTTGATCTTAGCCGCAACGCGACTAATGCATCCTTAAACTAAAAACACCAAACCCAAATCTAAGTAAATGCGGATTTGGACTAATCCACGTCCTACGGGCGACGGCATTACTCAGTCTCCGTATACAATCCACGGGCAACCATAAACAAAACAAACACACACGACACGAAGTGAAATTCTGGAGAAGGAGAAAGTTGTTACCGCGACGCGGTAGCGTAATTAACTGCAGGGGCTTGCGCCTGCAGGGAAGAGTGTCCCCACAATCAAAAAACCCCTCACCCTGAGGGGGAATCTGACGAAGTCTGCTACATCGGCCGCATCCGTCTAAACCTCCGATACACGGTGCCATAAATCAACTTGGCATCTTCGGAGAGGTGGACGGATAAAACCAAATAGCATCTGCCCCGAACCTCAGGCAACGGACGCGAAGTCCGGGCCGCCGTTCGGAGGGGAACAGATTCTGGCACGCCCGGTGGGACCTTTTCCTCTTTCCACTCCACACTTCGTGTGTCGTCTTCGCGAACCCATCGCGGTTTGTTAAATGGTTGCCTTCGGATTTCAAATTGCTAAGATTTGGTTTTTTGTCTGGCGCAGAACTCAAGCATCCATGGATTCCCATTGCACCAAATGCGCGAAGCACCACTGCAACGGACGCTCCACCTCACCGAGAGGTGTAACATATGGGCCCCAAGCGGCCTCTTTCCTTACTCTGCCGGTAGAGCAGATGACCCAGGCCACCACCGGCCTATTTTTCGGGACCATGGTCCCCCCTGCAAGCTTCTCTATGCCGATACCCGCACCAGAAGCGAACAAGAAGTCGGTATTTGACCGGCTTACCGCTACCATGACCCCTGTCAACGGGTCGCCCACTACTAATCCGACAGCCTCCGTTTTCAGCAGGCTAGGTCAGAACTATAAAGTGGTCGCCCCAAAGAGGGCAACGGCCGCTGCTTTGGAAGTCGTTAAAGCGGCTCCTCCCATCAGAGAGTCGGTCTTCACAAGATTGACAGTTCCCACTCCTCCCCCAGTTGGTCAAAAAGCATCAGTCTTCGATAGGCTGACGTCGACAGTTACCCCACACCCAAACAGGGGGAAACAAGAAACTATCTCGATTTCCGAGCTAGTCCCAACGGCTCGTCGTGCGCGACGTCGCCATTGGCAGCGAGTAAGGAAAGCAGGGGGCAACTCCCCCTCAGGGCTAACCCCACCTGCTCCAGCGGTGGAGGTCAATGCTGCTGTTCCAACTGGGAACAGCTTCGAATTGCTGAGGAAGGTGAGAAAGAACTCTCCGGTTGCTACATTGAAAAGGTCTCCTCCGCCCATGGAAAAAGTTCCGGAGACGAAGCAGGAACAGCCCCCTCAACGGCTGTCGTCAAAAATTTATAAAGTTTGGCGGAGGGTTCAAGACTCCATGATTGACTCAGACCACTTCCGTCGCCAGAAAAGGGCAAAGGCGGAAAAAGACAAGAACCGCCCCATTAAACAGCAGGGGGCGACAAATGCTAGAATGCCCGCTTCAACGGCTCCTTCAACCTCAAAGGTCCATAAAAGGAAGAGGCCAGAAAAAGCTCCCATGACACTGACAAAGTTTAAAAGCGGTGAACCTAAACGCCCCAAGTCAGGGGGCATAACAGTTCATACGGTCTATATGGCTTCGGGAAAGGAAGAAAGTCGTACTTCTACGGGCCACCGACCGCTTACCCGGTCAGTGACCAAGTCTCAGGAGCAGCAACAAAAGCTCCAGGAGATGATGACTACAATGGCTGCACTCACGGGGCCAAAAGAGAATCCTGAGACGTCCTTAGATGAACGCCAAGAGGAAGAGACCGACGCTGAGTTCCTCCGCCGAATACTGGAAAAGAGAGACAAAGAGGCTGCTGAACAAGCAGCCAATATACAGCGTATGGGCCTCCTCTTCCAGGACATGATAGGGATGATGATACAACCAGATCCCCCAACTGAAGAACCCCCGATTGTCCTTGGGGATGATAAGGGAGAAACATCAAACCCTCAGCCCGTTCTATCAACGGCTAGAGAGGATACAATCTCTAAAACTGATCTGGACGAATATATAGCCCAGCAGATAAAGGTTCATCACGCGGCCGAAGCAGCCGGCCACGTTGTAAAAACGGGGCGGCCATATCCAGGCTGGTATGACCAAATCAAATACCCGCCGGGCTACACAATCCCCAAGTTTCATGTCTACAAAGGGACCGGCAATCCCCATCAACATGTGGCCCAATTCAGGGCTCTTTGCGGTAATACCGGCGGCGACGACAAGCTTTTGCTTCGCCAGTTTGTTGGAAGTTTATCTGATACGGCGTTTGAATGGTATTCTGAGCTTCCCAACGACTCTATAAAAACCTTTGCGGAGATGGAGCTACTCTTCACCCAACGCTTTGCAAGTGCCAGTGAGCGTATCCCAATGACGGCACTGATCAATGCCAGGGTAAAACCCGGCGAGACATGGGTTCAGTACGCTATACGGTGGCGAAATCTATGGTCGAAGTGTGAACAACGCATAGAAGAAGCTCCAGCGGTGGGAATGTTTGTTGGAACCCTTGATCCACAAGCAACCATCTCACAGTTCATGATGTTCTTCAAGCCGACTTCCTTCCAGGCTTTGATCGACAAATTAGCGCAGATGGACCAGATGGGCCATAAACCCCCTCTCCCGAAGACGGACCCCCGAAACGATAAAGGAAAGGGAAAAGCGATCATCGTCGCTAATGCCCAACAACAACCGAACGACTCGAAGCCGGTTGCTCGTCCAAACAATACGCGCCCATACGTACCCCTTGAGGACAGGATGGGACGTGCTTACTCCTTCCCTCGTGATAAAACAAGGAGGCTATTCGAGCTGGCATTGCGCAACAGGCTCATAAATCTGCCAGATCCAAAACGTCCGTCACAACCGAGTGACGTCAACGAGCCCAATTACTGCCCTTATCATCGAGTGCTAGGCCATCCAATTGAGGATTGCTACGTTTTCAAGAATTGGCTTGAGAACCAGTACCGTCAGGGCAAATTTGCGCTATCTGACAAATGGAAGGTGAATCCTCCGCAGCCCCACACCTCTAAGGGGACGAATACGCCGGGGGCAACATGCTCTGTTATAGAAGAAATTCCCTGGGAGGTTGTATTATCAGCTAAAACGAGGAGAATGCTAAATGATCTTCAGACCTGTCCAGCGGTCAAGTGGAAGAACCCCTTGGAACCGCAGGTTATTGAAGGGATGTTGAAGCCACGACCGATTCCGAAGACCGATGGTGGCAGTTCAAGCGCTCATAGTCAGCCGTCAAAATCTTCGAAAAAGAAGAAGAAGAAATCTAAGAAGCCCGTTAAGCCTGGTGACAAGCGCACGGACTTACAAAAGCAAATCGATGCGCTGGATGAGTACAACCAAAAAGCGCGGACTCCCATTACGCTCCAAGATTTCCTTGATCACGTCTTCCAAAAAGAAGATGAGGGAGAAAGTTCGTCGGATGAATCCGGGGAATATGTGGCGAGCTGTCATATGATCTCCCATTCGACCACGAACGATGAAGGGACTCCTGGCACTGAAGCGCTGGGGGCAAATGCCGAATCAAGAGCCTCAGGGTTATCAGTTGAAATGATTAGCGCGTTTCTTAATGAAGCTCGGTTGAAAAGTAAGGCTGATCGAGAACGCGAGACGGCTATATTCGAAAGGGCCAAGCGTCAGCGACTTGAGGAAGGAGCTGAAATGATCCCGCTGGAACAAAATGCCTCCACCGCTGACAAAAGCCAATTCAAGATAAAAAAGAAGTTTGCTAAGGCCATATCGATGGGCATGAAGCTACCACCCTCTGAAGAAAAAGTTACTAGCGTGGTAGAAATGCACCCCTCTTATTGCTTATACCATCAGAAGGTCTCGCATTCCACCCAAGATTGCAAAGCTTTCAATGGATGGTGGCAAGGGTACGTCGCTAATCGACAATAATTTAAACGGGAAAAACGTAAAATTCGCCGAGAGCAAAGAAACACGACCAAAAAGCTTGAAAGAACTGCCGGCAATTGTCACATGGTTAACACTACCGGGTCACAAGTGCCTACATTCGGGAGCGACTCTGATGAGGAGCTGGAGCTTGGCCCCCTCTTCAAAGAATCCACTTTGGGAAAAGAAGAAGAACCGAAGTCTTGCGAAAACATACAGCTGCGCAATCGAACATTACCCGAAAAGAACCTCGGACCCTTGAACAGAAAAGACAAAGGGAAAGAGAAGGTCTCTGAAGACATCGCTTTGGATGACCAAGTTGCGGAAGAATTAACCGCCAAGAACCTGCCGAAGAGGAGTAAAGTGGATTACAATGTCTTGGCGTATTTGAGAAAGCTACCCTCACAACTCAGCATTCTCGATGCCCTATTACTATCAAAAGAGGCGAGGGATTCTTTGATTAAGGCCCTACAAGATCCGGACCAGTTCCAAGCCTTCCTAGCTGAACAAAAGATGAAGGATGAATTGGAAGAGGTGCACACAGCCGACGTCGCTTTTGGCGATGAAGACCTTCTCCTCGGGACGTGTGAACACAATCGCCCCCTTTATGTCTCAGGATACTGCCATGACATAAAGATAGGAAAAATCTTGGTCGATAACGGATCGTCTGTCAATTTACTCAATGTGCGAGTGTTAAAGGAGATTTGCATGAGTGTCCAACACCTCGCCCGGGACAAAATCACCATCTCCGGTTTCGACTCTCAATCCTCAAAGACTCTTGGATCTGTGATATTGACGCTACGCTTCGGGGTGCTCGTCACAGACATCAAATTCCATGTTATAGACGCCAAGACGTGCTACAATGCTCTGCTCGGCCGACCATGGCTACACGAGTACAATATCATCCCTTCTACACAGCATCAGTGCATGAAGTATTCTAGGGACGGCCTCGAGTACACAGTGGCAGGAGAGTTGAATCCGTTTTCCGTGAACGAAGTTCGCAAGTATGAAGATGCCAAATACTTCTTACCGAGTTTCGAAGACACGGAAAGGTGTCACAAACCGGAGAACAAAACTAACGCAACCATCCCTGTCTTCGGCAGTGATACCGAGGAGGAAGAGGATATAATTTATTCAGGTCCATCCCAATCCACCAGGCCAGGACCATCCATTCCTTCATTGATCTTCGGTAGTGATTCAGAGGATGAAGTTCATGCTGTATTCCCTGCTCGGCCTTCAATACGAGTCTCCGCTGATGAAGGGCGAAGTCTACAGATAACCATGGTGCCGCTTGAACATTACAAAGAACTGGATTCACTCGACACCAACAGCGTAGAAGAATTGCAGACATTCTATATCCCTCCCGGACGAAAAGGCGAGAAGGCAATCCTATTTTACCGTTCTGAAGAAAACAAGGTGGAAAAAGAAATTTGGCATGGCGCAGATCCCATGCTCGACAGGCTTCAGCCTATACGTCTTCCCAGATATTATACCGAAGGTTTGAAGAAACTGCTGAAACGCCAGGGGATGTCCTTCACACAGACCGTTAGAAAAGCCAAATTCTATGACAAGGTCTGGAACGTTCCCGGGACTCAATGCAAACTGCCTAACGGGAGAACGGAAACAAAAGGGCTTGGGTACATCCGGCCAAAGAAACGGGAACTAGTAAACAGTTGTTATGCCATGTATGACTTCGATGAAGAGGCGGACGCTCAATGGGAGGACGCTAATCCTGAATCAGCAAAAGTTCCTGATAAGAAACCGCCCAGTCCATCGTCTGAAGACCAGATGAGCAAACTTATAAAGGATACGAGTCAAAAAGCCCGAAATGATCACGATCGTGAAATGGCAATCTATGAGAAAGCCAAGACACGGCGTCTCCTTCAACAGGCAGTAAAGAACGAAGGTGCTGCCCCACGTCAGCCTGCTACAAAAAGGGGTCGACGCGAAAGCAAAAACAAGTCGAAAGGCAAGAAAGGCGCTCGACAACCACAAAGCAGAGCTAAGAAGCCACGCATCAGAGAGTCGAGCGTTATTGACCTAGCCCTCATGAAGAAAATGGGTCGAGCATACTCGTTTCCTCGGAACAAAACAAGGAAAATACTTGATCTTGCTCTAAAACATCAAATGCTTACTCTGCCGGAGTCTAAACACCCTGAGCAAGCAGGCGAAGTCTCCAACCCAAATTATTGCTCTTACCATCGAGTAGTAGGGCATCCGCTTGAAGATTGTTTCACCTTTAAGAGTTGGGTTGAGGATCAATATCAGCTTGGCAAATTTGCGTTGTCTGACGGTTGGAGGGTAGCGCCGCCGCAAAAGCACGAACCCGAAAACACAAGGATAGAACCAACTCCGCATTGGGATTGGCAGAAAATTCGCACCTGCCATGTGATAACAATATTAAAAGAAGGGTCCGAGGACATGAACAACCTTCCTTGGTGCTTTGAAAGCGGCAGCGATGAGGTAATCTCAGAATTTCCACCAGCACCAAAAGAGCTGGAAGATGGAATCCATACTACTGCAGATAATCTCAAGAAAATTGAGTTGGGGATGGTAAATGATCCGCGACCGACATTCGTCAGCGAGCTGCTATCTGAAGAAAGGGTAGCTGCGTTAAAAGACGTCCTTGTGCAGCATAAAGATTGTTTCGCATGGAACTATTCCGAGATGCCAGGACTAGATCCAGAAGTTGCTGTACATAGACTGGCGATATCCCCGGGTGTCAAGCCAGTTAAACAAGCGCCGAGAAGAATGCGGCTCGAGCTCGAAATGAGCATCCATGCCGAAGTCAAAAAGCTAATCGACTCTGGCTTCATCCAAGAAGTTCAGTACCCTGAATGGATCGCCAACATCATCCCAGTGATGAAGAAAAATGGAACAGTGCACATATGCGTGGACTTTCGGGATCTCAACAAAGCCTGACCGAAAGATGATTTCCCGGTACCAGTCACCGAACTGATGATAGACAATACGTCCACGCATGAGATTTTCTCATTCATGGACGGCTCATCAGGATATAATTAAATAAAAATGCATCCTGAAGACCAGAAACATACGGCTTTCCGGACTCCTTTGGGAATATTCTGTTACAAGGTGATGCCCTTCGGTTTAAAGAACGCCGGTGCTACTTATCAGAGGGCCATGACAAAGATCTTCGACGACCTTATACACGAAATCGTTGAATGCTATATCGACGATCTCGTGGTTAAAAGCAAATCATACGAGGAACATCTCGAGCATCTGAAGACTGTATTTCAACGCCTTCGGCAGTACAACTTGAAGATGAATCCTCTTAAATGTGCGTTCGGGGTTTCCTCGGGCAAATTCCTGGGATTCGTTGTTCGACACCGAGGTATTGAAATAGATCCATCAAAGATTAAAGCGATCATGGAAATGCCTCCGCCGAGGACTCTCAAACAGCTTCGGTCTCTCCAAGGGAAACTCGCATATATACGGCGATTTATAGCCAACCTTTCAGGAAAGTGCCGTCCCTATAGTCACTTGATGAAGAAGGGAACCCCATTCGTTTGGGATCAAAAATGCCAAGGCGTACTAGACGAGATCAAGCAATACCTGCAGAACCCGCCGGTGTTGGCTGCCCCGGTTAAGGGGAAGCCTCTCATTCTTTATACGACCGCCCTCGAAGGTTCCTTAGGCGCCTTATGGGCGCAAGAGAACGATCAAGGGAAAGAAAGAGCACTCTACTACTTAAGTCGAGTTCTGCTGGGGGCAGAAAGCAACTACTCTCCCATTGAAAAACACTGCCTGGTGTTGATCTTCGCAATAACAAAGCTTAGACATTATGCATTGGCACACGAAGTCCATCTCATTTCAAAAGTGGACCCTCTCAAATATCTAATGCCAAAAGCCATATTAACAGGGCGACTCGCTAAATGGGCCCTGCTCTTGATGGAATTTTCGATAACATATCAACCTCTCAAGGCGGTAAAAGGCCAGGCCATCGCCGACTTCCTTGCCGAGCATCCTATACCTGCCGATTCTCCTTTAAATTGTGATTTGCCAGACAGACATGCGTTTGGCGCAATCGACAGTAGTGATACCCGGTGGGAGCTTTATTTCGATGGAGCATCTTCCATGAAAAAGCATAAACAAAATACGCCCATGATCAAATCAGGGGTAGGTCTTATCTTCGTAACCCCACAAGGAGGAATAATGCGATTCGCCTTCTCCTTGACAGAGCCGAGAACGAATAATGAAGCTGAATATGAAGCTTTGATAGCAGGCCTCAAGATCGCCATTGATATGGGAATTGAAAGCCTCCTCATATATGGGGATTCCCAACTGGTCGTCAGTCAAGTGAACGGCGACTACCAAACGTGCAAACCGGAGTTGGTGAAATACGGTGAAAAGGTACAACAACTGTTGACCCGAATTCCCTCCTATACTTTGGAGAGCATACCTCGCGCGGAAAACAGCAAAGCGGACGCACTAGCCAAACTTGCTAAAGAACTGGCTGACGAGAACCTCGACGACGTTAGAGTCGTGGTACAAAGCCGTCGAGTGCTTGCCCCAACAGAAGTATCTCCGGAATCGTCTGAAGAAAAAGGAGCGAACGAGGAGACCACCCTACAAATAAAAGACCATGAGAAGATCGAAGACTGGAGAGAAGTCTTCATAGATTACTTCAAGTTCCACCGAATGCCTGAAGAAGCGTCCATAAGACACCAGCTCGTGAAACGAGCTCTGTCTTTCGCCTTCGTCAACGATACTCTATACAAAAGGACATTCGATTCTCTGTGGCTGAGATGCCTAGGACCTGACGAAGCGAGAAGGG
The DNA here is from genome assembly GCA_030015575.1 of Agapanthus africanus. Lineage (NCBI taxonomy): Eukaryota > Viridiplantae > Streptophyta > Magnoliopsida > Asparagales > Amaryllidaceae > Agapanthus > Agapanthus africanus. Next base: position 378,040,320 of record CM057351.1, read on the forward strand.
TCGTCCAAGAGGTTCACGACGGACTCTGCGGTTCCCACCAAGCAGGCCCTAAGATGAAGTTGAAGATAAAACGAATGGGCTACTACTGGCCCACGATGATTCAAGATTGTCTCGAATATGCAAGGCAATGTCACTCATGCCAAATTCATGGGGACTTCATCCATCAACATCCAAATCCATTACATCCAACGGTGGCCAGTTGGCCATTCGAAATGTGGGGAACTGACATAGTCGGCCCTATCGAACCAACATCGTCCAAGGGACATCGTTTCATCTTGGCGACGACCGATTACCTCTCCAAATGGGCAGAAGCAGTACCGTTGAGGGAAGTGAAGACGGAGAATATTCTCCATTTCTTCAAAACGCATGTCATATACCGGTTCGGAACCCCAAGAAGGATCATCTCTGATAATGGGCCAGCCTACCGAAGTCATAAAATTAGCCGCTTCGCACAGCAGCACAATATAGACTGGAGATACTCCTCAGTTTATAATCCGCGAGCCAATGGATTAGCTGAGGCCTTCAACAAGACATTGACGAAAATCATAAAGAAAACAGTGTCCCGAAATAAGAAAGACTGGCACGAGAGACTGCAAGAAGCTCTTTGGGCGTATCGGACCACGTTCAAGACAGCCACAAACACAACGCCATACGCGTTAGTGTTTGGGACAGAAGCAATACTCCCTCTTGAGATAGAATTACCCTCTCTACGAGTGGCAGTCCACTACGAACTGACAGACGAAGAAAATGCTCACCTTCGGTTTGAAGAGCTTGACGCCCTCGATGAAATCCGGCTTCTAGCACAGCAAAATCTGAAAGCCTATAAGGCAAAGATGACGCGCTCATATGAAAATTTGAGCCGGCCGAGGACATTCCACCAAGGCGAACTCGTGCTAGTGGTCAAAAGGCCCATGATCCCCAATCGCGCCAAGCGAGGAAAATTCGAGCCAAACTATGAAGGCCCATACATCATAGAGAAGGTCTACCAGGGTGGGGCCTATCTACTCATGGACATGCACGGTGAAAGGCCTTTTAGGCCAATAAACGGTCGTTTCCTAAAGAAATACTACGCTTAATGAGCTACGGCCTAGGTTAATGGTAGATGACGACAACTGTGTCCGCTCGCTATCTTCTTAAGCCCGAACTCTATAAGCAGTAAATGGCCTTCCTTAACGCCGGACCGGAATGTCCGTAAACTAATAGCAGACCGAAACGTCTTTAAAATAATACCGCAGCATCTTTAGGCTGACAAGATAAAAAATATATATATATAAAATAAAATAAAAACGGTATGTCCATAAGCAAAAAAGGGCACGGATGAAAACCCGAAAGGGCTCCGTAAGTAAAAACTGCAGGACTACCGGCGAATGTTTGTGAAAACCCGAAAGGGCGCAACTTCATTAAAGAACACTTATAGGGTCCTCTCGACCTTGTAAGGAAAAACCACCCGCGTGAGATCCTTACGACTCACAAGGGAGCAACACACTTAGGGATCCTCACGATTCCTAGGGAGAAAATACACTCACGAGATCCTCACGACTCGTGAGGAGAACTCTCTTATGGGACCCTCACGGCTCATAAGATTTGAAAGTCTTAAGTTACAGAGACCTAAACCTGTGCTTAAGCAACCCCCACAACTTCTAAGATTGCCCTACAAGTGGTTCAATACTGACCCTTGTATACAATCCACGGGCGTGAATAAACATTTCCCTAATCGAGTCTCATCCGAGACTGGGGATATGCTCGCATGATGAATAACCCTTATAAGTCCTCTCGACTTATAAGGAGAAAACCCTCTTGTAGGATCCTTACGACTTACAGAGGAATATACACTTAGGAATCCTCACGATTCCTAAGGAGAAAATACACCTACAAGATCCTCACGACTTGTAGGGAGAAATACCTTTGTGAGATCCTTACGGCTCATGAAGTTAAAAGCCTTAGTCGACAGCGCCTTAACCCTGTTCGCTAAGCCACCTTTGTTCGATATCGACGGAGGCAAATGATGATTTGCTCCTGGCAATATCCCAGTTGCAGCGGTGCTGATGCCAAAATCGGTGTCTAATTTCAGGCTTACGGCAAAAAGCCAGTAGGCCGCTCATGCATACGAAATAGCCGAAATGATAGGGCAACTTGCAATAAAAAAGCAGCAAGTAAAATATATGCATGCAAAACAGCCGAAATGATTGGGCAACTCGTAATAAAAAGCAACGAGTAAAAATAAAATAAATAGCCGAAATGATTGGGCACCGCGAAAAATAGCCGAAATGATTGGGCAATCGCGACCTTCGCGATATAAAAGCTGAAATGATAGAGCATCGCGGAAATAAAATAAAATAAAAAAAGAAATGATAAAACTTTAGCCCTACAGTTGAGATCATATCGATCCCTGTATACAATCCAAGGGCGTAAACAAAGAAGGAACCATACTTCCCCAGCGGATTCCGTCAAACGACGAAGCCAAACCTCAACGGTTCATTTCAACCAAAGAAGCCCATGACTTCAACAAAAACTCCTCGACTCACGGATACAAACACTCCTTGACGAGAGCCTCCTGATCCGCGTCGACCCGCAGAGCCACCAGTGCCTCCGTAGGAACCCTCGACTCGTTTCAAACCCCAAGGAAACAAATAATCCTTGGCGCTTGGGAAACAAATAATCCCTCGCAAAACTCCTCAACTCACGGATACAAACACTCCTTGACGAGAGCCTCCTGATCCGCGTCGACTCGCAGAGCCACCAGCGCCTCCACGGGAACCCTCGACTCGTTTCAAACCCCAAGGAAACAAATAATCCTTGGCGCTTGGGAAACAAATAATCCCTCGCAAAACTCCTCAACTCACGGATACAAACACTCCTTGACGAGAGCCTCCTGATCCGCGTCGACTCGCAGAGCCACCAGCGCCTCCGTGGGAACCCTCGACTCGTTTCAAACCCCAAGGACACAAATAATCCTTGGCGCTTGGAAAACAAATAATCCTTCGCAAAACTTCTCAACTCACGGATACAAACACTCCTTGACGAGAGCCTTCTGATCCGCGTCGACTCGCAGAGCCACCAGCGCCTCCGCGGGAACCATCGATTCGTTTCAAACCCTAAGGACACAAATAATCCTTGGCGCTTGGGAAACAAATAATCCCTAGCAAAATACTCAACTCACAGATACAAACACTCCGTGACGAGAGCTTCTTTGACTCACATCTCGGGCAGCAAGGATTCAAAAACTTACTTCCTGAACAATGGGACCCTGCAAGTCAATCCTAAATGGTCTCTTGCATACTATTCACGGGTCTCACTCTCTGAAGTCGATTCTCGACAAAGAGGGAAACAACCGTCTACGAGCCCTCTCGACTCGTAAGAGGGGTAATGGGATCCTGCAAGTCAATCCTAAATGGTCTCTTGCATACTATCCACGGGTCTCACTCTCCAAAGTCGAATTTCGATGAGGAGGGAAACAACCGCTTGTGGGTCCTCTCGACCCGTAAGAGGGAAAAACTCTCTTGTAAGATCCTTACGACTTATAAGAGAAAACCACACTTAGGAATCCTCACGATTCCTAAGGAGAAAACCCACCTACGAGATCCTCTCGATCCGTAGGGAGAAAATTCTCTATGAGACCCTCACGGCTTATGGAGTTGAATTAGGCAGCAGATCTGAACCTGCGACCTAAGCCATCGCTGATTATTAGGAAAGTCAAGATGCGTGCCCTACTATCCGTCAACCATGTTCGCTAAGATGATGTGCTGATAATAAAAGAAAGAAAAGACGGAGAAATGACACAAGGCATTACAAAAATATGCATCCTTCATTCATAAAATTTGATTGAGTTTAGGATACATCGTACTAAAGAATACAAGATATACATATATGTTACAAATACCAGCGATACAAGGAAAATTACTGAGAAGGAAGCGTCTTGCACAGATCCAGCAATTGCTCGCACACTTCCTTCCATGCCTTTTCCCGATTGGCCACCACTGCCAACTCCGCCTCCACTTGGGCCCGTTGCTGTGCGACGGAGGCAAGCTGGTCCCTGACGGCCTGATGAGCAGCCTCACGGCCTGCGATGTCACGCTCGGCAATATCGAGTGCCCGCTTCAGTCTCAGCCCATTTGAGATGCGCTCCAGAAGGCCCTCGAAGACGGCCTTTACCTCAGCGGCGTTCGTCTCAACTTCAGCTCGCAGGCGAGCAGCGTTGCTTGAAGATTCTTGGCACTCCTTCAGCCTCAAAACCACTTCTTGTTCCAGATGACGGAAATGAGAAGCGCTTTGCTCGAGCCACGCTCCCCGTTGAGTGCTTGAGGCCAAAGTCTCAGGGGACAGGCGCATTGACTCTAGCTGATGAAGGCAAGCCTCGATTTCCCGACAATAGTTAACCCAAGAAGCGACAGCACCCTCGTCATGGAAGGTAGCAAATATCGCCAACATCGGGTTAACCGTCGTGGCGAAATCCTCAGCAGACACCGGAGCCTCGATGTCGAATTCCTCGATGTAGTCGCTCAGCATGCGCAAACTATTTGCGGCACCTTTCGAAGACGGACGTCGCTGGGAAGGGCCGCCCAGTATTGTAATACGAGACTCAAAAGGCACTGAGACTGAAACGACAGCTGAAAAAGACAAAATGTGATTAGATGACGATCCAATAGATATGGAGAAAATCATTGACAAGATAATTACTATACCGGTGGGAGTAGGTGGCAAGGACGGAAGGGCCGGTAGCGCAACCGATCTTTCTTCTCCCCCTTCAATTTGTAACACTGCAGTCAAGACAAGAGAGAGTTAGAAATAATTCTACCATTGAAAAAACAAAGATATCAATCAGGAACAGTACTCACCGGCGCCACCAGAGGGAGAGGCGAGTTCAGATGAAAAGGAGAAGTGTGGGACCAACACTTGATACAAATGGTCAAAAAGAACTCCTGAAAGACACAACAATGTGAATATAGTATATGGATTATACGTTGGAAAGATGGGTTTAGTAAGTTGCAAACTCATACCTTCCAACATCTTTGACGGTGTAAGAGAGGGCTGAGGGGTAACCATCGCCAAGGCAATCGTGGAAGGAGCTCCCTCAAGTAGTGGGGCATCAACACTAGCTGCACCTGCATTACGAAAAATGAACTTGTCAGAAAAGATTGTAAAGCAAATAAAAACAACAACTTAAGGTGTACCTGAGGAGCTCCCGGCGGAAACAGAGACGACTCCCTCCTCTATCGACATGAGACCACCGCCTGTGGCCTCATCGCCCGATTCAATGGGGACCGTCGTCGTGCTCGCAAGACCGGGAGACGGCGGAGGACCGTAGACGGGAGGAGCTATGACTGGAGTATTGCCAGATTCCAGAGAAGGAGCGGTTGGCTCGTCTTCAGGAATCGTGGCCACCTCGCCCACTACCATCTCAGGCTCAATAGTGGCGGTTGTATCGTCCACCATCGCCGGGGGATCACCGGTCTCGAACGCCTCATTCGCCGCCACTCTGGGCTCAGTTATAATGATCACATCATCTGCCACCACTTCGGGTTCGGCATCCATGACCTTATCGGCTGCAGGCCCCTCAACCTCTACCCCAAGCTCCAAAGCCACAACGACGTTGCCCACCGTCGGCTCGAGTTCGGCAGGTACTGCCCCCTCTGTCCCTTCGAGATTGACGGTTTCCGCCTCCCCCTCGATCGGACTTGGTCCTGCAAGATGAGAGATGTAAGGACAAACGACATTAAGATACTTATAACAAGAACTCCAAGAGAAACATTACCTGAGGCGGATTTACCGTTCGCGCTCCGAGCTGCACGTGCCACCTCTCTGCGGGCAGTGGACAGGACGACAGGGGCCTCTTCAGAGGGAGTATCAGCTCGAGGAACGGTGCTAGGGCCCGCTCCCATAGCCAAGGCAGCCCTGCGCGCCTTCGCCTCACGCCTCAACCGTTTCCTCTCCTCCCGAGCGGTCATGAGGAACCTCCGTGATGTCTCCTTCAAGGCATCATCGTCTTCATTCAGGGATGCCTCCAGAGCCTTTAAGGCATCTCTCATCGGCTCTCCGAGATGAGCCTCCTGCGGTGTCCCAGAGGAAACAGGAACATCGGCCGCTGGTAGAACATCTGCGTCGCTAGGAGGGAGCGGCATTGAGGTCCCTGCAATTAAAATGGAAAGGTTAGATCGACCATAACGCAAGGAAAATGAAAAATTCGATGAGTCGAAACTTACTAAGGCCCACAGATGCCCTGGCACGTTCCTCCTCCTGAAAGGTCTTCAGAGAAGCGGCAATGGCTTCTTCATCGGTGATGCCTGTTGAAAGAAAAGAAAGAAAAGCGTTAGTCAAAAATAATGAAATAACGAAGAAAATACGTTGCAATAAAGAAAAAGTGACTAGTAGTTACCTGATTGCGCAAGCTTAGCCAGCCACGCGTCACGCTTCACCAGCCATACCGAAGCTCTGAGAGCAGCCTCCAAGTCTGTATCGTCCGGCGGCGGCATCACCAACCCGGCGTTAGTCCTATATTCGAGCAGACCCTCGGAATAGGGAGCATGAGGTTCCTGGCCGAACGCAACGTCCGCAGCAAAGAGTGACTTCTTTTTCTTTTGCCCTCCAACCCTAGGCTCGCGGGGGATCGACTTCCGTTTAGCAGCCGCTTTGGGGCGACGAGTCCCGATGTCCGCACCCACGCCAGACTCTGGCGAGGGTACAACCACTGCCTCCACTGAAGCACGGGGTGCGGTAGGTGCGTCTGTGATATCAGGGAGTGGCAGCTCACGTGGAGGACTTTGCGCACGTAATGGTCTGCCCCCAGCATCTTTTAGAGGAGGGACCACCAGGATCCTTGGTGCCAAGGGAGCGTTACGATTGGTACCGGGGGGTACTTCTTTACGGTCAATCAACACTCGCCTCTCTTCCTTTATAACAGCCCCCGTCGCATGATTGTACCAGTCTTTATATACATTAAGGAGTCGTGGAGCACAGACCGGCGGGCTAATGAAAAAACGAGAACCCGTGTTCAGTCGCATGAAGTGGTGTAACGCGTTCTCCATCCCTTCTTCATTTACAGCAGGTTCCAATAAGAAAGCCTCTAAGGGTACCCCTTGATCGTAACCCAGTTGTCGGGCAAAACGATGCGGGTTATATCTCATAAAGACTGCTGCACCGCCCTGCCTGAAGACTAGGAAACCCGGTCTAATAGAATACAAATGGAGGATCTCCCGGGCCGTCAACACTGAAGCTCCATCCTTGAAGGAGTCCTGTAATGGTCGCACCGCAGTGGTGGACGCCTTCCCAATGGTCAATACCTTATCAATAAAGGACATCCCGACTCCAACGGTGTGAGGGCGAAGCAGTAAACCCCTGGCGTCCCGTGGTGAAGGGGTCACGATTGATGAGCCAATCAGATGTAAAACGCGAGGGAAACCGCACTTGTCAAAGAATGAAGGCCTTTTATGCATACCAAAGACACCCGCCGTGTGTAACTCGAGCCACGATGCAAAGTAGTGCATCGGGAAGACCACGTGCAGTGCCCCGGGCTCATTGGCATCCGCTGCTCGGCTGAGGCCATGATATAGGTGCGCCAGGCCGGCAATCCCCACGGCCACTTTTACCCCAATGACCATGCGATGGGCTGGATAAAAGACAGAGGGCCGCATGCGATGAGAATGCATTGGGATCGCGAACCAACTCAGCCACAGCCCGAGAAATCCTAAGAAAAAGGCCTCCTCATCCATCCCAGGGACTGCAATCTCCGCGAAAGATATGGTAGGAAAGTCTGGGAGGAAGAAAGCCTTTTGGTCTATTTCCTTCGTCGGCAGGTTAGCCAAACCTAGACCAAAAGGATCATCCAGAATAGCAGATTTGACGGCTCCTGGCGAAATGACGCTAGGACGGAGGAAGCGAGCAATGAAGTCCTCAAAATTAACTCCTCGGCTCCCGTGTTCGATGAAAAGGGACTCGTAGATGTTCAACACCTTGATCAGGCTTGGGAATTGGTGTTGAACGGCATTTTCCGACGTAATCCCCCTTACCATCGGCTTAGCACCGAAGACGTATTCATCTGTCGGGAGCAGCTCTTCATAGTGTTCCCCCATGACTGGTAGGCCGGATACCTCCGCGAATTCCTCCAAGGAAATGGACACTTCCCGATCCATGGCAAGGAAAGTGTGGGTCGGAATATTCCATTGCTCCAAGAAAGCCTTGAACCACCAAGTGGGGAGCGTAGGATAATGAGAAAGAGAGACGTAGACCGCGGTATACAGTCCTAGTCTTATCAACTGCGACTTCCTCGTCGACAGGATGTACCGGGCCCACGGCAGATATCCAATTGGGTGGCGGGGAATCAAACCAAGGTTATATGATTGCCCCCAGGGTCGTGCTTCTCCCTGACAAATACGGCGTCCTAGGATATCCAAAACCATAGGACGCTGGACCGGGACCGCATCCATAGCGGGATGAAGAAAGCTGTTCGCAGTCCAGTCTATCATCTCCACGGCATACTGCACTGGAGGTGGGTTAGCATAATGAATTGCCGTGATAGGTTCTGACGGCACCGCGCAAGTGAAGCTGCGTCGACCCATAATAATCTGGTTATACCAAGACCCCCAAAGGTGGAGTTTCTTGTACTCAGGGTCGTACTCTCTAATCATGGTTAGGGCTTCACGGTCCAAGGGCGCCTCTGGAAATCCCTCCTCCGAGCGGACAAACGGGAATGAAGTGTCTTCAGACATGATCGCTGCAAAAAGAGCAATGTAGCCGTCAGTGTTGTAATCCCAACGTTTGACATTGAAAGAAGAAAATGCATTAATTAAATTAAAATCAAAATTAATTAATTACACCGCACCACAGTGCAGTGAGTAGGGGACCAAAGAAGGACCCACAAAATCTAAATGACAATACGTCAATTAAGAAGACAAACTCATCATTGGATGAGATTGTCAGTCGGTCCTTGGGGGGAACATTCCCATAATAAAAAAGGGGGGAAAGAATCCCTAGAGACAAGGAGAAAATCTCCTCTTTCAGAGCAAAGCTCTGTCACAGAATGACACTTGTCAAATTCTGGTCTCAAAAGAATTAAAATTCCTTAAGAAAGAGCTTAGCTCTATAATATCCCATCAAAAAGAAAGTTTTTGAAAAGAAATTTAAAATTAAAATTTCTGGAATCCTAAAAAAAAAAAAAGATCCATGAAAGCTTATAGAAAAATTCTTCATTTGTTTCAGATCTAAAAGATCTACATTTGATTCAAAGAGCAAAGCTCTGTTCATGGGTTAGAACCCATGAATAAGATCTCTGTAGATCTATGGCTTTGTGAGAGCAAAGCTCTGTTAATGAAACCCCAAAAGGAATTTCTTCAGATCAAAAGATCCATGAGAGCAAAGCTCTATTGGTTAAAATTGATTTAAATTAACTTAACTTAATTTTAAAATTAATTATTACCTAAAGTTTTCTAAACCTTGGGAAATAAGAGCAAAGCTCTAGAGTTCTGAAAACAAGAGCAAAGCTCTGAAATTCTTAAGCAAAGAGCAGAGCTCTGAAAATCTAAATCTAAGAAAATGGTGAGATTTTCTAAGGGTTAAAAGGCCCTCAATCCAACGGTCAGGAGGGGTTGCCACCGTTGCACTCACGTGTACGCCACGTGAGCGCAACGGTGGGGGGGCATTTGTTTCGCCCAATCAGAGCAAAGCTCTGTTTGAATTCAAAATTTAAATTTTTGAAGCAACGCTTCAAGTCTCAGGCGCAACGCGCCGCGTGTCTGGCGCTAATACATCAGCGCAGCGCCCAAGAAGGCGCACCCAATCAGAGCAAAGCTCTGTTTAAAGGAAGCAACGCTTCAGATCCTTTGCGCTGAGCGCAACGCGCCACGTGTCAAGCGCAGATACATTAGCGCAGCGCACCCAATCAGAGCAAAACTCTGTTTAAAGGAAGCAACGCTTCAGATCCTTTGCGCTGCGCGCGACGCGCCACGTGTCCAGCGCAGATACATTAGCGCAGCGCGCCCAATTAGAGCAAAGCTCTGTTTAAAGGAAGCAACGCTTCAGATCCTTTGCGCTGAGCGCAACGCGCCACGTGTCAAGCGCAGATACATTAGCGCAGCGCACCCAATCAGAGCAAAGCTCTGTTTAAAGGAAGCAACGCTTCAGATCCTTTGCGCTGCGCGCGACGCGCCACGTGTCCAGCGCAGATACATTAGCGCAGCGCGCCCAATTAGAGCAAGGCGCTGTTAAAGGAAGCGCCGCGCTGCGCTCTGCGCTGTGCGACACGTGGCGACACAGTTGCGCTGCGCGACACGTGTCAGCGCAGATGCGCTAGCGCAGAAAAAGGGGCTAAGTGCCAAAGGCAATTTAGCCATGCAAAATTACATGCACTTGATAACAGCAAATTAAAATACGATGCACAAGCACAACAAAGAAGCTCAAATAAAAAGAACACTTAACAGATAATAAAATACTTAATCAAAACATTTATTTATTATTAAATTTAAAAAAGATCACCGAATACGGGATCAGAGAGACAAGGGTTCACAAAAAGGAAAAGAAAATTATTCAGCTCCCTCTCCGCCTTCTCCATCACGTCGAAACGGCGATCTTCCCGAGGGGTAGCCATCCAACGGTCGACGCCGCACTCCTGGGAAAAAGTGGCGATGACAACTCGACGAGCCCGTATCTGGCTCAGTAAGTAGAAGGAGAAGTCCCTCAGGGCTTTGGTGATCAAGAGCGCTTCGAAAAAGCTCTCAATCTTATCCTCGGCCACATCAAGTACTGCCGAGGACATCTCCGCCGGAAGGGGGGGAATGTCGGCGAGCACCGAGGCAAGGATCATCCGAAGCCAAATAGAATTCGGAGGCAAAGGAGACCCCACACGAGTCGAAAGCTCGTACATTGCAGCGTCGCATTGCTCGTCCGAGAGAGAAGGGTCCACCAAACGTGCAGCAAAACGGGGAACAATGTCCCGAATCGGCACCTCCCATGGTTGTCGGCGGGCATGAGGGCGGTTGCAAGCCATGATCGAAGAAGTTCTCTGAAAATGAGAGAAGAAAAGGCTCAGCCTTGAGTTATATATATAGACCCAAGCACAGAAAATTCTGTGCACAATGAAATCATTGCCAAGGCCCGGGAAATCAGAATTTTGGAAATACAAGTTTGACTTGAAAAGAGGAGATGAAGCGGCGCTTCTGATTCACCAAAATTTAAACTTTAATAAATGAAGCAACGCTTCAGATCCTCTGCGCTGAGCGCAACGCGCCACGTGTCAGGCGCAGATGTATCAGCTCTGCGCCCAAGAAGACGCGCCCAATCAGAGCAGAGCTCTATTTGCCTGAAGCAACGCTTCAGTTGCACTGCGCTCTGCGCTGCACGACACGTGTCAGCGCAGATGCGCTGCGCTCTGCGCTGCGCGACACGTGTCAGCGCAGTTGTGCTGCGCTCTACGCTGCGTGACATGTGTCACGCGCTGGGGCATCTGCGCCAAACTAAATTAAGATTTTTAAGAAATCTTTTCTGTTCTTGTTAAAACAAGAAGATTTTCTTCTGCAAAGCAGAAGCTCTTGGATCAAAGATCCAACGGTGGGGAAAATTCCCCAAATCACTCAGAGGATGATCTCTTTAACAAATTTAACGAATTTGTGAGCACTATAAAAAGGACCCTAAGCCTCAATTCAAAGGCATCGAGTTTTTTCTTGAGAATTCAAGAACTTTAAACAGAAAGAACTCCGAGAAGATTTCAAGAAAAAGGTAAAGAACCTTCATGGATTAGAAGAAATTCCTTCTAAAAGACCATTAGTCTAAAAAAAATATAAGATCAATGATCTTTATATAAAAAAGAAAACAGTGCTTTGCACTTCTTGTGAACCTTCGGTTCTTTAAAAACGATAAAAAAAAAATAAAAGAATAGTGCTTTGCACTTTTATGAACCTCTGTTTCTTCGAATAAAGAAGAAATTTATTTTTCTTTGATCTAATTTAGATCAAGAACTTAAACAGTGCTTTGCACTTCCCTTCTTGAATCTAAAAAGATTCTTAGTGCTTTGCACTTCCAAGTTGCGCCGCTGCGCTCTTAAGAGAGCGCCACGTGTCGGCCATAAAACCACTTGCGCTAAGCGCCCTTAAGATAGAGCTTTGCTCTCTGGAATTGGCGCAACTCGCTGAGAGCGCGCCACGTGTCAGCAGCGCAACAGCGCATTGCACTGCGCTAGTGCGCTTGCGCTCATCAGAGCACGACACGTGTCATCACCATATGGACTTGCGTTCATTACTTAGCGCAAAGCGCAGATGCATTAAAAAGGGCCAAGCCCAATTAAGAGAAGGCCTAACAGGCTCAACAAAGCGCAAATGCATTATTTTAAGGGGCAGAGCCCAAACAAGAACAGATGCTTTGCATCATTTATAAATGGGCAGAGCCCAAACAAAATATTCAGAATGCTATGCATTTTAAAAAGGGGCAAAGTCCAAACGAAGTAGATACTTTGCAAATGGGCAGAGCCCAAAAGAAACTGATACTCTATATCTTTTGTGGGTAGAGCCTAGATAAAAAATGCAATGCAAATAAAATGTTGAACATTTCAACTGGACTTAGCCCAATTTTGGCCATAAGTCCTTAAATTAAATTGATTGAGCAAAATGGCTCTTTTAAATCAATTTACATCCGGTTCGAGGGTACATCTCCGAACTCCTTTGACATCCGTCGTTGTAATTCCTCAACGACGTCAAAGAGGTGACGGGTCCCAACGGCCACACATCGATATGGACTGCGGGGTCCTTAAACTCGTGGACCGAAACGTTCTTAAACTAATAATGGACCGAAATGTCCATAAACTAATGTTGGACCGAAACGTCCTTAAACTAATAATGGACCGAAACGTCCTTAAACTAATATTGGACCGAAACGTCCTTAAACTAATATCGGACTGAAACGTCTTTAAACTAATAATGGACCACCACGTCCCTGAACTGGCGATGGACCACCACGTCCCTAAACTGGAACAATAGAGCCTCCAAATGCTCTTTTGCCGGATCTAAACGGTCCCGTCTAAGTTGATCTTAGCCCCAAATACGGTTAATGTGTCCTTAGATATTTAAATAAACAATAAAACTCCAAATCAACTATGGTTCAAGGGTACATTTCTGAACTCCTCTGACGCCTGTCGTTGTAATCCCTCAACGACGTCAGAGAGGTGACGAGTCCCGAAGGCCAGATAATTAAATCAATCACTACGTCAAGTCGACCTTAGTCCAAAACAGGACTAACGTATCCTTGACGAACGTTTAAGTTGATCTTAGCCGCAACGCGACTAATGCATCCTTAAACTAAAAACACCAAACCCAAATCTAAGTAAATGCGGATTTGGACTAATCCACGTCCTACGGGCGACGGCATTACTCAGTCTCCGTATACAATCCGCGGGCAACCATAAACAAAACAAACACACACGACACGAAGTGAAATTCTGGAGAAGGAGAAAGTTGTTACCGCGACGCGGTAGCGTAATTAACTGCAGGGGCTTGCGCCTGCAGGGAAGAGCGTCCCCACAATAAAAAAACCCCTCACCCTGAGGGGGAATCTGACGAAGTCTGCTACATCGGCCGCATCCGTCTAAACCTCCGATACACGGTGCCATAAATCAACTTGGCATCTTCGGAGAGGTGGACGGATAAAACCAAATAGCATCTGCCCCGAACCTCAGGCAACGGACGCGAAGTCCGGGCCGCCGTTCGGAGGGGAACAGCGCTGTGCGACATGTGTCACGCGCTGGGGCATTTGCGCCAAACAGAATTAAGATTTTAAAGAAATCTTTCTGTTCTTGTTAAAACAAGAAGATTTTCTTCTGTAAAACGGAAGCCCTTGGATCAAAGATCCAACGGTGGGGAAAATTCCCCAAATCACTCAGAGAAAGATCTCTTTGACAAATTTAACTAATTTATGGGCACTATAAAAAGGACCCCAGACCTCAATTCAAAGGGGAGGAAGATCTTTCTAAAAAAAAGAGAGAAGAGAACTCTCGAGAACTCCTCAAGAACAACAGAAGGTAAAAACCTTTGAAAGAAGAGAAAATTCTCTTATGAACAGATCAGTGATCTAAAAACAAGATCATTGATCTTTAAACATAACTAAATAAAGGAATAAATAATAAAAAAATAGTGCTTTGCACTTTTTCATGAACCTTTGGTTCTTTAAGATAAGAAAAAACTTATCTTTTTCTTTGATCTAAATTAGATCAACAAATCTAACAGTGCTTTGCACTTCTATTCATTGAATCTAAAAGATTCCTAAATTATAGTGCCTTGCACTTGCAATACTGTACTGTTGCGCTCTTGAATTGGCGCAAGCCACCAGAGAACGTCACGTGTCAGCGTCTGAACCGTTTGAGCTATGCGCTTTTGAATAGAGCTTTGCTCTCTGAAATTGGCGCAACTCACCGGAGCACGCCACGTGTCAGCAGCGCAAGCGTAGCGCACTAGCGCAGCGCACTGCGCTGCATGACACGTGTCATCACCATGAGCGCTTGCGCTCTCTGATTGGCGCAAAGCGCCTGATAAATGCAATGCATTTCCTAAAAAGTCCAGGCCCAAATCAAAAAGACTAAGCAGGCCAAAATAAATTGCAAAGCAATAAAAGGGTAAAGCCCAAATGAAATTGATGCTCTGCATCATTTATAAAGGGCAGAGCCCAAAACAAATTGATGCTCTGCATCTTTTCTGGGCAAAGTCCAAATAAAAATAAAAAGAAATGCAACGCAAAAGCAAATAAAATGTTGAACACTTTCAACTGGACTTAGCCCAATTTTGGCCGTAAGTCCTTAAATTAAATTGACTGAGCAAGATTGCTCTCTTAAATCAATTTATATCCGGTTCGAGGGTACATCTCCGAACCCCTCTGACGACTGTCGTTGTAATCCTTCAACGACGTCAGAGAGGTGACGGGTCCCAACGACCACACATCGATATGGACTGCGGGGTCCCTAAACTCGTGGACCGAAACGTCCTTAAACTAATATTGGACCGAAACGTCCATAAACTAATATTTGACCGAAACGTCCTTAAACTAATGTTGGACCGAAACGTCCTTGAACTATTGTCGGACCACCACGTCCCTAAACTGGAACATGGACCACCACGTCCCTAAACTGGAATACGGACCACCACGTCCTTAAACTGGAGCATGGACCGCAACGTCCCTAAACTACCTATGGACCACTACGTCCCTAAACTGGAACAATAAAGCCTCCAAATGCTCTTTTGCCGGATCTAAACGATCCCGTTTAAGTTGATCTTAGCCCCCAAACACGGCTAACGTATCCTTAAACATTCAAACGGACTATAAAACTCCAAATCAACCTTGGTTCAAGGGTACATCTCTGAACTCCTCTGACATCTGCCATTGTAATCCTTCAACGACGTTAGAGAGGTGACGAGTCCCGATGGCCAGATATTAAATGGATTATCACGTTAAGTTGATCTTAGTCTCAAACAAGACTATCGTATCCTTAACGAACGTTTAAGTTGATCTTATCCGCAACGCGACTAATGCATCCTTAAACTAAAAACACCAAACTCAAATCTAAGTAAATACGGATTTGGACTAATCCACGTCTTACGGGCGACGACATTACTCAGTCTCCGTATACAATCCACGGGCAACCACAAACAAAACAAACACACACGACACGAAGTGAAATTCTGGAGAAGGAGAAAGTTGTTACCGCGATGCGGTAGCGTAATTAACTGCAGGGGCTTGCGCCTGCAGGGAAGAGCGTCCCCACAATCAAAAAACCCCTCAAGCGAGGGGGAATCTGACAAAGTCTGCTACATCGGCCGCATCCGTCTAAACCTCCGACACACGGTGCCATAAATCAACTTGGCATCTTCGGAGAGGTGGACGGATAAGACCAAATAGCATCTGTCCCGAACCTCAGCGTCAGGACATCGCGGTCCTGTGCGCCGCCTTTCGGAGGGGAACAGATTCTGGCACGCCGGGTGGGACCTTTTCCTCTTTCCACTTCACACTTCGTGTGTCGTCTTCGCGAACCAGTCGCGGTTTGTTAATGGTTGCCTTCGGATTTCAAGTTACTAAGATTTGGTCTTTTGCATGGCGTAGAACTCAAGATTCAATGGCCTCTAATTGCACCAACTGCTCGAAGTGCCACTGCAACAAACGCTCCACCTCACCAGGAGGTGTAGTATATGGGCCCCAAGCGGCTTCCTTCCTCACTCTGCCAGTAGACCAGGTGACCCAAGCCACCACTGGCCTGTTCTTCGGGACCATGATCCCACCTACAAGCTTTCCTACGCCAATACCCGCACCGGAAGTGAACAAAAAGTCGGTCTTCGACCGGCTCACTGCTACGACGGCCCCTGTCAACGGGTCGCCCGCTACCAAACCGACAGCCTCTGTTTTCACCAGGCTAAATCTGAACTCTAAAATGGCTGTCCAAAGGAGGGCAACAGCTGCTGCTTCAGAAGTCGTCAAGGCGGCTTCCCCTGTCAAAGAGTCAGTCTTTTCAAGACTGACGATTCCTGCTCCTGCCCCCGTTCGAGGATCCGTCTTCGACAGGTTGAATATCACCCCTCAAAAGACAACCTCAGTCTTTAAGAGGTTAATACCGGCGGCGCCTCATTCAGACAGGGGGCAAAAAGAAGATGTCTCAATCTCCAAGCCAGTCCCAACGGCTCGTCATGCTCAACGTCGCCATTGGCAACGAGTGAGGAAGGCAGGGGGCAACTCCCCCACAGGGCTAACTCCACCGGCTCCGGGGGTGGAAGTCAACGCAGCTGTTCCAACTGGGAACAGCTTTGAACTGCTGAGGAGGGTACGCAAGAACTCTCCAACCGCTACACTGAAAAGATCTCCTCCACCTGCGGAGAGAGTTCCGGAAACAAAGCAAGAACAGCCCCCTCAACGGCTGTCCTCAAAAATTTATAAAGTTTGGCGGAGAGTTCAAGACTCCGTGATTGACCCAGGTCGCTCTCGTAAACAGAAAAAGGCGAAAGTGGAAAAAGAAAAGGACCGTCCGATCAAACAGGAAAGGATGACAGTCGCCAGGGTGCCCACTGCAACGGCCCCTCCAACCTCAACGGCCCACAAAAGAAGAAGGCCGGAGAAAACCCCCGCGCCCGCGGCAAATGTCAGAGGTGGTGAGCCTAAACGCCCTAAGTCCGGGGGCATGATAGTTCATACAGTTTATGTGGCATCGGGAAAAGAAGATAGCCGCATATCAACAGGTCATAGACCACACACGAGGTCAGTGACCAAGGCTCAGGAGCAGCAGCAGAAGCTCCAAGAAATGATGAACGCTATGGCCGCACTTACAGGGCCAAAAGAAAAAACCTCGAAACGTCCTCGGATGAACGCCAAGAGGAAGAAACCGACGCCGAATTCCTTCGTCGGATATTGGAGAAGAAGGACAAAGAGGCTGCTGAACAAGCAGCCAACATACAGCGTATGGGCCTCCTCTTCCAAGACATGATAGGGATGATGATACAACAAGATCCCTCGGCTGAAGAGCCCCCGATCGTCCTTGGAGACGACAGGGGGGAAACATCAAATCCTCCACCAGCTCTGTCGATGGCTAAGGAGGATACAATCTCCAAATCTGATTTGGATGAGTACATCGCCCAACAAATACGGGTTCATCATGCGACCGAAGCAGCCGGCCAGGTCGTAAAAATGGGGCGGCCATATCCAAGTTGGTACGATCAAATCAAGTACCCACCCGGTTACACAATTCCCAAGTTCCATATCTACAAGGGGACGAGCAATCCTCACCAGCATGTTGCCCAGTTCAGGGCACTCTGCGGCAACACCGGCGGTGATGACAAGCTATTGCTTCGCCAGTTTGTTGGAAGCTTATCAGATACGGCGTTCGAATGGTACTCTGAGCTCCCGAACGACTCTATTAAAACCTTCGCGGAGATGGAGCTGCTGTTTACTCAGCGTTTTGCAAGCGCTAGTGAACGTACCCCGATGACGGCACTGATTAACGCCAGGATAAAACCCGGTGAGATGTGGATTCAGTACGCTATACGATGGCGGAACTTATGGTCGAAGTGTGAGCAGCGCATTGAAGAAGCTCCCGCAGTGTGTATGTTTGTGGGAACCCTCGATCCACAAGCAACCATCTCGCAGTTTATGATGTTTTTCAAGCCGACTACCTTCCAGTCTTTGATTGACAAGCTAGCACAGATGGATCAGATGGGCCATAAACCTCCTCTTCCAAAGCCGGACTCCCGAAATGACAAAGGGAAGGGAAAAGCGATCGTCGTCGCTAATGCTCAACAACAACCGAGCAACTCGAAGCCGGTCGTGCGTCAAAATAATATGCGCCCGTACGTACCCCTTGAGGATAGGATGGGACGTCCTTATTCCTTTCCCCGCGATAAAACGAGGAGGTTATTCGAGCTGGCGTTGCGCAACAGACTCATAAATCTGCCGGATCCAAAACGTCCGTTGCAACCAAGTGACGTCAACGAGCCCAACTACTGTCCTTATCATCGAGTACTAGGCCATCCGATTGAAGATTGCTACGTTTTCAAGAATTGGCTTGAAAACCAGTACCGACAGGGCAAGTTCGCGTTATCTGACAAATGGAAGGTGAATCCCCCGCAGCCCCACACCTCTAAAGGGACGAATACGCCAGGGGCAACATGCTCCGTCGTTGAAGAAGCTCCTTGGGAGGTTGTATTATCAACCAAGACAAAGAGGATGCTAAACGACCTCCAGACATGTCCAGCGATCGAGTGGAAGAACCCGTTGGAACCACAGGTCATTGAAGAGATGTTGAAACCACGTCCAACTCCAAAGACCAATGGTGGTGGTTCAAGCACTTGCAGCCAGCCATCAAAATCTTCGAAAAAGAAGAAGAAGAAATCTAAGAAGCCCGTGAAGCCTGGCGACAAGCGCACGGACTTACAAAAGCAAATTGACGCACTGGATGAATACAACCAAAAGGCACGGACTCCCATTATGCTCCAAGAGTTCCTCAATCTCGTCTTTCAAGAAGAAGATGAGGGAAAAAGTTCATCGGATGAATCCGAGGAATATGTGGCGAGCTGTCATATGATTTCCCATTCGATCACAAACGATGAGGAGACTCCTTGCACCGAAAAGCTGGGGGCAGATCCTGAACCAAAAGTTCTGGGGCCATCAGATGAAGTAATTGACGCATTCCTTAATGAAGCTCGGTTGAAAAGTAAAGCTGATCGGGAGCGCGAAGCGGCTATATTTGAAAGGGCCAAGCGCTAGTGACTTGATGAAGGAGCTGAGACGATCCCGTTGGAGCTGAACACCTCCGCTACCGACAAAAGCCAATTCAAAATGAGGAAAAAGTTTGCTAAGGCCATATCAATGGGTATGAAACTACCATCCTCTGAAGGAAGCATCACCAATGAAATAGAAATGCACCCGTCCTATTGCTTATATCATCAGAAGGTTTCGCACCCCACCCAAGAGTGCAAAGCTTTCGATAGATGGTGGCAAGGATATGTTGCTCATCGACAATGCTTTAAGCGGGAGAAGCGTAAAACTCGTCGAGAGCAAAGAAATACGACCGAAGGGAGTGAAAGAACTACTGGCGATTGTCGCGTAGTTAACACCGGCGGGTCACAAGTGCCTACATTCGGGAGCGATTCTGATGAGGAGCTGGAACTTGCCCCTCTCTTTAAAGAGTCCGCTTCGAGAAAAGAAAAAGAACCGAAGGTTTGCGAAAATATCCGGCTACGTAATCGCACGCTGCCCGAAAAGAACCTCGGACCCTCGAACAAAAAAGATAAAGGGAAAGAAAAGGCCACTGAAGATATCGTCTTAGATGACCAAGTGGTGGAAGAGCTAACTGCCAAAGACCCACCAAAAAAGAATAAGGTGGATTACAACGTCTTAGCACATCTGAGGAAGCTGCCCTCACAGCTCAGCATTCTTGACGCCCTTTTGCTATCAAAAGAGATGAGAGATTCGTTGATTAAGGCGCTCCAAGACCCAGAACAATTCCAAGCATGCCTGGCCGAGGAAAATATGAAGGATGAATTGGAGGAAGTGCACACGGCCGATGTTACTTTTGGCGATGAAGACCTTCTACTTAGGACGTGCGAACATAATCGCCCTCTTTATGTCTCGGGATACTGCCATGATATAAAGATAGGCAAAATCCTGATCGATAACGGGTCGTCTGTTAACCTACTCAACGTGCGGGTGTTGAAGGAAATCTGCATGAGCGTCCAGCACCTTGCTCGGGACAAGATCACCATGTCCGGGTTCGACTCCCAATCGTCAAAGACTCTTGGATCTGTGATACTGACGCTACGCTTCGGGCTACTCGTCACGGACATTAAGTTCCACGTCATAGACGCCAAGACATGCTACAACGCTTTGCTCGGCCGACCATGGTTACACGAGTACAACATCATCCCTTCTACACAACATCAGTGTATGAAGTATTTTAAGGATGGTTTCGAGTATACCACGACGGGAGAACTGAACCCGTTCTCTATGAACGAGGTCCGCAAATATGAAGACGCCAAATACTTCTTACCGGATTTCGAAGACACAGAGAAGTGTCACAAGCCGGAGAATAAAACTAACGCTACCATCCCTGTCTTCGGCAGTGATACTGAGGAGGAAGAGGAGATAGTTTATTCGGGTCCGCCCCAACACAACAAGCCGGGACCATCGGCTCCTACATTGATCTTTGGCAGCGACTCGGAAGATGAAGTCCATGATGTATTCTCTGCTCGACCTTCAATACAAGCGTCCGTTGACGAAGAGCAAAGTCTACAAGTCGCCATAGTGCCGCTTAAACACCATAAAGAACTGGATGCACTTAATATCTACAGTGTAGAAGAGTTGCGGACATTCTATATCCTTCCCAGGCGAGAGAGCGAGAAAGCAATTCTGTTTTACCGCTCTGAAGAAACCAAGGTAGAAAAAGAAATCTGGCATGGCGCGGATTCTACGCTCGACAGGCTTCAGCCTATCCGTATCCCCAGATATTATACGGAAGGTTTGAAAAAGCTGCTGAAACGCCAGGGGATATCCTTCAAACAGACCGTTAGAAAGGCCAAATTCTATGACAAGGTCTGGAGCGTTCCCGGGACTCAACGCAAACTGCCTAACGGAAGAATGGAAACAAAAGGGCTTGGATACATCCCGTCAAAGAAACGAGGGTTACTACCCGGCTGCTACGTCGTGTATGACCTTGATGAAGAAGCGGATGCTCAATGGGAGGACGCTAATCCTAAGCCAGTGAAAGTTCCAGATGCAAAGGAGCCCAGTCCGTTGTTCGAGGAACAAATGGACAGACTTATAAAGAAAGTTGGTCAAAAAGTCCGAGATGATCACAACCGTGAGACGGCCATCTACGAGACGGCCATCTACGAGAAAGCCAAGACGCAACGCCTTCTCCAACAGGCCGTAAAAGATGAAAATTCCGCTCCTTGTCAACCTGTTATAAAGAAGGCTAGGCGCAAAAGCAGAAATAAGTCGAAAGGCCAAAAAGGCGCTCAACAGCAACAAAGCAGGGCTAAGAAGTCACGCAAACGTGAGGCGAGCGTTATTGATCTATCCCTCATGAAGAAAATGAGTCGAGCATACTCTTTTCCTCGGGATAAGACGAGGAGGATACTTGAGCTTGCGCTAAAACATCAGATGCTCACACTGCCGGAGTCCAAGCACCCCGAACAAGCAAGCGAAGTCTCTGACCCAAACTATTGCTCTTACCATCGAGTAATAGGGCACCCGCTCGAAGACTGCTTCACCTTTAAGAATTGGGTCGAAGATCAGTACCAGCTCGGCAAGTTCGCTCTGTCTGACAACTGGAAGGTAACGCCGCCACAGAAGCACGAGCCCAAGGCCACGAAAGAAGAACCGGTTCCACATTGGGATTGGAAGCGAATTCGCACCTGTCACATGATTACAATATTAAAAGAAGAGCCCGAGGACATAGATGGGCTCCCTTGGTGCTTCGAAAACAGCAGCGACGAGATAATCTCAGAATTCCCACCAGCGCCAAAAGAGCTGGAAGATGGAATCCATACCACTGCAGATAACCTCAAGAAGATTGAGTTAGGATCGGCAGACGATCCGCGACCGACATTCATCAGCGAGTTACTATCTGAAGAAAGGGTAGCTGCGTTAAAGGATGTGCTTCTGCAGCATAGAGATTGCTTCGCGTGGAACTATTCCGAAATGCCGGGACTAGATCCAGATATTGCTGTACACAAATTGGCGATATCCCCGGACATCAAGCCAGTCAAACAGGCGCCGAGGAGAATGCGGCTTGAGCTTGAGATGAGCATCAATGCTGAGGTCAAGAAGCTGATCGACTCTGACTTCATCCAGGAAGTTTAATACCCTGAATGGATCGCCAACATCGTCCCGGTGATGAAGAAAAATGGGACGTTGCGCATATGTGTGGACTTTCGGGATCTCAATAAAGCTTGCCCGAAGGATGATTTTCCAGTGCCAGTCACCGAACTGATGATAGACAATACGTCCACTCATGAGGTTTTCTCCTTCATGGACGGCTCATCAGGGTATAACCAGATAAAGATGCATCCAGAAGACCAGAAGCATACCGCCTTCAGGACTCCTCTGGGTATATTCTGTTACAAGGTGATGCCATTTGGTCTAAAGAACGCCGGTGCCACTTACCAAGGGGCCATGACGAAGATCTTCGATGACCTTATACACGAAATCGTTGAATGCTATATCGACGATCTCGTGGTTAAAAGCAAATCATACGAGGAACATCTCGAGCATTTGAAGACTGTATTTCAACGCCTTCGACAATACAACTTGAAAATGAACCCGCTCAAGTGTGCATTCGGAGTTTCCTCAGGCAAATTCCTGGGATTCATTGTTCGACACCGAGGTATTGAAATAGATCCGTCTAAGATCAAGGCGATCATGGAAATGCCTCCGCTAAGGAATCTCAAACGGCCGCGGTCTCTCCAAGGGAAGCTCGCGTATATACGGCGATTTATAGCCAACCTTTCAGGAAAGTGCCGTCCTTACAGCCACCTGATGAAGAAGGGAACCCCGTTCGTCTGGGACCAAAAATGCCAAAGCGCACTAGACGAGATCAAGCAATACCTGCAGAACCCGCCGGTGTTGGCTGCTCTGGTCAAGGGAAAACCCCTCATTCTTTATACAACCGCCCTCGAAGGTTCCTTAGGCGCATTATGGGCACAAGAGAACGATCAAGGGAAAGTAAGAGCACTCTACTACTTAAGTCGGGTTCTACTGGGGGCAGAAAGCAACTACTCTCCCATTGAAAAACACTGCCTGGCGTTGATCTTCGCGATAACAAAGCTCAGGCACTATGCATTGGCGCACGAAGTCCGTCTCATTTCAAAGGCGGACCCCCTTAAATACTTGATGTCGAAGGCCATGTTAACGGGACGACTCGCTAAATGGGCCCTGCTCTTGATGGAGTTCTCGATAACGTATCAACCTCTCAAGGCAGTGAAAGGCCAGGCCATCGCCGATTTCCTCACCGAGCACCCGATACCAGCCGACTCTCCTTTAAACTGCGATCTTCCAGACGAACATGCGTTTGATGCGATCGACGGTGATAATACCCGATGGGAGCTTTATTTCGATGGAGTATCTTCCGTGAAGAAGCGCAAACAAAGTACCCCTATAATCAAATCGGGGGTGGGACTCATCTTTGTAACTCCACAAGGTGGGATAATGCGCTTCGCTTTCACCTTAACAGAGCCGAGGACGAATAACGAAGCCGAATATGAAGCCTTGATAGCAGGTCTTGAGATCGCCATCGACATGGGAGTTGAAAACCTCCTCATATACGGAGATTCTCAACTGGTCATTAGTCAAGTAAACGACGACTACCAAACGTGCAAACCGGAGTTGGTGAAGTATGGGGAAAAGGTGCAACAACTGTTGACCCAAATTCCCTCCTATACTTTGGAGAACATACCGCGCGCGGAAAATAGCAAAGCAAACGCGCTGGCCAAGCTTGCTAAAGAACTGGCCGACGAGAACCTCAATGACGTCAGAATCATGGTACAAAGCCGTCGGGTGCTTGCCCCAGCAGAAATATCTCCGGAATCATCCGAAGAAAAAGGAGCGAACGAGCAGACTACCCTGCAAGTAAGAGACCGGGAAAAGGCTGAGGACTGGAGAGAAGTCTTCATAGACTACTTTAAGTCCCACCGAATGCCTGAAGAAGCGTCCACAAGACATCAGCTCATGAAACGAGCTCTGTCTTTCGCCTTCGTCAACGATACTCTGTACAAGAGGTCATTCGAGTCTCTGTGGTTGAGATGCTTAGGACCTGACGAAGCGAAAAGAGTCGTCCAGGAAGTTCACGACGGACTCTGCGGTTCTCACCAAGCAGGCCCAAAGATGAAGTTGAAGATCAAACGGATGGGCTACTACTGGCCCACGATGATTCAGGACTGCCTCGAATATGCGAAGCAATGCCACTCATGCCAAATTCATGGGGACTTCATCCACCAGCATCCAAACCCACTACATCCAACGGTGGCTAGCTGGCCATTCGAAATGTGGGGGACTGATATAGTTGGCCCCATTGAACCAGCATCGTCTAGGGGACATCGTTTCATCCTGGCAACGACTGACTACTTCTCCAAATGGGTAGAAGCAGTACCGCTGAGGGAAGTAAAGACGGAAAATATCCTACACTTCTTCAAGACGCACGTCATATATCGATTTGGAACGCCGAGACGAATCATCTCCGATAACGGGCCAGCTTACAGAAACCACAAGATCAGTCGCTTTGCACAACAGCACAATATAGACTGGAGATATTCCTTGGTTTATAATCCGCGAGCTAACGGTCTAGCCGAGGCCTTCAACAAGACCTTGACGAAAATCATGAAAAAGACAGTGTCTCGAAATAAGAAAGACTGGCACGAGAGACTGCAAGAGGCCCTTTGGGCGTATCGAACTACATTTAAAACGGCCACAAACACGACGCCGTACGTGTTGGTATTTGGGACGGAAGCAGTACTCCCCCTCGAGATAGAGTTACCCTCTCTACGAGTGGCAGTCCACTACGAGCTGACGGACGAAGAAAATGCTCACCTTCGGCTTGAGGAACTTGACGCCCTTGACGAAACCCGGCTTACAGCACAGCAAAATCTGGAAGCTTATAAAGCAAAGATGACGTGCTCATACGAAAGACTGACCCGACCGAGGACATTTCGCCAGGGCGAACTCGTGCTAGTGGTCAAAAGGCTTATAATCCCCAATCGCGCCAAGCGAGGAAAATTCGAGCCAAACTATGAAGGCCCGTACATCATAAATAAGGTCTATCTTGGTGGGGCCTATCTACTCATGGGCATGCACAGTGAAAGGCCTTTCAGGCCGATAAACGGTCGCTTCCTAAAGAAATACTACGCTTAATGAGCCACAGCCTAGGTCAATGATAGGTGACGACGACCATGCCCGCTCGCTATCTTCCTAAGCTCAACTTTTATAAGCAGTAGTCAGCCTCTCAAAGACGGACCGAAATGTCCTTAAACTAATAGCAGACCGAAACGTCTTTAAACTACTACCGCAGCATCTTTTAGGCTGACGAAAAAAATATATATAAATAAATAAAAAAAAACGGTATGTCCATAAGCAAAAAGGGCATGGATGAAAACCCGAAAGGGCTCCGTGAGTAAAAACAGCAGGGCTACCGGCAAGTGTTCGTAAAAACCCGAAAGGGCGCGACCTCGTAAAAAAAAAAGAGAAGAAGAAAATAAATATAAAAAAAATATAAAATAAAAACGGTATGTCCATAAGCAAAATGGGCACGGATGAAAACCCGAAAGGGCTCCGTGAGTAAAAACAGCAGGGCTACCGGCGAGTGTTTGTGAAAACCTGAAAGGGCGCAACCTCGTTAAAGGACATTTATAGGGTCCTCTCGACCTTATAAGGAGAAACCACCCACGTGAGATCCTTACGACTCACAAGGGAGCAACACACTTAGGGATCCCCATGATTCCTAAGGAGAAAATACACTTGCGAGATTCTCACGACTCGTAAGGAGAACTCTCTTATGGGACCCTCACGGCTCATAAGAGTTGAAAGTCTTAAGTTATAGAGACCTAAACCTGTGCTTAAGCAACCCCCACAACTTCCGATATTGCCCTATAAGTGGCTCAATATTGACCCTTGTATACAATCCACGGGCACGAATAAACATTTCCCTAACCAAGCCTCATCCGTGACTGGGGATATGTTCGTATGACCCTTGTAGGTCCTCTCGACTTATAAGGAGAAAACCCTACTGTAGGATCCTTACGACTTACAGAGGAACATACACTTAGGAATCCTCACGATTCCTAAGGAGAAAATACACCTACAAGATCCTCACGACTTGTAGGGAGAGATAACTTTGTGAGACCCTTACGGCTCATGAAGTCAAAAGCCTTAGTCGACAGGACCTTAACCCTAGTCGCTAAGACTCCTTTGTTCGACAACGACAGAGGCAAATGATGATTCGCTCCTGGCAATATCCCAGTTGTAGCGGTGCTGATGCCGAAATTGGTTTACAGCAAAAAACCAATAGGTCGCACATGCATACGAAATAGCCGAAATGATAGGGCAACTTGCAATAAAAAGTAGCAAGTAAAAATGTATGCATGCAAAATAGCCGAAATGATTGGGCAACTCGCAATAAAAAGCAGCGAGTAAAAATAAAATAAATAGCCGAAATGATTGGGCACCGCGAAAAATAGCCGAAATGATTGGGAAATCGCGACCTTCGCGATATAAAAGCTGAAATGATAGAGTATCGCGGAGATAAAACAAAAAAAATGATGATAAAACTTTGGCCCTACAGTTAAGATCACATCGATCCCTGTATACAATCCAAGGGCGTAAACAAAGTGGGAACCATACTTTCCCAACAGGCTCCGCCAGAAGACGAAGCCAAATCTCGACAGTTCAGTCCAACTCCGAAGAAACCAGTGTCTTCAGTAAATTCCTCGACTCACGGATACAAACACTCCTTGACGAGAGCCTCCTGATCCGCGTCGACTCGCAGAGCCACCAGTGCCTCTGTGGGAAATTCTCGACTCGTTTCAAACCCCAAGGAAACAAATAATCCTTGGCGCTTGCGAAACAAATAATCCCTAGCAAATTCCTCGACTCACGGATACAAACACTCCTTGACGAGAGCCTCCTGATCCGCGTCGACTCACAGAGCCACCAGTGCTTCCGTGGGAAATTCTCGACTCGTTTCAAACCCCAAGGAAACAAATAATCCTTGGCGCTTGGGAAACAAATAATCCCTAGCAAATTCCTCGACTCACGGATACAAACACTCCTTGACGAGAGCCTCTTGATCCGCGTCGACTCGCAGAGCCACCAGTGCCTCCGTGGGAAATTCTCGACTCGTTTCAAACCCTAAGGAAACAAATAATCCTTGACGCTTGGGAAACAAATAATCCCTAGCAAATTCCTCGACTCACGGATACAAACACTCCTTGACGAGAGCCTCCTGATCCGCGTCGACTCGCAGAGCCACCAGTGCCTCCGTGGGAAATTCTCGACTCGTTTCAAACCCCAAGGAAACAAATAATCCTTAGCGCTTGGAAAACAAATAATCCCTAGCAAATTCCTCGACTCACGGATACAAACACTCCTTGACGAGAGCCTCCTGATTCGCGTCGGCTCGCAGAGAAACCAGCGTCTCCGCGAGAAAATTCCCGATTCGTCTCAACTTGCAAGATGAAGCCTCAGGCAGCAGGGATTAAAAAACTTGCTTCCTGAACAATGGGACCCTGCAAGTCGATCTAAGACGGTCTCTTATATACTATTCACGGGTCTCACTCTTCAAAGTCGAATTTCGACGAGAAGGGAAACAACCGCTTACGAGTCCTCTCGACTTGTAAGAGAAAAAAAATTTCTTACAGGATCCTTACGACCTATAAGAGAAAACACACTTAGGAATCCTCACGATTCCTAAGGAGAAAAAAACTACTTACGAGATCCTCTCGATCCGTAGGGAGAAAAGTCTCTATGAGACCCTCACGGCTCATGGAGTTGAAAAGTCTTAGGCAGCAGATCTGAACCTGCGGCCTAAGCCATCGCTGATTCTTAAGAAAGTCAAGATATTTACTCTATTATCTGTCAACCATGTTTATTAAGATAGCATGCCGATAATAAGAGAAAGAGGAAAATGACAGAAAGAGCATCTGATCTACATTTGATTAAGCGTTCGAAACACATTATTTATGCAAAAGATTCGGAACAAAAGATAAGACAAGCTAAAATAAAAAAGGGGTTTCCATTCATATTGCTAAAAATTCTTACAATCATAAGAGCAATGAATAAGAGACATTATTCAAATTATTACAACGGTATAACCTCAGATCCGGGGCACGGATTGAGGAATTCAAAAGTAAGGCTATCCAGAGTTCTTCTGGCCTTTCTAATTATTCTTATGCGCAGCCTCTCGCGCTCCTCTGTGTCGAGATCCTCGGCAAGCCCTTCCGGCCTTCGATAAGCAGCAACTATCGTCGTCTGCTGGAAGATTTGATGTAGGATGTCAATGAGGTTGTCCCACCGTTTCTTCGAAATCAGCCCCGTCAGGAACACTGAATGCACCTTGTCTTCGGCATCATCCAGCGCATTGAGCAGTAGGGCCTCGTGAAGACCCGGAAGTGCTCTCCATATTGCTCCCAGCACGACTTTCAAAAGAGCCGAACGACGAGGTAGCAGCCAACCACCGCTTGCATTCAAACGACCCATGACCTCTGCACATTGGGCGTCTGTAAACTCTTGGTTTTGTTGACGGCCCTGCGCACGAATATCCTCGTAGGTAATGAACTCGTGCAGACTGTATAGATGCACCGCCATAATACCTGAAGGAAGCAACATTGGAAGATTAGCAATGAGGAAAAGGTATAGGGAGTTAAAACTCCTCGAGAGCAATGCTCTATAGACAGGAGTGACACCTGTCAAAAACCAGTTATGAGAAGAATTTAAGGAAAATTCCCTAAGAACATTGAGAGCTTTGCTCTGAGAAAAAAAATGATATAATAATAATAATAGTATCAAATGCCATGAAGAACTCTTAAGAGTTCTTCTATATGATTTGGAAGGAGCAAAGCTCCATTAATTAAGAAAATCCAAGGGAAACCTTTCGGAGAGCAGAGCTCTATTAATGGAACCCTAATAAGGTTCCCTTTAGTTCTCTTCAGACCCCTTTAGAGCAAAACTCTGCTAAGTGAAACCCTAAATGGGTCTTCTTTAGATCAGGGATCTATTGAGAGCAAAACTCTTAAAGCTGATTTAATTTAATCAAAATTAATATTTTTACCTAAAATTCTTTAAAAGTTTGAACTTTTAAAAAGTGTCTAAACAAGAGAGCAAGGCTCTGAGTTCTGAAAGTAAAAATCTGAAAGATGATAAGCATCTGTGGGGGACCAAAGGTCCTATTTATAGGCATCGAGTGCCTCTTCAACTTCCAAAAGGTGCCGCGACGGTTGGGATTCTGCCACCGTTGCGCTTGCGTTTGGAGGCCACGTAAGCGCAACGGTTGGGGGGCATTTGTTTACCCCAATCAGAGCAAAGCTCTGTTCAAATTCCAAGGCGGGAGATGAAGCAACGCTTCATCTTCCCCCAATCAGAGACAAAGCTTTGCTTGGAAAATTTAAACTTTAATAAATGAAGCAACGCTTCAGATCCTTTGCGCTGCGCGCGACGCGCCACGTGTCTAGCGCAGATACATTAGCGCAGCGTCCAAGAAGGCGTGCCCAATTAGAGCAAAGCTCTGTTAAAGGAAGCGTCGCGCCGCGCTCTGCGCTGTGCGACACGTGGCAGCGCAGTTGCGCTGCACTGTGCGCTGCGCTGCGCGACATGTGTCAGCGCAGATGCGCTAGCGCAGAAGAAGGGGCTAAGTGCCAAAGGCAATTTATTCATGCAAAATTACATGCACTTGATAATAACAAATTAAAATCATACGATGCACAAGCACAACAGAGAACTAAAATAAAAGAACCCTTAACAGACAATGAAGTATTTGATTAAAAAGAAAAATACTTATTCATTATTATTGTTATTACATTTAAAAAAGATCACCGAATACGGGATCAGAGAGACAAGGGTTCACAAAAAGAAAAAGAAGATTATTCAGCTCCCTCTCCGTCTTCTCCACCATGTCGAAGCGGCGATCTTCCCGAGGGGTAGCCATCCAACGGTCGACGCCGCACTCCTGGGAAAAGTGGCGATGACAATCCG
The DNA here is from genome assembly GCA_030015575.1 of Agapanthus africanus. Lineage (NCBI taxonomy): Eukaryota > Viridiplantae > Streptophyta > Magnoliopsida > Asparagales > Amaryllidaceae > Agapanthus > Agapanthus africanus. Next base: position 378,070,494 of record CM057351.1, read on the forward strand.
ACGAGCCCGTATCTGGCTCAGCAAGTAGAAGGAGAAGTCCCTTAGGGTTTTGGTGATCAAGAGCGCTTCGAAAAAGCTCTCAATCTTATCCTCGGCCATATCAAGCATTGCCGAGGACATCTTCGCCGGAGGAGGGGGAATGTCGGCGAGCACTGAGGCAAGGATCATCCGAAGCCAAATGGAACCCGGGGGAAGAGGAGACCCTACACGAGTCGAAAGCTCGTACATTGCATCATCGCATTGCTCGTCCGAAAAAGAGGAGTCCACCAAGCGCGCAGCAAAACGAGGAACGATGTCCCGGATCGGCACTTCCCACGGATGTCGGCGGGCATGAGTACGGTTGCAAGCCATGATCGAAGAAGTTCTCTGAAGGTGAGAAAAGAAAAGGCTCGGCCTTGAGTTATATATAGACCCAAACACAGAAAATTCTGTGCGCACTGGAATTATTTCCAAGACCCGGGAAATCGAAATTTCGAAGAAATACAAGTTTGACTTGAAAAGAGGAGATGAAAAGATATCTCAGGGGAAGCAACGCTTCCGATTCCCCCAATCAGAGCAAAGCTCTATCTTGAAAATCTAAATTTTAATAAATGAAGCAACGTTTCAGATCCTCTGCGCTGAGCGCAAGGGCGACATGCGTCAGCACGGTTGCACAAGCACTGCGCTGCGCGACACGTGTCAGCGTAGATGCACTAGCGCAGTTGCGCTGCGCGACACGTGTCAGCACAGATGCGCTAGCGCAGTTGCGCTGCGCTGTGCGCTGCACGACATGTGTCACGCGCTGGGGCATTTGCGCCAAACAGAATTAAGATTTTAAAGAAATCTTTCTGTTCTTGTTAAAACAAGAAGATTTTCTTCTGTAAAACAGAAGCCCTTGGATCAAAGATCCAACGGTGGGGAAAATTCCCCAAATCACTCAGAGAAAGATCTCTTTGACAAATTTAACTAATTTATGGGCACTATAAAAAGGACCCCAGACCTCAATTCAAAGGGGAGGAAGATCTTTCTAAAAAAAAGAGAGAAAAGAACTCTCGAGAACTCCTCAAGAACAACAGAAGGTAAAAACCTTTGAAAGAAGAGAAAATTCTCTTATGAACAGATCAATGATCTAAAAACAAGATCATTGATCTTTAAACATAACTAAATAAAGGAATAAATAATAAAAAAATAGTGCTTTGTACTTTTTCATGAACCTTTGGTTCTTTAAGATAAGAAAAACCTTATCTTTTTCTTTGATCTAAATTAGATCAACAAATCTAACAGTGCTTTGCACTTCTATTCATTGAATCTAAAAGATTCCTAAATTATAGTGCCTTACACTTGCAACACTGCACTGTTGCGCTCTTAGATTGGCGCAAGCCACCAGAGAACGCCACGTGTCACCGTCTGAACCGTTTGCGCTATGCGCTTTTGAATAGAGCTTTGCTCTCTGAAATTGGCGCAACTCACCGGAGCACGCCACGTGTCAGCAGCGCAAGCGTAGCGCACTAGCGCAGCGCACTGCGCTGCATAACACGTGTCATCACCATGAGCGCTTGCGCTCTCTGATTGGCGCAAAGCGCCTGATAAATGCAATGCATTTCCTAAAAAGGCCAGGCCCAAATCAAAAAGACTAAGCAGGCCAAAATAAATTGCAAAGCAATAAAAGGGTAAAGCCCAAATGAAATTGATGCTCTGCATCATTTATAAAGGGCAGAGCCCAAAACAAATTGATGCTCTGCATCCTTTCTAAGCAAAGTCCAAATAAAAATAAAAATAAATGCAACGCAAAAGCAAATAAAATGTTGAACACTTTCAACTGGACTTAGTCCAATTTTGGCCGTAAGTCCTTAAATTAAATTGACTGAGAAAGATTGCTCTCTTAAATCAATTTATATCCGGTTCGGGGGTACATCTCCGAACCCCTCTGACGACTGTCGTTGTAATCCTTCAACGACGTCAGAGAGGTGACGGTTCCCAACGACCACACATCGATATGGACTGCGGGGTCCCTAAACTCGTGGACCGAAATGTCCTTAAACTAATATTGGACCGAAACATCCCTAAACTAATGTCGGACCACCACGTCCCTAAACTGGAACATGGACCACCACGTCCCTAAACTGGAACATGGACCACCACGTCCCTAAACTGGAGCATGGATCGCAACGTCCCTAAACTACCTATGGACCACTACGTCCCTAAACTGGAACAATAGAGCCTCCAAATGCTCTTTTGCCGGATCTAAACGATCCCGTTTAAGTTGATCTTAGCCCCCAAACACGGCTAACGTATCCTTAAACATTCAAACGGACTATAAAACTCCAAATCAACATTGGTTTAAGGGTACATCTCTGAACTCCTCTGACATCTGCCGTTGTAATCCTTCAATGACGTTAGAGAGGTGACGAGTCCTGATGGCCAGATATTAAATAGATTATCACGTTAAATTGATCTTAGTCTCAAACAGGACTATCGTATCCTTAACGAACGTTTAAGTTGATCTTATCCGCAACGCGACTAATGCATCCTTAAACTAAAAACACCAAACTCAAATCTAAGTAAATACGGATTTGGACTAATCCACGTCCTACGGGCGACGACATTACTCAGTCTCCGTATACAATCCACAGGCAACCACAAACAAAAAAACACACACGACACGAAGTGAAATTCTGGAGAAGGAGAAAGTTGTTACCGCGATGCGGTAGCGTAATTAACTGCAGGGGCTTGCGCCTGCAGGGAAGAGCGTCCCCACAATCAAAAAACCCCTCAAGCGAGGGGGAATCTGACAAAGTCTGCTACATCGGCCGCATCCGTCTAAACCTCCGACACACGGTGCCATAAATCAACTTGGCATCTTCGGAGAGGTGGACGGATAAGACCAAACAGCATCTGCCCCGAACCTTAGCGTCAGTACATCGCGGTCCTGTGCGCCGCCTTTTGGAGGGGAACAGACGGCTTTGCCCCCAGCTGGGGCCATGGAAAGCCGTTCAGACACCGATTTGCGTTTGGGTTGGGGCGCCCTCGAGACCACCACATTTGGCCTCCTTCCTTTCGAGGTCGTTTTATCCGTTACCGGAGCTTAAGGAGCTGGGACGGTGCTAGCTGGTATGAACAGAATAGAGCCAAATGGTAGCAGCGGCTCCTCCCACTGGCGCCCGAGACTGACCGGAAAGACAGTCCGGGAGTCCATCTTCATTGTGTAGGAGACGGGAGCTGTATCGAGAGTTGAGCTTGTTCTCGAAGACATTGTTAAGGCTTGATCGCTTGAAATCCTGCATGAAAGAGCATTATTTTAGTATGAATATCGATATGTATATTGATCGAGTTCGCATGAATGTTTAACCCGAAATATGAGAGGAGAGAAAGGTCCCGCGTGGGCGTGCCAGAATCTGCAGGGTGTTTTTCGTAACCCCATTGAGATGGGAATACGTGCGCGCTTGTCATGCGCATTACAGATTCCCCCGGCCTAGGGTAGGCTGAGATTTATTGATTGTGGGGATCCGAATCTCCGGCAGTCGTGAACTAAGCTGCCGTTAATTACCCCTCGTCTTTGGAGTAGGAGAACCTCTGATTGACGGGTCAAACAAGCCATATGAACTCAATATGCAGTGTTGTGTTTTGAAGGGGTTTTGGATATATCGGAGGCCCCACAGAGTTTTTACGGGGGTCCCGCTACCTGGATAGCAGGCTGGGGGTCAAGGGGGCTAGCAGCCCCCTTAGAGGATGCGGGGCAGCGCCCCGTTAGAAAATTTTTCTAACGGGGGAGGCATTTTTAGTGTGGAGTGTATATAAAATGAGGGGGGAAATGGCGTCCAAAGAACGCGTGGGTGCCAGCGCCTCACGTGCCTAGCACGCGGGCGCTGGGCACGGGCGCCGGGCGCCGGGCCCTAAGCGCAGGGCGCCGCGCCCCACGTGCTTGGCACGCGGGCGCTGGGCGTCAGTAAGAAAAGGGACTTTGTTCCTGCACTGGGAGCTGTGCTCCCGATTTGACTTCTGGAGTTAAACTCCTAAAAAGAGATTAATTTATGGAGTTGAACTCCAACAAATCTTGAATGGAGTTAAACTCCTAGAAATCTTTAGAAATGATCAAAATGGGGCCCTTTGTTTCTCTCTCCTTTGGTCCTGGATCTTTCCAAGATGGGGTTTTTGGAGATGGGTCTCCTTCTTCTTCCTCTCGGTTGGCCGGATCTTGGAGAAAGGGGGTGAGATTTAAAAATCTCCCCTTTTTGAGATCTGATGGAAGATTTGAGCTCCCCTTTGTGGGTTTTGTGGTGAAAAACTATTTTTGGAAAAGGAAGAGTAAAACTCTTGATTTAATTGAAAAGGGAAAGAAGGTTTAGAATCTTGAGGAGGGAGAAAGAGGCACAAAAACCCTCGAGTTTGAGAGAATGAAAAAGTTTTTCCTTTTATTTCATTATCATGTTGCCTTATATAGGCTTACAAATTTACATATAGCCCCTTGGGCTTTACAAAATGGAATTTGCCCATCCCATGCCTCATGTGCTCATTTATTTTGCACATGGGCCATGGGCTTTACAAAAATTTGGATTTATACCCATTCATGCATAAAAAATTACATCAAAATTATTTATTATATGTTTTTTTATTTCGGCATGGGGGAGACCGGCCGCGGGGCTCGACTTGGGCATAGGCCCACTTGACCAAGGCTTGGGCCCACCTGGCTTGGGGTTGACTTTGAATTTGACTTGGTCAACCGGGGTTTAATTTTTTACCCCAACTCTAGAGTCCTGCTCTCTGTGGATACGCCGCAAGTGGCTGGCACCGGGGCGGCCATCGGGGGAGAGAAGGTTGTGGAGGTAGAAGCCCCGGCCCCTAAGGACGGTGCCGAGCAAGGCGAGACCCGGGCGGAGCCCACAACATGAGCCTCTTCGCCTTGTGCATTTTTTGTTTTTCCTTTCTATTTTTCAATTTTTGTATGCCCCCGGGCACCTTTTGTAAGGCTGAGGAGCCCAGAGTACGTTGTAAAAATTTCTAGAGCCTGAATAAAGCTGTTTATTTTCCTCTACATGACTGTGTTTTCTGTATGAGTACTTCAGCTTATTAGTCTTTTCATCGAATCAAGTGTTAGGTCGTAGGTCGATGACCGGCTTTTCGGATGACGATTGGGCATTGAATGTAACTCGATTAATTGCCAAGTGTAGGAAGGTCGGTGCCCTCCCGCTCCCTATAGTCGAGGTGGCTATCATTCATTTAGGATGAGTCAAGTCTATTCCTCAGAGTCGGGTTGACGGCCATGTCTCTTAGCGTGATTTGAAAAACAGCCAAGTGGGAATTGCTCGGCCTTGATCGATTCCTAGACTTGTGTCTTCGTAAGGTAGGAAACTACTCCTCGGAGATTTAGCCGAGCAGGGAAGCTGCCCGGTGGCCTCGTTAGGAGGGCTTTAGATCCTTAGCTTCGATGGGTTGGAAGCTACTCGCTAGGGATGGACCGAGCAGGGAAACTGCTCGGTGGCCTCGTGATGAGGGCTTCGATCCTTAGCGTGGGTGGGTAGGAAACTACCCGCTAAGGATAGACCGGGCAGGGAAGCTGCTCGGTGGCCTCGTAATGAGGGCTTCGATCCTTGGCGTAGATGGGTAGGAATCTACCTGCTAGGGATGGACCGAGCAGGGAAACTGCTCGGAGGCCTTGTGATGAGGGCTTCGATCCTTAGCGTAGGTGGGTAGGGAACTACCCGCTAAGGATAGACCGGGAAGGGAAGCTGCTCGGTGGCCTCGTGATGAGGGCTTCGATCCTTGGCGTAGATGGGTAGGAATCTACCCGCTAGGGATGGACCGGGCAGGGAAGCTGCGCGGTAGCCTCGTGATGAGGGCTTCGATCCTTAGCGTTGATGGGTAGGAAACTACCCGCTAGGGATGGACCGGGCAGGGAAGCTGCTCGGCGGCCTCGCGAGGAGGGCTTTGATCCTTGGCGTAGATGGGTAGGAATCTACCCACCAGGGATAGATCGGGCAGGGAAATTGCTTGGTGGCCTCGTAATGAGAGCTTCAATCCTTAGCATAGATGGGTAGGAAACTATCCGCTAAGGATGGATCGGGCAGGGAATCTGCTCGGTGGCCTGATGATGAAGGCTTCGATTCTTGGCGTATATGGGTAGGAATCTACCCGCTAGAGATGGACCAAGCAGGGAAACTGCTCGATGGCCTCGTGATGAGGGCTTCGATCCTTAGCGTAGATGGGTAGGGGACTACCCGCCAGGGATGGACCGGGAAGGGAAGCTGCTCGATGGCCTAGTGATGAGGGCTTCGATCCTTGGCGTAGATGGGTAGGAATCTACCCGTCAGGGATGGACCGGGCAGGGAAGCTGCGCGGTGGCCTCGTGATGAGGGCTTCGATCCTTAGCGTTGATGGGTAGGAAACTACCCGCTAGGGATGGACCGGGCAGGGAAGCTGCTCGGCGGCCTCGCGAGGAGGGCTTTGATCCTTGGCGTAGATGGGTAGGAATCTACCCTCCAGGGATAGACCGGACAGGAAAATTGCTCGGTGGCCTCATGATGAGGGCTTCGATCCTTAGCGTAGATGGGTAGGAAACTATCCGCTAAGGATGGACCGGGCAGGGAAGCAGCTCGGTGGTCTCGTAATGAGGGCTTCGATTCTTGGCGTAGGTGGGTAGGAATCTACCAGCTAGGGATGGACCGAGCAGGGAAACTGCTCGATGGCCTCGTGATGAGGGCTTCGATCCTTAGCGTAGATGGGTAGGGAACTACCCGCCAGGGATGGACCGGGCAGGGAAGCTGCTCGATGGCCTCGTGATGAGGGCTTCGATCCTTGGCGTAAATGGGTAGGAATCTACCCGACAGGGATGGACCGGGCAGGGAAGCTGTGCGGTGGCCTCGTGATGAGGGATTCGATCCTTAACTTTGATAGATAGGAAACTACCCACTAGGGATGGACCGGGCAAGGAAGCTGCGCAGTGGCCTCATGATGAGGGCTTCGATCCTTAGCGTTGATGGGTAGGAAACTACCCGCTAGGGATGGACCGGGCAGGGAAGCTGCGCGGTGACCTCATGATGAGGGTTTCGATCCTTAGCGTTGATCGATAGGAAACTACCCGCTAGGGATGGACCGGGCATGGAAGCTGCTCAGTGGTCTCGTGATGAGGGCTTCGATCCTTAGCGTAGATGGGTAGGAAACTACCCACTAAGGATGGACCAGGCAGGGAAGCTGCTCGGTGGCCTCATGATGAGGACTTCGATCTTTGGCGTAGATGGGTAGGAATCTACCCGCTAGGGATGGACCGAGCAGGGAAACTGCTCGGTGGCCTTGTGATGAGGGCTTCGATCCTTAGCGTAGATGGGTAGGGAACCACCCGCCAGCGATGGACCAGGCAGGGAAGCTGCTCGGTGGCCTCATGATGAGGGCTTCGATCCTTGGCGTAGATAGGTAGGAATCTACCCGCCAGGGATGGACTGGGCAGAGAAGCTGTGCAGTGGCTTCGTGATGAGGGCTTCGATCCTTAGCGTTGATGGGTAGGAAACTATCCGCTAGGGATGAATCAGGCAGGGAAGCTGCTCGGCGGCCTCACGAGGAGGGCTTTGATCCTTGGCGTAGATGGGTAGGAATCTACCCGCCAGGGATAGACCGGGCAGGGAAGCTGCTCGGTGGCCTTGTGATGATGGCTTCGATCCTTAGCGTAAATGGGTAGGAAACTACCTGCTAAGGATGGACCGGGAAGGGAAGCTGCTCGGTGGCCTTACGAAAAGGGCTTTGTTGACTCCTATCCACCTTCGTGGGGTGTCGTTCAATCTTTTATGATCTGTAAAATCTGGAAGAGTGACTGTCGCAGATGACACGTGGCAGGAACGCACCGGTAAGGCATGATTTCTGAGATACGCTTTGTTCAATCTTCCATTGCCCGTAAAATCAAGGAGATTGACCGCTTAGGATCTCGGGACGATCGGCATGGTTGCCACGTGGTAGCTCCATATTGGGAAGTTCCCGCGATCCACTTCGCTGCGCGTCTAAATTTCGGCCTTTGGAGATTTTTGTTGAGGCTATAAATAGCGAAGGCATGGTTTCTTTTAGCCTCGTGTTTCTGAAGATGGCCGGGTGTTAGTGTGTGCTCATCAGGGAGATTATTTCTCGCGACGATGTGTACCTCTATTACGTCGATCGCTCCGAACAGACGTATGAGACGGTGGTAGACCGCGTGGAGGGCCACTTTGGGCGCCTTCTTCCCCGGCGATCTCCACTCCTCCAAGTGCTCATTTATGCGATCTGGAGGAGGTCACTGGGTCTGCACAATGCCCTGTCCCCGCAGCTGAGGGGTGAGGCGATCGAGAAGTTACATTCGCTCTACCACCTCGGCCTGATCTCAAAGAGCAGACGGGACCGATCGGAAGGCCTTCTTCTGGAGTGTCTCCAGAAGAGACTGATCGTCGCTTCTTGCCCAGCGGTAGGGGTTGCCGGCGCTTCCGTGGCAGCTAGGGTCAGCGGGCAACGCCAGAGGGAGCGGACCGAGGAATCTCAGGCCCGGCTGTGGGAGATCTCCTCAGGTACCACGAACAATGCTTCCTTGATCCCTAGCCCCCTTTGCTGTAATTTTTGTAAGGCTGAGGAGCCTACAATACCTTTTAGTGAATAAAATTCTTCTTTTCTGATGTGTTTTGTCTTCTTTTATCTCTTAGCACTTTTTATATATTTTCTTAAAACGAATCTAGGAATCTCGGAACCGAGGAATAAGAAAATGTATTGAAGAAGCCTCTTCTAATTCAGGAGACTTAATAATAATAGGAAAAAATTACATCACTTCGAAAAGAAGCAAAATACATTCATTTGAACAATTTGATCTTCTCAGCGTTGAAAGCCCGAAGAAACTTATGACCTCCGGCGTCTTGTAATCGATATGCTCCACCGGGCAATGCTTCTACTACGAGGAATGGACCGTCCTACTTCGGCTAGAATTTCTGTAGCCTTGCCTGATCTACGAACTCCTTCGTAAGACGAGATCTCCTGCCCTGAAGGCCCGATGTCTAACTCGAGCGTTGTGATAGCGTGCGGTTTGTTGTTGATAGGCGGCTGCTCGGATTTGCGCTCGATCACGTTTCTCCAATAAGATGTCCTAGTTGGTCTTTAGCGCCGAGGTGTTAGCTTCATCGTTGAAGTGTTCGACTTGGTAATTGGGCAATCCGATCTCCGTCGGGACCGTTGCTTCGGTACCGTAGCAGAGACTGAAGGGGGTTTCTCCTGCGGGTGTTTTCTTTGATGTACATAATGCCCACAGTACCTGTGGCAGTTCCTCGACCCAGCTGCCTTGTCTTCCTTATAAACGGGTTCTAAGACTGCGGATAACTCCTCGGTTTGCTACCTCGGCCTGTCCAATGCATTGCGGGTGCGCGACCGCGGCGAACTTCATAAGTATGTGGTATTCACTGCAAAATTCTTTGACTTTGTCGTTCTCGAAATTGGTCCCGTGGTCGGTAACGATACACCTCGGGATCCCAAATCAGGAGATGATGTTTTTCTGCAGGAACTTTATTGTGGAGGCGGCGTCTGGCTTTCTGATGGGGACGGCCTCTATCCACTTCGTGAAGTAGTCTACCATGACGAGGATGTACTTGTGCCCGCCGGTGCCGGTGGGGAGCTGGCCCACCATGTCCATCCCCCATTGTGCGAACGGCCAAGGGGAACTGAGAGGCATTAGCTTGGTTGCGGGGAGACGAGATATGTTGCCGTGGAGTTGGCAGCTTTTGCATCTCCTGACGAGTTTCTCGGCATCCTGGTATATCCTCGGCCAATAATACCCTTGGAGTAGCGTCTTCTGGACCAGGGTGTGGGCCCCTTGATGTGCCCCCTCGACCCCTTCATGCATCTCTCGAAGAACATACTCGGCTTCGTGGGGGTCGACGCATCGGAGTAAGGGCTACGTGTAGGACTTCTTGTAAAGATTTCCATTACTTCAGATAAAATGGTGAGATTTCACTCGTAGGCGGCAAGCCTCTCCTCGGTCTTCCGGAAGTGTACCGTCTTTTAGGAACTCTATGAGGGGTTTTCTCCAATCTTGTCTCCCCCCTCCCGAGTCGTGTATACTTAGAGCGTTACTTCTCCATCTTCCACGCTGGACCGTGGCAAAACTTCGAAAAGGATGTTCCTCTTATGGTTGGCCATATAGGAAGCGACGAGCTTGCTTAAAGCGTCAGCTTGGGTGTTCAGGTTCCGGGGAATCTGCTCCACCTATACTTCATCGAAATTTTTGTGAATTCTTTTTACCTCAGCTAGGTACTTTATCATAAGGGGTTCCCGAGCCTCAAAACGTTCGGTCACCTGGCTGACGACCAGGGCGGAAGGGCTGCTGATTCGGATCGTCTTCAGCCCTACCCCAGAGGCGATTCGCAATCCTGCTAACAAAGGCTCGTATTCTGCAGTGTTGTTTGACGCTTTAAACCCGAGCTTTACAGAGTATTCCATCTATCCCGTCCGGGCCTCGGATGATCAGGCCAGCCCCGCTCCCTTCCTCGGTAGAGGATCCATCGACGTAGAGAACCCAATCGGGGACGGAGTCGGGTACTTCCTCGACCGAGGATCGGAGACCGCCGTCCCGTGTTGCCGCTTCTTCTTTAGTGGGAATAGTACATTCGACCACGAAGTCAGATAGGACCTGAGCTTTGATGGCTTGTCGGGGGCGGTATTTGATGTCGAATTGGGATAATTCCCACCTCCATTTTTCTAAACGACCTGATGACTCGGGGAGGCGAGAATTGTCCCTATAGGTCGCTCGGTGAAGACGAAGATGGTGTGCGCCTGGAAGTAGTGCCAGAGTTTTCTTGAGGCAGCGACAAGAGCCAAGACTATCTTTTCTATGGCCGGGTATCTTGTTTCCGCATCTTTGAAGACATGGCTCATGTAGTAAACCGGCTTCTGTACACCTTCGGCTTCTCTGACCAGCACTAATCCCGCTGCATGGTTGGAGACCGCAAGGTACAGTAACAGCTCGTCTCCTTCGACTGGTCGGGTGAGCAGTGGGGGAGTCGTCAGGTGCGCTTTGAGTTGTTCGAAAGCGCTTTGAGTTATTCGAAAGCGATTTGACATTCCTCCGACCATTCGAACTTGGGGATCTTTCTTAAGGCTTTGAAGAACAGGAGGCACTTCTCTTCAGATCTTGACATGAAGCGACTCAGAGCTGCTACTCTCCCTGTGAGACGCATGATCTCAACGTTGCTCTTTGGTGTGGCCATGTTGAGAATGGCGTTGATCTTTTCTGGGTTCGCTTCGATTCCTCGGTGGGTAACCATGAACCCGAGGAATTTCCTGCTAGTGACCCCGAACACGCATTTTGTCGGGTTTAGCTTCATTTTATACTTGCAGAGGATGTCGAATGTCTCGTCAAGATCTTCGGTATGTTTGCCCGATGAGGTTGATTTGACGAGCATGTCGTCGACATAGACCTCCATGTTCCTCCCGATCCATGGTTTGAACAGTTTGTTTACTAGGCGTTGATAGGTAGCCCCAGCATTCTTGAGACCGGAGGGTATCACTTTGTAGCAGTATACCCCCTGATTCGTGGTGAACGCGGTGAGTTCTTCATCCGCCGGGTTCATCCGGATCTGATTGTAGCTGGAAAAAGCATCCATGAAGCTCAGCAACTCGTGGCCGGACGAGCTGTCCACTAGCCGGTCAATCTGAGGGAGGGGATAGTTGTCTTTCGGGCAGACCTTATTCAGATCTGTGAAGTCGACGCACATGCTCCATTTCCCGTTCTCCTTTTTAACCATAACCACATTCGCTAGCCAATCCGAATAGTCAATATTTCTAATGAAATTGGCCGCGAGCAATCTATCGACCTTGTCCTCAATCGCCTTTTGCTTGATTGACGTGAAACTTCGCTTCTTTTGTCGGACGGTCCAGGTCTTCGGGTCGACTCCGAGCTTATGCGAGATTACCTTAGGGTCGATCCCGGGCATGTCTGCTGGTGTCCAGAAGAACATGTCCACGTTTCCTCGGAGAAAGCGGATCAAGTCTTCGCCACGGTCTCCTGTCAAAAGAGACCCGATTTGAACTGTACGCCCATCGACCCCTTCGACGAGGGGGACATCAGCCAGCGCTTCTACCGTGGCTCCTCGGATTTCTTTCTGTTCGTCACACGTATCCAGAGACCCCTGGAAATCGCTTGTGTCTTCAAAGTCATCGGTCTGCCCTCCGATGGAGATTGTCGAGGTAAAGCAAATCTTGGTGATCCGCTGGTTCTCGTAGGCCCGGCCTATCCCTTCTTGGTCTAACGAAAATTTGGCCGTAAGGTGGCAGGTCGAGATTTGAGCCTGGAGGGCGTTTAATGTCGGGTGTCCCAAGAGAATGTTATAGGAAGGAGGGATTTTGGCGACGATGAATTCCACTGGCACAGTCCCTGTACGGCCCGTTTCCCCAATGTTGAGGAAAATGGTGACCACTTCCTCGGCCGGGATGGAGTGGTTGGTAAACCCTGAGAGGACATGAGACGTGGGCCGTAGATCGGACGGTCTCAGGCCCATATACTGGAAGCAGTCATAAAAGAGAATTTCTACCGAGCTTCCGGAATCGACCAGTATCCTTTGAACCTCATAACGGCGGACCCGTGCCGTTATTACGAGTGGGTCATTGTGAGGCAAGGATATGCCGTGGAGGTCTTCATCGGTGAAGATGATTGGCTCAGCGATTCTGCTCTTCTTCTGGGGCAGATTGTTTGTACCCTCGACGGGTAGGAGGCAGTGGTTCTCGGATGATCCCCTAGCTTCCGAGGTAACGACCATGATTTGACCGATCGTTAATTCCCCGGGAGGGGGCTGGTTCCCCTGCTCCCGGTCTGCCTGGTGCTTGTCCCGCAGGTACTTCGCTAGGTGGCCAGAGCGGATTAACTCCTCGATGTAGTCACAGAGTTGTTTGCAGTTTTCGGTAGGATGGCCCTGCGACCTATGGAAGGCGCAATACGGGCCCCGGATACGCTTAGCCACTCTATGGGAGACCGGTAGGAGCTTGAAGAATCTTTCGCCCTGGCCTCCTCCAGTAGCTCAGTCAGGGAGATGTTGAGAGAAGTGTACTCCTGAAACTTCGGGGAGTACGGCTTTGGTCGGATGACCCTCTTATTCTCTTCTCTGTCCTTCTACTTTTGGTTGGCTTGGTCGCCCCGGGGCAGGTTGGCGTTCACCTCCGACTCGAGTTAGATCTTTCGTTCAGTCCAAGCTTTTACCATCGGGCATGGGCTTAGGTTGCGCTAATGCAAAAGAGCGGAGCCACTCTTTATGCCTAAGAGCCGACCTTAGGGCGGCGATGACAGTTTCATCCCGGTGCTCGGGAACCTCGAGAAGAGCGTTGTAGAAGCGAGTGACGTATCCCTTAAAGGATTCCTTGTGTAATACCCAGTCCCGTTTTATACGAAAATGCCAGTATTTAAATAAAATGGTAGTACAATTAGTTTACCCATTTTAATTTCTTCTTGGTATTCTAATTATTTTGTTTTCCTACAAACCCAACCAAAAGCCCAAGCCTAACAACCCAAAACCCTCCACTTCAAACAACAAATATTTTTCTTCATTTCAAAATTCAAAAAAAAGATATCCTCATCAATTTCAAATAAATTCCCTTAAATCCTAATAACTATTGAAATTAAATCCCCAATTAAAACCCAAGTTATTACATAATAATCCCCCCCCCCCACGTTCTTACACACTCTCTCTCTCTCTCTACTGAATAAATCTCTCTCTCTCTCCACTGAATAAATTTCTCTCTCCCCTCTCACTTACACCCACATACACCTCTCCCTCTCTCCTCCATCATCTACTTTTTCTTTCTTTCCCGCCTTCACGAAGCTCGAACCCACGCCTGCGCTCGTCGCCGCCTTCACCTCGCCGACCCTCGACCTCGCCGCATCCCCGTCGTCACCTCCTTCTTCCTCATCACCCCTCCTCCCAACACCACAACCACTGCCGCCATCACCCGACGCTCGCAACTCATGCCTGCACCCATCGCCTCACCTCCTCGCCATCGTCGCTACCCCACCGCCTAACCCACGTCCTCGACCTCCTCACCTCGCCTCTCAACCCTGACGACGAACCCCTGCACCGTGCAACCCACAGCCCGACAGCCGACGAGAACCCCCTCACGACCTCTTCTCGCCGTCGCCCCATGCCGCCGACCACCCTCGTCGGCTTCATCTCATCACCATCACCGTCTCTCCCTATCCTTCTTCTCCACCGAGCTCAACCCCGACTCCACCAACGTCGACCGCAGCCGCCTCGCCAGCAATCCGGCATAGCCCCACCTTCGTCCGAGCTCCCCACCTCATCGGAGCCGTCTCTGGACCATCGACGACCTTGCCAGCGGCACACCGTGCTCATCTTCGCCGCCACCATTGCATCGCTTGACCCTAGCCGCTGCCGAGCCGTCGAACCCAAGTTCGAGCCGAGATCGAGTTTACCGTATCGTGCCTAGTCGCGCTTGCGTCGTGATCGCGCCGTTGCCGCTGCCATAGCCGTAGTTCACCACTGTGCCGCGTCGCTGCCGTATCATCATCGATACGTCGTCAGGCAAGTTTAAATACTTGCTACATGCTATTATATATTCATTTCGATTGCGATTCAACATTATTATAAATGTTCGATGCAAACCATAATATGAAAATCCCCTTAAAATAACGGAAATTAAACATAACAGATGGCCCGAGTGATAACGAATACTGTGTTAAGATTTGGCTTGAAAATACGGATTTTAACAACGTGATATGTCATCCCCATTTAGATCCGTCGAATCTGGAATTTCCGTACCTGAATTTTGTGAAAATCATAGTTAATTGGTTACACACCGGAATGTTACGTTCGAGGGCTCATATAGAATATGACTCGACGACCTAGAACCCCATATAATCTAAAATCTGTTTCTATTTTAAAAAGGTGATGGAAACTGGTCGGGAGTACGGATTTGGACTGCAGTCCAGAGCAGCACTGATCGCCAACACTCAATTAGAAATGCTTTTATGTCTCTGTGTAAAAATGGTATTATGCGGAACCCTATACCGTAGTGAATATAAATCTGTTAGCTAACTATTGAAAGCAGTTTCATTCGCTTTTATCATCGTTTTCTATTTTAATCATATTTTAAACCATCTGTACATACTGCAGTCCTAAGCAGGGACAGAACGTACATCCCGATCTTAAATAATGTGTAACTCCGAGCACACAGTGGATATTGTCAATCCGTCTGGTGCTTTGGAAACATAACTGATAAAACTAAATATTGTTCAACTATAGAGTCGCCTGATTTTGATCCCAACAGGGCGAAAACTGTGTTACGAAATGGACTTTCAGTTCAGGAACTGAATTTCCAGCAGAGAACACTTAAAAAGAAATGACCGTAATTTGCGAACCCGAAACCCGATTGACTTGAAACCAATTTCGTTGGACTGCCGAATGAATTTAATTATTATCGATTTTGCATTATTTTACTTAATTCTGAACGTATGATTTAATGTGATTTTTTATAAGTTCATGAGACGCATAGTGACTTGTATTGCATATAAACTGTTTAGTGGCATGATTCACAGTTTTACCCGACTGTAATACCTATAGTGTTAGTATGCGTCATTATTAATTTTCAGTGTATAATGCATTATCGAACGTGAATAGTATCGGTTTGGTTGTGTCAAGTACGCCAATGAAAAGTGAGTGATTCGTGATAATGAACAATACGGTGCACAGTGAATAAAACCGTGTTATTGATGTGTACTTGTACACAACTAGCTCATACTCATAGATAGTGAAACCTGGGAAAAAGGGAAAATCGAAGTGGAAAAGAAATTGTATTTAGCGAGGTCAGTGATTTAGAGGATGATCATTCGAACAACGACTCTTATATATTAGGTTGGACCTAGCGGTCCGGCTGACAGGGTTATGTCCCGGGTAACAGTGGGCCGTAGTCTCGGGTACGTACGAGACCCTCGTTAAACATGATCACTCATTTCCGCATCTCGATTTCAAAAGTGACTAGAGACCGATAGGGACACAGATCATACATTGCATCAGTTATTGACATATTGATTGCCTGCATTTATCATTTCTACCGTTATTATTTTATTTCCTTGTCTCTTTGTTATTATTATAATATGGCTATTGTGTCGCTCTGACGACCTGAGTATGCATGCTCAGTGATAGAGATGAATTCGTCTGATCTCGAGAAGACCGTGAAGATCCAGACCAGTGAACCAGTTACATTTTCTCCATTGATATCCCTGGTTAGTTGCCCTCTTGTTTACTTTCATTGCGTTCAGTTTTCCTCTATATCCGATAGTTTTAGTGATTGTATTCTCTTTATCCGTGTTGCATTTTACTGATTACCATATAATGCTAGAAGCCGGAATGTGACTACCGCAGGATTTTTCCTTGATCGTAGGAGCATGGCTGGCCTTATCACCCTCGTATTCCGTATTTTGGGAAGCGGGGCGTGACATGGTTTGATGTCGAGACCCGGTTCTTGCTTACAGAACAAAGTGCCACACGGAATAAAGTGCCACGCCAAGTGCCATGTTAAGTGGGCGGGGACCACCTCTTGAATCCGTGGGGGCCACCTCTTGAGTCCGTGGGACCCACTGTAGAACAATGGGGAATCTTCGGAATACATTTCGAAAGAGGGCAGATCTGTACTATAAATGGAATGATACCACTATTCAATACAGAGACGCCTTTTAAGTCAACCGGAACTACAGGAGATTGAGAACTCCGTAGTTAAGCGTGCTTGAGCCAGGGAAGTTCTGGGATGTGTGACCTCCTGGGAAGTGGCCCCTGGTCGGGTCCGGTTTGCCCCGAAGAACAAAACCGTACGGCTTCGGCCAGAGCGGACAATACTCTCTGTATTGGGTATGGGGACGTGACAGAATGGTATCAGAGCCGGTCCCTCAATAGTAGGTCTGTAGTTCGAGAACGAACCATTGTTCAAAGGTGGGGAGGATGTCGGGACCTGGTTCTTGCTTACGGAAAAAAGTGCCACACGGAACAAAGTGCCAAGCCAAGTGTCATGTTAAGTGGGCAGGGGCCACCTCTTGAATCCGTGGGGGCCACCTCTTGAGTCTGTTAGACCCACTGTAGAACAATGGGGAATTTTCGGAATACATTCCGAAAGAGGGCAGATCTGTACTATAAATGGAATGATACCACTCTTCAATACAGAGGCGCCTTTTAAGTGAACCGGCACTATTGGAGCTTGAGAACTCCGTAGTTAAGCGTGCTTGAGCCAGGGAAGTTCTAGGATGGGTGACCTCCTAGGAAGTGGCCCCTGGTCGGGTCCGGTTCGCCCCGAAGGACAAAACCGTGCGATTTCGGCCAGAGCGGACAATACTCTCTGTATTGGGTGTTGGGCATCACACCTTGTCCTCGCTCTTTATGGTGAAGAGGTAATCGACAGTCCGCTTCTGTCGTCTGTTTCCGACGAAGTGACCGAGGAACTGGGTGGCCAGCTCATCAAAGATAGAGATGGAGCGTGGCGTGAGTCCTCGGAACCAGTCCCGTCCAGCCCGGATGAGGGTGGCAGGAAATGCTCGGCATTGGGCAGCATCGGAGTTATCCTGGAAGCTCATGCCCGCCGTAAATGCGTCCAGATGGTCCTTTGGGTTGGATTTCCCGTCGAAGAGGGCCACCTTGGGCGGTTTGTTCCTGGACGAGACGTGCTCGGCCAGCAGTTCCTCCGTAAAGGGTTTTGTCAGCGAATCGGCGGAGTATCGGGCCCCTCCGCCGAACGCCTGGCCATCTTAGTGTATGCCCTCGATTTTTTTCTCGAGGGCTTCGAGGCGGTTGTGGTATCCCGAGAATTCGGCGCAGTTAGAGTAGTGGCCATTTCCGCTCCTGGTGTGCGCGATAATGCGGCTTCGATTCCACTCTATCAAATTTCTCAGATCCTCGGGCGACGTCCTTTTGGAGCAGCCTTGACGCGAGTTGTTTGCGTGGTCCCGGCGAGGGAGAGGGCGTCGGTCGTGCCTGGAAGCGGGCGAGCTGACCAACGTCTCCTCGGGTGGCGCAGGAACGCGATGGGCGTCACAGCGATGATCTCTTTCCCGGGATAGCGGCGTAGAGCCGTGCGGCACCCAGCGGGTCATTGAATCGATAGCTGCGTGGGAGCCACAGTTGTCAGAGTCGGCACGCCGTGTTCGGGGGCTTCGAGGGGAGTAATGTCACCCGCTCTTCTGCCGACGCCATGATCCCTGAAAGGGGGAGTGGCGATTTGGGTTCTAGGCCCGCCGCTTGAACGCGAATGAGCACGTCCACCTTTGACGTGAGTCTGTCGATCCGGATGGATAAGGCTACAATGGCATTGGGAGGAGGAAACGAGTCGCTCTCGCCTCCGTTGTGGGGGAGGCCACGACTCGTACTGGGATCGCCACGGTTCTCGGTCGCCATTAGATCGAAGACAGAGAATCAATGTTAATGATAGTGGCGTAGAGCCGTGCGGCACCCAGCGGGTCATTGAATCGATAGCTGCGTGGGAGCCACAGTTGTCAGAGTCGACACACCGTGTTCGGGGGCTTCGAGGGGAGTAATGTTACATGCTCTTCTGCCGACGCCATGATCCCTGGAAGGGGGAGCGGCGATTTGGGGGGCTAGGCCCGCCGCTTGAACGCGAATGAGCACGTCCACCATTGACATGAGTCTGTCGATCCGGACGGATAAGGCGACAATGGCATTGGGAGGAGGAGACGAGCCGCTCTCGCCTCCATTGTGGGGGAGTCCACGACTCGTACTGGGATCGCCACGGTTCTCGCTCGTCATTAGATCGAAGACAGAGAATCAACTTTAATGGGGAAAAAACGTGTTCGATTCCCACAGACGGCGCCAACTGATGGAGGTCTGATCTCTTTCAGTTGCTGTCCTCCGTCGATTTGTAGCGAGTGCTGTTGAATGGAAGAGATTTGATTTGAAGGTTATCTCCTTGGGCGTGTGGATCTCAATGGGTTGATTTTGAGTTGAAACCGAGTTACCTGCAGAGAATTCCCGTAGTGGGTGACCACTGTAGGACCCTCCGACGATCAAGTTAGCTGAGGAAAATGAGCAGAGTAGCGGCTTGTTGGATTAAAATTGCCTTACCTGAATCGTCTGAGAGAGGGGTTTTATAGGGGTCGCATGGAGCGAGCGGGTGCGAGATCTTCGCCTTCGGTTACGCCCCTGACGTTACGTCTGCGTGAGTGACGGGATCCACCATTAATGGCAGGATACGCTCGTTGATGGGGGATGTGCCAGCGTGGGATGCGGGACGTGGGGCGGTGGATATCTCGCTCTGGCGAGATACGCGGAGCCGTTGCGGAAGCGCAAAGGCATCGCATTCTCGTTTGTCCGAGAGAGCTGGGGAGGCTTAGCTCGGCGTGAGCTCGGAGACGAGCCGGGAGGCCGAGGAAGCTCAGCTCTGTAATAGCTCGGAGACGAGCATAGGTGGGTGGCGCCAGTTCGGCGGCTGGGTCGCTCTTCGGTAAGAGGTGGAGGGTAAGCTAAGAGACGGGCCGAAGAAGGTCATCAGTGCTCCAGACTGATTTTTCCTCGGCAGCCCCTAGGAGTCTAGTGAGCTGTCGCGGGTGAATGTCATTCGCCACGTGTCGTGATCTGAGAAATTCCCACTTATAGGTATCATCAGGAGGAATAGGGATTTTGCGACGGGGACGAAAGCGGAGGAAAGAACGATGTCGACGATGAGGGCGGAGAAGGAGGAGAAGGAGAGGAGAGGGGAGAGGAGGTGGGAGGAGAGGCGGATGGCCTCGAAGCGAAGGAAGAAGGGGTCGGAGGCGGCGGGGAATTGGGAGGGGTCGAGGTCGATCAAGGGGAGAGGAAGGAGAGAGATGGCGGAGGAGGAGAGGTGGAGGGACTCGGCGGTGGAGACGGTGGTCTCGGCGGCGATGAGGGTGACGCGGCAGCCGTGCGAGGATAGGGAGGCGACGAGGCGGGTGAAGGGGGCCACGTGTCCCATCCTGGCGGAGGGGAGGAGGGCGATGTGCGGCATCGGTGATCTTGAGGATCTTGAATTCGCCGACATTGGTTAATTTGGATCTGAGCCTTGGATGGATTTGGGGGGAAATTAATGATAAGGAGCAATTGAATGAGAGAGAGAGAGAGATGCAGAAGCAGAACACTATCACCATGCATTAGGTAAGCAGCAGTTGGAGAGCTAAAAAAAAGAGGTAGATGGAATATTTACTACTCCGTATATATATTTTAGACCAGCATTACAGGTTAATCCAGTCTTCTATTTTTCCATCTCATGACTGGTTGCAAATAGTCTGGCGTATGGAAAAAATTTGCATAAATACAAACGTGGCTTCTTTTTTTCTGTCGCAAATATTGTTTTCTTCTGCAATATCGTGATTGGATTATATTTCCCTTTTTGCTGGACTTGATTTTAGGATGGTAAATTGCACCGTCCGTTTTTTCTTTAGCTTAATTTAATCTTATATCCAACTCTTTTATGGTTAACTTCAGCTTGAAAAAATTTGGAATATAAATTTGGAGTGTGTTTTCTAAATATCATTCCATAGTCTGTATTGAAAAAGATACGTATTCGCAACAAAATAATAATAGGCTAACTAAGGCCGTTTGTCGAGTTAGATTTTGAGTAAAATCTGTCAAAAATTAGTAGAGTTAGCTAGCCAGCCTGCTGCGGTAATAAAAGAATGTACCGTTGTCAATCATTTATAGTTATTTTATCAGCAACCATCTTGTTGATTTAAATTTAGATTTAGATTACATTTAACTGTGTATAATTTACACAAAATATTCATATATTGCTAGAAGCTATTTACATTTAACAAAGAATTATCTACAATTATTATCTACTTTTTAATTTAAAATACATCCAACATAAGAAGCTATTTTTCAAAGTTTTTTTTACTGTAAACTCCCAATAGTTTTGGGCTATTTTAACAAAACTAACACTACCTTTGAAATAATCAAGAAACCGATAAATTTAACGGTGATATGCCAACACCGTCTGTGCCACATTGACAATTTTTTTTAAAAAACCCCAAAATACCCTTATTTAACCCTAATTTCAAAAAATTAAGAAATAAAACTAAAACCAAAACCCTAACCCTCATCCTCCACCTTCTCACCATCTCCGGCGATGGGCAACTCGCGGTCGACTCCACCACCGACTCTGGTCCCGCCCCCTACAACCACTACCGTCTTCTTCATCATTTCCTTCACCATCATTCATCTTCTTCATCATTTCCTTCACCATCATTCATCTTCTTGATCATCACAACCTTCATCATCGCCGCCGCCGCCGGCCACGGCTCCCCCCTTCCCTCCTCGACCCAACCCCCTAACCCCGAGCCCGACTCCCTGCCTCCTTCCCTAACCGCCCCTCACTCGCCCCCAGCCCCCTCGTTCCCTCGACTCCATCTTCATCCTCGTTATCGACTCCATCTTCATCTCCATCATCCAACATCAACCCATCATCATCATCTTTGGCTCCTCCTTCGACTCCTCCTTCCAAAAAAGAATTAATTATTTAATTATTATTTAATAATTACTAAAAATATAAAATGTATTATGAAAAGAGCAAAATGGTCATTTGACATGAACAGTAACGCTGACCATAAAATTATGGTAATTTCTTGATCGTTTTAAAGATAATGATAGTTTTGTTACAATATCTCAAATATGCTAGGAGTTTTCAGTAAATAAGTCTTTTACAAAAAAGATAACATTTCTAGCACGAGCTATTAAGGAGGACGCATCTCATAATGTCCAACCTGGTAACTCAACAATTATAAAGAAAAAAGAGGAAATACAAATAAGAATAAATGGTAGATTGATAAATATACCGATATTAATTATGTATACAAATATTAATTAAACAAGTTTGTCTCTACTATTATAACTTAGAACATAGAACTCAAAAGTTACGTGACCAGAAACCCTTGCTATTAGAAAATAATAGCATGGATGCTATTATGCGATCTTGGCCATGCATCACATATGCAAAGCATGCGCAATACGTCAATACCGAAAGCCTCCTGTTTTACATAAATCTCGACCGTTGATTTCGATTTTGGATGAATCTGGACATTGATTGTAATAATATGGGTTCTTTTAGAAGGATAATAGCATGGGCTCTGGATCCGTTACATACGTCTTTTCTTTTCTTTTTTCTCAAATAAAAATTATTTTCAAAAAATGAGAAAAAAACATCATTTTCGAAGAGCTTGAAAATTCCATCAAGTTTTCTTTCTCTTTCCATCACCACGGCTCTTGTCTCTCTTCCCAAAAGAAAGTACCCATGCATATTAGAATTTAAAGTGAAAAATTACCATGTTACATGATCTGTCATGTTCGTAGCAAGTGCTTAAAATCTAGTCATATTTATTTCTGTCCATTCATAGGAAACTTGTTTATTTCATAAGAGCCCAAAAATAGGAATCTCCATGTAAACGATACAATAATTACCACTCAATTAGTTAAAATGCGTATTAAATCAAAGCTCAAAAACTCAAAACTTAGCAATGAACTCATCCAACACCTTATAAGAACTCCCCCCAACCTCCAAAGCCTTCATACTCTCCTCTCTAGCTCCCTCACTCCTCATCAGCCCCTCGTTACACTCCATCACCTCCCTAACTCTCCTCGCAATCTCATCCCCACTCACAACCCCATCCTCAGCCTCCCAACGCCACTCCTCCATCCAAACCCCCACCCCGCTTCGTCTCACCACCTCCCCGTTGATTCTCTGATCCGCCCCCCTCGGCCACGCCATCACTTTCACTCCCGACATCATGGCCTCCATTAGCGAATTCCATCCGCAGTGGGTCAGGAACATGCCGATCGATTTGTGGGAGAGTATCTCTTCTTGCTCGACCCATCCGTTTATTATCATTGCTCTGTTTTTTACTCTTTCCGTGTATCCTTCTCCTAGGAGTTCTTCTAATCGTGTGTCGGTGTCCTCATCTCTGTCTACTTTCTTTGTCTTGATCACCCACAAGAACCTGTAGACCGCATCAAGCGGTCCATGCATGATGGTAAGTTTTAATCATTATACCGTCTCAAGCGGTCCATGCATATGTAAAATATCGTGTAGTAATGCTAATGATAGCTAGCTATTGAGTTGTCATTAGAAAATCTAAGCAAGAACCTGCATTGGCTCTTCTCCAATCCATCTCCCAGCTCCTTAATCTGCTCCGCCGTCATCGCCGTCCGACTCCCGAAACTCACGTAAACCACCGACCGCTGCGGCTGCCCATCCAGCCACGTCGCCAGCGTACCCTCCCCATCTCTCCTCCTGACAATCGGTCTCAACGGCCCGATCGCAAGCACGGGGCACAGATCCCTCACCACGCTCCCCTTATTAAGCTCCTTCAGCGTCTCCCCCTCCAGCGCATTGAACGTGTTCGCCAGAATGCCGTCCGCCATCGGAAAGCTCATCCCGTTCTCCACGAACTGATCATAGAAGAAATGGGCCGGGTTATGCAGGCCCGGCACGACGGAGGACCTGGGGACGGTCCAGAGCCCCGGGACGTCGACATCGCCGATGCGGTCTGAAGCGTTGTGTCTCAGATATGTGGGGAAGTATGCGTAGAAGGCGAGCATTGCAGCGGAGGTGGTGAAGAAGATGTAGCAGGGGAGGGATAGGGATAGGGATTTGGCGATCGGGACGAAGGCGGAGGAGAGGCCGATGTCGACGACGAGGGCGGAGAAGGAGGAGGAGGAGAGGATGGGGGAGAGGAGGTGGGAGGAGCGGCGTATGGCCTCGTAGCGGAGGTAGAAGGGGTCGGAGTCGGCGGGGAACTGGGAGGGGTCGAGGTCGATTAAGGGGAGGGGGAGGAGGGAGATGGAGGAGGGGAAGGAGGAGAGGAGATGGGAGAAATGGATGGACTCGGCGGAGGAGACGGTGGTCTCGGCGGCGATGAGGGTGACGCGGCAGCCGTGCGAGGAGAGGGCGGCGGCGAGGCGCGTGAAGGGTGCCACGTGGCCCATCCCTGCGGATGGGAGAAGGGCGATGTGCGGCGGTGATCTCTCCTCCGATCTCGAATTCGCCGACATTTTCGTTTTGGTGTTGTTAATGAATTGAAATTTTTAGTGGTTTTTTTTTGGGGGGGGGGCGGAGAAACGGGGTGGCGTGGGATAAAAATTGGAGGAAGATGCAGAGCATTTGGCAAAAGGTCCACAGACCGACGGCGGTCAAAGCTTGAATCGAGAACGCAAAAGCAAACACGGCTCTTTTTTCTGGCAAATATTCTTTTCTTCGCCGTTTAAATATATCTTTTTCACTCCGCACAAAGTTTGAATGTAGACGCAGTAATCTGTTTCACTCCGCACAAATCCCGTCACTAGCATAAAAAGATCGAACTTGAGATACCATGCTTAGGAGCTCGCTTGAGGCGATAAAAGTTCTTTTGCAGCTTACACACTATATTCTCCTTTCCCTTCACCTCGTATCCCGATGGTTGCATCATATAAATCTCCTCTTCCAAATCTCTATGAAAGAACACGGTCTTGACTTCTAACCGTTCTAAATGCAAATTCTTCACCGCCACAATACTAAGGATCATCCGAATAGATGTTATCTTTAAAAATCTCTTGATTGTCAATACCTTGTTTTTGTGTGTGTCTCTTGACTAACATCCGAATAGATGTTATAATTTTTTAGAAGATTTTTATTTTGGGGGAGAGGAATGAAAGGATTAGTGTTGGTGGATTTCTAGCTAGCTGTAATCTGTCTGGCTTGTGGGCAGCTTTCTTGCATGATGAGTGAGAAAAAAAGATGAAGTTTTTTTTCTTTTCAAAATTTATCAATTTAATTATATATTAATATATATGTTATTTTGCAAGAAATGAAGGGCTTGTTTGTGATTGTAGGTGGAGAGAAACATTGATTTGGTGTATGGAGGTGGAAGCATTGGACTGATGGGCCTTGTGTCTCAAGTTGTTCATGATGGAGGTCGCCATGTCTTGGGTTAATTCTCTCTCCTCTCTCTCCCACTCACTCATATTTTATTATTAGTTGTTATTTTATTTGTTTTTCCTGAAATGTGCTAAATGGAGAACTAGGCCATTTTTTTTGAAGTATAATTTTATAGATTTCTTTTTTATCATGATAAGGGCATGTTTTATCTCCAAACATGTCAACGCAACCGAATTTTCGCTGCTTCCACTGAATGAGTATAACGAACCGCTCAACTTCCCCCTAAAGACCACTGACGACCCTTTTGAAATCTTCCATTGAGAATTTCCAAACGTCGTAATAAACCCTTTGTTGTCATGCTGACTAGTGGAAAAGAAACCATGCTTTTCTTCAAATCTGGAATGTGACGAGTGTTCTTCAATTTAATTCGACCACCTCCTGATGGTTGTAACATGATCGTTCCCTTTCCAACGATCTTACATGGCTGACCATTCCCCACCGTCACATGTCCAAGATCCCATGAACATACTCACCGAAATGATGTCGGCCCGAACTGCAATAGAAAGATGTCCCCGAATTTAGGAACCAAGTATCCAGATTTGTGCTGTCGTTCATCGATAGACAAAGACCATGTTCCATTTTTTCTTGTGTAGCTACCACATTAGCTTCTTTTCCATCTGTCTTCACATCCGAGTTTTTCTTCAGGAGTTTACATTCGGATTTTCTGTGACCCATCTTTCCACAGTCGCATTGGATCTTCGCCTTTGATTTTCCTCGGCTCTTTAGACTTGCCCTTCTTCTTTTTCTCTCTTTCCATCGTTCTACCGCGATTCTCCACCGAAAGCGCGGAAGTTCCCGAACTCCCACTCCCAGCCTTTCTCCGCATCTCATTGTTTAATATGCAACTCACCCTATCACTAAATGTGAGTCCCCAAAATCGAGTTGCTAACCGTCATCACTAGGTTCTCCTAATTCTCCGGTAACGAACAGAGAAATTGAAGTGCTCGAATCTCGTCTTCAAAGACGATTTCCATCGATTCGAGTCAGCTCGTCCCGCCGTTGAACTCATTCAGATGCTCCATCGCCGAGCCGTTTACAACCATCTTCATGTTGAAAAGCTTTTTCATCAGGAATATTTTGTTTGATATAAAAGGCTTCTCATACAACTTCGCTAACGTCGTTATTAGCATCTTGGTTGTTTTCTCCTTCGAGATGTAAAGATCACATGCAGAGTCAACGGCAACCGAATTGTCGCCAGGGCTTTCCTATCTAGAAAATTCCACGTCTCATCGACCATTTTCTCGGGTTTTTCTCCAAGCAACGAAAGAAACGTGTCCTTTTGATATAAATAGTTCTCCATCTGCATGCGTCACCAACCAAAATTCTGACCATTAAACTTTTCAATTCTTATTTTATCCTCTGCCATCTTTCGTAAAAACTTGCACGTCACCCGTCAACTTTAGCAATGGTTAAAATAAAGATCAATGGATTTCCTGCAGCTAGCCATCTTCATGCTACATATGTTATAAGCTCACACATCAAAGTACCTGTAAACTACATATATGAGCTTGATATATATTAGCTTTTCTCTCTCGCAGATGGGATTGATGTACGGATGCCCTGTAGAGGATGTGATCAGTGGCCTCTCAATGCAATGCAAGGGATGAAAGTCCATTTATTACAATCCTCAACGAAAGGGCTTTATAGGCGTCGCTCCAACGACACTTGTGCAACACAAGAGATGATGGTCCGAGGGGGATTTGCAAATTTTCCTCTCCAAATACCGCCCCTTTATTTATGGGCATGGGAAGATAAAGCTCGGTCTTCAAATGGGTTACTCCACATATAAGGCTCAAATATTTTTTTTATAGTGATTTTTTGCCCAGTTGGACATAAAATTCTGGCTTTGATGCTACTCTCCCTCCAATGGATGCTAAAATATTCGTTGACTTGATTTGCAGATAGCTAACTTGTGGTTCATAGCGTTTGCATTCGTAATTGGAGCAAGTTATGTATAGAGCTTTGCCGAATCGCTTTATCATGGAGAAACACTAAAAGGATGCATGGTGGAATGAGCAAAGGATGTGGTTTTTCAAGAGGACAACTTCAAACCTTTTTGCTTTCATAGACTCTATCCTTAATTTGCTAGGCATTACAAAATCCGCATTTGTTATTACTGCAAAGGTGATTGACGAAGAGGTCGACTTAAAAAGGTACGAGCAAGAGATAATGGAGTTTGGCTCGTCTTCGGTGATGTTTATAATTCTCGCTACAATTGCGATGCTCAATCTTTTTTGCTTTGTGGGTGGAATTAAGAGAATGATAGCGGATGACGGAGTTCAATTTTTCGATACTATGTTCTTGCAAATTCTTATTTGCGGGTGTGTAGCTCTTATCGATGCACCTATACTTGGAGCATTGTTCTTTAGAAGTGATAGTGGTCGTTTGCCCGCTACTACGGCACTGGCTTCGGTTCTTCTGGTCGTGGTTGCGTACTTAATTCCTATATTGTAGGTTACAGATACTTTTTCATTTGATTTTGATGTTGCATGTTTCCAATCCTTACATGATTGTTGTTTATATAGGTATTGTAACGAGTTTAACATTGAGCAGTTGAGTGATTTAATCCTCATCAGAGTACGATTTTTAATTGAACATTGTGGTTGTAGAGTAGAAATGTTATGGCAATGACATTTATTTAAATTTGTTATTCCTTTTTTCCTTTTTGGTTGTGTCTCCATTTCAAAAATGTCAAGCTTGAATAATTATGAAATGGGACCATTGTTTGTGGGTGTTTGTGGGTTGTTATCACTGACTACTTATTTGCAGCCTACATTGAGTCGTAAATCCGACGGTGAAAAACATAGGAGGAGGAGATTCCCTCTCCTCCTATATGTATAAAGACGGAGAAAATCCGGTGCATTAAAACTAGTAATATTATAAGAACCCTTAGATAGTGCATCAAATGAGTTTAGCTCAGTAAGCTTCTTCCTTTCTTTGAGAAAAATCTCACATAACTTTTATCCCCAGTTAAATTTACCATCTCATTTTATCAGTTTTGCTTTACGATATTTCTTTTTCCATGATTATAATTCTTAGTTCCTACAGCTGATAACGTTTTATATGTTGGTATTTTCAGGTTTATCAATCATAATGAGCAAGGTATCAAATCTTTAACTCGGTATCGAAATTGGATGGTTACGTTTTGGATTGGAATTGACTATCTTGGCCATATAAGCAATTGGAAATATCGGATTTTATATCATTTGATAAAACAAAATTTAATTTATGATATTCTATATTTTGTATGTTAAAAGCAACTATAAACAGTTTGACAAGTTCTTTACCGATTAATTATGTATCACATACCAATGCACAATCGCTTAGTTGGTATGGAACTTCCCCTCTTGGTGAGGGTGTTGGGTTCGAATCCTGAGAGGGGAAGGAGCCATAAGTTAAAGCTTCCGGGGAAAATTCGTGGGCTCTCGGTTTGCCTCTCCGGATCTAAGGGTGGGCGCTTGCATGTTGAGTGCTTATGTGTGTTGGTGTCCTATGTGTTTGGGAGAGGCTTAGGGGCCAATTCAAAAATAAAAAATCATGTATCATATGACTATTATAATACCTGGTGTAAGAGGGGCCCATTGGGAAGATCCGAGATCGAGTCCGAGATCTCTCGGGTGGCTAATTTATTCCACCAATTATCTCATTTATAATACCTGGTGGTAAATATCTAAAAAATTGATATATTTTGAGGTTTATTAGTAATTAATGATGTCAAATAAACCCTGACTCAATAATGTATTATTTAACCCACAAATTCGTTGATTTTTTTTTGAAGGAATCCATTAATAGATTTATTACTAGAAACCTATTGATCAAATGTTAAACCCGCTATAATTCAGTGTCGGAAATCGGACAATTATATTTTGGATCGGAATCAATACCAAAACCCTACTAATCAAATGGTAAACCAGCTATTATTCAGCATCAGAAATCGGACGATTATATTTTGTATCGGAATCGACCATCTTGGATCAGAATCTGTCGGGATTTCAAACATTGGTCATGCCAAGGTTCAAGAACTCGGTTTCGGTTTCGGTTATTTCATCTTTAAAATTAGTTTTGGTAGATTTCAGTTAGTTTCGGTTTAAGTTTTGGTTTCGGTATCGGTGGTATAAATAAACTAAATAATGGCATAAATAATGGTTTCACTGTTTCATAACATGTAAAATTCAATAAGGACATTCAACATGCACGTGGCATAATGGTAAGGCGTCTGAATTAATTCGGAAAATTGTGGGTTCGAGTCCCAACGGGCATGCAAAATATATTGTTAAAAATTAAACCAATAATTGAATAACCAAATTAAACAAGAAACAACAACTTTTGATATTACAGAAAAAAATAAATTAAACTCACATAATTAAAAATTCACATTAGTTCAGCTACTTGGACATTAACAACAAAAGATTTGTCAATCCCAAATTTCTAACATCACCACCAAAAGCTGTTTCGAGCGGACTCATACGGATACGGGTCATTATCAGCGTTGTTACTATCCTCCTGATAGTACAATGGATAACAAAATGGTAATTAATCTGTTCCAAAAAAAGATGCCATCATGTTATCATATGGTGAAAGTGAATCTTGCTGTAAGTTTACATCCAGCCTATTTTGGTCACTTGAGTGCTCATTAGTTGATGATCCATAATTTGCGTATGAACCTGTGTAATCTCCAAGGTTATATAGATCATTAAAGCCGGCACTGTCAAACGGATCGTGCGACGAAAGCAATGCCTATGTGGATCATTAATAATCCCCCCTTGATGACGGCTTTTTCCATGTTTATATTGATAAACTCTATGAGGACCAGTATCGACTTCCAGATAGAATAATATTTAGTGGGAGGACGATAATCACTTGCACTTCCACCTACAGCGAGCCCCTGATTTGAACCGGCCGATGTGCTACTTTCCGCGGTTCTTAAAGATTTTTTCCGTTTATCCACCGTATGGGTTTGGCCCAGCTCTTCATTCTCTTCTCTTTTCTCATCCATCCAACTGTTTTCATCATCATCAAGCAATTGGCCTTCAGACTCTTCAATCCATTCAGCAAATGGATCATCCTCATGAAATATATAATCCAAGTCAATTACTTGCTCATGTTTTTGTTTTCGTTTGATATGTCTTTCTCTTAATCTCATGTTGTAATGGACATATACCAACTTCTTATGATTAGTCATCTTTAGTCTATTTCTAATTTTTGTATGAATTAATTCAAAAGCTGTCCAATTTCTTTTACAATTTGAGGATGAAGTCGTCTGCCTTAAAATACGTCTTGCTAAACGCGTGAGATTTAGAGTTGCTCCTCTGGCAAGTATAGATCACCATTCAGCTGGATTAGTTTCTTGAGAAGCAATTTTTGCTTTCATAGTAGCGAAAACACCTGATTTCAATATGTATTGCTCCACCTGCATTAATTAATGCTTATTAGGTATACAAATAATGCTAATCTTTATGACCCACACATACACACCTCCATTGAAATAGATATTTGCCTAGATTTGTCTGGTATTCTGTCAACTACAGATTTAAAGCCTGTCAATACCTCCTCAACATTTTCTATACCGCGGGTGTAATGAAAGCGAGGATTCAAAAAAAAACTGCAATTTGATGATATTGATAGTAATTTGCTTAAGAATATTAAATTAAAAATATCGAAATTGTCAGTTTGAATTGACCTGCTGCATGAAGATTTTGATGGAGTTGTCTTTCCCAACGATTATCAATTATTCTCCACCATTTTCTGTAGCCGTTTCCGACATTTTTTTTTATTGCTTCCTTTGCCCGATCCATTGCCTCATAAAGAAAACCCATTTCAGCTTTGTCATCTCTGTCAACCATTCTCAAAATCTTCACAAGCGATTCAAACATAACAATGATGGGAGCAATCTCTATCCAAAAGCTAGCGCTTTCGATAATCTTTTTTTACATTTTTGGCATTTTTTTTATATCTGGATCCGAGCTTGATTTGTTTATTTGTCCATTCACGTGTAGCGACTGTTCTTTTCAAACCCTCCTGATGTGTGTAAATAGAGTCCAACGAAAGAAAATTTGTTGCAAATCGTATTACGGTAGGCCGAAGTAGCCTTTTATTATTTATCTCTGCTCTCATTATTTTACGAGCCGAATCATGATTATATATAAAATTTGTCATTGTCTTACATTGCTCAATGATTGTTTTCACCTCATGCTCTTTTGCCATATCTTCGAACATAAGATCCATGCAACGTGCTACACATGGAGTCCAATACAAACTTTTTCTTTCTTCCATCAATAATCGATCAGCTACTTTATAATTTGCAACAATTATCGGTGACCACTTGCACTATTCTATACTCTTGGATTTCGCCAACCATGTCATTCATCAAATTAAATAAATAATCAGCCGTCTGATCGTGTTTTGTTGCATCAACAGATTTAAGAAAAATTGTTCCTTCAGTAGAATATACATGAAAATTTATAATTTTCATGTGATTTTGGGTGGTCCAATCGTCGCACATAAGAGTGCAACCAAACTCATCCCAATATTTATAATGCGATTCAACATAATTTTTCGTTTCTTCATGTTCTATAGCTAGATATGTGTTGGATATCTCCCATGCATGCATGTAGTTGGTGGCTTCACTCCACGGCCCACATCCATGATAGTATCTACCATAGTTTCGTAGTAGTGACTACCAGCAAAATTATATGGGATATGATTATAGAAAATAACTTTGAGAATGCTCTACCCATATGTTTTTTGGCATCTTTAATGCCTTTCATTACCGTTTTAATTGTCGATTGAATTTTACCACCCTTTTTCAGCATAGAAGGTCTACTTTTTGAATATTTTGATTATCATAATTGGACGGACTTAAGACACTTACAGATTTAGAACGACTGAACAATCCAGTACGAGATCCTTCTCTACGCTGCCTGCGAGGTCCACCCATCTATTATTCTATATATGATTCTTTACTGGCCTTCATCGCTTTTCTAATTTCGGTATGTTCTTCATTCTCGTCGTTATCGTCATCCGTATCTGATGGAGGCCTTGATCTCCTTCAGATGCCGTTCTCCATCGATCTGTCGCGAGTGTTACTGGACGATTGAGATTGAATTCAGAGGTTGCCTCCTTGAGTGTGTGGATCTCAATGGGTTGAGTTTGAGGTGGAAGCGGAGTGTAATACCCAGCCCTTTTTATACCAAAATCTGTATTTTGTAACTTTATGATTCTATTTACTTTATTTATAATTTTGTTTATTTTATTTATTTTATTTATAAATTTATTCTAAACACCATTTTCTTTTATCAATAAAACCCAAACCCTATTATATCCTATATTTTTCCTTACCCTCGGCCCATTCTTTTTAAATTAAACTAAATCCTTCTTTTCTTAAAACCCAACTCCTTCCCAAGCCCAGCAGCCCGTTCCCTCATAATTCTTTTATTTTATTTTTTGCAGCCGGCCCAGCCCACCTCATCCGAGCCCACTCCCTTTTTATTTTCATCCAATTTCCCTTTAAATCCCCGGCCCACCCGCTTCAGCCCGCACAGTTACACCCTACCCGACCCGTCTTCTTCATCTTCCCCAACGGCTATATCTTTCCCGTCCACGCCCACGGCTCCTTCGACCCGCCTCCTCCGCTCACGCCTGCGCTCACGACGCTAAC
Source organism: Agapanthus africanus (assembly GCA_030015575.1). Classification (NCBI taxonomy): domain Eukaryota; kingdom Viridiplantae; phylum Streptophyta; class Magnoliopsida; order Asparagales; family Amaryllidaceae; genus Agapanthus; species Agapanthus africanus. The sequence continues at coordinate 378,103,048 of CM057351.1, forward strand.
GCCAGCGACCACGTCGCCCGCGCTCCTCGCCTCCGCCGACGCCCACGCTCGCGCGCCGTTACCCTCGCGATCCCCTCGTTTCCTCTATCTCACTCTTTCTCTGTGTACCTCTCTCTTTTTCTCACTTCCTCTCTTTCTCCCCCTGCACCCACTAACCGACCCCTGCACACCGTTTCCCTCACCCGCTCCCCTCGCCGGAGCTCCGATCTCCATCATCTCTCCTCTCTACACCGAGCACCTCCACCGATCCCAACCCCCAACAGTGCACTTCCACCGTCGCTTCTCCTTCGCCACCGCCTCAACCCCTACAACCCACGTCTCCGACGAGAAACCCCCGCCTCACCGCCGTTCAACCCCCGCCGTCACCCATCATCATCATCATCACCGTCGCCATCATCACTCTATCTCACTCTCTGTCTCTCTCTCTGATCTCTCTCCCCCTCTCTCTTCCTCTGTCTATCTCTCTCTTCTCTCTCTCTCTCTGATCCCTCACTCTCTACCACTCTCTCTCTGTTCTCTCCCACTCTCTCTTCCTCTACAACTCTCTCTCTGTGTGTCTTTCTCATTCTCTCAAATCTCTCTCTTTCTCACTCTCTCTCTTCCTCTACTCTCTCCTTCTCTCTCTCTCTCTCTTTCTCTCTCTCTCTGATCACTCCCCCTCCCTTTCTCTATTCTCTCTCTCGTGATCCTCCTCACTTCCCGGGCTTCACAGCCGAGCCCCAACCACCAAGCCTGCGAGCCACTACTGCCATCACCGAAGCGTCGTTCGTCGCGCGTTCGTGACGTTACCGTCACCGTACATCCCCGAGACGTGTTCAGGAAAGTATTTTACTTGCTTACATGCTATATACTCAAGTTACAATCTTAGATTACTTATATCATAAAGTTACAATTTTAGATCAATTATGTGCCATTCCTGTTCGATGTGTGTTCCCAATGAAAATACTTGTCTATATTGACGGAACTGGATTGTTTATATTGGCCCTTGTGGTGATGAATATCTTGTATAAATTTCGTTGGAAAATATGATCGTTAATGACTACAACGACTACCCTCAAGTTTACCTGTAAATTTGGAAACTTCTTGTACCTGAAAACCGTTAAAATCACCATAAATTATATACATGCTGGAATCCTGCGTTCGAGGGCTCAAATCGAAGCCTACTCGACGAACTATAATCCTATGCAAGTCTCTGATTGTTTCTGTACTTAAACCGTGACAATATTTGGATCGAAATGTGGCTCTGGACTGCAGTCCAGAGCGACTCTATTTACTGTGTGCTGTCTTGCAATGAGCACCACTCTGTTTCCCTAACTCGTAGATTGCGGAACTCCACCGTTTATTATAGGTGAATCTGTTAGATAGACAACACAAGTGGTTTCATCCTATTTCGTTATCGTTTGTTATTTAATCTGTAATTTAATAGATGTGGACGTATAACAGTCCCAACAGAATTAGAATTGACATACTAGTATTGAACAGTGTATATCTCCTGACGTACAGACGCGATTGAAGATCCGTCTGTTGGGTTGAAAACCTTACTGAAAACTCTAGATTCCATTCAACTGTAGCGTCGCTAAAATCTGATCCCAACTGGGATTAAAATGCGTTGCGAAACGGATTTCTGATTCTGAAACCGGATTTCCAGCCGTGTACGCTTAAAAGGAAATGGCCATAACTAATGATCCTGAAACCCGATCGCCGTGAAACAAAATTCACTGGTTAGATAATTAATCATACTATTTATTCTCCTTTTATAGTTTCGCTAAACTGTATGCATGTTATTTATGATAAATATTGCAAGTGGTAGAATACTGATTTATAATATCTTAATCATGCTTTATATACCGTGTCCTCATCATATCATACTTATGTCATTGCATTGATAACGTAGTGATCATGTGTATTAACCAGCGTTAGGTATTAGTGATGATTGTGGCAAGTACGTTAGTGTTCGTGTATAAGTGAATAAGTGAAAGTGACACGTACTTGTACACAATCAGTGAACCTTATTATTCTATTGCATTGTCGACGTCTGTGGGACGCGTGTACGTGTGACTATAAGTGGTATGAGACACTTATGGAAGCTCTTGCACGGGTGTCACAGATAAGGCACCATACACTGCCATTTATCTTAAGTATTAGTCGGGACGTGCTTGATGGAGGCCCTGCCTCCAGTTCTCACGCAGACTTGTCACAGACCGATTGGTATTTAGGGTTATGGTTAGTGTTTGATGTAGATCACGGGGTGTGGAGTAGTTTGAGTATGAGTTCAACAGAATCTCGGGAGTCCCATGCCGGCTTATATATTTAGGGAGATATATAGAGATTTACAGGGTACATGATTATTACCGTGATTTACATGTTGGGCCCGTGGTCCCTTGCCTTTGGGTTCTACCCTTGGGTGGAGGACACTCGCGAGTGGTTGACTCTCACACTTGGACTGACGATAGGTTTAGTGACCTGTACAGTGAGACTTAGAGACTAATAGGGATGATAGCATCGATATACATACTTACTGTGTTGACATACGTGGCATATCACTCTACTGCTTTTACTGTTCCGCTGCATAGATTACTGCATGTTCATACCTATACCGTCATTGATTTACTGTTATATATATATCCATTATCACTGTTAGAATTGTCATATGATTTTATATATTTTATTGCTATTGTGTCGCTCTGACGACCTGAGTATGCATGCTCAGTGTGAGGAGAAGATTTAGCCTGGACCAGGACTAGACGTATATCACAGACACCTCGACTTGCTATCCAGAGTTATATTCGTTTGTTTCCCCTCAGGTCAGTTCTTTACATTGTTTCATACAGTTACTGCATTTCTCATTACCTGCGCATCATTTACTGTTTACCATGAAAAACTAGAAGCCGAAGTGTGACTACGGCAGGACATTTCCTTGACCGTAGGAGCATGGCTGGCCTTGTCAACCCCTCGTATTCCGTATTTTGGGAAGCGGGGCGTGACATGGTTTAGTTGGTATCAGAGCCAGGTTTTGCTTCGATTGGGATTGCAGTTTTCCGTGTAGAGCTTGATAATCTAAGACATCCCTCAGTCTAGATTGTAAACTTGATATCCTTGATCCGTATTCACATTGAGTGTTCTGCTATCCATTCGCTAGGGTTTCAGGTGACTTGGCAAAGTTTTGTGGTTGTAATTGTGAACTACATCACGGTTACACTACCATACTCTGTTTAAGTGACTTAGATTCATATAGTTGATTTTTCCACTTGTAATGAATTTAATCATATCTGATATTCTTGAATCTTTGTCCAATCCGTATTATATTTTGATTCTTATAGCTTGTGCCTTATATCATCTTCAAAATTATTGTTTCAGGATCATGTCTTCCAACGACTCTTCCTCTATCTCCACTCCCCAGAATCAGACCGTTGAGATTCTGAGTGTACTGCAAGGTTTGAAGGGAGCCCGGGAGTGAACAAACGACTTGTTAGCTGAAGGACTGAGAAGGCAAGTGAATCAGGCACCAGCGGGAGTTTCCAATCATAAAAGGATTCATGTTAGACGAGGAAAAGAGAAGAAGATGAAGCGCCAAATTGTTTTCTCGCGACAGAAGCAACAGAAGACCCAGTGTTGCGGGTACTTTAAGAGGCCAGGACATTTTCAGAGGGATTGTCGCCGCGCCCAAGGGAAATGTCTGATTTGCGGATCCAGCGAACATCTTATCAACGGTTGCCCAAAAAGGAAAGAGCTACAGGGAGGAGATTCGCCCACACTTCCCACTTCTGCCGAGTGATGATTATTGCGTAGTTCGAACTTCGAGGATAAAGCGGACCCAACATAGGATTCAACTCGCGTGACGAGAATGCAGCGATCTAGCAATCAAAGAAGAATTTTCATGTTTTCTAATTTCTTTAATAATGTTGTCATCCTCTTATAAATATTTCTTTCCGTTTGAAATCTTGTATCCGTCGAACTTTTAGTTGAATGAAATAAAAACTTTGAATCGTAATATATGTATCATTCTCTTGCTTTCTCCTTATTTATACTATTCATTATCACAGCATTTTAATCCTGATCTTTCAGTTCCTGCCACCGCATATTTTCCTATACTTCATACCCTGAGCTATTCTCTTGATGTATTCCACGGTCTAATCATGACTCCTTCTTTTCAGGCCATGGCCCACACCGGAGCAGCGCCGCATCTAAATGAGGATGCACAGTCATGCGTTTCCTTAGACCGCACACTGATGAGTTCTGATGATGAGATCAACGATCCCCAGGTCATTTTCGGAATCAGAGGAAGAAGGAGCAGCTGCCCCAGAGTTTGACATGATAAGCGATTCTGACGAAGAGGAAGAAGACCCTGAAGAGAACCCGATAGAAGAAGATCCCGAGGATGAACCGATGGAAGAAAATCCAGTGGAGGAAAATCCCATGGAAGAGAATCCAGAAGAAGAGAATCACGTGGAATCAGACCTCGATGAAGAAACTCCAGCCGAGGAAGAAGGACCAGAAGATCCAGACCCTGCCGTGGAAGAACTCCCAATGGCGATCCCTGTGAGGCGATATGGGAATGGACGCCCCTACCTGAGCGCGCGAGCCTACCGCAACCTGCTGAATCTCTACAACCGCGACTGACGGGATTTCTTTTAGATGTTGTTTTATCTGGCCAAATAAATCTGTGTATAGATTAGGGCCACATTTCGTTTTGAGAATGCTTTGTTTAAAATCTTCTGGAATGGAATAAATTGCTGAGTTCACTAATCTTTTGGATCTTCTTAGTTCACTTGCTGCTTGATTATTTCTTCTATACAATTATTTTTCCTACTGAGATCTGTCCACCCCTACTCCTTACATTGTCTTAACCCTCACTAAGATTAACCAGTACCGCACCCGATCTTTTAGAGGTCCACCTTCATCCTCCGTCTGTGCCTCGTTTGAGATCTTTCTGGGAGGAGAAAATTTTAATGAAATTTCCGAGTTCGCTAACCCTTCAAATTTTTTTATTCACATGATGTACCGACCAGTTTTTTTCCCCCTATACATCTTTCCCTTGTAGTCTTATGTTGCTCACCCTTACTTACTGGGCTGACCCGATCCAAATCTCTTCAACTTTCAGTCTAAAGCCGTCACACTCCGACCCTTGAATGAGCCACACTCCATTGTAATCCCTATCCTAGCTAACCCTATTCATATTTGTGTTTTCTCTGTCACCCAAACTATATTTAGGGACATTATTATTCGAAATTTGGTTTTTATTATTTTGTATTTACCGAAGAGTGCGTTTTATTGACTATCCCCGTTTTACGCATTTCAAGTGCTTCATTACTAACTTTCCCATTATTTTCAGTAGCGCAACCTTACACCGCGCATATTTTTGTTCCATGTTTCTTATTTTCGCTATATGAGTTTTCTACGTTATTTTAAAAACTATTTGATCGATACATTATCCTAAAATGTTTTAACCTACCGACAAATCTTTCACTACTTTATTATCATTACTTTATTTTCGGGTGTTGTGCTTATGTTTACTGATATAAACGATTGTGCCTTAGACTTATTATTTCTGCCGTGCTACCTTTGATATACTTATACGTGCACATATTTGAGTTTCGATTTTATCGAGTACGCCTCGAATATCATTGTTCGTTATTGTTGTTATTGTTATTCTCGTGTACATATAGGTTGCCTTTGTAGTGTTCCTGTCTTATACTTATTTAAACCTATATTTTTGTATGTTGTTCTTACATATATAAACCTTCAAATTTCTTCATCCGCCTATTTCAAGTAAATCATTATGTGTTAGTTTGCAATATAATAGCTTTCGCCTATATTTGTATTACTTATCGTTATTTTAAATTTTGAGGACGAAATTTTTATAAGGGTGGTATAATGTAATACCCAGCCCCTTTTATACTAAAATCTGTATTTTGTTACTTTATAATTCTATTTATTTTATTTATAATTTTATTTATTTTATTTATAATTTTATTTATTTTATTTATAAATTTATTCTAAACCCTATTTTCTTTTATCAATAAAATCCAAACCCTATTATATCCTATATTTTTCCTTACCCTCGGCCCATTCTTTTTAAATTAAACTAAATCCTTCTTTTCTTAAAACCCAACTCCTTCCCAAGCCCAGCAGCCCGTTCCCTCATAATTCTTTTATTTTATTTTTTGCAGCCGGCCCAGCCCACCTCATCCGAGCCCACTCCTTTTTTATTTTCATCCAATTTCCCTTTAAATCCCCGGCCCACCCGCTTCAGCCCGCACCGTTACACCCTACCCGACCCGCCTTCTTCATCTTCCCCAACGGCTATATCTTTCCCGCCCATGCCCACGGCTCCCTCGACCCGCCTCCTCTGCTCACGCCTGCACTCACGATGCTAACGCCAGCGACCACGTCGCCCGCGCTCCTCGCCTCCGCCGACGCCTACGCTCGCGCGCCGTTACCCTCGCGATCCCCTCGTTTCCTCTATCTCACTCTTTCTCTGTGTACCTCTCTCTTTTTCTCACTTCCTCTCTTTCTCCCCCTGCACCCACTAACCGACCCCTGCACACCGTTTCCCTCACCCGCTCCCCTCACCAGAGCTCCGACCTCCATCATCTCTCCTCTTTACACCGAGCACCTCCACCGAACCCAACCCCCAACAGTGCACTTCCACCGTCGCTTCTCCTTCGCCACCGCCTCAACCCCTACAACCCACGTCTCCGACGAGAAACCCCCGCCTCACCGCCGTTCAACCGCCGCCGCCGCCCATCATCATCATCATCACCGTCGCCATCATCACTCTATCTCGCTCTCTGTCTCTCTCTCTCTGATCTCTCTCCCCCTCTCTCTTCCTCTGTCTCTGTCTCTCTCTTTCCTCTCTCTCTCTCTGATCCCTCACTCTCTACCACTCTCTCTCTGTTCTCTCCCTCTCTCTCTTCCTCTATAACTCTCTCTCTGTGTCTTTCTCATTCTCTCAAATCTCTCTCTCTCTCTTTCTCACTCTCTCTCTTCCTCTACTCTCTCCTTCTCTCTCTCTCTCTCTCTCTCTCTCTCTCTCTGATCACTCCCCCTCCCTTTCTCTATTCTCTCTCTCGTGATCCTCCTCACTTCCCGAGCTTCACAGCCGAGCCCCAACCACCAAGCCTGTAAGCTACTGCTGCCATCACCGGAGCGCCGTTCGTCGCGCGTTCGTGACGTTACCGTTACCGTACATCCCCGAGACGTGTCCAGGAAAGTATTTTACTTGCTTACATGCTATATACTCAAGTTACAATCTTAGATTACTTATATCATAAAGTTACAATTTTAGATCAATTATGTGCCATCCCTGTTCGATGTATGTTCCCAATGAAAATACTTGTCTATATTGACGGAACTGGATTGTTTATATTGGCCCTTATGGTGATGAATATCTTGTATAAATTTCGTTGGAAAATATGATCGTTAATGACTACAACGACTACCCTCAAGTTTACCTGTAAATTTGGAAACTTCTTGTACCTGAAAACCGTTAAAATCACCATAAATTATATACATGCTGGAATCCTGAGTTCGAGGGCTCAAATCGAAGCCTACTCGACGAACTATAACCCTATGCAAGTCTCTGATTGTTTCTGTACTTAAACTGTGACAATATTTGGATCGGAGTGCGACTCTGGACTGCAGTCCAGAGCGACTCTATTTACTGTGTGCTGTCTCGCAATGAGCACCACTCTGTTTCCCTAACTCGTAGATTGCGGAACTCCACCGTTTATTATATGTGAATCTGTTAGCTAAACAACACAAGTGGTTTCATCCTGTTTCGTTATCGTTTGTTATTTAATCTGTAATTTAATAGATGTGGACGTATAACAGTCCCAACAGAATTAGAATTGACATACTAGTATTGAACAGAGTATATCTCCTGACGTACAGATGCGATTGAAGATCCGTCTATTGCGTTGAAAACCTTACTGAAAAATCTAGATTCCATTCAACTGTAGCGTCGCTAAAATCTGATCCCAACTGGGATTAAAATGCGTTGCGAAACGTATTTCTGATTCTGAAACCTGATTTCCAGCCGTGTACGCTTAAAAGGAAATGGCCATAACTAATTATCCTGAAACCTGATCGCCGTGAAACCAAATTCGCTGGTTATATAATTAATCATACTATTTATTCTCCTTTTATAGTTTCGCTAAACTGTATGCATGTTATTTATGATAAATATTGCAAGTGGTAGAATACTGATTTATAATATCTTAATCATGCTTTATATACCGTGTCCTCATCATATCATACTTATGTCATTGCATTGATAACGTAGTGATCATGTGTATTAACTAGTGTTAGGTATTAGTGATGATTGTGGCAAGTACGTTAGTGTTCGTGTATAAGTGAATAAGTGAAAGTGACACGTACTTTTACACAATCAGTGAACTTTATTATTCTATTGCATTGTCGACGTCTGTGGGAGGAGTGTACGTGTGACTATAAGTGGTATGGGACACTTATGGAAGCTCTTGCACGGGTGTCACAGATAAGACACCAGACACTGCCATTTATCTTAAGTATTAGTCGGGATGTGTTTGATGGAGGCCCTGCCTCCAGTTCTCGCGCAGACTTATCACAGACCGATTGGTATTTAGGGTTATGGTTAGCGTTTGATGTAGACCACGGGGTGTGGGGTAGTTTGAGTGTGAGTTCAACAGAATCTCGGGAGTCCCATGTCGGCTTATATATTTAGGGAGATATATGGAGATTTACAGGGTACATGATTATTACCGTGATTTACATGTTGGGCCCGTGGTCCCTTGCCCTTGGGTTCTACCCTTGGGTGGAGGACACTCGCGAGTGGTTGACTCTCACACTTGGACTGACGATAGGTTTAGTGACCTGTACAGTGAGACTTAGAGACTAATAGGGATGATAGCATCGATATACATACTTACTGTGTTGACATACGTGGCATATCACTCTACTGCTTTTACTGTTCCGCTGCATAGATTACTGCATGTTCATACCTATACCGTCATTGATTTACTGTTATATATATATATCCATTATCACTGTTAGAATTGTCATATGATTTTATATATTATATTGCTATTGTGTCGCTCTGACGACCTGAGTATGCATGCTCAGTGTGAGGAGAAGATTTAGCCTGGACCAGGACTAGACGTATATCACAGACACCTCGACTTGCTATCCAGAGTTATATTCGTTTGTTTCCCCTCAGGTCAGTTCTTTACATTGTTTCATTCAGTTACTGCATTTCTCATTACTTGTGCATCATTTACTGTTTACCATAAAAAACTAGAAGCCGAAGTGTGATTACGGCAGGACATTTCCTTGACCGTAGGAGCATGGCTGGCCTTGTCAACCCCTCGTATTCCGTATTTTGGGAAGCGGGGCGTGACACGGAGCTACCTGCAAAGAAGTCCCGGGATGGATGACTACCGTAGGACCCTCCGACGATCAAGTTAGCCGAGAAATTTGAGCACAGTAGTAGCTTATTGGGATCAAGTTGCCTTACCTGAGTTGTCTGAGAGAGGGGATTTATAGTGGTCGCATAGACCGAGCAGGCGCGAGATCTTCGCCTTCGGTTACGCCCCTGATGTTACGCGTGCGTGAATGACGGGATCCCTTCACTAATGACGGGATACACTCATTAATGGGGGGCGCACCGGTGTCACGCCCCATGTTTCCCCCAATCAGAGCAAAGCTCTATTCAAATTTCAAAATTTGAAATGAAGCAGCGCTTTATAGCAGCGCCAGCGCTGAGAGTCAAAGACTCTGAGGCAGCGCTCACGTGCAAAGCACATGAGCGTTAGCGCCAAGTGCACTGCACTCTAAGCAGCGCACCATGTGCAAAGCACGTAAGCGCTAGCGCCAAGAGCGCTACACTCTAAGCAGCGCACCACGTGCAAAGCACGAGAGCGCTAGCGCTGGAACTAAATGTTCCCCACCGTTGGATCAAAGATCCAATGAAGATGATAAATCATCAATTGACCAGAATAAAATTCTGTTAAGGAAACATTCCTCAGAATCTTTCCAAACAGGAAAGATTATGCTCTGAAAATCAGAGCACCGTTGGATCAATGATCCAATGGTGATTAAAAATCACTAAAATACAGAATAAATTCTGTATGGGAAAAATTTCCCAATCTTGTTAAAAACAAGAAGATTGTCTTCTGTAAATCAGAAGCCCTTGAATCAAAGATCCAATGGGGGAAACATCCCCAAATCAATTAGAGAAAAAATCTCCTTAACTGATTCAATAAATCAGCCTTCATTATATAAAGGACCCAAGACTTCAAGTCTTGCATAGAGAGGCCTTCCCATAAGCTTTCAAATCAAAAGAGAAAAAGAGAGAGGAACCCCCTCCCCCCCCCAAAAAAAACTTTGAGAAAGTTCAGAGAGAAAAGCAAGCTCTCGGCAGAAGAAGAATTTCTTCAAGGTAAAAAAAAACAGATCAAAACATTTCATCAAAAAAAGAACTTAGTTCTTTTGCCGGATCATAGATCTAGAGGACGAATTGTCTTTCACAAAGAGATCATAACATCTCATTATAAAAAGGAGGGAGAATAATTCAATTCTCTTAGGATCATAGATCCCTAAAAGCAAAACCTTTCACCAAAAACATAAGAGATTGAAATATCTCCTATAAAATAAGAACTTTGTTCTTAGATTCATGAGACAAAGTCTCTTATAAGAGAGAATTTAATTCTCAGGGAGCAGAGTCGCCTAAAAAGAGCCTTAGCGCTCCAAATTAAAAGAAGTGCTTCAGCGCTCCAAATCTAGCGCACAGCGCTGTAGAGCCTTAGCGCTCCAAATTTAAAAGAACCCTAGCGCTCTAATTAAAAGAAGCGCTTCAGCGCTCCAAATCTAGCGCACAGCGCTGCAGTGCCTTTAGCACTCCAAATTTAAAGAAGTGCTCTGCGCTCATTGACTGGCGCACAGAGCCAAGCGCGCCACGTGCTCCTCACGTGTACGCTATTTCATAAGAAGCGCTCTGCGCTCATTGACCAGCGCGCCGCGTGCTCCTCACGTGTGCGCTATTTCATAAGAAGCGCTCTGCGCTTATTTACTGGCGCGCAGCGCCAAGCGCGCCACGTGCTCCTCACGTATGCGCTACTTAACAGAAGCGCTCTGCGCTCATTGACTGGCGCTCAGCGCCAAACTCACCACGTGCTCCTCACGTGTGCGCTGAGAGAACAGAAACTGTTCTTTAAATAAAGCCACAGAGCTATAATGAATGCTCAGCACTCAATAAAAGACAAAAAGGCTGTCAGAACTCAAACCAATGCTCAGCATTGTTAAATGTTCAACATTTTAATGGGCCGAGCCCAAGTTGGCCACAGATCCCTAATTCAGATTAATTGATCACATATGCTCATAAATCTCTGATCTTAGTCCCAAAATGGACTACAGATCTCCCAACCAATATTGGTTCAAGAGTGCATCTCTTCACTCCTTTGATATATGTCGTTGTAATCCTTCAACGTCTTCAGAGAGGTGACGGGTCCCGACTACCAGACATTTTATGGACTGTGAGGTCCTTAAACTCATAGACTATGATGTCTTTAAACTTTACAGACTATGACGTATTTAAATTAGACTATGACGTCCTTAAACTTTACGGACTGTGGGGTCCTTAAACTCATGGACTATGATGTCCTTAAACTTTATGGATTGTGAGGTCCTTAAACTCATAGACTATGATATCTTTAAACTTTACAGACTATGATATTTCTAAACTCTATGGTCTATGATCTCCTTAAACCCACTGGACCGCAATGTCCCTAAACTAATACAATCGAGCCCAAACGCTCTTTTGTTGGATCTAAATGATCCTGTTAAGTTGATCTTAGTCTAAAATTAGACTAACGTATTCTTAACAAATGGTTAAGTTGATCTTAGTCTAAAATTAGACTAACGTATCCTTAACAAGCGTTTAAGTTGATCTTAGTCTCAAATGAGATTAACGATCCTTAAACCCAACCCAAAACCCAAATATAAGAAAATACGGATTTGAACTAATTCACGCCCTACGGGCGACAACACAAATTAGTCTCCGTAAACAATCCACGGGCAACCAAAAAACAAAACAAACACACACGACATGAAGTGACCATCTGGAGAAGGAGAAAGTGGTTACCGCGATGCGGTAGCGTAATTAACTGCTGGGGTTTGCGCCTGCAGGGAAGAGCGTCCCCACAATCAAAAACCCCTCACAATGAGGGGGAATCTGACGAAATCTGCTACATCGGCCGCATCCGTCTAAACCTCCGATACACTGTGCCATAAATCAATTTGGCATCTTCGGAGAGGTGGACGGATAAATCCAAATAGCATCTGCTCCTAAAATTCAGGCCAAACGTCCCAACGTCCCGGTCGCGTCTTTCGGCGGAGAACACCCCGCTTCCCGGTGTACGGTAAGGAGACGTGATAGGCCACGTGACGTATTTACTCAGAAGTAAACACGCTAAGCGTATCTAAGCAATATAAAGTAAAATATACACAAGAGACATGAATATAAACGAACAACAACTTTTATTTATTTAACAGTTCTTTACAAGTACAACTGGAAATGTAAATACAGGAATAGAAAGCAATGCCTAGATAATGGCATAACTGAAATGAAAAGTATATACAAGTGTCTATAGCTCTAGGTCGATGGCAAACTACTCCAAACCCTCAGTACTGGACTCGATCTCTAGTGAGTCGGATCCACTTGACAACATTCCAAAGAAAGAAGAAAAGGAATGTCGTCAGCGAACAATCGCTCGGTAAGTCCCAAAGAAAGAGAGAAGTAAAATAGACAGAAAAGAGAATATAACCGTATAATGTTATCTTTTGTTCTATTAACGCAGTTGTTTGTAACTTGGTACAGAATATACCAGCGTATACGAGAGGAGTCCCACTATTCTGGAGACTAAGGTATACGGAGCACAAGGAACCGTTAAGCCACGGTACAACAGCAATGGATATTCAGGTTAGGTGTATTAAAGTGACTGTCTCGTGCCACTTCTAACACATTCCGTACCAGTCTACCCCTTTAAAAAAAACCGTAATGTATTTTGTATTGATTATATTATTTTATAGATGGAAGACTTGCCGAAACCATGATATCATGTAAACAGAATGGATATAAATGGATAGTCATGTAATCAGAGTATATCCATGGTTCGGTTCAGTCGAGTCATGTTGATATAGATTGAATTCTGGTATAAACGGATTCATGTTGAAGTTATACTTGAATTGGATTCAAGTCAGATTGATTTCATATTAGACGGAGACTCTTTCTGAGTCAGACACTTTGAAAAGAAATTGAAGTCTTGAATTAGTTTTGATGTTATCGGTAACTGCTGCACATGGACGCAAGATTTGTGTTTTTTCCAAGACAATTACCGTATTGATAACACCGTTTTTAGGTTGTTTACCTTAGATAGGCAAGCACCCATATTCTCCGGCTCTCTGAGGCTCAAGAGAACTGGCCCCGCTTAAACCTATGTTTACTAGGATCCTTATTGTAAATTAATATAACTTTAGGGGGTTTTATGAAAAATAGTTTGATATATTTTTAAAATACACCTCAAGTATTTAATTATCGTCTTTAGAGTTTTCATAATTGTAATTTTTATAAACTGAAATATTCTAGTGGATATAACCTAGATTTCAATGTATATGGTATTTTAGTGTAATATTGAGATTGTATTGATTTAGAATGGTAGTTTCATAGAATTTGTGATTCTTTTGATTTAGAAAACATGGAATATATATATAATATATTTAAAGTAGATATTTTGATAATATTTATATATATCTAATATTTATAAAAATATAGAATTTATTTATTAAATAGAAATTATATTTTTCTTAAAAATTGCATTAAAAATTCCATCGAGATCGAATGCTCCTTATGGAGGTCTGCATCTCGCTCTATTAGGCCCAAGGATGTGCGATAACCCGCACCATCCCGATCGGGGTTCCCTAAAATGGGTTGTAGAGTCGCAATTGCACGGAATTAAATAACACACTTTTTTAAAAAACGGTTTTTTAATGTTCATGGTATTTAAATGTAAACTCGTATTTTTCCATAAACTAATATCCTAAGAGTTATCGTGCTATGTCAAAAATGTGTGTTGTGATGAGGTAGGTCATTACCTCGTGAGTTTTCTAAAGGTAATATAAGGGAATATGTTGAATTGTGTCGAAAGCAAAGTATATGTTATTTAACCGTAAAAATGCGATAAAAGTTGCATAATAAATTCTTTTGAGATGAAACTTATTCTAATGTGTTTGTTAATGATTACTAAACAATCTATTAAAAATTTGTAGGTTTGTTATTAAGGAAAAATTAGATTTTAAAGAAAAGATAATCGGAAGCCGGAATAACTCCGTTTCCGACGAGTTTTGAAAAGGAGAAGTTTGAGAATAGCAAAATAGGAGGGGAGAGGGGACTTACTGATTGCAATTAGAGAGAAGAGGTAGGGGGAGAGTTTGGGATCATCGGGGAGTCGTTTCATCGCCGGATTCTTCTTGAAACGTCGCCAGAACTTCGACCTTTGCTAACTCCACTTGTACAAATTTGGACTTAGAAATTTTAGAGAGTTTTTGTAATGGAATTCTGAATGAGTAGGGGTGAAATGTAGTGTGGTATATATAAGGAAAATTAGAATTTAGGGTAATGAAGAATGGAATTAAAATGTGCATTAAAAATGAATTAAAGAGATAAATTATCACTCTCTGGATGTTTTCAGAGTAAACAAACAACATGGGGGTAGTGGGGTAGGCAAAGGGGTTTAGGGGTAAAAATTTTGAGACATTAGACACGGGGGGGACCGGTGGCGCCGACCCCATTGATGATCTCGCCGGTCATCAAGAGGGTGGGTGTCACGCCCCGCTTCCCAATGTACGGGCAGAAGACGCGACGAGACCGCTACGTATTTACTCTGAAGTAAACACGCTAAGCGTATCTAAGCAATATAAGTAAAAATGCGCAAGAGACAAAGATAATAGATATAATTGAACAACAACTTTATTTATTCACATTCTTTTTACAATACATCTGAAAAGTAAATACATGGAATGAAAAGCAATGCATAAACAGTGGCATAACAGAAATGGAAAGTACTGAAATGAAATGTACAAGCAACTAGAGCTCCGGGTCAAAGGCTAGCTGATCCAAGTCCTCGCTGGTGGGCTCGATCTCCTGAAAGTTTGATCCACGTGAAAACATTCCAAAGAAGAAAGAGAGGGAATGTCGTCAGCGAACAATCGCTCGGTAAGTCCCAAAGATAAGGGAGAAGTAGAATAGATAGAGAGAGAGTGCGTAACTTTTAAACTTGTATTATATTGATATATTGTTGTATTTAGTGTTGACGCTGTTGTTTGTAGATTGGTACAGAAGAGGCCAGTGTATACGAGAGGAGTCTCACTAGACCAGAGACTACGGTATATAGAGTACAAGGCTCTGTGATAATACACAGAACAACGGCGATTGAATTCAGGTTAAGTGTCTTATGGTTGCAGTCTCGTACCACTTCTAACACCTTCCGTACCAATCTACCCCTTAAATCACGTGATGTCTTGATTGTATTGTTTGTATTGTATTATAGATTGTATAGATGGATGACTTGCCGAAACCATGATATCAATAAATGGATGTAACTGGAGAATCATGTAGATGGATGTATATCCATGGTTCGGTTTAGTCGATACAGATTTAATATATTGAACGGATTGATTATATGGATTCCTGGATTCATATTAAATTGTTATATATATACCTGAATCTCAAGTCAGATTGGTTATATCGAGACTCAGTCTGAGTCAGACAATTAGAAAAGAAATTGAAATCCTGAATTAAGTTTTGATATTATCGGTAACCGCTGCACATGGACGGCAGGATTTGTGTCTTTTTCAAAGACGATTACCATGTTGATAACACCGTTTGTTAAGTTTTCTACCTTAAATAGGAAAGCACCCATATCTCCGGCTCCCTGAGGCTCAAGAGACTGGTCCCGCTTAAACCTATGTTTACTAAGGTTTTTATTGTAATTTAGTATAACTTGAGGGGGTTTTATATAAAGATAATTTTGTATAATTTTCAAAATACCCCTCAAGTATTTTATTATCGTCTTTAAAGTTTTCATTGATGCATATTTTATCATTGTGACATTTCTAGTGAATAAAACATATTTTTCATAATATATTGTATTTATTTGTAAAGTATTGAACTTGTATGGAATTGCATGGTATTTTCATGTAAAGTGGTTCTTTTGATTTAGAAAAGTTGGAATATTTATATTATATCAAAAATTAGATATTTTGATGATATATATATATATATAAAATAATTTTAATTTATTATTTTTCTAGAAATCTCATTTTCTTAAGATATTTGTATTTTTAAATCTTTCGAGACCGTATGCTCTTTGCGGAGGTCTGCATCTCGCACTACTAAGCCTGAGGATTGCGATAATCCGCACCATCCTGAACGGGTTCCCCAAACTGGGTTGTAGCGGCACATTGCAAAGATTTGTTAAAAATACATATCTTGTAGAAAAAGGTTCTATAAGTTTGAGATAGTTTTGTATAAAATCGTATTTTCCCAAAACTATGTTCCCAAATATCATCGTGCTATGTTACATATGAGTATTGTGAGGAGGTAGGTCATTATCTCGTGAACTATCTAAAGGTATAGTAAGGGTAATGATGTTTTATGTCGAAACTAAACTATATGGTATTTTTCCGTAAAAGTGCTATAAAAATTGAAATATAAATTCTTTTGATATGAAACTTGTCAATATATTTTGTTAATGTTTAATGATCATGATGTGAGAGTTTGGTATTATTTTTTTTTAAAGAAAAATATGATTTTTAAGGAAAAACCAAATCGGAAGTCGGATTAACTTCACTTTCGTCGGGTTTTAGAATTCTAAGTTTTTAGAATAGTAAAGAGAAAGGGGAGAAGGGACTTACGGGATTAAAGCCAAGAGAAGAGGAACAGGAAGGTTGGGGAAGCACCGGTGCATCGTTTCGTCGCCGGTACTCCTCGTATCGTCGTCGGAAGTTCGCCGGGACTTTGCCCTTTTGCTAACTCCACTTGCACACAAAAAGTCTATGAAATTTTCTTGAGAGTTTGAACAGAGATTTGGAAGTGAGAAGGGGTGATTTTAGGTGTGGTATTTATAGGAAAAATTAGGGTTTAGGAATGTGAAAAGGTGTATTAAAAATGGATTAATTGTGTGTTTTAAATTGCTCTGTAAATATGCAGGGAATTTAAATAATGCAGGGTTAATGGGGGTAGTTCAAAGGTCACATGGGTTTAAAGAAATTAGGGTTTGGGCTGACTCAGGCCGGCGACGGCGGCCGATTCACCCGAGTCACCAGCCGAGTCGGGCCGAGTCAGGTTGCCACGTGTTCCCTGGTGCTTGGTCTTGACTCATGAACCAGTTTGTTTTATGTGTGACTCTTAGTTTTTACGAGTTATGCACGTGTAGACTCTTGGGCTTCTAAAAATATAAAAAGAAAACTAATTAAAAAATAATGTGGCTAATGGGATTTGAATTCTGATGTTTTAGTTCAACAGTGCAAGATCTTACCAATGAGTTACAAGCTCCTTCTTACTATTAAAAAACAAAACAAATTTATAACTTGTGCTCAGGCTCAATACCCCTTTCTGTATTTTTGGAAAAAATTCGTACAGAAAGTTTAAGGTTGTTACAGTGGGGGGCTCTAGATGCTTGCCACGTGTCTCTGTCTGTTGGTATATTTCAGTGCACATGTTTGTTTACTTTGTGACTTTTCATTTTATGTGCAGTGCACGTGCAAACATTTGATCTTCTAAAAGTTTAAAAGAAAAATCAACAAAAAATATATGTGGCTGATGGGATTCGAACACATGGGCTATGTCACAGCAGTGCAAGGCTTTACCAATGAGCTACAATTGCTTTCTTGCTTTTCAAAAGCAATTCAAATACTTATAGTGTACACATGATTGCAAATACTCCATTTGTAAATTAACTTTTAATCAAATTTTCTGTACACTGAAACAGAGTTGTTACATTCTACCCTCCTTACAAAAATTTCGTCCTCGAAATTTACACTTATTTTAAGGACTAGTTTACAAACAAATGAGGGTATCTTGCACGCATGCCGTCCTCACGTTCCCATGTTGATTCTCCTGGTGAGTCTTTTCTCCACATCATTCGAACCAAGTTTTTTTTCTTGTTCCAAAGTGACTTCACCTTTCTGTCCAGAATTTCAACAGGTTATTGCTCACAGGATAAGTTTGGCTGTACAGTGAGCTCGGAGGGATCAAGAATATGGCTGGGGTCACTCACATACCTTTTGAGTTGGGATATGTGGAATACATTATGCACTCCTTCCAATGAATGTGGAAGTGCCAAGCGATAAGCTACTTCTCCGACTCGTTCGAGTATGTCGAACGGTCTGTTGGGGTCGAAAATCGCACCTCGGTTGACCAAGTCAAAGTCAAGGTCAACCCCAAGCCAAGTGGGCCCAAGCCCAGATCAAGTAGGCCTATGCCCAAGTCGAGTCCGAACATGAAGCGGCCGGCCCCCCCTCCATGCCAAAATAAAAATCATGTAATAAATAATTTTGATGTAATTTCTTATGCATGAATGTAAGCAAAATGGGCACAAAGCCAAATTTTTGTAAATCCCATGGCTTATGTGCAAAAGAAATGAGCACATGAGGCATGCGATGGGCAAAATGCCATTTTGTAAAGCCCAAGGGGCTATATGTAAATGTGTAAGCCTATATAATGCAACATGATGATGAATAAAAAGAACTTTTCATTCTCTAAAAATTCTAGGGTTTTTTTGTCTCCTTCTCCTTCCTCATGGTTCTAAACCTTCTTCCCATTTTCAATTAAATCAAGAGTTTTACTCTTCCTTTTTCAAAACTAAATAGTTTTTCACCACAAAACCCACAAAGGGGAACTCAGATCTTCCATCAGATCACAAAAATAAGAGATTTTTAAAATCTCATACTTCTTGTTCTTTAAGATCCGGCCAATAGAGGAGGAAGGAGGAGATCCATCTCCAAAGACCCTATTTTGGGAAAGACCCAAGGCTCAGGGGAGAAGAAAGGGGTTTTCTTGAGCATTTACAAAGATATCTTGGAGTTTAACTCCATAAATTAAAGTTTCTGGGAGTTTAACTCCATAAAAAAAAGGAAGAAAGAAGAAGTCTTTCTTTCTAGGAGTTCAACTCCATAAGTCAAATCGAGAGCACAGCTCCTAGTGTAGAGACCAAGTCCCTTTTCCTGCTAACGCCCAGCGCCCGCGTGCCAGGCACGTGGGGCACTGGCGCCCAGCACCCGCGTTCCAGGCACGTGAGGCGCTGGCGCCCAGCTCCCGCGTGCCACACACGTGAGGCGCTGGCCCCACGCGTCATTTGGACACTTTTTCCCTTTCTTATATACATGTATATATGTATATATATGTATAGATACACACACACTCCACGACACTATCTCTGTTAGAAAAAAATTCTAATGGGGCGCTGCCCCGCACCCCGCAAGGGGGCAGCTAGCCCCTTTGAACCCCAACCCGCTATCCGGGTAGCGGGACCCCCGTAAAAAAACTCTACGGGCCCCCGATATATCCAAAACCCTTTCAAAACACAACACTGCACATTGAGTTCGCATGACCTGTTTGACCCGTCAATCGAAGGTTCTCTCGCTCCAAAGGCAAGGGATAATTAACAGCAGCTTAGTTCACGGCTGCCGAAGATTCGAATTCCCACAATCAATAAACCCCAGCCTACCCTAGGAAGGGGGAATCTGTAATGCGCCTGACAAGCGCGCGCATTCCCATCTCAATGGGGTGGCGAAAAACACCCTACAAATTCTGGCACGCCCGGTGGGACTTATCTTTCCTCCCATATTTCGGGTTAAGCATTCATGCGAACTCAATTAATATGCATATCAATTGCCTGTACTGAAATCATGCTTTTTTTTGCAGGTTAACGTTCACCAATTGCAATCTTCGGATGCAGCAAAGATGTCTCCAAGGATCAGCTCAGCTCCTGTCTCCTACACGATGAAGACAGACGCCAGGACGGTCCTCCCGGCAAGTCTCGAACGACGGTGGGAAGAACCGCTTCTACAATTTGGGTCTATTCTGTTTGTCTCGGCTAATTCCATCCCTGCACCTCAAGCTCCGGTAACCGACAAACCGGCCTCGAAAGGCAAGAGGCCAAATATGGTGGTTTCGAGGGCGCCCCAACCCAAACGCAAATCCGTTTCCGAATGACTCTCCATCGCTCCAGCTGGGGGCAAGGCCATCAATATCAACGAAGCAACGGGACATCTTGGGCAAGCTCCAACGGTACCCTCGACAACTGCTCGATCGGGTATCTTCTTTAAGCTCCCTATCAATCGACTCACAGTGGCTTCCCAGAAAACGGATGCCCGCCAAACCCTCAAAATCGAGAAGCTAAGACAGAAAAGGCTCAGATACAGAGCCAACAAAAGGGCTAGGGCTAATGCTAGGCTGAGTTTCATAAGGCTCCAAGAACGGGGTTACCCCGCCAAAGATAAAGAGACGGCTGGATATGTGGTCCACACTGTCTACATGGTCGGACATGAAGAAACGAACCCTCCTATGCTTCACAGCCATGGTGATGATATGGTGGACGCTACGCAACGTCGACTCGGTCTAAATGATGAAGAGCTCGCTCAGGCCGATAAGCAAAAAGAGCCCGAGGTTCCTGCGGAATTGAGCTCAGGCAATAAGGATGACCCGGTTGTGATATCCGGAACTACAGAACAAGCATTATTCCGATGGCTTCAGAGGCAGCTCCAGGACAGGGATGAGAAGTTAGCCAAGGTACAGTCTAAGGTCGACGAACTGGCAAATGTCGCGGCAGATCTCGCGACCCAAGTCGCCCGATTGCAACTACAGTAGAATCAAATTTTGGTTCATGAGCCAGGGATTGATACCCGGAGGCAGCCAACTGATACCCCCTTCAGCTTAAGAGCGGAGCGCCTTCGCGAAAAACGACCGCGATCAGCCTCCAGTCCCTCCAATACATACACCGAAGTGGAATAGCCTCTGAAAGAGAAACTGGATAAGGTCTATTACTTCAAATGGGACAAAGTCCACAAGATATTCAAGGACGCCCTAAGAAACGGTCCACAACTGCCAGAATCAAAGAGACCGCAAGAAGCGAATATGACCGACGACCCAAAATATTGCCCCTATCACAGAGTGACAAGCTATGCTATTGAGGACTGCTTCGTCTTTAAAGATTGGGTCGAAAAGAAATACAAGACGGGAGAGATAGAACTGTCTAAAGGCATGTTAGCAAACAGTCAAGCTACGACCGCCGATTTCATACAAATGGAGACCGAAGTCTTTCGGGAGCCTGATTCTCTCAGACATGTGCCATTATCTGAAAAGGGCGAACCAAAGACTGATCGGCCTTAAGGACCAGCATCAATAAGGGCATCTACTCTAATGGAGAGAAAGAAGAAGGTGTACTTCTTCAGGAGGGATGAGGTCCGCAATATATTCGAGGATGCCTTGAACAACGGTCTGCAACTGCCTATTCCGAAGAGGCCACATGAAATGAATATGACCGGCGATCCCATATACTGCCATATCATAGGTTGGCGAGTCATACCATTGAAGACTGCTGTGTTTTCAAAGATTGGGTAAAGGACCAATACAAGCTTGGAAAAACCTCACAGTCCTCGGATGTATCGGTAAGCCACGGAGCTACGGTCATCAACACAGCTCCGCCAAGATCAAAGTTCGAGAAGCTGGGATAAGCAAACTGACCACCACGTCATTAAACTGGGAACGATAGACCTCTAAGTCTTTAAACTGGGAACCGCTGACCACCACGTCATTAAACTGGAAACAGCTGACCACCACGTCGTTAAACTGGGAATGATAGACCTCTAAGTCTTTAAACTGGGAACCGCTGACCACCACGTCGTTAAAATGGAAACAGCTGAGCACCACGTCGTTAAACTGGGAAAGATAGACCTCTAAGTCTTTAAACTGGGAACCGCTGACCACCACGTCGTTAAACTGGAAACAGCTGACCACCACGTCGTTAAACTGGGAACGATAGACCTCTAAGTCTTTAAATTGGGAACCGCTAACCACCATGTCGTTAAACTGGAAACAGTTGACCACCATATCATTAAACTGGGAATAAACGACCTCTAAGTCGTTAAACCGAGAATGTAAAAATGTGTAAATAAAACAAAATAAAATAAAATAAAAAGCCGAAATGATAGGGTAACTCGCAATAAAAATTAGCGAGTAAAAATAAAGATGAAAATAAAGACGAAATGATGGAGCAATCGCGAATAAATAGCCGAAATGATAGGGCAGTCACGACCTTCACGATAAGAAAAGCTGAAATGATAGAGCAATCGCGGTAAAACAAACAAAAAAACGGTGAATGATGAGTCGCTCCTAGTACCATATTCCAGTGCAGCGATACAGACGCCAACCAAAACTCAAATCCCCGAATATCCCAATGGCGAATGATGAGTCGCTCCTGATCCCATATTCCAGTATAGCGATGCAAACGCCAACCGAACTCTGAATGTCCCAACAACGAATGATGAGTCACTCCTGGTACCATATTCCAGTGCAGCGATGCAGACGCCAACCAAAATTCAAATTCCCAAAATTCTCTCGGCCCTACGGTTGGTCCCCAAGTTGACTACCGTATACAATCCACGGGCTCAAATAATTCTCATCATACCCATGCCCCACAGCAACCACCAGTCACGTGGCAGATCTCCGCCCTTGGAATTATGCTCCATTTGGGAAGACCCACTCATGTGTCCTCACTATACATGAGGAGAACAAACTTACGGGATCCTCACAACTCGTAAGAAAACACCTTCGTGGGATCCTTACGACTCACGAAGAAAAAACACACTTGGAGGTCCTCACGACTCCTAAGGAGAAAATGCACCTACGGGATCCTTATGACTCGTAGGGAGAAAATGCTTTTGTGGGACCCTTACGGGTCATGAAATTGAAAAGCCTTAGGTGATAGGGATCTAAACCTGTCTCCTAAGCCATCACTCCCCAACAGGGAAAGGCAAATGATGAATTTCTCCTGGCACCTGTGCTTCAGTGTTAGCAACGTTGATGCCGACCCTAACCCCAAAATTCCAAACTTCCGATCCAATAGACCCCTAGGTCTTTAAACTGGGAACAGATGACCTCTAAGTTTTTAAACTGGGAACAGATGACCTTTAAGTCATTAAACTGGGCATAATAGACCCCTAAATCTTTAAACTAGGAACATATGACCTCTAAGTCGTTAAAATTGGCATAATAGACCTCTAAGTCGTTAAACTGGGCACAGATGACGTCTAAGTCGTTAAATTGGAAATAGAAGCCCCTTAAGTTTTTAAACTGGAAACAGATGACCTCTAAGTCATTAAACTAGAAACATATGACCTATAAGTCGTTAAACTGGAAATAGATGACCCCTAAGTCATTAAACTGGGAACGAAGGAAATTCACTCGTGTGTCCTCACGATGCATGAGGAGAACAAAACTTGCGAGATCCTTACGACTCGTAAGAAAACGCCTTCGTGGGATCCTTATGACTCACAAAGGAAAAACACACTTGGGAGTCCCCACGACTCCTAAGGAGGAAGTACACTTACGAGACCCTTTCGACTCATAGGGAGAAAATGCTTTTATGGGAATCTTACGGCTCATAAAATTGAACAGTCTTGGTGATAAGGACCTAAACCTGTCTCCTAATCCATCGCTTCCCGACAGGGAAAGGCAAATGATGTGTTGCTCCTGACATTATTCCTGTGCAGCAATGCAGATGCCGACAAAAAAAAAAAAACAATCCCCAAATCCTCTCAAAGGTAAATGATGATTCGCTCCTGGTACCATATTCCAGTGTAGAGATGCTGATGTCAACACAAATCAAACCAACCAATTCCAACATTGACCTCTACGTCAAACAGCCGACACTCCGTAATGGGGAAACGTCAAGCAGACACTACGTGCCGAAGGCACGTCGACTACAGACACTCCGCCTCGGGGAAACGTCGATAGCGACACTCCATCTCGGCGACGCGTCAAGCGTCGACCATCCATGTCGTAAAAAGGGCAGTGCGGGCTTCTCACAAATCGGGAACCAAATCGCTCCGGGCCAGGGAAAAGTCTACCACGGACACTCTGTCTCGGAGATGCGTCAAGCGTTGACCGTCCATGTCGTAAAAAGTGCAGTGCAGGCTTCCTACAAATCGGAAACCAAATCGCTCCAGGCCAGGGAAAAGTCTACCACGGACACTCCGTCTCGGAGACGCGTCAAGCGTCGACCGTCCATGTCATAAAAAGGGCAGTGCAGGCTTCCCACAAATCGGGAACCAAATCACTCCGGGCCAGGGAAAAGTCTACCACGGACACTCCATCTCGGAGATGCGTCAAGCGTCGACCGTCCATGTCGTAAAAAGGGCAGTGCAGGCTTCCCACAAATCGGGAACCAGATCGCTCCGGGCCAGGGAAAAGTCTACCACGGACACTCCGTCTCGGAGACGCGTCAAATATTTACCGTCCATGTCGTAAAAAGGGCAGTACAGGCTTCCCACAAATCGGGAACCAAATCGCTCTGGGCCAGGGAAAAGTCTACCACAGACACTCCGTCTCGGAGACGCGTCAAGCGTCGACCGTCCATGTCGTAAAAAGGGCAGTGCAGGCTTCCCACAAATCGGGAACCAAACTGCTCTGGGCCAGGGAAAAGTCTACCACGGACACTCTGTCTCGGAGACGCGTCAAGCGTCGACCATCCATGTCGTAAAAAGGGCAGTGCAGCCTTCCCACAAATCGGGAAGTCAAGCGTCGATCGTCCATGTCGTAAAAAGGGCAGTGCAGGCTTCCCACAAATCGGGAACCAAATCGCTCCGGGCCAGGGAAAAGTCTACCACGGACACTCCGTCTCGGAGACGCGTCAAGCGTCGACCGTCCATGTTGTAAAAAGTGCAGTGCAGGCTTCCCACAAATCGGGAACCAAATCGCTCTAGGCCAGGAAAAAGTCCACCACGGACACTCCGTCTCGGAGACGCGTCAAGCGTCGACCGTCCATGTCGTAAAAAGGGCAGTGCAGGCTTCCCACAAATCGGGAACCAATCGCTCCGGGCTAGGGAAAAGTCTACCACGGACACTCCGTCTCGG
The DNA here is from genome assembly GCA_030015575.1 of Agapanthus africanus. Taxonomy (NCBI): domain Eukaryota; kingdom Viridiplantae; phylum Streptophyta; class Magnoliopsida; order Asparagales; family Amaryllidaceae; genus Agapanthus; species Agapanthus africanus. The sequence goes on from CM057351.1 coordinate 378,128,216, forward strand.
AGACGCGTCAAGCGCCGACCGTCCAAGTCGCTAAAAAGGCAGCACTGACCGTCCAAGTCGCAAAAAGGGCAGAATTGACCGTCCACGTCGCTAAAAGGGCAGCACCGACCGTCCACGTCTCTAAAAGTGCAGCATCGACCGTCCACGTCGCAAAAAGGGAAGCACTGACCGTCCAAGTCGCTAAAAGGGCAGCACAGACCGTCCAAGTCACTAAAAGGGCAGAACCAACCATCTACGTCGCTAAAAGGGCAGTATCGACCGTCCACGTCGCTAAAAGGACAGCACCGACAGTCCAAGTCGCTAAAAGGGCAGCACCGACCGTCCACGTCGCTAAAAGGGCAGCACCGACCGTCCCGTCGCTAGAAGGGCAGCACCGATCGTCCAAGTCGCTAAAAGGGCAGCACCGACCGTCCACGTCAATAAAAGGGCAGTAACGACCTCCTCGTCGAAATAATGCTCCGCCTTGGAATCAAGTCAACCAGACACTCTGCCTCCGGGACACATCAACTGTCGATACTCCGCCTCGGAGACACGTCAAGCGTCGACCGTCCATATCGTAAAAAGGGCAGTGCATACCAAAAGTGGAAACCAAAGCAAGTCGCCTCCACGCGAAAGAAGATCCATCAATTTCATACACACGACCCACATATGTGGTGTGCATTTATTGATGGGGGGCATTTTGTTGGGGTCGAAAATTGCACCCCGGTTGACCAAGTCAAGGTCAACCCCTAGCCAAGTGGGCCCAAGCCCAGATCAAGTGGGCCCATGCCCAAGTCGAGTCTGAACATGAAGTGGCCGGCCCCCCTCTATGCCAAAATAAAAATCATGTAATAAATAATTTTGATGTAATTTCTTATGCATGAATGTAAGCAAAATGGGCATAAAACCAATTTTTTGTAAAACTCACGACTTATGTGCAAAAGAAAGCACATGAGGCATGGGATGGGCAAAATGCCATTTTGTAAAGCCCAAAGGGCTATATGTAAATGTGTAAGCCTATATAAGGCAACATGATGATGAATAAAAAAAAGAACTTTTCATTCTCTAAAAACTCTAGGGTTTTTGTGCCTCCTTCTCCTTCCTCAAGGTTTTAAACCTTCTTCCCCTTTTCAATTAAATCAAGAGTTTTACTCTTCCTTTTCCAAAACTAAATAGCTTTTCACCATAAAACCCACAAAGGGGAACTCAAATCTCCCATCAGATCTCAAAAATAAGAGATTTTTAAAATCTCATACTTCTTGTTCTTCAAGATCCGGCCAACAGAGGAGGAAGGAGAAGACCCATCTCCAAAGACCCCATTTTGGGAATGACCCAAGGCTCAGGGGAGAAGAAAGGGGTTTTCTTGAGCATTTACAAAGTTCTCTTGGAGTTTAACTCCATAAATTAAAGTTTCTGGGAGTTTAACTCCATAAAAAACGGAAGAAAGAAGAAGTCTTTCTTTCTAGGAGTTCAACTCCATAAGTCAAATCGGGATCATAGCTCCTAGTGCAGGGACCAAGTCTCTTTTCCTGCTGACGCCCAGCGCCAGCGTGCCAGGCACGTGGGACGCTGGCGCCCAGCGCCCGCGTGCCAGGCATGTGGGACGCTGGCGCCCAGCGCCCGCATGCCAGGCACGTGGGGCGCTGGCGTCCAGCGCCCGCGTGCCTCGCACGTGGGGCGCTGACGCCCACGCGTCCTTTGGACGTTTTTTCCCTTTCTTATATATATGTATATATGTATATATATAGATACACACACACTCTACGACATTGTCCCTGTTAGAAAAAATTTCTAACGGGGCGCTGCCTCGCACCCCGCAAGGAGGCAGCTAGCCCTCTTGACCCTCAGCCCGCTATCCGGGTAGCGGGACCCCCGTAAAAAAATTCTGCGGGGCCCCCGATATATCCAAAACCCCTTCAAAACACAACACTGCACATTGAGTTCGCATGACCTGTTTGACCCGTCAATCGGAGGTTCTCTCGCTCCAAAGGCGAGGGGTAATTAATGGCAGCTTAGTCCGCGGCTGCCGGAGATTCGGATCCCCACAATCAATAAACCCCAGCCTACCCTAAGTAGGGAGAATCTGTAATGCGTCTGACAAGTGCGCGCGAATTCCCGTCTTAATGGTGTGACGAAAAACACCCTACACGGTCCAATATATCTCGGACTGAGCTTATCCCATCTTCCAAAGCGAATCACTCCACGGTTTGGAGATATCTTCAAAAAGACATGATCTTCCGGTTGGAACTCCAAGTGACGGCGCTTTGCATCAGCCCAGTACTTTTGTCGATCTTGGGCTATGCGCATTCTTTCCCTGATAGTGCGAACTACATCGACTGTTGCTACTATCATCTCTGGTCCAAGGAATTCTCTATCTCCGATGTCGTCCCAACTTATTGGTGATCGACACTTCCTTCCATAAAGAGCTGCAAATGGTGCCATTTCTATACTTGCTTGGTAGCTGTTGCTGTATGAAAACTCCACAAGATGTAGGTGATCTTCCCACGATCCTCCAAAGTCTAGCATCCACGCTCTTAGCATATCTTCTAAGATCTGAATCGTTCGCTCAGACTGACCATCTATTTATGGATGATAAGCTGTGCTGAAGTTCATACTTGTTCCCAAGCTAGGTTGTAGACTCTGCCAAAATTGCGATCGGAATCTGGTGTCACGATCGGAAACAATACAAACCGGTACTCCATATAATCTCACGATATCCTATATGAGTTCATGGGTATCAGAGATAGTACACATTGAAGAGTTTAAATCTTACTTAGATTCTTACCTCCATGTACTTCTTTGCTAATATCTCAGTAAATTGGCCAACTCGAAATGGGATGAAGTGAGCCAACTTTGTGAGTCGATCCACAGTAACCCATACCGCATCATTACCTTTCGTGCTGCGAGGAAGTGCAGTCACGAAATCCATAGTGATGTGTTGCCACATCCATTCTGGGATAAGTAACGGTTAAAGTAAACCAGCTGTCCTATGATATTCAGCCTTTACTTGCTGACACACCAAGCATTTAGCGACGCTTCTGTCTACTTCACGCTTCATTCCATGCCACCAGTAATTTTGACACAGATCTTTGTACATCATTGTGCCTCCAGGGTGTACTGAATAAGGAGAGTTGTGAGCTTCTTTCATCGACTCTTCCCGTACAGAACCTTTTGGTACACAATACTTACTGCCGTATCTCAAAGATCCGTCTTCATGGATGATGAAGTCTATTCTAAGTCAACTTCCTACTTATTCTCTGATCTTTTAGAACTTAGTATCACTGACTTGAGCTGCTTTGATCTGATTGACAATGGTAGATTGAACCTATAAGTTCATCAAATTTGAAGCGTTACCTGGCATGACCACTTCTATCTCCATCTGATGCAAATCTTGTTGAAGCTTCCGCCGTGCGGCGAGATTCAATACTAATGGTTGGCGACTAAGTGCATCAAGTACTATATTCACCTTCCCTGGATGATATTGTAGGTTGATGTCAAAGTCTGCCATAAGTTCTAACCATCTTTTCTGCTACATATTCAACTCTTTCTGAGTAAACACATATTTCAGACTCTTGTGATCTGTGTATATGTCCACTCGTTCACCAAGAAGATAATGATGCCAAATCTTGAGTGCAAAGATTATGGCCGCCAACTCCAAATCAAGCATCGGATAGTTGCGCTCATGAATTTTCAGTTGTCTTGATGCACAAGCTACAACTTTACTGTGCTGATGTAGAACACATCCTAATCCCTTACCGGATGCATCGCAATGCACTTCAAAACCTCCAGATTGGTCCGGTATTACGAGAATAGGTGCTGATATCAATCTTGACTTGAGTTCTACGAAAACTCGGTCGCATGCTTCTGACCACACGAATTCATCATCTTTACGCATGAGCTTGGTAAGGGGTGTTGCAATCTTCGAAAATCCTTCAATAAACCTTCTATAATATCCTTCTAAACCCAAGAAACTTCGAATGTCCTTCACTGATTTCAGTGTCGGCCATTCGCTTACTGCTCATACCTTAGCTGGATCTACAGAAATTCCATTGCCTGATACAATATGTCCGAGGAAACCAACTTGATCTAGCCAAAACTCGCACTTGTTGTACTTGGCATAGAGTTGTTGCTGTCGTAAAATCTCCAGGACAATTCGTAGGTGTTCAACATGTTCTTTCCGACTCTTAGAATACACCAGAATGCCGTCGATGAAGATGACAACAAACTTGTCTAGGTACTCTCGAAAAACTTGAATCATTGGGTTCATGAATATAGCTGGTGCGTTGGTCACTCCAAATGGCATCACAAGAAATTCGTAATGTCCATAGCGAGTTCTGAATGCCATTTTATGGATCAGATTCTTTGACATTCACCTGATGATAACCCGAACGAAGATCTAACTTGGAGAAAACGCAATATCCACTTAGCTAATCGAACAGATCGTCGATGCGTGGAAGTGGATACTTGTTCTTTATAGTTATTTCGTTCAGAGCTCTATAATCAATGCACATTCGATATGAACCTTCCTTCTTCTTCACAAGTAGAACTGGCGATCGCCAACTTAAAGTGCTGGGACGAATCTATCCTTTCGTCAATAATTCGTCCAACTAAGTACGGACATCCTTCAAACCTTCAGGGCTTAACCGATACGGTGCTTTGATCACCGGTTATGCTCCAGTTACTAAATCAATGCTGAATTCAAAAGCTCGATCTTGAGGCAAACATAATATGTCTTCAGGAAATATATCGTCGAACTCTCAAACTACCTCTGGTTTTGGTCCTTCCTCCGCTTGAAGTGCTGCAATCACTGCTTTCTTTGGTTTTGCCTTGTATGTGCTTGGCTCTAGGGTGCGGTCTCCAGTTTTGAAATAAAAGACCGGATGGTCTGGAATCTCGAACACTACCCTCTTTTGATGACAGTCTATAGTAGCGTAAAAAGTTCCGAGCCAATCCATACCCAAAACGACATCAAAATTTGGTATGTCCAGTATCTTGAAGTCAGCATAGAATTCTCTGCTGTAGACGACCACTGGACACAAGTTGTATCTCATTATTGCCTTTAGAACGCCGTTCTCTGAACTGACATTCCAGCTGGATACGAGAGGTTTGACTGGAATCGTATGAGTTCGGACGAACCATTGTGACATAAAGCAATGAGATGCTCCAGTATCGAAGAGTGGTAGTGCAGGAAGTGAGGCTACTAAGATTGTACCTAAGTTATGTGGGATAGGTTTAGGTATAGAAAAATATATGGATATAACAAGTATTGAACAGTTTTGAAAGATTTGAAAGGTTTACCAGTAATGACTTGGCCAGTAACATCAGCTTCTTCCATAGTCATTGTGAAAGCCTGTCGCCTCGGTACATTCCTCCTTACTGGAGGAGCATTCCTTTGTCCGTTCCATTGTCCTTGAGGTAAGTTCCGTTGAGCTTGATGGAACTGATGAAGAGGAGGTGCTGTCGGTCCATGAGGTGGTGGAGCTGGGAGAGCCAGTCGTAGAGCAGGTGCCTGGATGGCTGGTCGCTGCGGGTAAGTGATTGCTGGTCTGGGTGCAACATTTGGATTGAGTATTCGAGGACAAGACCCAATATCATGTGTGGCTGAGCCGCAGACTAAGCAAAGGCGATTTGCATGCTGTCAGTCCTTCACTAGGTGTCCATCCCTCCTGTAGTAGGTGCAAAAGGTTGTGCTGGGCCAGTTGATTGGTACTCCCGGTCTCTTAGGCAAAAAAGATGGCCTTGAAGAGGCTCCTCCTGCCATCTGAGTGGCAGTATGCTTCACTCCGGCAGATTGGGTTATATCCTTCATCTTCACCACTGCCTCATATTGACGGGCAACTTTCAGGGACAATTCGTGGGTTGGGAAATCCCCTGTAGCTAAGGCAGCTTGGATCTCCGGATCTAATCCTTGCTGAAATTGTCTGGACCTGATCTCAGCAGTCGGTATCAAGTGTGCCGCGAACCTGTTAAGGTCTTGTGTTAGCTATGTAGTATGTGATATTAGAAAATCGAATATTGAGACATATCTTACCTACCGAGCATGGTAAACTTAGCATCATACTCATCCACAAATTTGGTCCACATCGAACCCTGTTATAGATGGATGAATTGCCGCTCCATGACAAAACGGGCAGTCTCTGGAAAATACTTTGCGTCGAACATGTCGCGAAAGGTTTTCCATTCGATTGGCTGGTCAAGACGGCTTTCTTCCGCCTTCCTCCAAAGTCGGGCGCTGTCGGTGAGTTGCAGCTTCGCAACTCATACCCAAGCGATCTCTGGCACTTGTGCCGCTGCCAGATCATCCTCGATCCTCTGAGCCCATTCTTCAGCTTCTAGAGGGCTCTCTTTTCCCGAAAATTGCTTTGGGTGCAAAGCCCAGAATTGCTTTACTCCAGGGCGCTTCCTCTTCTGGACGGTTCAGTAAGATAGCAGTCAGCTGCTGCTGTCCTTCCAAGAGGCTTCGGATTGCCTCAAGTAGTACCATCTGCTCATTGATCGGAGCAGCAACGTGTTAGTTATATATATGCCCTAGAGGCCATTGTTGTACATATGATGTATATTATAGTGGATGCTTGGATATATATAGTGAGGACTTTCTTGCTCGATATGATAGTATGCTATCTGGTTTCACTTTGTCTTAACATGTTGACTTGTATTGGTTTACTGTCTTGCTCTCATATGTTGATAAAGCCCTTAGGGTATGTACTTGACAACCGGGACTATGATGAGATCATACTAGTGGGGCCAGGGTAGTCAACGAGTACATCCTATAGCTGTTCCTAGTCGAGGGTGTATCGAGACAGGGCATCGATACGCCAGAGTAGACTAGCGTATACGCATCTTGACCCATATGATGGGCGATGGATGATCCCATATCCATTGGTGTTTGACATCAAAGATGGTGTACGGGTGCTCAGTGGAGACTGGGTACACAGAACGGACTCGCCGAGAACTTCTAGATGGTATTATACATATCGTCAGATAGCAATTCTCCGGTGACACTGGTACAGGTTAGTCTGTAGACCCGAGATCGTCATAGAGTCTTGTATGATTCCCACTGTGCTTTGATTTCCACCTTACTACGTCTAAGAGGGCATGCAAAATGGTGGCTTTTGGGTACAGTCCTGAATCACATGGAGGCAATGAGCGATAGAAGGGGTTTCGTCTCTCTCGGTATAGGGAGTTGATGTTGTGCTGTATTCAATTGGCTATAACTGGAAGTCCCTGGCCATGGCTGATATGGAATGCTACTGGTAAGAGTTATCAGTAGTTTCTCGACCTGTTATGAGCCTCACATCGACACGACTTATCGGTTACTGGGGTCTGATATTTACCACCCCTAGACTTTATATGCGACATACCAGACGAAGAGACCGGACTGTACGGTAGTGTTACTGATTGGATTCACAGGAGAATGTACAGGTTGCTTGTTGATCTTCTGATCGCTCAATACCTGGGTGGCTGTTACGTTTAGCTGAACGCTTGCAGCTTGTGGGTGTTTGATATGATCATCACCTACTGCCGGCATATTGACGATTCTTTAGAGTCCTACACAGAGGTTTCCTGGCTCAGGCAAAACGGAGTAGGAGCACATATGTGATATGTGCGGGACCGAGAATAATACGATATGAGATACCGTATTCTATTCTCGCGATATGAGATATCGGCCGGGTATATGTGATATAGCCGGGTCATCGGATCAAGTGTTGATTCGATGAATTGTTACATGTTATATTAGTCAGTTATATGCAATATAGCCGGATTGTCGGATCAAGTGTTGATTCGATAATTTAATGTATAATTATATATGTGATATATTACATTACGTTAACTAATATAAGCTCGCTTTATTGATTCATTTTCTTACTGGATAATACATTGATGTATATGTGATATATGTTAATTGTATTATTTTCTTTTATTACAAAATATATTGTATACGTGATGTATAATATTGTAACTTGTTAGGGTTACAAATGCAACATGGTTTTAGAGTTTAGACCTAGTTAGGGTTTGGATTAGGGTTAAGCTTTGGATCAGCTTTCATGAAGCTTCATGAAGGTTTGACTTTTGTCTTCATCCTTTGATATTTTGTGAAGATATTTGTTAACCCAACCCAAACCCTTAACCTATAATTTATTCTCTACAAGGGTTAAGCCTTTCATTCTTAACCCATGGTTGCAATTGTAACCACAACAATAATTCATTATTCATCACAAAAGGTTTAGCTTCTTCTTCTTCTTGCTCTTGGAAAAAAGCTTCACTGGGTTTTATGTTTGTGATGATTAAGTATGAGAAATTGAAAACAAAAGAGAGCAAAATTTCTACTTCATCATCCTCATCTATTCTAGCCACTTAGATTAGGGTGTTCACTTCTCTAACAAGTTCATTAATGAAGTGTAAGCTTGGGTTAGAGATTCTTTAAGGTAGATCATTTTAGATCAATAAGACTTCAAGCAAGATGCATCATTCACATCTTGGAGCCTCACGAGAGTCGGAGTTCTTGATGATCGCAGCGAAGGGATCTCAACACGGAGCTTATGAAGCGAAAGAACGGACTATAAAGGTTGTAATTCTAATCTCTTTAGTTCTTTGTATGTGATACAAACTTGTTACCCTAGAATTTCTAGTAAAGATTCATGGTTTGCTTGCTTTGCACCTCTCTAAATTTTAAAGTGGCATGAGTGATGCTACCAAACCCTAGACTAGGTGCAAGGGAAGCCCAATAGTGGTATCAGAGCCAAACTAGAATTCTAGATACGGTGTTAAAACAATTACGAAAACGAAATCGACTCCGAAGTACGGTATTTTGAAACCCCCATTTTGCTCTCTGGAAATTTTCCAAAAAGTCCTTTAAAATTTTTTCAAACAGGTGCAGAATGATATTTGGGACATTCTAAGAACATGGGAGAAATACGGAGGGAAGGGCTCGGATTTTGGCCGAGCCCCAGGCCTAAAATTCCGGCCAGGTCGGCCCTATGGGCTCCTCTCCCCCCCCCCCCGTATTCCCCCTGTGCTCTCATGTCTCCATTTTGGGTTTCCTAGTATTGTTTATTTAGCCCAATTTTCATGTGATGATTAGTTTTACCTGGGGCTAATTCGTAGTGCTTTGTAGTCGTATAATTTAACACTGTATTGGTAACCTTGACTATTTTTAGCAGTTTGATCGAACTTCGCACACCACATTTTGTACCCCGCTGAAATTTCCAAGTGTTGTAATTTTCCGAAGTTGATTATATTCGTAAAATCGTGCAAGTACTCCTATGGACCCCCTAGAAGACTATACTAACCTTAACTCGATTCTATGCCCACGGAACCGTGAACAAACCCTAGAGTTTGCCGTAATTCCGTTGTGTCATAGGTGAGGCATTGGTTAACTCCTTCTACGGCTGGTCCATGGACACTGTGGCACGGTTTTTGAGTGTTTCGACTTTGCTCAAGTGTTGAGCTCACGGGGTAATTTGTAAGTGTATGTTGATCTGATCGAAACGTTAAACATCGTCTTGATATTATGTGATTGTGATACAATATGTGGAATTCATATAATTAGGCATGAAATCCGTAATATGTGATATTTCGGGTTTACGATGTCTAAGGAGATTATGGATTCCAAATGTTGTAGTTTTTCACTTTCTTTTCTGCGACCGTAAGTGTAGTATGTGGGGTATTGCCGGCTTCGTTACTATACATCAACGACAATCGGGATACGCATACTTGCTTACGTTGATGATATGAGATATTATGTGTTGCTGTGATATGTTATATTGGATCGTCGTGTTCTGAATAGCCGGGGGTTTTATGTGAGATGAGGGTTTTTATTTTCATTCATGTAAAATTCATTGTATGTAATATTCTTTTATTGGGGCACTTCCGGGATGAGATTGATGTCACCATTGTATATTATTTACTTTTCCGCATTAGGATAGACCCGAGGAGGGGAGAACAAGTAACCGGGTTCTAGGGTCCAGTGGGAGGCCATCTCGAGGAGTCGAGACCGGGTGTCTTAACCCTAGAATTGGCAGCATTACTTTCCACTCTCGTAGGGGTCTAGGGATGTAGGTTTGTCTATTCATCGCAACCGTGGAATCCGTGTTTTATACAGGCTCGAAATAAAACACGGACCTCCTAGTATATCCAATATTTCATATGTTTCTTCTGCTGCTGATATACTGTGATGTGATCATATTATATGCGTGAGACGAATGCTTTATTATTGTATATATGATATATAATAAATGTTGCTTATGTTTTACACCCGCGCTAGTCCCGTCCCGGTATGCCGTTAGTTAAGTAACCTAACGGTGCATAAGGAAACATTGTGGCGAATGCGGATGGCATAAGCGTACGTTGTATTTTCGTTTCTTCTGTGATGCTTAGGAAGCATAAATGATGGGATTTATTAATGAGGTTAATAAAAGAAAAGAAACCTAAAAGATGTTGTAGAATAAAATTTTCAAAAAGGGTAGCTACAGTTTTTGCTTTGCATGGTGGTATATGTGATATACCCTGCACCTTATTCGATGAGGAAAGAGCCGAGATCTCTTCACCGGGAGTGACCTCTTTAGCAAAACTGGCTGATGCTACAAACTCACAGTTTAGTTTTTGATTGCTTCTATAGTTCTTTCTTTGCATCGTGATATTTGTGAAATATCCTGCACCTTATTCGATAAGGAAAGAGCCGAGATCTCTTCACCGAGAGTGACCTCTTTAGCGAAACTAAAAAAGCCTCAAAAACACTCCTTTTCAAAAATCACTTGTTTCTACAACGATATCAAGTTTATTACGCTCATGGTTTTCTGAAAAACCTGCGTAGCCCTCCGTCATTTCAGATAAAGACTATTTAGTATTCGTGCTGTGTTTGTTGGCCTTTGTCAAGGCGTAGTGTGCGGTAGCTGACTAATACTTATCTGCTTATGCCTGTGATGCGATTGGATTAAGGTAGTCATATGACCTTATTTTCCTTTGTCAAGGGTCGTGCGGGTGGGTTTATTTCAATCAAGAAATGACGAGTTGAACTTGACTAGCTTCCGATGGTTTGTTGGCATTTGTCAAGGTCATAGGGGGTTAGGGGCAGAAGCATTATCGGGAATTTCAAGTGTTGAAATTTGCAATGAGATTGCATACCTCCTATGAGATAGTTGGATCCCGATACCCACTGCGAGTAAAAGTTACTCCTGGGAGAATTTTACACAGGACAATTAGCCGATCAAGTAGGTGTCTAGAAAGGTGTTAACGGGGTTATACCTCTGGGAAAACGAGGTTTATTCTAATTAGGTCCGTGCGAAAGCACGGGGAACCTCCCTCAAAGTACCAACACTAGCCTGGCCGAAAGATTGGCAAACTTGTAAGGTGTAATTAATCCCGACTAATCTTACCTTTTAGGCTTTTAAGGAAGATTTGATAAAAAGCAGCGGGAGCCATCCTGATAAGATAATAATCAATCTAATCTTGCAAGAGCATACAGTAAAGTGTTTTCTTCTCTCTCTCTCCAGGTAGCGACCTTATCAGGCCTTAATCAAGATAATAATATGGATGTATTAACTGAACCCGCTTATTATACTGAGCAGGGGAACGTTGGTCCCGCTCCCACTTATAATTGTTATAAGTCCGATCAGGGAATAGGAAAATATCTGGATTCTTACGCCACCCAAACAAAGAATAAGCATAATGATGCATCTTCTTCAAGTGTGTTAGTTATCGAGAACTGTTTCTCAGTTCACTTTACGTCCTGGGTATTAGATACCGGATCAGGATCCTACATATGTAATATGTTACATGGGCTACGAAAAAGTAGGGAATTAGGAGAGGGTGATCATTCCGTAAGAGTAGGGAATGGTGCAAATGTTGCAGCCAAAGCAGTTGGCGAATATCACCTTGTGTTACCAAATGGTAATATATTGGTTCTGAACGAATGCTATTACATTCCGACCCTGATATGCAATCTTATATCAGTTTCTTTATTAAGCAAAGAAGGATATAATTTTGTAGTACATGATAATGTTATGAACATATTCCTGAATCAAAAGTTGATTGGATCAGGATCGTTAAATAATAGCATATACGTTCTCAACCAAACTACAGTACTTAATGTACAAAACACACACAAGAGGAAGAGTTCAGAAATGAACAAATCCTTCTTATGACATTGTAGACTAGGTCATATCAATGCGACACGACTAGCTAAATTGCATAAGAATGGATATTTGAATCCGTTCGAATTTTCATCTTATGACACTTGCCAGTCATGTCTCAAAGGCAAAATGACAAAAACTCCGTTTAGTGGACACGGAGAAAAGGTTACTGAACTCTTAGGGCTGATACATAGTGATGTATGTGGTCCCATGTCTACACATGCCAGAAACGGTTTCTCGTACTTCATTATATTCACTGACGATCTCTCAAGATACAGACATGTGTTCCTGTTGAAACACAAGTCTGAAGCTTTTGAGAAATTCAGAGAATATAAGAACGAATTAGAGAACCATACGGGCAAAAGTATTAAGATCCTTCGATCAGATCGAGGAGGAGAATACTTGAGCAATGAGTTCCTGGACTATCTAAAAGAGAATGGGATTCTCTTTCAGCTTACTCCTCCTTATACACCACAGCACAACGGTGTATCGGAGCGGAGGAATCGCACCCTATTAGATATGGTGCGCTCTATAATGAGTACTGCTGAATTACCTATTTCCTTTTAGGGTCATGCGCTTGAGACAGTTGTTCCCCTCCGAATGGCGGCCAAGACATGGACGTCTTGCCTGTGATTCGGGGCAGATGCTATTTGATTTTATCCATCGACCTCTCCAAAGATACCAAGTTGATTTATGGCACAGTGTATCGGAGGTTTGGACGGATGCGGCCGATGTAGAAGACTTCGTTAGATTCCCCCTCGCTTGACGGGTTTTTGATTGTGGGGACGCTCTTCCCTGCAGGCGCAAGCCCCTGCAGTTAATTACGCTACCGCATCGAGATAACAACTTTCTCCTTCTCCAGAATTTCACTTCATGTCGTGTGTGTTTGTTTTGTTTGTGGTTGTCCGTGGATTGTATACGGAGACTAATTTATGTCGTCGCCCGTAGGACGTGGATTAGTCCAAATCCGTATTTTCTTAGATTTGGGTTTGGTGTTTTGGTTTAAGGATACGTTAGCCATATTTGAGGCTAAGATCAACTTAAACGTTTGTTAAGCATACGTTTAGTCCAATTCGAGACTAAGATCAACTTAACTGGATCGTTTAGATCCGACAAAAGAGCATTTATGGCTCTATTGTTCCAGTTTAGGGACATAGTGGTCCATTTAATGTATGGCCGTCGGGACCCGTCACCTCTTTGACGACGTTGAAGGATTACAACGACAGATATCAGAGGAGTTCAAAGATGTACCCTTGAACCAAAATTGGTTGAGAGATCTATAATCCAATTTGGGACTAAAGTCTGTTTTGAAAGTTTTGGTTAAAGGATGCGTTAGCCATATTTGAGGCTAAGATCAACTTAAACGTTTGTTAAGGATACGTTAGCCTAATTTGAGACTAAGATCAACTTAACAGGATCATTTAGATCCGACAAAAGAGCATTTGGGCTCTATTGTTCTAGTTTAGGGACATAGTGGTCCATTGCCAGTTTAGGGACGAATAATGGTTTAAGGACGCATTAGTCCGTGAGTTTAAGGACGCATTAGTCCGTATCAATGTGTGGTTGTCGGGACTCGTCACCTCTCTGACGACGTTGAAGAATTACAACGACAAATATCAGAGGAGTTCAGAGATGTACCCTTGAACCGGGTATAAATTGATTTAAGAGAGCAGTCGTGCTCAGTCAATTTAATTTGAGGACTTATGGCCAGTATTGGGCTAAGTCCAGTTGAAAATGTTCAACATTTTATTTGCATTTGGCCTGTTAGGCCTTTAATTAGGCTCTGCCCTTTTTTTGAAATGATGCACATCATCTAAATTGGTCTGTTAGACCTTTATTTGGACTCTGCCCCTTTTTAATAATGCATTACGTTTTTTATTAGGCCTGTTAGGCTTTTAATTGGGCTCTGTCCCTTCTTTAATAATGCAAAGCATTTTTTATCTTAGTCTGATAGACCTTTTTATTGGGTTCTGCCCTTTTAATAATGCAATGCATTTAATATTCTGACAGTGCCCCACGTGGCTTGTTAGGCGCTTTGCGCCAATTGAAGAGCGCAAGGCGCAAACTCATGTGGGGGTGACACGTGTCATGCTCTGGTGAGCGCAAGTCTGTTAGCGCAGTGCGCTGTGCCAGTACGCTGCGCTAGCGCGCTGCTGACACGTGGCGCGCTCTGATGACTTGCGCCAATTTAAGAGAGCAGTGCTCTGTTTTAGAAACGCATAGCGCAGTTTGTTCTGAGGCCGACACGTGGCGCTCCCTGATGGCTTGCGCCGATCCAAGGAGCGCAACAATGCAAACCTTGAAAGTGCAAGGCACTGTTTAATATTTGGATCAAAGAAAACAAGTTTTTCTTTTTTTCCAGAGAGATTTTACCTCAAATTTCAAGAACCAGTGGTTCATCAAAAGGCAATGCCTTTATAGATCAAATGATCTGTGAAGTAATACTTCTTTTTATCTTTTTGTGATTCGATCTTTTTGATCTTTTTCCTTTTTAATTGAACGTCTTGATCTTGTTCTTAGATCATTGATCTTTTTAGAAGAAAATTCTTCTTTTTTATTTTCTAAAGGTTTACCTTTTTTTCTCTTCGAGCTCTTCTCAAAATTTTTAGAGGAGTTCTCAATATCCCTCTGTGTGTTTTTTATTTTATTTTAGAAAGAAGGATCATTGGTCGTTGGGACCCACCACCTCTCCGACGACACTGAGAGATTACAGTGCCATATATCGAAGGTGTGGAGGGATGTACCCTTTGAACCATGTCTCACTCATTAGGGGGAAGAACAGGCTGGAGCTTAAGCTTCTTGCTGCTGAAAAAGGCTTCTTTGCGTTCACGCATGTGCGTCACAGGTGTTAGGCGCACGTGCGTCGCACGTGTTGGGCGCTCATATTTGCACGTAGCGCACATGGAGCTTGCGCATATGTGCATTATGGGGGGAGCAAGCTCCTATGGAGAACGAGTCTCCTTATGAGGAGAAGCAGGGCTTCTATATATGGAGAACTAAGCTCCTTTGAATATTATTAAATATTCTCATGTGCTGCGCACGTGCGTTGCACGTGGTGTACGCGTGGCGGGCACACGTGCGTTGCACGTAGCGCACATGCGCATTATGAGGAGAAGCAGGGCTTCTATATATGGAGAACTAAGCTCCTTTTAATATTATTAAATGTTCTCATGTGGTATGCACGTGCGTTGCACGTGGTGCGCGCGTGGCGGGCACACGTGCGTTGCACGTAGCGTACATGCGCATTATGAGGAGAAGCAAGGCTTCTATATATGGAGAACTAAGCTCCTATGGAGAACTAAGCTCCTTTGGGTATTGAATCCTTTGAGGATTTAACTCTACCCTTTCTAAGAGGTATCCCTTCTTATTTATATAGGAGTGGTAGAGAAGCCATCTCTCCTTTTCCCGATGTGGGACTAAAAATGCATTCCTCATGTAGTAGAACATTACTTTAGATTACACGTGCATCGCACATTTGCTCATAACTTTTGATCTCGGATGAATTATGAGACCCGTAATATATCAAATCGAAGGATTTTTCGAGATACTTTCGTTACCATCAAAATTTAGCTGTTTCTCATTCCGGAGTTTGTCAAAATACATCTCAGAAAATACTGGTTCGCATCTTCTTCCTTAGATCACAAGTGCATAGACATTTACTCATAATTTTTGATCCCGGATGAATTATGAGGCCCATAATATATCAAATCAAAGGTTTTTTCGAGATGCTTTCAATACCATTAGAATTTAGCTATTTCTCATTCCGGAGTTTGTCAAAATATAGCTCGGAAAATACTGGTTCGCATCTTCTTCCTTAGATCACATATGCATAGACATTTGTTCATAACTTTTGATCCCGGATGAATTATGAGGCCCATAATATATCAAATCAAAGGTTTTTTCGAGATGATTTCAATACCATCAGAATATAATAGTTCCTCCTTCGGGAGTTTATCAAAATATAGGCCGAAAGATACTGGTTCGCATTTCCTTAAGCGTATCGCTGCTATTTAATACCTTGGACTCTTTTGCGCAGAAATTTTTGGCTAGAACAAATGCCCCCCACTACTTTGCCCACGTAAGTATATACATGGGTGAAGTAGTGTAGAGTAATGCATAGCGTATGACCAGTTTCGGGTTGGTATATAACTTTCAGAATCTTGATCTGAGAAGATAACGAACGGACACAAGCGTCGTCATTTATCATTGACTCAAATCTCGACTCTTAAAAGATATAGTTTCAAACTCTCAATTCCATGAGCCACACCCTTCTATTTCTTTATGTTTTACTCTGGCGTGATGTAGTTTATATACTCATGAGTAACTTCTCCATTTCAGTGGCATGTAGCTTTGGCAAGTGTGGCCCATAGATGGTAGATAACAATTCATCTTGAATCCTTTATAAGGTAGTGATGGCTTAGAAGACAGGTGTAGGATCTGCCACCTAAGACTTTTCAACTCTATGAGCCGTGAGGGTCTCATAAAGACTTTTCTCCCTACGAGTCGAGAGGATCCCGTAGGTGTATTTTCTCCTTAGGAGTCGTGAGGACTCCTAGACGTGTTTTCTCTTGAGAGTCGTAAGGATCTCACTAGAGAATTTTCCCTCTTACGAGTCGAGAGGACCCGTAAGCAGTTGTTTCCCTCCT
This sequence comes from Agapanthus africanus, assembly GCA_030015575.1. Taxonomy (NCBI): domain Eukaryota; kingdom Viridiplantae; phylum Streptophyta; class Magnoliopsida; order Asparagales; family Amaryllidaceae; genus Agapanthus; species Agapanthus africanus. The sequence goes on from CM057351.1 coordinate 378,144,972, forward strand.
TGTCGCGATTCGACTTCGGAGAGTGTGACCTGTGAATAGTATGCAAGAGTCCATTTTTGGACCGACTTGCAGGGTCCCAGTGCTTAGGAAACAGGTTTTTTTATCCCCGTTGTCTAAGGCTTTTCCTCACGAGTAGAGACGAATCGAGCATCTCTCGTCAAGGACACTAATTTCCCTGAGTCGGGGTATTTTGCCGAGGACACTGGTTTTCTCGAGGTTGAAACGAATCGAGGTGTTCCTGCAGAGACACTAGTTTCTCTGCGGGTCGACGCAAATCAAGAAGCTCTCATCAAGGAAGCTAGTTTCCCTGAGTCGAAGTATTTTGCCGAGGACACTGGTTTCCTCGAGGTTGAAACGAATCGGGGTATTCCTGCAAAGACACTGGTTTGTTTGCGGGCCGACGCGAATCAAGAAGCTCTCATCAAGGACGCTAGTTTCCCTGAATTGAGATATTTGCCAAGGACACTGATTTCCCTCGGGTTGAAACGAATTGAGATATTCCTGCAAAGACATTGATTTCTCTGCGGGTCGACGCAAATCAATATGTTCTCGTCAAAGACACTGGTTTCCCTGAGTCGAAGTATTTTGCCGAGGACACTGGTTTCCTCGAGGTTGAAACGAATCGGGGTATTCCTGCAAAGACACTGGTTTCTCTGCGGGCCGACGCGAATCAAGAAGCTCTCATCAAGGACGCTAGTTTCCCTGAATTGAGGTATTTGCCAGGGACATTGATTTCCCTGGGGTTGAGACGAGTCGAGGCATTCCTGCAAAGACACTGGTTTCTCTGCGGGTCGACGCGAATCGAGATGCTCTCGTCAAGGACACTGGTTTCCCTGACTCGAGGTATTTGCCAAGGACGCTGATTTCCCTGGGGTAGAGACGAGTCGAGGTATTCCTGCAAAGACACTGGTTTCTCTGCGGGTCGACGCGAATCGAGGTGCTCTCGTCAAGGACACTGGTTTCCCTGAATCGAGGAGGTGTGTCTTTCGGGTTTTATATGAGTTACCGTCAAAACTTGGCTCCATTTTCTGATGGAGCATAGGGAGGAAAGATGTGTTTCTTTCTGTGTTTACGCCCCTGGATTGTATACAGGGATTGATGTGATATCACCTGTAGGGCAAAAGTTTCATTCATTTTTTTATATTATTATTTTATTTCCGCGATGCTCTATTATTTCAGCTTTTATAACGCGAAATTCGGGATTGCCCAATCATTTCGGCTATTTTTCGCGGTGCCCAATCATTTCGGCTATTTATTTTACTTTTACTCGCTGCTTTTTATTGCGAGTTGCCCAATCATTTCGGCTATTTTGCATGCATAGATTTTGTTGCAAGTTGCCCCATCATTTCGGCTATTTCGTATGCATTTTTAGCTCGCTGATTTTTATCGCGAGTGTAGAACTTGGAATCTGGTGCCAATCTTAGTATCAACATCGCTACGACTGGAATATTGCCAGGAGCGAATCATCATTTGCCATGAAAGGACTTGGAATTTGATACCGATTTAGGCATCAGCATCGCTACAATTGGGATATTGCCAGGAGCGAATCATCATTTGCCTCTGTTGATATCGAACAAAGGTGGCTTAGTAAACAGGGTTAGGATCCTGTCGACTAAGGCTTTTGACTTCACGAGCCGTAAGGGTCTCATAAAGGTATTTCTCCCTACAAGTCGTGAGGATCTCGTAGGTGTGTTTTCTCCTTAGGGATCGTGAGGATTCCTAAGTGTATGTTCCCCTGTAAGTCGTAAGGATCTTACAAAAGGGTTTTCTCCTTATAAGTCGAGAGGACTTACAAGAGTTGTTCACCGTATGGATATATCCCCAGTCACGGGTGGGACTTGGTTAGGAAAATATTTATTCGCCCCCGTGGATTGTATACAAGGGTCAGTATGAGCCGCTTGTAGGGCATTAATGGAGGTTGTGGGGGTTGCTTAAGAACAGGTTAAGGTTTCTGTAACTTAAGACTTCCAAATCTTATGAGCCGTGAGGGTCCCATAAGAGAATTCTCCTTACGAATCGTGAGGATCTCGTAAGTGTAATTTCTCCTTAGGAATCGTGAGGATCCATAAGTGTGTTGCTTCCCTGTGAGTCGTAAGGATCTCACGCGGGTGGTTTCTCCTTACAAGGTCGAGAGGACTCTGCAAGTGTCTTTTAACGAGGTTGCGCCCTTTTGGGTTTTCACAAACACTCGTCGGTAGTCCTGCTGTTTTTACTCACGGAGCCCTTTCGGGTTTTCATCCGTGCCCATTTTGCTTATGGACATACCGTCTTTTTTTTATTGTTTTATTCTTTTTATTCTTTTTTTAACGAGGTCGCGCCCTTTCGGGTTTTCACGAACACTCACCGGTAGCCCTGCTGTTTTTACTCACAGAGCCCTTTCGGGTTTTCATCCGTTCCCATTTTGCTTATGGACATACCGTCTTTTTTTATTTTTTTATTTTATTTTTATATATTTTTTTTGTCAGCCTGAGGATGCTGCGGTAGTAGTTTAAAGACGTTTCGGTTGTCAGCTAGTTTTAGGACGTAGTGGTCCGTCATTAGTTTAAGGACGTTTCGGTCCGTCATTGAAGAAGGCCGGCTACTACTTATAGAGCTTTGATCTTAGGAAGATAGCGAGCGGACATAGTCGTCGTCATCTATCATTGACCTAGGCCGTGACCCATTAAGCGTAGTATTTCTTTAGGAAGCGACCGTTTATTGGCCTGAAAGGCCTTTCACCGTGCATATCCATGAGTAGATAGGCTCCACCCTAATAGACCTTGTCTATAATGTACGGGCCTTCATAGTTCAGCTCGAATTTTCCTCGCTTGGCGCGATTGGGGATCATAGGTCTTTTGACCACTAGCACGAGTTCGCCTTGGCGGAATGTCCTCGGCCTGGTCAATCTTTCATATGAGCGTGTCATCTTTGCTTTATAAGCCTCCAGATTTTGTTGCGCTATGAGCCGGGTTTCATTAAGGGCATCAAGCTCCTCAAGCCGAAGGTGAGCATTCTCTTCGTCCGTTAGCTCATAATGGACTGCCACTCGTAGAGAGGGTAACTCTATCTCGAGAGGGAGTACCGCTTCTATACCGAATACCAACGCATACGGCGTTGTGTTCGTGGTCGTCTTGAACGTGGTTCGATATACCCAAAGAGCTTCTTGCAGTCTCTCGTGCCAGTCCTTCTTATTTCGGGACACCGTATTCTTCACGATCTTCGTCAAGGTTTTGTTGAAAGCCTCAGCTAGACCGTTAGCTCGGGGATTATAAACTGAGGAGTATCTCTAGTCTATGTTGTGTTTTTGTGCGAAGCGGCTGATCTTGTGGCTTCTATAGGCTGGCCCGTTATCGGAGATGATCCGTCTCGGAGTTCCAAACTGATAAATGACGTGCGTCTTGAAGAAATGGAGGATATTCTCCGTCTTCACTTCCCTCAGCAGTACTGCTTCTGCCCATTTGGAGAAGTAGTCAGTCGTCGCCAAAATGAATCGATGTCCCCTGGACGACGCTGGTTCGATGGGGCCAATTATGTCAGTCCCCCCATCTCGAACGGCCAGCTAGCCACCCGTTGGATGTAGTGGATTTGGATGCTGATAGATGAAGTCCCCATGGATCTAGCATTAGTGGCATTGCTTCGCATACTCGAGGCAGTCCTGAATCATCGTGGGCCAATAATAATCCATCCTTTTAATCTTTAACCTCATCTTCGGGCCTGCTTGGTGAGAACCACAAAGTCCGTCATGAACTTCTTGGACGACTCTCTTCGCCTCTTTGGGTCCCAGGCATCTCAACCATAGCGAATCAAATGACCTCTTGTACAGAGTATCATTGATGAAGGCGAAAGATAGGGCTCGTTTCATGAGCTGATGTTTTGAGGATGTATCTTCAGGCGTTCGATGGGATTTGAAGTAGTCTATGAAGACTTCTCTCCAATCCTCAGCCTTTTCTTGGTCTTTTATTTGCATAGCCATTTGCTCAGTCGCTCCCTTTTCTTCGGATGATTCCGGAGATATCTCTGCCGGTGCAAGAACCCGACGGCTTTGTACCATGATTCTTACGTCATCAAGGTTCTCGTTGGCCAGTTCTTTAGCGAGCTTGGCTAACTCATCCGCTTTGCTGTTTTCCGCACGCGGTATATTTTCCAAAGTGTAGGAAGGAATTTGGGTCAACAGTTGCTGTACTCTCTCGCCGTACTTCACCAACTCTGGTTTGCAAGTTTGGTAGTCGCCATTTACTTGACTGACGACCAGTTGGGAGTCTCCGTATATGAGGAGGCTTTCGATTCCCATGTCGATGGCGATCTCAAGACCTGCTATCAAAGCTTCGTATTCGGCTTCATCGTTTGTCCTTGGCTCTATTAAGGAGAAGGCAAAGCGCATTATCCCTCCTTGTGGAGTCACGAAGATGAGGCCTACCCCTGATTTGATTATAGGGGTGCTTTGTTTGCGCTTCTTTACAGAAGACGCTCTATCAAAATAAAGTTCCCACCGGTTCCCACCACCGTCGATCGCATCAAACGCGTGTTCGTCTGGCAGTTCACAATTCAAGGGAGAATCGGCCGGTATCAGATGTTCAGCGAGGAAATCGGCGATGGCCTGGCCTTTCACTGCCTTAAGAGGTTGATAGGTTATTGAGAACTCCATCAAGAGCAGAGCCCACTTAGCGAGTCGCCCCGTCAATATAGCCTTTGACATCAAATATTTGAGAGGGTCCATCTTCGATATGAGACGGACTTCATGTGCCAATGCATAGTACCTGAGTTTTGTTATCGCGAAGATCAATGCCAGACAGTGTTTTTCAATGGGGGAATAGTTGCTTTCTGCCTCCAGGAGAACTCGACTTAAGTAATAGAGAGCTCTTTCTTTCCCTTGTTCATTCCCTTGTGCCCATAACGCACCTAAGGAACCTTCGAGGGCGGTTGTAGTCGGCGGAGTCAGTCTAGAAGGAGAGTTGCCCCCAGCCTTCCTTACTCGGCGCCAGTGGCATATCCCTAGTAGGAGAAGTGTTGTCTCCTGAGGGTTTCAGCGGATTACACCCACAAAATCCTATAATAAAAGAGAGATGATGAAAGTTATATAAAGATAAGAACTATAAAAGAAAGAACTTGAAAATAAGAGTTTTCAACTATACCAGCTTTTCAGTTGCTATGAGCCCTATCTTAATGGTCATGAAAAAATGTTAGAAATCATATTATCCCTCAATAAAACATCGCCTTTAGTTTTCATTCCTACCTTTCTTCTAAATATTGATCATATACCTCTACGTGTGTGAACTGGACATCCCTACACTCAGAGAATTCAATTCAAGCAATCATACTCTTGTCCATCTATCTTAGTACTTTTTAATAGATATTTAGATGGAATTTGCTCACACATTCTCCATGCGACCGTTAATACTTCTTGAGGTACTAACCAACCGATTACTCATGTGCTTGCTAATTAGGTGTTTTTCCTCGTCTTGCAACACCTAAGGCTTAGCAGTGGCTCCCAAACCAGTTGGTCTAAAGCACTAGGTAATAAAGCACCCTCGCTATATTTTTTTATTGCTGCCTCGGTGATAACAAAACCAGTGTTCATTGTTCTCTTCGCCATTTTATCTTTTATTCTCCATTTTTATTTTCTTCATACTTTGGCTTTTAGACAAGAGCATTTCAAGGTATCCTCTACTATCCCAAGTTTCAAGATGTGTGTAAGTGCGTATAGTAGGGTATCAACGGTCAAATGTTTGGCTTCCAGAATAGGAACTATTTTTCAGGTTTATTTTTATCCTCAGATTAGTAATTTCCTTCATCTTACTAACCCTTGGGACAACAGCTCATAACTACTTATTACTAGTTTCATTTAAGAAAACATCTAACTTTCTTTTTTTTCTTAAACTATTCCCATCTTTTAAATATAATTTTTCACTTTCTACTCTTTTATTATCATAATTTTTTTTGTGAGTGCTTATATATAGTATAATGCAAAGTAAGGCGTAAATAAGCACATGAGCGCTGAAAAACGACTTCTCAGGAGCTTCTTGCGATGGTACAGGAGCGCTGAAGCTCGTTGGCGGGAGCATGGTCCCAAAGAATAGCTCAGTGGTGGCTTGAGTTACCTGCTCCACTGGCACAGTGAAAAGGGGGGGCGCTTGGGGCCCGTAGGTTACTCCTCCAGATGGGACAGAGCGAGAGTTGCTGTTGCAGTTAGTGCAGTTTGAAGCCATTGATTTCTTGAAGATCTTGAATATTCTGCCCCCTGCGTCGACCTTGGTCTTTGGCATGTGCCAGTTGTTTAAGGACCGATTCCGTCGGCAAGGCTGCTGCTTGGGGAGCCTGCCTGTGGACGACAGACATCCTCTGGGCTTCCTCCATCGGCGTTGAGGCACCGAGGGTGGGAGGTGGGAGCATCGACCCAAAAAGGTGCCCGTTGATTTCTTGAAGAGTCGGATTGCAGAGATTTGAGGCCGCAAGTGACCTATACTTGACTCCGCCGGATATGACAGAGCCTGAGTTGCTAGGGTGGGAGCAAATGCCATTCTTCATAGAGACGAAATGCCGGGTTCAATATCCACTCCCCTAAGGGCAACCAAAAACATACACACCGCGATTATTTGATCGCGGGAAAAACACGACACACGAAGTGTGGAGTGGAAAGAGGAAAAGGTCCCACCGGGCATGCCAGAATCTGTTCCCCTCCGAACGGCGGCCAAGACATGGACGTCTTGCCTGTGATTCGGGGAAGATGCTATTTGGTTTTATCCGTCCACCTCTCCGAAGATGCCAAGTTGATTTATGGCACCGTGTATCGGAGGTTTGGACGGATGCGGCCGATATAGCAGACTTCGTCAGATTCTCCCTCGCTTGAGGGGTTTTTGATTGTGGGGACGCTCTTCCCTGCAGGCGCAAGCCCCTGCAGTTAATTACGCTACCGCATCGTGGTAACAACTTTCTCCTTCTCCAGAATTTCACTTTGTGTCGTATGTGTTTGTTTTGTTTGTGGTTGCCCGTGGATTGTATACGGAGACTAATTTATGTCGTCGCCCGTAGGACGTGGATTTGTCCAAATCCGTATTTTCTTAGATTTGGGTTTGGTGTTTTGGTTTAAGGATACGTTAGCCATATTTGAGGCTAAGATCAACTTAAACGTTTGTTAAGCATACGTTAGTCCAATTTGAGACTAAGATCAACTTAACTGGATCGTTTAGATCCGACAAAAGAGCATTTGGGGGCTCTATTGTTCCAGTTTAGGGACATAGTGGTCCATTTAATGTATGGCCGTCGGGACCCGTTACCTCTCTGACGACGTTGAAGGATTACAACGACAGATGTCAGAGGAGTTCAAAGATGTACCCTTGAACCAAAGTTGGTTGAGAGATCTATAATCCAATTTGGGACTAAAGTCTGTTTTGAAAGTTTTGGTTTAAGGATGCGTTAGCCATATTTGAGGCTAAGATCAACTTAAACGTTAGTTAAGGATACGTTAGCCTAATTTGAGACTAAGATCAACTTAACAGGATCATTTAGATCCGACAAAAGAGCATTTGGGCTCTATTGTTCTAGTTTAGGACATAGTGGTCCATTACCAGTTTAGGGACGAATAATGGTTTAAGGACGCATTAGTCCGTGAGTTTAAGGACTCATTAGTCCATGAGTTTAAGGACGCATTAGTCCGTATCAATGTGTGGTTGTCGGGACTCATCACCTCTCTGACGACGTTGAAGGATTACAACGACAAATATCAGAGGAGTTCAGAGATGTACCCTTGAACCGGGTGTAAATTGATTTAAGAGAGCAGTCGTGCTCAGTCAATTTAATTTGAGGACTTATGGCCAGTATTGGGCTAAGTCCAGTTGAAAATGTTCAACATTTTATTTGCATTTGGCCTGTTAGGCCTTTAATTAGGCTCTGCCCTTTTTTTGAAATGATGCACATCATCTAAATTGGTCTGTTAGACCTTTATTTGGACTCTGCCCCTTTTTAATAATGCATTGCATTTTTTATTAGGCCTGTTAGGCCTTTTAATTGGGCTCTGTCCCTTCTTTAATAATGCAAAGCATTTTTTATCTTGGTCTGATAGACCTTTTTATTGGGCTCTGCCCTTTTAATAATGCAATGCATTTAATATTCTGACAGTGCCCCACGTGGCTTGTCAGGCGCTTTGCGCCAATTGAAGAGCTCAAGGCGCAAACTCATGTGGGGGTGACACGTGTCACGCTCTGGTGAGCGCAAATCTGTTAGTGCAGTGCGCTGCGCCAGTGCGCTGTGCTAGCGCGCTGCTGACACGTGGCGCGCTCTGATGACTTGCGCCAATTTAAGAGAACAGTGCTCTGTTTTAGAAGCGCATAGCGCAGTTTGTTTTGAGGCCGACACGTAGCGCTCCCTGATGGCTTGCGCCAATCCAAGGAGCGCAACAGTGCAAACCTTGAAAGTGCAAGGCACTGTTTAATATTTGGATCAAAGAAAACAAGTTTTTCTTGTTTTCTAGAGAGGTTTTACCTAAAATTTCAAGAACCAGTGGTTTATCAAAAGGCAATGCCTTTATAGATCAAATGATCTGTGAAGTAATACTTCTTTTTATCTTTTTGTGATTCGATCTTTTTGAACTTTTTCCTTTTTAATTGAACGTCTTGATATTGTTCTTAGATCATTGATTTTTTTAGAAGAAAATTCTTCTTTTTTATTTTCTAAAGGTTTACCTTTTTTCTCTTCGAGCTCTTCTCAAAATTTTTAGAGGAGTTCTCAATATCCCTCTGTGTGTTTTCTTTTTTTTTTATTTTAGAAAGAAGGATCATTGGTCGTTGGGACCCACCACCTCTCCGACGACACTGAGAGATTACAGTGTCATATATCGAAGGTGTGGAGAGATGTACCCTTTGAACCATGTCTCACTCATTAGGGGGGAAGAACAGGCTGGAGCTTAAGCTTCTCGCTGCTGAAAAAGGTTTCTTTGCGTTGGCGCACGTGCGTCGCACGTGTTGGGCACTCATATTTGCACGTAGCGCACATGGAGTTTGCGCATATGCGCATTATGGGGGGAGCAAGCTCCTATGGAGAACGAGTCTCCTTATGAGGAGAAGCAGAGCTTCTATATATGGAGAACTAAGCTCCTTTTAATATTATTAAATATTCTCATGTGGTGCGCACGTGCGTTGCACGTGGTGGAGAAGCACGGCTTCTATATATGGAGAGCTAAGCTCCTTTTAATATTATTAAATGTTCTCATGTGGTGTGCACGTGGTGCGCGCGTGGCGGGCACACGTGTGTTGCACATAGCGCACATGCGTATTATGAGGAGAAGCGGGACTTCTATATATGGAGAACTAAGCTCCTATGGAGAACTAAGCTCCTTTGAGTATTGAATCCTTTGAGAATTTAACTCTACCCTTTCTAAGAGGTATCCCCTCTTATTTATATGGGAGTGGTAGAGAAGCCATCTCTCCTTTTCCCGATGTGGGACTAAAAATGCATTCCTCATGTAGTAGAGCATTACTTTAGATTACACGTGCATAGCATATTTGCTCATAACTTCTGATCTCGGATGAATTTTGAGACCCATAATATATCAAATCGAAAGATTTTTCGAGATACTTTCGATACCATCAAAATTTAGCTGTTTCTCATTCCGGAGTTTATCAAAATACATCTTGAAAAATACCGGTTCGAATTTTCATCCTTAGATCACATGTGCATAGACATTTGCTCATAACTTTTGATCCCGGATGAATTATGAGGCCCATAATATATCAAATCGAAGGTTTTTTCGAGATGCTTTCAATACCATCAGAATTTAGCTATTTCTCATTCCGGAGTTTATCAAAATATAGCTCGAAAAATACTGGTTCGCATTTTCTTCCTCAGATCACATGCGCATAGACATTTGCTCATAACTTTTGATCCCGGATGAATTATGAGGCCCATAATATATCAAATCGAAGGTTTTTTCGAGATACTTTCAATACCATTAGAATGTAACAGTTTCTCCTTCGGGAGTTTATCAAAATACAGGCCGGAAGATACTGGTTCGCATTTCCTTAAGCGTATCGCTGTCATTTAATACCTTGGACTCTTTTGCGCAGAAATTTTTGGCGGGAACAACAGCAGCATACCTATTGAATCAAGTTCCGTCTAAATCTGTACCTACCACACTATATGAGATATGGAGTGGGAAGAGACCATGTCTTAAACGTGTTAAGATATGGGGTTATCCGGCCTATGTCAAAACACAAAATCCGGACAAACTCGAGGCACGGTCAGTTCTTTGTAAGTTTGTGGGATATCCTAAACATTTATATGGATATCTTTTCTACCACGGCGAGGAACAAAAGGTGTTTGTTTCTCGACATGCCACCTTTTTAGAAAAGAAATTTCTTGCAAAAGAAATTAGTGACGAAAAGGTAGAGCTGGAAGAAGTTCCAGCACCACAAACTACAACTGAAGATTTAGTGGAACCAGATAATTCAGTAGTTCCCAACGAACTCCAGCCTCTCCGCCGATCTAGTAGGGTTCCTCATCCACCTGAGAGATACTAAGATTTTCTCATAGACGGTGGGAGTGAGGATTGCATCATGGAAGATGATGACCTAACTAGCTTCGAGCATGCCATCACGAGTGGTGACTCTGTGAAGTGGCTGGATGCAATGCGATCTGAGATGGAATCCATGTACACCAATAAAGTATGGACTTTGGAAGTTGCTCCTGAAGGGGCAAAACCTATTGGGAGCAAGAGGATCTTTGAGAAGAAACTTGGTGTGGATGGAAAAGTTGAGACTTACAAAGCTAGACTTGTTGCAAAGGGTTTTCGTCAACGACCAAGTGTAGATTATGACGAAACCTTTTCTCCAGTGGCTATGCTTAAGTCCATCCGGATCCTACTTGTCATTGTTGCATACAATGACTACGAAATCTGGCAAATGGATGTTAAGACCGCCTTTCTAAATGGTGATTTAGAGGAGTGCGTGTACATGACTCAGCCAGAGGGCTTTATAGATAGTGGGAGCAGCGGAAAGGTGTGCAAGCTGCTTAAATCCATCTATGGGTTAAAACAGGTATCGCGGAGTTGGAACATCTTCTTTGATGTTGTAGTCAAAGAGTTTGACTTTATCAAGAACGTAGATGATCCTTGTATATACAAGAAGGTTGCAGAGAGTAAGGTTGTTTTCCTCGTATTGTACATGAATGACATACTCTTGATAGGAAATGATGTTCCTATGCTGCACTCGGTCAAGCTCTTCTTATCACATAGATTCTCAATGAAAGATCTAGGTGATGCCTCCTGCATTTTGGGCATTAAGATCTATAGAGATAGATCCAAACGGATACTAGGATTATCCCAATCCAGGTACATTGAAACCATTCTAAAGAGGTTTAGTATGAAAGAATCCAAGCGTGGGAACCAACCCACGATCTCTGGACTCACTCTCTCCAAAGAGATATCTCCTAAGACTGATTTGGAGAGAGCTCGCGTGCAAGGGATATCCTATATTTCGGCAGTAGGCTCTATCATGTACGTGATGCTATGTACCAGACCCGATGTAGCATACTCACAAAGTGTAGTGAGTAGGTATCAAGCAGATTCAGGAGAGAGTCACTGTATAGCTGTGAAGAACATGCTCAAGTACTTGAGAAGGACTAAGGAGATATTCTTGGTATATGGTAACGGTGAACTCCAGGTGGAGTCCTTTACCGATTCAAGCTTCCAAAGTGATAAGGACGACCCTAAGTCGCACTCGGGATTTGTCTTTACCCTAAATGGGGGGGGCGGTTTGTTGGAAGAGTTCCAAGCAAGAAACCGTGGCAGAATCGACGATGGAGGCTGAATACATCGCTGCCAACGATACTGCCAAAGGGGCTGTCTGGATGAAGAAGTTCATCACTGAACTTGGTGTGGTTCCGTCCATTGAGCATCCAATACCTTTGTATTTTGATAACAATGGAGCTGTAGTTTTGGCCAAGAAACCCAGGTCCCATCAGAAATCCAGACATATTCTGAGGCGATATCACCAGGTCCGGGAGATAGTTGATCGCCGCGAGATCGAGGTCAGGAGAGTTGACACGAAGAACAACACCGTGGATCCACTCACGAAGGCCATTCCCCAGATACAATTTGAGAGACTCTTCGTGATGTTGGGTATGAGATACTACAATAGCTGGCCTTAGTGCAAGTGGGAGATTGTTAGTTATATATATGCCCTAGAGGCCATTGTTGTACATATGATGTATATTATAGTGGATGCTTGGATATATATAGTGAAAACTTTCTTGCTCGATATGATAGTATGCTATCTGGTTTCACTTTGTCTTAACATGTTGACTTTTATTGGTTTACTAGTTTGCTCTCACATGTTGATAAAGCCCTTAGGATATGTACTTGACTACTGGGACTATGATGAGATCATACTAGTGGGGCCAAGGTAGTCAACGAGTACATCCTATAACTGTTCCTAGTCGAGGGTGTTTCGAGACAAGGCATCGATACGCCAAAGTAGACTAGCGTATACGCATCTTAACCCATATGATGGGTGATGGATGATCCCATATCCATCGATGTTTGACATCAAAGATGATGTACGGGTGCTCAGTGGAGACTGGGTACACTGAACGGACTCGCCGAGAACTCCTAGATGGTATTATACCTATCGTAAGATAGCAGTTCTCCGGTGACACTGGTACAGGTTAGTCTGTAGACTTGAGATCGTCATAGAGTCTTGTGTGATTCCCACTGTGCTTTGATTTCCACCTTACCGCGTCCAAGAGGGCGTGCAAAACGGTGGCTTTTGGGTACAGTCCCGAATCACATGGAGGCAATGAGCGATAGGAGGGGTTTCGTCTCTCCCGGTATAGGGAGTTGATGTTGTGCTGTGTTCGATTGGCTATAACTGGAAGTCCCTAGCTAGGGCTGATATGGAATGCTACTGGTAAGAGTTATCAGTAGTTTCTCGACCAGTTATGAGCCTCACATCGACACGACTTATCGGTTACTGGGGTCTGACGTTTACCACCCCTAGACTTGATATGCGACATACCAGACGAAGAGACCAGACTGTACGGTAGTGTTACTGATTGGATTCACAGGAGAATGTACAGGCTTACTTGTTGATTTTCTGATCGCTCAATACCTGGATGGCTGTTACGTTTAGCTGACCGCTTATAGCTTGTGGGTGTTTGATATGATCATCACCTACTGCCGGCGTATTGACGATTCTTTAGAGTCCTACACAGAGGTTTCCTGGCTCAGGCAAAATAGAGTAGGAACACATATGTGATATGTGCGGGATCGAGAATAATACGATATGAGATACCGTATTCTATTCTCGCGATATGAGATATCGGCCGGGTATATGTGATATAGCCGGGTCATCGGATCATATCTTGATGCGATGAATTGGTACATGTTATATTAGTCGGTTATATGCAATATAGCCGGATTATCGGATCAAGTGTTGATCCGATAATTTAATATATAATTATATATGTGATATATTACATTACGTTAACTAATATAAACTCGCTTTATTGATTCATTTTCTCACTGGATAATACATTGATCTATATGCGATATATGTTAATTGTATTATTTTCTTTTGTTACAAAATATATTGTATACGTGATATATATAATATTGTAACATGTTAGGGTTACAAATGCAACATGGTTTTAGTGTTTAAACCTAGTTAGGGTTTGGATTAGGGTTAAGCTTTGGATGAGCTTTCATGAAGCTTCATGAAAGTTTGACTTTTGTCTTCATCCTTTGATATTTTGTGAAGATATTTGTTAACCCAACCCAAACCCTTAACCTATGGTTTATTCTCTACAAGGGTTAAGCCTTTCATTCTTAACCCATGGTTGCAATTGTAACCACAACAATAATTCATTATTCATCACAAAAGGTTTAGCTTCTTCTTCTTCTTCTTGCTCTTGAAAAAAGCTTCATTAGGTTTTATGTTTGTGATGATTAAATGTGAGAAATTAAAAACAAAAGAGAGCAAAATTCCTATTTCAGCATCCTCATCTATTCTAGCCACTTAGATTAGGGTGTTCACTTCTCTAATAAGTTTATTAGTGAAGTGTAAGCTTGGTTAGAGATTCTTCAAGATAGATCATCTTAGATCAATAAGACTTCAAGCAAGATGCATCATTCACACCTTGGATCCTCACGAGAATCGGAGTTCTTGATGATCGCAGCGAAGGGACCTCAACATGGAGCTTATGAAGCGAAGGAACGGACTATAAAGGTTGTAATCCTAATCTCTTTAGTTCTTTGTATGTGATACAAACTTGTTACCCTAGAATTTCTAGTAAAGATTCATGGTTTGCTTGTTTTGCACCTCTCTAAATTTTAAAGTGGCATGAGTAATGCTACCAAACCCTAGACTAGATGCAAGGGAAGTCCAACACAACTGTAGGCGTAAGTGGTAGTGGTGGTAGGGTGTTGTTGAAGTTGTTGCTGGTATTGTTTGGAGAATCCATAATCTTGAAAGAAAAATAGGGTTAGGATCGATTCAATGTATATGAATTGTAAGATTCAAGGAATATGAAATGTAAAGAATGTTTTTAGTTACTGATTCTTGTGTTATATTGCTTAGAACTTCATGCAGAATTGACCTGCATGTCCATGCAGAACTGACTTGCATGGTAGGGTTCCATGCAGCACTGACCTGCATGGGCCGCCAACAAAACCTGTCACGTCCCGCTTCCCGATGTACGGTAAGGAGACGCGGTGGGTCACACGAAGTATTTACTCAAAAGTAAACATGCTAAGCGTATCTAAGCAATATAATGTAAAATGTATACAAGATACATGAATATAAATGAAGAACAACTTTTATTTATTTAACAATTCTTTACAAGTACAACTGGAAATGTAAATACAGGAATAGAAAGTAAAGCCTAAACAATGGCATAACTGAAATGAAAAGTATATACAAGTGCCTACAGCTCTGGGTCAATGGCAAACTGCTCCAAGTCCTTAGTACTGGGCTCGATCTCTAGTGAGTCGGATCCACCTGACAACATTCCAAAGAAAGAAGAAAAGAAATGTCGTCAGCGAACAATCGCTCGGTAAGTCCTAAAGAAAGAGAGAAGTAGAATAGACAGAAAAGAGAATATAACTGTATAATGTTATCTTTTGTTTTGTTAACGCAGTTGTTTGTAACCTGGTACAGAATATACCAGTGTATACGAGAGGAGTCCCACTATTCTGGAGACTAAGGTATACGGAGCACAAGGAACCGTTAAGCTACGGTACAACAGCAATGGATATTCAGGTTAGCTGTATTAAAGTGACCGTCTCGTGCCACTTCTAACACATTCCGTACCAGTCTACCCCTTTAAAAAAACCCGTAATGTATTTTATATTGATTGTATTATTTTATAGATGAAAGACTTGCCGAAACCATGATATCATGTAAACAGAATGGATATAAATGGATAGTCATGTAATCAGAGTATATCCATGGTTCGGTTCAGTCGAGTCATGTTGATATAGATTGAATTCTGGTATAAACAGATTCATGTTGAAGTTATACTTGAATTGGATTCAAGTCAGATTGATTTTATATTAGACGGAGACTCTGTCTGAGTCAGACACTTTGAAAAGAAATTAAAGTCCTCAATTAGTTATGATGTTATCGGTAACTGCTGCACATGGACGGCAGGGTTTGTATCTTTTTCCAAAACAATTACCATATTGATAACACCGTTTTTAGGTTGTCTAGCTTAGATAGGCAAGCACCCATATTCTCCGGCTCCCTGAGGCTCAAGAGAACTAGTCCCGCTTAAACCTATGTTTACTAGGGTCCTTATTATAAATTAATATAACTTGAGGGGATTTTATGAAAAATAGATTTGATATATTTTCAAAATACACCTCAAGTATTTAATAATCATCTTTAGGGTTTTCATTATTGTAATTTTTATAAAGTGAAATATTCTAGTGGATATAACCTAGATTTCAATGTATATGGTATTTTAGTGTAATATTGAGATTGTATTGATTTAGAATGGTAGTTTCATGGAATTTATGATTCTTTTGATTTAGAAAACATGGAATATATATATAATATATTTAAATTAGATATTTTGATAATATTTATATATATCTAATATTTATAAAAATATAGAATTTATTTATTAAATAGAAATCACATTTTTCTTAAAAATTGCATTAAAAATTCCATCGAGATAGAATGCTCCTTACGGAGGTCTGCATCTCACTCTATTAGGCCTGAGGATGTGCAATAACCCGCACCATCCCGATCGGGATTCCCCAAAATGGGTTGTAGAGGCGCAATTGCATGGAATTAAATAACACACTTTTAAAAAAACGGTTTTTGAATGTTCATGGTATTTAAATGTAAACTCGTATTTTCTCATAAACTAATGTCCCAAGAGTCATCGTGCTATGTCAAAAATGTTTGTTATGATGAGGTAGGTCATTACCTTGTGAGTTTTCTAAAGGTAATATAAGGGATTATGTTGAATTGTGTCGAAAGTAAAGTATATGGTATTTAACCGTAAAAATGCGATAAAAGTTGCATAATAGATTCTTTTGAGATGAAACTTATTCTAATGTATTTGTTAATGATTACTAAATAATCTATTAAAAATTTGTAGGTTTGTTATTAAGGAAAAATTAGATTTTTAAAGAAAAGAGAATCGGAAGCCGGAATAACTCCGCTTCCGACGAGTTTTGAAAAGTAGAAGTTTGAGAATAGCAAAAGAGGAGGGGAGAGGGGACTTACTGATTGTAATTAGAAAGAAGAGGTAGGGGGAGAGTTTGGGATCATCGGGGAGTCATTTCGTCGCTGGATTCTTCTTGAAACGTCGCCGGAACTTCGACCTTTGCTAACTCCACTTGCACAACTTTGGACTTGGAAATTTTAGAGAGTTTTTATAATGGAATTCTGAATGAGTAGGGGAAAAATGTAGTGTGGTATTTATAGGAAAAATTAGGTTTTAGGGTAATGAAGAATGTAATTAAAATGTGCATTAAAAATGAATTAAAGAGAGAAATTATCACCCTCTGGATGTTTTCAGAGTAAACAAACAATATGGGGGTAGTGGGGTAGGTGAAGGGGTTCAGGGGTAAAATTTTTGAGGCATTAGCCATGGGGGGGCTGGCGGCGCCGACCCCATTGATGATCTTGCCGGTCATCAAGAGGGTAGGGGCCTCTAGATGCTTGCCACGTGTCTCTATCTGTTGGTATATTTCAGTGCACATGTTTATTTGCTTTGTGACTTTTCATTTTACATGCAGTGCACGTGCAAACATTTGAGCTTCTAAAAGTTTAAAAGAAAAATCAACAAAAAATATATGTGGCAGATGGGATTCGAACACATGGGCTATGTCACCACAGTGCAAGGCTTTACCAATGAGGTACAAGTGATTTCTTGCTGTTCAAAAGTAATTCAAATACTTAAAGTGTACACAAGATTGCAAATACTCTATTTGTACATTAACTTTTAATCAAATTTTCTATACACTGAAACAGAATTATTACAGCCAGCGTAGGATGTGGTACGTGGGGCAGTGGTTATCTCGCTTTGGCGAGATACGCGGAGCCGCTGCAGAGGCGCTAGAGCTCTGCAATCTCGGTTGATTGGGGGAGGCCGAGGAAGCTCGGCATGCTTGGAGCTCGGAGACGAGCGGGAGGACAAAGAAGCTCGGCACGGGAGAAGGCTCGGAGGCGAGTGAGGAGACTGAGGAAGCTCGGAGACAAGCTGTTGGTAGTCTTCTAGATGAAGGTGGAATGTCTTCAGGAGGGTCTCCTGAAAGGTCGGGTACGTCCACCGAGAAGGGGCCCCGTGGAATGTCCCCGATCCGGCTCATTTATTCCACCCCCATAGAGTCCGGGACACGTCATCTGCCACGTGTCGTAATCTGAGGAGACACCACTTGTGAGCATCATTATTATCCCCCCACTCTTGTTCCGACCAATCCAAGGGTCGGGTCGAGAGTGGTCCGCTCGGTCTTTCTTCTGCTCAATTTATCGCCAAAGAATCGTAATGCGGATCGCCCAGGAACAGCATGGCGTTTGGTGGTTACGTCGTTTCGATCTTTGGGCCCACGTGTCGCCTCGTCGTTCGCCTGAATCTTCACGTGTATCCACGACGGCGTCAGCAAATTAATGAAATGATCGCGCTTTAAAGAGGGTGCACCGTTTCGCTCGTTTGTCTGTTGGGCTGCAGGCCACGTGTCCAACGCAGGTTGGTGGACATGACAGGCTGTCGCTATCACCTGCAAACGAAAGGGCATCCCCAATGGCCGATCGCCACGTGGAGTTTTGACGGCTGGCAGGCGCGACGCTTCGTTTTGGCGGGAATTGATCTAGGTCGTTGGATGCTTTCTGTGTAGTGCATAAATAGGAGGGGACCCCCTAGGGCCAACACTTCCACCATAATTCACCCTCGTTGTCAGAGATTGCCCGGCGCTCCTTCGTTTTAGATTAGATCGCCCGTGCTTTTTCCTCGGCCAACCCATTCCTTTGAGTCAGGTTAGATGTCTTCATCTGAGGAGTCTATAAAGATAGTTAGGGTAGGGTCGGATGATGAGGCTCCAGTTGTTAGAGCCGAGTGCAGAGGGTCTTCCTTTTCTTCGGCTTTAGATAGCCAAGAGGGTTCGTCTTCTTCTTCTTCTTCGTCCTCTGTGTCGGGTTCGCATCCGAGAGTCAGGCCGCCCCCGTCACCCGCCGTTGGGCTGCAACAAGGGCTCCCAAGGTGCGCGTCGGAAACGCCCGCGACGCGCCCTCCTTCTTGAGGAATGTGGATGAACTTTCCAAGATCCGGGCTCGATTCCATATCCCCTCTAACTATTCTCTTCGTTTAACCAGAGAGAGTGAGCTGGTGGATCAGGTGCATGGCAAGGAGATTGTCCTATATTTGGAAGCATTCCGGGCGGGAATGCGTCTGCCCTTCCCAACCGAGGTATGTGGGTTGCTTCGTTGCTTCCATCTTACCTCGGGCCAGCTAGCGCCAAACTCATGGAGAATCCTCCTCGGGTCTCTGGTCCGGTTGAAACTTGAAAATATCCCCTTTTATTTGACCCTCATAGTCTCCTTTCTTTTTTATAAGAATCACCCCGGCACCAGTAAGGATGAGCCGAGCTGGGTGTATTTTTCTTTCAAAAAACGCAAGGGTGGGGTGGCCGGATCGAGGGTAGTAGTCGTCCCTTCTTCCATTCATGAATAGAAGGAGAAGTTCATATTCGTCAGGCCACCCGTTGGCGATGATTGGCATGTGCCTACACAGTGGCACAGGGCCGACTGCCCGAGGGTGATGCAGATGTCCTCACCTAAGGAGAGGGCGGTATACATGTGGGAGCCGATCCAGTGGGTCAACGTTATGCTTTCCGAGCAGGCTCTTAGTTGGGCCGGGCTCAGCCCCGCGCGCTTCCTGAGTAAGTTAGGTCTTTGGACGATCTATTTAGACGTTAATAGGTTTTTCTTTCCCTTTCCAGCGTCGCTAACTCTCTTTCGTGTTTTCTCCTTTCTGCAGAGCAAATGGACCGATCCAAATTCTTAGCTTTCATGGCCGCGAAGGCAGGAAAGAAGACCGGGGGCGCTAGCTCGTGCTGTCCCGGTGCGAGCTCAGACCCGAAATCAACTGCACCGGCGAAGCCTTCCGCTGCGCCCCGAGCCCCGGAAGTCCACCGCAGGGAGAGTTAGAAGCATGCACGGGGACCGGAGCCCCGGGTGAGGGGGGAGGATGAAGTCGACCTCACCGAGGTCTCCCTCAAGAGACATAAAAAGACGATCTCTTGTTCGCCACCCTCCGGGATCCCCATGCAGGAGGGGGACGTCTGTTTTGAGGTGCCCTCAAGGCTTTCCGTTGCCGACATCCTGCTCTCCGACATGGAGCAATCAGCCAGGAGTAAAATTCTGAGGGGGACCCTGAAGGCCCAAGTGGCCGTCATTGCTCAGAAGGCGGTTCAGGTCGGTATCCGTTTTCCTTCAAGAATTTTGTTAAGTATTTTTCCTCAGTTTGAACATTTCTAACTCCTTTTGCTGCTTTCCTCATGTCCTCCAACACTGCGCCCTCATTGTTAATATGGAATCCGAGGAGATTGCCCCGGCCATGAGGAAGGCAGGCGAATCGCCCTCGCGGGAGGAGGATCTGCGCCTGGAGCTGCAACAGGTGAAGGAGAGGATAGCCGTCCTCGAAACCCGGGTGGCCGCCGAGGAGTTGACGAACTCCAAGTCTAAGGAGTCTCACTGACTTCTGAGTGAATCCAACAAGGCCATCCATGATAAGTTAGAGGAGGTTAGCAAGCTCTACACTGTGATGAAGAAGTCGAGGGATGCCAGCAGGAGGGACATCCTGGCGGTGTTCGATGCGGTGAAGCTTGCCGATGTCCGAGCTTCGAAGTCCGTGGAGAGGTATAAGGTGTCGGACTAGTTCTACGCCGACCTCGCCAACGCCTTGGCCATTGTTTGGCACAAGGATCCCGACGCCGTCAAGGCGTTGATGCCGGGGTTCGCCGACAGCGAGCTCCGGGTCCAGTACCCTCTCTCCGAGGATGCGTCGTAGGTGGAAGCTACCGGGGATGCCGCCGGGGGTGAGGCTGCCGGTGGAAGCGCCGACCCAGAGGTCACCGTTTTGGTTCCCGATGTTGGAGTCGAGCAGGGCGAGATCCTCCCTAGGCCTATGGCCTGAGCTTTCCCGCCTTTTCCTTTTTTTTATTTTCTTTTTCTTTTTTTAAGTTTTGTAAGCCTCCAGGCGTTTTGTAAGGCTTAGGAGCCCAAAATACCTTGTAAGAATTTTTGGAATATAAATAAAGCTGAGCTTATTTTCCTCTGCATGACTGCGTGCTTTCTGCGTTAGTACTTCAGTTCGTCGGTCTTTTTACACTCGACTCCGGCTTTTTAGATGACGATCATGCGCCGAGTGTAAGTCGATTAATTGCCAAGTGTAGGAAGGCCGGTACCCTCCGCTCCCCAGAGTCGAGGTGGCGATCGTTCATTTACGATGAACCGAAAGATATTCAAGTGTAGGAAGATCGGTATCAGTTCATTCCTCAGAATCGGATTGACAACCACGTCTCTTAGCATGAGTTGAAAAACGTAGAATAGTTCGGCATTAACTGATTCCCCCTGATGTGGTTCCTAGACTCGTGTCTTCGTAGGGTAGGAACCTACCCTTTGGAGACTAGCTGAGCAGGAATCTGCACGGTGGCCTCTTTAGGATGGCTTTTTCTCCTGAGCGTTGATGGGTAGGAAGCTATTCGCTCGGGATGGACCGGGCAGGGAAGCTGCTCGATGGTCTTGTGAGGAGGGCTTTGATCCTTAGCGCGGATGGATAGGAATCTACTCGCTAGGGATGAGCCGGGCAGGAAAGCTGCTCGGTGGCCTTGTGAGGAGGGATTTGATGCTTAGCGTGGATTGGTAGGAAGCTACCCGTCAGGGATGGACTGGGCAGGGAAGCTGCTCGGTAGGCTCGTGAGGAGGGCTTTGATCCTTAGCGTGGATGGGTAGGAAACTACCCGCTAGGGATGGACCGGGCAGGGACGCTACTCGGTGGCCTTGTGATGAGGGCTTTAATCCTTAGCGTGGATGGATGATTGATCTGGGATTTATGTGTAGTAGTTAACCACAATCAATAATGGTGTCGCGTGTAGATAGACCGAGATGAGTACGGGTCGTCCTCTAGGAAACGTTGAATCTTTTAATCTTACTTTAGGCGTGTTGAGAAAGAAAGGAGGAAGAATAAAGAATGGTGAAGAATGGTTGTAGATTCTAGATCTACGTCAAACACGGATGCAGAATATAGATCTAGATTAACTACGGATGTAGGTTTTATAGTAGAAGGGGGCTTGTAGGGTTCTTTAAGATTTAGTAGTCATGGATGATTACATAAATATTACTCTTTTTATCCTTTAATAGATTTAAAACTAGATCGACAGTGATGCATGTAGATTAGGGTTTCTGGAGGGAATAGGGTTCCCACTCTTAACCCCTATCTTGACATGGATCTCCGTTCATGTCTATTCTTTACCAAAGCAATTGTTAATCTAATCTCTAATCGTGGTCGTCACTATCAATGAATTGATAGCGCGCCCGATTAGGATGTTAACTATTCTTTTGATAAAGTTTATAAACTTTATAGGATTTAAAAAGAGTTTAAGGATCTTCATCATCCATTAATATACCCTAATCCTACGAACCCTAATAAGCGGAGAATTACTCGCGCGTGTTGGGAAAAGAAAAGATAGAAAGGGAAATCATATTGAAAACTACAGAAAATAAAATGATATAAGAAAACAACTACCTTTATTAATCAACAAGATCAAATACACTTTGTTCCTTTAGAAAATGATTACAAAACCCTAGTTTGCTTCTCGATCTCTTCTAAGAAGGTAGATGAACTGTCGATGACCAGCCTGGATGCGTGAGCCGTCTTGGACTTCGTGATCTCGTCGGCTTGATGATTTTTCCAAGAGTCTCTCGGTCCTTATTTATAGTCACAGAGCCAGAACCCACTAGTTGTTAGGATCCCAACCAATAAAATCCAGAATCCTAACTCTTCAGATATGCGGCGGAACCGCGGCCAATAGGTGTGTTTGGCCGCGGATCTGCTGCCTTCTGGTGGGATCATGGGCTCTAATTTCTGTGGCTTCATATCTGTAGCGCTTGTTGATCTTTTGAATATCTAGTCTTTGAAAATATTTTCTACGTTTCTGCCAGAATTGGTTTCTTCATCAGAGAATATTTACGACTGGAAACCTCCTAAGATATCGGCAGTTCAAATATCAGCAGCTATTACAGCTTATGCGCGTATTTATATGTACCCATACATTTCCACTTGAATATCTTCGGCAGATTTGATCTCACCAACTCGGATTTCCTTGATTTCAGTCATGATATAATTCCTGCACAATTATCTCAAAAAATGATATTAGTAGAATTTGTTTTTATTGAGATATTATCTTAACCACTTATCATGATATTTTAGTTTTAAGAGAATTGGTCAAAGATATTTA
This sequence comes from Agapanthus africanus, assembly GCA_030015575.1. Taxonomy (NCBI): domain Eukaryota; kingdom Viridiplantae; phylum Streptophyta; class Magnoliopsida; order Asparagales; family Amaryllidaceae; genus Agapanthus; species Agapanthus africanus. The sequence continues at coordinate 378,167,905 of CM057351.1, forward strand.
ATAAAGTAAACATATTTAAATAGACCAAATATTACATGAATATTATATGCTTACATTTCCCTTCATAATATTAATTATATTATATAAACACATGAAAATAGTATTTTTATGGATAAACCCTTATATGTGTCATATTTATAATAAACATTTTTTATTATATATAAATAGTAAGGAAAATGTCATATTAAAAGTGCAGTTTTATCAACTGAACAAATACCCCCAAGCTTAACTTTGATCGTCCCGAGCAAATTAGTTTTTCAAGAGAAGGAGAAAAAGAAAAAGAAAAACCTAAGTAGCACATTTTCGTAGGCAACACGATTGCACTGAACACGTGCAACAAGCCGTTAAACCTCTAGGTGTCCCTAGTAGGAGGAGTGTTGTCTCATGAGGGTTTTTAGCGGATTACACCCACAAAATCCTATAATAAAAGAAAGATGGTGAAATTTATATATAAAGATAAGAACTATAAAAAAAAGAACTTGAAAATAAGAGTTTCCAACTATACCAGATTTTCAGTTGCTATGAGCCCTATCTTAATGGTCGTGAAAAGATGTTAGAAATCATATCATCCCTCAATAAAACATCGCCTTTAGTCTTCCACCCTATCTTTCTTCCAAACATTGATCATATACCCCTACGTGTGTGTAAAATACATCCCTACACTTAGAGAATTCAATTAAAGCTATCATACTCTTATCCATCTTCCAAAGTACTTTTTAGTTGGTGAATATTTTAATGCAATTGCTCACACATTTTTCATGCGACTGTTAATACTTCTTGAGGTACTAACTGACCGATTACAAAATGTGCTTGAGCATTTAGGTGTAATTCCTCGTTTCGCAACACCTAAGGCTTAGCAGTGGCTCCCAAACCAGTTGGTCTAAGGCACTAGGTGACAAAGCACCCTCGCTATATTTTTTTATGCTGCCTTGGTAATTACAAAACTAGTGTTCATTTTTTCTTCTTCTTCACCACTTATACTTTTTTTTTATTTTCCTTCATACTAAGGCTTTTAGACAAGAGCATTTCAAGGTATGCTCTACTATCCCAAGTTCAAGATATGTGTAAGTGCGTATAGTAGGGTATCAACATTCAGATGTTTGGCCTCATGAATAAGGACTATGTTTCAGACTTAGATCTATCCTCAGATTAGTGATTTCCTTCATCTTACTAACCCTTGGGACAACGGCTCATAACTACATATTACTAGTTTCGTTTAAGAAAATATCTAATTTTCTTGCTTTTCTTAAACTATTCCTATCTTTCATATGTAAATTTTCACTTTCAAACTTTCATTATCAATTTGTTTTATATAGTATAATGCAAAGTAATGCGTGAATAAGCACAAACCTCCCCCAAACCTGTTTACAGCAGTGTCCTCACTGTTGTCATCTGTTAAGCTTTAAAAAAACTGTAGATTTGGGAGGAAAAGTTAGTAATGGGGACATGAAATAATGAAAGTGAAATTCTCCCCCAAACTTATTTTTGGCTCACAATTTTGTAAAAATCATTTTCTTTTAAGAGCCAAAATATTCCCCCCCCCCAAACTTAAGTAAAATAGTATTAAGCATTTAAAATTATTGGGGGGTTAAAGTTATTTGTCAAAGTAAAGCCTTGCAAAGACCAAAAGTCAACACCAACCATTCGAATAATTTATCGATGAAACGCACCGGTTGGTGGAAAATCAGAGATTTGAAGAAGTGTGGAGATAGGAGGTGGTATGGTTTACGTCTCGGTTGATAGAGACGAAACAGTAATGGGGAACGGAAACGAGAATGTAGATGATTAGGAATGGAAAGAATGGTCACATTCTCGTATGCGATAAGAAGAAATAGTGGTGGTTCAACTTCTTCGGGTGGAGGTTGATTAATCACAAAATCCGGGTCATTTAGGAATGCGAGTTCGTCGATGAAAATGTCATCGAAACTTTCATCAATGGTCCGATTGAACGTTTCGATGTCAATAAGTATTGCGCCAGAATTCAACACACTTGATTTGTCAAAAATTATGGAGGTAGGAGACTCGAAAAGCTCATCGACCTCATTCTTAAAAGAATCTAAATCAAGTTGTCTTTCTAGATTATCGAACCCGAAATATCGGATTGTGATTCATCAACACTCGCTATCATTATAGGAAGATTAGAAGAAGAACCAGAGAAAATGGGAGATAAAATGGGTAAACAAATTGGTGTGTCGAGTATTGCTGAACCAGATGAAGGCTGAATTTCGGTCAGCTGTTCGGTTATACAATTATTATCAACTTCAAGACGCATTTGGAGCTCAGGAAGAATAATTAAATGCTCGAGATGATGACCACAAGGAAGTGAAAGGACCTGATGAATTGGTGGAACAAACTCATCCAAAATTTCGGGTTCATCATTCAATATCTCCCCAACGTCAATCTCCTCATTCAAGTGAAGGTTAGAATTCTCAAACACCTCATTAAAAGTATGGTTTTCAATCAATTTTGGTTCTAGAGTGGAGGTGTAGAGATCACAAGGGTTGGGTGTGGCTTCACTTGAAATGGACCTTTCACAATCGGGTAAATAAAACACTACAAAGTCACACAACTCATCAGACATTCTATCTTCAATTGGTGGATCATTTGGTGTACTCGATGAATCTGTGAAACCGGAGTTGTGGATTTCAGTTTGGAATGGGGAGGTTTGATTAGGAAGGGTGTACAGTTCTGTCTCACTACCCAAATTCTCACTTTGTCCCATGGCCGTATTGTATACTGAAAAATTTTGGGCTGATTTGAAATTATTAGCTTGCATCCACTTTGTTGTTTCCTTTCTAATTTGGTGCGACATTTCCACATATTTTTCTAACGTCCGCTCAAGACTAGAGTTGGGTTGATAAGGGGTTTCAGTATAAGATTGAAATTCTTGTGGATAATTAAAACTCCTAAATAACTGATTAGAAGGACTGTCTAGAGAAGGTGTAAAAGTCGGATAAGATTGATAGGAATAGAGTGGTTGCGAACATTGGGCAGGAGTAGGATCAACATTATGATAAGAAGAATACTGATATCGGTTGGTTGGTTGGCTATTCTCAATAGACATCATATATGCCACAAACCGATTATGAAATTCCTCTTTAGAAAGTGGTGGTGATGGTTGATATTGGTCCGGATTGAAACTTTGGCCGTTAGCCCTTGCTATATGCTCAGCAATGGACATGCGTCTAGGGGATTCCTCATTCGGAGTATCAACTGAAACAGATGTAGAATTAGGATACGGTTGATAAGACCTGGACTGAGGTGGCCAACTGTTTCTATCCGCTTGTTCTATCCGATCTCTTAAAGATATGGGAGAGTCGGATGGTATACCGAAGCGATTATGAAGACAAGAAATATCTGGTTGTGGATAGCAAAGCTCGGCAAGAGTTCGTCTGTTTGGGTTACCCATTATAAGAAGAAAAGAGGGGGGAAGGGTAAAAAGGAAGAGGAAAAAATATTGGATTGTTTTGCTTTAAAAGTGGACTTGGGGGTTAACTCACAAAATTACAAAAATGCACAAACAACCCTAGAACTATGGTTGCCTACGACAAGCTCTAGACCGCTCCTAGACTTCCAAAGGACAAGCCGCGGGATCAATCCTCTACCACCTCTTTATAACTTTTGTGGTCGGGTATGTGCCAGGTAAGTGGGAGGTATCCGCTATACGAATCACCGAAAATAACGGGCCTAATTAAATAATCACTTTCCTTAGACACACTTGCCTAGGCACCACAAAAGAAAATGCAGATAAGCGATAGATTACCCACGACCTTCCTCTGTCCTATTTGACCGCGACGGTCCTTAGGGTCTTGATCTGGATATTTTTTAATTAATATAGGGTTATGCAGATACTCGTTTTGTGATTTGCGGGACCTAGGAAGGGTGATAGAATCCCTACCTAATCTGAATTTTGGTCTTGCCCCTTAAAGTCCGTATTAAAATATGCACAAACAACCCGCAAAACAAAGCACGCAAAAAGATTTTTGAGCGGCGATATTTTGCAAAGAATCCTGCAGAAAATATATTATTGGATTTTTCAGAAGAGAGATAAAGAGTTGTAGAAAATACCAGAGAATTTTGTAGCCAAGATCCACCAATTAGGCCACGGTTCCGCCGCAATACTGGTGATTTGGCCGCGGTTCCGCCGTGAGATGAGGGGAGATTTGGTGGGTATTTTTGCTACGTGGCCTCCTTTACTCCTCTGGATCTTGATGAATGTCTCTGGCTCTCTTTTTCCTCAAGTCTGTGACTCCAGATTCCCTCACAAAAATCGCACACTAATCGTTAAATATGCAAGATGCAGTTTGTTTTGTTTTATGATATAGATCGAATAAGAATTCAACACAAATAGTAAGAATAAAAAATTACGCCTGTATCCCCGGCAACGGCGCCATTTGATTGATCTGGGATTTATGTGTAGTAGTTAACCGCAATCAATAACGGTGTCGCGTGTAGCTAGACCGAGATGAGTACGGGTCGTCCTCTGGGAAACGTTGAATCTTTTAATCTTACTTTAGGCGTGTTGAGAAAGAAAGGAGGAAGAATAAAGAATGGTGAAGAATGGTTGTAGGTTCTAGATCTACGTCAAACACGGATGTAGAATATAGATCTAGATTAACTACGGATGTAGGTTTTATAGTAGAAGGGGGCTTGTAGGGTTCTTTAAGATTTAGTAGTCATGGATGATTACATAAAGATTACTCTTTTTATCCTTTAATAGGTTTAAAACTAGATCAACAGTGATGCATGTAGATTAGGGTTTCTGGAGGGAAAAGGGTTCCCACTCTTAACCCTATCTTGACATGGATCTCCGTTCATGTCTATTCTTTACCAAAGCAATTGTTAATCTAATCTCTAATCATGGTCGTCACTATCAATGAATTGATAGCGCGCCCGATTAGGATGTTAACTATTCTTTTGATAAAGTTTATAAACTTTATAGGATTTAAAAAGAGTTTAAGGATCTTCATCATCCATTAATATACCCTAATCCTACGAACCCTAATAAGCGGAGAATTACTCGCGCATGTTGGGAAAAGAAAAGATAGAAAGGGAAATCATATTGAAAACTACAGAAAATAAAATGATATAAGAAAACAACTACCTTTATTAATAAACAAGATCAAGTACACTTTGTTCCTTTAGAAAATGATTACAAAACCCTAGTTTACTTCTCAATCTCTTCTAAGGAGGTAAATGAACTGTCGATGACCAGCCTGGATGCGTGAGCCGTCTTGGACTTCGTGATCTCGTCGGCTTGATGATTTTTCCAAGAGCCTCTCAGTCCTTATTTTATAGTCACAGAGCCAGAACCTTAGTTTCCTAATATGGTAACTAGTTGTTAGGATCCCAACCAAAAAATCCAGAATCCTAACTCTTCATATGTGCGGCGGAACCGCGGCCAATAGGTGGGTTTGGCCGCGGATCCGCCGTCTTCTGGTGGGATCATGGGCTCTAATTTCTATGACTTCATATCTATTGCACTTGTTGATCTTTCGAATATCTAGATTTTGAAAATCTTTTCTACGTTTCTACCAGAATTGGTTTCTTCAATTTACTTGAATATCTTCGGCAGATTTGATCTCGCCAACTCGGATTTCCTTGATTCCAGTCATGATATAATTCCTGCACAATTATCTCAATAAATGATATTAGTAGAATTTGTTTTTATTGAGATATTATCTTAACCATTTGTCATGATATTTTAGTTTTAAAAGAATTGGTCAAAGATATTCAATAAAGTAAGCATATTTAAATAGACCAAATATTACATGAATATTATATGCTTACATTTCCCTTCATAATGTTAATTATAATATATAAACACATGAAAATAGTATTTTTACAGATAAACCCTTATATGTGTCATATTTATAATAAACATCTTTTATTATATATAAATAGTAAGGAAAATGTCATATTAAAAATGCAGTTTTATCAACTAAACAATGGATAGGAAGCTATCCGCCAGGGATGGACCGGACAGGGATGCTGCTCGGTGGCCTCGTGAGGAGGGCTTTAGATTCTTAGCGTAGATGGGTAGGAATCTACCCTCTAGGGATGCACAGAGCAGGGAAGCTGCTCTGTGGCCTCATTAGGAGGGCTTTCGAGACTCCCCTACGCCCTTATGGGGGAGTTGTTCGATCTTCCCTGACCCGTAAAATCTGGAAGAGTGAACGTCGTGGATGACATGTGGCGGAATTATATAGGAAAGGCTCGATATTCTGAAGATTTGCATCGTTCAACCTTCCGTTGACCGCTTGGGAGCTCGTGAAGACCGAAATGGTTGCCACCTGTCAGTTCTGTATCGGGAAATTGAAAATATCCCGCGATTCGCATCGCTATGTGCGTAAATTACGGCCTTTGGAGATTTTTGTTGAGGCTATAAATAGCGAAGGCATGTTGGTTTCTCTCTAGCCTTGTGTTTCTGAAGATGGCCGGACGTCCGTGTATGCTCATCAGGGAGATCATTTCTCGTGACGATGTGTATCTTTACAGCCTCGACCGCTCTGAGCAGACTACGAGGCGGTGATAGACCGCATAGAGGGGAACTTTGGACGCCTTCTCCCCGGCGATCTCCCCTCCTCCGACTGCTCATTTACGCGATCTGGAGGATGTCCCCGGGGCTGCACAATGCCTTGTCTCCGCAGCTGAGGGACGAGGCGATCGAAAAGTTGCACTCGCTCTACCACCTAGGCCTGATCTCGAAGAGCAGGCGGGACCGATCGGTGGACCTTCTTCTGGAGTGTTTCAGAAAAGGCTGATTGCTGATTTTGGTCCAGCGGATGGCACTCCCGTGGCAGCCGAGGGAGCTAAGGCTCGGCTGGCGGAGATTTTCTCGGAGTACCATCAACAATGCTTTCTTAATCCCCGACCCTTTTGTTGTAAATATGTTTTTGTAAGGCTGAGGAGCCTATAATACCTCTTTGATGAATAAAAGTTTTCTTATTTAGGCATTTTGTTTCCTTCTGTCCCTTTTGCATTGTTTACGTGCTTTTCAAGATGGGCTTAGGGGTCACGAAACTGAGAAAGAAAACAAAATTTGTGGAAGAAGTCTCTTATAACTCAGGAGACTTAATAAAAATTACATCGCTTCAAAAAGGAGAAAATACATTCATTTATACAATTTGATTTTCTCGGAGTTATAAGGCCGAAGAAACTTTCATCCCCTGGCGTCTTGCAAGTGATATGCTCCACCGGGAAATATTTCTGCTATGAGGAATAGGCCATCCTATTTTGGGGAGAATTTGTACAGCCTTGTTTGTCTACGAACTCGTTCCTTCATAGGACTAGATCTCCTGTCTTGAAAGCGCGATGCTTGACTCGGGCGTTGTAGTAGCGAGCAGTTTTTTGTTGATAGGCGGCCGCTCTGATTTGTGCTCGGTCCCGTTTCTCTAGTAAGATATCCAAGTTGGTCCGGATCACCGATGTGTTAGCTTCATCATCGAAGTGTTCAACTCTGTAGCTGGACAATTCCATCTCCGTGGGGACCATGGCCTCGGTACCGTAGCAGAGGCTGAAGGGGGTTTCTCCCGTGGGCGTTTTTCTTGACGTTCGCAGTGCCCACAGGACTCGAGGTAGTTTCTCGACCCAGACGCCTTGTCTTCCTTCTAGACAGGCTCGGAGACTGCTGATGACGCCTCGGTTTACAACCTCTGCCTGCCCGTTGCATTCAGGATGGGCAACCGCGGCAAACTTCATCAATATATGGTAATCGCTGCAAAACTCTCTGACTTTGTCATTCTCGAAATTGGTCCCGTGGTTGGTGATGATGCATCTTGGGATCCCAAATTGGGTGATTATGTTGTTCTGCAGGAACTTTATAGTAGAGGCGGCGTCTGGTTTTCTGATGGGGACGGCCTCTATCCACTTTGTGAAGTAGTCTACCACTACGAGGATGTACTTGTGTCCGCCCGTGCCAGTGGGGAGTTTGCCCACCATGTCCATCCCCCATTGTGCAAACGGCCAAGGGGAACTGAGGGTTGTTAGCTCGGTAGCGGGAAGATGAGATATGCTGCCGTGTAGTTGGCAGCTTTTGCATCTTCTGACAAGCTTCTCGGCATCCTGGTGTATGCTCGGCCAATAATATCCTTAGAGCAGCATCTTCTGGACCAGGGTGCGAGCCCCTTTGTGTGCCCCCCGACCCCTTTATGTATCTCTAGTAGAACATAGTCGGCTTCGGAGGGTCGACGCATCGGAGTAGGGCTGAGTGTACGATTTCTTGTAAAGGTTTTCATTGCTCCAGACGAAATGATGAGCTTTTGCTCAAAGGCGGCGTGCCTCTCCTCGTTCTTCTAGAAGTGTACCCTCTCCTGAGAATTCCATGAGGGGTTTTCTCCAATCCTTGCCTTCCTTCTGAGTCGTGTATACCTAGAGCGTTACCTCTCTGTCCTCCACGTTAGGCCGTGGTAACACTTCGAAGAGAATATTCCTCTTATGGTTGGCCGTATAGGAAGAGGAGAGCTTGCTCAATGCGTCTACTTGGGTGTTCAGATTCCGGGAAATCTGCTTTACCTGGACTTCGTTGAAATTTTTGCGAAGTTATTTTACCTCGGCTAGGTACTTTATCATGAGCGGTTCTCGGGTTTCGAAGCACCCGGTTACCTGGCCAACGACTAGTGCGGAGTCGCTGTGGACTCTGACGGTCTTCAGCCCCATCCAGGATGCGATCCGCAGTCATGATAATAAAGCTTCATATTCCGTGGCGTTGTTTGATGCTCTGAACCCGAGCTTTAATGAGTATTCCAACTCTGCTTCATTTGGGCCGCGGATGATCAAGCCAGCCCCGCTCCCTTCCTCGTTAGAGGATCTGTCCACGTATAGCACCCGGTCCGGGATGGGGTTGGATACCTCTTCTACCGATGGACGTGGTTCGGGGCCTTGTTCTATCGTTCCGCCTTTAATGGGAATGGTGCACTCGACAACGAAATTGGCTAAGACATGCGCTTTGATGTCTTGCCGGGGGCGGTACCTGATATCGAATTGGGACAATTCCCACCTCCATTTTTTCAGATGACTAGATGACTCGAGGGAGGTGAGGATAGACCCTAAAGGTCGCTCGGTGAGGACGAGGATTGTGTGTGCTTGGAAGTAATGTCGGAGTTTCCTGGAAGTGATGACAAGTGCCAGAACTATCTTCTCCATGGCGGGGTATCTTGTCTCTGCATCCTTGAAGACATGGCTCACGCAGTAAACTGGATTTTGCACACCATCGACTTCCTGACGAGCATCGAGCCTGCAACTTGATCCGAGACCGCGAGGTATAACAATAGCTCGTCGCCTTCGACTAGTCGAGTGAGTAGCGAAGGAGTCGCTAGGTGTGCCTTGAGCTGCTCGAAGGCATTCTGGCATTCCTCGGACCATTCGAACTTGGGAATCTTCCTTAGGGCTTTGAAGAATGTTAAGCACTTTTCCCCGGACCTGGACATGAAGCGACTCAAGGCAGCGACCCTCTCGGTGAGGCGCATGATCTCCACATTACTCTTGGGAGATGCCATGTCAAGGATGGTATTGATCTTTTCCGGGTTTGCTTCGATTCCTTGGTGGGTTACCATGAACCCAAGGAATTTCCCACTGGTGACTCTGAACGCGCACTTAGCCGGATCGAGTTTCATTTTATATTTGCACAGGACGTCGAATGACTCGCCAAGGTCTTTAGTGTGTCCCGTCGAAGAAACGGATTTCACTAGCATGTCGTCGACGTAAACTTCCATATTTCTCCTGATCTGCGGCTTGAACAGTCTGTTGACAAGGCGTTGATATGTAGCCCCAGCATTCTTAAGACCGAAGGGCATCACTTTGTAGCAGTATACCCTCCGAGCCATGGTGAATGTGATAAGATCTTCATCTGCCGGGTTCATCCGGATCTGATTGTAACCGGAAAACGCATCCATGAAGCTAAGTAATTCATGGCCGGCTGAGCTGTCCACTAACTGGTCTATATCTGTGAAGTCGACTCACATGAGCTATTTCCCGTTCGCCTTTTTGACCATGACCACGTTCGCCAGCCACTCTGAATAGTCCAGATTTCTGATAAAGTTGGCAGCGAGCAGTCGATCCACTTTGTCCTCAATTGCCCTTTGTTTTGCCGGAGGAAAGCTTCGCTTCTTTTGCCGTACGGGCTTTGATTTCGGGTCAACCCCGAGCTTGTGGGAGATCGCTTTAGGGTCGATCCCGGGCATATCCGCGGGGGTCCAAGAGAACACGTCTGAGTTGTCTCGGAGGAACCGTATCAGGTCCTCACGATGGTCCCCGGTTAAGAGAGAGCATGTTCTCCCCCGAATACGGGGAAGACAAACGTCTTGCCTGAATTTGGGGGCAGATACTATTTGGTTTTACCCGTCCACCTCTCCGAAGATGCCAAGTTGATTTATGGCACCATGTATTGAAGGTTTAAACGGATGCGGCCGATGTAGCAGACTTCGTCAGATTCCCCCTCATTGTGAGGGATTTTTTATTGTGGGGACGCTCTTCCCTGCAGGCGTAAGCCCCTGCAGTTAATTACGCTACTGCATCGCGGAAACAACTTTCTCCTTCTCCAGATGGTCACTTCGTGTCGTGTATGTTTGTTTTTGTTTTTGGTTGCCCGTGGATTGTATACGGAGACTAATTTATGTTGTCGCCCATAGGGCGTGGATTAGTCCAAATCCGTATTTTCTTAGATTTGGGTTTTGGGTTGGGTTTAAGGATCGTTAATCTCATGATTTGAGACTAAGATCAACTTAACCGTTTGTTAAGGATACGTTAGTCTAATTTTAGACTAAGATCTACTTAACAGAATCATTTAGATCCAACAAAAGAGCATTTGGACTCTATTGTTTTAGTTTAGGAATGTTGTGGTCCAGTGGGTTTATTGATTGTCGGGACCCGCCACCTCTCTGAAGACGTTGAAGAGTTACAACGACATGTATCAGAGGTGTGATGAGATGTACCCTTGAACCAATGTCAATTGAGGGATCTGTAGTTGAATTGATTTAAGGATCGTTAATCTCATTTGAGATTAAGATCAACTTAAATGGTTGTTAAGGATACGTTAGTCTCATTTTAGACTAAGATCTACTTAACAGGATCATTTAGATCCAACAAAAGAGCATTTGGGCTCTATTGTTTTAGTTTAGGGACGTTGCGGTCCATAAGTTTAAAGACATCATAGTCCATGAGTTTAAGGACCCCACAGTCCGTAAAGTTTAAGAACATCACAGTCCAGTTTAAAGACGTCATAGTATATAAAGTTTAAAGACATCATAGTCTATAAGTTTAAGGACCTCACAGTCCATGATAGTTTAGAGACATCATAGTCTGTAAAGTATAAGGATATCATAGTCCATGAGTTTAAGAACCCCACAGTCCGTAAAATGTCTGGTTGTCGGGACCCGTCACCTCTCTGAAGACGTTGAAGGATTACAACGACACATCTCAGAGGAGTGAAGATATGTACCCTTGAACCAATATTGGTTGGGAGATCTGTAGTCCAATTTGGGACTAAGATCAAAAATTTATGAGCATATGGGCTCAATTAATCTGACCGAGGGATTTATGGCCAATTTGGGCTCGGTCCACTCAGTCAAAATGTTAAACATTTAATTGGGCTCAGTCCTTTTCATTTAACAATGCTGAGCATTGGTTTGGGCAACTTTTTGTCTTCTATTGAATGCTGAGCACTCATTATGGCTCTGGGCTTTATTGTTTAAAGAACAATTTATGTTCTCTTAGCGCCCACGTGAGGAGCACGCAGTGTGCTTGGCGCTGTGCGGCAGTTAATGAGTGCAGAGCGCTTCTTATGAAATAGCGCACACGTGAGGAGCACGTGGTGCGCTTGGCGCTGTGCGCCAGACAATGAGCGCAGAGCGCTTCTTATGAAATAGCGCACACATGAGGAGCACGTGGCGCGTTTGGCGCTGTGCGCCAGTCAATGAGCCCAAAGCGCTTCTTGTGAAATAGCGCACACGTGAGGAGCACGTGGCACAACTGGCGCTGTGCGCCAGTCAATGAGCGCTGAGGTGCTTCTTTAAATTCGGAGCGCTAAGGCTCTGCGGCACTGTGCGCTAGTTTTGGAGCACTGAAGCGTTTCTTTTAATTGGGGCGCTAGGGCTCTTTTTAGGTAGCTTTGCACTCTAAGAATTAAATTCTCTCTTATAAGAGACTTTGTCTCATGGATCTAAGAACAAAGTTCTTATTTTATAGGAGATGTTTCAATCTCTTATGTTCTTGGTGAAAGGCTTTGCCTTTATGGATCTGTGATCCTAAGAGAACTGAATTATTCTCCCCCCTTTTTATAATGAGATGTTATGATCTCTTTTGTGAAAGACAGTTTTCTTATAGATCTATGATCTAGCATAAGAACTAAGTTCTTTTTCTGATGAGATGTTTTTTTATCTCTCTGTTTTTATCTTGAAGAAACGTTTTTCTTCTCAGAGCTTGCTCTTTTCTTTGAAATTTCTCAAACCTTGTGGGGGGTTCCTCTCTCTTTTTCTCTTTCGATTTGAAAGCTTATGGGGAGGTCTTTCTATGCAAGACTTGAAGTCTTGGGTTCTTTATATAGTGAAGACTGATTTGTTGAATCAGTTAAGGAAATCTTTTCTCTAATTGATTTGGGGATGTTTCCCCCGTTGGATCTTTGATCCAAGGGCTTCTGATTTAGAGAAGGCAATCTTCTTATTTTTAAAAAGATTGGGAAATTTTTCCATACAGAATTTATTTTGTATTTTGGTGATTTTTAATCACCATTGGATCATTGATCCAACGGTGCTCTGATTTTCAGAGCACAATCTTTCCTGTTTGGAAAGATTCTGAGGAATGTTTTCTCATCAGACTTTTATTCTGGTCAATTGATGATTTTTTTAATCATGTTCGTTGGATCTTTGATCCAAGGGCCGAGAACATTTTGTTCTATCGCTAGCGCTCACATGCTTTGCACGTGGTGCGCTGCTTAGAGTGCAGTGCTTTTAGCGCTAGCGCTCACGTGTTTTGCACATGGTGCGTTGCTTAGAGTGCAGCGCACTTGGCGCTAGCGCTCACGTGCTTTGCACGTGGTGCGCTGGCGCTCAGTGCAACGCACTTGGCGCTAGCGTTCATGTGCTTTGCACGTGGGCGCTGCCTCAGAGTCTTTGACTCTCAGCGCTGGCGTTGCAATAAAGCGCTTCTTCATTTCAAATTTCAAAATTTGAACAGAGCTTTGCTCTGATTGGGGGAAACAAATGCCCCCCCACCGTTGCACTCACGTGGCTCATACATGAGTGCAGCGGTGGCAGCATCTGCGCCCTTAGATCAACATTGGAAGTTGAAACGACTCTCAATGCCTATAAATAGAGCCTTTGGCCCTTGAAATGATCTCTGTTCATCTTCTCTCTTATTTTTTGAGAATTAATTCTCCCTCAGAGTGTAACACCTGTAGTTCATTTATACTAGTTCCAGTTCTCGTATTCGCTTATTTTGGTATTTTCTTGATTTATCGTGTTTTGGGTGCGAATGGTATTTCACAGTAGTATTGCATCCGACCCTACCCGCTTGCTTGAAACTTGTTTGATTCATATTTATAAATTATCCTGACTTGTTACATAGACATGTGCACTTTCATAAATACTGCATACTGGCATTTTATCTGGCATTGCATCTTTTACCATATAACATTTTAAGCCATATAAAATAATTTAAAATTACATAACATGGCCTGCATGATAGCCCTAACCCCGTGGTAGCATCCGCGCTATTTGTTCTCGTCCCGTTCAGTGAAACGGACTTGTTTGGATGGCTACGCGCACGTACGTGCATCCGTTCTTAGGGGTATGCATTTTCGTTACCCAGACATTCATTTTAAAATTTGGTCATCGCATATATTTTTCGTATTTTAAAACTGAAATTTTAGACCCGACCCGGGCGTATTTTGGACTAAATTTGTATTTACCTGAAAATCTAATTTTAATTAATATAATATTTATTTTTTAAAATCAACCGATTAAAATTTATTTAACTAACCTAAATCTTTTTAAACTAAAATCCTACCCTATTAACAACTTCTCTCTCTCCTTCTCTTTCTTCTCTCTCGTAGCCCCCACCATCACAGAACTCTTTCTCTCTCAGCCTCTCTCCTTTCTCTTTCTTTCCCTCTCTCTCCCTGCCTTCTCTCTCTCTCTCTTCGCTACGAGACGATTTTATCTCTCCTCCCCCCTCTCTCTCTCCTCTCGAAGTTCCTGTAGCGATCTTGAATCGCGTCACCGCCCGAGGATCTCGTCACCTCCCTTCTTCACATCTTCTCTTCTCCATTATAAAACCCCACGAGAACCCATACTGCAGCCACGAGAAAGCCTTAGCCCCAACGCGCTCGCCTCGTCGTCGTCATTGCCCTCTCACCCTCGTCTCCATGCCTTCTCCGACTCACCATCTCCTCTCCTCCTCACCCTCGTTCTTACCTCCACGCATCCCTCTCTTCTCCCGAGCCTGCACACCCACTCGCGAGAACCCTAACTCCGCCGACTGACCATCTCGTTGGCCTATCCTCATCGACTTCGTCTCCCTCCGTTCATCTCCTCTCTCTTTCCTCTTCCCTTCTCCCCTGCACCCATCTCGAACCCAACCGAGCTATCTCCCCAACTCCATCAACACCAAGAAACCCACACTGCACACACCCTGCACCAAGAACCCAGCACCACCACTCGTCGCCGATGACTCTCCACCGTCGCCATCTCTTCCATCTCCTCCTCTCCCTCTCTCTGTATTCTCCTACACCAACCCAAAACCATAGCAACAAAACCCGAGCCAAACCCCAGCTGCACCCTAACAACACACCCTTGATCGCCGGAGCTCCATTCACGGCCGTCGACACCATCACCCCCTCTCTGCAAACACAGTGCACAATCCAGTGAGCCTCCTCCCTCTTTTCTTCTTCTTCCTTTTTCTTTCTTTCTTTTTCTTTCTCTTTCTGTAATTCTTGAATTCTCTGTTTTCCGTAGTTCGCCGGAGCCGGGATCGACGCCGACGATCCAGACGACGTACCTCGATTGCGTGATCACCCTCGTGCGTTACTTGGACCCGTTCCGTGTGCCGTGCGCGCGTCGCGACATTTCGCCGACGTGGGACGTAGCGTACATATCCATTTCACGTTCCGTCTAGGAAAGTTTATCTTGCTACATGCTACATTACTTTATATACATCTATTTTAATAAATATAATATTGGTATTTCAAATTATGCACCCCATATTTACTTTTACAGTTTTTCGACATCCGTCTGCATCCGTACGTGTTACTTTATATCTAGAGCATGCAAACCTATCTTGTTACATACTATATTACAATATACTGTACCCAATGGAATATTTACATCTCATATTGCTTAGTTGTACATCCCACATTACCATTTTACAGTTTTACAGTTTTCGGATACCCGTTTGTATCCATCTCATTTAAAAAATATATAACTGCATTTATAGATCACATTAATACATAATACTGTGATATTAACACCCCATGTTTAATAAAGTGCATCCTAATTAGTATTGGAACTATAAATGCAACCCTAATCGATAATTGTGCATCCATATCATTGATTTTATATCTATTTGCATACTGTTGGGGTAAAAATTTGCACACCGGTTGACCGAGTCAAAGTCAAGGTCAACCCCCAAGCCAGGTGGGCCAAAGCCCAGGTCAAGCGGGCCCATGCCCAAAGTCGAGCCCGCGGCCAGCCTTCTCCATGCCAAAATATAGATCATGTAATAAATAATTTTTTATGCATGAATGTATGCGAAATGGGCATAAAGCCAAATTTTTGTAAGCCCATGGCTTATGTGCAAAAAGAAATGGCACATGAGCCATGGGATGGCTAAAATGCCATTTTTGTAAAGCCCAAAGGGCTATATGTAAAGTGTATAGCCTATAAAGGCAAAAATAATGAAAATATCTCACAACTTTTTCTCTCTCCAAAGAAAAATCTAGATCTGTGATCTTCTCCTTCCTCAAGGTTCTAAACCTTCCTCTTTTTTTTAATTAAATCAAGAGTTTTACTCTTTCTTTTCCAAAACTAAATAGTTTTTTACCACAAAACCCACAAAGGGGAACTCAGATCTGCCATCAGATCTCAGAAAGAAGAGATTTTTAAAAATCTCACATTTCTTGATCTTCAAGATCCGGCCAACAAAGGAAGAAGAAGGAGACCCATCTCCAGAAACCCCACTTTGGGGAAGAACTAGGGCTCAAAGGGAGAAGCCCTTCATCAGCTTCAAAAACATCCTAGGAGTTTCTGGGAGTACAACTCCCATTGCAGGGACCAAGTCTCTTTTGCTGCTCGAGCGCCCACGTGCTGACACGTGGTGCGCTAGCGCCCGAGCGCCCCCGTGCTGAAACGTGGCGCTTGCGCTAGCGCGCTTGCGCCCAGAGCGCTAGCGCTCGAGCGTCCACGTGTTGACACATGGCGCGCTAGCGCTCTTGCGCTCAGAGCGCTAGCGCCCAAAGCGCTAGCATCCATGTGCTGACACGTGGCGTGCTAGCGCTCAGTGCGCTAGCGCTCTTGTGCTCAGAGCGCTAGCGCCCGAGCGCCCACGTGCTGACACGTGGCGTGCTAGCGCTCAGTGCGCTAGCGCTCTTGTGCTCAGAGCGCTAGCGCCCAAGGCGCTAGCGCCCGAGCGCCCACATGCTGACACGTGGCGCGCTAGCGCTCTTGCGCTCAGTGCGCTGGCGCTCTTACTCTCAGAGCACTAGCGTCCAAAGCTCTAGCGCCCGAGCGCTCACGTGCTGACACGTGGCGCGCTAGCACTCGAGCGCCTACGTGCTGACACGTGGTGCGCGAGCGCTCAAAGCGCTGGCGCTGGCCCCACGCATCCTTTGGATGCCTTTCCCCCCCTTTTTTTTTATATATATACATATATATATATATGCATATGTATACATATGTACACACACACATACTCTACACCACTGTCCCTCCCAAAAAAAATTTGGGCCGGGACACTGCCCCGCACTCCGCAAGGGGGCTGCTAGCCCCTTTGCCCCCCAGCCCGCTACCCGGGTAGCGGGACCCCCGTAAAAACTCTGCTTGGCTCCCGATATATCCAAAACCCCATTTCAAAACACAACACACGTACACTGCACATTGGGTTCGCATGACCTATTTAACCCGTCAATCGGAGGTTCTCTCGCTCCAAAGGCGAGGGGTAATTAACGGCAGCTTAGTCCGCGGCTGCCGGAGATTCGAATCCCCACGATCAATAAACCCCGGCCTACCCTAGGCAGGGGGAATCTGTAATGCGCCTGACAAGCGCGCGCGTATTTCCATCTCAATGAGGTGACGAAAAACACCCTACACATACCATGTCACATTATTTGATTTTATTTTTATATTAGTACTCCTTACTTGATTTTGTACACCCATACTTATTACAGTTTGATTATGAGCACCCGCTTGATACTTGTGCACTACTTGACATGACCTAATACACTTCTTGACATAAATTGATACATGTGCACTACTTTACATGACCTGATTATATCACTACTTGACTTGTTACCTGATCTTGTTACTAATGCCGACAATCTTGACATGTTGTCCCTACGGACATTTCCTGTTATCTATACAGACAAACCTGTACCTGCTTGATCCTGTGTTGGCATTAGCTCCAGATTTATCAATACCTGACTTACACACATAATCTTGGGGGTATGGGGAAATCAAGAATGTATCCGAGCATAACTCAAAAGGCTATTATATCTTGTTACCGTGGTCCCGTGGGGTTGAACGGGACATAGACTCACAGTCTATTATATCTTGTTACCGTGGTCCCGTGGGGTTGAAACGGGACATAGACCGATGGGTTACGATGAGGATTACATTAATTGATTTCGAATAACTTTAGAATAGATAACCCCATAGCACGGTTTAGACTACTCACTGCACTTCACCTGTTTATATCCTGTTCACTGATCTATATTCATGTTACAGTTTACTTGCTACTGATGACTTGTTACTGTTCATACTTCATGCCTGCATATTTCATCACATTCTGCTTACTTAGAATTATTGATATTATGACGCACTGACGTCTGGGTTTTGCATGGCCCAGATCCCTTATCCTTATCTCAGGCAGTCCAGGAGTATTTTGATCAACAGGCCGAGCAGTGAGGACCTGTTATTAGTTTAGTTTAGTTTTCCTTTCAGTATTTTCATTCCTGATGTGAGCCCGCATTATGGGGCGTACATTCCAGTTTATTATTGTACTTGGATCTTTTGCTTCCGCATTATTTTATTTCATGACTCGTTTATTTTAGCTTATGGACATGTGTTAGATAGTTTATTACTGTTCTTGATATCTCTAGACAGCCGTAATGCGACTGTGGAGGGATTTTCCTAGCCACAGGTAGCATGGTTGGCTCTGTCACGTGCCAATCTTAGCGCACTCTGGGAAGCGGGGCGTGACAGGGTTTGTTTGGTATCAGAGCCATAGGATCTAGGTTAATCGGGTTTGATTCTTTTGTAGTTGGGTATTGGACCCAATACACGAATCAGAATACTCGTGATTAGGAACATGTCCTGCCACATTGTTATCTTTATTCTTGAATCATATCTTTCTCTTGATCCTTTTCCTTGACGATATGTAAACCACTTTGCATCTCGGCTTGAATCCTTTTGGTTCCTTATTGTTTCTTCCGTCCTATTCCTTTGATTCTGATACTACGATTTGGGCGACTTGAGTGGAGTTATGTGATTGTAACTATGTACCGCGGCATGGTTACAATGCGGTACTCTATTTATGTAACTTGGAGTCCTGGTCTTGATTCATTTCCTTGATTCATGGTCGTGAAATTTCCTTGATTCATGGTCATGAAATTTCCATGGTTCTCTCAGTTTCATTGCTTACCAGTTCATGTTTTGCAGATTTCTTGGTGGTCGATACCGGCAGTTATAATGTTGTCTTGGGAATGGACTTTCTCATCACTTTTCACGCTCACATTGATTGTAGGAAAAAGAAAGTGATTTTCCAGATTCCCGGACATCCGGAGTTTGTTTATGCTGGAGGTAGCAGTTCTGTCGGGCCAGACGAGTTTAGGGCTAGGCCGACAAGCAATGTTCTTTCGATAATGGAAGCTGATAAGGAGGAAGCGCCAGCTGTAGTTCAAGAGTTCATGGATGTGTTCGAGGAAATCTCTGGTTTACCGCCAAAATGAAATGTGGAGTTCGCAATCGATCTTGTTCCTGGTGCAGTGCCAATCTCAAAGGCGTACTATCCAATGGCACCAGTGGAGTTGGAAGAAGTCAAGAAGCAGATTACCGAATTACTTAAGAAGGGTTGGATTCGCAGCAGTAATTCACCTTGAAGAGCTCCAGTTCTTCTAGTCAAGAAGAAAGATGGCACAAGGAGGATGTGCATCGATTATCGAGAATTAAACCGGGTGACTATTAAGAACAAGTACCCAATCTCTCGCATTGGCGAATTGTTTGAGCAGCTTAGTGGCGTAAGGGTATTCTCGAAGCTGGATTTGCGATCCGGATATCATCAGGTCCGAGTTAAATCAGAAGATATTTGCAAAACGGCGTTCCGAACTCGGTATGGACATTACGAGTATTTAGTGATGCCATTCGGAGTTACGAATGCACCGGCGATATTTATGGACTTGATGAACCGAATCTTTTCACCGTTCTTGGACCAGTTTATAGTGGTGTTCATCGATGATATTCTGGTCTACTCGAGGAGCATTGAAGAACATGCGGAATACTTGAAGATCGCACTACAAACATTGAGGCAAGAAAGATTGTATGCAAAGATGAGCAAGTGCGAGTTTTGGTTTGAAGAAGTGAAGTTTTTGGGGCATGTCGTATCTGGAAATAGAATCACCGTTGACCCTGAGAAGATTGCAGCAGTTCGAGATTAGCCGATTCTGAAGAACGTAGAAGAGATCAGAAGCTTTCTTGGACTTGCCGGCTATTACAGAAGGTTTTTGGAGAATTTTGCTCGTTTGGCTGAGCCTTTGACCAAGCTTACGCGTATAGAAGTACCGTTCGTATAGACGGATAGATGTGCATCAGCTTTTAAGGCGTTGAAGCAGAGATTGATAACCGCTCATATCCTGACCGTACCAGACAGTTCCGGAGGATTGGTGATTCACAACGATGCATCTGGGAAAGGATTGGGATGTGTTTTGATGCAACATGGAAAGTTTATAGCCTACGCATCGAGACAATTAAAGATCCATGAGAAGAATTACCCAACTCATGATTTGAAGCTAGCAGCTGTGATTTTCGCTTTAAAGTTTTGGAGACACTACTTATTGGGCGAAAGGGTCGAAGTATTCACAAATCACAAAAGCCTAAAGTATGTGTTCACGCAGAAAGAACTTAACATGAGGCAGCGTAGATGGTTGGAGCTGATGGCTGACTACGATCTTGACCTTAAGTACCATCCGGGAAAAGTTAATGTTGTGCCGGATGCGCTTAGTCGGTTGCCAGCAATTCAGATGTTGACTGCACAGAAGGAGCTTATTGAAGACTTTCGGAGATTCGATTTGGAGATTGTGCTACCGCATTCTTTGGGACAGTTGATGCAGCTGAAAGTACAGTTGTCGTTGATCGAGAATATTAAAGCAGCGCAGTCGCATGACCCAAGATTGCAAAAGTTTTGGGAACAAGTTGAAGCTGGACTTCGAACAGACTTGTTAATTCATGAGGATTGTTCGTAGCGATATGGTAGCCGTTTTTGTGTGCCAAAAGGAGATATTCGCAAAGAAGTTATGAAGGAGGCACACAGTTCCGCGTATTCCGTACATCCAGGAGGCACAAAGATGTACCGTGATCTACGACAACATTTCTGGTGGGAAGGTATGAAAAGGGAGATTGCTCGTTTTGTAGCGAAGTGCTTGGTGTGTCGGCAAGTTAAGACTGAACATCAAAGGGTTTCTGGTTTATTGCAACCACTTCCGATTCCTCAATGGAAGTGGGAACATATAACCATGGATTTCGTGACTGCTTTACCGCGGAGTCCAAAGGGCAACAATGCAGTTTGGGTGATTGTTGATCGATTGACCAGGGCAGCTCATTTTATACCATTTCGAGTTGGTCAATCAACGGAAGCGTTGGCGGAACGGTATATGCAGGAGATTGTAAGATTGCATAGAGTACCGGTGAGCATCGTGTCCGACCGTGACACCCGTTTCTTATCACACTTCTGGAGGAGCTTACAGGAAAATTTGGGGACTCGATTGAAGTTTAGCACAGTTTATCATCCTCAGACAGATGGCCAGTCGGAGAGAACGATCCAAACTCTTGAAGACATGTTGAGAGCTTGCATGTTAGACTTCAAGGGTTCATGAGAGGATCATCTACACTTGGTGGAGTTTTCGTACAACAACAGTTTTTAGGCGACTATTCAGATGGCTCCATTCGAAGCGTTGTATGGTCACAAGTGTCGTTCACCTGTTTGTTAGGACGATGTTGGAGAACGAAGATTGTTGGGACCGGATTTGATCGTGCAAACAGTTGAGAAAGTTAACACTATCCGGAATCATATGAAGGCAGCACAAGATCGGCAGAAGAGTTAGGCCGATATATCGAGAAGACCTCTAGAGTTCGCTGTTGATGATCTGGTATTCTTGAAGATATCACCAACTAGAGGAGTGATTCGTTTTGGGAGTCGAGGCAAGCTTAGTCCTCGATTCGTAGGGCCTTTCGAGATTTTGGAACGTGTTGGAGAAGTGGCTTATCGATTGGCTTTACCGCAATCTTTGGTGAATGTTCATGACGTGTTTCATGTATCTTAACTCCGTAAGTATGTTCGAGATAAAACTCACGTGCTGGATCATTCAGAGCTGACTGTGAGAGAGGATTTGACCTTTGAGAAGCGACCGATGTCGATTGTTGATCGAAGAGAAAAGGTTCTTAAGAACAAGATTATCCCTCTCGTACTTGTTTCTTGGGGAAATCGCTCGCACGGAGAATCAACTTGGGAACGAGAAGATGAGATTCAACAGAAGTTTCCACACTTATTCTTATAGTTTCCTGAGTGTTTATCTCTCTTTGTTCTTGGAATTTCGAGGACGAAATTCTTTTTGTAGTTGGCTATAATGTAACACCTCTAGTTCATTTATACCAGTTCCAGTTCTCGTATTCGCTTATTTTGGTATTTTCTTGATTTATCGTGTTTTGGGTGCGAACGGTATTTCACAGTACTATTGCATCCGACCCGACCCGCTTGCTTGAAACTTGTTTGATTCATATTTATAAATTATCCTGACTTGTTACATAGACATGTGCACTTTCATAAATACTGCATACTGGCATTTTATCTGGCATTGCATCTTTTACCATATAACATTTTAAGCCATATAAAATAATTTAAAATTACATAACATGGCCTGCATGATACCACTAACCCCATGGTAGAATCCGCGCTTTTTGTTCTCGTCCCATTCAGTGAAACAGACTTGTTTGGATGGCTACGCGCACGTACGTGCATCCGTTCTTGGGGGTATGCATTTTCGTTACCCAGACATTCATTTTAAAATTTGGTCATCGCATATATTTTTCGTATTTTAGAACTGAAATTTTAGACCCGATCCAGGCGTATTTTGGACTAAATTTGTATTTACCTGAAAATCCAATTTTACTTAACATAATATTTATTTTTTAAAATCAACCGATTAAAATTTATTTAACTAACCTAAATCTTTTTAAACTAAAATCCTAACCTATTAACAACTTCTCTCTCTCCTTCTCTTTCATCTCTCTCGCGGCCCCCACCATCACAGAACTCTCTCTCTCAGCCTCTCTCCTTTCTCTTTCTTTCCCTCTCTCTCCCTGCCTTCTCTCTCTTTCTCTCTTCACTACGAGACGATTCTATCTCTCCTCCCCCCCTCTCTCCTCTCGGAGTTCTTGTAGCGATCTTAAATCGCGTCACCACCCGAGGATCTCGTCACCTCCCTTCTTCACATCTTCTCTTCTCCATTATAAAACCCCACGAGAACCCATACTGCCGCCACGAGAAAGCCCTAGCCCCATCGCGCTTGCCCCGTCGTCGTCATTGCCCTCTTACCCTCATCTCCACGCCTTCTCTGACTCACGTTCTCCTCTCCTCCTCACCCTCGTACTTACCTCCACGCATCCCTCTCTTCTCCCGAGCCTGCACACCCACTCGCGAAAACCCTAACTCCGTCGACCGACCATCTCGTCGGCCTTTCCTCGTCGACTTCGTCTCCCTCCGTTCATCTCCTCTCTCTTTCCTCTTCCCTTCTCCCCTGCACCCATCTCGAACCCAACCGAGCTATCTCCCCAACTCCATCAACACCAAGAACCCCACACTGCACACACTCTGCACCAAGAACCCAGCACCACCACTCGTCGTCGACGACTCCCCGCCGTCGCCATCTCTTCCATCTCCTCCTCTCCCTCTCCTCTGTATTCTCCTACACTAACCAAAAACCACAGCAACAAAACCCGAGCCAAACCCCAGCTGCACCCTAACAACAAACCCTTGATCGCCGGAGCTCCGTTCACGGCCGTCGACACCATCACCCCCTCTCTGCAAACACGGTGCACAATCCAGTGAGCCTCCTCCCTCTCTTCTTCTTCTTCCTTTTTCTTTCTTTCTTTCTTTCTTTTTCTTTCTCTTTCTGTAATTTTTGAATTCTCTGTTTTCCGTAGTTCGCCAGAGCCGGGATCGACGCCGACGATCCAGACGACGTACCTCGACTGCGTGATCACCCTCGTGCGTTACTTGGACCCGTTCCGTGTGCCGTGCGCACGTCATGACATTTCGCCGACGTGGGACGTAGCGTACATATCCGTTTCACGTTCCGTCTAGGCAAGTTTATCTTGCTACATACTACATTACTTTATATACATCTATTTTAATAAATATAATACTGGTATTTCAAATTATGCACCCCATGTTTACTTTTACAGTTTTTCGACATCCGTCTGCATCCGTACGTGTTACTTTACATCTAGCACATGCAAACCTATCTTGTTACATACTATATTACAATATACTGTACCCAATGAAATATTTACATCTCATATTGCTTAGTTGTACATCCCACATTACCATTTTACAGTTTTACTGTTTTCGGATACCTGTTTGCATCCATCTCATTTAAAATATATATAACTGCATCTATAGATCACATTAATATATAATACTGTGATATTAACACCCCATGTTTAATAAAGTGCATCCTAATTTTTATTGGAACTATAAATGTAACCCTAATCGATAATTGTGCATCCATATCATTGATTTTATATCTATTTGCATACCATATCACATTATTTCATTTTATTGTTATATTAGTACTCCATACTTAATTTTGTATACCCATACTTATTACAGTTTGATTATGAGCACCCGCTTAATACTTGTGCACTACCTGACATGACCTAATACACTTCTTGACATAACTTGATACATGTGCATTACTTGACATGACCTGATTATATCACTACTTGACTTGTTACCTGATCTTGTTACTAACGCCGACAATCTTGACCTGTTGTCCCTACGGACATTTCCTGTTATCTATACAGACAAACCTGTACCTGCTTGATCCTGTGTTGGCATTAGCTCCAGATTTATCAATACTTGACTTACACACATAACCTTAGGGGTATGGGGAAATCAAGAATGTATCCGAACGTAACTCAAAAGGCTATTACATCTTGTTACCGTGGTCCCGTGGGGTTGAACGGGACATAGACTCACAGTCTATTATATCTTGTTACCGTGGTCCCGTGGGGTTATACGGGGCATAAACCGATGGGTTACTATAAGGATTACATTAATTGATTTCGAATAACTTTAGAATAGATAACCCTATAGCACGGTTTAGACTACTCACTGCACTTCACCTGTTTATATCCTGTTCACTGATCTATATTCATGTTACAGTTTACTTGCTACTGATGACTTGTTACTGTTCATACTTCATGCCTGCATATTTCATCACATTCTGCTTACTTAGAATTATTGATATTATGACGTACTGATGTCTGGGTTTTGTATGGCCCAGACGCCTTATCCTTATCGCAGGCAGTCCAGGAGTATTTTGATCAACAGGCCGAGCAGTGAGGACCTGTTATTAGTTTAGTTTAGTTTTCCTTTCATTATTTTCATTCCTGATGTGAGCCCGTATTATGGGACTACATTCCAGTTTATTGTTGTACTTGGATCTTTTGCTTTCGCATTATTTTATTTCATGACTCATTTATTCTGGCTTATGGACATGTGTTAGATAGTTTATTGCTGTTCTTGATATCTCTAGACAGCCGTAATATGACTGTGGAGGGATTTTCCTAGCCACAGGTAGCATGGTTGGCTCTGTCACGTGCCAATCTTAGCGCACTTTGGGAAGCGGGCGTGACACAGAGCCAAGCTCTTTCCCTTAAGAAATTTCTTAAGAGTCAAAACTCCACCCAACTTAGGCACGAATTGAACTTTTTAACAGAGCTTTGCTCTCCTTAGATCATAGATCTAAAAAATATATTTTTAGGGTTTTACCCATTAACAGAGCCATGCTCATCTTTAGATCATAGATCTAAACACTTTAGGGTTATTTATCCAGAGCCATGCTCTTCTTTTAGATCAAAGATCTTCAAGAGATAATCTTTTTTATGGTGATTTTAACCTATGAACTGGAACATTGTTCATGAAGAACTCTTAGAGTTCACAGATCTTGAAGATCTTAGAATTTTTAATTCATTAAAATCTTTACTTTAAGTTTTCTGATAGGTTATTCCATTATTTTTACAGAGCATGGCTCTTCAGAATTTTTCTTGAGGAATTTTTATTCCTTTCATCATCAGAGCTGACAGATGTCGCTCTGTTGTAGAGCGCTGCTCTCAATGAGAGATTTACTCCTTGGCCCGAGGGGCCTCTTATTAAATGAGAATCTTTTTTAGGATTTCTCCTTTATTTGCACAAATTTAAATTTGTCGGGTCTCTTAATCAGAACTTATTTTCTCCGTAAGGATATCAAGAGTTGTTTAAATCCCCGTGTCTGTTTCAATAAGCTTTTTCTTAATCAGTATGCCCACTAAACTCTCACTGATTTCCCTTTCCAGATGTTATGGCCGCTCATCTGTATGATCTCGACGAGATTATTTCTTATGGGGACATTCGTGCACTAGGCCGCTGCAAGAACCAAGAGTTTACAAACGCTCAGTGCGCCGAAATCATGCGTCGCTTTGATGAATATAATGGTCGACTACTTTCTCGTCGTTCCGCTCTTTTGAAGCTCATTGTGAGAGCGATCTGGAAAGCACTTCCTTTATTCTATGATGGCATGCCGCTTAAAGCATTGGATGACGCCGAAGATAAGGTACACTCAGTGTATCTGATGGGCCTAATCTCAAAGAAAAGGCGAGACAATCTTGTTGATATTCTACATCAAACTTTTCAATAGACGACGATAATCGCTGCCTATCGAAGGGCGGAGGACATCAGTGAGGACCTTGACACTTGTGATCGTGAGAGGAAGCATACAAGAATGGTCCGAAAGGCCCGAACATTTTAGATGGCCTAACTTTTGAATTTCTCAATCCATGTCCTGGATTTGATATCTTGCTATTGTAAACATTTTAATGATGTTTTTGTTTACTGTTTTCATCACTGTAAGAATTTTCTGAAGTATGAATAGACAATTTTTGTTTCCGCGTGTTTATTTTATTCACTAAACCTTTTTCCGCACATACATAAATGGGTACGCTTCGAACGCTTAACTGGATGTGAATCAAATGTTCTTCTTACTGTCATTCATAGTATGTGGTTAATGTCCGTAGGTTATGCCTTTTCATTTCGATTTGGCGCAGAGTAGTTTGCGCACTCTTGAGTAGCACCTTCATTTCTCTAGCATGTAATTTTGGCAAATGTGGTCTGTAGATAGTTGGTAGTTGTCCATCTTGGACTCTTTGCAGGGTAGCGATGGCTTAGGAAACAGGTTCAGCCCTAAGACTTTTCAATTTTATGAGCCGTGAGGGTCTCATAAAGATTTTTCTCCCTATGAGTCGAGAGGATCTCGTAGGTGTATTTTCTCCTTAGGAATCGTGAGGATTCCTAAGTGTGTTTTCTCTTGGGAGTCGTAAGGATCTCACAAAAGAATTTTCTCCTTACAAATCGAGAGGACTCATAAGCGATTGATGAGTTGACCTGCTCTCGAGTCAAAGCATTACTTTGACGGGGAGGTCGAGGGTTGACTTTGGTCATATGGGATCAAGATTGACTTTAGCCATACGGGGTCAGGATTGACTTTAGCCATATTCAGGATTGACTTTAGCCATACGGGGTCAGGATTGATTTTAGCCATACAGGGTCAGGATTAACTTTAGCCATATGAGGTCAGGAGTTGACTCTCGGTTGTCTGTGCACCGCCGAGTCATGGAACTGGGAACTTTATCGCGGCTCCGAGATAGTCTCTAGGCTTTCTGTGAACCTTCAAGATTTGGAACTAGGGGCTTTGCTATGGTTCCGAGGTTGATTGTCGCATCTGAATCCTGCTGGAATGAGGAGGAACGCTGTTGTGGGTTTTCAGGCTATAGATGCTGTCGTCGAGACTTGGAACTAGGGACTTTGCCATGGCTCCGTTTTGCTGACATCGTATATTTCTGTAGAGACACTGATTTCTCTGCGGATCGACGAGAATCGAGCTGCTCACGTTAAGGGCGTTGGTTTCCCTGAATCGAGGTTTTTGCCAAGGACACTGATTTCCTCGGAGTTGAGACGAATCGAGAGATTCCTGCAAAGACACTGATTTCCTTGCGGGTCGACGCGAATCGAGATGCTCTCGTCAAGGACGCTGATTTCCCTGAATCGAGATATTTTCCAAGGACGCTGATTTCCTCGAAGGTCGGTTGACTTGTTTCCGAGACGGAGT
The DNA here is from genome assembly GCA_030015575.1 of Agapanthus africanus. Taxonomy (NCBI): domain Eukaryota; kingdom Viridiplantae; phylum Streptophyta; class Magnoliopsida; order Asparagales; family Amaryllidaceae; genus Agapanthus; species Agapanthus africanus. The sequence continues at coordinate 378,195,746 of CM057351.1, forward strand.
CATTGGATGACGCATTTCTGAAATGGAATCATTGGCTGACTCTAGGTTGTTCGTGAACCGTGAAGTCTTAGAACCGGGGACTTTACCCTAGCTCCGTTTGGCGATGTTGCATCCGAATCCTGTTGGAATGAGGAGGATCACCGTTGCTGATTTTTAGGCTGTAGATGTTGCCGTTAAGATTTGGAACTAGGGACTTTGCCATGGCTTCATTTCGTTGTGTCGCTTCCGTACCCTGCTGGCATAAGAAAGAACTCCGTTGTTGATCTTCTGGGATGCATGTTGCTATCGGAATCTGACTTTTCTCTTTGACAGAGTTTGTTGGGACATGTGGCTCCCTTTCGTTTATGCCCATGGATTGTGTACAGGGGTCAGTATGGACTCACCTGCAGGGCAAAAAGTTTTTTTTTATTTTTTTATTTCTTTCCACGATACTCTATCATTTCAGCTTTTTATATCGCGAAAGTCGCGATTGCCCAATCATTTCGGCTATTTTTCGCGGTGCCCAATCATTTCGGCTATTTTTTCTTTTTACTCGCTGCTTTTTTTTATTGTGAGTTGCCCAATCATTTCAGCTGTTTTTGTATGCATATATTTTACTTGCTGATTTTGTTGCAAGTTGCCCCATCATTTCGGCTATTTCATATGCATTTTTAGCTCGTCGACTTTTCGCCACGAATATAGAACTTGGAATCTAGTGCCAATCTTAGCATCAGCATCGCTACGACTGGAATATTGCCAAGAGCGAATCATCATTTGCCGTGAAAGGACTTGGAATTTGATTCCGATTCAGGCATCGGCATCGCTACAACTGGGATATTTCCAGGAGCGAATCATCATCTGCCTTCGTCGGTTCAAACAAAGGTAGCTTAGCAAACAGGGTTAAGATCCTGTCAGCTAAGGCTTTTGACTTCACGAGCCATAAGGGTCTCATAAAGGTATTTCTCCCTATGAGTCGTGAGGATCTCATAGGTGTACGTTTTCCTTAAAAGTCGTGGGGACTTCTAAGTGGTGTTCTCTCTTATAAGTCGTAAGGAACTCATAAGAGCATTTTCTCCTTATAAGTCGAGAGGACTTACAAGGGTCGTTCACCGTGTGAGCATATCGCTCGTCGCTGGAGGGAGTTTGTTAGGGAAATGTTTATTCGTGCCCATGGATTGTATACAAGGATCAATATTGAAACGCTTGTAGGGCAAAATTGGGGTGTATGACGGCTTAAGAACAGGTTTAGATCCCTGTAGCTTAAGACTTTTGAATCCTATGAGCCGTGAGGGTCTCAAAGGGGAATTCTCCTTACGAGTCGTGAGGATCTCGTAAGTGTGTTTTCCCTTAGGAATCATGGGGATTCCTAAGTGTGTTACTCCCCTGTGAGTCGTAATGATCTCACGCAGGTATTTTCTCCTTACAGGGTCGAGAGGACCTTACAAGTGTCTTTTAACGAGATTGCGCCCTTTCGGGTTTTCACAAACTCGCCGATAGTCCTGCTGTTTTTACTCACGGAGCCCTTTCAGGTTTTCATCCGTACCCATCTCGCTTGTAGACGTACCGTTTTTTTTCTTTTTTTTGCGTCAGCCTTGGGATGCTGCGGTCCGTAGTAGTTTATAGACGTCTCGGTTAGTTGCTAGTTTTAGGACATTACGGTCCATCGTTAGTTTAGGAACGTTTCGGTTCGTTATTAGTTTAGGGACGTTTCGGTCCTCTATTAGTTTAGGGACGTTTCAGTCCTCTATTCTCCATGTTTGGGACGGGGTATCGTTGGATACTATTTTCAAAGTCCGGACTCAAGAAGATAGCGAGCGGACATAGGCGTCGTCATCTAAATTAACCTGGTTCGTGACTCGTCAAGCATAGTATCTCTTAAGGAATCGGCCGTTTATTGGTCAGAAGGGTCTTTCGCCATGCATATCCATAAGCAAATAAGCCCCACCTTGGTAGACTTTGTCTATGATGTACGGGCCCTCATAGTTCGGCTCGAATTTCCCCCGTTTGGCACGATTGGGGATCATAGGTCTCTTGACCATTAGCATGAGTTCGCCTTGGCGGAATGTTCTCGGCCTAGTCAATCTCTCGTATGAGCGCGTCATTTTTGCTTTGTAAGCCTCCAAGTTTTGTTGTGCCATGAGACGAGTTTCATCGAGGGCGTCGAGCTCCTCAAGCCGAAGATGAGCATTCTCCTCGTCTGTTAGCTCGTAATGAACCGCCACTCGTAAGGAGAGTAACTCTATCTCCAAGGGGAGCACTGCTTCAGTGTCGAATACCAATGCATACGGCGTTGTGTTTGTGGCCGTTTTGAACATGGTCCGATACGCCCAGAGAGCTTCATGCAGTGTCTCGTGCCAGTTCTTATTTTTGGACACCGTCTTTTTCACGATCTTCGTCAAGGTCTTATTGAAAGCCTCAGCCAGACCATTAGCTCGGGGATTGTAGACCGAAGAGTATCTCCAGTCTATATTATGTTGTTGTGCGAAGCGGCTGATTTTGTGGCTTCTGTAGGCCAGCTCGTTATCGGAGATAATCCGTCGCAGAGTGCCGAACCGATAGATGATATGTGTCTTGAAGAAATGGAGAATATTCTCCGTTTTCACTTCTCTTAGCGATATTGCTTCTGCCTATTTGGAGAAGTAATCGGTTGTTGCCAGTATGAACCGATGTCCTCTAGATGATGTTGGTTCAATGGGCCCGATTATGTCAGTTCCCCACATTTCGAACGGCCAGCTAGCCACTGTCGGGTGTAGTGGATTTGGATGCCGGTGGATGAAGTCTCCATGAATCTGGCACAAATGGCATTGCTTCGCGTATTCAAGGTAGTCATGAATCATCGTGGGCCAATAGTAACCTATTCTTTTGATCTTCAGTTTCATCTTTAGCCCGGCTTGATGAGATCCGCAGAGTCCGTCGTGTATTTCTTGGACGACTTTCCTCGCTTCTTCTGGTCCCAGGCATCTTAGCCATAGAGAATCAAATGATCTCTTATATAGAGTGCCATTGACGAAGGTGAAGGATAGAGCTCGTTTCATGAGTTGATGCCATGAGGACGCATCTTCAGGTGTTCGACGCGATTTGAAATAGTCTATAAAGACTTCTCTCCAATCTTTAGCCTTTTCCTGGTCTTTTATTTGTAGGGCCGTTTGCTCGGTCGCTCCCTTTTCTTCGGACGACTCCGGAGATATTTTTGCCGGTGCAAGAACTCGACGGCTTTGCACAACGATCCTTACATCATCGAGGTTCTCGTCGGCCAGTTCTTTAGCGAGCTTGGCTAATGCATCCGCCTTGCTATTTTCCGCACGCGGTATGCTTTTCAGGGCGTAGGCAGGGATTTGAATCAGCAATTGTTGCACTCTCTCTCCGTACTTCACCAACTCTGGTTTGCACGTTTGATAGTCACCGTATACTTGGCTAACGACCAGCTGGGAGTCTCCGTATATGAGGAGGTTTTCGATCCCCGTGTCGACAGCGATCTCAAGTCCTGCTATCAAAGCTTCATATTCGGCTTCATTGTTTATCCTCGGCTCTGTTAGGGAAAAGGAAAAGCGCATTATCCCTCCTTGTGGAGTCACGAAGATGAGGCATACCCCAGACTTGATTATGGGGGAGTTGTGCTTTCGCTTCTTCATGGAAGATGCCCCGTCGAAGTAGAGTTCCCACCGGGTGTTTGTAACGACCGTGTTTTCTAATACCTAATAAAAATATATTTTATTTAAATTTCTACTATCAAATAATTATTTACGTGTTTCGTTTATAGAAGAATAATTTTTAAAGTAATGTTAATAATTTTCATTGAATATGATTAAAGGAATTTTCTAAAATCTATTTATTGTTTTTATAGGCTTAAAATATTTTAATAAAATTTTATAATGCCTTAAAATAATCTACATATTTTTATTATCAATTAAAATAATTAATTCGTAATTAAAAATATTTTAAAGGATAAACTAGGTTTTAAATAATTATAATAACTAGCTAAAACCATAGATATAGGGTATATTATTTAATTTTAGACCAAAATTATTTTTTATACTAAATATAACAATAAAATATATTTTCCGAAATTTTTCCATAATTTTCCGGTATTTTAAACTATTTTTAACAATTTTTTAAAACCAAATTCAATTTTTAATAAACAGCTGAATATTTTATTAATTAAATAAATATAAAAAAAATTAAATTAAATGCCCTTAACTTGGACCGTTGGATGCAAGGATCCAACGGCCCAGAACGCTCGGCGGCGCCCACGTGGTGGGGACCACGCGAAACCGCGTGATCCCCCCCACTAGCACGTGGCGACTTGGCGGCGGCTCTCGAGCTGTTGGATGCAGATCCAACGGCCAGGGAGTGATGGCGGCGGCGAAATCATAACGTGATGATTCTGAAATCATTGGGCGGCATGGATTTTAAGATATTTTAAAAGAAATTTTGGACTTTATGGTTGGTAATAAAACCCTATAAATAAGCACTTCAAACATTGATTTCTCACGCCTCAGAACTCCAAAAATTCTGGAAAAAAAATACCCATGCCTTCGTATCGACGACGCCGGCAATACGGCTCCACCCAATCACCAAGGAAAAATCTGAGCGCAGAGCTATTGAGGAGTTTGTACAAGCCTATGTTTTCAACCCATCTACATCCAACTCTAATCAAAAGTAGGATCCGCCTCTCTCCACTCATTTGTCGCCTTCTTTTTTTTTTAATAACCTTAATTCCAACTTCTAATCATCAACCCCATATTAAAATGATGTTACAATATTCTTGCATGCCTATACTTTTGTACCCCTTAATGATGATAATCTTAACCCATGATTAAAATGGTTTCCTTAGTCACTCCTATATGTCAAAAAATATTGCACCTTCATACAACATGGAATGTGACAGGCTTAAAATTATAACCCACGAGTATTAATTCACCACTTACATACCCATACTCACCCATGCTACTTTTGTGATCTCGAAATAGGTTTCTTCCACAAAAATACCCTCGTTTTGTTAAAAGGTTATATTTGTTTAAAATATCCACATGAGTTAAGACATTTGGAATAATTATTTTAGATACGATATAGATATATATTTTTACTTACGTTTTTTCTTTAACTACTATAATGTTGTTATATCCCTTCACCTGTTGAAAGGGGATAATACTAAATTTAAATAACGGCATCTGGTTTTTCCAACTTAGCCCTTTCACTCGAAAGCATATTTTTATATTAATTCTTCTTAGAATATTAACTAAAGTTTAATGAGTTACCCTAATAGGGTAATGTTTTACGCGAGTACCTCATGATTGATAGGCAATCGTTCTTGAAAAGGACACAAATCCTACCGTCCATATGCAGCGGTTGCCAACACGAACGTATTTTCTAAAACGTTACCTCAAACTTAAAATACTATAATTTCATAAAATTATTATTTACAATAAAATACCTCAATCCATCCTAAAAAGATGTAATTTCATTTAAATACCTTGACCTTTACTAAAAGATTATTTTCAACAAAGACCATAACCCTTATAAATGATATTTTCCAAAAGGACATCTAAAACTTTATTAAAAGATAATTTTCAAACAAATACCATAACCTTTTATTAAAATGATATTTTCTCAGTAAAATATTATGGGTTTCCAAAACGATAAATATTCTAAACATCATGGTTTTCTTATAAACAATAAATATAATTAAACACTATTATCTTTTATTAACTAAGTGTTCTATAAGATGATACGAAGTACATTACAAACTTTAGAAGATAACAAGATAAAACGAGCGGTTGTGGAAGGCCATATTAAATGAGATCAACTTTTTAAATTTCCAGTTTATGACATACATTACACATGATACGGTCAGGGTTAGAATGCGCGGACCTAAATATGGAATACTTATATATGAAGATCCCTGCAGGCAGGGTGACCAGTCCAATGTGTGGACGACTACTAACCCGATATTCGGGCGAATACTAACCCTATTTAAGGGCGAATGATCCAAAATGTGGATGACATACAATGTGGAAATTCCATGCGTAGAGGTATATGCACTAACTCTAGAACTTTACACTGAATAACGGGGGTGGGTAGTTTGATTAGGCAAGGAGATTCGGAACTCAGATTCCCCTACTACTCGATCATAATCCCGGGAAGTGAAATGGTACATTTCACTTCCCCAGTTGTTGTTCCGTGGCCACAATGGAATAATCGCGAGTATTCGGACCCTTGTTTAACAAACTAAAACGTTTACAATACCTATTGATACTCAACACTAAACTCACATCATATGCCATACCCACCTGTTACCTTATCTACCTTTCTTTATGAGACACGAGTTATTCAGTATCTTGGATGTGGATATTTTATCAGTTTAGACTTGTTGTTTACTATGGAATTGAATGGTGGAAATACCTGTGCACTTAAGTGATATTCACGCTAGACAAAACTCCATAGTAGTCATGGGACACCTTCGGGGATGTTCACGCTACCGCATTGATTGCCATCCCAGGCACAAGCGCCAGCTAGTCATGGGATACCTCAAGGATACGAGTATGTTCACCAGTCAATTCCATCCATACACACCTTATTTAACCTGATCTAACTCTTAGACTGAATATCCGTTTGATTTGACTTGAATTTTTACCAAACATACACCTCACACAACCTACTCATATTCACATATATCTCTGTCAACATATCTAATTTGTATATAACCTCATACCTTTATACCCATGTACATCACATTCATTACATTTATACACACATGTCTGTTTCTATACCTTTACTTCCTTATGAGGCAATCCTACCTGAGTATAACTCACCGACGGACTTTCCTTTTCTTCCTCTATCTTTGGAATGTCCGTTAGATGAGACTGAGTATTATGGCGAGGATCAAGGTGTGGAGCCAACTAATGAAGATTATGCAGAATTGACGATGGAAGATTAGCTGGATTTAATTTTTATTGTTGCCCACATGTTTAGGGCTTTTGTTTCTCCTTCGATATAATTAAACTACTTTGTTTATTTTACTATTTCCTTTGGGATGTAATAAAGTTGGTTAATAGAAATAAATGCCTTTCGCTTTTATTATTTTGATTTTGGTATATATCCTGCATGTTAGATATCCATACGCTTAACGTAACTGTATTGAATAGACCACCTTCAATACAGTTAGGTTGCGGACTTTGCCACGTCATCCTTCACCTTCTTTTGAGAAGCGGGGCGTGACAGTGTTACTCTCTCCTTTCTCCCCGTCGATTGTGTCAAACGCGTGCTCGTCTGGCAATTCACAATTTAGGGGCGAATCGGCAGGTATAGGATGCTCGGCGAGGAAATCGGCGATGGCCTGGCCTTTCACTGCCTTGAAAGGTCGATAAGTTGTTGAGAATTCCATTAAGAGTAGGGCCCATTTAGCCAGCCGCATTGTCAGTATGGCTCTTGACATCAAATATTTGAGAGGATCCACCTTTGATATGAGATGGACCTCATGCGCCAACGCATAGTGCCTGAGCTTCGTTATCGCGAAGATCAACGCCAGGCAGTGTTTTTCAATAGGGGGTAATTGTTTTCTGCCCCCAGGAGCAATCGAATCAAATAGTAGAGGGCTCTCTCCTTCCCTTTATCGTTTTCTTGTGCCCATAGCGCGCCAAGAGAACCCTCAAGGGTGGTTGTATACAGTTAGAGAGGCTTTCCCTTGACCGGAGCGGTTAGCACCGGAGGATTTTGTAGGTATTGCTTGATTTCGTCCAGTGCGCTTTGGCATTTGCGATCCCAAACAAAAGGCGTCCCCTTCTTCTTCAATTGACCGTAGGGGCGACATTTCCGGAGAGATTGGCTATGAATCGTTGGAGATACGCGAGCTTTCTTTGGAGAGACCGCAGTTGCTTGAGAGTTCTTGGCGAAGGCATTTCCATAATTGCCTTGACGGGTCTATCTCGATTCCCCGGTGTCGTACGATGAATCCTAGGAATTTGCCCGAGGAAACTCCGAATGCGCATTTCAGAGGGTTCATCTTCAAGTTGTATTTCCGAAGACGTTGGAACACTATTTTTAGATGCTCCCAATACTCCTCGTGCGATTTGCTTTTCACCACAAGGTCGTCGATATAGCATTCGACGACTTCATGTATGAGGTCATCGAAAATCTTCATCACGGCCCTCTGATAGGTAGCGTCGGCGTTCTTCAGACCGAAAGGCATCACTTTGTAGCAGAATATGCCCAGAGGAGTCCGGAAAGTGGTATGCTTCTGGTCTTCGGAATGCATTTTTATTTGATTGTACCCTGATGAGCCGTCCATGAAGGAGAAAACTTCGTGAGTGGACGTGTTGTCTATTATTAGCTCAGTAACTGGTACAGGGAAGTCATCCTTCGGACATGCTTTGTTGAGGTCCCGAAAGTCTACGCAGATGCGTACTGTCCCATTTTTCTTCATCACTGGGACGATATTGGCGATCTAGTCAGGATACTGAACCTCTTGGATGAAGCCGGAGTCGATTAGCTTCTTGACCTCAGCATTGATGCTCATTTCAAGTTCGAGCCACATTCTTCTTGGTGCTTGTTTGATTGGCTTGATGTCCGGAGATATCGCCAATTTGTGCACAGCTACTTCTGGATCTAATCCTGGCATTTCGGAGTAGTTCCATGCAAAACAGTCTTTATACTGTATTAGCACGTCTCTGAGCATAGCCAACTTTTCTTCAGATAACAGCTCACTGACGAACGTCGGCCGTGGGTCATTTACCGTTCCTATGTCAATTTTTCTGAGGTTATCTGCAGTAGTGTGTATCCCATCTTCCAGCTCTTTTGGCGCTAGTGGAAATTCTGAGATCACCTCGTCTTCATCCTCATTTTCGAAGCACCAGGAGAGGTCATCCATATCCTCGCCTATTCCTTCTTCTGACAGCGTTATCGCATGACAGTTACGAGATCGTTTCCAAGACCGATGTTGATCTGGTTCTACTCTCGCTATGTGCGTTGCTTTCGACACGTGCCTTTGCGGTGGGGCTACCCTCCAACTATCGGATAAAGCAAATCTGCCGAGTTGGTATTGGTTTTCAACCCAGTTTTTGAATGTGAAGCGGTCTTCGAGAGGATGTCCTATCACTCGGTGATAGGAGAAATAATCTGGATGATGGACCTCGTTTGCTTGTTCAGGGTGCTTGGACTCTGGGAGGGTAATCATCTGATGTTTAATGACAAGACTGAATATCTTTCTTGTCTTGTCTTGGAGAAAAGAATATGTTTGACCCATCTTCTTTATAAGAGACGGATCCCGGCTGCTCAATTTTCGATCGCGAGGCTTCTTGGACCCGCTTTGCTGCCGTCGAACATTTTTTCCGTTCTTCAGTTTATTTTTACCTCCGCGTCGAGTCTTCCGTATGACGGACCGACGACGAAGGGCATCGTCATTTTTCGTAACCTGCTGAAGGAGGCGCTGCGTCCTAGCTTTTTCATAGATGGCCATTTCGCGGCTATGGTCATCCCGGACCTTTTGATCCGCTTCCCTTATTAGCTTATCCATCTATTCTTCGAACGACGGACTTGGCACTTTCATGGCGAGACCTTGTTTTGGTTCAGGGTTAGCGTCTTCTAACAGGGCATCTCCTTCTTCATCGAAGTCATGTATAACGTAGCAGCCATAGAATCGCTCCCGTTTCTTGGATTGAACATATCCAAGCCCGATCGTTCCCATTCTCCCGTTGGGCAATTTTCGCTGAGTTCCACAGACGTTCCAGATCCTGTTATAGAACTGAGCTTGTCACGCGGTCTGTTTAAAGGGTACGACTTGGCGCCTTAACAGTCTTTTTAATCCTTCTGTGTAGTATCTAGGTAGACGGATGGGCTGGAGTCTGTCAAGTGTAAAATCGGCACCATGCCAGATTTCTTTCTCCACATTGGTTTCCGCGGATCAATAAAAGAGGATCGCCTTTTCATTTTTTCGCCTGGGAGGGACGTAGAACGTCTGCAGTTCTTGCACACTGTAGGTATCAAGTGCGTCGAGCTCTTTGTAATGCTCTTACGGAACCATGGCGATTTGCAAACTCCGCTCATCGCCAGTAAAGACTTGTATTGATGGCCGAACAGAACATACTATATTAACCTCATCTTCAGAGTCGCTACCGAAGACCAGAATAAGGGTGGACGGTCCCGGCTTGTTGTATTGCGGCGGTCCTGAATAGACTTTCTCTTCTTCCTTCTCGGTATCGCTCCCGAAGACCGGAATGGTGGTGATAGCTTTTTGCTTATTCTTCGGTTTATGGCATCTTTCCGTGTCTTCGAAGTCTGGTAAGAAGTATTTTGCATCTTCGTACTTTCGGACTTCATTCACGGAGAATGGGTTCAGCTCCCTTGTCACAGTGTATTCAAGTCCATCTTTGAAGTACTTCATACACTGATGCTGTGTAGAAGGGATACTATTGTACTCGTGTAACCAAGGCCAACTGAGCAAAGCGTTGTAGCAAGTCTTGGCGTCAATGACGTGGAACTTGATATCAGTGACGAGCAGTCCAAAGCGTAACGTCGGTATCATAGACCCAAGCGTCCGTGATGACTGGGAGTCGAACCCGGAGATGGTGATTTTATCCAGAGCGGGGTGTTGAACGCTCATGCAGATTTCTTTTAGCACCCTTACATTTAAGAGCTTGACAGAGGACCCATTGTCAACTAGGATCTTCCCTATCTTAATGTTATGGCAATACCCGGAGACATATAGGGGACGGTTGTGCTCGCATGTTCCGAGGAGGAGATCTTCATCGCCGAAAGTGATGTCAGCTGTGTGAATTTCTTCCAGCTCGTCCTTCATCTTTTCTTCAGCGAGGAAACCTTGCAACTGGTCAGGCTCTTGTAATGCCTTGATCAGAGATTCTCTTGCCTCTTTAGATAGCAGGAGGGCATCGAGAATGCTTAGCTGCGAGGGTATCTTCCTCAGGTGTGCCAGAACGTTGTAATCCACCTTGTTTTTCTTGGGCGGGTCCTTGGCTGCCAGCTCTTCGATGACTCGGTCATCGAGGGTGATATCCTCAGGGACCTTTTCTTTCCCCTTATCCTTTTTGTTCGATCCCTTGTTTGCGGGCCCAAAATTCTTTTCGGGTAACGTGCGATTGCGCAGCTGAATGTTCTCGCAGGTCTTCGTCTCTTCTGCTTTAGAGATGAATTCCTTGAAGAGAGGGCCGAGGGCTATTTCTTCATCAAAATCACTCCTGAAAGTGAGAACTTGCGATCCCCCGGAATTAACCTTGTGACATTCACCGGCTGTTCTTTTATGCTCATCTGTCGTGCTTCTTTGTTCCCGACGAGTTTTGCGCTTCATCCGCTTGAAATGTTGCCGGTGAGCAACATATCCCTACCACCAATTTTTAAAGGCGTTGCATTCTTTAGTAGGGTGTGTGGTCCTCCTATGGTACAAACAGTAGTTTGAATGTGCATCCTCTTCGTTAAGGTGTATCCTATCATGAGTGTTTCCTTCGGAGGGTGGCAACTTCATTCCCATCGATATGGCTTTAGTGAACCTTTTCCTTATCTTGAACTTGCTTTTGCTGGCGGCCGAAGTGCTCCTATCCAGTTGGGGTATTTCAATCCTTTCGTTCAGTCGCCGACATTTGGATTTTTCAAATATGGCCATTTCGCGCTCTCGATCAGCTTTGCTCTTTTGACAGGCCTCGTTCAGCAGCATGTCAATCATTTCATTTGACGGTTCTAGGAGTTTCGGTTCGGGATCTGCCCCCAGTTTCTCTGTATCAGGAGCTTCTTCACCATCTACTGACGAGTGAGAGATCACGTGGCAGCTTGCCACATAATCTTCGGGTTTGTCTAACGAGTCTTCTCCCTCATCTTCATCGCCATCTCTATCTTCAAGGATATGGTTGAGAAACTCTTGGAGTGTAACCAGGGTTCGCGCCTTCTGGTTATATTCCTCCAGCGCGTCAATATATTTTTGCAGGTCCGTGCGCTTGTTATCAGGCTTCACGGGCTTCTTGACCTTCTTCTTCTTCTTCGAAGACTTTGACGGCTAGGCCTGAGCATTTTGATTATCGCTACCAATTCTTGGAGTCAGGCGCGGCTTCAGCATTCCCTCAATGATCTCAGGTTCCAGCAGACTTTTCCACCTAATTGCCGGGCATGTTTGGAGATCCTTCAGCATTCTTTTCGTCTTGGCTGAAAGAGCGACCTCCAATGGAGCTTCTTCTATAAAAGAGCATGATGCCCCCGGTGTGTCCCCCCTTTTAAGAGCGTGCGGCTGAGGTGGGTCCAATTCTCGGACAGTGCGAATTTGACCTGTTGGTATTGGTCCTCAATCCAGACTTTGAATACGAAGCAATTTTCAATTGGATGGCCTACCACTTGGTGATAGGGGCAATAATTGGGATTATTGGCCTCACCGGGTTGCAATGGGCGTTTTGGATCCGGCAAGGTGATGAGCCTGTTACGCACCGCCAGCTCAAACAGTCTCCTCGTTTTATCCCGGGGAAATGAATAAGGGCGCTTCAGTTTCTCATTGAAGAATCGCCGTCTACCATCTTAGCGATCAGTTGGTTTTGGACCACTGGGCTACTGCTGAGCATTGGCGACGAAGGTCGCTTTCCCTTTCCCTTTCCCTTTTTCATTTTGAGATTCTAACTTCGAAGAAGATGGTCTATGACCCATCTGATCCATTTGGGTCAGCTTGTCAATCAAGGCCTGGAAGGTAGTTGGGTTGAAGAACATCATGAACTAGGATATGGTCGCCTGCGGATCAAGAGTACCCACGAACATGCCTACCGCAGGCGCTTCTTCGATGCGCTGCTCGCACTTTGACCATAGATTTCGCCATCGTATCGCGTACTAGACCCATGTTTCTCCAAGCTTCACCCTGGCATTGATCAATGCGGTGATCAGGGTGCGCTCGCTAGCGCTTGCGAACCGTTGTGTAAACAGTAACTCCATTTCTGCAAATGTCTTAACGGAGTCATTCGGGAGCTCGAAGTACCATTCAAACGCTGTCTCCGACAAGCTGCCGACAAACTAGCGAAGCAGCAGTTTGTCGTCACCCCCAGTATTACCGCATAAGGCTCTGAATTGAGCAATATGCTGGTGTGGATTCCCCATCCCCTTATATACGTGGAATTTAGGGATCGTATATCCTGGCGGGTACTTTATTTGGTTGTACCAACCCGGATAGGGTCGTCCAGTCTTAACAATTTGGCCGGACGCTTCGTTCGCCTGATGAGCTCTTATCTGTTGAGCGATATAGTCATCAAGGGCGGCTTTAGAAATGGTCTCCTCTTTGGCTGTTGAACAAGCCGGAAGAGGGTTCGATATCTCTCCCCTATCATCTTCAAGGATAATCGGAGGGTCTTCAGCTGGAGAATCCGGCTGTAATATCATCCCGACCATGTCTTGGAATAAAAGCGCCATTCGTTTTATATTGGCAGCTTGTTCTGCTGCCTCTTTGTCCTTCTTCTCGAGGATTCTGCGGAGGAACTCAGTATCGGTTTCTTGTTCCTGACGCTGCTCTCACGACGTCTACGAGCTTTCTTTTGGCCCAGTGAGTGCGGCCATCTGTGTTAACATTTCCTGAAGCTTCTGTTGTTGCTCCTGGGCCTTTGTTACGGATCTGGTGAGTGGTCGATGACCCGTAAAGATACGGCTATCCTCTTTCCCAGATGCCATATAAACAGTGTGCACCACCATGCCCCCAGACTTGGGGCGCTTAGATTCAGTGCCCTTGAGATTCGTCACGGACACAGGGACTTTCTCTGGCCACCTTCTTTTGTGGACGGTCGAAGTTGAGGGGGCCTGTTTATCCCGCCGAACACGGAGACGCGATCGCGCAGGTCCGTCTTGCCTGAGATTCGGGGCAGATGCTAATTGGTGCTATCCGTCCACCTCTCCAAAGATGCCAAGTTGATTTATGGCACCAAGTATCGAAGGTTTAAACGGATGCGGCCGATATAACAGACTTCGTCAGATTCCCCCTCGTTTGAAGGGTTTTTGATTGTGGGGACATTCTTCCCTGCAGGCGCAAGCCCCTACAGTTAATTACGCTGCCGCATCGCGGTAACAACTTTCTCCTTCTCCAGATGGTCACTTCGTGTCGTTGGTGTTTGTTTTGTTTGTGGTTGACCGTGGATTGTATACGGAGACTAATTTATGTTGTCGCCCGTAGGACGTGGATTAGTCCAAATCCGTATCTTCTTAGATTTGGGTTTGGGAGTTGGTTTTAAGGATACGTTAGTCTAATTTTAGACTAAGATCAACTTAAACGTTTGTTAAAGATACGTTAGTCTAATTTAGACTAAGATCAACTTAACATGATCATTTAGATCCAACAAGAGAGCATTTGGCCTATGTTGTTTAGTTTAAAGACATTGCGGTCGATTAGTTTAAGGACGTTACGGTCCATTGTTAGTTTAGGGACATTACGGTCCAATGTTAGCTTAAGGACATCTCGGTCCAGGTTAAGGACATCGTAGTCCGTGGGTTTAAAGGGACCCCACAGTCCAGATTAAGCACATCGCAGTCCATGAGTTTAAGGACCCCACAGTCCGTAGTTTAAAGACATCGTAGTCTATGAGTTTAAGAACCCCACAGTCCGTAGTTTTAAGATATCGTAGTCTATGAAGTTTAAGGACATCGTAGTCCATGAAATGTGTGGTTGTCGGGACCCGTCACCTCTCTGAAGACGTTGAAGGATTACAACGACAGATATCAGAGGAGTAAAGAGATGTACCCTTGAACCGGTGTGAGTTGGTTGAAGGATCTGTAGTCCAGTTTGGGACTGAGATCTGTTAAATATTTATGAGCGGATGGGCTCAGTTCAATATAAGTTGAGAACTTATGGCCAATATTGGGCTAAGTCCAATAAGATTAAAATGTTTAACATTTTATTGTTCTGGGCTATTGAGCCTTTATTTGGGCTTGGCCCTATTAATAATACTGAGCATTAGATACTTACATTTTTTGTCTTGTATTGAATACATAGCATTTATCAGAACAATGTATATTCTGACAGCACGCCACGTGGCGCGCCAAGTGCTTTGTGCCAATTAAAGAGCGCATTGCGCTTCTGCCAAGTAGCGCACACGAAAGGGACACGTGTCGCGCTTGGCGCTAAGCGCCAGATGATGGGCGCATTGCGCCAGTTTATGAGCGCATTGCGCTTTCAATTTATGAGCGTGTTGCTCTAGTTTAGTGGCGCAGCAGTGAGTGACACGTAGCGCGCTTGGCGCTGAACGCCAGCACATGAGCGCAGTGCGCTATTTAGAAGCGCAAAGTGCAAGTTGCATACGTGGTTGACAAGTGGCGCATTTTGGCGCTAAGCGCCGGTCCAAGGAGCGCAGAAGCGCAGTTCAAGAGTGCGAGGCACTTTTCAATAGCGCAAAGCGCATTTGATCAAATTTATGATCTGTGAACAACTTTATGTTCTTTTTAAAGGAGGCTTTGCCTCAAGATTCAAGAACAACAGTTCTTATTTTTTAAAGGGCTTTGCCTTTGTAGATCAATGATCTGTGAATGAAGTAAATACTTCTTTTGTTTTCATGATGAGATCTTTTGATCTCTTTTTTATAAAAGACATTGGTCTTTTGTAGATCTATGATCTTTTAAGAAGATAGTTCTTCTGTTTTAATGAGATGATTTCATCTCTTTTTCAAAAATCATTCTTTTTACCTTGAAGAAATGATCTTCTTTCAAGAGCTTGTTCTCTTTCTTTTGAGTTTTCTCAAAATTTGTAGGGGGGTTTCTCTATATCAGACTTGAAGTCTTGGGGCTTTTATATAGGGCAAATTGATATGTTAAATCAGTTAAAAAGATCTTTCTCTGATTGATTTGGGGATATTTCCCCACCGTTGGATCTTTGATCCTAGGGCTCATGTTTTACAGAAGACAACCTTCTTGTTTTTAACAAGATTGGAAAAATCTTTCCATAACAGAATTTTAATTCTGATTAATTAATAATTTATCATTATTAGATCTTTTGATCTAACGGTGGGGAATTTTTAATTTCAGCGCCGGCGCACCCGTGCTTTGCACGTGGTGCGCTGCTCAGAGCGCAGCGCATCCGTGCTTTGCACGTGGTGCGCTGCTCAGAGCGCAGCGCACTTTGCGCTAGCGCACCTACGTTTGACACGTGGCGCGCAGCGCAGAGCGCAGCACAGCCTGCGCTAGCGCACCCGTATTTGACAGGTGGCATGCAGCGCGCCTAGCGCTAGCGCACACATGGTGCACTGTCTAGGGCGCAGCGCACCTGGCGCTAACACATCTGTGTTTGACACGTGGCACGCAGCGCGCCTAGCGCTGGATCTGAAGCGTTGCTTCAATTTTTGAATTTTGAATTTTAAAACAGAGCTTTGCTCTGATTGGGGGTGCGCTGCCTAGGGCGCAGCGCACCTGGCACTAGCGTATCCGTGTTTGACACGTAGCGTACAGCGCGCTTAGCGCTGGATCTGAAGCGTTGCTTTAATTTTTAAATTTTGAATTTTAAAACAGAGCTTTGCTCTGATTGGAGGAAACAAAAGCCCCCCACCGTTGCGCTCACGTGGCATACACGTGAGTGCAGCGGTGGCATCATCTGAGCTCTTGGATCAACTCAGAAGTTGAAGAGGCGTTTCAATGCCTATAAATAGAACCTTTGGTCCCTTAGATGATTTCCATCTTCTTCTTGAGAATTTTCATTCAGAGCATTGCTCTTCAGTTTAAGAACTTTCAAGAGTTAGAACTCTATCAAAACTTAGGTAAAGTTTAATTTTTTTTAATAAATCAGGATTTTACCCATTAACAGAGCCTTGCTCTTCATAGATCTTTGATCTAAAGAAAACCCATTTAGGGTTTCATTAACAGAGTTTTGCTCTCATGAACCCAAAGATCTAAAGAGATCTTTTCTTGGGGTTTCTTAGCCCATGAATCAGAGCTCTGCTCTTTTGATAACATGTAGATTTCCTAATCTTTGATGAAGAACTTCTTAAGAGTTTTTTCATGGATCTTGAAGATCCTAGAATTTTTTCTTTTTAATCCATAAAAAAATTAATTTTAATTAATTTTCTTGATGGATTTTTCCATCATCATTACAGAGCAAGGCTCTTAAGGAATTTTATTTCTTCATGATCAGAGTTTGACAAGTGTCACTCTGTCATAGAGCTTTGCTCTCAAAGGGAGATTTTCTCTTTTTCCCGAGGGATCTCTCATTCAATGAGAATTTTCTTGAGGATTTTCTCATTGATTAACAGTCTCATCCAATGATGAGGCTGTTTTATTAATTATTAATTGATGAATTGTCATCTAGATTTTGTGGGTCCCCTTTCCACTGCATTGCAGTGTGGTACAACTTTTAAAGTACCGAGTGTCAGAAATTAAAATTAAATTATAGCACTGACAGTTGATTTCTGTCCTTCTTTTTTGCAGGCGACATGTCTTTCGATGCTTCGTTTCCGTTCGTCTGTTCAGAGGGAGGATTCCCTGAGGCACCTGCGGACCGGGAGGCTCTCGCGCTCATCAGAGACCATGACCCGGAACACAAAAAACTTCACTTGTGTGGTAGATGGTACGACCAGATTATCAGAGGTCGTCGAAGCTTCTCTTGTGCGACGCCGTCAGAACCTATCTCGGCGATCCTGTATGCGGATGCACCCCTGGTGAACTAGGCCGTGGAGGTTGTCAATTGGACTTCGGAGGGTCTTCTTCAACTTTCGATCGTCGCCGTACCCATGCAGCCGCCAGCAGCTTTGGATACCCTGGGGCGGTGCATATGCCAGGGTGAGTCGCACCCTTGGGGACAACCCTACAACATCGGACTAACTTCCCATATCCTGCCGGGTAGTTGCAGTGGGCCCGGTACATCTTGTCGGCGAAGAAATCGCAGCTCCTAAAGCTCGGTTTATACCCTGCGGTCTACGCTTCGCTGTTCCAGTATTCTGCACCTCCCACATGGTGGATTAGGGCGTTCTTGGAGCAGTGGAACATCCCGACCCATACCTTCCTTCTACTGGACATAGAGGTTTCCATTTCCTTGGAAGAATTCGCCGAGGTTTCTGGTCTACCGGTCAAGGGGGAGGACTACGAGGAGTTGCTTCCTCCGGATGAATATATTTTTGCCACCAAGCCAGTAGTGATGGTCCTTACGCCAGAGAACGCCATTCAGCACTAGTTCTCCAGCCTGATAAAAGTGTTGAACCTGTACGAGAGCCTCTTCCTTGAATCCGGAGGCCGGGGGGTCAGTTTTGCGGACTTCATTGCCCGATTTCTTCGCCCGGAGATTTTGTCGCGACGAGGCAAAAAGTTTGAAGGATGTACTTAGCGACTACACTGTCCCCACTAGTATGATCTGCTTCATAGTCCTGGTAGTCAAGTACTCATCCTAAGGGCTTTATCAACATGTAACATAGAGACAATCGAAGTACATGTTAAGATAAAGAGTAACCAGATAGCATACTATCATGTTGAGCAAGAAAGTCCTCCCTATATATGTCCAAGCATCCACTACAATATACATCGTATGTACAGTAATGGCCTCTAGGGCATACATATAACTAACAATCTCCCACTTGCACTAGGGCCATCTGTTGTGGTATCGTATACCCAACAATCAGCTATGGTTGAAGTATCTCATACTCAACCATCCCATAAAAATCTTTACTGGGAAATAGGCCTTTGTGAGTGGATCCGCGCTGTTGTCCTCTGTGTCTACTCTCCTAACCTCGATCTCCCTGGAGATCAAGTATCTCCATGATCAGGCGATACTGCCTAAGAATATGTCTGGATCTCTGATGGGACGGAGGTTCCTAAGCATAAGCCACAACTCCATTTTCACACAATGGTAGGAACGAAATTCATCTCATGAACTAGTGTACATCCAGACTATTTCTTTGGTAGTATCTTTGGTAACGATGTATCTAGCCTTTAATCGTCTAGTAAGTCACGGTATCTAGCTTGGAACTCTTCCAACATACCATCCCTCCACTGAGGGTAAAGACAATGCCTGCGACTAACATTCAGTCGTCCTTATCACCCTGGAACCTTTCAGTGATTCTCCCCAGGATTGATTGATACCATCTCACTACAACTAGTGAGAACCCTAACATCCAATTAGATCTATCTCATAGATCCATAACCCAGGATTTAGGAGGTATCACCTTGATCCTATATGGAGAATCTTTATGATAAGAGGAGATTGACCGAGCGTAGCATAGGAAACTCCTTCTCTATCAAGAGTATGTCATCCACGTACTATACGAGGATCACCACCATACTCCCTACTACCTTTTTGTATATACTTGGTTCATCTACCATTTTGATGAAGTCAAACACTTTGACTACTACATCAAAACAGATGTTCCAACTCCGCGATGCCTGATTTATCACATAAAACATCTTGCACACGTTTCCGCTGCTCCCAATGTCTATGAAGCCCTCTGGCTGTGTACTTATAGACGCTCTCTTCCAAATCACTATTTAGAAAAGCAGTCATGACATCCAGCCGCCAGATATCGTAGTCATGGTATGTAGCAGTGGCAAGTAGGATTTGGATGGACTTAAGCATAGTTTTGAAAGTCTCAACTTTTCCATGTACACCAAGTAATCTTCTCAAGATATACTTGCTCCTGATGGGGATTTAACCCTTCAGATAAAACAACTAAAGTCCATACTTTGTTGGTGTATAAGGATTCTATCTCAGATCGCTAAGCATCCAGCCATTCTCATAGAGCCCCCACTCCTGATGGCTTGCTCGAAACTAGTTGGGTCATCATCTCATGATGCAATCCTTGCTCCCACTGTCATAGAGAAACCGAAGTATCTCTCAGGTGGGTGAGGAACCCTACAAGATCGGCGGAGAGGCTAAGGTTGGTTGGAAACTATTGAATCCTCCGGGTTTACCAAATCATCAGCTGCAGTTTGCATAGCTGGAACTCCTTCCAGTTCTACCTCATGACCACTAATTTCTTCACAAGAAATTCCCTTTCACAAAGGTGGCATGCTGAGAAACAAAACATCTTTTGCTCCTCAGTTAGGTAGAAGATATTCCCTTGCAAATGCTTGGGATATCCAACAAACTTCCACAGAACTGACCTTGCCTCGAGCTTGTCCGGATTTTGCTTTAATGCATAGGCTGGACAACCCCAAATCTTAACATACTTAAGATATGGGCTCTTCCCATTCCACATTACATATGAAGTGGTAAGCATCTGATTTGATTGGAACCCTATTTAATAGGTATGCAACTTCTCAAGTGCATAACTCCCAAAAGAAAATAGGAAACTTAGTAGTACTCATCATAGAGCGCACCATATCAAATAGGGTGTGATTGCTCCACCCCGATACACCGACGTGCTGTGGTGTATACGGAGGAGTAATGCTGAGAGAGAATCTCATTCTCCTTTAGAATAGTCCAGAAATCCCGTGCTCAAGTATTCTTCTCCCTGATCACATCAAAGGACATAATACTTATACCCGTTTTGGTTCTCTACTTCTAACTCATATTCATTGAATTTCTCAAAAGGTTCAGACTTGTGTTTCAACAGGAACACATGTGCGAATCTTGAGAGACCATCAGTGAATATAATAAAGTACAAAGAACCAGTCCTGGCATGTGTAGACAGGGGACTTTCATACATCATCGTGTATCAATCCCAAGAGTTCACTGACTCTTTCTCTGTTTCCAATAAACAGAGCTGTGGTCATCTTATCTTTGTGACATGACCGGCAAGTTTCAAAAGATGTAAATTCAAACAGATTTAAATATGCATCTAAATGAATCTTGGCTAGTCGGGTAGCATTGATATGACCTAGTCTACAATGCCTCAAGAAGGATTCGTTCATTTCTGAACTTTTCCTCTTGTGTGTGTTCTGTACGTTAAGAACTGTGGTTTGATTTAGAACGTATATGCTTTTAGATAACGTGCTTGAACCGATCAACTCTTGATATAGGAAATGTTCAAAACGTTATCCAACAATACAGAATAATATCCTTCTTTACTAATAAAGAGACTGATATGATGTTGTATATCAGGTTCGGTATCTAATAACATTCGTTCAGAATCAATGTATTCTGGTAATACAGGGTGATAATTGCCAACTGCTTGGCTTGCAACAATTGCACCGTTTCCAACTCTTGAAACTTATCACCCTTCTCAGTTCTCTACCTATCTGTAGCCCATGTAACAGATTACATTTGCGGGATCCTGATCCGGTATCTCATACCCAGGACGTAAAGGATACTGAGAAACAGTCCTCTGTAATGAACACACTCGAAGAAGATGTATCAGCATGCACTTTCTTCGTTTGGGCGGCACGGGAATTCTGGTAATCCCCAATTTCCTGCTCTGTCTTATAACAATTATAAGTTGGAGCGGGACCAACGTTCCCCAGCTCAGTATAATAAGCGGGTTCGATCAATACATCCATATTATTATCTTGATTAAGGCGTGATATGGTCGCTATCTGGAGAGAGATAGAAGAAAACACTCCGCGTATGCTCTTACAAGATTAGATTGGTTATTAATATATCTAATCAGGATGTCTCCCACTGTTTTAGTCAAATCTTCCTTCAAACCCTAAAAGGTAAGACTAGCCGGAATTAATTACACTCTACAAGTTCGCCAATCTTTCAGCCAGGCTAGTATCGGTATTTTGAGGGAGGTTCCCCATGCTTTCGCATGGACCTAATTAAAATAAACCTCGTTTTCCCAGGGGCGTAACCCCGTTAACACCTTTCTAGACACCTACTTGATCGGCTAATTGTAATGTGTAAAACTCTCCCAGGAGTAACTCTTACTCGCAGCGGGTATCGGGATCCAACTATCTCATAGAAGGTATGCAATCTCATTGCAAATTTCAACACTTGAAATTCCCAATAATATTTTATCCCTAGCAGCTATATGACCTTAACATAGTTAACAAATCATAAGTGCTAGTCAAGTTCAACCCGTCATTTCCTGATTGAATTAAACCCACCCGCACGACCCTTAACACAGTCAACAAAGCCGCACGACTACCCTAATCCAATCGCATCATATGCTTATACAGATAAGCACTAATCAGCTACCGCACACTACGTCTTAACATAGTCAACAAACGTAGCACGAATACTAATTAGTACTTATCTGAAATGACGGAGGGCTACGACAGGTTTTTAAGAAAACCCTTTGCGTAATGAACTTGATATCGTCGTAGAATCGAGTGAATTTTAAAATGAGTGTTTTTGAGGCCTTTACTAGTTTTGCTAAAGAGGTCACTCCCAGTGAAAGGATCTCGGCTCTTTCCTTATCGAATAAGGTGCAGGATATTTCACAAATACCACTATGCAAAGCAAAAACTATAAAAGCAATCAAAAGACAAACCGGGTGTGCAGCATCTGCTAGTTTCGCTAAAGAGGTCACTCCCGGTGAAGGGATCTCGGCTCTTTCCTTATCGAATAAGGTGCTGGATATTCTATAAGGAATACCGCTATGCAAAGCAAGAACTAGAGCTACCAGTTTTTAAACAAGTTTCTACAACATCTTTAGATTTCTTTTATTTCATTAATCTCATTAATGAAGTCCCATTTTAATTATGCTTTACAAGCATCAGATATGAAACGAAATCAACAATATATAATATATATATCTCATATATATAATATAAACATTCGTCTCAGGCAGTAATATGATCTCATCACAGAACATTGCAGCAGAAGAAACACATATGAAATATTGGATATACTAGGTTGTCCATGTTTTATTGCGAGCCTGCATAAAACACGGATTCCACGGTCGTGATGAATAGCCAAGCCCACATCCCTAGACCTCTACGAGAGCGGCAAGTAACCCTGCCAGTTCTAGAGTTAGGAGACCCGGTCTCGACTCCTCGAGATGGTCTCCCACTGGACCCTAGAACCCGGTTACTTGTGCTCCCTGTCTTGGGTCTATCCTAATGCGGAAAAGTAAATAATATACAATGGTGACATCATCCTCAGCCCGGAAGTGCCCTAATAAAAGAATATTACATACAATGAATTTTACATGAATGAAAAAGAAAATCTCTCATCTCACATAAAACCCCCGGCTATTCAAAACACGACGATTCAATATAACATATCACAGCAACATATAACATCACATGTCATCAACGTAAGTAAATATGCGTATCCCAGTTGTCGTTGATGTATAGCAACGAAACCGGCGATACACCACATATTACACTTATGGTCGCAAAAAAAAGTGTAAAACTACAACAGTTGGAATCCGCAACCACTTTAGACATCGCATGCCTAACCAAATGAATTCCTTAGACATCGCATGCCTAACAATTATAAATCCCGCATTTTAGTCTCAATATCGAAAACACTTTTCAATATCTAGTTGGGCAATTCAGCAAGATTCCCGACATCCTGATCGAATGCTCGTCAAAAACTTTAGTAGACGGCCGCACCCCCGATGCCGTCGACGAAGTGCACTAAGGTAGAACACCGCTGCCGCGAGCACCCGAACGGATGCTTTTGGCGACAGGGTTCTCCTACAGTCACTTGGTCGGGGCTATGGGGCATGGCTGTCTATTAAGTTTACCCGGCGAGTATCCGCGTACGCTACGTGATTGCAACGGACTTTTGATCGCATCAAAATCCCGTGGAAACCGATCAACTGAGACCAAAGTGCTAGATTTATAACATTCAAATTAGTTATCTCATAACTACTTGTGGATTCCAAATATTGTATCACATTCCAGATAAATAGACAATGTTAAACTTTCCGATCGAATAAGCAAACACCCAAGATTTCCCAAATAGCTCAACACTTGAGTGGAGTTCAAAAATCCCAGAACATGTCACAGCCCCAATGAACCAGCCGTAGAAGGGTCAAACCAACGCCTCACATGTGGCAACGCTAAACTACTACAAACCCTAGGGATCAGTGGCAGTTTTGACGGTCACATAATCGAGTTAAGGTTACGTTCTTCTAGAGGGTCCACAGATATGCTTGCATGTTTTTCCGAAAGATTCAAACTCAAGAAAAATTCAACACTTGAAAGTTTTTTGTGTCGGAAAAAAGTGAGTTATTGATATCAGTTCGAACATTTTAACACGTTCTAAATTATCCGGAAAAACTTAAAATGAAGTTAAACTTTCCGATCGAATCAACGAATTCCCAATATTTCCCAGAAAGCTCAACACTTGAGTAGAATTAAAAATTCCCAGAAGCATGAAAAAGTACCCAAGAATAAACCCCTGAAGTATTAACCCCTAACTCCCAAAGATAGCCGCAGAACCGCCGCCAAACACATGATTTGGCCGCGGTTCCGCAGTCTCTTGAGGGATTTAGGGTTTCGTACTTCATAGTAATTCTTAGAATTCCCTGCATGATTTTCTGAGTATTTTTAATATGAAAAATTTAACTTTTGAAAAAATTTCCAAAGAAGGGGTTTGTATCGGGGTTTCAGGGTTCGATCGGACTTCAAACTTCGTCCAGACAACGCCTAAAGCTCTAGCTTGGCTCTGATACCACTGTAGGGTTACTAGGCACTATCATAAGGGTCTATAAGGCATCAACCATACCAAAATCAAATTTTTCAAGTGCCGAACAACCCTAACCAAGATCTTAGACTAGAGATTAGGCAAAACAATGAGCAAGTAAACAACTTTACTTCTAAGAGTTTGGGATTACAACCTTTGTAGTCCGTTCCTTCACTTCATAAGCTCTGTGTTGAGGTCCCTTCGCCGCAATCATCATGTACCCGGAGTCTAGAGAGGCTCCATGAAGAGAAAGATGCAAACTTGCTTCCGATCTTCGATAACTAAGATGATCTACCTTGAAGAAACTCAAACCCAAGCTCTTGCTTTGGTAATCAAGTATTAGCAAAGCAAACACCCTAATCTAAACGGCTAGAATAGATGATGATGATGAAGTGGGAATTTAGCTCTCTTTTGTTTTCAATTTCTCACTCAAAATCATCACATGTCAAAAAGCTTGAAAGCTTTTCAAGAGGAAGAAGAAGAAGAATCTATTTGTGATGAATAATGAAAACTTATGTTGAGGTTAGAAATACAACTATGGGTTAAGAATCAAGACTTAACCCTTGTAGAGAAGTAACTATGGTAAAGGGTTTGGGTTTGATTAAGAAATATCTACACAAAATATCACAAGTCAAAGTCAAAGCTTCATCCAAGTTTAACCCTAATCCAAACCTTAACCATATTTAAACTCCACAAAACATGTTGCATTTATAACCCTAACATATTACAATATTATATATCACATATACAATATTTATTGTAACAAAATAAAATAATACAATTAACATATATCACATATATATCAATGTATTATCTAAGTGAGAAAAAGAATCTTTAAGTGAGCTTATATTAGTTAATGTAATATAATATATCAAATATATAATTATACATTAAATTATCGAATCAACACTTGATCCGATAATCCGGCTATTTCACAAATAACCGACTAATATAATCTGTATCAGTTCATCGAATCAACACTTGATCCAATGACCCGGCTATATCACATATACCCGGCCGATATCACATATCGCGAGAATCTAATACGGTATCACATACACGTATTATTCTCGGTCCCGCACATATCACATATGTGCTCCTACTCCGTTTTTCCTGAGCCAGGAAACCTCTGTGTAAGACTCTAAAGAATCGTCAATACACCGGCAGTAGGTGATGATCATCTCAAACACCCACAAGCTGCAAGCGGTCAGCTAAACGTAACAGCCACCCAGGTATTGTGCGATCAGAAAATCAACAAGCAAGCCTGTACATTCTCCTGCGAATCCAATTAGTAACACTCCCATACAGTCCGGTCTCTTCGTCTGATATGTCGCATATCTCGCCTAGGGGTGGTAAACGTCAGACCCCAGTAGCTTGATAAGTCATGTCAATATGAGGTCCATAACAGTTCGAGAAACTACTAATAACACTTACCAGTAAATCTCAGCAACCCTGGCCAGGGATTTCCAGTTATAGCCAATCGAACACAGCGCAACATCAACTCCTTATACCA
This sequence comes from Agapanthus africanus, assembly GCA_030015575.1. Classification (NCBI taxonomy): domain Eukaryota; kingdom Viridiplantae; phylum Streptophyta; class Magnoliopsida; order Asparagales; family Amaryllidaceae; genus Agapanthus; species Agapanthus africanus. The sequence continues at coordinate 378,221,683 of CM057351.1, forward strand.
GGAGAGACGAAACCCCTCTTATCGCTCATTGCCTCCATGTGATTCGGGACTGTACCCAAAAGCCACCGTTTTGCACGCCCTCTTGGACGTGGTATGATGGAAATCAAAGCACAATGGGAATCACACAAGACTCTATGACGATCTCGGGTCTACAGACTAACCTGTACCAGTGTCACCAGAGAACTGCCATCTGACGTGAGGTATAATACCATCTGGGAGTTCTCGGCGAGTCTGTCCAGTGTACCCAGTCTCCACTGAGCACCCGTACACTATCTCTGATGTCAAACACCAATGGATATGGGATCATCCATCGCCCATCATATTGGTCAAGAAGCGCATACGCTAGTCTACTCTGGTATATCAATGCCCTGTCTCGATACACCTACGACTAGGAACATTTGAAGGATGTACTTAGCGACTACACTGTCCCTACTGGTATGATCTGCATCATAGTCCTGGTAGTCAAGTACTCATCCTAAGGGCTTTATCAACATGTAACATAGAGACAATCAGAGTACATGTTAAGATAAAGAGTAACCAGATAGCATACTATCATGTCGAGCAAGAAAGTCCTCCCTATATATGTCCAAGCATCCACTACAATATACATCGTATGAACAGTAATGGCCTCTAGGGCATACATATAACTAACAGTTGACGCCTCCATCGTGAGTCCGTCACAGCGGGAAGCTAGGGGCTTGCTCCTTCGTCCGCGCACGGTCGGAGTTGGTATGTCTTTCACAGACAAAGTCTTGAGGAAACTTCAAAGGCGGTGCTGTCACTGCAAGATATTTTTAAGGACGGGGCCTCCGTGTTGAAAGCCCGGAAGATTCTCCATTTGTACTCTATCAGGCCGGGTTCTTTTGTATTCAGGCAAAATGATGTGGCGCTATTCATGAAATACAACCCCTATCATTTTGCCCAGCAGCTGAGTTATAATCAGGGAGTCCTGCTGGAGGCTTTCTTGGTAGAACCCGCTGCCACCAAAGAGGGAATGCGGGGTGCGCTGCATCACTTCATGCGTTTGAATACGGGCTATCATTTCTTTATCAGCGAACCGAGTTGCGTTCCGAGGGCCCTTAACGTGCACGTGGCCTGGTATCAACATGTAACGGGTGCTGTTATCAGGGAGGAGAAGCGGCTACTACTCGACCGCAAGGGTGCACCCCCTGCTAGTGACCGAAACATCCCCTTGAAGCGATGGACCATTGTCATTCCTCCGCTAAGAAGAGCTGCCGTGATTGAAGTCCCTGAGGACAGGTCTGAGCTACCGGTGCCCCGTACTCCTGTGGAGACGGTGAATGTACCACCGGTGCCCCGTGCTCCCGCGGAGACGGTAAATGCAGTTTCCCCCGAATCTGGCGTGGGCTCAGATATAGGGACTCATCGCCCCAAAGTGCCCACTAAGCGTAAGCTTGTGCTTGCTGCGACTGAAGCTCGCGCGCAGAAGAGGAAGAAGAAATCGGTCCTCTCTCTAGATGTTGTACTCGACCTGGACCCTTAGGCTCCTTATAACGAGGGCATGAGTGAATATGGGACCAACGAAGGTCTCTTCATAGCGCCGGAAGATACGGATCTCGAGGCCGCTATTGCAGCTTCTGTGCGATCCGCAAGCCACCAAGCGGAAATGGCCACCCTCGTGCAATCAAGTAAACATCAGTCGCACCTTATTATTGTATTATATCTTTATCTTTATTATCATGTCTTGACTGACATTTTTCCTTCTGTAACAGGCTTTACCACTGAAGAGGCTCTGGCGGCTTCCCTTAGGACCTTTGAGGAGGAGGAGAGGAATCGCGCTTTGTTGGGCATCGGTATGTCTCGGCTCATTGCATCTTCATTCTCCTTTCTTATGAACAATCTAACCCCTTCTTTATCTTATCACAGGGACCACAATGCCAATTCCGCAAGGTGATGCGGAGATTCTTCCCGGGCCAGCCACCGAAGTTCCGGCCTCTTCGGCACTGCCGAAAGAGGCCTTACTCAAACGACCGATGACGGAAGCTATAACGGCTCCAGAGGTAACCCTCGGCGCGGATCACGACGTCTTATTGATGGAGGCGTCCAGAAGATTCGCTTTGACGGCCCAAGCGGAAAGGAAGCGCCGAATGCGTGCGGCAAGGGAGCGTAGTGCTGCCTTGGCCGCGGGTGCGGGCTCGAGCACCGCTACCCCTGCCCCTACTCCTTCAGAGGAATCCCCGGCTGCCTTGTCTACCGCCTATAGACGGGCGGCACGTGCGGCTCGGAAAGCGGTCGGAAGACCAACTCAAGGTAATGTGACACGGGATTCCGTTGTCAATTTTTTTAAATATCAATTCTCATATATCTTATCTTGCAGGGCCGAGTCTTACCGAAGAAGTGGCAGCGACCGCCGAGCCTGGGATAGCGGTAGAGGAGGTAGTCATGATTGCCGAACCCAAGGCGGCGGTAGGCGAGATGGCTGCGATCGCCGAGCTCGAGGTAGCGGCGGGTGAGACAGTCACGATCACCGAGCCTGAGATGGCGGTAGGTGAGACGGGTACAGCCGCCGAGCCCGAGGTAGTCACTCTTTCGCAAGAGTCGGGCACTGCCCCGATCATCGCACTTTCCGTCTGCAGTTCCTTGCCATCTCCTGGCGTCGCAAGCGTTACTACGGCTCTCATAGAGTCAGGGGATGAGGCGACGGGAGGTGAGACTATCCCGATGGAAGAGGGTGAAGCAGCTGCTGTAACAAGTGACGCCCTCGTCGCAGTTCCGACCGGCAACTCACCAGGTAGATTTTGGGTCATTGCTTTTCTTTTTATTCTGCAATCCTTTTCAATCTTTCCTGACAGTATTTATCTCGTTTCTAATGCAGGTGCTGCGAGCGTTGAGGTTGCGCTACCCGAGGCAGCGCCATCAGTCACCGCTTTGATGGCGACCACTCCTCTACCCTCTCTCGTTCCATCTCAGATGTTGGAAGGTGAGGATTCGTGACCCATCAGTCTTATTTTTTTAAGTTGTATAACTTATGTACTGACGTTGCATTACTGCGTCCTTGCAGGAGTCCTTTTTGACCACCTGTATCAGGTGCTGCACCCTCACTTCTCCTTCCTGTCAGAGATTAGTCCGCCTGCTGGTGTCGGTAAGTATCTTTTCTAAACGACGTCCTTTCTTTAACGGGCAGTCACATTATTGCTAATCCCTCTTTGTATTGCTTGTAGCCTTACAAATCGAAAGCGGGGACGAGGCTATCGTTGCGCCACCAGTACTCCCAGCTCTGCCCCCTGTTGCAGCTGGTATAGTAGACTCTATTTTTCATGTATTTTCTTTATTTCTTGAGCCAACATCTAATTGTGATTTGTTTTGTAGCAGTCACATCGACTCTAGCCCCGTTCGAGTCTCGCGTCATAATGCCGTTTGGACCCTTTTCTAGACGGGCATCCTCGAAAAGCGCCGCGAATAGTCTGCGCATGTTGAGCGACTATATTGAGGAGCTTGACGTGGAGACTCCTACATTTGCTGCAGATTTTGCCGTGGATGTTAATCCCATGCTGGCGACGCTCATGAACATTCATAGTGAGGGCGTCGTTGAGTCTTGGGTTAATCACTGTAGGTAAATTGAGGCTTTCCTGCATGAGCTTGAGTTTAGGCGTCCTGCTCCTAAGAATCTGGCTGTGAGCACTCAACGGGCTGCGTGGATCGAGCAAATTACTTCTTACTTCCGCCATCTAGAATAAGAAGTGGCTTTAAAGCAGAAGGAATGTAAAGAAACTTCAAGCGAATCTGCTCGACTGCATGCTCAGGTTGATGCGAATGCTGCCCAGTTGAAAGTTATCTTCGAAGGCCTTCTGCGATGCATTTCTGACGGGTTAAGACTGAGGCAGAAGCTCCACGTCGTCGAGCGGGATGCACAAGATCGTGAAGTAGCTCAGCGGGCCATCAAGGAACAACTTTCGTCTTACTTGCAGCAGCGAGCCCAGGTCGAAGCAGAGTTGGCCGCGGCAGCTGATCAAGAAGAGGGGCTGAGGGAAGTGCGCGAGCGGTTGATCGGACTATTGAAAGCGCTTCCCTCTCAATAATTTTTTGTACCATTTATAATTTTGAATAAAATGTATTCATTCTTTAATTCTTTCATATGATGTATTTTGTACCCAATTGAATTCATGAATAAAAGATACATTTCTTTTCGCAATGTCTTATGTCATCTCTCTGCTTTCTTCTTTCTTTTGTTATCAGCATGTCACCTTAGTAAACATAGCCGGCAGATGATAGGGTGAGCATCTTGTTTTGGCTTCTTCGAGGGGTAGTAATGGCTTAGAAAGCAGGTTCAGATCTGCTGCCTAAGACTTTTCAACTTTATGAGCCGTGAGGGTCTCATAAAGACTTTTCTCCCTACGAGTCGTGAGGATCTCGTAAGTGTAATTTCTCCTTAGGAATCGTGAGGATTCCTAAGCGTGTCTTCCCTTATAAGTCGTAAGGATCTTATAAGAGAGTTTTTTTCCTTACGAATCGAGAGGACCCGTAAGTGTTTAATGAGATTGACGTTATCCGCATTTCACGGCGTCATCGGGTGACGTATTTCCGAGACGGGGTCATGCGGATGACGTATTTCTGAGACGGGGTGATGTGGATGACGTATTTCCGAGACGGGGTCATATGGATGACGTATTTCCGAGACGGGGTCATATGGATGACGTACTTCCGAGACGGGGTCATGTGGATGACGACTTCCGAGACGGGGTCATGTGGATGACGTATTTCCGAGACGAGGTCATGTGGATGACGTATTTCCGCGACGAGGTCATGTGGATGACGTATTTCCGCGACGGGGTCATGTGGATGACGTATTTCCAAGACGGGGTCATGTGGATGACGTATTTCCGAGACGGGGTCATGTGGATGACGTATTTCCGAGACGTGGTCATGTGGATGACGTATTTCCGAGACGGGGTCATCTGGATGACGTATTTCCGAGATGAGGTCATGTAGATGACGTATTTCCGAGATGGGGTCATGTAGATGACGTATTTCCGAGACGGGGTCGTGTGGATGACGTATTTCCGCGACGGGGTCATGTAGATGACGTATTTCCGCGACGGGGTCATGTAGATGACGTATTTCTGAGACGGGGTCATGTGGATGACGTGTTTCCGAGACGGGGTCATGTGGATGACGTATTTCCGCGACGAGGTCATGTGGATGACGTTGCGTCTGTTGTAATGAGACGAATATTGAAGTGGTCTCCAGGTTGTCTGTGAACCATTGAGATTTGACTTCTTCTTTGTTTGTGCCCCTGGATTGTATACATGGATTGATGTGATATCACATGTAGGGCAAAAGTTTCATTCTTTTTTTTATTCCTTTCCGCGATGCTCTATCATTTCAGCTTTTATATCGCGAAGGTCGCGATTGCCCAATCATTTCGGCTATTTTTCGCGGCGCCCAATCATTTCGGTTATTTATTTTATTTTTACTCACTTCTTTTTATTGCAAGTTGCCCAATCATTTCGGCTATTTTGCATGCATACATTTTTACTTGCTGATTTTGTTGCAAGTTGCCCCATCATTTCGGCTATTTCGTATGCATGTGTGGCTTGCCAGTTTCTTGCTGCAAACTTGGAATTAGACACCGATTTCGGCATCAGCATCGCTACAACTAGAATATTGCCAGGAGCGAATCATCATTTGCCTCTGTCGATGTCGAACAAAGGTGGCTTAGCGAACAGGGTTAGGATCCTGTCGACTAAGGCTTTTGACTTCACGAGCCGTAAGGGTCTCATAAAGGTATTTCTCCCTACGAGTCGTGAGGATCTCGTAGGTGCGTTTTCTCCTTAGGAATCATGAGGACTCCTAAGTGCATATTCTCTTATAAGTCGTAAGGATCTTACAAGAGTGTTTTCTCCTTATAAGTCGAGAGGACTCACAAGGGTTGTTCACCGTGCAAACATATCTCTGGCCACGGATGGGACTTTGTTAGGGAAATGTTTATTCGCGCCCATGGATTGTATACAAGGGTCAATATTGAGCCGCTTGTAGGGCAGTATTGGCGGTTGTGGTGGCTGCTTAAGAACAGATTCAGATCCCTGTAGCTTAAGACTTTTGAATCTTATAAGCCAATGTTGGCGATCCAGTCAGGATACTGAACCTCTTGGATGAAACCGGAGTCAATTAGCTTCTTGACCTCGGCGTTGATGCTCATCTCAAGCTCGAGCCGCATTCTTCTCGGTGCTTGTTTAATTGGCTTGACGTCCGGAGATATCACCAGTTTGTGCACAGCAATCTCTGAATCTAATTCTGGCATTTCGGAATAGTTCCATGCGAAGCAATCTTTATGCTGTATGAGCACGTCCTTTAGCGTAGCCACCCTTTCTTCAGACAACAGCTCACTGACGAACGTCGGCCGCGGGTCATTTGCCGTCCCCAAATCAATTTTCTTGAGGTTATCTGCAGTAGTATGTATCCCATCTTCCAGCTCTTTTGGCGCCGGTGGAAACTCTGAGATTACCTCGTTATCATCATTTTCGAAGCACCAGGGGAGGTCATCCATATTCTCGGGCTCTTCTTCTGACGACATTATCATATGACAAGTACGAGATCGCTTCCAAGACCGATGTTGATCCGGTTCTACTCTCGTGGCCTTGGGTTCATTCTTCTGCGGCGGAGTTACCTTCCAGCTGCTGGATAAAGCGAATCTGCCTTGCTGATACTGGTCTTCTACCCAGTCTTTAAATGTGAAGCAGTCTTCGAGAGGATATCCTATTGCCCTGTGATTGGGGCAATAGTCCGGGTGAGAGACTTCGTCTGCTTGCTCGGGGTGCTTAGACTCCGGAAGTGTCATCATCTGATGTTTTATGACAAAATCGAATAACTTCTTTGTCTTGTCTTGAGGAAAAGAATATTCTCGACCCATCTTCTTTATAAGAGACGAATCCGGACTGCTCGATTCCTGGCCGCGTGGCTTCTTGGACCCGCTTTGTCGCTGTCGAACGCATTTCCCGCTCTTTGGTTTGTTTCTGCCTTCGCGTCGGGCCTTTTGTACAACGGGTTGACAAGGAGGAGCATCTTCATTTTTCACAGCTCGTTGAAGGAGGCGTTGCGTCCTGGCTTTCTTGTAGATGGCCATTTCGCGATTATGGTCTTCTCGAACCTTTTGACCTGCTTCCCTTATAAGCTTGTTCATCTGTTCTTCGAACGACGGACTTGGCATTTTCACGGCGGGAGCTTTTTCTGGTTCAGGGTTAGCATCTTCCCATAGAGCATCCCCTTCTTCATCAAAGTCATGTATTACGTAGCAGTCGCGGAGTAGTTCCCATTTCTTGAATTGAACATACCCAAGCCCGGTCGTTTCCATTCTTCCTTTGAGCAACTTTCTTTGAGTTCTGGGAACGTTCCATATCCTGTTATAGAACCGTATTTGTCGCGCAGTTTGCTTAAGGGGTACACCTTGGCGTCTCAAGAGTCTCTTTAGTCCGTCTGTGTAATATCTAGGCAAACGGATGGGCTGGAGCCTATCAAGTGTAGAATCCGCACCGTGCCAGATTTCTTTCTCTACTTTGATTTCCCTGGATCGGTAGAATAGGATCGCCTTTTCACCTTTTCGCGTGGGAGGGACGTAGAATGTCTGCAGTTCTTCCATACTGTAGGTAGCAAGCACGTCTAGTTCTTTATGATGCTTTGGCGGAACCATGGCAACTTGCAAACTTTGCTCTTCATCAGCGAAGGTTTGTATTGATGGCCGAGCAGAGAATATGGCATTGACCTCATCTTCTAAGTTGCTGCCGAAGATCAACATAGGAATGGACGGTCCTGGGTTGTTGTAATGGGGCGGCCCTGAATAGACTATCTCTTCTTCCTTCTCGGTATCACTACCGAAGACTGGAATGGTGGTGATAGCTTTGTTCTCCGGTTTGTGACATCTTTCCGTGTTCTCAAAATCTGGTAAGAAGTATTTTGCATCTTCGTACTTGCGGACTTCGTTCACGGAGAATGGGTTCAGCTCTCCCGTCACAGTGTACTCGAGACCGTCTTTGAAATACTTTATACACTGATGTTGTGTAGAAGGGATGATGTTGTACTCGTGTAACCAGTGCCGGCTGAGCAAAGCATTGTAGCATGTCTTGGCGTCAATGACATGAAACTTAATGTCCGTGACGAGCAGCCCAAAGCGTAACGTCAGTATCACGGACCCAAGCGTCCGTGATGACTGGGAGTCAAATCCGGAGATGGTGATTTTATCGCGAGCGAGGTGTTGAACGCTCATGCAGATTTCCTTTAACACCCTTACGTTAAGGAGATTGACGGAAGACCCATTGTCGACCAGGATTTTACCTATCTTGATATCATGATAGTATCCGGAGACATATAGGGGACGGTTGTGCTCGCATGTCCCAAGGAGGAGATCTTTATCACCGAAGGTGATATCGGCTGTGTGTACTTTTTCCAGCTCGTCCTTCATCTTTTCTTTGGCGAGGAAAGCTTGGAATTGCTTGGGTTCCTGCAGTGCCTTGATCAATGAATCTCTCACTTCTTTGGATAGCAGAAGGGCGTCGAGAATGCTTAACTGCGAAGGTAGATTTCTCAAGTGTGCCAGAACGTTGTAGTCCACCTTGCCTTTCTTTGGCGGGTCCTTGGCTGTCAACTTTTCGACGGCTTGGTCATCAAGGATGATATCCTCAGGAACCTTTTCTTTTCCCTTATCTTTTCTATTTGACCCACTGTTCGAGAGCTCAAGATTCTTTTCAGGCAGCGTACGATTGCGCGGCTGAATATTTTCACAAGTCTTCGGTTCTTTCTCTTTTCCCAAGGTGGACTCTTTAAAGAGAGGGCCAAGAGTCATTTCTTCGTCAGAATCGCTCCCGAAGGTGAGGACCTGCGATCTCCCGGCGTTGACCATGCGACAGTTGCCGGCAGTTCTTTTGTGCTCCTTGGTCATATTTCTTTGCTCCCGACGGGTTTTGCGTTTCATTCGCTTGTAATGTTGCCGGCGAGCAACATATCCCTGCCACCATCTTTTAAAAGCGTCGCACTCTTCGGTGGGGTGCGAAATCTTTCGATGATATAAGCAGTAGTTAGGATGTGTTTCTACTTCACCGAGGGCGTTCGCTTCGGAGGATAGCAGCTTCATTCCTATTGATATTGCTTTGGCGAACCTCTTCCTCGTCTTGAACCTGTTTTTGTTTGCAACGGAGGCACTTTGATCTGGTGGGAGTGTTTCAACCCTTTCGTCCAGTCGCCGGCGTTTGGCCTTTTCAAATATGGCCATCTCACGCTCCCGATCAGCTTTACTTTTTGAAAGAGCTGCGTTGAGGAATGCGTCGATCATTTTGTCTGATAGCCCCGGCAGTTCCGGCTCAGGATCTGCCCCCAGTTTCTCAGTGCAAGGAGCTTCTTCATAGTCTATCGACGAGTGAGAGATCACATGGCAACTTGCCACGTAATCTTCAGATTCATCCGACGAGTCTTTTCCATTATCGTCATCTCCGTCCTTAAGGACGTGGCTGAGAAACTCTTGAAGTGTGACCAGAGTCCGCGCCTTCTGGTTATACTCTTCCAGCGCGTCAATTTGCTTCTGTAGGTCCGTGCGCTTGTCGCCAGGCTTCACGGGTTTCTTGGATTTCTTCTTCTTCTTTGAAGATTTTGACGTCTGGATATGAACGCTTTGGCTATCACCACCAATTTTTGGAGTTGGGCGCGGCTTCAGCATCCCCTCGATGATCTCAGGTTCCAGTGGATTCTTCCACCTAATTGCCGGACATGTATGGAGATCTTTCAGCATTCTTTTAGTTTTGGCTGAAAGAGCGACCTCCTATGGAGCTTCTTTTACGAAAGAGCATGATGCCCCCGGTGTATCCATATTCTTGGGAGTGTGTGGCCGAGGCGGGTTCACCTTCCAATTTTCGGATAATACGAATTTTCCCTGCTGGTACTGATCTTCTATCCAGCTTTTGAAGATGTAACAACTCTCGATCGGATGGCCTAACATTCGGTGATAAGGGTAATAGTTAGGATTGCTAATGTCGCCTGGTTGCGCTGGGCGTCTTGGCTCTGGCAGGGTAATGAGCCTGTTGCGCAGTGCAAGCTCGAATAACCTCTTCGTCTTGTCTCAAGGGAACGAGTAAGGGCGTCTCATTTTATCTTCGAGAGATCGAGTTCTGTTATTTTGGCGATCAACTGGTCTCGGGCTACCAGGCTGCTGTTGAGCATTGGCGACGACGATCGCTTTCCCCTTTCCCTTCTCATTTCGAAAGTCCGGTTTTGGAGGAGACGGTCTATGACCCATCTGGTCCATTTGGGCCAACTTGTCGATCAAGTCCTGGAACGTGGTCGGCTTAAAGAACATCATGAATTGTGAAATAGTTGCATGGGGGTCCAGGGTGCCTACGAACATGCCCACCGCTGGTGCCTCCTCGATGCGCTGTTCGCATTTCGACCACAGATTCCGCCATCTTATTGCGTATTGAACCCATGTCTCTCCAGGTTTCACCCTAGCATTAATCAATGCTGTAATCGGGGTGCATTCACTAGCACTCGCGAATCGCTGGGTGAATAATAGCTCCATTTCTGCGAAAGTCTTGACGAAGTCGTTTGGAAGTTCAGAATACCACTCGAATGCCATCTCTGACAAGTTGCCGACGAACTGGCGAAGTAGCAATTTATCATCACCTCCGGTGTTGCCACATAGAGCCCTGAACTGGACGACATGCTGGTGGGGATTGCCCGTCCCTTTGTATACATGAAATTTAGGGATCGTATATCCCGGCGGATACTTTATTTGATCATACCAGCCTGAATACGGTCGTCCAGTTTTAACAACTTGGCCGGCCGCTTCATTCGCCTGGTGAGCTCGTATTTGCTGAGCAGTGTAGTCATCCAGAGATGGTTTCCTCTTTGGCTGCTGAAAGAGCCGGAGGAGGGTTCGATGTCTCTCTTCTGTCGTCTTCAATAATGATCAGAGGGTCTTCAGCTGGAGGATCCGGCCGTAATATCATCCCGACCATGTCTTGGAAAAGAAGCGCCATTCGTTTTATGTTGGCCGCTTGTTCTGCGGCTTCTCTGTCCTTCTTTTCGAGGACTCTGCGGAGGAAGTCGGCATCGGTTTCTTGTTCATGACGCTGCTCTGATGACGCCTCAGGGCTTTCTTTTGGCCCGGTGAGTGCGGCCATTTGCGTCAGCATTTCCTGAAGCTTCTGTTGCTGCTCCTGGGCTTTTGTCACGGGTCGGGTGAGCGGTCGGTGACCTGTAGAAGCGCAGCTTTCCTCTTTTCCGGAAGCCATGTAAATGGTACACTCCATGATGCCCCCAGACTTGGGGCGTTTGGGCTCAGCGCCTTTGTGGTCTGCCGTAGTCACAGGGGCTTTCTCTGGCCTCCTTCTCTTTTGAGCAGTTGACGTTGAGGGGGCCGTTGCAGCGGGCACCCAGGTAGTTGTTGTCCTTTGCGGCTTGACAGGACGGTTCTCTTCCTGCTGAACGTTCACCTTTTTCTGTTGGCGAGGGTAATCTTGATCAATCACCGACTCCTGGACCTGCCGCCAGACTTTGTAAACTTTGGAGGACAGTCGCTAAGGGGGCTGCTCCGGATTTGTTTCTGTAACATTCTCCACCGGTGGAGGAGATCTTTTCAGTACGGCTGTAGGAGAGTTCTTGCGCACCTTGTTCAGCAATTCAAAGCTGTTCTCGGCTGGAACAGCAGCATTGACTTCCACCGTTGGGGCTGGCGGAGTTAGCCCAGAGGGGGAGTTTCCCCCGGCCTTTCTTACTCGGCGCCAATGGCAACGTCGAGCGTGTCAAGCCGATGGTGTTGGTTTGGTGATTGGGATGGCTTCGTCATGCCCCCTGTTCTGGTGAGGCGTTACCGGTACCAGCCTCTTGAAGACCGACGTCCGTTGAGTAGCAGTATCCAATCTGTCAAAGACAGACTTTTGAGCAGGGACGGGAGCCAGATTGGGAGCCGGAACAGTCAGTCTTGTAAAGACCGACCCTTTGGCAGGAGAAGCCGCCTTGACGACTTCGGGAGCATGGATCGCTATCCTCTTCGGAATAACCTTTTCTGGAACTGCAGGCTTCATCATGGGCCTGCATGAACTTTGGCCCAATCTGGCAAAGACTGAGGCGCTGGAGCCGGACAACCCGTTGAGAGGGGTCATGATAGTAGCAAGCCGATCAAAGACTGACTTCTTGGGAGCTTCTTGTGTTGGTATAGGAGCGTTGAAGCTCGCTGGCGGGAGCATGGTCCCAAAAAACAATCCAGTGGTGGCCTGAGTGACCTGTTCCACCGGCATCGTGAACAGGGAGGCTGCTTGGGGCCCGTAAGCTATACCTCCAGATGAGGCGGAACGTGAGTTGCAGTTGCAGCTGGAACACTTCATGCAAGTAGACGCCATTGATGTTTCGTTTTCTGCACCAAGCAAGAAACCAAATCTTAGTACCTCGAACCCAAGGGCAACCATATCAAACCGCGATCCGTTCGCGAACACGACACACGAAGTGTGGAGTGGAAAGAGGAAAAGGTCCCACCGGGCGTGACAGAATCTGTTTATCCCGCCGAACACGGAGACGCGACCGCGCAGGTCCGTCTTGCCTGAGATTTGGGGCATATGCTAATTGGTGTTATCCGTCCACCTCTCCGAAGATGCCAAGTTGATTTATGGCACCATGTATCGAAGGTTTAAACGGATGCGGCCGATGTAGCAGACTTCGTCAGATTCCCCCTCGTTTGAGGGGTTTTTGATTGTGGGGACGCTCTTCCCTGCAGGCGCAAGCCCCTGCAGTTAATTACGCTACCGCATCGCGGTAACAACTTTCTCCTTCTCCAGATAGTCACTTCATGTCGTGGATGTTTGTTTTGTTTGTGGTTGCCCGTGGATTGTATACAGAGACTAATTTATATTGTCCTCCGTAGGACGTGGATTAGTCCAAATCCGTATCTTCTTAGATTTGGATTTGGGGGTTGGTTTTAAGGATACGTTAGTCTAATTTTAGACTAAGATCAACTTAAACGTTTGTTAAGGATACGTTAGTCTAATTTAGACTAAGATCAACTTAACAGGATCATTTAGATCCAACAAGAGAGCATTTGGCATCTGTTGTTTAGTTTAAAGACATTGCGGTCGATTAGTTTAAGGACGTTACTGTCCATTGTTAGTTTAGGGACATTACGGTCCAATGTTAGCTTAAGGACATCTCGGTCCAGGTTAAGGACATCGTAGTCCGTGAGTTTAAAGGGACCCCACAGTCCAGGTTAAGGACATCGTAGTCCATGAGTTTAAGGACCCCACAGTCCGTAGTTTAAAGACATCGTAGTCTATGAGTTTAAGGACCCCAAAGTCCGTAGTTTAAAGACATCGTAGTCTATGAAGTTTAAGGACATCGTAGTCCGTGAAATGTGTGGTTATCGGGACCCGTCACCTCTCTGAAGACGTTGAAGGATTACAACGACAGATATCAGAGGAGTAAAGAGATGTACCCTTAAACCGGTGTGAGTTGGTTGAAGGATCTGTAGTCCAGTTTGGGACTGAGATCTGTTAAATATTTGTGAGCGGATGGGCTCAGTTCAATATAAGTTGAGGACTTATGGCCAATATTGGGCTAAGTCCAATAAGATTAAAATGTTTAACATTTTATTGTTCTGGGCTATTAAGCCTTTATTTGGGCTTGGCCCTTTTAATAATACTGAGCATTAGATCTTGACATTTTTTTTGTCTTGTATTGAATGTATAGCATTTATCAGAACAATGTATGTTCTGAAAGCACGCCACGTGGCGCGCCAGGCGCTTTGCTCCAATTAAAGAGCACATTGCACTTCTGCCAAGTAACGCACATGAAAGGGACACGTGTCGCGCTTGGCGCTAAGCGCCAGATGATGGGCGCATTGCGCCAGTTTATGAGCGCATTGCGCTTTCAATTTATGAGCGCGTTGTGCTAGTTTAGTGGTGCACCAGTGAGTGACACGTGGCGCGCTTGGCGCTGAACGCCAGCCCATGAGCGCAATGCGCTATTTAGAAGCGCAAAACGCAACTTGCATACGTGGTTGACACGTGGCGCATTTTGGCACTAAGCGCCGGTCCAAGGAGCGCATAAGTGCAGTTCAAGAGTGCGAGGCACTTTTCAATAGCGCAAAGCGCATTTGATCAAATTTATGATCCGTGAACAAATTTATGTTCTTTTTAAAGGAGGCTTTGACTCAAGATTCAAGAACAACAATTCTTATTTTTGAAAGGGCTTTACCTTTGTAGATCAATGATATGTGAATGAAGTAAATACTTCTTTTGTTTTCATGATGAGATCTTTTGATCTCTTTTTTATAAAAGACCTTGGTCTTTTGTAGATCTATGATCTTTTAAGAAGATAGTTTTTCTGTTTTAATGAGATGATTTCATCTCTTTTTTCAAAAATCATTCTTTTTACCTTGAAGAAATGATCTTCTTTCAGGAGCTTGTTCTCTTTCTTTTGAGTTTTCTCAAAGTTTGTTGAGGGGTTTCTCTATATCAGACTTGAAGTCTTGGGGCCTTTATATAAGGCAAATTGATTTGTTAAATCGGTTAAAGAGATCTTTCTCTGATTGATTTGGGGATATTTCCCCACCGTTGGATCTTTGATCCTATAGCTCCTGTTTTACAGAAGACGATCTTCTTATTTTTAACAAGATTGGAAAAATATTTCCATAACAGAATTTTAATTCTGATTAATTAATGATTTATCATTATTAGATCTTTTGATCTAACGGTGGGGAATTTTTAATTCCAGCGCCGGCACACCCGTGCTTTGCACGTGGTGCGCTGCTCAGAGCGCAGCGCACTTTGCGCTAGCGCACCTACGTTTGACACGTGGCGCGCAGAGCGCAGCACGGCCTGCGCTAGCGCACCCGTGTTTGATACGTGGCACGCAGCGCGCCTAGCGCTAGCACACACATGGTGCACTGCCTAGGATGCAGCGCACCTGGCGCTAGCGCATCTGTGTTTGACATGTAGCGCGCAGCGCGCCTAGCTCTGGATCTGAAGCGTTGCTTCAATTTTTGAATTTTAAAACAGAGCTTTGCTCTGATTGGGGGTGCGCTGCCTAGAGCGCAGCGCACCTGGCGCTAGCATATTCGTGTTTGACATTTGGCGCACAGCGCGCTTAGCGCTGGATCTGAAGCGTTGCTTCAATTTTTAAATTTTGAATTTTAAAACAGAGCTTTGCTCTGATTGGGGGAAACAGGGCCGTTGCAGCGGGCACCCAAGTAGATGACACCTCCTGTGGCATGACAGGGTGGTCCTTCTCTTGCCAAACTTTCATCTTCTTCGATCGGCGGGAGTAGTCTTGGTTGATCACCGAGTTTTGGACCTGTTGCCAAACCTTGTGAATTTTATAAGACAGACGCTGAGGGGGCTGCTCTGGCTTCACCTTTGTAACGTTCTCCATAGGTAGAGGAGACCTTTTCAGCACGGCCGTCGGAGAGTTCTTGCGCACCCTCCTGAGTGGTTCAAAGTTGTTCCCAGTTGGAACAGCAGCGTCGACTTCCACCATTGGAGCTGGCGGAGTCAATCCAGAAGGGGAACTGCCCCCAGCTTTCCTCACTCGGCGCCAGTGATGACGTCGAGCATGCCTTGCAGACGGTATTGGTTTAGTTACGGGGGTTGTTTCATCATGCCCCCTGCTCTGGCGAAGAGTTGTTGCCGGTGTCAGCCTCGTGAAGACTGACGTCCACTGAGAGATGATGGCCAACCTGTTGAAGGCGGACTTTCGCACAGGGGGAGCAGTTCTGATGACTTCACCTAGAGCGGGAGCTGAAACGGCCAATCTTGCAAAGACCGACTCCTTAGCAGGGGAAGCCGCTCTGACGACTTTAGGAGCAGGAATGACTATCCGCTTTGGGATAACGCCTTCTGGTATTGCGGGCTTCTTCATGGGCCCACTTGAGCTTTGGCCCATTCTGTTGAAAACTGAGGCACTGGATTTGGGCGACCCGCTGAGAGGGGCCGCGGTAGTTGCAAGCCGATCAAAGACCAACTTCTTCGGAGCTTCTTACGGCGGCAATGGGGCGTTGAAGCTCATGGGTGGAAGCATGGTTCCAAAGAATAGCCCAGTAGTGGCTTGCGTCACCTGTTCCACTGGCATCTTGAAAATGGAAGCCGCCTGAGGCCCATAAGTCACTCTTCCAGCGAGGACAGAGTGAGTGTTGTTGCAGCTGTTGCAGTTTGTGCAGTTGAAAACCATTGATCTTTCTGTTTTCTGCACGGAGCAAGACACCAAATCTTAGTACCTCGAATCTAGAGGCAACCACATTAAACCGCGATTCGTTCGCGAACACGACACACGAAGTGTGGAGTGGAAAGAGGAAAAGGTCCCACCGGGCGTGCCAGAATATGTTCTCCGCCGAATACGGGGAAGACAAACGTCTTGCCTGAATTTGGGGGCAGATGCTATTTGGTTTTACCCGTCCACCTCTCCGAAGATGCCAAGTTGATTTATAGCACCATGTATCGAAGGTTTAGATGGATGCGGCCGATATAGCAGACTTCATCAAATTCCCCCTCATTGTGAGGGGGTTTTGATTGTGGGGACGCTCTTCCCTGCAGGCGCAAGCCCCTACAGTTAATTACGCTACCGCATCACGGTAACAACTTTCTCCTTCTCCAGATGGTCACTTCATGTCGTGTTTGTTTGTTTTTGTTTTTGGTTGCCCGTGGATTGTATACGGAGACTAATTTATGTTGTCGCCCATAGGGCGTAGATTAGTCCAAATCCGTATTTTCTTAGATTTGGGTTTTGGGTTGGGTTTAAGGATCGTTAATCTCATTTGAGACTAAGATCAACTTAAACATTTATTAAGGATACGTTAGTCTAATTTTAGACTAAGATCTACTTAACAGGATCATTTAAATCCAACAAAAGAACATTTGGGTTCTATTGTTTTAGTTTAGGGACGTTGCGGTCCAGTGGGTTTATTGATTGTCGGGACCCGCCACCTCTCTGAAGACGTTGAAGAGTTACAACGACATGTATCAGAGGTGTGATAAGATGTACCCTTGAACCAATGTCAGTTGAGGGATCTGTAGTTGAATTGATTTAAGGATCGTTAATCTCATTTAGATCAACTTAAATGGTTGTTAAGGATACGTTAGTCTCATTTTAGACTAAGATCTACTTAAGAGGATCATTTAGATCCAACAAAATAGCATTTGGGCTCTATTGTTTTAGTTTAGGGACGTTGCGGTCCATAAGTTTAAGGACATCATAGTCCATGAGTTTAAGGACCCCACAGTCCGTAAAGTTTAAGGATATCATAGTCCAGTTTAAAGACGTCATAGTCTGAAAAGTGTAAAGACATCATAGTCTATAAGTTTAAGGACCTCACAGTCCGTGATAGTTTAGAGACATCATAGTCTGTAAAGTTTAAGGACATCATGGTCCATGAGTTTAAGGACCCCACAGTCCGTAAAATGTCTGGTTGTCGGGACCCGTCACCTCTCTGAAGACGTTGAAGGATTACAACGACACATATCAGAGGAGTGAAGAGATGTACCCTTGAACTAATATTGGTTGGGAGATCTGTAGTCCAATTTGGGACTAAGATCAAAGATTTATGAGCATATGGGATCAATTAATCTGACCGAGGGATTTATGGCCAATTTGGGCTCGGTCCACTCAGTCAAAATGTTAAACATTTAATTGGGCCCAGTCTTTTTCATTTAACAATGCTGAGCATTGGTTTGGGCAACTTTTTGTCTTCTATTGAATGCTGAGCACTCATTATGGCTCTGGGCTTTATTGTTTAAAGAACAATTTATGTTCTCTTAGCGCCCACGTGAGGAGCACGCAGTGCGCTTGGCGCTGTGCGGCAGTTAATGAGTGCAGAGCGCTTCTTATGAAATAGCGCACACGTGAGGAGCACGTGGTGCGCTTGGCGCTGTGCGCCAGACAATGAGCGCAGAGCGCTTCTTGTGAAATAGCGCACACATGAGGAGCACGTGGCGCGTTTGGCGCTGTGCACCAGTCAATGAGCCCAAAGCGCTTCTTGTGAAATAGCGCACACGTGAGGAGCACGTGGCACACCTGGCGCTGTGCGCCAGTCAATGAGCGCTGAGGTGCTTCTTTAAATTTGGAGCGCTAAGGCTCTGCGGCGCCGTGCGCTAGTTTTGGAGCGCTGAAGCGCTTCTTTTAATTGGAGCGTTAGGGCTCTTTTTAGGTAGCTTTGCGCTCTGAGAATTAAATTCTCTCTTATAAGAGACTTTGTCTCATGAATCTAAGAACAAAGTTCTTATTTTATAGGAGATGTTTCAATCTCTTATGTTCTTGGTAAAAGGCTTTGCCTTTATGGATCTATGATCCTAAAAGAATTGAATTATTCTCCCCCCTATTTATAATGAGATGTTATGATCTCTTTTGTGAAAGACAGTTTTCTTATAGATCTATGATCTAGCATAAGAACTAAGTTCTTTTTCTGATGAGATGTTTTTTATCTCTCTGTTTTTACCTTGAAGAAAAGTTTTTCTTCTGCCGAGAGCTTGCTCTTCTCTCTGAACTTTCTCAAAGTTTATGTGTGTGGGGGGGAGTTCCTCTCTCTTTTTCTTTTTCGATTTGAAAGCTTATGGGGAGGTCTCTCTATGCAAGACTTGAAGTCTTGGGGTCATTTATATAGTGAAGGCTGATTTGTTGAATCAGTTAAGGAGGTCTTTTCTCTAATTGATTTGGGGATGTTTCCCCCGTTGGATCTTTGATCTAAGGGCTTCTGATTTACAGAAGGAAACCTTCTTGTTTTTAACAAGATTGGGAAATTTTTCCATACAGAATTTATTCTGTATTTTGGTGATTTTTTAATCACCATTGGATCATTGATCCAATGGTGCTCTGATTTTCAGAGCACAATCTTTCCTATTTGGAAAGATTCTGATGAATGTTTCCTCAACATAATTTTATTTTGGTCAATTGATGATTTTTTTAATCATGTTCGTTGGATCTTTGATCCAAGGGCCGAGAACATTTTGTTCTATCGCTAGCGCTCATGTGCTTTGCACGTGGTGTGCTTCTTAGAGTGCAGCGCTCACGTGCTTTGCATGTGGTGCGCTGCTTAGAGTGCAGCACTCTTAAGGCTAGCGCTCACGTGCTTTGCACGTGGTGCGCTGCTTAGAGTGCAGCGCACTTGGCGCTAGCGCTCATGTGCTTTGCGCGTGGGCGCTAGCGCTCATGTGCGCTGCCTTAGAGTCTTTGACTCTCAGCATTGGCGCTGCTATGAAGTGCTGCTTTATTTCAAATTTCGAAATTTGAACAGAGCTTTTCTCTGATTGGGGGAAACAGAGCCGATCCGGACGGTTCGGTCATCGACCCCTTCGACGAGGGGCACTTACGTCAGTGCTTCTACCGGAGATCCTCGAAGTTCCCTTTGGTCGTCGCGCGTGTCCAGAGACCCCTGGAAATCACACGCATCTTCAAAATCGTCGCTCGTCTCTCCGGTGGACGACACGGAGGCGAGACAAACCCTAGCAATTTGCTGGTTCCCGTAGGCCCGACCTATCCCCCTTGGTCTAATGGAAATTTGATCGCAAGGCGGTAGGTCAAGATTTGGGCCCGGAGGGCGTTTAATGTCCGGCGCGCCCAGGAGGATGTTGTAGGATGAGGGGATTTTAAAGACGATGAATTCTACAGGTACGGTCCTCGTATGGCCTACTTCTCCGATATTGAGGAGGAGGATGACCACTCCCTCGGTTGGGATGGAGTGGTTGGTAAACCCCATGAGGACATGGGAGGTGGGTCGTAGGTCGGACGGTCCCAGCCCCATACGCTTGAAACAGTCGTAGAAGAGGATATCTGCCGAGCTCCCGGAATCGACCAATATCCTCTGTACCTCGTAACGGCGGACCCAGGCTGTTATAACGAGGGGGTCGTTGTGAGGCAAGGATATACCGTGGAGGTCTTCATCGATGAAGATGATGGGCTCAGTCGTTCTGCACTTCTTCTAGGGTGGATCGTTTGCACCCTCGACTGGTATGAGTTGTTGGTTTTCGCTGGCTGCGCTAGCAGATTCCGAGGTGACGACCATAATTTGCCCGATCGTTAACTCCCCGGAAGGGGGCTAGTTCTCTTGCTCCCGGTCTGCCTGCCACTTGTCCTGCAGATACTTCGCCAGGTGGCCAGAGCAGATTAACTCCTCGATGTAGTCATGGAGTTGTTTGTAGTTTTCGGTCGGGTGACCCTGCGACCTATGGAAGGCACAGTACGGTCCCTGGATACGCTTAGCCGCTCTTTGGATGACTGGCGGGAGCTTGAAGAATCTCCCGCCTTTCGCTTACTCTAACAGCTCGGTCTGGGATGTTAGTGTATATGCCCTAGAGGCCATTATTGTATCATACTAGTTTGTATATTACTTAATGAAAGCTTGGGATATTCACCTTGTATAGACAATCTTGCTCAAAATAGGAGTATGCTACTTGGTTTGTTTCTACTTCAATATGTGCATGTGTTTCTTTTAGCATATTGCTTTTACATATTAGTAGAGCCCTTAGGATCTTTGCTTGATTACCAGCGTTGTGATAGCAGTCACACTCGTGGGGGCTGGGTAATCCGCAAGCACATCCTTATACAGGTCCCTAGTCGTAGGACTATCGAGACAGGGCATCGATACTCCGGAGTAGACTAGCGTATGCGCTTCTCATCCCAGCAGGGGAGACGGTCTGTCCCACAGCCGTCAGTACGTCGTACTTGAGATAGTATGCGGGTGCTCGTTAGGTTACGAGTACACTGGACAGGACTCGTCGGGAATTGATTGGTTGGTATTATACCTATCGTCAGTTATCAGTTCCCAGGTGACATGAGTACAGCTTAGTCCGCTGACTTGACACTGTCACTTCGCCTCGAGTGTGTTCCCACTGTACTTTGATTACTACCCTACTACGGCTCAAAGGAGTCGTGCAAACAGGTAGTAGTTGGGTGCAGTCCCGAAGCACTTGGAGGCAGTGACGGTTAGACAGGATTCGTCTCTCTCGGTATTGGGAGTTGATATCGCGCTGTGTCATGGAGAGCCATTACACATAGTCGTCCCTGGCCAGGGCAAGCGAGATATACTGGTAGCTTTCCAGTGTTATCTCGGGGTGTTCTGGGCTACACTCCAACATGACTTGTACCGCTATTAGGGGACTGGCGTTTACCGCCCCCTAGGCCCGCCATGCGATATTCTCAGATGAACAGACCGGACTGTACGGAGACTGTCACATTCAGGCTCAGTAGGAGTTCAGATGGGTTTTACCTCGTCCGTCTTCTTATCGGCATCTACCTGGGGGCCGTTACGCACAGCTAGTGCCGCTTACGGTCTGTGGTTAAACCCACTGCCAGCGTAGTGTCGAGTCTTTAGAGTCCCACACAGAGAGCTATTCGCCTTTAGGCAAAAGAGCAGAGGTCGCATGGTTTTGCGACAGGGTTCGGTCACATCCGTGCACTTGTGCACGTTTAGTATCCGGGCAGTTATCACTAGCGGGCTTTGGTTTAAGCCAGATCCTAGTGTACGTTTTGGGATTGGTTTTATCTCGTTTGTATTCGTGTTCCTCGGAACGCGGATGCGGGTGTGTATGCACGGTTGACAGAGACAGAGGCAGAGGATTCTCATTAGGGTTGTTGACTGTTGACTTTTGCTAAACCCTAATGAGAATAAGAAATATGATTAATGATAATATTAATTAAGTATTATTGTGCCATGGTTGGATTGAAAGGTTGACTTTGTTGACTTAGTTGACCGGTTGACTAGATTGAACTTGTTGACCATCATCATGACAATGGCTATCATTTCTTGGCATTGACCTTTGCTTGGTTGTTTGTTCACAAATTGCATTTAATGCATGAAATGATATTGCCATTTGATATGATAACAACCATCACATAATACTCAATTATTATTATTTATTATGATTATTTTGGATTATGAGAGCAAGGGTGAAAAAAGTCTTGCTCATTCTATCATTCTCATTCTCTCTCATCCTCAAGCTCTCCCTCTTCCTCTTGCTCTCTCTCTAGTTCATGGTTCTATTGTCTCATGTGTTGAGAAGCAAGAACCATAGAGATAAAACCCAAAACACCTCTCTACTCATCCTAGTGTACAAGGTCTAGCAAGCCAAGTATTCTAGTTTCCTCTAGATTGAGGTTGGAGCCAAAGGTAGAAGCTTTCGGGTGGATCCATCTTCGGCATAAGGAGACGACGAGGTGAGGCCGATCTGACCACCATAAGGAGTTGAAGAGAAGGAGTTCAAGTTAAGCTATAACCCCCTAACCGAGTAGGTAAAACTCCTAGTTAGGTTGTTAGATAGTTGTTTAACAAAGATCTGTATTATGAGTCCATGTTACCCCCAAAGAAAAATCGTTTTTCACCTTTTCCGCAACCCCAAAGAACCGGGGACGGGTAACGTGGACTTACAGTGGTATCAGAGCCTAGTTAAACACTATCTAACATGTTCGCAAAGTAACTAGAAGTTCGATCAGAGAAAAAGTCACGAAACATGCCCGGAATTCAAACTTTCTGTCGATTTTTAAACTGCTGTAAAAATTATTTAACATATACCAAAAATCGACTCAGGGTTTTTAGTGTACACTGCAGAAAAACGATCCACAGAACCGACCAACTCACCGCGGAAACGCGGCAAGAACAACTTCTTGCCGCGGATTCGCGGCCGAGTTGACTCGGCCGTGGATCGTCTTTGCTGCAGTGTATTTACTGGGGTATTTTGGGATTTTTGGAATATGATTTTTCTGCCCGGATTTTCCAGAAAGCAAAATTTGTTTTTGGGGTTTAAAAATCCGTATTTTGATCGAACATCTAAAGACTTTAGCTAACGGGTTTATATCTGTGATGTGATATATGTATTGAACGTCTGCTAATCGCTGTACGTCGATTAGTGGGGGTTATACATATCTGTGATCTGTAATGTTGATGGTATGTGTATATGAATTCATTGGATTGTCGCGGATGAATAGCCGGGGGGTTGTGAGATGAGAGTTTTCTTTTTCTTTCAATTCATGTAATTTGTAATTGATGTAATATTATTTATATGGCCGCACAACCGGGATGGGGTTGTAGCCGTCATTGTATAATTTCTTTTACTGTTTTTGCTCCTAGGATAGATCCAAGGTAGGGTGCACAAACTACCGAGTACCTCGAAGTGCCGAGTGGCCTACTCGCGGTGTTGAGGGAGGTTGCTTCGCTTCGGGTACTTGGCGGGTAGTTTGCCGCACCCGTAGGGGCTTAGGGTGGGGTCTTGGCTATTCATCGCGACCGTGTAATCCGCTCTTCGTTACAGGCTCGTACGGAATGCGGATTCCTAGTATATCCAATGTGTTCATCTGTGATCTGGAATGACTATCATTGCATCTGACGAATGTATATATCTATATATGATATCTATTTAGGCGTTGCTTATGTTTTGCATCCGCGCTAGTCCAGCCCCCGCTCTGTCGTTAGTTAAGTAACCTAACGGGTATTGACGGGGCCCCGTGGCGAATGCGGATGGCATAAGCGTACGTCATATTTTCGTTGTTTTCTGCAATGGTAGGATTAAATGATGGGACGCATTAAAATTAATGCAAGAAAATAAACCAAGTAAAAGTCGTTGGAACAATTTCAAAAACCACTCGGTTTCTTTTCAAAAACAACTTTTAAACGCGGAGCTTAAGCCACTCCTTTTAAAAGCTATCAAAGTTTCTTCGATTATATCAAGTTCACTACGTTCACGGTTTCGCCAAAACTATTCGTAGCCCTCCGTCGTTTCATATGAATATTCAACAGTATTCAAGCTGTGTTTGTTGGCCTTAGTCAAGGCACAGTGTTTGGTAGCTGGTGGATATTCATATGTTGTATAGATAGATGCGTTGGTTTGGGATAGTCGTATTACTTTGTTGGCCATAGTCAAGGGTATATACGGGTGGGTTCAAATCAACCTGGACAACGACGGGTAGAACTTGACATGTGACTTATGATTTGTTGGCCTTAGTCAAGGTCATAAGAGCATGGGGCAAAAATCCACATCGGGAGTTTTAAAAGAAACTGAAACTTGCTAGCGCTGCATACCATTTGGAGTGTGATGATTCTGGTAGGATTCCTTCAGTTTTGTCACGCGATGATATTTGGATCCCGATCCTACTGTGAGTATATGCTACTCCTCGGGAACTTTCTCACTTAATGATCAATGCTATAAACCAAGTAGGTGTCTAGAAAGGTGTTAGCGAGGCTACGCCCCCAGGGAAAAGAGGTTATTTAATTAAGGAACTTTGCGAAAGTGTTGGAAAACCTCCCTCGAAGTACCGACACTGGCCTGGCTGAACGGTTAAGCAAGTATTGTACGGTGAGATTGATCCCGACTAATTCTTCCTTTTTGGTTTGAGGAGGGATTCGAGAAACAGTGGGAGCCATCCTGTTTAGATAAATTAAAAACCAATCTAAACTTGCAAGAGTATCATGCTGAGTGTTTTCTTCTCTCTCTCTTTATTGCAGCGACCCAGTGACCACACATAGGTTACATCTAGGTAATAAAATGACTGAATCTGACTGTTATGATTGGCAAAGGTCTGTCCAGATGTCCATTGCCCATGACAAGCTGGGACACCTCTTAACTAATCCAACCCCTGCCGTCTCAGGACCAGTTTCCCCTGTCACGGATATTGATATCCGTAAGACATCGGAAAAAGACTGTGCGAAAGCCAAGTGCCTCGTGTTAGCCTCAGTTAATGGTGTATACCAGAGGCAGCACGAGAAGATGGACTTAGCTTCGATCTTCCTCCATAACAAAGATTTATATGGAGAGCAATCTCGTATCGCAAGATATGAGAGCTAGAACGAATTGCTTCCAGCGAGGTTGGCTATCGGGTCATCTGTAGGGGGCAACGTCCTTACAGAGACCAGCTATTTTGAGCTTACGGACCTGAAGATCACGTTGGAGAACAGGTCAGATGCTGACTTGATTCTACAGTCTCTACCTTCTACCCTGAAGGAAACCAGGGAAGTAGAAGGAAAGGGAAGGGCAAAAGTTTCGGGACTGGATGTAGTAAACGAGGGATGTTCCTATTGTTACGGGAATGATCATTGGTAGAAGGATTGCAGGGCTAGTAAAGCCAGTAGCCAGAATTCGAAGCATATTGTGGCTTCGATTTCGGGTGTGTTTGTAATAGAGAATTGTATGTCAGTTAACCCTACTTCCTGGGTATTGGATACCGGATCAGGATCTCACATCTGTAATTCATTACAGGCTCTGAGAAACCGTAGGGTTATCAGGAAAGGTGATATGACTCTCAGGGTTGCTAACGGAATGAGCATGGATGCCGAATCCGTAGGGGAATATCATCTTGGACTGACAACCGGGCAGATATTAATTCTGCGTAACTGTTTGTATGTACCAGGTGCGACTTGTAATATCATATCTGTATCCTTACTTTCTAAGGAAGGATATGATTTTACTTTTGTAAGCGATATGGTCCACATCCACCTAAATCAAGTTCTGATTGGGTCAGGTACATTAAATAACGGGATATACGTATTGAATCAAGCTCAGATTTTCAGTGTCCAGAACATACTTAAAAGAAAGTCTCCGGAAACAAATCAGGCTTTCTTATGGCATTGTGGACTGGGTCACATCAATGAGAGAAGGTTGACGAAGTTACATACAGAAGGATATTTGGATCCGTTCGAATATCAGTCATATGCAACTTGTCAATCCTGTCTCATGGGAAAGATGACAAAGACTCCGTTCACTGGACACGGAGAAAGAGCAAGCGAGCTCTTGGGACTCATACACAGTGACGTGTGTGGTCCAATGTCTACACATGCGCGAAGTGGTTATTCATACTTCATTACTTTCACAGATGATTTCTCTAGGTTTGGACATGTCTTCCTGATGAAGCATAAATCCGAGGCCTTTGAGAAATTTCGGGAATACAAGAATGAAGTTGAAAAACAAACAGGCAAAAGTATCAAGACACTGAGATCTGATCGAGGTGGAGAATACTGGAGTGCCGAGTTTCTGGACTACTTGAAAGAGAATGGAATTCTCTCGCAGCTTACTCCACCATACACACCACAACACAACGGTGTATCGGAAAGACGGAATCGAACTCTATTGGATATGGTTCGTTCCATGATGAGTAAGGCTGAGTTACCGCGATCTTTCTGGAGTTATGCACTAGAAACAGCTGCATATCTCTTGAACCAAGTTCCTACTAAGACAGTGCCTACCACATCATATCAGATATGGAGTGGGAAGAAACCCTGTCTTAAACACTTTAAGACATGGGGATGTCCAGTTTTTATCAAAAAGCAGCATGCGGACAAGCTCGAGGCACGCTCGGTACAGTGTAAGTTTGTGGGATACCCAAAGACTCCAAGGGGTATCTTTTCTATTACGCAGAGGAGCAAAAAGTCTTTGTTTCTCGTCATGCCCGCTTCTTGGAAACTGAGTTTTTAGAAAATCGGATAAGTGGAAGCGTAATAGAACTGGAAGAAATTCCAGAACCACAAGCTATTACTGAAACCTTAGTAGAACCAGAAGGTTCAGGGGAACCGGACATTCCTGCGCCGCTCCGCAGGAGTAGTAGGCAGTCTCATCCGCCCGAGAGATACTACGGTTTTCTCATAGACGGGGATAGAGAGGATTGCGTCATTGATTATGATGAGCCTACTAGCTTCCAGCAAGCCATTCAGAGCTGTGACTCAGTAAAATGGCTGGATGCAATGCGGGCCGAGATGGAGTCCATGTACACCAACAAAGTTTGGACTTTGGACTTTGCTCCAGAAGGGGTAAAACCCGTAGGCTGCAAATGGATCTTCAGAAAGAAGATTGGTGTAGATGGGCAGGTTGAAACCTATAAAGCTAGGCTTGTTGCAAAGGGTTTTCGTCAAAGACCTGGTTCGGACTATGACGAAACCTTTTCTCCGGTAGCTATGCTCAAATCCATTCAGATCTTTCTTGCCATTGCTGCCTTCCACGATTATGAGATCTGGCAGATAGATGTAAAGACGGCTTTCCTAAATGGAAATTTGGAAGAGTGCGTCTATATGGATCAGCCAGAGGGATTCATTCAGAGTGGGAGCAGCGGTAAAGTGTGCAAGTTGCTCAAGTCCATCTATGGACTGAAGCAGGCATCGCGGAGTTGGAACATCTGCTTTGATGATACTGTCAAAGAATTCGACTTTGTCAAAAACCCAGATGAACCATGCATTTACAGTAAGATTGTAGGGAGAAATGTGGTATTCCTCGTCTTTTACGTCGATGACATTCTCCTAATAGGAAATGATATTCCTATGTTACAGTCAGTCAAAGAATTCATGTCACAGAGGTTCTCCATGAAGGACCTGGACGATGCCAACTACATTCTGGGGATCCAGATCTATCGTGATAGATCTAAAAGGATGTTGGGACTTTCACAGTCCAGGTACATCGACACCATACTGAAACGATTCAGTATGGAAGATTCCAAGCGCGGTAATCTACCGGCTTGTCACGGAATCACCCTCTCCAAAGAGATGTCTCCCAAGACTGATTTGGAAAGGGCTCGCATGTCATCAATACCCTACGCATCTGCGGTAGGCTCTATTATGTATGCGATGTTGTGTACCAGACCAGATGTAGCATACGCATTAGGCATTGTAAGACGGTATCAGTCGAACCCAGGGGAGAAACACTGGATAGCAGTAAAGAACATTCTCAAGTACCTGAGAAGGACTAAGGAGATGTTCTTGGTGTATGGCGGAAAAGACCTCCAGATCGAGGCCTTTACTGACTCCAGCTTCCAGAGTGACAAGGATGACTCCAAGTCCATGTCGGGTTATGTCTTTACCCTCAATGGAGGGGCGGTTTGCTGGAAGAGCTCCAAGCAGGAAACCGTTGCTGACTCAACTATGGAAACGGAGTATATAGCTGCTTGCGATGCCGCAAAGGAAGCTGTCTGGATGAAGAAGTTCCTCACGGAGCTTCAGGTGGTTCCTACCAGTGTTGATCCAATACCGTTGTATTGTGACAACAACGGCCCTATAGCTTTAGCGAAGGAACCCAGGTCCCATCAGAAGTCCAGGCACATTTTGAGGCGGTATCACCTGATCAGGGAGATCGTAGAACGCCGGGAGATCGAGGTGAAGAGAGTAAATACGGAAGATAACACTGCTGATCCACTCACGAAGGCCTTACCCTAGACTCAGTTCGAGCGGCTGATTGAGATGATAGGTCTTCGATATGCCAGTACATGGCCTTAGTGCAAGTGGGAGATTGTTAGTGTATATGCCCTAGAGGCCATTATTGTATCATACTAGTTTGTATATTATTTAATGGAAGCTTGGGATATTCACCTTGTACAGACAATCTTGCTCAAAATAGTAGTATGCTACTTGGTTTGTTTCTACTTCAATATGTGCATGTGTTTCTTTTAGCATATTACTTATGCATATTAGTAGAGCCCTTAGGATCTTTGCTTGATTACCAGCGTTGTGATGGCAGTCACACTCGTGGGGGCCGGGTAATCCGCAAGCACATCCTTATACAGGTCCCTAGTCGTAGGACTATCGAGACAGGGCATCGATACTCCGGAGTAGACTAGCGTATGCGCTTCTCATCCCAGCAGGGGAGACGGTCTGTCCCACAGCCGTCAGTACGTCGTACTTGAGATAGTATGCGGGTGCTCGTTAGGTTACGAGTACACTGGACAGGACTCGTCGGGAACTGATTGGTTGGTATTATACCTATCGTCAGTTATCAGTTCCCAGGTGACATGAGTACAGCTTAGTCCGCTGACTTGACACTGTCACTTCGCCTCGAGTGTGTTCCCACTGTACTTTGATTACTACCCTACCACGGCTCAAAGGAGTCGTGCAAACAGGTAGTAGTTGGGTGCAGTCCCGAAGCACTTGGAGGCAGTGACGGTTAGACAGGATTCGTCTCTCCCGGTATTGGGAGTTGATATCGCGCTGTGTCATGGAGAGCCATTACACATAGTCGTCCCTGGCCAGGACAAGCGAGATATACTGGTAGCTTTCCAGTGTTATCTCAGGGTGTTCTGGGCTACACTCGGACATGACTTGTACCGCTATTAGGGGACTGGCGTTTACCGCCCCCTAGGCCCGCCATGCGATATTCTCAGATGAACAGACCGGACTGTACGGAGACTGTCACATTCAGGCTCGGTAGGAGTTCAGATGGGTTTTACCTCGTCCGTCTTCTTATCGGCATCTACCTGGGGGCCGTTATGCACAGCTAGTGCCGCTTGCGGTCTGTGGTTAAACCCACTGCCAGCGTAGTGTCGAGTCTTTAGAGTCCCACACAGAGAGCTATTCGCCTTTAGGCAAAAGAGCAGAGATCGCATGGTTTTGCGACAGGGCTCAGTCACATCCGTGCACTTGTGCACGTTTAGTGTCCGGGCAGTTATCACTAGCGGGTTTTGGTTTAAGCCAAATCCTAATATACGTTTTGGGATTGGTTTTATCTCGTTTGTATTCGTGTTCCTCGGAACGCGGATGCGGGTGTGTATGCACGGTTGACAGAGACAGAGGCAGATGATTCTCATTAGGGTTGTTGACTGTTGACTTTTGCTAAACCCTAATGAGAATAAGAAATATGATTAATGATAATATTAATTGAGTATTATTGTGCCATGGTTGGGTTGAAAGGTTGACTTTGTTGACTTGTTGACTTAGTTGACTGGTTGACTAGGTTGGACTTGTTGACCATCATCATGACAATGGCTATCATTTCTTGGCATTGACCTTTGCTTGCTTGTTTGTTCACAAATTGCATTTAATGCATGAAATGATATTGCCATTTGATATGATAACAACCATCATATAATACTCAATTATTATTATTTGTTATGATTATTTTGGATTATGAGAGCAAGGGTGAAAAAAGTCTTGCTCATTCTATCATTCTCATTCTCTCTCATCCTCAAGCTCTCCCTCTTCCTCTTGCTCTCTCTCTAGTTCATGGTTCTATTGTCTCATGTGTTGAGTAGCAAGAACCATAGAGATAAAATCCAAAACACCTCTCTACACATCCTAGTGTACAAGGTCTAGCAAGCCAAGTATTCTAGTTTCCTATAGATTGAGGTTGGAGCCAAAGGTAGAAGCTTTCGGGTGGATCCATCTTCGGCATAAGGAGACGACGAGGTGAGGCCGATCCGACCACCACAAGGAGTTGAAGAGAAGGAGTTCAAGTTAAGATATAACTCCCTAACCGAGTAGGTAAAACTCCTAGTTAGGTTGTTAGATAGTTGTTTAACAAAGATCCGTATTATGAGTCCATGTTACCCCCAAAGAAAAATCGTTTTTCACCTTTTCCGCAACCCCAAAGAACCGGGGACGGGTAACATGGACTTACATGGGAGATGTTAAGAGGAGTGTACTCCTGGAACTTTGGGGAGTATGGTTTTGGCCGGTCGATCCTCTTCTTCTAGTCTCGCCCCGGTGCAGGTTGGTGTTCACCTCCAACTCAAGTTGGATCTCCCGCTCGGTCCAAGCTTTTACCTCGTCCATGGTCTTAGGTTGCGCTAATGCAAAAGAGCGGAGCCACTCTTTATGCCTAAGACCCGACCTTAGTACGGTGATGACAGTTTCATCCCGGTGCTCGGGGACCTCGAGAAGAGCATTGTAGAAATGAGTGACGTTTCCCTTAAAGGATTTCTTGTCCCTGCTCTTTATGGTGAATAGGTAGTCTACTGTTCTCTTTTGTCGTCGATTCCTAACGAAGTGGCTGAGGAATTGGGTGGCCAGCTCATCTAAGGTCGAGATGGAGCATGGCGTTAGTCCTCAGAACCAGTCCCGGTCAGCCCGGATGAGGGTGGCAGGAAAAGATCGGCGTTGGGCCGCGTCGGAGTTATCCTAGAAGCTCATGCCCGCCGTAAAGGCGTCTAGATGGTCCTTTGGGTCGGATTTCCCGTCAAAGAGGGCCACCTTGGGCTGTTTGTTCCTGGACGAGACGTGCTCAACCAGCAGTTCTTCCGTAAAGGGTTTCGTCAGCGAATCAGCGGAATATCGGGCCCCTTCACTGGATGCTTGGCCGTCCCGGTGCCTTCGATTTTCTTCTCGAGGGCCTTGAGTCGGTGGTGGTAACCTGAGGATTCTGCGCAGTCGAAGTGGTGACTGTCCCCGCTCCGGGTTTGCGCCAGTGTGCGGCTTCGATTCCGCACTATCAGATTTCGCAAATCCTCAGGCGAGCTCCTTCTTGAGTGGCCCCAGCGTTCGTCGTTCGCGCGACCACGGCGGGAGGGGAGGTGTCGGTCATGCCTGGAAGCAGGCGAGCTGACTGATACCTCCTTGGGGGTGAGAATGCGCGCTGGGTATTGGAACGACGACCCAGTCTTCCCTGAGACCATGGCGTGGAGCTGTCCGGCGTCCAGCGGGTCATGGAATCAGTCACCGCGTGTAGGTTGAGGTGGCCAGAGTCGGCCCGCCTGTGCTCAAAGGCGCTGTGACAAGGATGAGGAAGATCGAGGGCTTGAGCATGCCCGTTCGTCCTTCGGCGGATGTCATTATCCCGGGGAAGGGGAATTGCGGCCTGGTGGGTGTGGCCCGCTGCTTAGAAGCGAACGAGGGCATCCACCAGCGATGTGAGCCTGTCTATCCGAGCGGATAAGACGCTGATGGCGTTAGGAGGGGAGGCGAGCCGCTTCCGCCTCCATTGTAGCGGCTCGTATTTGGATCATTGCGGTCATCGCTCGCCATTGGATCGAGGGTGGAGGATCAACTTTTGTTAGTGGAACAAGATAAGTCTTCGGTTCCCACAGATGACGCCAGTTGATGGAGGCCTTGATCTCCTTCAGATGCTGTCCTCCGTCGATCTGTCGCGAGCATTGCTGGACGGTTGAGATTGGTTTCGGAGGTTGCCTCCTTGAGTATGTGGATCTCAATGGGTTGAGTTTGAGGTGGAAGCCGAGCTACCTGCAACGAAGTCCCGGGATGGATAACCACCGTAGGACCCTCCGATGATCAAGTTAGCCAAGGAATTTGAGCAGAGTAGTGGCTTATTGGGTTCAAGTTGCCTTACCTGAGTTGTCTAAGAGTGGGAATGGTCGTATGGAGCGAGCAGGCACGAGATCTTCGCATTCGGTTACACCCCTGACGTTACGCATGCGTGAATGACGAGATCCCTTCACTAATGACAGGATACGCTCATTAATGGGGGGACGCGCCAATGTGGGACGTGGGACGGCGATTATCCCGCTTTGGCGAGATACGCGGAGCCGTTGTGGAGGCGCTAGGGCTCTACAATCTCAGTTGATCGGGGGAGGCCGAGAAAGCTCGGCATGCTTGGAGCTCGGAGACGAGCGGGAGGCCGAGGAAGCTCGGCACGAGAGAAGGATCGGAGGTGGGTGAGGAGACTGAGGAAGCTCGGAGACGAGCTGTTGGTAGTCTTCTAGATAAAGGTGGAATGTCTTCAGGGGGTCTCCCGAAAGGTCAGATACGTCCACCGAGAAAGGGCCCCGGGGAATGTCCTCGATGTGGCTCATTTATTCCACCCCCGTAGAATCCGGGACACGTCATCTGCCACGTGTCGTAATCTGAGGAGACACCACTTGTGAGCATCATCAGTATCTGTATCTGAAACTCCAACTTCCTGCGTTAATTCCTACTGAACTCTTTTTTTTTCTAAGTATTGAGTTTTGTTTACTCTTCTGCTTTGAAGATATATGTTTTCTTATTTCTTCTTTAATTTCTGTCGGGGTTGATTTACATGGTGCAGCATCACCAATCATACCTGCCAAATGAGATTTCAAACAAGTAACTGTTAGGGTCAAAATTTGCACCCCAGTTGACCAAGTCAAAGTCAAGGTCAACCCTAAGTAAACGGGCCCAAGCCCAAGCAAGTGGGCCCATGCCCAAGTCGAGCCCCGCAGCCGGCCTCCCCATACCGAAATAAAAAATCATGTAATAAATAATTTTGATGTAATTTTTTATGCATGAATGTAAGCAAAATGGGTATAAAGCCAAATTTTTGTAAAGCCCATGGCTTATGTGCAAAAGAAATGAGCACATGATGCATGGGATGGGCAAAATGCCATTTTGTAAAGCCCAAGGGGCTATATGTAAATGTGTAAGCCTATAAAAGGCAACATGATAATGAAATAAAAAGACAACAATTTATTCTCCCCAAAAAAACTAAGGTTTGTGTGCCTGCTTCCCCTTTCTCAAGGGTCTAAAACGCTCTTCCTCCTTTTGAATTAAATCAAGAGTTTAACTATTCCTTTCTCAAAAGCAAATAGTTTTTCACCACAAAACCCATAAAGGGGAGCTCAGATCTTCTATTAGATCTCAAAAGGGGAGATTTTTAAATCTCACATCCTTTCTCCAAGATCCGGCCAACCGAGAGGAAGAAGAAGGAGACCGATTTCCAGAAATCCCATCTTGGGAATATCTAGGGCCAAAGGGGAGAAACAAAGCAGCCCCCTTTGATTATTTCTAAATATTTTTAGGAGTTTAACTCCATTCAAGGTTTATTGGAGTTCAACTCCATAAGCCAAATCGGGAGCACAGCTCCTAATGCAAGGACCAAGTCTCTTTTCCTGCTGACGCCCAACGCCCGCATGCCAAGCACGTGGGGCCCTGGTCCCCCACACATCCTTTGGACGCTTTTTCCCTTTCTTACATATATGTATATATATATATATATATATATATATATATATATATATAGATACACACACTCCACGACACTGTCTATGTTAGAAAAAAATTTCTAATGGAGCGCTGTCCCGCACCCCGCAAGGAGCCTGCTAGCCCTCTTGACCCCCAGCTCGCTATCCGGGTAGCGGGACCCCGTAAAAACTCTGCGGGGCCCCCCGATATATCCTAAACCCTTTCAAAACACAACACTGCATATTGAGTTCGCATGACCTGTTTGACCCGTTAATCGGAGGTTCTCTTGCTCCAAAGGTGAGGGGTAATTAACGGCAGCTTAGTCCGAGACTGCCGGAGATTCGGATCCCCACAACCAATAAATCCCAGTCTACCCAAGGCAGGGGGAATCTGTAACGCGCTTGACAAGCGCGCGCGTATTCCCATCTCAATGGGGTGACGAAAAACACCCTACAGTAACACCACCAGACATCGATTTATCACAATAATTACATTTTACGCGTTTGTGATCATTATTGATCATTTTTCCATGACTCCAACTAATATCTAATTCCTATTCATTTCGGGAATGATCAGCCATAATTCCAATATTTTTTATATGAAATTGAAAATATTACAATTTGTTAATTCCAAGTTCATATTTATTTATTTTTTGCAATATGAAAATTTCATCACCACATACCAAGATCTAATTATTTATAATCATCTAATTTCATGTCATTAATAAACACTTAGCTTACTTTAAAACAATTAATCAAATCCGACCAAATAATTCATCTAAATAAAACCTATTAAAACAATCCGAATAAAACCAAACCCCTTAAATTAAACTTTTGCAACAATTAATATCTATACAAACTTATATTACACAAATAACTTATTGCGATAGATTAAACTAAAAATCCCGGATTCCGAGTCCCTGCTCTGGGACTGAAAATAGCGCCATATGGTCAAGATTCATCCAAAATCAAATCCAACGGTCGAGATTTATGTATAACATGAGCTATTGTTTATTGGTTGATACTGCGTGCTTTGGATCAATGATCCAAGCTTCGTTGAGCATCCTGTTATTAGATTTGAATTAGGAGGGACTCTTTTTCCAAAAAAAAAACCCTACCCAAGAAAAAGCCCGATACCCAATTTATATAAAATCTCATCGGCTCCTCAAAGCACCGAACAAAAATATCCGTAACCCTTCTTTTGCTTTCGCCGCTGCTGCTCGCGAGGTGAGAGAGAAATTTTCGCCGCCGGCGGTGCTGCTCGCCGCCGCCGCCGCTCGAGTGGTTCTTCGAGGAGCGCAAGATCTTGGTAACCCGCCTCAAGATCCACAAGTTGAAGCTCGAATCCAGTCGAGATATCGTCGATCTTCCTCATTTTTTCTCGAGCATCTCCTGCACATCCACAAATTCAACGAGTAAGTTTTAATTTTCTTATGCAAACAATACATCTTATGATCACTTTATAGAACTGAAAAAATGATTTTCAAACTTTCAATCATGAATATTTTACTGTTGAATCACGGGCGATTGATTGCGAACAAAATTTTCCTTATTTCCTTTACAGAATTGAGAATAATTGTACCAATCTGTGCCTCTGGGGTCAAAAAGGTATGTTTTTTCCGCATGATTCCAGCTTATAGGCATCTTCTTCTCTGTTTTTCCTTTTTTTTTCTCAAATAGTTGTATTTTTTTGCACCTCTGGAATCTAAAATGATAGTTAAAGTCAAACTAAAGAATGCTAATTGTTAATTATCCAATACAATATTTTCCAAAACATCATTAATACCAAATTCCAAAACAAATATTTTAATTAAGAACTCATTTAGATATATGCGGGTTTTAAAATAAATTTGTAATGTCAAAATCATGAAATGTAGCCTGTTGAGCAGATACAGAATGATAAACAATGAAATGATTGAAAACAATAGGAGTTTGAAGACTTTGCAAGGGCTAGAGTCTTGACGAAAGACATTTCTTTTGTAAACCTTTTGCCACTCATTTACATATGCACTCAAACAAACACTACTTTAGGCTTCGCTTTCACCTTTGTTTAATAATTTTTGCCTAAACTTGTGATAAATTGTTAGAAGTCATTCAAATAAATAATTATTACTAGTCCTTACCAAGAAAGGATAGAGACGAAAAGACCAGTAAGGATGTTTGGATAATGAGATAGAGATGTTTTAAGGACCGATAAGTTGCAAATGACTTCGAAGAGTTGATAATTAACCAAAGATTTAATATAATTTATTGGGAAATTCAGGAGGCTAGGCCTTGAATGACTTAATTTACAAGTTTCCAAATCTTTTATTTTATATTTTGTTTATAATTTCAGGGAAGTTTCCAACCGCTTTATATGAAAAAGTATTTTTTGTCATGTGCTTTTTTCAAAAATAAAAAGCTTAGGGCAAAAAGGATGAGACTAACTTGCAAACACAAATCAAATTTCAAAAATTGAGCGTTTTTCAAATTCGTTTAATTAATATTAGAATTTAGTTTAGTGATACGAATAATTGTGGATAGAATCTTAATTTTAAATTTTTTTCTTTATCCTACTTATGACATAAACAACTTATATGCTATTAAAGAAAAATTTGAAATGTTGGTTTATTTTCAAGCAAAATGTCCAATTTTCATTTTTAAAAAATAAAAGTCGTAATAATTGTACAGTTTGATTGGTTTTACAAGTCACGGATAATAAAGCATATGGTAGCCTTTTATGTTCATATGATTGATTTTAAGATTTCAAATTGCCATTCCAAGTCATAAGGTGCATTCTGATAAGTATAGTAATTTTATTTCATATATTAGAAATTAGTTATTTGTATAAATTAAATTTTAAAATTCAGCTTCTCTAAAATCTAAAGTCGTTATATATTGTCTTCTCTAA
Source organism: Agapanthus africanus (assembly GCA_030015575.1). Lineage (NCBI taxonomy): Eukaryota > Viridiplantae > Streptophyta > Magnoliopsida > Asparagales > Amaryllidaceae > Agapanthus > Agapanthus africanus. The sequence goes on from CM057351.1 coordinate 378,258,095, forward strand.
AAGAAAAACAATGACTCCCCAAAAGAAATTCCTAGCTTCGTTCTTGTGCACCCCGTAGAAAGAAATGACAACAAACTCGGTTGCTATTTATTTTCATAGTTTATCAAACTTGAATAAGAAACAAGACAATGAAACCACCAACAAAGCATGACCAATAATTCCATTGGTTTCTCTTTTCCAACATTATTCGGTGCTGCTAAATTTAATAAAACGAAGTAACGTTATGATGACAACCAGTAAATGGTAACGAAACTTTGTGACCATCAACTAGTAAAATTACAACAAAACTTTGTGACTAGAAACTACACAAGAATATTAGCTAGCTAAGAAACAACACAATGCATATGCATGAACAAATATATCTTTTCATACTATTTTGTTTTGCCTTCCTTTATCAACTATTACTTATTTGTTTTTTAATGTGATTTGCTGAATAAATAACATGACAAGCACACGATATAAGAAAATGTGTCTCAACTACATTGGTAAAAGAGGAACATATAATTGCACATGTTGCTCGCCTTCATTAGCAACAGATGTGTCGAGTTATTGGTCTTTGGTTCATTAAATTGTGAGATAAATAGATAAAAGAAGCACCCTTTTTGTCTAGTTGGTTCATTGAGCACTATGAAATAAAGAGGTTATCTCATTACCATCAAGATTGGTGATAGGCTAACAACTTAGTGGCCGTTTCAAATCCCTCACTCGCTACCGAAACACTAAACAATTTCAGTCGTGCCATTTAAGAGAAAAGTAGAAAACTACAGCCACGATAAAGAGAGCTTAGAAGAAAAAACCCTTAGTTTCTCCTTAGAAATAAACACTAACTGTCCGTTTCTAAATAAAAAAATAAAACACTATTAATTCTGGTATGGATGGCTTCACTGTCATCTAACCATTTATAACCGACTATGGTTTCGACATCAAGACTACTCTAGTGGTGCAATTTTGGCCAAAAAAATGTAAAAAGAAAAATCTTTATGAAATAATAGGCGTGTATGTATTAAGAGTTTCTTTTTGTGCTTACGAGATTAAAAAGGGTGATGAGGAAAATTCAGTTTTGAATTGCAAAGAAAAATCCATATTCTAGCCTATACCGAGATCAAAATTCAAAAGTGATGGATTCATGTCGCAAGAACTACAAACAAGATAGAAGCAAGAGCCAATGTGTGTTCGATTACTTGTGTTTGGAAATGCAGTCCACAGGTAATTGATCTGGTTGAAAGAATATTTCTTTCTTTGTTTAGAATGCAATTTTAGCAACATGTTACAAGAAGGAATGGAGGAAGACGACGTGTGATTGGACATAATTGCAATTTTCTTTTATTTTTACATTCCAAGAGCTACACTTAGAAAAATTCAAATTTAAACAACTAAACTTTAATAAACCATACCAAAATTACTCAACTTATCTATTAGCAATCCATATCAAGCTAATCAACTTTAACCAAGACTAATTATCTTATTATGATCAAGCCAAAATCGTAGATGAAGAGAAAAACGACATATTTCTAAGGTTTAAGCAACCGGCATGTCTTCCTCTTTCTTTATTAGCAAATGGAGAGGAAGTGAAAACAACGCCAAAGGTCTAAGGTATAGATCCCTCACTTCACCGATAGGCTCGAAAATTTACTCGCAAAATACTAAGCGCTCGAGAGAACTATGGTATTGAGATGTCGTCGCCGCAGGAGAGTCAATGCTCGAGTCAATTAGGGTTTCGATTCGCCCTCGTCTTTGATAAGTTTTGCTTCAAGCCGTTGTCGGAGAATTAGGGTCCAGTCGCCGCCGACTAGGGCTTGGGGTTAGAGAGAGAGAAGGGGGTCAAATGAGGGTCTTGAAACTATCAAACTTGTAAACGGGTATTTCGCTAAAAGTTGATCCTAATTCTCCGATGACAGCTCAAAGCAAAGCTTATCGGAGACGAGCGCGACTCGAAACCCTAATTGACTCGAGCATTGACTCACCTGCGGCGACCACGTCTCATAACCCTAATTCTCTCACGCGCTTAGTATCTTGCGTGTAAAACTTCGAGCCTGACGGTGAAGTGAGGAATCTATATCCTAGACTTTTGGCGCTGTTTTCACTTTCTCTCCGTTCGCTAATAAAGAAAGAAGAGGAATACAGGCCGGTTGTTTAAACCGTAAAAAATGCGTCACTTTTCTCTTCATCTTTGATTTTGGCTTTGATATTTATGAGATAATTAGTCGTGGTTAAAGTTGATTAGCTTGATATGGATTGCTGATAGATAAGTTGAGCAATTTTAGTATGGTTTATTGAACTTTACTTGTTTAAATTTGCGCTTTTCTTAGTGTAGCTCTTGAAATGTAAAAATAAAAGAAAATTGCGATTATATCCAATCACACGCCAATTTCCCTCATCCCTTCTAGTAACATATTGCATTCTAAACAAAGAAAAAAAATATTCTTTTAACCAGGGCAATTAGCTGTGCATTGCATTTTCAAACACAAGTAGCCAAACATACCTTGGCTCTTGCTTCTATCTTGTTTGTAGTTCTTACGTCATGAATCCGTCACTTTTGAATTTTGATCTCAGTGTAGGTTAAATTATGGATTTTTCTCTGCGATTCAAAACTGAATTTTCCTTATCATCTTTTTAATCTCTTGAGCACAAAAAGAAACTCTCAACACATACACACCCATTATTTCATAAGGATTTTTCTTGTTACATTTTTTGGCCGAAATTGTACCACTAGAGTAGTCTTGATGTCGAGGCCATAAACAGTTATAAATGGTTAGATGACAGTGAAGCCATCCACACCAAAATTAACAGTGTTTTATTTTTTTTTTATTTAGAAACGAATAGCTAAAGTGTTGAGGAAAATTGTTAAGTGTTTATTTCCAAGGAAAGAAGCTAAGGGTTTTTTCTTCCAAACTCTCTGAAATTGTTCAGTGTTTTGGTAGCAAGGGATTTGAAAGGGCCACTAAGTTGTTAGCCTATCACCAATCTTGATAGTAATTAGATAAGCTCTCATTTCATAGTGCTCAAATGACCAACCAGACAAAAAGGGTGCTTTTATCTATTCATCTTACAATTTAGTGAACCAAAGACCAATAACCGACACACATATATTCCTAATGAAAGCGAGCAACATGTGCAATTATGTGCTCCTCTTTAGCCAATGTAGTCGAGAGATATATTCCCTTATGTCGTGTGCTTGCCATTTTATTTATTCAGCAAACCACATTAAGAAAACCAATAAGTAATAAAAATAAGGGAAGGCAAAACAAATCAGTATGAAAAGATATATTTGTTCATGCATATGCATTGTGCTGTTTCTTAGCTAGCTAATATTCCTGTGTAGTTTCCGATCATAAAGTTTTGTTGTAATTTTACTAATAGGTGGTCACAAAGTTTCGTTGCCATTTACTGGTTGCCATCATAACGTTACTTTGTTTTATTAAATTCAGCAGTATCGAATAATGTTGGAGAAGAGGAATTATTGGTCATGCTTTATGGAGAAGAGGAACCAATGGAATTATTGGTCATGCTTTGTGGGTGGTTTCATTGTCTTGTTTCTTATTCAAGTTTGATAAACATTGTGGATGGAATATGGTACATTAAAGGAAAATTCATTCAGCTCTGCTCCAACTTTATTTTTGGATGTTGTTAACTCTAACACAATCAAGCATGATGACCAACCAATCAAGCAAAGGGGTTGTCGCTTGCTTTGCCTTAACATAAAGTAGGTAGAAGGGGACTTTAGAGAATCTTAGTGATATGACGTATCTTTATAACCATGTATGAACTATGAAAATAAATAGCAACCGAGTTTGTTGTCATTTCTTTCTACGGGGTGCATAAGGATGAAACTAGGAATTTCTTTTGAGGGAGTCATTGTTTTTTTAGAGGAGACGATATATAACGACTTTAGATTTTAGAGAAGCTGCATTTTAAAATTTAATTTATACAAATAACTAATTTCTAATATATGAAATAAATTTACTATACTTATCAGAATACACCTTATGACTTGGAAAGACAATTTGAAATCTTAAAATCAATCATCTGAACATAAAAGGCTACCATAAGCTTTATTATCCATAACTTGTAAAACTAATCAAACTGTACAATTATTACGACTTTTATTTTTTAAAAATGAAAATTGGATATTTTGCTTGAAAATAAACCAACATTTCAAAATTTTATTTAATAGTATATAAGTTGTTTATGTCATAAGTAGGGTAAAGAAAAAAAATTAAAATTAAGATTCTATCCACAATTATTCATATCACTAAACCAAATTCTAATATTAAATTAAACGAATTTGAAAAACACTCAATTTTTGAAATTTGATTTGTGTTTGTAAGCTAGTCTCATCCTTTTTGCCCTAAGCTTTTTGATTTTTGAAAAAAGCACATGACGAAAAATACTTTTTCATATAAAGCGGTTGGAAACTAACCAGAAATTATAAACAAAATATAAAATAAAAGATTTGGAAACTTGTAAATTAAGTCCTTGAGGGCCTAGCCTCCAGAATTTCCCAATAAATTATATTAAATCTTTGGTTAATTATCAAGGCTTCGGAGTCATTTGCAACTTATCAGTCCTTAAAACACCTCTATCTCGTTATCCAAACAACCTTACTGGTCTTTTCGTCTCTATCCTTCTTGGTAACAACTAGTAATAATTATTTATTTTAATGACTTCTAACAATTTATCACAAGTTTAGGCAAAAATTATTAAACAAAGGCGAAAGCGAAGCCTAAAGTAGTATATGTTTGGGGGGCATATGTAAAAGAGAGGCAGAAAGGTTTACAAAAGAAGTGTCTTTCGACAAGACTCTAGCCCTTGCAAAGTCTTCAAACTCCTATTGTTTTCAATCATTTCATTGTTTATCATTCTGTATCACTGCTCAACAGGCTACATTTCATGATTTTGACATTACAAATTTATTTAAAAACCCGCATATATCTAAATGAGTTCTTAATCAAATTATTTGTTTTGGATTTTGGTATTAATGATGTTTTGGAAATATTGTATTGGATAATTAACAATTATCATTCTTTAGTATGACTTTAACTAGCATTTTAGATTCCACATTATTGTGATCTCATCAAAATATGTTTCTTTTCATTTGTGTGCAGTCAATCACTGGCAATATCACAGAAGAGAGTATGGGACGTCGCCCTGAGCCTTGCATCCTGTTTGCACAAACCTTTGTTCATTCAGAGCTACATGAGTTTGTTGATGAGGTTTGTTAGTTTCTTGTTGCAATCTAAAAGCTGATTAACTTTATTGACTTGCCTTTGACATTCACCATGGATTATGATCTAGTTCTTTGCTCTGATGCATGCATGTTGACATGCCCATTACATATTTAATGATAAGGAGGCTACAGTTGTGATGTTTTCTCTGTCTTGTCTACTATTAACCATAGGACTTTCAAAAGTGTTTCTCTTAATTTGCTAGTTTTATCTTCCAATATTTTCATTACGGCGATGATCCATTTTGCACACCGGGGAAAAGATGTCTTTTAGGATGCGATGCATCCCCGGGCACTTATTGTGCATTATGTCTCGTCCGTGCATGTATCTTTCCTTGGTTAAGATTTAAAGTATTGTCTTGAATTCGAACTAGCACGCACATGTGCAAGATAGAGGAATGTTAAAACCTAAAATATAATTTCTTAAATGCATATTTGACATTTCACAGTGAAGAAATATTAATTATTTTCAGTTTTTATTGTAGGTATTATTTGCAGAACCTATAGTTGTAACTGCCTGTGAGTTTCTGGAGCAGAATGCATCACTCTCTACTCCGAGCATATCACTTGTTGGGTATGGTAACAAAGTACCTTTTTTTTGCATTCCTAGGATGCTGAACCTTGAGCAACATTGTGATTTCTTTTTTTTTTATACTGTTTTTGTACCAAATTCTACCTCTATGGTAAAAAGATATAGCTCTTTTGGTGGACAGCCAAATGGAAAGAGGTGAGTTTTTTTAAAGAACTTTATTTGATAATTGTGTCCATTGAGGTCAAAGTGCGGGATATATTGTGAAATCTTATATTCATGATACTTTTAAGTATTCAGTGCTATTTATTTTTTAGATGGAGCGACGTTTTCAAGGCAAACTTTGATGAAACGCTGGATTTTTTTTCCAAACATCTTTATTTTTATTGATTTCCTGCAAGATCATAGATATACTATGGTTTTTCGTTTTCATGCGTGGACTATTTAAGTGTGGTATTCTGGCAAACACGAAGTGGTAGACATAGTAGCCTCAAAACTAATAAGAAGAAACTATTGAAGCTTTATGTAAACAAACACTTACATATATTACTACATACACACACGATAACATATTTACAGACATACATAAATACAAATTAGTTTCTACATGTTGAAAATCTCAGTACAACTGTCCAAATAATGTACGGCACTCATTGACAAGTGTACCATGTTTTGACACAGGCAATGAATTGAAATATGAAAAGGGTGATGCTTCCTACAAATCTTTTCTATATATAATGCAAATACCCTTGGTTAGAGGTCCATCCTTCTTTTTTCTAGAAAAAAATAAAAAAATGTGTAAAATCTTCACCTCTAAAGCTCTCCACATCATCTCCCTTACCTCATAAGCCTTCCACATCATCTTTCTCTTTCTCTCTCTCCTCTTAAAAAACAATTAATTGTTTATCTAGAACTCTCTACATCATCAATCCTTTTTTTTCAAATAAATAAATAAAACTCTAGAATACTCCACATCTCTCTCCTCCTCTCCACCCTTCTCAAATATATATATATATATATATATATATATATATATAATGCAAATATAATGCAAATACCCATGGTTAGAGGTCCACTCTTCTCCTTTTTTCTAGAAAAAAGGAGAAAAATCCTCGCCTCTCAAACCCTCCACATCATCTCCCTCATCTCTTAAGCCTTCCACATCATCTCTCTATCTCCTCTTAAAAAACAATTAATTGTTTATTTAGAACCCTCCACATCGTCAATCATTTATTTTAAAAATAAATAAATAAAACTTTAGAACCCTCCATATCTCTCCCCCTCTCCACCCTTCTCAAATATATATATATATATATATATATATATGTATGTATGTATGTATATATATAATGCAAATACTCTTGGTTAGAGGTCCACCTTTCTTCTTCTTTCTAGAAAATAGGAAAAATGAGAAAAATCCTCACCTTTCAAGCCATCCACATCATCTCTCATCTCTCAAGTCCTCCACGTCATCTCTCTCTTCCCTAAAAGCAATTAATTGTTCATCTAGAATCTTCCATACCACCTCTCCATTTTTTTAAACGAACAGGTGCAACGCATATGGATAAATTATATATATATATATATATATATATATATATATATATATATATATATATATATATAATGCAAATACCTTTGGTTAGAGATCTACTCTTCTTCTTTTTTCTAGAAAAAAAAAGAGAAATTCTCACCTCTCAAGCCCTCCACATTATCTCTCTCACCTCTCAAGCCCTCCACCTCAACCCTCCCCTTTTTTTAATATAAATAAATGAATAAGACTCTAGAACCCTCCACATTTCTCTCTCCTCCCTTCTTAAATTTTTTAATCCAACACGTGCAACACACGTGCATAAATTCTAGTCAAGATAATAAGCATAGTATGCATTCATATTGCCCTGTCTAAAAAAAAATCATTTGTGAAAGTTCAATGTAATGACGATGACGATTTGATTAAATCTTATTACTTTTTTGTCAAATGGTTTAATATCTTATTTCATAATGTACTATCAACTCTTACGCTAATATGGAAATGAAAGTTTCCCAATTCAATTGAGTCTTTTGTGATGGTACACTGACCTAGCCCGGCGGTGTGGTGGACCAACCATTTTTCTTAATGAAATTCAGGATCTGCCTTATCCAACCCAGAAGAGACGGCTCCTGCAGAACTTGACTCTTTCTTAGTTTCAACCACCTAAGATGCTTTATTAGTATCTTAATCATTTTTGTTGATATCCATCATTTATACATACATTTGAGTCCAAAAATATGTCTCCTGGGTACATTGAAGCCAGCCTCTTATTTACCACATATAGGATTTGACGATTTCTGGATATTTCTTGGATATTTGTCAGAAACTTCATATTCATCTATATTCTCTAAGGCATTCTAAAACTGAAAACTTTATTCTTATGGATCACATTGCCCACATTATGATATGATTATTATTTCCATATTGATGCTCAAGGATATATTTTCAATGAATGTTAGTATTTGGCACGTGCTATGCACATGTATATATTAGAAATTCTGCACAAATAATGGCATGTGCTATGCACATGTATATATATAGTAGAAATTCTGCACAAATAATGAGTCATCAAATGATCGTTTTGTAAATAATATTGGAGGTGAAAAATGAATTGAAATAATTAAGATAACAAATCAATCATTAACATATTTTTTCACAATTATATATATATTTTAAGAAAGTACGTAAAGTGAGTGGAAAGAATCATCCTTGTCAACTCATCACAAATCTTCTACGGTCTACAAATTCAAAACACTTCAAATCTTTCATAAATTACCATTAAAAACAAATTCTCTATTGTTAGAAGAATATAGAGATTACCTTAACCTAGGTAGATTAGAGAGGGGAGAAAATCGACATAGATATCGCCATTTCTGATTTTTTATTGTTCTGGAATTTGTGGGGTGTATGGCTTCCTCGATTTCTTCTGGTGCTGTTTCATCACTGTGGTTGGTTATGTAAGAAATTCTATTGGTATTGCAGTGGTGGTGGTGGTGAAAAAATGGTTAGATTAATAGCAGTAGTCTAAAATCACATGTAATGCATGTAACAATATGTCAAACGTTCTGATTCTTCTCACCCATGCATGATTAATTTAGGGTGAAAATGTATTTAGGAATTTTTTTTGTAATATATAAGTAGGTAGACATCATATGTAATTTTGTTTTTATTTTCTAATCCGTAGAGGCAACTTGATGAATGTGTTGGTTGATTTTAAGGCGGTTATAATATTTGATTGATTACAGCTTGTGTAGCCAACGGTTGTATTAGGGAGTGAATAGAAATTTATGTCATTTGGCAGAGTTCTAATTCATCTTTCTGATAGTTTTCATGGGCCCTAGATGATTTTTGATCGAAACCATCGTGTTTGTATGACCTGTGGTTAAAATAGTAAAGAGATTGAAACAAAATTATCATTGTTTAACACATCAGCATTGCTGAGTTGGCAGCAAATTGGAGGTTGATTTTCTTCTTCTTTTTTCGTTAATCAAATTCTTACTCTCTTCCTTTGGCATTAAAATAGTAGAGATATTGGAGGATTGGTTTAATCACGGGGATTGGTTTAATCACATCTAAGTATCTTACATAATACAATAATATGCGAGATGCCGAATGTATGTTTGTCCTCATCTCGTTGAATCGGATATTGCAGTAGACTAGCAGAGGTTAGCTAGCAGCTATGTTCACTTGTTTGGAATCCTTTATTTTGGTTTCCCATTAGTTACTACTGAGACACTATAATTGAATGATAAAAATGATTTCGCAGCTGAACTTTTCTTTCTTAAAACTGTGATATTCAAAATGTGTAAAAGAGTGCATGCTTTTGCCATAAGGAATAGAACTGGTTATGCTGGGTGCTTCATATTTTATGAGGTACCATTTAAAATCTTTGAGTTGTTGCTTGCTTATGCTGAATATTCCTTATCCAGGACAACATCACCTCCATCATTTGCTATGGAGGTTTTTGTTCATTGTGAAGGGGAATCACGTTTTAGGCGTCTCTGCCAACCGTTCCTTTATTCTCATTCTTCGTCTAATGTATTGGAAGTTGAGGTATTTAATTCTCTATTTTGTTATTTCCTTTATATTACAGATTATGTGCTTATATGACAAAACTTATTAACTCGATCTTACATTACCTATTCAAATGGTTTATTGTAGATCTGATATTGCCTATTTTAATTCTGAATGCATATTATATAAAAAAAATTCATTTTTGTATTTCATTGGGTAAATGTATTAAGAATTTTGTGTTCATTGTTTTTGTAAGTGAATATGAAAACTCTAATACCAGATCTGATTCAAAACTGAATCTGATAACCCTGTTTCTGTTAAAGACACGACATTACATACTCTTAATGCTTTTCAAGATGTTGCTATCTTTCAACAATGATAAAATCAATAATATAACAATTATTAAATTAACAATGCAGGCTGTAGTAACAAATCATTTGGTTGTGAGGGGATGTTATCGCAGTCTTACACTGATAATTTATGGGAAAACAGCTGAGGATCTGGGACAATTTAATATAGAGTTTGATTTGGATAACTCTCTGGCAAGCATGGTACCATCGCCTTCAGAAGGAAAGGTTGAAGATCTCCCACCTGCATTACTTTCAGATAAGCTAACATTTGAGGAGTCCATATTGTCTACGAAATGTTTATCTCTTCCCGTCCCCGATCTGGATTTGTCATATGAAATGAAGCGGTTCCTGAGGTTGAGTCTTAATGTCTGTCCAAAATCTGATGATGTGAACACTATGCATAGAGCTGTAAGATCCGTGATCTCAGCTGTCTGTTCATATATGACTAGTGATTATCATTGCCCGATATTCAATAGGGACAAACTTTGCCATAGTTATCTTGCAGACAGAAAAAAGGATCCCCAAAAAGTTATTTCTGTTCTTGCTGAGGCCAGAAACGAGCTTCTTCAACTCAGTAAATCTCTTCAAGAATCACCAGCAAATGAGTTATTTCCAGCAGAGGATATTATTCTTGATTCTGATGCCGATTTAATTACCTCAGAACTTTTAGTTGATATGTTGTTCCAAAGTTTCCCATTTCTCTTGAAAGATGCATCCACTGAGCTTCTCAAGCCTTTTCAGGTGAAATTCTACTCTTTCCTTATCTTTTCTTCCTAGGATATGATTGACTTGAAGCCATTGTCACATTTCTAAGTCTTTACTTTACATGTCACCTTTTCCCCCCCTTGTAGAACAAGAGCCTGATTTTAGGGCTAAACATGGTTTTCCTTTTGTGCACGGCAAGAGAGAGTTGCTTTCGTTTTGTAAATCGTGGTGGAATGGAGCAAATTGCTGCGATGCTTGGTCATCTGTTGCACCGTTCAACAGCCTTCACACTAGTTTTACTTGGTACTGTTGAAAATGCTACTCAATACGCCATTGGATGTGAAGGATTCTTGGGATGGTTGCCTCGAGCTGATGAGAATGTTCCAACTGGTAACAGTGATGGTTATTCGAATTTACTCAAGCTTTTGTTCACAAAGCAGAGACATGATGTTGCTTCCCTTGTCACCTATATTATGCAACGATTGCGTTTCTATGAAACTACCTCCAGATATGAGGTATTTGCATACTTTGTAGAAGTATTGGCTTGTATTCCTGCATATCTTTGGAAATATATATGACGAGATTGAAATTTTTTTTTGGGCAGTCTGCAGTATTGTCTGCATTGGCAAATCCTTCTGCTGATGGTGGTCTTACTACTGATCGAATAGATTATCTTCTTTCAGCTGCTTCTCAGCTCAAACAAATTATGGTCAGTTTCTCATGTCTGATAATTTCAATAATTTTTTTTATGATAATATTTGCTTTTAGCTTTTGTGCATGGTCTTCTTTTGATGCATAATACAACTTAGATCATGTTACTGATAATATTTATTGCAGAAGTTATTAAACTTAAGAGGCCCAATTGAAGATCCTTCTCCTGCAGCTTTGACAAGAAGATCTGTACTTCCATTCTGGTCCGATGGACCATTATCTTACAAGGCAACTGCTAGTTATATTTCGTCGTCCAAATACAGCTTTTCGAAAGGGGATATCGACACACACTTGTTATCACTTCTCATGGTATTTTTGCTTCTTCATCTTGCTCCCTACTTGTCACACTTACCCATTTATATTATATTGTTACGTATCACTTTCTGATAAGTACTTCCCTGTTACTCTTACGAACTTTGTGATGTGTAGAATGTTGTAGAAGATTACATTGTTGCAATCTGATATTCTTGGATGAAGTCTATAAGATTTCCTTGTTCAGAAAATCAATAATATATTTTTACTTCTTGCTGAGGATTTGCCCATTTTTGGTGATTTATCTGATGGTATCGAGTAAAGTTTTTTTCGCTGTTTACTCACACACTTTTTATGCCTGTGACTCATTATAGATATGGAAGTATGAAACATTGGAGATTTCTTTTCAAAAATATAAGATAATGTTGGTGATTGATCTTAGATTTTTTTAAATAATGATGGTACTTTATTCCCATAACTGTTTCTTTATCTAGATGGAATTTAATAAGTAAGGCATGCAGAATACCTGTATAGCAAAGTCTCCTTTACTATTCAGTTTTTTTCCGGATATACATTTTTAACTTGTTAAAATGATAGGATGCACTGTATTTGCTTTACAAAGTCACTTTAGATTCTTTATTTTCACCCAAACAATCTTCCTTGGTAGTGGATTATATGGAATACTAGAGATATTTTTTGGAAATATAAGTTGAATTGTGGTGATTAGGCTAATGGCTTATGACGAAGTTCATTTATTTTCAGTCACACATTTTTTTTTATCTCAATGGATCATACTAAATACTGACAAGAACATACAAGTCAGCATTATTATTTGTATGTTATTTCTTTATTTATTATTAAAATTACTACAATGCGATGCCATTGTTTTAAAAAGTCACTATTGTTTATTGTACAGTTGTAAACAAAAGTGTTGAGACTAATTTTCTATTCCCATGATCAAGATGGTTGAACTTCCGATGTGTAATTCAGTAATTATTGCTCGCAGCATAGATCCATGTTTTTTCCGTGCATATCTTTCACCAATATTCATAACGATTGTTGTTTCATGCATTTTATGATATTCCACTAACCTTTCATGTCTTCATTTTTGAAGAATAATAGTTAATGTTCAGTTTCCCTGTTCTACCTGACCAGGAAAGAGGATTTTTCCCTTTGTCAGCTGCTCTAATGTCGTCTTCTGTACTGCATTCAGCCGATGTGTGCATGACCGATATCTTTGTGGACATTGCTACTTCTATTCAGTCATTGCTTCTTTCTCTTCTTTCATGTCGATCAGGTTTTGTCTTTTGTCAATTATGTTTAATTTGGGCCTTGTCCTTATCCCGATAGCTGCATTAACTTTTTTCTCTCTATCAGGATTAACTTTCTTATTGCTTCAGCCAGAAGCTACAGCTGCATTAGTTCTTGCACTTCAAGGTGCTGAAGATAGGAGCACAAAAGAATGCCCAACTCTTAGACAGGCCGTTGTGTTAATGTCAAAGGGATTCTTTTGTCATCCTCAGGAGGTCGCAATGATTGTTGAGATTCATCTTAGAGTGGTTAGTTTATTATTTTCATGAAGAGAATTGGACATGCCGATTTCCTTCTAACTTGTGTTTTCTTTTTAAAATGTTATCCAATGATAAAAAAGAATTATATATATATGTATGTATATATATATGTATACACACACACACACACACACACACACATATATATATATATAGAGAGAGAGAGAGAGATTAGTTAAGGTCTAGCGAGACAATTCTAAGGGCAATTTTCAGTTTTGAGCCTATTAACTTAAAGCATTCTATCACTTGCTATTTTTAATAAATTATACAAGAGTTAGGAAAATTTAAGGATTTTTGAATATGCATGACGAAAATATAACATGTAATATAAAAGAAAAGAAGATACCAGGAAAATTGACAGTTATTTTTAAATAAGAAAAATTAAAATATACTAATTGAAAATACAGAACAAAGAATTTTCAGGAAAATTTGAGTAGTTTTTTTTAATCTTATATGCAATAAATTCTCTCATACCTCATTTTGAGGAAAATTTAAATAGTTCATCTGTCTAGTCTTATATGCAATAAGTACTCTCAATCTCTCATCCCTCATTTTGAGTCATTGAATCAGCCACTATACATTTTCAAGCGTGAAGACAACAATAAACATTAGGGAAAATTGTTTCCCTACCCAGTTATGAGAGATAACTTATTTTTAAACCCACAAAGTTCCAAAATTATGAAAAAACCCAAAAACATGCATTGACATTATTTTAAACCCAAACCCTGATTTGTATACGTATTTATGTATGCATTGCCTATAATACCCTTTTAATATTTTTTAGGATATTAGAACATGGGATTTATTGGATTTCACAAAATATTAGAAGGTGAGATTTTATTTCTTTTCTAAATCCATTTTCTTTCTAAACTCATCTTTTTTATTGTTGCTTGCCTTCTTTGTTATTGATTGCCCTAATTTTCCGACTCCTTTATATCCCTCTTTATTATTGACTGCCTTAGATTCAATCATCATGGGAGCGGAGATGTCGGAAATAGGAGAGGAGGTTGGTGACTTGGGAATGGAGAGAGGGGAATCGGGGGAATTGGATAGGAGATTAAGGATTTGAAAGGTGAGATGCATAAGGATTTGAAATAGGAGAGGAGGTTGGTGACTTGGGAATGGAGAGAGGGGAATCGGGGGAATTGGATAGGAGATTAAGGATTTGAAAGGTGAGATGCATAAATTTGAAATTGAGATTGGAAATCGGAGAAATTGGATTGGAGATGTGGGATTTGAAATTTTATATATATATATATATATATATATATATATATATATATATATATATATATATATATATATATATTCGGGAGAGAAGATTGGGGAGAAAAATGGGGAATTGGGAGTGGCGCACCGAGGAAGAAGAGCGAACCATAGTTGCCGTGAGAGGAAGTCTTACGAATAATTATTTTTAGAGAATAATCATATATGTCCGATTAGAAAGAATTAGGGTAAAATCTGGAAATTTTACCAAAATATCCTAAGTATAATACAAATAACCTATTTTGGGCTTGAAACATACGTATTTTGTAAGTATTGGGGTTTTCCACTTTTTTGAAAATACATGGGTTTAAAAATAAGTCATATCTCCAAATCGGGCCCCGAAATAATTTTCCATAAACATTAATACAAGAATTAAAAAATGAACATATCATTATGAATCAAGAAACTACGAAAGTGCAATGTTGTGTTTGTGTGTGTGTGTGTGTGGCGGGGGGGGGGGGGGGGGGAGCTGTACACCAAAATGATTAAATAACTAAAACATGACCTTTTCGACATTTTGGATCCTTTGCTGTTGCAAAGAACTTTACCAATCAAATCAATGTTATTACTGACTACCTTTAACGCATAAAGAGGTGACAGAAAGAGAAGACACATAAGAGGACCCCTTTAAGTGAAGTGAAACAAAGTTTCTATTATCCAGTTCCTTTGCAAGGAATAAAGTTTATGCAAGATGCAAACCAGAGCTCCCTTCCATTTTGCCTACTTAATAACATGTTGAAACGGGCCCTCAAGCCCTTGTAGCAGGCCTGCCGGGTTTCAAGCCTGTAAATTGGTTAAGGGGATTTGTACTATTATTTAAGGGTGATTTTGTTCCATTATATTTGGGATTAATAAGGTTTTCTCAACAACGAGAGATATATGCAAGCATGGAACTGATGGAAGCAACGTAAAATGCAACTTCCCTAACGGTATATCAGTGTCCCTAGCTGAAAGTCTCGTATACATACACGGTATATCAGTGTCCCTAGCTGAAAGTCTCGTATACATACATATCCATCATATACTCGTAATTGATCAGTTTTGTCCGTTCATGGTTCTCACTTTTAGAATTTATTATGATTTTTCTCTTTCTTCCTGTTCTAATTGTAAATATAATACTCATGATGTTTTGCAGGGAATTGCAATTGACCGCTTGCTTACAGCAACTCCTCATTCTGATGAAATCTTATGGATTCTGTGGGACGTCTGTACTATTTCAAGGTAGATTGCTGATTATTATTATGTTTGATAATAATTGGCTTCTTGTTTTTTGAGTGTAGAGAACTTTATGTGCAGGTCTGAATGTGGCCGGGAAGCCTTGTTGTCACTAGGCTATTTCCCTGAGGTAGGTATACTTGTGTCTTCCTAACATTTTTTGGGTACCATATTGTTTTTACATATCATCAGATTCTTGAATTTTGTCTCATGGAATTATAGAATAATTTTCTGTCTATTTACCACAGCTTTTTCTGTCATACTCAGTAGACTTTAAAATGCTGATGTGCAGGCATTGTTAGTGTTGATGGAAACTCTGCGTTCTTTTAAGGATTTAGAGAAAATTGCTACAGATGATGGTAAGTTTTTATTGTTGTTTTGAGTTTTATGATGGTCAAGAGGAGCTAGATGTTACACTTTATCATCCCTTTCCTTTTTGTTTCATCTTCCTGCAATTTTATAGTAAAATCTCTGGATTTCAGGAACTTCACCATTAAGTCTTGCCACCTTCCATTCAGCTGCGGAAATTTTTGAAGTCATGGTCACAGATCCTACTGCATCATCACTTAATTCCTGGATTGGACATGCTGTTGAACTTCACAAGGCTTTACACTTGTCTTCCCCTGGGTCCAACAGAAAAGATGCTCCTACAAGGTTGTTGGAATGGATTGATGCTGGCGTGGTTTATCAAAAAAATGGGGCTATTGGTCTTCTTAGATATGCTGCTGTTTTGGCTTCTGGTGGAGATGCTCACTTGAATTCAACGAGTGTTCTAGTATCAGAATCAATGGATGTGGAAAACGTTGTTGGGGATTCATCAAATGTTTTGGATGCTCAGATTTTGGATACACTTCTTGGGAAGCTTGTTTCTGACAAGTATTTTGATGGTGTTACTCTTCGCACTTCTTCTATTGTTCAGCTAACCACTGCCATTCACATTTTGTCATTCATTTCTGAAAACTCTGTAATAATCTAAATTCAAGCTTGAATCATTTCAGATACTTTATATTTCTGAGATTATTCTCCTTTCCCAATCCAATACTTACTGAACATTATCTTTTTCATGAAGGTTATGGCTGCATCACTTTTTGAGGAGGGGGCGGTGTCACTTGTATATGTGGTGTTGATCAATTGTAAATATATGCTTGAACAATCGTCTAATACTTATGGTAAGTTTGCTGTTATTATTCCCATCTTTTTATTTATGTGTGATTTGTATTACATGTCATTTTCCCCATTATTTCGTATATTTGTGATTAGAATTGCATGGAAGGTTACTTCATATGCATATATCCATTTGTCGTCTATTAGGGGAAATAATTATTGCCCTAGAAATTTCTTCTTGTAGTTCTGAACAAGTGTAGATACCCCTTAAGTTGTTTTTCGTGCCCATATATGTATAAACGGTAATTATCATCTGACCTCCATGTTCATGGGTTGACCTTGACCTTTTCGGTGGTTTTCAGATAAATGCGGTTTGATTTATACCTTGCAACTTGATATCAAGTTTTTGATGGAGAACTGACGAGTTCTTATACAAGAATTGTTTTTCTTCCGAATTGGCCATTGAAACAGAGTCCCAAAGTATATTTATGTTTATCTTTTGCATTGGAGGGGATGGAAAATCACTTGCATAGCAGTAAATTCCTTTCAGCCTACTGTGATGTCAACAGTATTATATTTTCAGAATATAATTCATATTTCTGACTGTAAAATGCATTACTAGGTAACGTTTAACAGGCTAATAATTATAGTATCCTGTAAACAAACCACGTCTGAAAGGGAATTTATTGTTTATCACTGTCAATTAACTTATTTTCCTTGGAATTTTCTTATATGCCCTACATATCTTGGATTGAACATATGTAGATTACCTGGTTGATGAAGGAGCAGAATCCAACTCTACCGCAGAATTGCTACTGGAACGAATTCATGAACAGAACCTTGTGGATCTTATGATTCCCTCTCTTTCGTTGCTGATTAACCTTCTGCAGAAATTACTTGTAAGTTTTACTAAAATGTTTCATGTGTCGTTTTACCTCTGGTGCTTGTTTGTCACATAGCTACAGATCATGCGTATAGCAGTTAATGTGCGCAAGCCAAATGATTAAGGAAGCTTGGTAACATTTGCAGGTGGTGTTTTGCAAAATTCGCTGTCTTTCAAATCTCATTTTGACCAGACCCCGCTCTTCTGAAAATCTTTGACTCAACTTTACTTTAGTCTCAACCAGCTAGTTAGCTAGTTATATTTATACACTATGCTCACATGATGCATGGGTGTTTTGGGTGATTTGTTAGTACATTTGGTAGTAGTACCGAAATAAAAAAGAAATACGTGAGATATTAGAAGATTAAAGTAAAGTATTTAAAAAAGAAATTCCCGAAGCAGTAGACCATGAAGGAAATGCTGAAATTTACTTTATTCTTGGTGTGTTATATATAGAAAATATATAGAAAGATTGTAAGTTTGTGGAATAAAAGAACACGTAGGTAATGCATTATAGATGAGCACCACCACAACAATTATCATTCCAAGCTTGGAGAAAAATAATCTTGAAGAATTGGAGTAGCTAATAATTTATGAAGTTTGGCAGCAAATAGTTGTGAGAAGAGGTAGATACTTGTAGCCATACTATTAGTTGCTTTTAAATTATTTCATGGAAGTTATTTTGTATCAGAAAATTTGTTATTAATTACTTCTGCTCTTCTTTATGGAAGGAGAAAGGTGGGAATTTCTTTTCTGGGGATTAATATCTCAGAAGAAACAGAAAAACTATTTGAACATGATGATCACAAGGGGGAAAAGGTCAGAAAGCTAACATTATCATTCTTAAAAATAAAATGGAAAGGAATAATTGAAAATTCTGAGGGAAAACAGTAACTTCTTTAACAATCTAATCTCTTCCTCTCTCTTTCCGTAGAGAAGCTGTGCATCCTTTTAACTCTAATCTTTTTTCTTTTATCCCTCTCTATATCCCTACCCTTTTTTATCTCTCTATATTCCTAACCTTTTTTACTCTGCCTTCTTGTCTATAGTGTGTTCTTATCTCTAAGACTGTGTCCCACGGGAGTTGGGTTTGAATCATCTTCCCAACACAGCCCTTCATGATATCATGGGGCCCACAACCAAATTAGGGTGGCAGGTGACGCAGCAGAATATAAGTAGGATATTTCCCACTGCAGTATATTACTGAGATAACCTATAACATTTATTAAAAAAAGCAATCCAAAATAGCATAATATAGGCAGAATTTGATTGCAATTTAGGGACAAAGAAGAGAAAAATCAGAAAAATCTGCAGCTTGAGTAAGATTGCCTTCTCCATATAGATTTAGTAAGGTTATTTAATAGATATACCTTAAGCAAACCTTCAGGCAACCTGTATCTGTGACTGAAAGAGGATATCGATTATTATAGCAGAGGATTTTGAATGACTGGATCATATCATTAGCAATATCACCATTTAGCTTCAAATGGATTGGGTTAGGATGAATGCTCTATTACTTGCTTTATGCAACCTCTATTATTGAGCCATTCATCAGGGTGCAGAATCCGGCAGCGGTTAAGCCGCCTTGTTTATCCTTGGAAACTACAACTAGCATGAGGCTGAAGTCATGCTGTATACACTCATATCATATGAGAGTTTAATTTCCCCCCTTCAGGCTTGACTCATTTGAAAAGACAGACAATCTTATATATCAGGTTGCCTTGTGTCATCTTAAAGACCCTACCTATCCCTTTTTCATACCTTCCTTGGACTATGCTGCAACATTGGTATGTTGTGACTAGAACAACTACTTTGTGGGCGAATTTGTATAAAATAGAAAAAGTATACAATGCTATGTAGTTAAAAACTTACAATGCATCCAAAAAACATTATGAATTATGTATAATCTCGAACATGTGTACATTTGCTTAGTTCCTAAAACAACATTAGCAACAAGCAACATATGTCATTGATCCTTACCAGAATATTACTAGCACGTTCATCAGGAATTCACGTGAGAATATTATTCAGGTAAAAAAATTAATAAAACAACTATAACATTAACATTGCTTTATGGGTACTAATGTGGACAATCAATTGAGTGTATCTGGAATAAGACTATTCAAGTGGACAAGTGTATATAATCCAGGAGATGGTATAGCATAGGAAATGAGTTCATCCATATGAAGTTACAGGTAGTTCTTGTTGAGAATGAAATGGGGTGTGCTGTCGAGATGATATGAGCATGTGCGTCTGCAATCGATACTGCTCTAGATAGTAGGGACAAAATTTATTCGTAAAAGGAGCAAGGAGAAGTGGGTTAGGCCTGAACAAACATGGATGGATGCACCTATTTAAGTTACTTGGGTAAAAGTTTGTTGGAAGATGTGGTCCTTTAACAGAGTTGGATGGTAGAAAATGTTTCGGCACCAAAAGTATAGGCATAGGCTTCTTGTTTTCGTATTCCCCTGAGAACATTTGTCTTCAAGGTTTAGACCTTATGCTCTTTTTTCTTCTATTGCTTATAAATAAATTATCAAGTTCTATTGTAGGAGGCAAAGTCAAAGGAACATTATCGAAACAAGAAGTTGGTCAATGTTCTTCTTCGATTGCATCAAGAACTAAGGTAAATCAATTTTGTTATCTTCCTTTCAATTAACTTAAACAGAGTGAATTTGAATTATATATATATATATATATATATATATATATATATATATATATATATATATATATATATATATTTGCAGTCCAAAGGTAGCAGCATGTGCAACTGACTATTCGTCGTCCTATCAAAATCTTGTGCTTGGGTTTGGTTCTGTATGTCACCTTATTGCATCTGCGTTGGCTTACTGGGCTGTATTCAATTGGACACCTGGGTTATTCCATTCTCTTCTTGGGAACGTTCCCACAACTTCATCGTTGACATTGGGGCCAAAGGAAGCCTGCAGCATGCTGCATCTTTTGGTATGTATGTACTCTCTCTCTCTCTCTCTCTCTCTCTCTCTCTCCACACACACACAGACACACATGAGCATAATGGAGGAAAGGTGCCATAGGAGGGAATTTCCACCTATGGCATCGAAAAAATACACCCTCCGCGTTTTTTTCGACAATCGGCATCCACCATCATCATCTTTATCATGTAAGATGTGGAAACACCAAATTTCATATGATTCCATCACTTTTCCACTGTTGATTTAGTGGGTGCAAAATTAACGGTTTACCGACAATAAAACTTTTTACATTGCTAATTCAACGGTGAAAAAGTGGCGGAATCACATGAAATTTAGTGTATCCACATCTTACATGATTAAGATGATGATGAGTGCCGATCATCGAAAAAAATCGTGGAGGATATGGATTTTTTGTGCCACCTAACGAAAAAATCTCCTAGGGCCGCATTTCTTCGTTATTCTCTCTCTCTCTATATATATATATATATCTCCCTCTCTATACACACTCTAGGCCTGGTCCTTAACTACGCAATTCATGCACTCATGTAAAACAAAAAAAATATCACCTTTTTAGCGATCCAAACCGAACACCTTGATCTACATGGTTTAAACCATAGATACACCAAAATTCATGAACTTGAGAAGCCATTTGATTATAGATCCAAGAATGCAAAATGTTGTATTATGGAGAAACCATTAACTTTGCAATCGTTTAGATCTATGAGCAAACAATTTCAAAACATCACGAATTTTGGTGTACCTATGTTTTTAACCATGTAAATCGAGATGAATGGTTCATATCATCGTTTGAGTAATCAAAATTTGTGTTTTACATGGTTGTGTGAGTTGCTTTGCTTAGGTCAGGCGTAGAGGATCCAATCTCTTTCTCTCTCTCCCTATATATATATATATATATATATATATGAGAATAATGAAGAAAAGAGGTCCTAGGAGGGTTTTCGTCAGGCGTCGTCCAAAAACTACACCTTCCAACATTTTAATCATCTAAGATGCGGACACACCAAATTTCATTTGATTCTACCACTTTTTCACCGTTGGATTAGCAATGCAAAAAGTTCTATTGTCGGTAAACCTTTAATTTTGTACCCACTAAATCAAGGATGAAAAATGGTAAAATCACATGAAATTTGGTGTCCACATCCTAGATGATAAAGATGATAGGTTCCGATCGTCGGGAAAAATCATTGAGGGTGTATTTTTTCGACGCCATGGGAGGAAATTCCCTCTTATGGCATCTTTCCTCCATTATCCTACATACACATATACATACATATGAGAATAATGAAGGAATGAGGCCATAGGAGGGATTTCCTCCTTCGGCATCAATAAAAATCCATCATCCAACATTTTATTCGACGATCGGCACCCTTCATCATCATCTCTATCATCTCAGATGTGGATACACCAAATTTCATGTGATTCTACCACTTTTCTCACCGTTGAATTAGCAATGTAAAAAGTTATGTTGTCGTTAAACCGTTAATTTTGCATCCAGCAAATCAACGGTGAAAAAGTGGTAGAATCATATAAAATTTGGCGTGTCATCTTTAGATGATAAAGATGAAGATGATGAATGCCGATCGTTGAAAAAAATTACGGATGGTGTGCTTTTCGACGCCATAGGAAGAAATTCTCTCCTATGATACCTCTCTCTCTCTCTCTCTCTCTCTCTCTCTCTCTATATATATATATATATATATATATATATATATATGTATTAGATTATTGTATTTACACATCAAAACATACACATGGATCAATGAATAACATGATGTCATGTGTCCCACTACTGCAGCAACAATTTATACTCCTCTCTCTCTCTCTCTCTCTCTCTCTCGCGCGCGCGCGCGCGCACGCATTTGTGTGGTCCTACTTCAAGCGCATGCTGCACATAGAATTTTGTATGAGCCATGACATGCTGACCTATTGTTTTTCATATTTTATTTGTTAGCCTTAATTGTATTTTACTAATTTTAAGTGTTTCTTTTCCTTTTCGTGAAAAGGGCGATCTTTTTCCCGAGGAAGGGATATGGCTCTGGTGTAATGGAATGCCTCCTGTTTGTGCTCTTAGAACTCTGAGCATTGGAACAATATTAGGTCCTGAAGCTGAGGGATGCATTGATTGGTTCTTACAGCCAGAACACTTAAAAATGTTGATTGTTCGGCTGACTCCCCAACTTCCTAGAATTTCACAAGTAGTATTGCATTTTTCCTTCAGTGTATGTAATATTATGTTCTCAAAATGAAAATATCCCCATTTCTGATTATTATGTTTCTCAACTCACTGTAAGTTATATATGAGCAGACGATGGTAGTCATTCAAGACATGCTTCGAGTTTTCATAATTCGCATTGCCTGCCAGAGACTTGAATGTGCAGGTGTCCTGTTGCGACCACTAATTTTATGGATAAAAAATCATATAAATGAAACATCTCTATCCGAAATAGATAATTTCAAGGTGACAGTTGGTCTTTTTACTTTTTAAGTTTCCCTCTCATTAAAGTCTCTACTTCTCAGCTTATTTAGTTACATTTCCCCCCCATTTCAGGTGTATAGGTTGCTCTCTTTTCTTGCTAGTTTGTCAGAGCATCCTCGTGCCAAGGTTACTTGATTTAGAATCTTCCTTTTTGTTAGAATAGAGTAGCTCTCAATATCTGGGAACTAGCCTTGTTGCTATATGTTTAATGCTTTATTTAATTTACCTCACAATTTCTTTTGGCTTATCCATTCATGTCGTCCAGGCATTATTGTTGAAGGCAGATGCTACAGGAGCTTTTATCAATGTCCTTAGGAGATGTAACGACACATATAACTTAGATGGGAAGTTGATTCTAGAGAATAGAGTTCCTGGTAGAGGTGCATCTTCCCTGCTTAGTTGGACTATACCTGTATTCAAGTCTTTGGCATTGATTTTTAACTCCAGTACATCTGTCCGGTACCCTGAAAGATGTGATATGTGAGTATATAGTTGTTTATTTTATGCTAACCATATATCTATTTATACAGCATGTAATGTGGTTTTTTTTGGGTGTTCTGTAGATACTCAAGTGAAGAAATCAGTATTGAAGTCAGCACCACAATTGCGTGCCAACTTCTCAGGTCATGCCAGGTATTTTGTAGATTCTTTTATTTATTTTTTTTTGTTGAAAGTTCTGTTTTCCGGTTTCTAGATATGGATTTTGTAAATTTATATTGAACTAAATTTCTTTTATTCACTTCAGCTGTGTATATTTTATCTAGTTTGAGCTTGCAATTGTTATCAAGGATGGCTGGAACCACTATTGATATTAATTTACTTGTTTTCGTGTTATGATCTATATTGGATGTTGCCATTCTGTTTAAATTACATATATGCAATCCGTTTTTTCCATTGCCTAGAAAAGTTTTGGCATGAAATTGGTGGAAGGCTATTACGGGATCCTATCTTTATTTAAAATAATTAATCTTTTTGACCTGTCACTTTTAAGCCTTTATTGCAATCTTGTTGTTTAGTCATCACCATACATTTTCTTTTTGTTATTGGCTTAGAACGAGCCTTGGAGTTGAAAACAATAACCCATGGCAAATCTTTCTTCAAAAAAAAAGGAAAGAGAAAAAATCTTCATCCCTTTCGTCTTTACCTACCCCTTGGTCTTGGGGAACTGTGATTTGTGAAGGCCAAAGATCATCGTGATTGTGTCAAGTTCCTCTCTTGCCCATAGTTTCCTTTAGTCAAGAATTTCATAAGAACTAGAGAGGGTTATGTAACTTAATGTCATGTCGAGCATCTCTAAGACATGTAGATCATGATGATCGATACAGATCAAAATGCACAGCGCATTGTTTGTTAGAGGAGTTAGCCTCATTGGATCAGCTCCACACACACACACACCTACAACCCCCAACGCACACTTTATACTCTGTTTTCTCATACATATATGTTCACGTGCCTACATGTACATTTCTATACATACGTTTATAGTTGAAAAGTATAGGCAAAACAATGGCATGCTTCATTATTAGTGTAGGAATCTGAAGTCAATTATAAACCTGAGAATTTATTGTAACTGATACACTACCAGTCGACATCTATTTGCTTGCTTTTGCTTATATAACAATTAGGGTTCTAGAACTAAAGGTGCATTATTTTCGTTGGTTCAAAAAACTTGAGTATTACCCAACTGGGATATATTCCTTCTTTGATTTTTCTTTTCCTTTCTTTGCTTTGTTTGTGCCTACAGTTTCAGCCAGTTATTTATTATATTGGCAATGCCTGCCGTGCCTGATTTGAAATTAATAGCAACCGGCATATTATTGGCATACATATGCCGTGCAGCTTCATTAAGCATAAATCAATTATAAGTGTTCCCAGTACTAATTCAGTTTCATGGCTAAACCAACAACCTTTTGATTTGCCTCTCTGCAGACCAATAGTTATGATTAATTATTTTCGTATTGAATGATCAGGTTCTTCCTGTTGGAAATGAACTTTTAGCATGTCTTGTTACCTTGAAAGAATTGACTTTTTCAAGTCTAGGTAGGACCTCTCTTTTGTCCATCTTTAGCGAGTTTCAAGCATCAGTACAGAAGGAAGATGGAGCAGTTGAAAAAGACGTGGATGTTGGCATTTATGATGAGTATGATTGGAGGCAATTTCCTCCCTTCTTATGTTGCTTGAAAAAGTTATTGAGGTCTCTGGATTCAAAAGACGATTCTTCAACCCATGTTATTGAATCAACATATGCACTGTCTTTAATCGCTTTGTGCCTTTTCACTGGAAGTGAAAGGTATGTTTATTTCTTGTTACCCAGCAATTTTTTCTTTATCCTCAATGTTTTCAACATTTGCACGTGGGAATCACAGTATAAAGGGTACATAATCACTTGGAGTGATTATCTAAAAGTACGGTTTTATAGATAATTTACTGATGCTTTAGTGCATGGATGATTTGGTGTTGATATCCATATTCCACTTATTTTGTTGCGTTTGTGTAGCAAAGTTTGTTTTGTATGTTGCACCTGTAATATATAAAAACAGGCAGGAAAATTGTATTATAGATCTCAGTACAAGCATAAGATGCATGCTTTCTTTCTTATTGTTTCTTCACTTAGAACTATTTTTTAACAATTCTCATATGTGATCATACAGGGCCTTTTTTCCTGAGATATAGCTCAATCTTATTCCAAAGGGAGAAACATTTATCTCTGCCTGTTCTTTCTATGCGCTTTTGTCCGCTTGTATTATTCTAGTCTTGCATGCGAAAACATATTTGTCTTTCTATCCTTTGTCACAACAAATAAATTTCTCTTGCAGCTGGCATTTTATTTTGATTTCCTAATGAGATATGGATGAGAATATTTTGACGGTTAATATCTACATATACAACCTCAATTTTAGTTGGTGTCAGATTAATAAAACTTGAGGGGATGCAGCTGGTGAGCCTTCATATGTTGTAATTTAGAAACTTCAAATCATTGATGAGTAATTGTTCTAACCTTTTGCATATAACTGGCGTGTCACAGTATAATCAATAAACAGCGAGAGTTGAGAAATTTATTGTTGTATTGTCTTTTTCATTTATGGTTGCCGTTTCTATCTTATATGTATCTGTGAAGTATTTGGTCTGCATGCACGTTCTAATAATAAAATTCTCGTCATTTTCTTTTTAGTTTAAAAGAGTTCCAGTAATATTTGTTTTTGACCCATTCGAGGTCTGCATTCACTTCATTTATATTTACTACGAAGAAGAGATATTTAGTTGTGATAAGAAAGATGGTTTGTTATTAGTACGACTGAACTATTATGATGCTGAGAAGTAAGATGATCTATCTGCGTTCACATTCATTCACTATTTATTTATTTATTTATTTTTATTTTTTGTCTTCTCACAATCACTAGATTTCAGAACTTTTCTTGCTTAACCATCTATGTATTGTACCATACAGTTTCCTTTTCTTAATAACTTCATTTTGCTTGGTTAGTAGCTTGGAGGGCATTTCAATGATAAGGTGCCTTTTCGGACTTCCATATGATCAGGATGATGCTGTGATGTCTCTCAATGGGACGATGCAAGATGTCCTTGAATTGATAACTCTGTTAGATCACAGGACTACTGAAGATAGTTTACCTTCAAATAAGATCACTTTGCTTCAGGTATGTACGAATGCTTCGTTGTGGGTCGCAATTTTCTGTATGTCATTTTACTTATGTGGTGTCATCTTTGGAATTTGCAGGTTCAAGAATCATTGAAGCTTTTGTTGCTACTGCTTCAGGGCACTTCAAATTCATCTTCTAAATCTGAAGATTTCATTTCAAAGATGGAACATGTTCTCATGACATCACAGTGTTTGCTACCTTTAACAATATTCTCGGTTGATGAAACTGTATTTTCACATATTTGGAATTCAAATGAAAATGTTGAAAGCAAAAACAGGGCATCACCTCTTGTAGGGCTTGCAGACAAGTTCATGTGGGAGTGTGCTGATCCTTCACCTGATAGGCCACTCATGCCGGCTCCTCCAGGAAAGAGAAAAATGACATCAACAGAGATATCTAGTAAACGTGTTCGAGAGAGTCCAGTGTCTGAAGCTGTTGGCTCAAATCCATTTTCTCGAGGGCCAAGCATGCCAGCTATCTCATCTGCTCCTAGTCGTAGAGATACATTTCGCCAGCGTAAGCCCAACACAAGCAGGCCACCTTCAATGCACGTTGATGACTATGTTGCTCGAGAGAGAAATATTGATGGCACGAGCAGTGCATCACATGTGATAAGCTCTTCCCAGCGTATAGGATCAAGTAGTGGGAGGCCTCCGTCGGTTCATGTGGATGAATTTGAGGCTCGACAGCGTGAACGCCAAAATCCAGCCTTTGTTACAGTTGGTTGCACCACTCAACTCAAACGTCTAGATAATGAGAGCCGCAGCAATCCTGATAAGTTGGAGAAATCACAACAGCTGAAAGCTGATCTGGATGACGATAATGAAATCGATATCGTATTTGATGAGGAATCAGGATCTGATGACAGGCTCCCATTTCCTCAGCCTGATGGCGATTTCCAATCTACCACAGTCATTATTGGCCAAAATTCGCCACGTTCTGTTGTTGAAGAGACTGAAGGCAACGCTAATGAAGATGCCGTAGCATCTGAAGATGTTGATTCACAGCGTGATGTACCAAAGGAAATGAGCAATTCTTTGGAAAAGAATCATCCAGAGACATCTATGGACAAGACGTTCTTTCATCAGCAGAATGATGAACCAAAATTTGTGTCACAGGTTCCAGTTTCCAAAGGACCTGATATTCTCCAACCAGGAAATCATAGTGCCCTTCCTCCACACTTGTTAAATGCCACTTCTTCACCAACTATACAACATCTGCCACCACCTACTTTTCACCAGAGAAACAGTCCACAAAAAGGTGTTAAGGGTTCTTTAGGTTCTGGCCCTTCTGGATCTCAAGGATATTACGAGCACAAGTTTCCCAGTAGTCAACCACCTTTACCTCCAACCCCACCTCCAATTATTTCTGGCATGTCACCACAAACAACCGAATCTATGCTTGGGCATTCACCACATTATATCCAGAGAGATGCACAGCCTCATCCTTTTTCAGGATTTCCGTTTCAAGCTTTTAATGCCAGTGGTGCTATGGGTTTTCATGTAAGAGACGACTTAAATATATTAAATCACTGTATGTATATATATTTTTTGATCGCTGATCTCTCTTTTCATTTTTGTAGATTCAGTCAGATAATTTATCTTCAGCAACCAATGCTTCGTTCGTGCCTCTCACAAATGCTCAACCTATGTTGGATAATAAGTACTTGTGGAATACAGGTTCTCCAGGCAGTAGATTGCAAGCTGAAAACTTTACTTCTAGTAGTTTGCGACCATTGCCTCCTCTCCCTCCTATGCCACCGCCATTCTCCACCTCACTGGGTCAATCATCCACCTCAAGCCAGCATTCTCCACTAAATGAATCCCAGATGGGAATGTTTTCAGCTTCTGGGCCTAGTCTTGCGTCCTTCCCTCTACATTCGTTTACACCTCCAATGCTAATTAATAGAGCTGCTGTTCCCGGTACTCTATTTGGATCGCCTAACCAGCAACATGGCCAGATCCAATCCAATATTTTACAATCTATGCCTAGTCCTCAGCCTTCTATCCAATCAATACAACCCCAACCGCCACCTCCACCACAACCACCTCGTCCTCATCCTTCTCAAAACCTCAGCATTCCTATTCAGGTGCCTCAACTGCAGTTTGAACAGGCGACGCCGATGCAAAACACTGTTCACGTGCAGATGCAGCAGCAGCAGCTCCATATTCCTCAAATACAACTCCTTTATCAGCCACACCAGCAAGAGCATCTTCCTCAATCTTCCCAGCCACCAGATAATGCAAATCAGCAACAGAATGATCCGAGCTTGACACTACAGCAGTTTTTTTCCTCTCCAGAGGCTATTCAGGTAAGTGACTGACTGCACATTATATTGCTTGTTCGGGTTTCTGACTTGTTTTACACTTTCAAATGTTTGATGACCTTTCGATGATTTCTTTGACAGTCTTTGTTGAGTGATAGAGAGAAGCTTTGTCAACTTTTGGAGCAACACCCAAAATTAATGCAGATGCTTCAGGTTTGTTATTTTCGTTAGTGCATATTGATTTGTTTGCTGTAGTTTGTTTGATTGCATGATATATGTATTATACGATATTTGTGCCCTCTAAGAATCATCTTATAAATTCATGGTATGGGGTGCCAATGCTAATGGTTTTAGTCATGGTTGTAATGAGTCAACTGCACTTTATTATTATGGAACATATGTTTAATGCTTATGGAGCTTTTGCCCTGGAATTAAAATATATTCTGTCAAGTCTGTAATGAATGCCTGACTTTAATAAATGAACCACATATTTAATACAAATGTTGGTGAAAAATCTTTTAGCTCTGGTGACCCAACCTTGATCTGTCTGACATGATTTTACGTGATGTATTTAATCATAAGAATATGAACTGTTGGTTTGGATTTGAGTATTATTATATTATTAGCATGTCATTTTTTTCTAGAGTTTGGAGGATGGCAACTGGCCATGAATTCACACGTCGATGTTAATTGTCAGAGAAGCAAATAACCAATCCATTGTGGATGCCCAAGGGAAAGTTTTTAGCAAAGAGGTAGATGTCCCTAAAGTATCCAATTCAGTTCTTGAGCGCTCTAAGAGAGATCAGCATTAGATTTACTTTTCACAGATGATTTTGGCAGATGAACAATAATAGTAACAGTGAAGCATTTATTCCCATGGCCGGAGCCAAAGTGGGGCAGGCTGAGGTCTAGGCTTCTCCAAGGTTACTAGAAAACATATATACGTTAGTATTAGTATCTCAATTCTTGTGCAGGAACTCTTTGAATAAGGCAATTGCTGTAAGGTTATTAAAAATAAGTTGGCCTATTGGTGCTACACTGAGTTGTGTCCTCAAAATTAGTGTTTTGAGTCCCAACAAATTCATTTTTATTTATTTTTGTGGGGCATGTGCTAGATAATTTAGCAAGAATATTTCAATGAACACCCTACCCCTTTCATATTTTTCACCCTATATACCTTTTTATTTATTGATAACCTCTTGAATGCATTAACTGGAGCAATTAGCGTGAACTGTAATTCTAATATGCTTTGATAGATTTATTTTTCTTATTTCAACTATAAATATTGAATTAAACCAGAAAAAAACTGCTAATAGAATAATCCTATACAGTAAGCTATTAAGAATAATATGTTAATTCAAGTTACTAAATAAGTTGGACCCAACTAAATCTCTTGTTTATTGAAGCATCATTTTATTTCTACAAATGTAATTAAAAAATGCGAAGCTTCTTCGAATTTAACCCATTTAATTGCATCAATACTGTAAAAATAGAAAAAGATAAGCGCATGAATGCATTATTGATTTTAAGATGCATTTTTCAAATATCATATTATATTAGAAAACATGTTTTACTCGGCCCTCCCAAAATGAAATTTCTGGCTCCACCCCTGATTATTCCAATCCTTTAGGGTGGTTAACTACAATATATCATTTAAAAATAATTAAGTAAAAAGTTAATGTTTATGACATAAGCTACACACATACTTAGAAATAAATGTAAAATCAACAAAAGGAAAGGTTATTATGTACAAGTGCAGAGGTTATTTTCTCCTATGAGCAATGTCCTCGTATCTGTCAACGTCAATTTTGAGCGCTAAAGAGAACAACATGAATATAGATGTAGATTATAGCATTATCAGATCAATGTCTGTGATGTGTAGAGTTTGAACTGACCTATTGCCTGATATATCTCCTGACATATTGTTTTTCACATGATTCTAATATAGTCTACATTTACTTGTATATTTGCTTGCAATGCTTATTGATTTTAAGTTGCATGTATTATGTGTGGATCCTTAATAAGTTCTTTGTATTATATATAAGAATATGCGTCCTTTAATTTAAATTATACTATTTTATTAGATATATGCAATTAAGATACTATAATTGTGTAAATATTTTTTATTCACGCGCGCGCACAATATTCATTGCTACGTAGCTAATGTCCCACTCCCAACATGTGACCTGATTTCCTTTCAACATGTGATATACCTTTGCTTCAATGAATCCGATATCTGCTATTTGGGACAATGACAAGCATAGTAAGCTTAAATGCGCTATATCATCTCTCCAGTTTAGTTTGGAAATTGTATGAACTTTACATATATTCTATATCTCACACAATGTTACTGGTGTACAGTGTACTTGATATGCATGTGCACTGTTGGTTTGTTTTAGATATTTTACTGCCACCATGTCTGGATCCATACAAATTACTACTTTTGTGTTACTATACATGTTATCTTTTGCTTTTGCTTCTGTATCCATACCATTTACACAAGTTTTGTCATTCATGAATTATCAGGAGAGATTGGGCCAAATGTAGCAACTGAAGGGATCAACTCCCTGTGCTCATGATACAAGTTGCATCCACCAGAGGGATACTATGTCTTTTTCCGGAGACGTGATTTTCCAGGCTGGAATTTTTTTCGCCATAAAATTGATTGGGTGTCACTCTTCCGCACTTGGAACTGACTGGGCATGCAATCTTATTGGATTTGTAGTGTTATTCGTTTGTTGTTTGTACCATTAATTGAAATTTTGTCGATATGTAATATAACACTCAATGGACTTGACAGTTTCTGTAACATAAATTGGATTTTTTCTTTCCATAGTTTCCCAATGGTTTGTTGGAGTGAAGGCGACTTTAGGTTACAATGCGTTAGCATGCAATTTGTTGGATGTAATTCGTATGAGGTATGTTTTCTTTTAAAAGTAGGTTTATCAGTAAAATTTTAGAGGGGATTGTTGTGTCTTAATTTGTCGATGGTTATAAATTTATTGGTTAAGAGTTTGGTCTTTTCTAGATGATAATCTGTATATCAAATTTTGTTTTCTCAGTGGATTTTTTGGGTTCTGTTCTCTTTTAATGGCAACAAGTTTTTATGTTGTTTTATCTTGCGTTACATTATTTCCTAAGCTCATATAGCAGTGCTGATAATACAGTGGCATCTATTCCATGGAATTATCTTCTGCAAATAACCAACCCCAATACAAGAAATTTCCGAAGTCTCGCCTCCAAAGTATATTAGGATGAGATAAAACAAATCTATAAAATGAGCTTTAGGATTGGGAAGAACAGCTTATTTCAAATGGGGTTTCAGATGATATTTGGAGGAAAGGAGGGTAATGCTGTCAATCTTTGTGACAAATTGTTACTTTTCATAAAAGGGTCTGAATTTTAAGAGTAAATGAATGCTCATAAAATTTGTCCATATATTGGGTTTTTAGCAATTTGAAACCACATGGATTTTATTCAAATCACATTCTAAATCTGTGGCCGGAAGCAATTTTTCTTAAGAAAATATTAATAGACCTTTTAGATAGCTCGAAGCTTGCAAGTCCTCCTCTCAATGATAATAATGAAATAACGGAGCTGATTTTTAATGATTACAGTTGGTCTGCAACGAGAGAAAGACAGAAAGAACGGCTTGAGCAAACCTATATATTGAGTTCTTTAGGATAGTATTGGGAACATATGCTAAATCTCAGGATGGTTTTGGTGAAATTTCCCAATAATATTTATCTCCTTTTACTTCTATTTGGGTTAGAATTTCATATCTAACAACAAATAACCCATTGTTTGCGATAGAGAACTTCCAAAAGTTCTATGAGCTTCTTGAATATTACTGCAACTGCATCCGGTCATCATGGACCGCCAATGCTACTTTTGGGGAATAAGTTATGATTTACTTGGCATTTCAGTCGAGAGATCTAATGATACTTTTACAATGTGGAAATATGATCAATAAGTTTAAAGGCTTCTCGGGAGTAAGGGTTGATATGAATGCAGTATTTTAGTTACCTTCTCTGGAGCAAGGGTTGACAATCATATAGGTATAAATTATTTTATAATCATATGTTCGTACTTAGCATAATTTCCACATCAAAAGAATAAAACAAGTACAAGCAAATGCTGCAATGCAATATAATGTGCGTTTCTTACCGTTGCAAATCAATTCTCAGGTACTTTTGTTTGATATATGTTTGCACCTGCGTGACAACTATTCTATTGTTTTCCTCCTAGTCCCAAGTCTTCGAGTAGTCATATAACCTTAAATCTATTAATCTTGATATGTTTTTTTCCTGACCTTGAGCTGATTGCTTTTCTTGCTCAATTTTTAGATTATATTTTATAGTAGTGATTTTTTTTCCTCCAAAATAGCTACTCCTTTTTACAGGAAAAGAATATAGTGAAGTCTGATAAAGTGTTGTTGGATGCTCCCTGTTCTGGATTGGGCCTACTTTCCAAGGTATACATCATTTGAAATACTACAGCTTCAACTCACAAAACAACATAGTATCACATAGAAATGGAAGTGAAATGAGAGGCTCATATGCTTCGCATCATAAAACCTAAAGAATTCATTTTGGAACTCTAGAATATAAATTGCTTGCTATAAAAATAAGCAAGCCTGGTATGTATGTTACTGCCTTACTTCTATTATTTACTTTCAAAAACTCAACATATGAAATAGACATCTCACCCAAAAGAAAAAGGAAAGGAAAAGAAAAGAAAAGGAAATGAGACTAAAGGTAACTTGTATAGGTTTTAGGTTTTAGGTACTGTATCACACATGTAATATGTAGTTGAGATCCATAGACAACCCAGCTTTTATGGCAGAAGGTTCAAATGATGTCTTCACATAGTGACATATGTGCCTGCATGTTCACCTTGGCACATGCTGACCCCCCACGACATATGAAAACCCACGCCGAACACTTAATACACATAAACTGAAATAAGTTTGAAGTGGATTACAAATGGCCTTTTCTCTGATTATCTGTTGCAGTAAAAGATACTATGATAGTCAAAATTAAAACTTTAGTAATGCCTGCTGTTGGCTCTTCTTCGATGTAACCCCTTTTTTATAGGATTATTTCCTTGGTCTGCGAAATATTTGGAGAACTATTCAAATTTCAATGAGAATTGCAATTATCCTTTTCCCATTCATTCTCATTGTAAAATCTAGTACGGTAGACTTCATTGTATCTTGTTCGCTTTTTGGTCGAAACACGTGAATTAAGATTTCATGAATCTGAACACCCAATCCAAATATCTGTAGATTGTTTCTTGATTCTATAGATTTGAAAATCTTACAGTATTACAATTTAGGACTACCAAACAAACATTTATGTTAAACCCGGCCTCACATCGATAGAGCACGAGGGCTGGCTTCGAGTACTAGGTTGGACTTTCTGTGTACAACAATTCCATAGACCTCCTCCATGTCGAGATCGAGCCCGTTTGTATCAGGCAAGGACCAGTGAAAGGCATGCACAATGTTGGCTAGAGCAAGCTCCAACAGGACAGCAGAGGATGAGACCCCTGGGCAGCCTCTGCGCCCAGATCCAAAAGGAAGAAGATCAAAATGTTGGCCTCTGTAATCCTGTATGTATTTTGTTCACACGTTAATTAGTTTCTTATTCTTCATTGTTGTTATCAGACGTGATGATATTATTATGGTAACAAAAAAAAGTTCATGCTACCAAAAGGTTCAGCGCATCCGGCATCAAAATAGATGGAAATAGGAGGGAATAAAATTAAAAAGAAGAGTGAAAATAGAAAACTTACTCTTACGTCAGCATCAAACCTCTCAGGACAAAACTCATCAGGATTTTCCCAACAACTTGGATCTCTAGCAATGGCCCACACATTAACCACAACCCTCGTCTTTGGTGGGATCTCATAACCATTGAGCTGGCAACTGTTCATGCTCTCCCTTGGAAGCAAGAAAGGCCCTGGAGGGTGCAACCTTAATATTTCTCTAGTGACTTGTTTGAGATATTTCAATTTCGGGACATCACTCTCTTCAACCTTTGGTTTTGTTCCTGCAACTGACATGAGCTCTTCTTGCAGTTTGTTCATGATTCTTGGGTTTTTTAGGAGCTCAGACATTCCCCAATCCAAGGCTGCAAATGCTGGGTCTGTGCCAGCAATGAACAAGTCCTGCATTTATTTTGTCGATAAACAGTTATATGGTTATATTTTGGGAAAATTATCAAAAACCTCATAGCAAGGTTTTTCGCTGTTAAAAACCCCTTGCCTAAAGAATCTTGTCAAAGCCTCCTGGAAAAGCTTTCCGCTGTCCAAAACTTCCGGCATGTAATCTGTACACCGCATGCAATATCTAGTTTCCTGCAATATGTATGCAGTTAGCTGACATATCCGCATAGTTTACTGCAATATGTATGCGCTAACTAGATTTTGTAGGCATGGTGTTTTTGACGAGATTCTTTAGGCCAGGGACTTTTTTGACAGCGGAAAACTTTTCCATGTGTTTTTTTAACGATGCAAGTATCCTTGTATTTTTGCTAGTTTAGTCTGATAAGGAAGTAAAATATAGACACATGCCATTAAAATTCCTTTAATGCTCTCTCTACTCAAGATCTCCCCATTAGGATCCTTATGAAGCCCAAGCAAAACTCCAGCCATGCACTCCTCCGTCTCACCCCCACTGCCCCCATGCATCTCAATCACCTCCTCCAAAAGTTCGTCAATCTCCCGAAAATTCATCTCGGACCTCCGTCGCAAGCCCGTGACGGAGTTAATGCAATCCATGGCAGGGAAATACTCCCCAACATTAAAATGCCCCATCAACAAAGCAAACTCATGTATCAAATGATGAAACCTACTCCTCCCACAATCTACATTCCTTATAAACCTCCTACCAAAAAGTTGCCTACACATGATACCATCCACAAAACATAGCAAAGCATCGCTCACATTGACCAAACCTGTATATGAACTTCTCAATATGTTCTCTTTTAACTTGCCAATCTCCTCTTCCCTTATGAAACTAAAAGATTGAATTCTTCTTTCGGTGAGGAGCTCGGTGTAGCAAATTCTCCGCGCTTGTCGCCAATATTCATTAGAAGGGGTGAAAGCGATATCGAGGCCGCCGTAGTAGATCATTCTAAGTTTGCTTTGGACTGGCCTAGTGCAAAATGTGAGGTCTTGTGCTTTAAGAACTTCTTGAGCTAGTTTGGATGAAGAGATCACTAAAGTGGGTATTTGGCCGAGTTGGAGGTACATCAAGGGACCGTAGAGTCGTGAGAGTTTGCAAAGGGTTCGATGAGGCATGTGGCGGACCTGTGTTAAGTTTCCGATGATCGGGAGGCGAGGAGGGCCGGGGATGAGCTCTAAGTTCTTTGTGTGTTTGGATTTAAGCTTTGTAAGGAATTTGATGAGCACTGTGATGATTGAGAGGAGAAGAAAGGAAAGAGATGAGATGGAGAAGTTGAAAGCCATGGCTTAATTAGCAAAATGAGTTCGTGCTTGTGGTGGGCTAGCTAGCTTGAATGGGGTTCGGAATTTATAGCATTTAGGTACATAGTCGCCTTTTTCTTTTCTTTTCTTTTCTTTTCTTTTTTCGTGTCTATGTCAAATAATGAATAATGAGCATTGTGATAATAAGTACATGCATGGAAAATATGTGGGAAAGATACAAGGGGATCAAGTGCCTCCACTTAATTTAGATCCTGATGGAGGTCTGGATCTCCTTCAGATGTTATCTTCCGTAGATCTGCTGCGAGCGCTAATGGACGGCCGAGATTGAGTTGGAAGGTTTGAGCGTGTGGATCTCAATGGGCTTTGAGTGGGTGTGGCCGAGCTATCTACAAGGAAGTCCCGGGGTGGTTGTGCCACCGACGACTCTTTGACAATCAAGTCAGTGGTGTAAGTTGGACAGAGTAGCGGCCTGGTGGAAAGAATTGTGTACCTCGATCGTCTGAGAGAGGGGTTTATATAGCGGAAACAATGAGCAGGCAGGCGTGAGAATCATGCCGGCCGTTACGCCTCTGACGTCATGCCCGCGTGATAGACGGGATCCCGCATTAATGGCGAGACAGGCTCGTTAATGGGGGATCGTGATGGCGTGGAACATGGGATCATGGGCGGCGGATATCTCGCGCATGGAGAGATTCGTGGAGCCGTGGCTGATGCGCCTGCGGGTCGGTCAGGGTGAGACCGAGGAAGATCACCTCGACGGGTGGCTTGGGCACGAGCGGGAGGCCGAGACGTCTTGGTTCCGTGACAGCTCAGAAGCGAGCCGGGGGTAGCCTGGAAGGTCGCCAAAGGTCAGGAAACTCCTCAGCACCAAGGGCTCGAGATGCCATAACAACTGAAGTTCTTGATCCCTTCTTGTTGTTCTGGGACACGTCATCTGCCACGTGTTTGTATTTGGAGAGTCACGATATCGAGCCTCATCATTAGCCCCCCACTCTCGTCTCGACCCGCTCCTAGATCGGGTCGAGAGTGGTCTGACCGATCATCTGAGGTGAGTTCTCGTTCGAAGATATTGTCGGTCATGCATTCCCGGGCAGAGAGTGGTATTTTCTTGATGGCGTCAGCGGATTGGGGGAGAGATTTCGCATTAAATGGGAAGCGTCGGATCTTGTGTACGCCCGTCGAAGTGACGGCCCACGTGTCTGGCGTTGGTTGGCTGGCGAGACGCGTCGCAAGCGACCTTGCCCTTGAAGGGACGCGTCCAATATGGGTGCGATAGGTGGAATGCTGTCGGCCGTTGTTCGCAAACGTTGTTTTGGCGGGAGTCGATCGGAGCTGTAGGATGCGTACTCCGGCAGCTATAAATAGAGGTGGGATCCCCATCAAGGCCCATACATCTTCACAATTTCCTCGTCCTTAGTCGTGTCAGCTCGGCGCTCTTCTCCTCAGTTCAGACTCCGTGCCATCAATCTCCTGAGGATACCTTTCTTTGATCATGTTAGATGTCTTTTTCGGAGGAGTCTGTAGATGTAGTACGGGTAGAGTCTAGGGCGTCTTCTGAAGCTTACTCTTCTACTTCTTCCTCTTCCCCCTCTGAGCTGGAGTTCACCCGAGAAGATAGGGTGGTCCCTAGAGCTCAGGCCGCGGGTGTTCTTGGCGTGCGAACCTCGCTGAGGCGTGCGGAGGAGCTTGCTAACATCAAGACCTATTTCTTCATTCCTCCCGGTTATTCGCTTCGTCTGGCCGAGAAGGGGGCGAGGGCAACCAGGTACAGGGCAAGGAAATTGCCTTGTACCTGGAGGCCTTTTGGGCCGGGATGCATCTGCCCTTCTCCTCTGAGGTGAGTGAGACGTTGAGTTGCTTTGGGTTAGCTTCGGGCCAGCTAGTGCCGAACTCTTAGAGGATCCTCCTCGGGTTCCTGGTCCGATTGAAATTGTGTCAGATCCCTTTCAGCCTGAACCTTCTCCTCTCTTCTCTTTGCTACAAAAACCACCCTGGTGCTCGTAGGGGCTAGCCGAGCTGGGTGTACCTCTGTAACACTTTGAAATTCGTTTAGATTAATTTCGTGTTAATTAACGATAATGCGTGTTTTTCATAAAATCTCATAATTAATAAATTTCCACATAAACTGGAATAAATCAAATTTTTTAATAGTGAAAATATGTAAATATTTATATAATAGTGTTTTATTAATTATTAATTAGTTTAGTGTTCACTTAGTTAGCAAATTTTCTTCACTATATTTCCTAAGCAAAATTTAGTAGCATGCATGCACAATTTTCACCCTAGGTTAATTGGTGCTTAGCAACCATAACAATTTAACATATAATGTATCACATTCTTCATATTTCCTCTTATCCTTTTAAAACCATAACAAAAAAAATCAAGTTAAGAAAATAAGAAAAAGAAAAGAAAAGAAAAGAGAGGCATGGTGCATTTAATGAGCATGGAGGGCTTTGACTTGGGGGCTTTCTCTTTCTCTCTTTCACTCTCATTTCTTTGCACCTGCAGCAGCAGCAACAGCAGCTCCTGCAGCCTCCCCCTCATTCTCTTCTTCTTCTCATCATTTCTAATCTCAACTCTCCATTAAAATCCCTCATTTATCACACCAACCTCATATTTATTAATGTACTCCTTTGTTGGTTCTTGAGTCAAATCTGAGCTCTAAGAGGCAAGGCCAGCAAGTTGTGCCAATACTTGACCATTGTGAGGTATTAAGCCTGTCCTACTCACCTTTTTGCTAAACTTGTAGTTTAATTAGCTTAATTTAGTGTTAAGTAGTGTTTTAGTGCTAATGGTGTGGTTTAAGTGAAGATTAGGTTATGTTAAACTTGTTTTGGCTTGATTAACTTAATCAAGTGCTATTAGTGTCGTTTAACCCAAATCTTTGCTTCAGCTTACACTAAAATACCATATTGTTTTAATATAGTGTTAATTAACGTTTTAGTTAAGATTTTGGGTAGTTTTGTGATCTGCTTTTAATCCGAGTGCTTCAGGCAAAAGTTGCAAATACTGGGACTTAGTTACTGGGCTAGGATCACACACACAAAGCACGAGACCCCACTTCCCATCCCAGGCTGCAATTTTAAGTGTTCTGGCCGCAAATTGCAGCCAGATGGTGTGTGTGGGTGTCGGGGTTTGGGATATGGGAGTCTGCTACATATTTAAGACGTTTGGTATATGCAACTTTTCTTATTTCAACTTGTGTTAAAATCTGGAACCAAATATCTTGTTTTCAATACTTTTAGCCTTCCGCGACACGTACTTTCTGAGTTTGGGTCTGGTGTTTGCCGTGTATCGCAGCGTGTCAGCGTGGTTTCAGACGTATGCACACACGTTTGGGTGTCATGTTTGCACACGCGTTAGCTTGCGACACTAGTTTCTCGTATGGTCTTGATATCGCATTTTTGCAGGATTTTAACCTTACGTGTGTTGTTTTGTGTAAATTCTAGGATCGGTCGCGGAGACATCGGACGTGGCGCGGAAAGGAAAGGCGGTGATCGGATCAGACTAGCGGAGGCGTTCCGGTGAGTAGATGTACACATCTACGGGGGAAAATCGTTTGGATGGCGCTTGACGCCCGATAGTTAGAATGTAGTTTAATACTAGAATGAGCTCCTCGATGTAGTCTCGGAGCTGTTTGCAGTTCTCCGTGGAATGGCCCTGCGACCGGTGAAAGCCGCAGTAGGGGCCCCGGGTGCGCTTTGCCCCCATGCGCGAGACCGGGGGTAGCTTGAAGAACGTCTCGTCTTTGGCCTCTTCCAGCAGTACCGTTTGGGAGACGTTGAGCGGGATGTACTGCTAAAACTTTGGGGGGTAGGGCTTTGGCCGCTCAAGCCTCTTTTTCTCTTCTTAGGCCCTTTTCTTATGATCCTTCTGTTCTATCCGGGGCAAATTGGCGTTCACCTCGGATTCGAGCTGGATCTCACGTTCGGTCCAGGCCTTGACCTCGGCCATGGTCTTAGGTTGCGCTAATGCAAAGGAGCGTAACCACTCCTTGTGCCTAAGACCGGACCTAAGTGCCATGATGACCGTCTCGTCCCGGTGTTCCGGGACTTCGAGGAGGGCGTTGTAGAAGCAGGTAATGTACCCTTTGAAGGTTTCCTTGTCCCTGCTTTTATTGTGAAGAGGTGGTCCACGGTCCTCTTCTGCCGCCTGCTCCTGACAAAATGGCTGAGGAATTGGGTGGCCAGCTCTTCGAAGGTTGAGATCGAGCATAGCGCGAGACCTCGGAACCAGTCTCACCCGGAGCAGATGAAAGTGGCTGGGAAAGCGCGGCATTGGACGGCGTCAGAACAGTCTTGGAAATGCAGCCCGGCCGTGAACGTGTCCAAATGGTCCTTTGGATCGGAGTTACCGTCGAAGAGTGAGACCTTCGGGGGTTTGTTTCGGGAAAAGACGTGAATGGCGAGAAGCTCCTCGGTGAAGGGCTTCGTGAGTGAGTCGGCGGCGTATTTAGCCTCGTCGCTCGAATGGCGACCTTCCCGATGTATGCTCTCGATTTTCTTCTCGAGGGCATCGAGTCGGCCGTGGTATCTCGATGAGTCAGCATACTCAGATTTATGGCCTCGGCCGCCGGAAGTCTCTGCGTGGACACGGCCCCGGTTCCGTTCGATGACGTTCCTCAGGTCTCCTGGCGAGGTCATTTTCGAGCTGCCGTGGCGAGTCTCGTGTGCACGACCCCGTCGAGGGAGGTGGTTTCGGTCATGCCTGGGAGCAGGCGAGCTGACCGAAATCTCCTCGGGAGGGACAGGGGCACGACGGGACTCGGGATGAGGCGTTCTTGCGTAAGACCTTGGAGTTAAATTGTACGGTGCCCATCGGGTCATTGAATATGTCGGCCCGGGGGATCCGCGGCCGCCGGAGACAACGAGGCGGTGATCAGTCGTGCCAACGCGTGCAGAGTCTTCTCTCCCTCTGTAGGGGTCCCGGTCCCGCGGAAGGGAAGCGGCGACCTGGGGAGCTTTCCCAGCCGCTTGGACGCGGACGAGCGCATCCACGACGGACGTGAGTCGATCTATCCGGATGGATAGGACGTTATAGGCGCTCGGCGGAGGAGGGGATTCTCCCTCGTCTCCACCGTGGGGAGACCGACGGCTGGTGCTTGGATCGTCACGGTGACCACTTGCCATTTAGTCGAGATCGGAAGATGAACTTTCAGTTGAGTGGAACAAGATGTCGCCCACAGACGGCGCCAACTGATGGAGGTCTGGATCTCCTTCAGATGTTATCTTCCGTAGATCTGCTGCGAGCGCTGATGGACGGCCGAGATTGCGTTTGAAGGTTGGAGCGTGTGGATCTCAATAGGATTTGAGTGGGTGTGGCTGAGCTACCTGCAAGGAAGTCCCGGGGTGGTTGTGCCACCGAGGACCCTCCGACGATCAAGTTGGTGGTGTAAGTTGGGCAGAGTAGTGGCCTAGTGGAAAGAATTGCGTATCTCGATCGTCTGAGAGAGAGGTTTATATAGCGGCAGTAATGAGCGGGCAGAAGCAAGAATCAAGCCGGCTGTTACGCCCCTGACATCACACCCGCGTGATAGGTGAGATCCCGCATTAATGGCGAGACATGCTCGTTAACGTGGGATCGTGATGGCGTGGAACGTGGGATCATGGGTGGCGGATATGTCGCGCATGGCGAGATTCGCGGAGCCATGGCTGATGCGCCTGCGGGCCGGTCAGGGTGAGATCGAGGAAGATCACCTCGGCGGGTGGCTCGGGCACGAGCGGGAGGCCGAGGAGTCTTGGTTCCGTGACAGCTCGGAAGCGAGCCGGGGGTGGTCTGGAAGGTCGCCAAAGGTCGGGAAACTTCTCGGCACCAAGGGTCCGAGGTGTCATAACAACTGAAGTTTTTGATCCCTTTTTGTAGTTCTGGGACACGTCATCTGCTACGTGTATGTATTTGAAGAGTCACGATATCAAGCCTCACCAGATACCAAACAAGCCGGACTTGTTGAATTTTGAGCAACATTTCATAGAATCGTATAAACGGATCTGACGAATTCAGTAACAATTACAGAGCGATCTCTTCAGTCAACATCAGAGGACACACACGCATATCTCACGTTTATAATGCAAACTCCAATTAAACGTGTGAATAATCATGTCATCAAATCAAATCGATGGTTTCCCTTTTTAATAAAAAAAAATTTAAATATCAAGAAATGAGAAAAATCTTCTGAAATCATAACATATCCCATCCCTCCAAATTTTTAGAGTGATGCAGTTGTACAACTTCTTTCTAAAATCATATAATATTTAGTCTAACCATACGAAATCGGCTATTCATGCACGGGCATACAGAAAAACCAGTACTGCTGATATACAACAAGGTTATGAAATTAATCACACATGTATATAAATCCTAAAATCTAATCATACCATTTGTTACTAATCTTTGGTCAATGATTAGTTGTTGTCGGACACGACAATCTCCATATATAGTTGTTTTCTTGTTTGAATGTGTGGCCAAACCAAAGGATGCACATTTTCACGTGAAAAATTAATCTACATTTTCACGTGAAAAATGTGTGGCCAAACCAAATCAAAACACCTAACAAAATTAATCAACACCACTAATTGACTTTCTTTCTTTATAAAGCAAGCCAACATTCATGATCAATAATTATCATATATATGGTGAATACGAACATGCACGCGCTAAATCGACAGCCAAAGAAAAAGAATTCGAAAACGATTTGTTTGTGTTGCATAGAATTAACAATTAATTATAATGGTGAGATCTTGAAGGTTCTGTTCTTTCTTTTTTATTAAAAAAAAGTGTTGTGGTTGAAATTGAGAAGTATATATAGAATGAATGACTATGATCGGCAAAAAGACGGACGGATAAGAAACAACGTACCCGTAAAAATAAGAAGAACGTTGATATCTAGATGAAGATACCCAAAAAGATTGAGATTGTTTGGACACATGCATTCAAAGAAAACCATCTTTTGTTTAAAATAAAATAAAATAGAAAACTTCCAATCATTGACTACATGATAATTTTTGTTAATATTCCTAAAATTTTCCTTAACTATTGTTGTCTTTCTAACATTTTGTGCTAAGATA
The DNA here is from genome assembly GCA_030015575.1 of Agapanthus africanus. Taxonomy (NCBI): domain Eukaryota; kingdom Viridiplantae; phylum Streptophyta; class Magnoliopsida; order Asparagales; family Amaryllidaceae; genus Agapanthus; species Agapanthus africanus. The sequence goes on from CM057351.1 coordinate 378,301,845, forward strand.
TATTTTGGAAATAAAAGATTAATAGAAATGAAAAAAAGTTAATTTTCCGAAGGAGTTTCCTGCTAATCTAGCAGAAACGAGAATGGTTTTTTCTGCAATTTACCCTAAATATATTTAAATCCAATAACATTATTATAAATAGGGTAAATTGTCAAAAAGCCCCGGCACTCTACGGAGTTGTCTGAAAATCCTTGATATTTTCAAAATCGTTGGAAAGGGCCTATTGTTTACAATCTTTGTGAAAAAACCCTTAGGCCGCATTTCATTTATGCATTTATTCTCTCCAACTGCTTAGGTATTACAGTCGACTGCTTAGATATTACCTGTAACCTCGGTAACCAAGTTTTTAATTGGGACCAGGATTTTTTAACCAGAGCAAAAGGCCCAGGGGTTTTACATAAGTTTGAACCGGCCTGTTGGGCTTTTTGACAATTTGCCGTTTATAAAATAGAAAGCAGTGGGCTGTTATCTACTATTATATATATTTTTAAAGAAAAACATTGGGCTCATGCTTTTTTTTCGCAGATGTAAAATTCCAAGAAACCACAAGGCCCAGCTGCCTCTAGGCCCGTGCCAAAACTTCAAATCTATGGATTATTGTCTTTGGGCTCTGGCCGTCAAAAGAAGCAAACAAATGGCATGTAGCAGCCTCATGTTGTGTACGACTTCTCCTCATGTTGTTTATTAGCACGTAAAACCCTAATTAGCCTTGATGAAGATTCGAAATTTGGGATGGTATACGCTAATAAACCGGTTCCGAAGTAACAAATGACATTGATTTATATGTCTGAGCTAATTGTGCAGATATGTGTCAATAAGCCCACTCGAGAATGGCATACAAGTTGCAGACGAAGGGTGTAATATGCAGTAAGCCCTTAATTTGCTAAATCCCAAGGATTTAATAGCATATACGCTTTTGTTATTAGTCAACAGCCAAATCAAATTTTCTCTTCAGTCCATTTATCTCCTTCTCCACCCGTTTATTAATAAATATCACCTCTAATTCTATTGTCATCAAATCAAAATTTATATCGAGTCTTGTATGCAATTTACCTAAAGAAACCTTCATTTAGGTATGACCAATGACCAACGGCTCAGTACATATGACACTTCCTTTTTTGTGAAGAGTGCGGGGGTTCGATCACCAGTCGAGAAGTGGCCATAATTTAATGCTTTCGGGGCAAACTCGTGGGTCCATTTTGTGTGTGTGATGCATGTGCGAGAGTGTTGTGTGTGTTGTATGCATAGGTTACAGCTTACGGCGAATGCCGAAAATGAAATAAAAAATAAATAAATAAAGGGCATATTGCAATAAAATACCCTAAACTATTTTAGTGAAAAAATCCATTCAATTTCACTGCAATAGCAGAAATTATTTTTTAACGGAGTTTCTTGAGAAAACCGCAATCGTCAGGGTATTTTACCGTAACTTAAAACCCTCGGTTTTCTGCACTCCTTCGCCTCAAAGCCCCCGCGCTTCAAACGGAATGAAGAGGCGGAAATGAAGAAGCCATGGCTTTTCAAAACCCTAACCCTAGCTCGCCGCTACTCGACCGCTACCGCTACCGCCTCAGCCAACATAGCTGTGAAAAAAGTGACGAGATCCAACTTCGAATCCTCGCTCGCCGATCTCCGATTGCGGATCAAAGAATGCGATTTCGTGGCGGTGGATCTCGAGATGACGGGCGTCACGAGCACGCCATGGAGAGAGGCGTTCGAATTCGATCGATCCGATGTCAGGTACTTCAAAGTCAAAGATTCGGCCGAAAAGTTTGCCGTGGTTCAGGTCGGCGTTTGTCCGTTCCGGTGGGACTCCGCCAAGGGATCGTTCATTGCTCATCCGTGAGTTGCTCTCTTTGATTTTGCTGCATAGTATTTTTATTTTTATTAAAAAAAATCTTTTTTTTAGTTGTGTTCGCTAGGGTTTTAGGTAGGGTTCATAGAAAATTGCATTATGTAGAAGTAACGCTTTAGTGCAAATGAAATTTTCTTCAATCTTATATGAATCTGAGATAAATTGCTTGTTATTTTTATGTATTGTAGGCTCTGAGGAACTCAAATATATGAAATCTGTATTGCAAAAAGGTTTTCTTTATTAACTTGTAAAAGCTTACTGAGGCAGCTCTCCAAAATTGTCCTTTGCAATTAGATACACTATCGGTTTGGCGTAATGCGTTACATGTAAAGAAAGTCTCGACATTGTCATTTTCATGAACCGTGTATCTAATAATACCTAGTTTAGTTTATAACCGTAAAGCTAATAGATGATGGCCTGGGTTTGGCTTCTGCTATTAGAGATGGGATGAGGATCCTTTTAACAGGACAACCGACTTACTCAAATTTAAAATTTGAGAAGGATATGCTACCTATTAATTTAGTGGAGGACATGACCCTTTAAAAAAAATTTAAAAAAGATAATGGAGAAGTGGGATTCTGGAAGACAACTTAAGAACCTTCTACCATAATAAGTTTCTTTATTTTTCCATGATAAGTGTCTTATGATCATGTGTAGAGATGGTTCGCTATCTTTGTTTGTCGTCACTTATGATTCTACCTTGTCTCTTTTGGCAGGCATAACTTTTACATATTTCCTCGGAGAGAGCTTCCGGTAGATGATTCATCTTACGAATTTCTTTGTCAGACAGCTTCAATAAATTTTCTGGCTAGATACCAATTTGATTTCAATGCTTGGATACATGAAGGTGATCGTTTATGCTCAAGCTAATTATTTTTTGATCAGTTTTGTGAAGTTTAGTCCTTTCTCTCCCATTGGTGCATTGTTGATTTATTTTTCCTCCCAAGTTTCTGCACATTATGGAAATTAGGGATGCTTCATAAACATATCAAAATGGCTAGGCAGCTCAATGACTGTTTCAATGGGATCATAGTTGCTCGGTCAAATCCTAGCCTGGATTTTCTTCAGCAGTCTTCACCACCCAAGATATTGTCATATTGTTTATATATTCATATATTCACAGCATTTTGTTAATCTCAGGAATATCTTATTTGTCCAGAGCACATGAAGCAGAAGCTCTACATATGTTATCTTCAGCATATGAGGACCATTTATCTAATTCTAGTTTGGAAGAATGCATAGAGATACCAATAGTGAGCATGGCAGATCTTCTTTTCACCGAGCGAATGAAAATCAGATTACAGGAATGGCGTGATGGTCTATTAAGACGTAGCAGTGAAATTGGTCCTTTGGAGGGAAATCCTGAGGACACCAAAATGCAATTACAAACAGTTTTCTTTAAGATGCGTCCTGCTGTCATTTTGAATGGATTCAGCTCCCACCAATTCAAATTGATTAAACTGGTATTTGAGTTTGTTGTTCACTTACAATAAGTTTTACTGTGCCATATTGTTTGATTGTAACTTTCCCATTAATTCAATGATTTCTCCTCGATATTAATGTTACTTTAAAATGCTTCCGCATATTTGTTAAATTTTTTATATCACATAATATCTCCAGTTGCATGAATCTGGTTTAAATATATTTTCTTTTTAATGAAGCTTTAACATGTTTTTTGGTTAATGTTATGAAAAATGCTTAACCTACCGGGTTATAATATCTACCAAAGTCGACGCATGAGACAAACACCATGGACGCACATGCTTGGCACTAATATTTAGGTGTTGTAGGTCCCACCACTTTGTCTCTTGGTTGATTTGGGTAGGATTTTAAACCGGTAGGTAAAGTATTGCTCTAGTGTTATTACATGTCTTATCGTCATTCTTGCAATAAATTCGAAAGGACAATCTTCTTCAGATCATGCTTTAGGATGACCTATTAACCGAATTTCATGGTTCCAAGTCCACCATGTTGTACCTTTCGTTATCGTGTTACCTTTTGTTATCGTGTTCTTAATACACAGCTTGCTGACATTTTAATATGTTCACTAGGTGCTTGTTTCCACTTGTTTGATAGCAGACCAACCGTTAAAAATAAAACAAGCACATTAGGATTTAGCACTTCTTTTGCTTTGATAATTGCATGCTCATATGCTTATATGCATTACCTTGGGATATAGTCATATAGATGCTTTGTATCCCCCTTGTCTTTATATACTACTTAATATGAAGAATCCAATAATCCAGATTGAGATGCAAAAATTGTCCTGTAACGGTTGGAGATAAATTGACTGAATAAACAGTGATTGATAATGCTAGACATTTGCAGAAGAGTGTGAAAAAGGAACACTAGAATGGATACAACAACAGCAGCAACTGAACCTTTTATCCCAAGCATATGGGGTAGGCTACATGAACCAACATGAGAATTACGCCGGGTCCAGCACATGAATCCTCCACCTCCACTCACTCCTATCGAACAATATACTTTCATTGAGTCCTTTGGCAACCATATCGTTTCATATCACCTCCATCCTCGGTCTCCCTTTTGCCCTTTTGCCATTGCTCATATTGAGAGTATCTATTCGTCGAACCGGTGCTTCCATAGGTCTGCGTCGCACATAACCAAACCATCTTAGCCGGTTTTCCCGCATCTTCTCCTCCACAGGTGCTACACCAACTTTCGTACGAATATCCTCATTTCGCACCTTATCTTTTCTAGTGTTACCGCACATCCAACGAAGTATGCGCATCTCCGCTACGTGCATCTTCTGTGTATGATGCTTCTTAGGAGCCCAACATTCTGGACCATATAGTAAGACAGGCCGAATTGTGCTCCGATAAAACTTCCCTTTCAATTTTAACGGAAAGTTATGATCACACAAAATCCCTGTTGCACTCCTCCATTTCAACCAACCGGCTTGGATCCTTTGATTAACATCACTATCGATCTCTCCATTCTTTTGGATGATGGAACCTAGATATCTAAACTGGTCGCTCGGTGATATCTCTTGCCCTTCCAATGTTATACCAATATGGTTTTGACTTCTCTGGTTACTAAATTTGCAATGCATATATGCTGTCTTGGACCTGCTCAATCTGAATCCCCAATAATTCCAATTTGGCATTATCCCCTGCTTTTGTCTCATTTACTAGAACAATATCATCAGCGAATAGCATACACCAAGGTACCTCATCTTGGATAGTTCTAGTAAGCTCATCCATCACGATGGTAAACAGGAATGGACTTAATGGAAATCCTTGATATAAACCAATTGTAATCAGAAAATCACTCGTTAAGCCGCCGCAAGTTCTGACATTTGCCACTACTCTATCGTACATATCCTTGATTATGTTAATATACTTGACGGGGACCCCCTTCTTCATCATTGTCCCCTATAATATCTCTCTAGGTACCTTGTCGTACGCTTTTTCTAAATCAATAAATATCATATGCAAATCTCTTCTCCTCTCTCGAAAACGCTCGACAAGTTGACGAAACAAATGAATAGTCTCTGTTGTCGATCGTCCAGGCATGAATCCAAACTAGTTCTCTGTTATCTTAATATCCTTCCTTAGCCTGTGTTCAATCACTCTCTCCCAAAGTTTCATGGTGTGACATAACTTTTATTCCACGGTAGTTTGAGCAACTTTGAATGTCACCCTTGTTCTTGTAGATAGGTACAAGGATACTTTTCCTCCATCATTTGTCATCTTTTTTGTCTGCCAAATCTTATTAAATAGATCTGTCAGCTATTTAACGCCTATTTCTCCTAATCATCTCCGAATCTCGATAGGAATCCCGTCAGGACTAACCGCATTTCTTAAACTTATTCTGTTCAAAACTTCTTTAATCTCAGGTAGTCTTATTTTACACATGAAATCACGGTTTATATCCTGAGATTGAATGACAAGTCCATCCAAATTCTTAGTAAAGCTCTCATTGAACAATTTGTCAAAATAATCTCTCCATCTTTCCTTGATATCCTCATCTCGAACTAAAACCTTCTGATTTTCATTTTTGACACACTTCACCACACATAAGTCTCTGGTCTTTCTTTCCCGCATCCGAGCAATCCGGTATATATCATTTTCAGCCTCTTTAGTATCTAATTTCTCGTACACCTCCTTGTAGATCTTAGATTTAGCTTTCCGAACAGCTTTCTTAACTTCCTTTTTAGCCATTTTATACTTTTTAAATCTCTCTACATCTATACTTTTCTTCAAATCTTTATAAGAATCCCTTTTAATTTTAATAACAGTATTTACTTCTTCATTCCACCAAGATGTGTCCTTAGATGGTGGAGCACCACCTCTCGACTCTCCAAGTAGATTTCTAGCTACCTTCTTGATACAACTAGTCATTTTGTTCCATATTCTGTCTGACTCATCTTCCGGCTGCCAATCCGCTTCTTGGACTACACGATCTATAAAAACCTTTTGGTTACCTTCTTTCAATCATCACCATTTAATTCTATGCTCTACCTTATGTCTAATCTTCCTAGGTCCTCTTCTAAATCGAAAATCTAGAACTAATATTCTATGTTGAGTGGGTACACTCTCACCTGGCACTACCTTACAGTCGATACAATAACATCTATCTATTCTTCTTGTCAGAAAAAAGTCTATTTGACTAGCACTTGATCTGCTCCTAAAAGTGATAAGGTAGGACTCTCTTTTCCTAAACCAGGTGTTTGCTAAGATCAACTCATAAGATAAGGCAAAATTTAGAATCGAGTCACCCACTTCATTTCTTTGTCCAAAACCAAAACCTCCATGGATAGTATCAAACCCACTACGATTAGTACCTGCATATCCATTAAGATCACCACCAATAAATAACTTCTCTCCTCTAGGTATACTTTGCACCATCTCGTCTAAATCCTCTCAGAATAGACGCTTACTAGCGTCATCAAGACCTATTTGTGGTGCATAAGCACTAATAATATTAAGGATCTCTCCACCTAGAATAAGCTTAACCAGTAAAATTCTATCACCTTTTCTCCTAATCTCAACTACATTCTCAAGCAACCGTCTATCTATGATTACGTCTATCCTATTACGATTTTTATCTCTACCCGTATACCAAAACTTATAATCCCAAGGCTCTATGACTTTACTCTTTTCACCTATCCACTTAGTTTCTTGCAAATACATAATACTAACTCTCCTCCTAATCATCACATCCACTAATTCTATTAGTCTATCCGTAAGGGAACTTATATTTTAGGAAGCTAGACAGATCCTATGAAACCCTTGCTTATTTGTCACTACACCCGGGGTCTGATATAGCGGGCCGTTTCTGGACAACGACTCTTGCTTATTTGTCACTACACCCGGGGTTCGATGTAGCGCGCCGTTTCTGAACGACGACCCTTGCTTATTTGTCACTACACCCGGGGTCCGATGTAGCGCGCCGTTTCTGGACGACAACCGAGAAACCCTTGCATACTTAATACTACATCCGGGATCCGATGTAGCGCGTCGCTGAGTAGGGGACGTCCCAACAATATTCTTATTATAGTTCATGTCATTGAATGTGACAAAGTTTTACGTTGGCTGTCACAAGCCTACCACAACCCCCACCCTTTCTCATCCGGACTTGGGACCGGCAACGGTGGGTTTGAACACTAGAATGGATACAAGAGGATATATCCAAAGTTGTAGAAACTAACACGGACTTAAGTTCATGAATGAAACTTTGAAAAACCAAGAAATGATTGTACATTAAAACTAATTATGCTAGGTTAGCAATGGAAGCTATGTAATTTCTAAGAATATATATGAGGAAACGGGTTATCAGCTAGCTAGCTGATATTAAACCGTCAGCTAGCATATTATATAGTCCAATCCGACTGTCAAATCGACGATCCGTTTCAGCCATCTTGTTCCATACATGGAGTGATCTATGTGCGTGAAATTTTGATCGATATGATGCATTACAAGTGTAGATCAAGCATTTAAAAAATGGATGGCTTTTAAACACAATAAAAATGTCATATATTGGCGACACTTGATCAAAGAAATAGATAGTGTCAAAGTGATTAAAATTTTATACACATAAGATCATTTTATGTGTAGAACAGGGTGGTCGGAGCAGATCGTCGATTTGACGGTCGGATTGTGCTATATAATAGACTGGATGATGGTTTAATATTAGCTAGCTAGCTGATAACCCATTCTCTCTCTCTCTCTCTCTCTCTCTATATATATATATATATATATATATATATATATATATATATATATATATATATTGTTTTTCTTTGCGGGGGGGGGGGGGGGCTTAACATCCCTGGGGAAATAATGTAGAAAGAAGTTTTTCATAGTAATATCGATGTGATTGTAGAGATGCACGACGAAGCTGGTAGTAGGATGTGAACGTTTGCAGGGAGGACAAAGCCATCCTTCTCACCATTGATTTGGCTTACCTTAGGCCCGAAATACGTTCTTATCCCTTTACCTTGGTTGTTGATGAGCTTATTAAACATATTTGGAATGATGTCCCATGATGCATATTGTTTGGCTTATTTGCCATTGATATTATTTTAATTGATGCTTAAAGAAGGGATTATTTCAAAGTAGAAAGAATGAAAAAAGATCTAGAATGTAAAAGTGTTGAAATACCAAAAGAAAAATGAAATACATGTGACGTAAATCTAGCAAAAAAGTGAGAAGAAACAAGCGTAGAATGGAATTGATGGGCAAACAAATATTATAAGCGGCCATATCATTACTTTGGATCAATGATTCATCATGATGGTGAAATTGAGGAGAACGCGGTTCTTAAAATTGTAAAATTAGAGGGATTGGGAAGTAATGCTTCTAGCCAAGTATGTGATCATAGAATACCCAAAAAGTTGAAGGAAACCTTTTTAAGAATTTCATTCCTAAATAAAGGACAAATTTTTGTTTATAACTTTTTTCCGTAAGGGAAAAGACAAATCTTTGATTTTTATGGACTCTTGGAAATTGTGACGTTAGATATTATTTGCTCGTATATTAAGAGGGTACTTGAATTGCAGGTACTGAGAAAGCACTTCAGGGACCTTGTATACGTTCAAGGAAACGATGAAACTACCTCATTGCAAAAGTTTGTAGTCTACACAGACTCCAAGCGAGATAAATTATCTCTTATGGTATGAAAGCGAGACATTTTCTCATAACTTTATCAGTATGGTTCTTACAATGATCAAACTGTTGCAAAACGAACAATTTTTTTTATGCTGTGTGTTTCTCTTATAGAGAGAATGTGCGCGCGCATGCGTGCGTGTGTTTCCCGTAAACAGATATTGATGCAGACTCTGTCAAATGCATGATTTTCAGAAGGATATTGGAACACATCGATAATTTGAAAGCAGAAGATTTACCTTCTGGAATTAACTGAAGCAGACTATACTTATTTCAGCTTTTTATCTTCAATAACTTTAGGGATAAAGTCCTGCTTAACTCTTTTATGGCGCCTTCTTTTAATAGAAGTATGTTGTTATTATCTGTAGTGAGGATGTCAAATGTCCTCTTAACTTTTATGCCTATGCGAAATATGAGCTGAAAGTTCTTTTATTGTGATAGGCACAACTATCTTCATTTTTTCCCCCAAGGATTGCTGATTAATACCTAACATTTGCATAAAAACAATTTTCTGCACATAATATTTCCGTGGTTTAAGCAATTTCTTGAGAATATAATCATCTCTAAAGTATAATCACACAAAAACAGAGTTTGGAACAACTTGATCTTGAATACCTATGCTCAAGCGAAGGAACCTATGAGTTGTGTACTAAGAGCTGACGGTCTTCTACCACAGGAAGAGGTCAAGGGTGATCTACAGAGAATCTCAGAAGCAAAAATTCAGTCTGCAGTCGGGTTCCGCCATGTGATTGATATTCTTTCATCTGAAAAAAAATTGATTGTTGGTTATAATTGTTTGCTAGGTATGTTCCTTCTGTGACATGCTTTTGATATGTGATTTTTTTTATTTTTTATTTTTCTTTATATTATTCTTTAAAAAATGCATGATTTTTTTATTGCCCAGTCATCTTTTGTCTGAATCAGATATTGCACATATATATTCCAAATTTGTGGGCCCTCTTCCTTCGTCCTTGGTGGATTTTGCATCATCTGTACACAAAAGTTTTCCGTACATTATCGACACCAAACACCTTGTAAACGTTAATAGTGCAATTCAACATCTGATGAAGAAAAACAGAAAATCTTTGTCTTCAGCTTTCTCTCTGTTGTGCCCAAAAATCTCTTCAGCGACTCAAAATTCTGCTTTCGGTTCATACGTGGAAGTTGAAATTGAAACAGATGAAACAGGTGGAACGGGGTATGTTTTGATGCAATCCTTATCTTTGTATTGATGTTTCCATATACACCCTCTTCTTCACCTTTTTGTTTGAATGCAGCTTTTTTGCAAAGCTATACATTGTGTAGGATATTAAAGTATTTGTATACTGTGAAGATCTTAGTTGCATCAACACCTGATCTATACAGGAAAAGGCATATAAGGTGTGGGAAAGAATGAAGGAACAAACATTAAATGAAATGTTTTCAGTGCAAGGACCCATGTGATTGCTAAGGGAGTTGCACCGAAAATAAATATACGCCGCTTTTGATAAATAGATTTTCTTTTTCTATTTTCTAAATCGTGAAACCTATAGCCGCTAACGAGTAATATATCCACATATGGGATACAGTGATTCATATTATGTCTGATGTTGCACGCTATGATTTAGATAGACAAGACCGTAACATTTTTTTTATGTATATAGATACTTCTCTTCACAAGGAATAGTAACTTCGTTTTATTACCTATGGTTTACATGTAGGCCGTCTTCCTGGAACTCAGGCGCAAAGCATGAAGCCGGCTACGATGCATTTATGACCGGCTGTGTCTTTGCTCAGGCATGCAGTCATTTAGGCGTCAAATTTGAAATCAACTCTCCCACAATCGATTTCACTACAGACCTTACCTTCCAAAGCTACATCAATATTTTATACCCTAGCTGGAACAGTGGAACAGTAATCAACTTAAGTACCGGTTTTGAGAGTCCAGAGTTGGGTTATAAGCGTAAATATCCTACAATAGTGTTTCCCAACATTGTTTTAATCTGGGGATTCTTATCCAAGCTCACACCGTGGGATCTAAAGAATTGTATCGCTGAAGTGTTTGGTACCGAGTCACTAACGTCCGTCTTTTTCCTGGATTCAACGGCAGCACTCGTTCAGTTTAGCAAGGAGGAGTATGTAAATGATTTCTTGGTTTTGAAAGATACTTTGGAAAGAGATGATGATGCTACAGCGGTGTTGCACCCTCTTGCAAAGATATTAGAAGGTGGAAACACTCGAGCTTCCAGCTATGCAACTTATAAGGAGATTTGTGGCTCTTCATTATCGAAGGTTCTTTTTGCTGATCAGGCTGAAGCATTAGGAATCAAATGGAAGACCAAATTTGACGCTTCCATTGGAGAGACAAAAGATACATCGAGCTCTGGAGAAAACTCGCAGAGAAATGAAACGGAAATTGATCGAGAAAGAAGTCATTGCGAAGTTTCCAGTAAAGATATCTTGGATACTTTGAGGGCCTCGAAACATTTTAATGCGAAGCGCATGAGAAGTTCCTGATTTTTTTTTGAATAGGCTCTAGTTCTGGATCGATGATTTTATACCCTTTATTTTTGGGTCTTGATCCTTTTATCATTTATGTTGTATTATCATAATCAGAGAATTTCCTTTGTTTTTTCATGCTGTCGCCTCATTGTATTTGTTGATGATGAAACTTTTCAGTTCCGATGACTTTGAAGTCTGAACCGGATGCTCAAGAGATGGTTTTGTACCGTCTCTCTTCTGCCCAGTTTTTATTGGAGTGGAACCAAATTTCTGAAATTTCATACGGTACAATGTGTATTGTTTATGGCAAGAGTTGTTTCGTGTAAAGGGGAAACCTTATTGTAATTCAGCAGAACAGCAAGCAGTCATTTGTTAATGTTGTTCGCGGCCTATCTTTTCTTTATGGGATCCGGGATCGAACCGGGAGGATGATATGAACCGTTCATTAGACACCCAAACAACATATGCATTGCCTCCCTTCCAGAATCGAACCAGGAGGATAATCTGAACCATTTATTAGACACCCAAGCAACATGTGCACAATGCACACGTTCGAAGACTAACCATGTATCCCTCCTTTTTAGGTTTATTTGCATATTTGGTCGCCGTGAGCTCCACTGTTTCGTTAGTATCGTTTGGTGCGGTTCAGTCAACCCACTAAAAATATCCCAAAGACTCAAAACAACCTTAGAATTTGACCAATTCAACAGTTAGCCACCCATTTGAGCTCTACAACTAAGCCACGTGGCATTCCTAACTGCCCACTCTCTCACGTGCCCACCTCCGGCCCCCACGACCCTACCGCATGCAGCAACCAACCCATTATTTCCCTCCACTCTCTCCCTTTAAAAACAACAACACTCTCTCCTCCACCCTAAGCTCTCATTTTCATTCCACAGCTCAAGACTTCTCATCGAAAGAGAGCGCGAGCTTTTTCTATGTTCTCTTTCTCTTTTCTTTCTAGAGCAATTGCTTTAACAATATGGCTAAAGCAGTAGTGTTCTTAGTTGGCTTGGTGTCTATCGGGATGATCTGCGCCGCATCGGGATTTGAGTTTCGCGTAGGAGGAGTGAGGGGTTGGATGAAGCCGACAGGCGAAGAGTCCGAGACCTATAACCACTGGGCTGGGAGAAACCGCTTCCACATTGGAGATGCCTTGCGTGAGTTTTTCCATCTTTTTACGTGCCGATATAACTTTAAATATGTAGAATACCTACGAATTGAAGCGGATTAAGTGATTTTCTTTTCTATATATTGTTTTTAGAATGTCTATTTACTATATTCTCCTGCAACTAAACTAGAGGTTATATTAATCTAGCTAGCTAAAATGAAAACACTTGCATTAGTTTCTCTTATGATCTGTACCTATAGATTTCAACTACACCAACGATTCGGTGCTGGTTGTGGACCGAGAAGCGTACGTAAAATGCAACACAAGTAACCCGATCCTCAAATTCACTGACGGCAACACCACGTTTTATTTCGACCGCCACGGCTACTTCTACTTCATCAGCGGAGAGCCTGACCACTGCAAATCTGGCGAAAAGCTTATTATTCGTGTCATGGTGCACCCGCTCGTGAACCCTGGACCTGGGGCTGCCCCATATCCAATGCCCAGTGGTGGATCGGGCTCGCGTTCAGTTTCTGGTTCAGGCCCTTCTGGTTCACCTTGGCCTAGTTCTGACTCTGCATTGAAGGTTGCTGGTTGGTTTTATGGTGTTTTGATCAGCCTTGGCTGTAGCTTGGCTGTTTTGATGTTTGTTTGAAATTATATAATGTAGTTAGCAGCTATTAATTAGGGTTCTTGTTTTGCTGTTTTAGGAGGTCTGTTTATGATCTGAACAAGTATTTTCATATGTTCAGCTATTTAGTTCTTTATTGTTTCATCATGATTTTTGTTATTTGTTATGAGACTCTTGGTTTGAATATTATTTTGTCCATTTGTAGGTGCGCTTAGAGAGTTGGAATTCTCTGCTATTTTTTACCCATGCTATCGTTATCCCAACCCTTTTATCAGAAATTCGAAACAACCTATTTCCACGGCCCCTCCTTGTTCTCAACAAGAAATAATTATGTGCCTCCTTAAAAAAAGGAGTTCCGACATTTGGTCAGCTTCTTTCTCGGACATATGGCTGGCATACTTTAAAAAATTTCGTTCTCAACAATTAGAGCTATCAAAATTAAATTCCTGGTTTCAAAGCTGGAACCTAATATCAAAATGAAGTAATGGATTAAAATGATGAATTAGAGTAACCAAAAATCATTGATGCTCTTGATCACATGGCTTAAAGTTTATAGGAGTCAGGACGAAATATTTTAAAATGCATTTGAAAACCGTCACAATTAAAGCAACTCTCAAGAACATCCTTCACCCTTCTTTTGAAAGGTAAATTTTTTCCATAACTGACCTCAATAGCATACGTGAAGACGCTACCTTTCTTAGTTTCAATAATCTTATTGTTACTTAAATAAGAAAATTTAAAAATACATCATTAATTGATTCTAATACTTAACCCAAACGCAAGGAAATTTCAGTAGAAAGCCAGTGAACCCACTTAAGACATCACCAACCATGCTGCTAAATCGTTCCATTAACTGTGACCGATCATCTGATTTTACAACGCAATCAAAACAACTTGTACCGCAGTTACAGTAACCCATCATCTTTACCACAATCAATTCTATCTCAATGATTAATATGCATATTATGGCCTTCTCCTGAGTGAAAGGCAAACAATACCCAAATGTCACTATCCTCGAGATCTACAAACTAGCAGACAGTAGATCAATAAGGACAACTTACAGTTCAAACATGAGTATTCTTTTACAAAATCAATACATGCTATCTTCAAGAGAACAGTGGGAAACAAAAATCTCTATCATCATGAACATCTACTTCTACAAACCCTATGCATTTAGCACAGAAGCTACAAAAGTTATTTGCCATACACATGAAACACGACCATGCATCACAAAACAGTTGACTGCTGTCCCTCCATCTCATTAGAACCACATTCAAACTTCTATGAAATCAAGCTGGCGAGTAAACATTGGAGCTCTACTCGCCTTTCGCAGCACGCATCTTCCATGTACTCTGCAAATGGAGTAAACACACTCATCAAATAACAACCTATGCCGTCAGATTTGGGAGAAAATTGGGGGGCAAAAACGAATATTACCAGAGGTTCATCATCAGATTTCTCGTTGTCATGTGAGCTCGCAGGATCTGGTTTTTCTTCTTGCAATGATTCATCTGGCATTGCTACTGATTTTTCTTCTGCCTTTTCTTCAGCTTCCACAAGAGGTGGTTCTTCATTCTTTTCTATGTGCCCTTCATCTGAAGAGAATAACAAGATTGAATAATCAGCCACAGCAATTATATTTCTCAAATCCTAGAGTTTAATACACGAATCCTGCAACTTTCAACTTGTAAGCAGGAAAAGGCTTTATCATTGGTGTGCAGTGGTCATACGCTACATAATATATTAGTAAAAAAAACACAACATCAATAATCATTAATTCCATAATGAGTAATCTATGCAGACAAAAGTAGATAGAAACCAGATCAAATGCAGATTAGAGTCGTGCAAAGCTTTAATCTCTTTGAAAATAAATCGTTTTGTCATTACAACGTGTACCTGAACAAACATCATCAACATCAGAGCCAGAATGAGAATGGGCATCTAATAAATCAGAACCGCCCTTGCCTTCGGCATCACTTTCTGATGCCTGTCTACTATTAACCTCCGTACTCTTCTTTGGAGCAGGTTTTCTTCGGATCCTAGAAGGAACGTATCACCCATTTGCATGATTCAACAATCAAAACAAAAAGGTGTAAAGAAAAGAGGCCATAAGAAACTCCCTCCTTACATTGAAGACTTTGTTTTCTGTCTGGAATTCGATGAGCTCCTTTTCTTGTTTATCTTCTCATGTGGCCTGCAACATCAACAAACACCACTTAGATGTTATTCAATATCTATCTATATCTATATCTATACTACCGTACTAAGTAAAAATGACCAAGTTATTGGTAGTCCCTTTTATATTTTCACACCCAATTGTTACAATACACTCTTTGTTCTATTAACTATATTATGTATGTGTGTTGTTTGCTTGTATGTGATGTGTGTGCGGGTTTTGTATGCATAGGTTCGGGCTTCCAGGCCAGTGCGCAAAAAAAAACTATATTATGTATGGCTATGATATTGGATCTGTAAAACTAAAGTGGTATTAGTGAAAAGAATAATGAGGCGTGGTTAGAAAATAATGAATAGAATATGAAAAGATAAAATTTTCAATTATTTGTGCTGAATTCATTATTTATAGTCAATTGTCTCGTGTCATTTATAGTTATGGTTATAAAAAAAATTGAATATGAAAGGATAATATATTTTAAGAGAATTTATGCTTAATTAAATTATTTATAATTCATTGTCTTGTATTATTTATAGCATTTTAGTTGTATATTGAATTTAATAAATATTAAAAATTTATACTACGTGAAAATCATACATTCTTTATTTTTATATGGACACACATTCTTTTTTCACAATCGTTTGAGAAATAGCAAATAAAGGTGTTACAATAACCTTGATCCAATACTAGTTATAGATTATTGATTATTTTGGAAGTTACACGATAGAGAGTTTTGAATGAGTAATGTACACTAATAAAAGGTAAAGTATTATTTTTATTCAACTAATACCTTTTTCCTCTCTTCACGAAAAATAAAGAATCGTATTCATAAAAAGAAAGGGTGTGTGGGGGGGGGGGGGGGGGATAACCTTTTGCTTACAATGCTCTAATTTATTATGGTCTTGCATATTTCCGAAAGAAGTGTCTATTCCAAAATTTAAAATTTCCTAAAGAAGCGTCTATTCCAAAATTTAACAATTTTAAATAATGGAATGCCAAAAATTAGCCACTTTCTTATATACTAGCAAGGGCCTTCACACAATGTGTGGGCACGTAGTCCAAGTCAACAAAAATCCTATTAATTTATAAATATATTGCTATATGATTTATAAGTTGTAATATCTCATATTTATGAACTTCATATGTAAACTATATAAATGATTAATTGCAAATATTTCAGTATTTTTCTCAGCTTTCCAATATCTTCATTGCTCATACGAAAATCACGAATTTTTTAAAAATCTCTATAAAAAAAATTCAGTTCTTCAATATTTTGCTTGCTATAAGACATTAGAATCATGAACTGTACAAGTCCAAAAATTTCAACATTTTGCACGCTATAACAAATGAATATGGGAAAATTAAAAATCTCAAAATTTATGTTCTCTTCGATTTCCCAATATTGTGCTTGCTATACACATAAAAATCGGGAAATTTTAAAACTTCTAAACTTTTACAGTTTTTTTCGATATTTCAATATTTTGTATTAGCACATGAAAATCATAAATTTTTTAGAAATCTCCAACTTAGCTATGCTCTTCGGTTTTTTAATATTTTGCTTCGTGTAGCACATTAAAATCGCGATATATTCAAAATCCCAAAATTTACCGTTTCCTTCAAATTTTCAATATTTTGCACACAAAAATCGCGATTTTTTTTTAAATTCAAGAAAATTATGCTTGCTTCAACTTTTCAATATTTTCCTTGTTATATATATAGCATACGAAATAGCTAATTTTAAAAAAATCTCTAAATTTTCTTTTTCCGGTTTTTTAATATTTGCTTATAAGAGAATCACAAATTGCACAAATCCAAAAAACTTAGTTTTCTTCAAATTTCAACATTTTGCACTTGCACGCTATATATGAACACATGAATATAGACAAATTTTAAAAATCTCAATTTATATTATCTTTGGTGTTCCAATAGTATGTTTTCTTCGGTTTTCCAATATAGCACATGAATACCGTCAAATTTTTAAAAATCTAATTTCTTCGGTTTTCTTGGATATCTCAATATTTTACATGCTATAGCACATAAAAAGCATGAAATTTTCAAAAATCTCAAAATTTTCTATGCTCTACGTTTCTTTTAATATTTTTACTTGCTATATAGCACATTAAAATCGCGATATTCAAAATTACTGTTTACTTCAAATTTTCAATATTTTGCATGCTAAAATCGCGATTTTTTAAAAAAATTAAAAATTTCTGCTTCCTTTAGCTTTTCAATATTCTCCTTTTTATTTTTTATTTTGAAATCACCCCCAACGGGGATTGAACTTGCGACCACATATTGGAGAGAAAATTGGTACATAATGAACTTAAGCCCTAAACTTTCAACATTCTCCTTTCTATAGCATAAGAAAAAAGTGATATTTAAAAAAAATCTCAACCTTTTTCCGTTTTCAATATTTTGATTGTCGTAAGACATGAGAATAACGAAATGTATAAATCCAAATTTTTTTTGTTTTCTTCAAAATAACATAAATATGGCAAAATTTTAACATCTCAAAATGTATGTTCGGTCTTCCAATATTTTTGCTTGTTACAGTACATAAAAATCTTTAAAAATCCAGTTTTTTTCGATATTTCAATATTTTGCATGACAGATGAAAAGCACGAAATTTACAAAAATCTCAAAATTTTGCTTACTATATAGCATATTAAAATCACGATATATTTAAAATCCCAAAATTTACTCTTTCCTTCAAATTTTCAATATTTTGCATGCAGCACACGAAAATTGAGATTTTTTTTTAAAAATAAAAATAATCCACTTCCTTCAAATTTTCAAAATCAAGAAATTTTCTCAAACTTCAATATTTTTTGTTATATTCGGTTTTTCAATATTTTGCTTACTATATAGCACATAAAGATCGTGAATTTTTCAAAAATATTAATTTTTTTGTCTTATTCTACTTTTCAATATTTGCTTCTTATAACACATGAAAATCATTAAATTTTACAAATCCATGAAAATTGTTTTTCGCAGTTTATTGTACAAGTACACGAAAATCATGAAATTTTCAAAAATCTCAAAATTTTCTTTTTCCTTGGTTATTTATTATTTTGTTTGATATATAATCCATGAAAATTGCAATATTTTCAAAAATCCCAAAATTTACTGTTTTCAACATTTTACATGTTATAACAAAGTAAAACGTTCTATAATCTAATTTTTTTTAAATTTTTCTTCCCTTTTTCAATATTCTGCATTATGTAGCACATTAAGATCATAAAATTTTCAGAAATCTCAAAAGACCCGTTTTCTTCCCTTTTTTATTATTTTGCATTCTAAGCACAAGAAAATCATGAAATTTCAAAAAAATCAAAATTTTCTGTGATCTTCCTATTTCCAATATTTTGCATGCTCATACTTTTGAAGAACTTCTGGTTATTAAAGAAACATGAAGCTATGTGAAATAAAACAAGAAAATGGCGTCGATTACTATTAAGTAGAGGTGCCAATATTTTGATACTCGTCAAAATATTACTCATATTCGGCTTGCCCAATTATAAGCATCACTATGTCGATCCGACCTACGGATTCATGGGTTCTACCCGGCCAGCGTATTGAACAAAATCAAGAGTTTTCATTAATTTCGCTAGACATGAGAATAAATATTTTATACTTATTATGAATACTACAACAAAAAAATTAAAGCATATATTATATTTATTTAAGATTGTTGATGTACCAGATTCTGAAAACCCATACATGCAATTCTTATACCTTTAAATTGCAAAAAATATTTCATAATACTAAGTTATCCGTTAATTCGTGCATGGATTACCCATTTATTTATTCAAGGCTTACCCGCACACCCGCCTGCCCATAGTGGATCGGGTGATGGGTATGAAATTTAACACTCGTATAAATCCAAAATTTTTTACCCGTGCCCATTTTTTCCGCTTCCCACAATGACCCGTCCCGCCCATTTGATATCATTATTAAGAACCTAACAGATTAAGGATATCCGGTCCGAGAAATTAAGACTTTGGGTGACAGGAACTCCTCGCAACACACAAAATCATGAAATTTAAAAAATTCCAAAACCATGTGTTTTCTACAAATTTTCAATATTTTGTATGCTATTGTAGCACACGAAAATCACGAAAGTTCCAAAGATCTTAAAATTTTCTGCTTTCTTTGTTTTTTCAATATTGTTACATGAAAATCGCATAATCTTAAAAAAATCTCAAGAATTTTCTGTTTTCCATGGTTTTTCAAATTTTTTGTTTTCTATATATAGCACTGAAAATCGCTAAAATTGTCAAAAGTCCCAATATTTTATATATTTTACATGAAAATGAAAAATTACGAAATTTTCAAAAATCTCAAATTTTCATTTTCTTTCAAAATTTCAAAATTTTACATGAAAATAACGAATTTCCAAAAGTGTCAAAAATTTCTGTATTTTTGTTTTTCTATATTGTTTTTGCAATACCAGACGAAAATCACAATGCCATAATCTGTCTATTGCCTATTTCAGTAATAAAAGCATGGAATTATGAATGGAATCTCGAATCTCATTTATCTCATAGCATACAAAAATTTACTCTTTAAAATTTTATAAAATTAAAAATCGCAGTACTAGAAGAGAGAGATAAAGTTAGTAACAGGGTCTTTTTAAATGCTACTCATGTATGAGAAATTTTTTCGTATGATCTAACTAATTAGGTGAATCGTTTAATGATAAAATTGTTCTGATTTTTTTTACTCTTTTGTTGGTTATTTGTAAGGATACATATTATAATTTTCTTTTTAATATATTTCGAAAAATATAATAACTTTGTTTTCAGATCTAACCATAACTGTCTTAAAATGTTGCTGAAGATTTTAATTGTATTAGTTTAGGCTTTCATATTACCTTGATTTTGCCTTTTCAAATCTTTGAAATATTATAATTAATCTAATCTAATCTAATCATTAATATTATCTACGTGTGTAGCATGTGCTTAAAACTAGCACGCACACATACTATCTCAAAGTCCTCATCGGTTGCTTTCCAGAAAATTTTAATTTGTTTGTTAATTTAAAATTCTCGTCTTCTTATATTTAAAACACCTGTTATTACACGACAAAAAGACATGATAATAAAAGGTGGCACATTTTGAGTATTGCTAAAGCAGCTCAGGCTTCCATCATCTACTTTTATCAACTAACAAAAAGCAAAATAAAGCGAATTGGAGGACAATACTCACATATCTTCATAGGACGATGGATGTTGGACTTTGGATTTCTGTATGAAGAATGATTAAATGTGTGAGAAAGTACAGCGAAAATGGATCTCTAGCAAAACCCCAAAAAAAGAAAGAAAAAAGAAGAGCCGAAGGATGAAGCAAATAACATACCTTTTTAGGCGTGTCAGTGCTGTTTATAGGTTCCCACTTTTGCTTGTTTAAATTGAGGACCTCCACATCTCCATCATCATATAATATCTGCAGCGATTTTCATACTCATTACAAGAAGGGTATTTTATTTTGACTATAGGTTCTAGCAAACATTAGACAGAAAAAAGAAGAATTCTATCATGAACAAATCTATAGAAGAAAATAATTGCAACTTTGGAATAAACTTCATTCCTTGTGCACTCTGTCAACCATTCCAGTTTCATTAAAATTTGATATGGAATATAATATCAATTCAATGACAAGAAATCATTTATAATTTACAGTCCATATCAGGCTCAAATTATAAGATCGAGGCCTACACTAAACTTTGAAGAGCATATAACAAGATAAAAAAACACTCAAATGCATATTGTTCTGACCACCTCACAAAAATAGCTTCAAGCGATCAGTTCAATCAAAATTGAAGGATGAGAAAAGTCCACTTTCATACAAATCAAATAAAGTGGAAGTCCTTGGAAATAAAAGGCATGTATTATCATGTGCTCATTAATTTTCCTGAAACTTATCTCGAGCCACACTATTTACTGGTTGAGGATGAACCACTGTCAATACAATTGTAAGTTCAGGCCCTTCTTTTAAATTAAAAAAATGCCCACAGCATAGGCATGAGTACCAGATACAGGGCTAGAATGACAACTCACCTCATGCTTCTTCTTACCTGGAACATAAGATTGCACAACACCCTCATAAAACCTGTTGATAGAATCAATGAAGTTTATGAATCTGATAGTAGCTTCCGAATAGTTATGGGACATAAATAAAGAAAAGAATTCTGATCCAGGCTACAAATTTTTTGGTTCTATCCTCTTTCTTCTGAAAGCTAGAGAGGTATTTAATCATTTCTTATCAAGGTATAGATGCTACAAGGAGATAATGAGAGCTTAGTAATCAAGAAATCATAAAAAAGGAAAATATAACCATACGCTTTATCCAGTGGCCACCAAACTTTTATTCTGGATCCAACCAATTCTTCGTTGTTCAATTGGGTACTATGTGAGGAACACTGCAATAGTACGCAAAAGTCAGTAAAAGCAGGAACAATGTCCTTTGCACATAAAAGCTAAGATGATATTTTACAACTTTGAGGAGAAAATTTCCATAAATAACTGTCATTTATGTCCATATACATGATATTTAGTAACCAAAATGAGAAAAGCTTCAGCCCCTGAAACAGGCCAGTACTGGTCCAAATCCTGTGGGCATCGAGAAAGAGATTCATATATATACAAATACCTGCATGTTGTATAGGTTCAAAGTGCATGTAGGGCTAACTGCCTCAACATCGGGGGGGGGGGGGGGGGGGGGAGTGAAAGAAAAAAGAGTTGCGACGAGTACAAAATGCACATCATCTCCTAATAACATTGTTGATCCGACAGCTCCACATGAACTACGGTTGGCAAGTGTTGTCGATTAAGTACATGAGGTGTTGTTGATTAAGTACATGAGAAGGAATACAATTTCTTTCCCTTTCCTTTTTGTGCTGCAGGTCATGGACTTTGGGGATATCTGTTTTTGCAATTGGCAATTTATAGCCAGTGATGGAATAAATTGTAGCTGCATATACAACATGGTCATCAGGTTGAATGCTGGCAATGTGATGCAATTTTGTGGGATTAGTCGATAACATTGCAGGCTGAAAATAATTTCTTTACCATCAGACCTCAAACCATCATTTGTATGATGACCAGAAAGTTAGATTAGTCAAAAGGATCTTGTCGCATAGAAAATTTTGAGTGAAGGATCTATGAAATCCTGGTTTCATTTTTTTGGTGCACGAGGTAAAATTTAAAAGAAATCAGTAAGGTTTTTCCACATATTATCTGGCTGCACAGCAATGCAGCAAGGGGGGGGGGGGGGGGGGCAGGCCTTAAACACATGACAAAAGATGATTGCACAAATCAAAATGTATCAATTTAAACTAGCTTCAAACCCTGAAGAAATCAAGATGAAAATATTTTATTGGCTCAAGAGAAAAGTAATAGTCCATACATATATAGAGAGTTATACATCACCTCTCCTAACAAATATATAATATCTAATCAAATTGATAACTAAATATATTTCCATAACAATATTCATAACACTCTCCTGCAAGCTAGAACGTAGATGTCAATCATTCCAAACTTGGACAGAAAACGAGCGAAATCCGGTCGAGGAAGAGCTTTGGTAAGAATATCTGCTAGTTGACTTGCAGAGGAAACAAGCTGGAGTATAATCACCTTATCTGTTACTTTATCACGAATGAAGTGACAATCAATCACAATATGTTTGGCCCGCTCATGAAAAACTAGATTTTTAGCAATGTGAATTACGGCCTTATTATCACAGAAGAGTGTAGTCGGAAGAGAAGAAGAAACTCCAGGATTTGTCAAAAGGGATGTAAGCCATACCAACTCAGCAAATATATGCGCCATAGATTTATAATCAGCCTCTGCAGAAGAACGAGCAACTAATGTGACCAAGTTTCCTCCCAAAAATACACTAACCACCAGTGAAACGACGATCAACGGATCCAGTAAGGCCCGCATCCGCAAAGGCTGTGAGAGACAACATAGAAGATCATTTCCTGGAGAACCTTTGATATATCTGAGAATATACTCAACCATCTTAAGGTGGGAAGTCAAAGATTTTGTATATATTGACTCGCTGTGCTAATGGCAAATGCAATGTCTGGCCGAGTGACAGTAAGATAAATAAGCTTCCCAACTACACATCGCTATCGTCCAGAGTCAGGTAATGGAAGATCCGAATGAAAGCTTAATCGAGATAGCTTGACTGAGAAATCTATAGGGGTGTTTCCTGGTTTGCATCCTAGAAATCATGACTCAGATAGAAGATCAAGTGCATACTTGCGCTGTGAGAGTTGCAATCTACCAGAATTCGGTGATACTTCAATTCCAAAGAAATATCCAAATGGCTCAGAGTCCTTGGTATGAAGGTGTGAAGCCAAATGGTCTTTCATCTTGGAGATGTCAGCAGAATCATCTCCAGTGATGATAATATCATCAACATACACCAACACAATTACCCTGTCCCAAGGACGATAGTATGTAAAAAGAGACGTGTCGGCACGACTACGTTTGAAGTCAATCTGTTGTAAATCATGCCAAAATTTTCAAACCGGGCACATGATGACTGCTTCAGTATATATAACGATTTGTGTAGAAGACAAACCATTGACTCCCACGATCACTCAAATCCAGGAGACTGCTGCATATAAATAGTCTCTGATAGATCGCCATTAAGAAATGCATTCTTCACATTAAGCTGATGAAGAGGCAATGCCTTAGAAACATCCAAGGAAATAAGAACACGAACCGAAGATTAATTTGGCAATTGGTAAGAAAGTCTCAACATAATCCAAACCATACTGCTAAGTAAATCCTTTCGCTCCGAGCTTTGAGACGGTCAGTCGTCCCATCTAGATTTTTCTTGATAGTAAAGACCCATCAACAACCTTCTTATCTGAAAACGGAGGTACCAATTTCCAAATCTGATTAGAACGCAGTGCGGCAATCTCCTCTAACATAGCTGCATGCCAACCTGGCTGTTGAAGTGCTTCCTAAACAGAGAAAGGAAGAGTAACGGTAGACAAAGAATAAACAAACTGACGAACAGATGGGGTCAGTCTATGATAGAAAACAAAGTTAGAAATCGAATGTGCAATAGAATAGAAACGCTTACTCTTGCGTAAGGCAATAAGAAGAGAGATTTTCGAAAGGCAGCAATGGTGGAGAATCAGTAATAGTAGACTGTATTGATGTACCTACAGAAGAAGCGTTCGAAAAATCATTGGTTGGAGATGGTTGGACAACTTTCCTACGACGGTGGTACACCTGTGGATAAGGAACTACAGGCTGATCGCTAGGAAGCACAGGTTGAACAGATGAATCAAGCTCTGGGGAAGGTATGTGTGGAACCGGAAAAGTAGAAGTGGGTTCCTTAACAGGTGGTGGAAAATAGGCTTGATCTTCTAAGAAAGTCACAACACATGAAGTACAAACTTTGGATGTGGCAGGGTCAAACCAAATATACCCTTTTTGGGATCGAGAATAACCTACAAACACAATACGTGTAATTCTAGGATCAAGTTTGTTAATATGAGGACCGAGAACATGAGAATAACATAGGCAACCAAACACCTTAGGGGAAATAGGAAAAGACTTGTTCTATGGAAACAAAATAGAGAAAGGAGACCGGTTGCCTAGAACCGAAGAAGACATACGATTGATATAAAAACAGGCGGCTAAAACTGTAAAATTCCACGATCGTTTAGGAACATGCATATGTAAGAGAAGAGAATGAGCTATGTCAAGTAAATGTCGGTTCTTTCGTTCAGCAATCCCATTCTGTTGAGTATAAAAACACGAAGTTTGGTGCACTATTCCCCGTATCTTACAAAATGCGGTAAAGTCCGTGCTGATATACTGCTTAGCATTATCTGAACGAAGAATCTTAACCGAAACACTAAATTGATTGGGAATTTCAGTAACAAAGGTTTTAAAAGTAGACATAAGTCACATCTCTTATTAACCAGAAAAAAGAGCGATGATGCTTCCTAAGAATACAAGACTCGTAACTAAATTCTGATACACTAATAGAAGGTAACATAGTACGTAAAAACGAAATGGGAGGGTGACAGTCTCTGGTGCAACTGGATAATAGAAATAGCTGCAGACATACTGGGAAGGTGATTAATATAATACAGTCCATTCTTCTCATGCCCCCACTAATCTGTTGCTTCGTTAGAAGATTCTTTATCACAAAGTAAGATGGATAAAATGTTACAAAGCAGCTGGAATCATTTGTAAACTGACGAATGAAAAGCAGATTTTGTTTTAAAAATGACATTAAAACATTTTAAGATACAAAGATAAAGTGATAAATCAGCAAAACCAGAAACTGGTGTAGTATTACCATCAGCCATAGAAATAAACTTATAAGGACTAGAAGATCAGATGGTCCATCACGAGACATGTGATGTGAGGCGCCGGAATCGGCTACCCATGAATCAGAATAAGAAAGTAAAGATATACCTAACGGAGTGGAAAGGTTAGCAGAAGCTACAGAAAAGAGGAGACGACGCAACTAGCCCCACTCATCGCTGGATAACGGTACCTGTCCGGCAGAAGATGAGGGTTGATCAGTAGCTACAGGTGTGGATGTCTAATGGGTGGTAGATGTATCCTCAGGGTATCCATGCTTTTCCCAAACACCAGTATTCCCAATGATTAGTGCCGCTGCAATGAGCACAATAAAGGTCGGAGCGGTCACGACCGCGTCAACGGGAACCACGTCCACCAGCAATCAGAAGGGGGCGACCACGCAATGCCCTACGACCACCAAGGAAGAAATCAAAGGAACCACGTCCAAACTGAGTGTCGGTCCCACGTCCACTGCCGCAAGTAACAAGTGTGGTCGAGAGATGCTCAGTAGATGGTGAAGACACTGCGCGCACACGATAAACGCTCGAATGGATGGTCATCAAAAAAGGAGAACCACTCTGAGAAAGAATGAGGGAACGGACGTGGCTGGTAGTCGAGGAAAGAGTAACGCGCCAATGAGAGACTCGCGTTGTTTGCAAGTGACAACATGGTCAGTGGAGATGGGTTTTTAAACGTTCCACTGATAAAGAACCCCACTAAAGAGAGCACCAAAATCCTGAATTTCTCCTAGAATAACCGTAGTAAAGGTATGGAAGATATCATAAAGCTTCTGCAAGTTATCCTTAGACGAATATTGAGAACGAAGATGTATCCAAACGTCCTTAGCAGTTTTCAAAGACATAATAGATATATAGCAGCAAGAATCTATTGAGTTAGACAGCCAAATAATTACCTTGTTATCATTCTGGAACCAAGTATCATACTGGGGATCTTTGGAGTCAAGAGAAGCATCCGTCAAATGGCGGTGAAGGCCTTTTCTATTCAAGGCTCATTCAACAGCACTGGACCATTGAAGGTAGTTCTTTGCGCTAGAGACAGATTGTAGTTAAGCGAAGATACGTCTTGACATCCACAGACGCGAGAGATGTCGAGTTAACTTTATCATTACCAAAATCCATGACGAACGGCGCAAAAAGATCCCAAGAGTGTAACGGTTGTCTAATCCACCAAGAGTAGAAAAAAAGATCTAACAGATATGGACATGGCTAAGGTTTCAAGAGAAGACGTGGCTACAATCAGGACGTCGATGCTGCTTGAGCATTTGTTTTTTTTTCTTGATTGATTGATTGGTTCAAGACGTGGCTGCAATCAGGACCTTTGTTGCTGGAGATCGTCGAGGGACTGGAGTCGGCGTGGAAGCGGCTGGAGTCGTCGGGGAGATCTAAGGTGCTGGTGAGGTCAACTGGGCTAGAGGAAGGGATCGAAGGTCGGAGATGGGTGCAGGAGTGTTCGTCGGCGGTTGGAGGTGAGATCGAAGGTTGGAGAGGGGTGGTGGGGGGTTCGTCGGTGGGATCGAAGGTGGCTGGGTGCTGTGTTGAAGGCTTTCGAGGGGCGCAGGTGGGTGCGATGGTGGTTGCAGGAGGGTTCGTCGGCGGCTGGAGGGTTCGTCGGTGGGATCGAAGGTGGCTTGGTGCTGTGTTGAGGGCTTTGGAGGGGCACAGGTAGGTGCGATGGTGGTTGCTGGGAGGGAGGCGAATGCTGTCGGTGGTGGGTTCAAAGGCTATGGAGGATTGATGGGAACGAGGGGGTGAGAGGTGCTATTGATGGCTAGAGCGTTCCTTTTTTATTTATTTATTTTTCTTGATTTTCTTTAAAGCTCCTTTGATACCATGAAGAAATCAAAATGAAAACATTTTATTGGCTCAAGAGAAAAGTAGTAGTCCATACAACTATATATTAAAAGTTATAGATCACCGCTCCTAACAAACATATAATAACTAATCAAACTGATAACTAAATATATTTCCGTAACAATATTCATAACAAACCCAATAGGGATTTACTAGAAATTTCAAATCAATAGGCAAGATTACGAGAAGAATCAATAGATCATATAAACTACTATAAATTCAATATGACGTGAAGAGAGAAATTTTAAAATTTTGAACATACCTTTGCCAAGCCGGAAACACTTCTAACTTTCCTCTTTTTAAGAGAACCCTTTGAGTTACTTGAGTTGCCAACTTTATCACTCGTGCCTCCTAAATTGTTTGTTTTCTGTGGCTCCAAAAGCGAAAATTAGACCTACACTCAGTAATTTCGAGTAATCTACGGCTGAATATAGGACAAGAGATTACCACTGGGTCATTGGTAATTGCTCCTTCAATCTTAGATTCATCATAATTTTTAATTGAAGTATCAGGACCGATTGATTCAACTTCTTTCCTGGACAACTTTTGCAAAAACGATGAACTCTCCTTGTCTAGCTTATTAGAACGTGAATTGGAGGGAACCCTGCTTTCACTTCGCCCATTGGTGCTTTTTGGAGGCCACTGAATGGCAATAGACCTTTTGCGTTTTGGAGTTGGCATTGTGACCGGAGCAATGCCATTAGATTCTTTTCTTTTTCCAGACACGGAAACCTCCCCGTAGCTATTTTGTGTACACATACGTCGACAATCAGAAAAATCATCATCTTTGGTTAAATCGCCTATTTCCATGCACGGTTCACTTCTCAGGTTGTCCGAATTTATTTCCCTCACGACTCCTAATACATCGACTTCATTTTCTCGTCCTCTTTTATCAGAGGTTGGAGTATGCGTTTTCAAAGTTTTCTTTTTCTTAGCTCCCTGTGATTTGAGAATCTTCATCATCTTCCGCAAAGGCATTTCGTTTCCATCTTCATCTTTCTCGTCTAAGACTATCTCGTCCTTGGCTGCACCTGACACACTCTGAATTCCCACAAAATGATAATCAGTAAATAAAATCCCAATTACCAATTGAAACAACAATATAAGCGTGCATGCACATACAAGCACACACATAAATATGCTGTTGTGCTTGCAGGGGTACATACCAGTATCATACTAACAGTCATAATAATATAAATATCTGCTATTGAATATAGATCTTGAAATGTATAATTCATACACACCGGTTCTTTATCCTCAAACTTAAGAGCTTCAAACTGCACCAAGACACTATCACTACCCAACCATGACTTCTCATCAATGTCCTAGACAAAACAAAAAGAAAGATTTAGACATAAATTACAGTAGAAAGCAACCATAGTGAAATACAAAAGAAAAACTAAACAATGTCATCTCTTTTCATATTTAGACAACGGGGCATACATACCAGAGGAATGTTTAAAAGATGTTTTTGATTTAGAAAGTTGTGCAACCTTTGATATGATCCAGAAGTTTCATATTGCAAAAGAAAAATATGCAAGAACAATAACAATGCACACTGAAATAATATAAAAAAGATCTTGCCAAGATCTTTCTTTCACAAATTTATTAAAATGGAAAGTATAGAGAAGCGTTTTCAATGAAATGCACTCACCACTGACTTTCCATCCTCATTCTCAGCAAGCTTATACAGAGTGGGTGGAAGAGTTAACGAAGTAGTCATTCCCGAAATATCAGGTTGATCGTTAACCAATCTCTTTGCAATTGATAGACCCAGATCACATATAGCATGAGAAACCTGACATAAGCAAGTAAGCAGGTTATCAAAACATATAACAAAAAACAACAAACAGAACAAGTCTAACATGCACTGCAATGCATAACCACCAACAGGGAAACAAAGTGTTCTACCAAAGATTGCTACCTTCAACTTTGTTCTGTCAACTGCATCTTCTGAGCGCCTAATATTATGTAAGATAGATACTACTTTGGCATACTTCTCCCTTTTATCAGGACCACCTCCAGATTGCCCACCTTCATCACCCCGCAACAGCAGAGAGAGAAATAGATGGAGACGCCTGCAAGCTAAAAAAACAATTAGCATATAAAAGATGGAAGCATTGCAAGACTGTTTCAAGTACCTTCAATTAAATGCTTAAACAATACCTACAAATAAACGAAAGAAACTACACTCTTGGTGCTTTGATGACCAGAGAAAATCGATAGGAAACTACCCTTCATAGTTGATGCATTTAGGCATAAGTCTTCCAGATCAATGAAACTTAAAAGCACCACCCAGTGCAATAAGACTGGGAGGAAATATAGAAAGCTTTACTAGTGGCTAAAAGCATATGAAAGAAAACATAATGAAGGACCCTCCTATCGATATATTCAGTTATCCAACAATCACCAAGTATAAGACCTGCTCACACCAGAATGAATTGCTTAAAATACTGATCCCTATAAATTTTCACACCAGAATGAATTGGTTAAATACCGATCCCTCTAAAACTGACATAAAAAGGTCTGCTAAAGCAACAAAGATATGCCAGGAAACTGGTTACACCTGTTGCACAAAGCTAGTAGGCAGAATGCCAGAAAAATCAAATCAGAAAGCAAATGAATTGCAACCAAAAGAAATTCATTGATGCAAACTTGAAGTTCGCAATCTATGCATTTCCAAGGTGAATCTTTAAAGAATAACAAAAGAATTTTGTTTTTATAAACATAAATAGAAAATAAATCGGTTACTATTCATAATAAATTTAAGTGTCTGACTCCCAAGTCGGTGCCATCCTCCTAAGCAGGTTTCAAACTAAGCAAGGGAAATATTAAGAATTACTTCAATAGGCTAAGCATTTTTTATAATCCTTATAATTTATGTAGAAAGTGACCATAAAACAAATAACTATAAGCCGAGGATTCTTTAACACCTGATGACAAATTCCAATCATACAATGAGAAAGAATCTAAACCAACTGTTAAAATAGCCGTTGCTAAGGATGCACAGTCAGGATTAGTCATCAACATATTGTGCTCTCCAAAATATGTGTCCCAACAAGAAAAAGTGAAGCACAGCAAAACAGAAGATGCCACAGCGATCAACAAATAAGAAGCATAAAAGTCAAAGTAGCTTCCTACAGAACACTAAACAAGGGTTCTCCACAAAAAGACTCCATGGCAATAATAGATGTTATAAAAAGAACTGTAGGGTTCCCAAAAACAAGGATACTGAATAAATGAAAGATAATATTTAATTCAATGGAAAATCAACTATCTGGCAGTACAAATCTGGAAGGTACCTCGAATGATTTTCATAAAAACACAGGACACTTGCATCAATTTCATAATACACAGAAAGGATATAGGTGATACCAAGATATGTGATTTATGGATCGATCAATCTAAAGGCAAAAGAAGCAGTCTAAGCAATACAGGTCAAAATAAGCATACAAAATAGGGTAATCAACTTCCCATGAAAAAAAAGAACATAGAAGGGACGTCTCCAAAATCCAAATACAATTATCTCCGAGTAAGAATTCGTTCGCTTGAAGTGAGCAGAAAAGGTCATATTCCAAAATATGGTCCTCACATTGATATTAGATACGTGCTAACAGAAAGCCCTCTCCTGCCATAGAGACCAGCACTTATGCAGCAAACAGGACAGTGAAGAATCGATAGTATTGATGTTGCAAACATCCCTCTTAAACCATAAGAATCATCAGCCACACCATAAGAAGAGATTGGCGTGGAATGATCTGATCACTCATAGTTAATTACCAAAAGCTACAACAATAAGCAAACAGTTGTTTTTCAGCTCTGGCAGATAACTTGAGAAACAAATTCGTAAATCATAAGGATTAGATACTATCAACGATTTGAGGCAAGTTGGAAAACTATTAAGCACATTACCTTGCATGTATTATAAGTTAATAGTCACCAGGAAAATGTTGGACATACAGAACTACAAATACCCAAATGCGTGCCATATACAAAGGAGTGATGTGAAACTCAACAACTACATAAAAAGATAGAGCCAAATAGGCACTTGTAGTACGATAATGTCTTCTGTACCTACAGAAAGAACCCAAATTGAGTTCAATCATAAAAGAATACATACCAGTAAATTGGCTCAAATGCCTTAACATCTTTGCACTCATCAATACTAGGACATGAAGGATGGTGTGCTAGAGCATGGACCAAATAAACAAGAATATGTTCTGGATAAGCTGCTGTTGAGATCCCATCACTATGCATAGAAAGCTGACGCACCTTAACTTGCTCGCAAATTTGAATTATTTCAAGTAGATTGTGTTTGCCCTGGCATAGATGTAAGTAAAAGATTCTTAATTGGGGGAGGGGGGGACTAAACCACATTGCAACGTAGACATGTAAAGCAAATTGTCAGCATAATGATGAAATATATATTATCAAACCTCTGTATATTCAGGCGAGGAGAATCTGTTTATGTTCAATAACAGGGCACACGCATATTTCCCATCCACGAGTCGTTCCTTAATGTACTGATGTACTTTGCTGATGAAAATTTTCCTAGACTGAGCATAACTATCCTGCATATTACGAAAGATATATAGTAAGTAAACATGAGAAAGCCAAACATACACTTCACAGAGAGAGAGAGAGAGAGAGAGAGAGAGAGAGAGCCTCAGAAATTCTCAAGGTCATGTAGAAGACATCAAGTGGTATCTTGTGGTCCCATTGCCTTGACAACCGAAGAATAGCTTTAGCTGAAGCTAGTCTCATATGGGACTTATCCACAGCACTGGAAAATACAAATTGACATCAAAAATCTAAGCAAGGCAATTTGCATCTATTGGAGGCAACTCAGAGCACTATCTTACAGCAAGTCCAGGAGTGCAGATTCCATAAGTACCTTGATTCTATGTCCTTTGAAATGTCACCAAAAGAAAGAATGCTTTTTAGGATTTCCATGACCTTCTCAATCCCCGGTCGCAGATGAGTATCTCTGAAAGGTAAGAAACTTTTCACCAATGTTTTGATGCTGAATATCTGCAGCATATATGTCAAAGAAAAATATATGAAGAAAATTTATGGTATGAAACAAAAAGCTCTAATGCTCATATGCCACATTTGGATGTATTCAACATTTGGATGTATTCAAGAAAGGTAGATTGCCCTTACTTTCAAGGGGGAGAAAGGGGAAACTTGGTGTCAAGTCAGCTATTAGAAGTCTGTAGCTCTACCATATTGGTCAACTTAGAAACTACTCTGATGTTAAAAAAATTGCTTATCTTCAAAAATCAAGTTTCCGTGTTTTGGCAAAAAAATCCCAAAAGGTTTGAAAACTCAAAAAAAAAATATCATGACTAACAGTGCCACATCATTTAAGTTGCCACATCATCTAAAAAAATCAAAAAATCCCAAAATACCCCTCTTCTTCATCCTGTATCTTCTTCTCTAATTCTAACCCTATCCCTAACCTCACTCCACCCATCACCGCCGCTGTCACCGGAGCACAGCAGCTACCGTCCTGGCCGTCCACCCTCCTCTTCCTCCTCCTTCCCTAGCAAACCCAACTTCGACCTTCATCTCTCTCCTCTTCCTTCTTCCCAAACCTCAACCTCAACCATCTCCCTCCTCCATCCTCCTCCTCTTTCTTCCCTAACAATCCTCACCCCAACCTCCACCATCACCCTCCTCCTCTACCTCCTCCCTACATCTCCGCCCCAAAGTTTTTCACCCATCCACCTGATCTTCCTCTTCCTCACTAATCAAAACCCCATCTATTTCCTCCTCTTACTCCCTCACCTTTCATCATTTTATTCATTTAACCAAAACCTAACTAACCCTAATGCAACACTTCCTCCTCCACCATCGTCCTTGTCTTCCATTGTGGCCGCCAGCGAACTCTTCTGATCGCCTCCAGGGACCTCGTTCGGACCATCGCCGCATAGCCCTTATGGTTTAATTAAAAATATTGAAATAATTAATATTGTTTAATTTAATTAATTGAAATTATTAAAAGGGTAAAAAGATCATTTAATATGCAAATTTAACACCGTCCGACATTGACCCGTTAGTCATGGTAGTTTTTTGGAGTTTTCAAAACTTTTGGGAGTAATCTGCCAAACGACGAAACTTGATGCGAGTTTTTTGGAGAGAAGCCAAAAATTGTTATGATGGGCTACAATATATTTCCAGATTACTAGCATAACATTTGAACCTATTTTAAATAATATCTCTCAAATGATATGTTAATGTCAACTTAATTGGCATACCCTTACCATAGCTGAGCCAAGAAAAGGATTTAGGTACCCAACCCTATAATTTTAGAATAATGGCTTGCTGAATAACATAAGCTCTTAACCCTTTGTGGCCCAACTGCCCTAATTTTAGGTGACTGGAGGTCAGTAGGGACTAATCCCTAAACTCCTCCTAACATCCTTCCCCAAATGGAGCCAAAAATGAATATTTACTTGTACTGACCTTTAGCAGACAAAGCTCAGTCCTTTCGTTCCATTCAGTTTTATTTGTAGAAATTCCTTCTGTCTTCTGAATAATGATGAATAATTAAAACGTTATTCAAATCAATCTGTAATTTGCAGTGGCTAGTCAACCATTTAAGGAAAAGGCATACATTACTGCATTCCAGAACTTTGTGCTTTATAAACTCGAAAATTTCAACCTCTCTTGTCTCAAAAACTGGCATTGCGATTTGTGCTATACATCCCAATGACTGCAAAATGGCTGGCAGACATTTTTTCTCCTCCAGCATATCCACAAGCCTCTGTCAATAAATTATAAATTGCACTCCATGTAAGGATCATCATCTCAAAAACACTGAAGGATAGGGTTTGAAAGTTAAGAACGAAGTTACAATTAACACCAGAACTATGATCATGTAAACCTTATATAAGACAGAGAGAGACTTAAGGCCATCATCCTTGGTTATAGCTGCTAGGGCCTGAACAGAATATTTAGCCTGCTTCCGGCTGCCCTCTAGACATAATCTTTCTAACAACAGGTCGACTGAACTGAAAATAAAGTGAACTGAGAATGTCATATAACAAATTTTAAATTAATATCCGGTGCTAACATTCTTCATATATGGTTTTGACTATTGTACCTTGATGCAGTTGCTAGTTGTTCACGAATAGTTCCACCAGCCTTCGCCAAAACTCTAGCAACGCCTTCTTTGATTATTTCATTGTCCTCTTTAAGAAGATTAACCAGATTCTCTTCAAATCCAGCCAATAGCTGGGGAGAGAAACATGCAATTATCTGCACAAAGTATATTTCATAAATTCAAATCACGAAAACATTGAAGACATAAAGGTGAGAGAAGGAAGTAATTTGAAAAGCAGAAAAGCAAGCTCATAATACACCAAGTATAAATTTTAGAAGGCTTAATTCAAAAAAAAAAAAAAAAACTTTCAGCTAAACTAAGAGAAACACCCAAAAACTTTTAAAATACATAAGAAACTACCACAAAACTTTCAAAAACTACGAAAAACTACCGGAACTAAAGTGCCACATCAGCAATAAATTGCACGAAACTGCCTAGAAAAAAATTTGTACCATGGTAGTTTCTCATAATTTTGAAAGTTTTTGAAGGTTTCTCGTAGTTTAGCTAAAAGGTTTGGGTTTTTTTTTGGAATTAAGCCATTTTAGAATTACTTACCATTCAACTAAAAAGGAATCCTTTATAACATATAAAAATGCTTCAGTGTAATTACTATAACAAGTCAAGATAACAGTGTATCAAACAACTTACAGAAAATTCCACATGCTGAAGATAGCTAAGCCTGTACAATATTAGCTACTGCTCATTCAATTAATACAAAGAAGACCATGCCTATGAAGAGAGTAAAATATTTTTTCCTATTTAGTTCCACTAAAACATTCACGGAGGACAGCCTCCATAATTCCCATACCAGGAAGTGCATAGGAATAGAGGAGATCACAAGATGTGCTATGAAAATTGCCTTCTCCCAAGAAGTCGAGCAGCATCTTATAAGGCTATAATCTAAAGAGCAAAACTATATAAAAAAAAAAACCCCGCTTAACAGTCGTTTAGGCATAAATATTTTCAAGCGCGGAGTTGATCCAACCACCAGCACCAAATAAAGTAATTGTCTGAGTGCATCGCTTCTCAAAATAACCAAGTCATGAAGGAACCTTAACAAATATGATCACAAAGCACTTGCTAACACTCTACCAGTATTCTTAAGTGCGCTGCATCTATCATTATCTGTGTACTCTATGCTTTTGTAGATATGATGCATCCTTTGTCCTTCCCAACTTGTCGATCCGTACCACCCATCCTTTCCCCTTCACTGCCACCCATAATGCTTGCATGACCGCCTTCCAATATGGGTCCAAAAATGGATCAACGCAGTGACCAGACATTGCAGCTGATGGTAGACCATCAAGATTACCGCAACAAAGAAATGGAATAAATGAAGGAAGCGATGAGGTTAGAGGTCGCAATGGGTAAGAGTACACCCATTTACCTCGTCAATTTACATTCCTTTTCTTTATTATGATTATTTTTGCAGATATTATAACCATACCGGCCTAGGCTACCAAGGGTAGCTGCCATGGACCGCCTAACATTCATTTAACTCTGCACAGTTTCAGAAGTAAATTATATCGTTTTAAGACAAAGTCCCGCATCTAGATGTCAGATATACATGTACAGGAAAAGTCTGCACAAAGCATGAATATCACTGTCATGCCATTTTTATTTTATTTTTTTGGTGAACTCACCCTAAGAGGCCACATAAATTTCGGCGATATACATGACCAACGTAGTTGGGCCTCATCTACAAGCAGATGAAACTTCTATCATTGGCAAAAGGAAGCTTTCTTGTAAGGAGCATAGAGAAGTGAACTTTACCGCAAGTAGACTCATGCATGATGATATGAATTTAGCATCTACAGCATACTTTTCTGCAGAAATATCTCCCAGAATCTCCTTGACATACTCCTTGTTGAAGAGAAGATATGAGCATTTTGTTGAAAGCAAGCCCATAAATTCATAGAGTGGATGTTTCTCTCCAAGTATATTAAGCAAGTCATCCTACAACAAAAAGTAATAAAATTACTATCATGAGTACATCCTGATATTTAGTGAAGTATAAGGAAATTTCATTATCCGGAAATAAGACTCCTAGAAAAATAACAAAAAAGAAACTTTCAAGATCAAAACATAGAGACACATTGCCATTTGCCACATCACACTATGTCATTATTATGCCGACTGTTTAGAACCTTAAGCTGATATAAATGAAGGCAAGTACCCGACATGACAATGCTTGATGAAAACTAGTGCAGGGATCAAGT
Source organism: Agapanthus africanus (assembly GCA_030015575.1). Classification (NCBI taxonomy): domain Eukaryota; kingdom Viridiplantae; phylum Streptophyta; class Magnoliopsida; order Asparagales; family Amaryllidaceae; genus Agapanthus; species Agapanthus africanus. The sequence goes on from CM057351.1 coordinate 378,338,766, forward strand.
AGACCGGTCAACATCTTCCATATATTCACATCTTTCAATTGATTGAGAATCTGAAAACCCTCCTCAGCTTTTGCAGGTTCGCTGAATAAATGAGACATAGTTCGAAAGCAACTAGAAATTCTTTTTTGGACCTCAGGGGCATCCTCCTGTTTTTTTAGCAATAGCAATTTGTAAGGGTATTCTGAAATCATGGAACCGGTTCTTACACAATCATACATTTGCAAACCTGATAGGTCTGTCTAAGAGACAGATACTTCTGCATTTCTTGCTGTAACCTGCAATCCAAGAGGAAATGACCTGAAAATCCGTGCAAGCCTATCAAATTCTAGAAAAAGAAAATGAAGAGCACAGGCTTGACTATCTGAAAAGAATACCACAAGAAAATATACACAGACCTTTGCTTCTGCACAAGAACCTGCTCAAGCACTTTCACCTCTACTTTATCAAATCCTGAGAAAACTGTTGCCCAATGCTTTAGCCTCTCATTGACTGAGAACTCAGGTGGGAACAAGGAACCACATAATATAAGTTCAATTGCCTCGGGTCTGCAGAAAAATCCCCATGAGGTATTAGAAGCATGTTCAAGGAATATCTAGAGATAAGTATATTCTTAAACGGAAGCCTCGTTGCACAATAAACAAATTCTTTTCCGAACACCACAATCAACACCAGGAGGGGAAAGTAACAGAAGGCTGATATCCTTGGCAGCTAAGGCACACTAATCAAAAAAAGCCATTAACTTTTTTTTTTGGGGGGGGGGGGAGGATTGCATTTGTTACTCTTTATATTTAGGCACTCAGAAACATTTCTTTGACATCATCTAATTTTTCAATAGGTAGAAAAATGACAATGTATAACATTAACAAATCAAACGCAATCATTACATTCAGCTACAGATATCTCAATGACATTAGCCTACTGTTAGAATACACATGCTTCTAATGTGTTTATGTTATTCGGCAATTAAGTAAGGGTGTAAATGATAAATGGCTAGGCTTATATAAAGAGGAGGATTGGGTTTATTCCAATTCATCCATTTACATTTCCCTAATATGGTATCAAAGCCCTCAGATCTAATCTGAACCATTCATCCCATCGCCAAACACCAAACCCTAACCCTACAACCGCCACCTTCACCAAACCGCTGCCGCCTCACCGGAGCTCAGAGACCTTGCCAGACCTCCCTTGGGCCAGTCGACCTCAACACAAGCCTTCAGGAGACCATCGATGACGGTCATTGACGAAATTCAGATCTGAAGAAACTCGATCTTGCCATGGCAGCATCGATTTCAACCTAGACCTTCGATTTCGATTCAAAACCCTTGCCTCCTCCTATCGAGATCCTCTTCTCGGCTGATCGATCACTTCCTCTAACTCGAATATTGTTCTTTGACCTCGAATCAGCTCAGTTTTGTGCTCGACTTGATGTTGGATGCTGCTGATGGAAATTCTACTGATCGATTTGGGGATTTAGTGTTGTTCTTGATCTCGATTTGGAGGAGCTGTTCTTGGTCAGATTTGATCCATTGATTTGGTCAGATCTGTAGTTGTGGGCTTGATTTGGCCGATTGATCAGTTCTTGATCAGATTTCTTGTTATTTTTTGGTGATTTCTCGCTGATATTCATATCCCGATGTCGATTGTAACTATTATCATGAGGTCCTCGATTGATTGTGTTGTTAAGTAGTTTATGCTCTTGGAGACCGTGATCGGATCCGATTGAGTTGGCGTTTGTTTGGGTGTAGATAGGATCTCGGGAGATCGATCACGATATTTTTTGGATGGGATCGTTTTTCGATTCCTTTCTTTGTTTGATTGGAGTAATAGTTCTTCGCTTGCTCTTGTTTGAGGAGTGGTTTTCTGATTCTTGAAGATGGAGTAGATCCGAGCAGGCCGACATCTTCCACGATGTCTTGGCCACTGATTAGTCAAAAATATTGCACATTTGTATGAACATTTTCCCTACTATTATTATCTGCTAAAATGTGTTAATTGTAAATAAAGAACATATATGGGTTTATTTGTAAAAAAAGATTATTATCATATGTTTAATTAGAGAAAATATATGCATATAATATTTAAATGAAAGTTTAGTATTAAAATATGCAAATCATGCAAAATATTTCTAATCAATATTCTTAAGATATTATATCATATAAATAGTTGGAATAATATCTCAAAAATACTAAATGCTACTAACAATTTGATTTGAGATATTGTGCAGGTATTAGCTCAGGTCTGAAATCCAAGTAAGAGATTCAAGGCAAATAGGAATATCGAAACTGAATCTGCCAAATTTTAGAAACAAATCGAGAAATCTAGCAACGGCGGAGACTAAGGGCAATATTTTCAGAATCTATATATGAATAGGATCTCCAAATATCAAGAAGAAAAGCCAGAAAAAATCTCGAATCACCATTCCACCATAAGACGGCGGAACCGCGGTCAACAGGGGTATGGGCGGCGGTTCTGTGGTCCTTTAGTGGCCGTTGAATCTGGAATTTTGGGGACATGATCATAATATCAACTACTCCCATACGGAATCTAGGGTATGTACTTTCAGGGGCTATATAAGGACCGAGAACTGTGCATTCGAAAATCATCCAAGAATTCAAGATTCCAAATAAAAAAATTCAAGAGAGTTCTACGAGCAAAACTAAGGTTCTTGTAATCTATCTTTTTAAGAAGAAAGTTGTAATGCAATAGTTGATTAATAAATCTAGTTTTTGTTTTAATTCCTTTTGTATTTACTTTTCCGCATTAATTTTACGTATTATTTTTCGACACCTTTAATTATGGTTTCATTCATCTTCAACCTTTCTTTTAAATCGTTACTAACCATGAGCGAGTAATTTCTTGCATGCTAGTGCTTGTAGGATATGGTAGAATAATGGATGAAATATCTTTTAACTTCTTTTGATATTTTAATATTTATAAATTTTAGCAAAATAATATTAACCTTTTTATCGAGCGCGCTATCAAATTATTGATAGTCACGACCACGATTTGAGATTAGTTAAACACGTGTTTTGTTAAGGGCTTGAAATTAATAGAGATCAATGGAAGGACAAAGGGCAGTAGTGGGAAACCCTAGTTCCCTTTAAGAACCCCTAATCCACATTCATCGCCATCTCTTTAAGTTTTAAACTATTAAAATATAAAAAGAGACATATCTAAACATTTATCCATTAGCTACTAAGTCCTATAAACTCTACAAACCCTTCTATTATAAATTTTATATCCATATTAAAATAAAACGACAACAAACCATCCTCTATCTTATCAACTCATCTAGATAAGAAAAGAAGTTCACGTTTCCATGCGGACCCGTACTCATCGCGGCTAGCTATTTGCGACACCGTTTTGATTGCGGTTATTTACAAAACACTTTTTCATGAACAATCAGCCACCAAGATAGTGGATTTCAAGCTTGATGATCAGAAATTTCATAGTTAGAAGCTCATGATTGAGCGATACATTAAAGGGAGATGAAAGAACGACCACTTGACGAAGCCTCCCCCGATCCGATTGTCACCGATTGGGAGACGGACAATGCACAAATTAATCACCTCATGCTTAGCTCGATGGAGTGACGAATCAGAGATAAGCTCGTCCACCTGGGATCCGTGAAAGCGATTTGGGATAAGCTCCATGAGCTTTATTCGTCATAGAAGAGCCTTTTTAAGGCCTACGATTTAGTGCATCAGGTATACAAGATTCAGCAAAGGGCTCACTCATTGCATCACTCAGAGTTTCAGGACTTGCCCAGCTGGTCTCGGAGTTGTTCCCGATTCTAATGACGTTACGGAAATGAGAAGGCGGCATGAGGCCCTCCTAGTGATCGTCTTTCTGGGAGGGCTACGGGCCGAGTATCAATCTGCATGTCCGGCCTTACTTAGGAAGGCCATGGTTAGAGGTTTCGGCCGAAACCAATGGGCTTCGGCCGTTTCAGACCGGTTTCCTTTGAAACCGGTCTGAAACTACATGCCAGATCTCGATTCCGGTGAGATTTCGATAGGATCTTATCTTTTTTGCTAAATTTCAGCCAAATCTTTCAATATTTCTGCCAAAATTTGCTCCTTTATTAAGTTTTATTGCTTCTTTTGCTGTTTAGCGAAACTGTAGAAGATGTATTAGCCTCATCGTTCTCTTCGTTTTGACTAAAGATCTAATCGTTTGCATTGTATGTTTGATTCTTTTTTAGTTTCGTTGCACAACCTGGCTATAGAAAGTTTTGAAGGGCCACACAAAAATGAAGATGGGTAAGGATAGAGTATTTTTGAGATAGAAAAAAGATGAAGAAAGTAAAAAAAAAGGAAGAGTTAATAAGGCAGCTTTTTACAGCTGTCTGTCTTGGATAATTACAACTAGTAATAAATTTTGTATCTTTTCCTATTTGGAAGTTTAAAATTATGCACTTTCATTTTTAATTTAATACAGCTAGATGAATCAATTTAATTTGCATTAAAAGGCAACTATGTTTGACTTTAAATGTTTCTTATTCCAATAAAATCTTTACATAAAACAATTCACTATTTAATTTTGCATGAAAAGTCAACTTTATTCGACTCTAAAACGCTATTTCTATATACAAAGGCAACAATTATGGGGAATTAATTTTGGAATTTAAATACACTTGCTATTTCTTAGTATAAGTTTATTTTTCTTTATATAACGGAATGTTATGCAAAGAAATTAACGAAAGTGGAATCAATAAAAATAATTTACCTATTATAATTGCCCATCCATATTGTATTGGTCTGCAATGCTCAAATAATTCGTAGAATATAGATTATTATTTATATAATGCGATGAATTTTAATATAAATGTGTGTTCGCACACATGTACATATAAACACGTATATGTATGTACACACACATATATCATCCGAATTAACTCATTCATACACAGATATAGCTATATTCACATGTATATACTAAAATAAACGATACCCGAAACCGAAACCTGCAGCAAAACTACCAAAAATAACTGAAACCTACCGAAACTAATCAAATTTAAAACGACCGAAACCAGGTTCTCGAACCTTAGGGAAGACAAATATTACTCTTTCGACCACTTACCACACGCTCCTCCAGATATTTCAATCGGGGATTATCGATGAGTAGCCTGCATCTGGTGAGCACGGTGCTATTATCAGGCCAAAAAGTTCTCCCACATATTTCTCTCCATGAGGGAGATGAGAAGCTGGTCGTGGAGGAGGTAGAGCCGAAGGCAGAGGCAGAGGAGAGCCTCGTTTTTGTGACTACTGTCATCAGGAAGGGCATATTCGCAATACCTGCTGGAAGTTAAATAGGAGGCTTCCTCAGCCTGCCCGTGCACATGTTAGGACCTCCTCTTATGTATCCTCTACTATTTCGACGGACTTGGTATCATCCGAGTGTTCTGTCAAGTCTCTGAGGGAGGAGATTGCTCGATTAAGGCTTCTTGTGACCTCGTTTGCTTCTGGTAGCCATGCTGGATTGGTTACACTTCGGGGTTCGGCTGTGACCACTTTGGGTCTTTCGAAAGGTAATTATACAACTTTTATTACTTCGGTTTCTGTTTGTCATCCTTGGGTGATCGATACAGGAACGACAGATTATATGACAGGAGAGGCATATTATCCTCATACAGGATAAGGCCTGAGTGTACCTCAATAACCTTAGGGAACGACACTACCTCTGCTTTAGGAGTGGGGTATATTCTTGCCACGTCATAGTTGCCTCTCTACTGTTTAATACTTGCCTAGATTTCCTTTCAATTTCCTTTCTACTAGCCAGCTGATCCGAGATTTGAACTGTGACGCCACCTTTTTCTCTGGAGGTTATGTTTTGCAGGAGCTTGGGACAAAACGAACGATTGGCACAAGGATTGGTGTTAATGAGTTATATCACCTCAATGAGCATCCACGCTCTAAGCATGTCCAACAGCATTCACATCTGCTTTTGATTCCCATTGTCGGTTTGGTCACCCTTCTCTGCAGACCTAGAAAAGGATAATTCTCTCTCTTGATACTTTATCGAGTTTAGAGTGAGCCTTGTGGGTTGGGTAAGTATCATCACTCTAGCTACTCATCTCGTATTAATAAGAAAGTTGAAACACCTTTGTTTTAGTGCATTTTGATGTTTAGGGACCATGCAATGTTGTTGCCCAAGGAGGTTTTCGCTCCTTTATAACCTTTATTGATGATTTTTCTCGAGTCCCATAGTTGTATTTGATGAAATCTAAAAATGAAGTGTTCTCATTTCCAGATTTTTGTTCCAAGATTTAGACTAAATTTGGGATTAATGTTGGTATCTTGAGTAGTGATAATACCCAGCGGTAGTTTAGTACACGTTTGAGGGAGTATATGGAGAAACTTAGTATTATTAATAAATCTTCTTGTCCTTATACCTCTCAGCAAAATGAGGTGGCGGAAAAGAAGAATAAGCGTCTTTTAGAGGTCACTCGTACTATTTTGTTTCATATGCGAGTGCTTAAATCTTTTTAGAGGGATATCGTTCTTACTGCCAATTACTTGATTAATCGTATGCCTTCATCTGTTCTAGATGGGCAGTTTCCCCATTCTATGTTGTTCCCTTCAGCGGTCTAATTCCCTTTTCCTTCAAAGGTCTTTAGGTGTGTCTATTTTGTCCATGCTCTACAACATGGGGATCCAAATTAGACCCCAAGGTTGTTAAGTGTCTTCCTTGGGTACTTCGGACTCAAAAGGGGTATCAATATTATAGTCCTGTGTTACGCCATCAATTTATATCGGTTGACGTGACCTTTCATGAATCCACCGCATACTTTTCTACTTCTCACACCTCTATAGACATGGACAGTGACTTTTTCTTGGATATCTCATATCTCTTGTCACAAGAGAGCACCTCTTCTGATTCAGTTAATTCTTCACCCCTGTGCTAGAGGTTATTCGTACTGTACACCCCTCATTCACCGCTGTTGGGACCCACACTACCTGTTGCTACGGTGTCTGCTCATCGGGACCGTACAGTTCCTGAACCTCAGCCTCCTGTTGATACTCTCCCAAAGTCTCGAGCTTCCCCGGAGGCTGACATTAATCTTCCTATTGGCCTACAGAGAGAAACCCGCAGCTGCACTATAGAGACGTGTAACATCGCTCAAGGTAATATAATTCCAAGAAAGCACTATTGGTTTCCCGAAGGTTGTGTCTTAAAAGGTGCAATGATTTACTTATCAACCAATATGTCCATACAGTTTACAAGTGGTATGAAAAATACTGAAATATATGATTTTATCAATTAACAACCACTTATATGAGGGGAAAAACAAAATATCTAATGGTGGAGTTTTCAAGTGCGGGAAGTCGCATAAAAGAAGATATCCTTGTTTATATGATTTCAAACTAAACAATTTCAGGACGGCATTTGCTTGCATGGAAATTTTTGTACCATATTGTTGGTCAAAATTTACATCCCATTTGCCAAAATTAAAATTAAAGGACAAAAGGTCAAGGTCAACAAGTAAAAGTCAAAGACCCGGGTCCGACCATTCTGGGACAGACCCCAAGCAACTAGGCCCGCGTCCAAACTGCCTCGAGCTCAAGCGAAGCCCGCCATTGAAGAAGACGGAAAAAAAAAGAAATTCATAATAAATAGATTTTATATGCAAGTGTTATATTGTAAATTAAGTGGGCAAAAAGCCAAATTATGTAAAACTCATGGCTCGTGTGCAAAAAGAAACAAGCACATGGGCATGGAAGAGGCAAAGAGCTATTTTGTAAAGCCCAAAAGGCAAAATGTAAAACATAAAGCCTATATAAGACAAACATAACAAGAAATCAAGAACAAGTTCATTCCCGATATCATTTTAGGGTTTTGAGCCTCCTCTCTCTCCTCAAGGTTCTTTTTCTTCATTTTTTCAATTAAATCAAGAGGTTAACCTCTCTTTTTCCAAAACTAAATAAATTTTAGCCATAAGCCCATTGAAAAGAGTGAATATCTTATCAAATCTTAAAAAGAAAAGATTTTTGCATCACTCCTTCCCCCTCAAGATCCAAAGTGGGAAGAGGAAGTAGAACCCATCTCCAAAAACCCCAGTTTTGCAAAAATCCAAAGCTTATTTCACCAATAAAGACTCAAGATCCAAAGTTTTGAAGATTCAAGAGAACGTTTTTAGACCAAATAGGAGAAGGTTAGGAGTGGCCCTATCAAAGGAAACCCTTTTGGGCATTTCCCTTGAGGAAACCCCCAGAAGCTCAAGCTCCATGTATGCGCTTGCGCCACACCCGGAGCCCAAGCTCCATGGCACCAATGCAAAGCACATGGCGCAGCGCCAAGTGCATGGGCACTTGCGCCACTCGGAGCTCAAACTCCATAGCACCACATGCGAAGCACATGACGCAGCGCCACACCCGAAGCGCCAGCTTTATTACACCATGTGCCAAGCACGTGGCGCAGCGCCAAGTGTATGTGCGCTTGCCCACACCTCGAGCGCCAGCTCCACAAAAACACACATTCCACACTTAAAACACTTCTCCCATTCAAAAAAAATTCTAACATGGCGCTGGCTGCACCCCGTAAGGGGACTGCTAGCCCCTTGACCCACAGCATGCAATCCGGGTAGCAGGGTCCCCGTAAACTCTATGAGGCTCCTGATATGCCCAAAACACCCTTAAAATTGTTTCTTTCAAAACAAAACACACGCATATTGCACATTGAGTTTGCATCACTTATACGACCCGTTAATCGAAGATTCCATCGCCTCAAGACAAGGGGTAATTTAACGGTAGTTTTGTCCGCGGCTGCCGGAAATTAGAATCCTCACAATTAATAAACCCCGGCCTACCCTAGACAGGGGGAAGCGAAGCGCAATCTTATCCCAGTAGAAGGACGAAAAACACTTTACAAATATATGGCACGCCCGGTGGGACTAGTTTCTCTTTCCATATTTCGGATCAAACGATCATGCGATCTCATTCAAATCACTATTTATACTGAAATCACGCTCTTTTATGCAGCAATCTACAATCAACAACAATCAGCATCGCTCAACGATGTCTCGGCAAACAAACTCAGCACTCAATGCAACTCCCGTCTCATACACAATGAAGATGAATGCTCAAGTGGTTCTCCTGGTAAATCTCGTGCAGTGGTGAAAGGAACGACTGCTACAATTCAGCTCCATTTCATTCATCTCGGCTGGCAGTGTTCCCGCTTCTCAAGCTCTAGTGATGGATAGGCCGGTCACCAAAAGGAGGAAGCCTAATGTCGTAATCGCGAGGGCACCCGAGCCCAAGCACAAGTCTGTCTTTCAACGGCTCTCCGCTGCTCCAGCTGGGGACAGGGCCGTCAACGCCAAGGTTACAACAAAGCGTCTCGGGCAAACTCAGGCGGTGTCCTTGACAACTGCACGATCGGATGTCTTCTCAAGACTCCCCGTCAATCGGTCTACGGCGGCTTTCAGGAAAGCAGACACCTGCCAAATCCTCAAGGCAAAAAAGTCAAGGCAAAAGCAGCTCAAATATAGAGCCAATAAGAGGGCTGGGTCTTCTGCTAAAGTGAATTTCATGAGGTTCCAAGATCAAGGTTACCCGCGACAACAGCTGAGTCAGCCGTGGAAGTTAACAATTTATTCGAACTATTGAAGTGGGTTCAGAAAAATACCATGACCACCAAAATCAAGAAGACGATTCAAACAGTGCGACGAAAAGATGTGTCTAAGCCTCAACACAGAAAGCATGACACCGTCTCCTCAAAAGTCGACCAAGCGCTCCTCGCCGCGTAAAAGCAAGAGAAAAAACTCTGAAAGGGGTCACCAAAGCCGCCCAAGGACCCAGCCAGGCTGACCGTCTTCAGTCGCTTGTCCTTTCTCGAAGAGGAAGGGCCCCGAAAAAGGTTCGACAGATCAGCCGCCAATGATAAAAAGAGAACTGAATGTGTGGTCCACACGGTTTATATGGCAGACACGCGCCGCAGTGATAACCTTTGCAGCAAGAGCAAGGATCAGGCCGCCACATCCCAGGCCCAATCTGGTTTGAATGTGGCTGTCACTTCCCAAGCCTAACCTCATCCGAAAGACAATGAAAACCCTTTCAGTGAAACTGATAAGCAAAAAGATCCGTCAGTTCATGAGCCTTGGAGAGCGATAAATAGCCGATTTTCATCCCCAAGACCACGAAGTAACAGCTTCTCCAAGAACTCCAGAAGCAACTCAAAAACAAAGACAAGAAGATGACCAAGCTCTACTCAAAAATTGACGATAACAAATGTCATCATGCAGCTCACAGACAAAGTTGCTCGGCCATCGCCCAATCAAGCATAAGGCTCTACGCATGAACCGAAAGTCGATGCTCTGAAGCAGCCGGCGTCTATCCCTTTAAGTCCAAAGATTGGCGATCCATGCAAAAGTCGACCACATTCCGCTTCAGGAGATGTCTTGACTATCGATGACAGTAGCCCGCTAACGCAAGATCGGGATTTGGTCACCAACAAAGTCAAAACATTGATCGTCAAAGTCGAAGCACAGAAAGACGTCAACAGTGGTGGAAGACCGTACTCTGCACGATATGATCTTATAAGTTTCTCAGCAGCTACGTCATTCCCAAATTTGGAAGATTCAATGGGACGGAAAATGCAAACCAACATATTGCCTAATTTAAAGTATCGTGCGGGAATAATAAGGGCAATGATGTTCTTCTTCTCCACCAGTTCGTCAATAGCTTGACCGATTTTGCCTTCGACTGGTATGCAAGTGTACCAAACGATTCGGTCACGACGTTCGCTCAATTGGAGTCTCTGGTCAAGCAAAAGATTCACGAGTGTCAGCGATAAAATCACTATTGCCGACCTTATGAGGACCAAAGCTAAAACACAACGAAAGTACCATGGATTTCATAGTTCGATGGTGCAATCTCTCTATCAAATGCGAACCGCCGTTAGAGCAAGACCAATCCGTCAGCTTTCTAATAGGAAATCTTAGCAATTGGATGAATCATTTCCTGTGCAACGCGGGTCTCAAAGCGTTTCAGGAGCTGACCAAGAAAGTTCAAATATTGAAACGCTCAAAGCAAGAGTCTACCCAACCTCCAAAATAACAAACCCTGGAGGAACTAGAAGGACGATACCAATAAGGCCGATTCTTTCGATGCGTCTAATGATGAAGGCGAGCGAAAAGCGGGCAGATGAAAGACCGGCCGGCCACGAAAGCTATTACTGGGAGAAGGACCGACTCTACAAAAGAAGGGTAAGATTTACTCCTTCAGAAGGGACAAGGTCCGTAAAATATTCAAGGACGCCCTGAAGAACGGTTTGCGACAGCTAAAATCAAAGAAATCACATGAAGCAAACATGACAGACAATCCCCTGTATTGCCCATATCACAGAATGGTGAGTCAAGAGGGCTGCTATATTTTCAAGTATTGGATCGAGAAACAATATAAGGCTGGAGAAATAAAACCGTCCCCTGGCGTGTTGACAAACGATCAAGCCGCAACCGCAAATTTTATACAAATAGAGATCGAGGCTCTTTGGGAACTAATTGCTCCTAATTGTTTGTCCTTCCATGAAAGGGGGAAACCACGGCAACAGTCCAAAAGCCCAGCAAATGGCGTTACCAATGAAGAGGCAACAGACGGATGCATAATCCATACGGTCTACATGGTCGGCCCTGAAGGAACAAATCCTCCTACGCTTCACAGTCATGGTAATGATATGGTTGTCGCTGCCCAATGCCAGCTCGGGTCGGATAATGAAGACCGTGTTCAGGCCGCTAAGCAAAAAGAACCCCCGGTTCTTGGAAAATCGAGCTAAGGCGTTGAGGACAACCCAGTCATCATCCCTAAAACTACAGAACGAGCATTATTCCAATGGTTTCAAGACCAGCTTCAGGACAGAGATAAGGAGTCAGCTTCCAAAATCGACGAGCCGAGGAATGTTATGGCAAATCTCATGACCCAAGTCGTTCGAATGCAGCCACAACAAAATCAAAGTTCGGTCCATGAACCAGGAAATGATATCCCAAAGCAACCAGCAGCTATTCCCTCTAGTCTAAGAGCGGAGTACCTTCACAAAAATCGACTGCGGCCAACCTCCAGGGAATTCCCGTCACATGACTGCGGCAAGTTGACACGGGAAAAAATCAAAGACAAAACATCGGCGGATCCTAAAGCTCTTCAGGACCTAATTAAAAGAGTCTAAAGATTGGAACATGCAGGTCCCGAATCTTTTCTAGACTTCCAATATAACAAGTTCAAATGTCCGAAGAACGACAACCGCATAGGTGGGCGTCCTAACAGCAACGAATCATTTAATAAGTCTGCTGACCGGTATAAGCAAGTGACGAACGAAACAAAGACCAACAGGCCTCGAAAAACATTATTAGGAAGAGGGGGAAATCACCCCTGGAAAAGAAGTTGAATAAAATTTACTCTTTCAGAAGGGACAAGATTTATGAGATATTCGAGGATGCTCTAAATCATAGTCTACAATTGCCAGAATCAAAAAGACTGCAAGAGGTAAATATGACCGATGACCCCAAATATTGCCCATATCACAGAGTGGTGAGTCATACCATTGTAGACTGTTTTGTTTTTAAGGACTGGATTGAAGACAAATACAGGTCTGGGAAATTCTCACTGTCTTCCGATGAGCCGGCGAGCAATCGAGCCACAACGGCCAATGATGTACAAACAAAAACCGAAGTCTTCCGGGAGCAAAACTCAATCGTTCACTTCAAGAAAGGACTCGAGTCTGCCATAGCTTTCGTGGGACGTATGCTTGTCCAAAAGAAGCAGAAAATAGTAGGGCTTCTTCAAGGAAAGCTCAAGGTCGAACACAAGAATCAAGTGAAACCCGTAGTCCCGGGCATCAACTCGGCTGCATCAAACTCAAAGTTCAAGAATCTTGAATAAGCGCACAACATTGACCTATCGTTAAACTGGGAAATAAAAAAAAGAAAAAAATTAAAAATTAAAAAAGAAAAAGAAAAGAAATAAAGAGTCGGTCCATAAGCAAAAGGGGCACGAATGAAAACTTGAAAAGGTTTCGTGAGTAAAAACAGCGAAACTACCCACGAACTTGTGAAAACCCGCAAAGGCGCAAACTCGTAAACAGATGACCCCTACGTCGTTAAACTGGGAACATATGACCCCTAAGTCGTTAAACCGGAAACAAAAAAATCCTCCGAGGGCGAATGATGAGTCGCTCCTGGTACTATATTCCAGTATAGCAATACTGATGCTGACAAAAATTTAAATCCCTAAATCCTCCAACATATTCCGATGTAGGGATACAAAAGCCAACCAAATCCATCGAAATTCAATTACTCCAATGATAAATGATGATTCGCCCCTAAAACTATACTTCAGTGTTAGCGATACTAATATCAACCAAAAATTCAACTTCCCAAATTTTCTAACGACAAATGATGAATTGCTCCTGGCACCCGTGCTCCAAAATTCCAAATTCAATCTCCAACCCCAAAATTTCAACTCAAATCCAACTTAAAATCAGGCCTACCAACTTCAAAAATCCAAATTCCAAGTCCCACTCAGCAATGCTACCGAACTCAGAAAGTACCACCGAAAAAGGCAGGAATCAAACAAATCAAGCCAAAGTCCCACCCGGAAGTATATCTAAGCTCAAGTTTCGTCGGATAAGCTGGAAGCCCGAAACCGGTGACGCATCAACAGCGGCTCTCCGCATCGCAAAAAGGGCAGTATCGACCTTCATGCCGCAAAAAGGGAGCCAAGTATCGACCTTCATGTCGCAAAAAGGGAACAAAATCAAGTATCGACCTCCACATCGCTAAAAGGAAATCAAGTTAAGCATCCCAAGATCAGATACACGAAAGATCCATCAATTTCATACACACAGACCCATGTATGTGTGCATTTATTGATAGGAGGCACTTTGCTGGAGTCAAAATTTACACCCCATTTTCCAAAATAAAAATTGAAGGACAAAAAGTCAAGTTCAAGGTCAACAAGTCAAAGTCAACGCCCAAATGGACCTGGGGCCAACCCCAAGCAACTGGACCCGTGCCCCCAACTGCCTCGAGCTCAAGAGAAGCCGGCCATCGAAGACAGAAAAAAGAAAAATGTAATAAATAGATTTTTATATGCAAGTGCTAAATTGTAAATTAAGTGGGCAAAAAGCTAAATTATGTAAAACCCATGGCACATGTGCAAAAAGATATAAGCACATGGGCATGGAAGAGAAAAAACCATTTTGTAAAGCCCAATAGGCAAAATGTAAAATGTAAGGTCTATATAAGGCAAACATAACAAGAAATCGAGAACAAGTTCATTCCCGATATCATTTTAGGGTTTTAAGCCCTCCTCAAAGTTTTTTTTCTTCATTTTTTTAATTAAATCAAGAGATTAACCTCTTTTTTCAAAAACTAAATAGATTTTAGCCATAAACTCAATTGAAAAGAGAGTGAATCCCACATCAAATCCTAAAAAAGAGGAAGAGAAAGAAGGAGAACTCATCTCCAAAAACCCCATTTTTGCAAAAATCCAAACCCTAGGTGTAACACTCTAGCACGATCGTACGTTATTTAATTATATTAAATAGTTGTGGTAGGCAATTTAGATTATTATTGGAATTGGTTTATATTTGGTGTTTGGATGATTATTCATGATAATCGTATTATTTTATCTTGTGTTGATCCCTAGTTCATGGATATAAGATTGTACCTGACCCGCTTGCATATAAACTATTATATATATATGGAGTTTTATATTTTAAGATAGAACATTTTAGGGCTATCTTGCTTGTTAAATATATAATAGTTAGTGTTTATTATTTAGTTTGCTAATCCATTAATATCTTATATTTTTATGCAACTTATTCTCATAAATAAATTGGTTTAGTGGTTGATAGGCTTAATTTAGATTCATGTTACAAACTATATATATATATATATATATATATATATATAATTTAGATAACAATCCAATTTAAATTAATCTATATATATATATATATATAATATCTTTTTTAACACCCATGTTCCTTTCTCTCTACAGTGTTTTATCTCTCTCATCTCAACGAACTCAACAAACCCATAATCCTATTTATATTACCCATCTCATTCTTCCTCACCAAAAATATTCACATCCCTAAAACCATCTCCCCCCCGTATTTTGAACCCTAGCCGGCACCTCCTTACACCAAGCAACCTCATCTCGTCTACAGCCCAACTCCTCTACCGCCGACTGCAACCCTCACCTTCGTCTTCATATCACCGCAGCCGCCAACATCACTATCTCCTCACGACCTAGCCCTAGCCTGAACCCGAGCTCCAACCCATCTCAAAACCCGCACACCGAGACTCGATCCCTCGAGCGCAGCCGAGCACCTAGCCGAGATCAAGCGTCGATCTTGCTTCGATTCGTGTCGTCGTTTCCTTTGTCTTGATCGTCGTTGAGACAAGTATCTGAATACTTGCTATAACATGCTATTTACTGCAAAGCATAATGTTGCCGTAAAAATTACTGTTATATATATATTTAATCATAATAAATTATATATATGATACTGCATTAATAGTGAAATAGTTATAAACGTATACTGTGCGATAAATATTAATTGATTAATCTTATAATGCATGCACAAACTTGTGCAGGTTTCATGCTAATATATTATTTTTGCATCACTTAAAAAGGTTTTGCCTACATGGTTAACATAATTTAAAATCATGTAATTTGCAACATTTATGAAAGCAATCATGCAAAGAAATGCACGGTAATAGATTTGGCTAATATATATATGCGGTAAATTATCCATTCTAATTTATGTAGTTTGTAAATTCTTTAGGTGTGGATCGTCCACATTAGATTTTGTTTATACCGATCATCCATTCTAAATTATCTAATTGGTCACTGAACACATGATACTCTGAAATTGTGCACTCATATATCATTAGGATTATAACAGATTGCATTGATATTTAAATTGTATGTATTTTACATCCGGAACATTTAAAAAAATTCATGGTATTTTAATGTTAAGTAATATTACTATATTTATCATATCTTTCATGTTATTAATTAACTGATAATAATAAGTTTTAGTTTAATAATAATAAGTTTAATATATTTAATTAATATTGTTTTAATAATCTTTGACAGGAGACTATTTTAATATGGTTAGATTGTTATAATGACTTATAGTTGCTGATGTGATCATGGTTGTATTCGAATCTAGATAAGTATCATAACTGTATAGTTAACATGGAAATATCATTACAAGAAAACATATATTTAATTAACAATATTTACCCAGTCAATTAAACGCTTGTTAATCTATATCAGTTAACGATTACTATTATACTGCATTGACTGTATTGCCTATTATACATCATGACTTGTTTGTGCTATGCGACTGTGATACACACGTTACTTGATTGATTATATCATCCCTGACATGCTTGTGTACTGATGCACGACTTTATGTTATCCTATTACTGTTACTGTTATCATGTCAGTACCTACTTGCTATGTAATTCTTACTCATGCCAACGACTACTGATATTGACTTGATTGACCGGATAATCCTGATTGACCTGACTTGTTGCCTTTCTAGACATGACTGTACACGATTATTCCTGTGTTGGCATTAGGTAGACATTCTATTGATATCTGACTTGAACACGAAAACTGGGAGAAATCAAGAATTTAACCAAAACGTAACTCAAGAGAATATTATTATTGTTTGCCGTAATTCCGGACGTGAACGGAATAACCATTGTTTATCATACCGTGGTCCCGTGAGGAATGAACGGGATATATTATGCCATGGTCTCATGGGGAATGAACGGGATATATACTGTTGAATTACGAGGAGGATTACATTAATTGGTTTCAAATACCGTTAGGATAGATAACCTAGAAACATAGACTTTAAGATACACGTAAGATACATATAGCCTGTTGTTATATCGCATGTGATTGTTGTTTATAATTATAGCTCTTTTGCACATAACACCCTCTCTCTCTCTCTATATATATATATAAGTTTATTTCTATGATATTTATGACGCATTGACGTCTGGATTTTGCATGGCCCAGTTCCTTTAACCTTGTCGCGGGAAGATCGAGAATATTTTGACAAGCAAGCTGAGCAGTGAGAAGTTTTGCCGATTAGTATAGAGATATTTAGTTTAGTTTATTTTCTAGTTATGGTTTAACGTTGTGATCTCATAAGGGACGTGATTAGGATATTATTTACTTGTTGGATCTTTATTCATTTCCGCTACTTTCTTGTTTTTTTATTGTGGCAGTTGGACATGTGTTAGATTTTATTTATTGTTCTTGATATCTGATTGACGGTTGTAATGTGACTATGGAAGATTTTTTCTCGCCATAGGTAGCATGGTTGGATTTGTCACGTGCCGTATTTACTTATTTTGAGAAGCGGAACGTGACAAGGTTTTGTTGGTATCAGAGACAGGTTTAGGTTAACCGAGTTTGGTTCTTTCGTAGTTAGGTATGTGACACAATACATTGACCTTAAAACCCGGAACTATAGAAACATGTCCTGCAACACTTGCCTTACCATTCGAATTCTTGAATATCTCTTTATCGAATCTTGATTCCATTGAATCCCTTGCTTTGATTGAATCTGGTTTTCCATTGTTAAACTCGTCTTTCGTCCTCAACTTCAGGACTACGGCGGAGTTGAGGGCGGTCCAACAGTAGCCATTGTTGCCATTGAGTGGGCGACGGACCCACGGACACAGGGAAAGGTGATCATCAGCAAGATGTTCCGGCATAACGGTAGTACAAACGACGACCAAAGTTCAAGCACGTATGGATGTTTCGGTGGAGAAAGGGAATAACCCCATGAAGCGGCTATTTATCCCATCTTAGAAGAAGACATTGATCTGTAACCACTGTCGTCGGCCAGGCCATACTTGGTGGTATTGTAGTAAAGAAAGGTGGCGGTGTTTTGGTTATAGAGCTACTAACCACCAGATTGACACCTGTCCGTCAAGGTATTAGTTGAGAAGTGATGTTCCGGGAGCACCGTTTGTACCGTTGAAGCAAAGACTTCTAAAGAGATGGCATTAGGTATTCTTCTCATTTAACTCATTCCCGGTATTATCGTTAGCTGATTTTATGTCATCCCGTCGCTTAGGCTTCCCATACTAGCTAGTCCACCCTCTAGATAAACTCGGCATCGATTGTAGCACGATATTTATAGATTTGATCTGGGACTTACACCCAGGAATGGGAAATTTGTTTTTATGAGGGGAGCATAAGGATTGTCCCACCGTAGTTGGTAGCCGGGATTTGTTTGCGGTTTGCCTAGTGATTGATACCGGCAGCTGCGAGATGGTTTGGATATGGATTGTCTTGGTACCTTTCATGCCCAAACTGATGTTAGAGCAAGACTATAACGTTTGCACCATGGCTCATCTCTTAATCCTATTCCTTGAAATCCATCCTATTTTTCCCAACGATCCTATCGCGACGGAAGGAAACGAAATTGCGAATCGTTCTTCACCGTTGATCGCATACTGTAATCTTCTTGATTCTGTAATCTTAAATCTTATTCTATTGACTGTGATAGTAGGATTTTGATGACTTAGATGGAGTTATGTGATTGTAATCATGCCGTCGTACATAATTACAATGTGGTACTTTGCTTAAGCAACTTCGAGTCCTACTCTAGCTCCATTTCTTGATTTTATTGCACTACTTTGTTTTTCCCTCTGTTCAATTATTTCCAAACATATGCCTTACCTTGAAAGTTGTATCCGACTCCTTTCTTCGATTCTCTTGAAATTCACTTCTTGACTTCTTGAATCCCTAAAATTCATGTATGATCCTTCTGAACTTCGAAAGTGTCAAAGAATTAGACTTTAGAATTTGAAGCAAGAGAAACCGTATGCCAAGTTGGGCAAATGCGAGTTTTCAATCGATGAAATCAAATGCTTGGGTGATAACATATCGGCAGATGAGATTTCAGTAGACCCGAAAAGATTTCGACAACTTGAGACTGAAAGAGTCCGAGGGAACTTCGAATAAGCATAAGTTGGACTTGCTGGTTACTCTCCAAGAGTCGTGTAGGATTCCGCGTGGATAATGATGCCGTTAACTAAGTTGACTAGAAAGGATGACTAGTTGGCTGGTCTGAGAAGTATGCGCAAGTTTTTGGCTTGTTGAAGTATATGTTAACGACCGCTCCTCTTCTAACTGTGCCGAACGGTTTCGTAAGGGTAGTAGATTCACAGTGACGCATCGAGAAAGGTTTTGGACAATATATTGAGGCAGTAAGGACTGGTGATGGCCTAATGCATCAAACAGCTAAAGACATTCGAGAAGAATTACCAACGCATTACTCGGAAATTAGCTGTTGTGATATTCACATTGAAGTTAGGTAGACTACTTTTTAGGCAAGAAAGTCGAGATACCACCGACCGTAAAAGCCTAAAATTACGTGTTCACGTAGGAGGAGTTGGATCTAGCGACTGGCTATAGCCTGGATTTAGAAATATCATCCGTACAGTTAGGTGTAGTATCGAATGCTGTAAGTTGGTTGCTAGCTGGAATGATATTGACGTTGCAAGAAAAGCCGATAACTGATTGTCGGAGACTTGAGTTGGAATTAGTCTTACAATATTCTTCGGAGAGTTAAAACGACTACAAGTATAGTCATCATTGATAGATCACATCAAGACTTCTCGAGCGTAGTATACTCAATTGAAGAAGTTGTGAAGAACTGCGTAAACTTATCGAAGTAGCACAGCGGAAGCGTGGTAAACCCATGACCCACAAGGCTTGGGGCAGATTTGCTAATTCAAGGAGCTGGGTCCTTATGGTATAGGAGCCACATGTGTGTGCCAAAACGGGAAATTCGTGAAGAAATTGATGAGGGCACATAGTTCGGCATGCTTGTTACATTCGGTAGGCGTTATCAGAGAAGCATATGCAGGAGATTGGGAGTTTTTGTGGCACTTGCTTGCCAAGACCGATGGCTTGGCACGGTTTGATTCTTCTTATTACCGTACTCGTTTGGTTTTGCTCCATTCACTAACATGGTTCGGGTCGATATAGCGTATCATGATTATTTTAGTATACATGGGTGCATGCATATCTTCTTGATAAATCGTTCGACTTGTTTTGACATCCTGACATCTGTATTCTAGTTTAAGCATGACATTTGTATTTTGGTCTAAGTATGACGCTTGAATTATGGTCAAAGAGGCCATCTGAATTATAGTTGAATAAGACATCTATATTATGGTGAAAGAGAACATCTGCATTATGGTCGAGTGGACATCAGAATTATGATCAAAAGAGGACATCTAAATTATGGTCGAGTGGGCATCTGTATTCTGGTCAAAATTGTATCTTCATGTATCTGACTTATGACATTATCCCATCTGCATATATCTGATTTATGGCATCCTTCATCCATATTGATTAAGATCTGGTAACGAGATATTTTACATGTATGCTTGGGTGACATTCACACTAAACAAAGCTCCGTCATAGTCATGGGACACCTCTTGGGGATGTTCATGCTACTAACATGATTCATGTTTTATGGTTTCAAACTAGTTATAGGATGTCCCATGGATACGAGAATGTCCATCAACCAATTCCATACGCACGCATTGCTTGAAATGGTTGACTTTTTAGATTAATACCTGATTCAATTGAAATTTAGATTGACGCTGTTTGACTCGATATTTGACATCCAGCTTGACACTTGTATATCTGCATTGTTGCATTGTTTTCCTGTAACGTTTACCTTCCTGTATTGTACTTATTTACAGCACGTATTTCGCATTACTTTACATGCGTGATTTTTCCCCAAACTTCTTTCCTTTAAATCTGGGTTTCTTTGATCTTGCCCTTTCCTTATTATTGTATGTTTCCTGTTTACCATGAATATGGGATTGTTTATTCTTTTTCGTTTCCTTGTCTTGGTTCTTTCGTTCTCGTGAATTTCGAGAACGAAATTCCTTTGTAATTGGGTATAATGCAACACCCTAACACAATCGTACGTTATTTAATTATATTAAATAATTGTGCTAGGCAATTTGGATTATTATTGGTATTAGGTTATGTTTGGTGTTTGGATGGTGATTCATGATAACCGTATTTTTTATCTTGTCTTGATCCCTAGTTCATGAATATAAGATTGTACCCGACCTGTTTACATATAATCTATTATATATATTTGGAGTTTTATATTTTAAGACAGAATATTTCAGGGCTATCTAGTTTGTTAAATATATAATAGTTAGTGTTTATTATTTAGTTTGCTAATCTATTAATATCTTATATTTTTATGCAGTTTATTCTCATAAATAAATTGGTTGAGTAGTTGATGGGCTTAATTTAGATTCATGTAACAAACTATATATATGTATATATCTAAATAATATAGATAATAATCCAATTTAAATTAATATATCTTTTTGAACAACCATGTTCCTTTCTCTCTCTACAATGTTCTATCTCTCTCATCTCAACGAACTCAACAAACCCATAATCCTATTTATATTACACATCTCTTTCTTCCTCACCAAAAATATTCACATCCCTAAAACCATCTCTCCCCCCTATTTTGAACCCTACCCGGCACCTCCTTACACCGAGCAGCCCCATCTCGTCTGCAGCCCAACTCCCCTACCATCGGTTGCAACCTTCACCTTCGTCTTCATATCACCGCAGCCACCAACATCACCATCTCCTCATAACCTAGCCCTAGCCTGAACCCGAGCTCCAACCCATCTCAAAACCCACACACCGAGACTCAATCCCCCGAGCACGGCCGAGCACCAAGCCGAGATCAAGCGTCGATCTTGCTTCGATTCGTGTCATCATGTCGTCGTTTCCTTTGTCTTGATCGTCGTCGTCGCCGAGGCAAGTATCTGAATACTTGCTATAACATGCTATTTACTGCAAAGCCTAATGTTGCCGTAAAAATTACTGTTATATATATTTAATCATAATAAATTATATATATGATACTGCATTAATAGTGAAATAGTTATAAACATATATTGTGCTATAAATATTAATTGATTAATCTTATAATGCTCTTGTGCAGCAGGTTTCATGTTAATATATTATTTTTGCATCACTTAAAAAGGTTGTCTACATGGTTAACATAATTTAAAATCATGTAATTTGCAACATTTATGAAAGCAATCATGCAAAGAAATGCACGGTAACAGATTTGGCTAATATATATATGTGGTAAATTATCCATTCTAATTTATGTAGTTTGTAAATTCTTTAGATGTGGATCATCCACATTAGATTTTGTTTATACCAATCATCCATTCTAAATTATCTAATTGGTCACTGAACACATGATACTCTGAAATTGTGCACTCATATATCATTAGGATTATAATAACATATTGCATCGATATTTAAATTGTAGGTATTTTACATCCGGGACATTTAAATAAGTTCATGGTATTTTAATGTTAAGTAATATTACTATATTTATCATATCTTTCATGTTATTAATTAACTGATAATAATAAGTTTTAATTTAATAATAATAAGTTTAATATATTTAATTAATATTGTTTTAATAATCTTTGACAGTAAACTATTTTAATATGGTTAGATTTTTATAATGACTTATAGTCGTTGATGTGATCATGGTTGTATTCAAATCTAGATAAGCATCATAACTACATAGTTAACATGGAATTATCATTACAAAAAAACATATGATATTTAATTAACAATATTTACCCAGTCAATTAAACGCTTGTTAATCTGTATCAGTTAACGATTACCATTATACATCATGACTTGTTTGCTTATTATACATCATGACTTGTTTGTGCTATGCGGTTGTGATACACACCTTACTTGATTGATTATATCATCCCTGACATGCTTGTGTACTAATTCACGACTTTATGTTATCCTATTACTGTTATCATGTCAATACCTACTTGCCATGTAATTCTTACTCATGCCAACGACTACTGATATTGACTTGATTGACCGGACTTGTTGTCTTGCTAGACATGACTGTACATGATTATTCCTGTGTTGGCATTAGATAGACATTCTATTGATACCTGACTTGAACACAAAACCTGGGGGAAATCAAGAATGTAACCAAAACGTAATTCAAGAGGATATTAGTATTGTTTGTCGTGATTCCGAGCATGAACGGAATAACCATTGTTTATCGTACCGTGGTCCCGTGGGGAATGAACGGGATATATTGTGTCGTAGTCCCGTGGAGAATGAACGGGATATATATTGTTGAGTTGCGAGGAGGATTGCGTTAATTGGTTTCAAATACCGTTAGAATAGATAACCTAGAAACATAGACTTTAGGATACACGTGAGATACCTATAGTCTGTTGTTATATCGCATGTGATTGTTGTTTATAATTATACCTCTTTTTATAAATAACACCCTATATATATATATATATATATATATATATATATATATATATATTGCTCAGTTTATTACTATGATATTTATGACGCATTGACGTCTGGGTTTTGCATGACCCAGTTCTTTTAACCTTGTTGCAGGAAGATCGAGAATATTTTGACAAGCAAGCTGAGCAGTGAGAAGCTTTGTCGATTAGTTTAGAAATATTTAGTTTATTTTATTTTCTAGTTATGGTTTAACGTTGTGATCTCATAAGGGACATGATTAGGATATTATTTACTTGTTAAATCTTTATTCATTTCCGCTACTTTCTCGTTATTATTTTATTGTGGCAGTTGGACATGTATTAGTTAGATTTTATTTATTGTTCTTGATATCTAATTGACAGCCGTAATGTGACTATGGAAGGATTTTTTCTCGCCATAAGTAGTTGGTTGGTTTTGTCACGTACCGTATTTATTTATTTTGGGAAACGGGGCGTGACACTGGAAAAGGGAAAATATACTCATTTTCACCATTCAAGACTCAAGATCCAAAGTTTTGAAGATTCAAGACATTTTTGGACCAAAATAGGAGGTTGGGGTGCCCCATCGAAAGGACCCTTTTGGGCTTTTCCCTTAGGAAAAACCCAGGAGCTCAAGCTCCATGGAACCACGTGCAAAGCATGTGACGCAGCGCCAAGTGCATATGTGCTTGCGCCATACCCAGAGCGCCAGGTCCATGGCACCATGTGCCAAGCACGTGGCGCAGCGCCAAGTGTATGCGCGCTTGCTCCACACCTGGAGCGCTCCCATTCAAAAAAAAAAATTCTAACGGGACGATGCCCGCAAAGGACCGCAAGCCCTCTTGATTTCCAGTTCGGTATCCGGATAGCGATGCCCCTACACTCTGCGAGGCCCCCGATATGCCCAAAACACACTCAAAATTGTTTCTTTCAAAACATAACATGAGCATATTGCACATTCAGTTCGCATGACTTATACGGCCCATTAATCGGAGGTTTCCTCGCCTCAAGGCGATGGGTAATTAACGGCAGTTTTGTCCACGGTTGCCGGAGATTGGAATCCCCACAATCAATAAACTCGGCCGCAGGGGGGAATCTGTACAGCACCCGACAATTGACACGCAATCCTATCCCAATAGGGTCACGAAAAGCACGCTATACATACATAGCATGCATGTGCGTATTAATAGTACATGCAAGTTAGGTAAATCAATACATTTATATAAAAAAAAATTAATGGCTATGTAAACTTTACTCAAATTATATATGCCGCTAAAGTGAAGCAAAAACTTGATCATGCAGAATATATGCAAACTTTACTCAAATTATATCTGCCACTGAAGTGAAGCAAAAACATGATCATCCTGAATAGGTTCCAGTATCCCTCACCTAAAATCCTTGTCATATAAGCATCTCAATATCTTCCCAGGAATCCACTCCAGTTTATCCATGCTAGTTGAACCATCAGTGCTCTTCGAGCAATAAAATCTGTAGAGATCAGCCAGCCTCTCCATGGTATATTTTCTCACACACAGCTGAAAATTGGAAAAGAAAAATGTAAACACATCAAATCCTGAGCTCAACTTTTGTTTTACAAGAGAGTAACCAATAGGATACTAAAAAGTTTGTGGACAAACAGATTTATCTCGAAGGCGCTCCCCAACTAGTTTAACAATCTCAGCTGGAATGGCTTCAAGTGAATGGCAGGCAATATCGTATATTGCAGCAACAACTTGTTTCCGCACATTTTCATTATAATCCAACAACCGGTCACAGAGGGCCTCTGGGAAATTTTGATCGTATATATGTTATCAATTGCACCAAAAATGATCTTTTATCTGCAAAAGCATCAGAATAATTCTAATTGGAAGAATGGTTTCTTACTAATGATTGAAGGAGCTTCAAATCGTGAAGGATTTGAAATCAGACAATTCTTCAAGTGTTCAATAACAGAAACACGAACTTCTACAACCCTGTCAGTCAATCTTTTCAAAAACTCCGAGAATAGTGGCTGAAAATGTTCAGATATAGGAAGTCCTGGTAAAGCAAAGAGTTCTCCAAGAAGTTCGATTGCTTTTACCCTAACATCCAATACATCTGTCTACAAACGCACAAACTGGAGTCAGAGCCATGGTGATATATTTCATTTAAAACACCATTAAAAATGTAGAGACATGAAGGGTACAGACTGGAGTGCTGTTAAAGGATAAGATAAACTCTCTGACATTAAGGGGTAATGTAAACCTGAAAAAGGCATTATACCTTCTTTTTTTACAAATAAAGAAAACCATAACGAGTAACAACTGTGAAAAGGCATCAAACACAATATGCTCCAAGGTCATCTCTTAAACTTAATATGTATGGATAAGGAGACCCAAATGGCAGAAAAAAGTTTGAACACAAAATAACCACCACAAAGCAATCAAAAAAATAGAGACAAAAAAGAAGAAGACTGAAACAATGTTTTGGACATGGCATACAACCATAATCAATGACAAAATAGATATTATGGACAATGTTTACCTGGAATATCAGCTTTATTTTCTGTCTAATACTGTAAGATTTTTTATCATTGTGAACATTTCTCTAACTCATTCAAAATTTATATAAATTTTTTATTTGGCCAACTCTTGCTAAATTTAAATATAAAGAATAATAGAACCGCAGCATTAAGATAGTCCGAGCAAGGGGAAGAACTTTCTTGATTTTAAAGAGAAACATAGAAAGATAAGAAAGCTCATATATGTTAGAAAATAAATCATCAGATAAAAAATTCAATTAAGCAAGAAATCAGAGAGATGAAACTAATAAAGATTTTAATAAAAATTAAAAATACACAAAAAGAAAAATTTGCCACAGCCACACAGCAGTCCAGGAGATCGAAACCATCCAGTAGAGAAGGTAAAAATACCAAAAAACAGCAATACCATGTAAACAATTGCAAATGCAATAAAGGTCATAAACAAATAATGCCAACAATTAGCAATATGGAGCTCTTACCAGCAACTCTCCTGTAATGTAAGGAACGATTCCATAGAGGATCTGTGGAGCGCACCGATAGACATCATAAATGACCTCATGATAATCAACTGAGTTGTTCAAAAAGGTGTGATCTCCTGAAAGTGATGATACAAGAAACTGTTTAATGCAAGGTTCAAGGTTTCCAGCACAATGTTCAGTAACATCCATAGCGAGCCTCCGAGCAGCCAGAGAAAAATCCTAACAAAAATTCCAAGAAAAATATAAAGAAAAAGAACACAGATGAAAGTGTTAAAACGCTATCATAACATGTGCTATTGAAGAAGCAAAGAAGTATGGGAAGGAACAATGTGAAACAAGACTCACAGTTCTTTTTCGCCCCAAAGGTGACAGTATGGTCCCTAACAGATTCTCCTGTATATCTTCACTCTCCTCCAGAATAAGAGCCATGATCTTTTCCATTGATGTAAGAACATTTTTTGGATGATCATCACTGCATTAAGTCAAAGTAAAGCAACCTAATACATCCAGGTGTGCCAGTTTTAAGTGCGAAACAAAAGAAGTAGCATTTATCTGAAAGCATATTCCCACTAGGATACCAAAATCAGAAATCACCCAAAATTAAATGCCGATCCTAGTCCTCATAAAGAAGAAATAAAATGAGAAATGAAATCTGAAACCTTTCACATGGAGTAAAATGGAAATTTGTATAATGCCAAAACTGTAAACTTTGTGTGACAAAGATGGCTAGGTAAAGAGATCTATTGGGCACATGGAAAGGTCACAGTGTATCGTTTGTTTCAAAAAGGGGGATCACAGGTGGTTCCTTATTCTGCATGACACACTTTGTAAAAAGACTCCATGACGAATAAATGAAGATGCACCTCCACAAAATCAAAAGACATTTTCAGCCTCATGTTACAAATTTCATGCAGATACATTATTATTGAGATGAACAAAAATATATATATCATGTTGTTGGGATGCCTTGCATCTCAACCAAACATCAATTTTATCAATTAAAGAGTTTGTAAATTGTTGAGTATCCACTTGTATAGACTGTTTCACTCCCATCCTCTTACTATTGCACCCACTAGGTCGCGCGAACACTTATATTATGAAGCCCTGTCTGTAATCACAAATGACAAATATAACATCTCTCTCATAAATTCCTCAGATGTTCACAGTAATTCAAAACTCTGATGATCAAACAATTCAATGATCTATGTCATGATAGATAATCTTTCGACTTGTATTTTTTTACACTTGTTAGATAGGTCTCTGATATACATTGCACAAGCTGGGATACCATTTTTCTTCATTGTTAATAGATCATAATAATATTTGAAAGGACATAATATCTTAACCGTTCAGATTAAACAGTACACATGGATATGTTTTGACATAGAAACAACACATATTATGATCATTGATTCAAAAAACACAATATATGTTTGTCAAAATGAAATATTAATACCTATAATATGTAAATCCATACAGTGAAAAATATCACAAGAAAAAAAATGTTTGCTATTTATGATACAATTTTAGGAAATTGTATATTTGTATTGGCATCTACCTCACATATACTTCCTGTGTCCTGGCATAGTTCTTGAGAATATACTGAACCAGCTGTTCTTGTGCATCCATTTGCATGGTGTGTATGCATATAAATTTTTATTGCCATGGCTATAATGCAGCAACGTAACAAAATTATCTCACGCATGTAACAGAAGAGGGACTCAGTGGTTTTCCCTTTTGAAATTTTGACAATGTACTGTAGCGGTAATGAAGTGATATAAGCCCCTATAACCATCCATGTTGTGAAAAATGGATGAAGACATTTTAACAAGTTGCCGAAGATCTCAGAAAGCAAGAGGTGAATAACAATGAATCTAGTCAGTTTGAAAGGCATGATATACGCACTTTACAGTCATTATAAGAAGTTGATCTGTATAGTTGTTTGTACTGACTGAATGACATTCATAGGTATGTATGGCATTCATACAAAATGTCAAGTCAGCTTTGACTGTGTGAGATTCATAGGTTGACTGAATGACATTCATAAGCCCCTATAAACCTGTGGATGCATTTGAACAGTAAAGTTGTTTTGTGCATGGGTTTGAGGTCGTTGGTACATCTCAGGTTTGGATGGAGGGAGACAACCCGGCTACTAGCTCATTTTCCACAGGTCCTCGGGACACTGGACACTGTTTTCTTAGACATCCTTGCGCGAAAGCAATATGATCCAGCTAGCTATCAAAATGGTCAAAGCTATCTTTTTGACCCATGACCTGGACCTGATCCAGTAATGACTGGATTTTAACCAGACCCTTCAAAGCCAAATTCAAGAAATCATGTTTCTAAGGAGAGGATGTATGTTCAAAAGACTGAAAACTCAAATTTTGTATTGAGTGGAAGTTATGTTATTGTATGTAAATTGGTGGTACTCATTATTTGTTGTCAGGTATATAAGGGCAAGCAGGTTATTGGGAATCAGAAAATGCAATTGTTAAAGGTGAGGCATAGAGACCCAAAATTTGAAACTTTGATAGATATGCTTACCTAATAACAGCAAAAAAAGTACCGAACATTTCGGTAATGAGATCATCACATTCAAGATCCAACATCACAACACATGACCTGTATCTTGCAAGGGTTTCCAAAATAACAACCCTCCTCCCAAATGACGGACTATTAATATCGCTTAACCCACTAAATGTGCCTACGATCAAATGAAAGACATCCTGCATGGAAGAATACTCATTACAGTCAGAAGTGTGAATATAATAAATAATGTTACAGTGCAACAAATATTGTCGTTCTTTTCTTCCAATCCTTTTTTTTATGCCTGGTGATACTGATATAAGTTATTTTCTGTGTACCCTTAAAACATCATCAGCAAAAGGAGCTTCTGGTGCAGTTATCCGTGTGATCTCGCAAATGCATGTCGCTACCAAAACTTTAACATCCCTATCTTGATGTTTCAGCAATTCTTGTTTTGCAATTGCTTTAACACAAGGCTTCATTGAATCCAACACTGAAGGCAATGGAGATTGCTCTATCTCTGATAAGCAATTTGCAGCTTGCTACACCAAAGAGGAATTAGTTTTTAGAACAGAAAAAAAGTTGAGAAAGATAATTGAGGTTATATCTGTAAACAAAGAGATCGAGTACGGAAATCAATCCGTATAACCTTTCTCTGTACAAATCATTTGCTCCTTATTACTAATCATGTGTTTTCTTCCATTGCAGATCTCTAGGGCATCTATTGTTTTAGCTCTTTTCTACTGATCTAAATATGCTTAAGTAGCTCTAAGGCCCAACCCAGTAGATGATCCGCTATTGCCTTAAAGATCATCGCGCATTATGTTGCAGGATTAATGCATTGACGAGGGTCAGGCGACCCAAGAGAAGCAAAGGAGCGTAGAGCTAGAACACAGACAAATCTTAACCATCACAAAGTAGTCCTAGCAGAATGGGAAATTGTGACCTGGACAGTTAATAATTAGACTAATAACATAAGATGAAGAACTTACAGACAATATGATTGTTGGGGTCAAAAATTACACCACGGTCGACCAAGTCAAAATCAACCCCAGGTCAAGTGGGCCCAAGCCCAAGCCAAGTGGGCCCATGCCCAAGTCGAGCCCAAACATGAAGAAGCCGTCCTTCCCCGTGCCAAGAAGAAAATTATGTAATAAATAATTTTGATATAATTTTTTTGAATAAATGTAAGGAAAATGGGCATAATGCCAAATTTTTGTAAAGCTTATGGCTCACGTGCAAAAAAAATAAGCACATGAAGTATGGAATGGGCAAAATGTCATTTTGTAAAGCCCAAAGGACTGTGTAAACTTGTAAGCTTATATAAGGCAACATGATGATGAAATGAAAAAAAATATACATTCCCCTCAAAAAATATTAGGGTTTTGTGCATTCTTCTCCTTCCTCAAGGTTCTAAACCTTCTTCTTTTTTTTGAATTAAATCAAGAGTTTAACTCTTCTTTTCACAAAAAGAAATAGTTTTTCACCATAAAAGCCTCGAAAGGAAGCTCAAATCTCCTATCAAATCTCTAAAATGAAGACTTTTAATCTCAACGTCCTTTTTCTCCAAGATCCAACAAAAGAGAGAATGAAGGAACCCATATCAGAATAACTCATTTTAGGAAAGTCCAAGACTCGAAGAGTACGAAAAGAAATCTCCTTTCACCATCCAAGATCTAAATCCTTTAGAAGTTTTACTCCAAATCAATATTTGAGGAGTTCAACTCCAAGCTCCAAATCCTCAAAGGAGTTTAATTTCAAATCCAAATCTCTTAGGAGTTTAACTCTAAATACAAGCCTTTTAGGAGTTTAACTCCAAATCCACATCCAATTTCTTCCTTAGGAGTTTAACTTCAAAACCCCTCAGAAGTTCAACTCCCAGCCCAGGGGCTAAGCCCCTTCTTCCGCTGGTATTTCTAGCGGTCGCGCGCAGCGCACGTGACCCGCTGCGCCCACCGGTCATGCGCAAGGCACATGACCCACTCGTGCCCACCGGCCACACGCCTGACCCGCTGGCGCCCAGCGGTCACGTGTTGTCTCACACGTCCTTAGAACGCTTCTCACCCCTCCTTTTTTCAAACATTCCACACTAAAAATACTTCCCCCGTTAAAAAAAATTCTATCAGGGCGTTGCCCCGCACTCCGCAAGGGGCCATTAGCCCTCTTGACCCCCAGCTCGCTATCCGGATAGCGGGACCCCCGTAAACTCTGTGAGGCCCCCGATACGTCTAAATCACTTTTAAAACAAAACACGTATACTGCACATTGAGTTCGCATGACCAGTTTAACCCGTCAATCATCTCTCCCTCCAAAGACAAGAGGTGATTAACGGCAGGTTAGTCCGAGGCAGCCGGAGAATCGGATCCACACAATCAATAACCCCGAGCCTACCCTAAGCAGAGGGAATCTGTATACGCCTGACAAGCGCACATATTCCCATCTTAATGGGATGACGAAAAACACTCTACAATGATGGTGTATATACTGACAATACGTGCATGTGTTCGGCATCATGATTAGACTGTAAAGTAACAAAACACTATGAACGAGAAGAATTGACAAGCCAAACTTCATAGGGAGGTCCATCAATATTAAGTAAAATAATCTCCATATCATTACAATTTATCAATGAAGCATTGGTGGAAACACCGTTTATCTCAAAAAATAAAGGAAAATATGAGGGCAAATATGAGGGAAAATGCAGTACCTCTGGATTAAGATATTTACTAAAGCAGCAATTTTTGCGCTAATCGGTGTTTTAAAAGCGAAAGGCGATGTCAAGACGACGAAACCTGCCTATTTCCTAAGGCAAGAGGTGCTAAAAAGGCGACCGCCTTAGTGAAGTGAGGCGACATACATTTTAACAGCCTATGTGATTTTGCTAGGTCGGTTTGAATAGTAAGGAATGAATATGAAAGAAAGGAATAAAAGAGTTTCTATCTGGAATTAAAAGCATAGTTTTTTGTCGTTTTTGGTTCAATTTGTTGTCTTGGAAGACTCTCTATCATTAAGAAGAACGAGAGTACACATAAACAAAAACAAGAGCGAAATAACATGAATTTTTTTTTTTTAATAAAAATCACTCGTGCGTTTGTCTCAAAGCCTTGTTTTGGATGCTTGTGGCGAGCGCATGGGCACTTGAGACGAGATCGCCTCGTCCAAGCGCCAAGGCGCTTCACCTTTAAAACACGGGAGCTAAATATACCCCTTTGTGCAGGCTCTGGCAGTTAGAATTGTTGTTGAAAAGGTGAGGGAAATTCAGTTGTTCTGGAGATAGTTGCTTGGTGTTTCTAATACTACTGGTATTTTAATGTTGAATTTCACTATAATTGAGTAATTATATGCCTGGAGAGGAGGATATACCGTTATCTTGCAGAGCCACGAATTATAGTCCTTTAACTATTAACAAGTCGCCTGGATTCTAACAACAAAATTTAATAAACTCAACACCTGCACCAATCTTCATGGAATCTGAAAAGGTCACCAACTTAACCTGAAAACGTAAAGATACAGCAGCTGCACCCTTTTAAAAAGTAATTATCTAACAAAGCCCAAAGACTCCTTAATTACCCATTTCCAATTAAACTAAAACCTGATCAGAATTTTACCATACACCCGGCATCAAAATCTTAAGACAATACCCATTAGCAATTTTATGGCTAAATCCCTAGAATAAACCCCCAAACTACATGTTTTTACTTTACAATACCAGAATGATAACGGGAACCCATCAATGTCATGAGGGAAACCCAAAAGCAACCAATGGTGGCCAAATTAACCACTTAACTGCCATATAAACGCTTGTAACAATTACACAAAGATTAAGCCAGTTGCGTAGACTTGAACCCAATCTCAGACTTCCAACAAAAAGGAAAACTTAAAGTTTCACCAGTGTTGCCGATATTTAGGGAAAACAGAGGTAGAAAACCTCAATACTTAGACGTAATCGATACTTTGTAAAATTGACTGCTTAAACCACCTCAAAACCCTATCTTTCACAAGGAAACCCTAATAACGAACAAAGATGCAGCCAACACATGCCTCGCAGCTTAAATTCCAAATTCTTCAAAATTTCTCTTGAGTTCCACATCCACTAAACCCTAATTCCAATCGAACACCAAAACCCTAGAAATTCAGGCTACCAAAAGCACAGATCAGAGAACATCGGTAGCTCTAAAGCAAGAATTGACTCACCTTCAAGAGCTTAATCAACGCGTCCTTCGAAGCCGGAGGGTTTACGAGCTTCGATCCGACGTCTCTGACCTGCTGCTGCAGCAGCTTCTGCGCCATTATGGACTTCAGATCGAATCCGAGGAGAGAGTTAAAGGGATTTTTAGAAGAAAGAAACGAGAACGAGAACGAAACGAAAGCGAGGCGGAGTTGAGAAAGCGAAAAGGGGATCGGGCCTAAGTTGCGGATTTACAGGGAGCCCGTGGATTTTGTGGAGTTCAGAACAAATCCTTTTCGAAGACAAGACTTCGATTACTATGCTTCACACACGAAGGGACTAGCCCTCGGTTTCGCATTTAATTACGAGACTAGCCCTTGAGTTCTGGGCCTTTTTATGTTAAGATGGGCTGAACTAGGATGGAATCTATAGTTACGTGTGATACTATTAATTGTCAGATGACGTATCGTATTTGATTACTGGGTAAATTGTCAAAAAGCCCCCGGCCCTTTCAGAACTTGCGTAAAAAACCTGGCTTTTGGGCCTTGTCAAAAAACCCTGGGACCATTGTAAACCCTTGGTATACCACTTACCTGTAATATCTAAGCAGTTGCCTGTAATATTTAAGCAGATATCTACAATATCTAAGCAGTAAACAGTTGATTGTAATATCTAGACGGTTGTCTGTAATATCTAAGCGGTGTGAGGTGTGTACAGGCCTAAATGAAATCCAACCCAGGATATTTTCACAATGATTTTCAACATTAAGTCATTCCTAGCAATTTCGAAAATTACAAGGGATTTTAGACTACTCTCTAGTGGGCAGGGGCTTTTTAACAATTTACCCTTAATCACTTGTATGTTTTTTAAGAAATGTACAACAGATAGGTTATTTTAAATGAGCCTAGAGATGGGTATTTTTTTTATGCTTCTTATTCTTAGGTTACCATCTTTAGAAATTTTCGGCCCTGAATTTTTTGGAAAGCACCACTTAAGTCAGCATCATGCTTCACAAGTATTATGTGTTGATTATTTTTGCTTTTGTAAGTGGTGAACTTTGTTGTGGTTGATGATGAACTCTAAGTTGAGAAGCTAGCCCTCTGCTGACAAATTTGTCTCTCAAGATAAAGATAGAAATTCTCTAAAAGAGTTTTGATAAAGCAGCACAAAACTCAATCCAAACAACACCATAACAAGAGTGACAAAACTTTTGGAATGATTTGCAGAGAGTTTAATTAAACTTTCAGCACCAGGGACATTTCTTTTTACAATAGGGCACTATCTTTCATAAATCTTAGAAATTCTTTTTAAAAAAACTGTGTATGATTTGCAGGTTGAATCATATTAATTTAAAAGTTTATTGTTTTATGATTTGTAGATTGTAATATCTCATATTTATAGACTTCGTATGAAAAGTATATGAAGGTTTAATTTATAGATACATTCAGCATCTATCTTTAGTTTTTCAATATTTTCCTTGTTTTGTCTCATACGAAAATCGCGAATTTTTTTTTCTGATTTTGCAATATTTTGTATGCTACATAGCAAACAAAAATCATTAAAAATTTGATAGCAAAACACAAGCAGCGAAAGAAAAAATAAAAAGATTTTAAAATAGAGAGACCACTAGAATTTTTACACTAAATAAAATTTCTTCATTTTATGTGTTAAAACATGTTTCGCAATTTAATTTTATTTATTGGAAAAAGAAAGGCCCCTATAGATCACCTAAGTTCATTGATGCGACCACAAAAGCCCCACAACAAGAGTCATAATGTGCGTCACGGCAGAAGCCAAAAATACAAAACTAAAACAAAGGAAACACAAGACACATCAAAGCATGAGCATCTCGTGCAAGATAACCAAAACCCACAACATCCATCAGCTTATAGTCTTCCGTGCGCTTCGTTTCTGGTTTCCATAGCCTTCTTCAATGAACAACTGCCCGGCAAACTTGAAGTTCTGCTTCTTCTTTGCCCCTATCAACCACGAAAAGAGACGAAGATAATTGTTACTCTGAAAGCAGTGCACGGAAGGGCTTTTAACGTTGAAACAAACAACACTTCTACGTATTCACAAAGAACATAGAAATGCAGCAACAGGAATATCGACTTGCAACTTGCGAGCACCGACAGGAAATCACCCAAAAAAAGGTGAGAGATTTATTAAACCGATGATGGTTATGTAATTTGATCACCATAATGAATGCTTGTTTGTCTAAAATAGTACACTGGTTCTATGCTTATCTATCATCAGTACATTCATAGAATTAGTAAAACCAAGCCATGCGAGAAAAAGCAGATTCAAAGTTTTTCCCTAGAGATCCTAACGCTGTAATGTAGTATAGTTGTCTGGTTTCAGGAAGCGCACAATTTTTTATGACTAAATGTAGCTTTCTGGTTTCTTACAGAATTAGGCAACCAAACAACATAAATCTACTGCACATTTAAAAGCGCAACGAAACAACCATCGCGACACAAAAATGAAAGGGAAAAAAAAGAAGCAAAAACAACTTCAATAGGCTTAACCTACACCTTTTCCTTCTCCATAGATGTACCCGGGCCACGTTTCAGAAGGCACAAAAAGAGCAAACAACTTCCGAACTAAAACCGGGAGGGAAAAAAACCCTAAAGCCAAGGTAAGTATTTTAACCGAGCTTCAGAAAAAACATAAATATTAAGAAGAAATAATAAGTATAGCATACCAAATGGGGCACCAACAATAATTCTGTTAAAATGTATAGTTCTCATATGATACATTCTGGACTTTCAGTCTTTTGGGAACTGTTGCAGAGTTATTGAGGGCTTGAGGACCGTCATGGAGTTACGGTGGAGGTGTTAGAGAAGTAGTTATTAAACGAGATCGGTCACTTCGGTTGAGAGAATATATAAGGAAGTAAAATCATAACATGGCTTACATGGGTTGAATTGCTTGTCTAATCTTATGAGAGTATGAGTGTCGTTATAATTGTATGAATGTATAAAAATTTACAACTAACAGACAAATTGCGCATATTGCATACATATCATGTGAATATATGCTGTTGGGAAAATTACGGTACCAGAACATAGCATCAAGACATTTTCCCGCTGCGAGTTTTCAGTGATCAAAGTCTGTTACTTAATCCTTCAAATATATTCATGAAAATCATAATGTCCATGAAAGTATGCTTAGATAGCTTATATTTTCAACTATGAACAAATATTTTCCCATCATTTCTCCTGGGATACAATACATATGTGCAGATTTAATGCTTAGGTACTAAAATTGCAAGTGAAAACCCCCAAGTCTTTAACCTTAACTAATAAGCTCTAATTAGCAAATGCCTGGCTTTAAACGATAATTTAACAATGTTTATATTCATAAAATAAACAAGTAAACTTCACTAGTAAATATTGCAACTTAAAGGGGACAATATGTAGAATAGCATACTAAAAAGGTCAGAAGGGGACAGCAGAAGACGAAACCATGACCGCATAAACTTAAAATTTGACATGAAGTGAAATAGAAATATCAGTAACAGGTTTAGGAATTACCTTAATTGCTCTCAAGTCCTTGTAATAGACTTAATGCTACCGTTCTTCAATGCAAACTTCAAATAGATCCAGTCATATAACTTGTCAACAGAGCAGAAGTATGCATGCCTTATTGATTGTTTAATAATTAGGGTACCAATGAGAGCCCAAAAGCTAATCAAAAATCCAAGCGTAGCACTAATACCAATCCATATCATTTCATACCGGTCTTCATGATCATGTTCTTCCCTTTCTTTGTCATTTGCTTTAGGAGGGCTGTTGTGTTGTGCAATGCCTTGGCATTGTGGTAGTGGCCACCCACAGAGACCTTGATTGCCGCTATAAATAGAAGGATCGGTGAAGGTCGCAAATTGATTTCCAGTTGGAATTTGACCAGAGAGATTGTTATCTGACAAGTTCAAGAAACTTAAGAATTGAAGAGCTGACATATTCGAAGGAATTTTCCCTGAAATTTTATTCGTTGATATATCAAGGCCTTGCAACTGTGCCATGGCACCAATATCTTGCGGGATCAGTCCTGTAAACTGATTTCGAGACAAATTCAAGAAACATAATCCAAGAAGCCGTGTAAGCTCGTTTGGGATCTCTCCCGAAAGCGTGTTGCTCGATAAGTCTATAGTTGTCACAAACAATAGCACACTGGTGTAGTCAACAAAAATCCCCTTTACAACCAGCCTAAGATTCTGTAGGTAAAAAAGCATCTGATTAAGACGAGAGGACTTTTCACTCTCTGTATCATGCATTGTAGCCATGGCACTAAAATTTTCAAAATGAAGAGGCAAGTTGCCTGTCAAATTGTTTTGCGAAAGATCCAAGATCCGCAGAGATGAAAGATATGATAGTTGCATTGGAATGCGACCGTTAAATCGATTCGATCGTAAATTTAAAGCTACCAATAGTGAGAGGCTTTCTCCTATCCACGTTGGTATGCTCCCGGATAATCTGTTTTCACTAAGGTCAAGAATTATCAGTTGTTGGCAATGCTTCAATGACCAAGGAATTCTACCAGAGAGGCCATTTTTTTCCAAGTGCAAAGACCCAAGATTCGGAAGAGATCCAAATAAATCAGGTATGTACCCTGATAAATTGTTGTTTGCTAAATTAAGAAGTACCATCTGTGACGATTTGTTCTGGAATTGAGGAAGCCTTCCAGACAAGTTATTGCTGGAGAGATCGAGATATGTCAATGAACTAAGGTTGCAGAAGAACATCGAACCACTCAAAGTATTGTTCGATATATCTAGAAATCCCAAGTTGTAAAGGTTCCCAATGGTGTTTGGAATATACCCGCTAATATTGTTGTTTGACAAGAGCAATTGCTGCAGAAGGCTATTATTGAATAATGAAGGCGGAATCTCTCCACTTATCATATTCGTTGATACGTCATAGTTTTTCAAATTTGCAAAGTTCCCAATATTGTTTGGTATAGTTCCGCTAATTTGATTGTGGCTTAGGTAAAAGTTACCCAAGTTACGGAGTTTTCCTATGCTTTCAGGAATCTCCCCAGATAATCTGTTTGATGACAGATACAATTCTTGGAGTTGGCTGAGATTTCCCAATGTTTTCGGAAGACTCCCTGGAATCTGATTAGCATACAACTTTAAATATTTCAAGCGTGTAAGATTGCACAAGGTATCTTGGATGGATGCATCAATAACATTGAAAGCCAGATTTAACGTCTCCAACAGCGGAAATTTATCCAAATGCCGTAATATATCCCCACCAAATTGGTTGCGCGGTAACACCAGATCTTTCAGGTTGCTGACATGTCCAGATGTAAGTGGGAGCTCTCCATAGAGCCCACAGTTTCCAATTGCCAGTCTCTCAAGACTACTAATATTATTAAGTAGCCAACTGGGAATGGTCGAATTGAAGGCATTGCCAAAGAGATCAATTGTGGCGACAAACGTGAAATTATTAACTGGTGGAAGACTTGTAGGGATGGTTGAGAGTCCTGCATAATTTAGCAGTAGATAAGAAAGATTGTGGATCTTGCCGATGTCATGAATCCAGTCGACTGCTTTTGACAGGTCGACCGCACTCAATTCAAGGTCGTATAAGGAAGTTAATCGAGAGAGCCAATGAAGATCGTCAACACGGAGACTG
This sequence comes from Agapanthus africanus, assembly GCA_030015575.1. Classification (NCBI taxonomy): domain Eukaryota; kingdom Viridiplantae; phylum Streptophyta; class Magnoliopsida; order Asparagales; family Amaryllidaceae; genus Agapanthus; species Agapanthus africanus. Next base: position 378,377,470 of record CM057351.1, read on the forward strand.
AAGGATGTAGGAAGAACTCCGTTATAGATATATAGCACCTGCAAGCTTGATAGATTTCCGAGTTGATGAGGGATGGTTCCGTAAAACCCAGCAGAAGAGAGGTCGAGATATTCAAGGTGTACAAGGGAACCGATCAACTCTGGGATCGGGGCCCCAGAAAAGTTGTTCATGCTAAGGTCCAAGTATTTGAGATGCTCTAAATTTATTAATGAAGGATTTAATTTACTTGCACCTGGTGGTGGTAGGGTACCATAATCGAGATTGTACTGATATGGGTATTGCAGGTCTAGCTTTGTGACATGTCCGGTTGTATTATCACATGCAACTCCATGCCAGCTGCAGCAATCGCCACCCTTTCTCCAAGAAGAGAGCCATTTGTCGGGATCATAAATGTCTTTTTCGATGTCGAGGAGAGCTCTCCTCTCGCTTTCTATACAGAGACCGAGACATGATGGAATGTTGGCACCAATGAGTAAGAAAATGATTAACCCAGCCATCATAATAGCTCTCTTGCATCCATTAAAAGGACTACTTTTAGCCATCAAAACTTGAAATAAAACATTAAAGGTTTAAGGTGTGAGGAGGCCTCTCAGAACTGCAAGGACATATATATCGTGAACAAGAAGAGGCATGATTGAATTAAATCATAACAGTTCCTTGTATATAATATTAATGCATAGTACAAATCTGTGGGTAGGAGCCAATGCATGGTACTAATTTTTATTCTGTGCTTCTGAACAATGAAGTCAAGCATCTGGTCTTACTTTATTTTTATTTATTTTTAATAATAATCGGTGCAACACACCGAACATTCATTAAAGAGACAATAATGAACAACAAAGTTACAATACATCTATGTTTGCCACGGATGACATGAACACGGCGATAAGCAACATACATCCAACATAAACGAAAGCCAAATGGCGCAGCATATGACTACCTTCACTTGCTTCTAATTATTATTTTTTTCAGAAGTAATACAGCCAAATAATTAGTTGAATACTTGGCATATTCTTTTCTGAAGTAAATACATAATCAACTGCAACTTTTAATTTTCTAATGGAGATTCCCTTAATAACTTTGAGAAGAGCTGCTTATTCCTTCTGTTAGGATATAAGTTTTCATTGTATATGAAATGAGAAAGGCCAATATTGCAATGTTAGATGCCACTTATTTTCTAAAGAAAAAAGATTTGACCTCTGTTTTGGTTTGGATAGATAGCTTATTAAATTTACAATATTTAATTTCTATCAATGTTAATATAATATTGGACCATGTGGTCGGTCATTTAATGTTAATATAATATTGGACCAATCAGTAAACCTGAGACAATAACTAATGGGAACAGCGAAGACTTGAATTACATTAAATCTTTGAAATTCTTGGGCCTGATCCAACTATAATGAATGAACCCATGTGGACTTTGTTGTTTTGAATCCGATCCTTTTTCAACTATTTGCAATATAATAATGAGTGACACCATACGGGACAATTTTACATAACACCTCCATGCTTGCAGGTAACATCCCTCGCTTAATTGCAGAGTATTCTGCTAAATCAGAAATACATGCACACACAACACACGCCCGTGCATGCACGGAAGAGAATGACGACAGATATTTCGTTGAACTCCCTGACGTTTATTGTCTGAGACAAGACACTCCCCTATCGGAAACCTAAAATATATTTAAAATTTATGGTGAATCTCAGTTGAATTTACATCTGAATTCGTAACTAAATTTCATATTTCTTAATTGTTATTTATGATGAATTCTTCGTTGAATTTGCATCTGAATCTGTAACTAAATTTCATATTTCTTAATTATTTGGGTTACTGGAAACACCTTCGATTAGACTGCAGTGATTTAATGTAAATATGCTTGTTTGACACTAAAAGAAAATTAGCAATTCATATTTACCAAGCCAAGTGCCTACATAATCGTAAGGAAACTGGAACCTCTAGTAGTTAATTTATGAGAGCACAACCTTCCTTTCTATTTCTCTTGATATCTTCAACAACTACACCCTTTTCACCATTTAATCGTCTTTTGTTTCTGTATGCAGCGATCTTCAATTCTTATTGTTGTACTAATGAGACCCTGAGTAACTCCAAGCTACAGGAATATGGTGCATAAGTTAATCCACGTAACTTAATGTTGAGCAAACTAGATTTACAAGGTTTTATAACACTTCCTATCACTAAGTATAAAATGAATGGAGTTCCTCTTAGAAAAAGGTATGAGAAGAATCGTTAGACATTGCGTTTGGGTATCAATGGACCATATACTAAGCTATCAGAAAGATTACTTTTCGAAACTGTAATGAAGATATTTGCATGATAGTACGAGGCAAAACTCAGCATAAGCATCCAAGGAATGGCTGAAAAGAAAATGCATAAGATATTAGGTATTGATGATACAATAAGAGAATCTAAGATGAAGTGGACGGAATGATTGCATATTACTCACATTAACAACCATCCACAACCAATATCGATTTTCACAGATAACAATTTGATCCGCTGAAGAAAAGCAAGGCGCCGCATGCAAAACACCAGCATCTCCTCCTCCAATAATTTTAACAACTAAAAAAGGAAACAAACAATCATGTAAAAGATACAGTTCATTTGTAAGAGATCCAATTCATTAAAGAAACAAAAAATTAAGAAGACTGCCTTAACTAGCACAATAAGAAAAAATTAATTAATATAAATAGGCTGAATGATGAGTAAAATTATCATAATGCCCGAAATAGAAAGAAAGAACCATCACCAAGGGATGGGAAAGTAGATAGGGCAGAGAATTGTTAGGGAGAGCATGCAAGTTCAAAGAGCATGCAAGTTCACAGCATGCAACCAGCGCAAGGGTGGAGACCAGCCCTATGTCATGGGCACCACATGTATCCGATCTTATAAGGAAAAAAGGGTTGCTTATGTAAAAGTCCAAAATCAACATATGACATATGTTGAGGCCCTGACAAACATATGACATATGTGCCGGCCCTGACAAACATATGTATAATCATTTCAACATCACCAAATCAACAATCTTTATACTATAATAAAGAGGAATGAAGGTGTGAAACTTTAAGATTTCCTATATTGCCCCTTAATTTTGACTATCATCTCTTGCATCAAATTTGGAATATGTTAAGTGGAATTTCCATTATACACCTCCGGTCCATCCGGTCATATGCTTTCTCAAAATCCAGCTTCAACATATACCCCTTCAAGTGTCTTCTCTTGCATGATTGTATGATCTCTTGTGCCGTTACTACCTCTTCCATGATGAACCTACCAGGGATGAAACCCGTTTGGTAACCCTCAATTATAATTTTCAACAATTCCCCTAACCTATTAGCCATTAGTTTAGAGATGATCTTCATAATACTATTCACCAGGCTAACTGGCCTATAGTCGCTGACCGTAACTGTACCTTCGTTCTTGGAAATCATGACAACATTAGCATAGTTGAACCTATGCACCTCCCCAACTCCTTCGTACCATTGGATGATAAAATCATAAACATCACCCCGAATGAGGTCGTAAAAGTATTGGAAGAAAAACATTGAGAAACCGTCAGGTTCCGCCACTTTATCCGGTCCAAGACCAAAAACCATGTGCTTGACCTCTTCTTGTGAAAATGGAGCTTCCAGTGCGCCCCTTTATTCTACAGAGATGGCGTTACCATGGTCCCACATCTCAATATTCACCCACGGTCTTTCTAGATCATTTGTGGCGAATAAATTCATGAAATAATCCCTGACGTGTAATCGTATCACATCATCGTCCTCCACCTCCTTTCCTCCTATTTCCATTTTATTAATGAGGTTTCTTCTGCGCCTACCATTAGCCATCTGATGAAAGAATCTAGCGTTCAAGTGCCCCTCCTTAACCATTGCACCCTGGACCTTTTCCTCCACATGATCTACTCTTTCTTGAAAATGTCCTGCAGGGACTCCCGCAACAAGCACATCTCTTCCCACTCCTGAATAGACAAGTCATCAAATTCTTCTTTCCTCTCAAAGTGATCCAGTTTACCCAAGAGAGTCTCTTTTTGGTCCTTTATACAACCAAATTTATCTTTCGTCCATTTGGATAGACACATTGTTAGATGAGATAATTTAGGTACCATTCTGCGAGAAGCTGAAGAGTCATCCAAACGGGCGTGATTGTCCCAACAGTGCTTGACAATGTTTTTGCAGAAAGGTCCTGCAACCACATCCTTTCGAATCTGAAAATTTTCCTCTTAAAATTCGCATGAACCCCGTTATTCAAGTTCAGATGTACATGATCCGAGATAGGGCTTTTAAGCGAAAATGTGCCAAAAGGAATCTAGCTTCTCAAGTCAAGGATACAAAAATCTTATCGAGTTTGGCAAGATAAGGTTTAGCCTGACGATTCAACAAGGTAAACAACCTGTCGTTGTTGATTAAATCAAGAAGCTGTAGGTCGTTAACCAGCTCGTTGAATAATCTGCTATCCCTCTCGTCTCCTTTACTTCCCTTTCTTTCGCCAAGGTACGTGCTGACGTTGAAGTCCCCACCTAACACCCATGGATGTTGCCATTTTCCAGCAACGAACTTTAGTTCCTCGAAAAAATCATTCCTTCGTTCTCTTTTGTTTGGTCCGTACACCATAGTTACCGTTTCGTACCTATCCCTTGTACAGAATTAAGTACCACCGAGACCGTGAATGCACAAACCCATTCGTTCTCAATCGAGAAGACATTCCGGTTAACTCCTACCAATATCCCTTCCGATGCCCCTTCCGAGTTCTTATACCTCCATACAAAATCTCTAGGGCCACACACAAAATCTAGCACCGAAGGATGTGGATCCGGCAATTTCGTTTCGGACAGACAGGCCACATCCGATTTATTACATCTTAAAACCTCTTTAATCATCCTGCGTTTGTCGGGCAACCCCATTCCCCTAACATTCCAGAATGTGCAATTCATTAGAAACGATTTTCAGTCTCCCCCTCGTCAAAATCTTCTGAGTCTAATAGCTTAAATAGACCGTTGCTAAAATTAATTAATTTTAAGTGGTCTAAATTAGCAAAACAATCATCACTATTAACTCCTAGGTACCCATCTAGTAGATTGGACAATAATAAAAGAGTCTCATCATCTGGAATAGAACCGAAGTAAGACACAGTACCTGACACCCGAACATAGTCCTTCCTCTCACTTGCTCTAGCCAACATACATTCCAGAGAATATCCCCTCCGTGTCTTGTACTCCTCAAATTGTGAGCCTCTCATCTATGTTCGATCCCAGCAGATGCAACGTCATGTAAGCCGCTTTTGGTTACTCCAAGCGAAGAAAAGCTCGCCAACCGAGTATCTTCCTCTTTCATTATCTTCTAGTTGAGTTCCCTGACTGCCATCCTCCGAATGAGAGGAGACTCCCAATGGCCCATTAAGCATTGGAGATAAATTATCGACGTTTGCTGGCCCAACCTCCACTCCCACTACATCTGTTGCATGCCCGCTGACCAAGTTTTCTAAAGTAGCCTGTTCGGGCTGCGCCCTACTGCCCCTGATCTGGTTGCCCCTACCAAAATTTTGCTGTAACCAAAGGTCAAGATAATTCTTAAGCTCGATAGAAACATTTGCTCTAACACGTTCCTTTTGCCCAAAACATCTAGGCCCATATCCTGCTGGTCTAAATCCTTATCAACAAATAAGCTTTTCCCTTTATTTCCCAGAAAACTATCCCCTGCACCTCCAGAAATTCCTCCCTTGTTAACATCAACCGCCACCTTAGTCTCGAGCCGCATGCCCAACTCAGCACTCAAGGAGCTTGGACGAGAGGTGGGTGCGGCGATATGAGAACGGTACGTCGTACTCGTCGAAACGACGCCTGCTCTGGGAACCCAGGCGCGCTTCCTTTCTTGCGAGCCACATGCCCTACCGACACGTTGTTCATTCCTCGAGCTCATCGCCACATCCTCATGCGACGCTCCAGAATTTATAAGACACAGCGAGGCGCCTCGAGCGCAACCCCGTGTCGACACGTCTCTATCACTCATAAGTGGGAATTCCCAAGACCACGACACGTAACAGATGACGTGTCATCCACGTAAGCCCACTAGATTCCTAAGGGCTACGGAGATGTAATCAGTATGATGCATTGGGGACTTCCCTCGGCACATCGTCTTCGAGGCTTCATCCGACCTTTTGGAACCCTCCTGGAATACCTTTCCTATGCGCCTAGCAACCAGGCAACAGCCCGTCCCTGGGCAATCACCGAGCTGAGCCTCCTCGGCCTCCTCGCTCGTCTCCGAGCTATCCACCGAGCTGAGCTTCCTCGGCTTCCCTGTTCAACCGAGAGCGTGGAGCTCAAACGCCCCCGTAATGACTCCGTGTATCTCGCCATTAATGGGCGTATCCCGCCATCAACGCGAACGTGACGCAGGGGTGTAATAGACGGCGAGAAACTCGCATCTGCTAGCTCCATGTGACTGCTATATAAACCCTTTTTTCAAGACGACTCGGATAACTCGAAATCATTCCAATATGCCGCTACCCTGCCATTATTCCTCGGTACTTACTTGATCGTGATCGTCGGAGGGTCCTATGGTGGTTTCCCACTTCGGGACTTTTCTTGCAGGTAGCTCAGCGTCAACTATAACCAACAACTCATTGAGATCCATATGCACAATCCTCATCTCAAATCTTAACCGTTCAGCACCGCTGGCAGTAAGATCGACAGAGAAGAACATCTGAGGAGATTTGGATCTCAGTCACTCCCCGTAAACTTTTCTTTATCTCGTACAACCCTGCCCACGTTTTCTCGTAAGCGGAGGTGGAAGCCTGAAAGGTCTCCCACACCGGGACCCTGTGCGCCTCTGGGTCACCCTTCCCGTATAGATCTTTTGTGCGTTCATCTTCTTTCGCTGACGAAGGAGAACCATGCAACTCTAAAAAATTCTTTTTTAAAATTCCCTGCTTATTTCCCCTTAAACCACCATCGTCGAAGCACGAAAACTGCACCTCCTTGCCTCTGGATTGTTTCCCTTCTAATTCCAACGATAATTTAACATCGTGCCAGACGAAATCAACCAAAGTATGGAGCATGTTTGGGATGTCCCCGCGGGAACCACACCCAATACGTATCCTTGCTCTCTCCCCTTCCCTGATCCGTGTCCTTGTGTCGACGTCAAGGAGAAAACCAACTCACCGATCATCTCTCTGAAGGCACGTTCCTCCCAGAACCTGAAGGGAAGCACCTACACAAACACCCATTCCTCCCATGGGCAAACCATACCCAATAAGTATCCTTGCTCTCTCCTCTTCCATTTCACAATTTTAATACCAAAAGTGTTGAGCGGAATAACTTGAATTTTAGAGATCAAATCTAAAGATAGAGGGTTCTTAAATTTAATCAAGAAACCTTCATTACCCTCTCTAAACGCCCATCTGGTCGAATCGAGATTGATGGGGCTCTTTTCGGGCCTTCGTCTTCCGTTGTCTTCCGTTGATCTCGTGGTGAACTTAGCTGATTATCCTTCGTCGCGTGTGGGTCTCAATGGATTTTTGGAGGGAGAGGTGAGATGAGGGAGTTGTTGCTGAGTACCCGCAAGGAAGTCCCGAGGTGGTTTGGAACCACCGAGGACCCTCCGATGCTCAAGTTAGTGATGAGATCCGAGCAGAGTAACGGCATAAAAGTATAAAAAAGGGCTTACTTGACCCCTCTGTGATGGGGTTTTATATAGCAGCGGCAGCACGCGGCAGCAGGCGCGAGAATCTCGCCGGCAGTTACGCTCCCGACGTCACGCCCGCGTAAAGAGCGGATCACCCATTAATGGGATCGTGATGGCGTGGAACGTGGGACGTTGCTGGCGGAGAGTCCGCGCATGACGAGGTTCGCGGAGCGGCGGTTACGCCTGTGAGTGATGGAGTCGGTCGGGGGGCCGAGGAAGACAGCCTCGGCCGGGAGCTCGGGGACGAGAAGGAGTCCGAGGAGTCTTGGTCTTGTGGCAGCTCGAGGCGAGCCGAGGGGCCGAGGAGGCCAATTTGCAGGGGGCCCAAGAGGGGCCAGCTTGGGCTTGCTGGTCGGGCACGGGGTGGCCTGATCGGCCCCTGCGGGCCCATTCTTCTGAGTTCTGGGACACGTCACCTGCCACGCGTCATGGTCTTGGAGGTTGCCAATATCGAGCACTATCATTAGCCATCCACTCTTGTCCCGACCCGATAGTGGTCGGGTCAGGAGTGGATTGCCAGGCCCTCCGAGGTGAGATCTCTTCTATGGTTTCGTCGGGGCGAGCCCTCGGGCCGTCGGTTGTCTTTTCCGCTAGCGAATCAAGGCGAGATCTTTGCATTTAAAGGAGGTGCGCCGATTCGTATGCTCTGCAGTCGAAGCGACGGTCCACGTGTCGAGCGTTGATTAGCCGATGCGGCGTGCGCAGGTCTGCGGCGTCTGATGGGACACGGTCCAACGCTGGGCTGCCACGTGGAACGATCGGAGCCGCTGGGCGCGAGGAGCCGTTTCGGCGGGAGACGATGGACGCCATTGGATGCGGCCGTACGTGGTGATAAAACGGGGGCGGGGCCCGCCTCAGGGCCCCCAACCTTTCATTCCTTTTCTCCCTTGAGCCGCTGCCGCTCGGCGTTCTTCTTCCTTTGGGATACATGGTTCGCTCCCACTCTTCGGGCGGCCTGTGCTGGGAGGAAGCTAGTAGCGTAGCCGAGCCCCCGGCCGGCTCGCGCCTTCCGCCGGACCCTCTGCCGGCGGCAGGGCCGTCCATTTTGTCGACGGCATCTGGGGGTTTCTTTGGCGGCGGCCAGAGTTGTCAGCAGTTGCCTGAGTCCCAGGCTGGGGACGGAGGGAAGGGCGAGGGCAGGCCCCTTCTCAAGAGGAAGAGGACGGTTTCTCGTGCGCCATCGAAGGCCCTTGCAGGGATTCCCGTGCAGGAAGGGGGCTCCGTCTTCACGGTTCCGACTGGGCTTTCTGTCGCCGCCGGCCTGCTTGTCGGGATGGAGGAGTCGGCCGGGGGAAAGCTTCCGTGTGGCTTCTTAAGGGATCAATTGGATGCCATGGCGCAAGGGGCGGTCCAGGTATGAATCCCTCCACACGTATTTGTCTTGATATGCCTCCCTTTGGTTCGGGTGCTTCCTGTTTTCTCATCGGCTTTCTGTCAGGTTCTTCAACACTGCGCCCTTGCCACTCGCATGGAGGCCGAGGGGGTGTTCCACGCCCCAAGACCAGTGGAGACATTCCCTTCGGAGGTCGAGATTTTGCAACGCGACCTGTGCCGGGAGAGGGAAAAGGCTGACGTTGTGGCGGGCAGGGCGGAGGCTGCGGAGCTTGCCAACTCGGCGACTCGGGGTGCTCTTCGTCGTCTGAACGCGTCCCTCCGGGTTGCCGATAGGAAGCTGGCGGACATGGCCGGACGCTTTGCGGCACTGGAAAAAGAGAGGGATGCCAACAGGGGAGACGCCGAGGCGGCGCTGCTGAAGGCCCAAGTTGCCGAGGCTCGGGTTAAGAAAGCTGTAGCCGAGTATAAGGTATCAGAGCAGTCTTGCGCCGAGCTCGGGGAGTATTCTGCAGTCGCGTGGAACAAGGCCCTAGACGCCGTGAAGGAACAGCTTCCCGAGTTCGACGATGGTGAACTCCGCGCTCGGGTCCCGCTTCCGACGGCGAGGTCTCCGGTGAGAGATGGCGAGGGAAGCGGGGCATGCCCCTGGTGGCAAAGTCTTCGGTGGTAGGGCCTTGGGCCGTGACGCCGACGATGAAGTGGCCGAAGTAAGCTTCCGGGCAGTTTGTAGGGCTGGGGGGCCCAGAATACCCTTTGTAAAGACCTTGATTTCGGCAATAAAAGAAAAATCCTTGATTCGCCGGTTTGCATTTTGTCTTTTGTGTGTGAAGGACGTTCGTAGGATATCCTCGCTTGTATCGTCGTGTTTCCGTATCAGGTTGGCCATTTGTCTGGCGATCTCCTGTCGAGTTGGCTCCAATCCCCAGCCGGCGAGTGTGTCAAGCGCTGCCGCGGAGGTATCCTCATGTATGGCCCCCGAGGTCGATGGGAGATCGTTCAGACTCGGATGATCCTGTTGTCCTTCCGGGTGTCTTGGATCCTCATGTATGGCCACAGGGCTACCGGCCGGGCTTGACCGAGCAAGGGCTCGACTGCCTTTGGGAGGACTTTGGGCCCTAGCGCGAGGAGGGCTGTGGAGGGCCATTAAGAAGGACCGGGCAGTGAGGATGCGCGGTTGCCTCTTGGTGAGGGCTTTGATCTCTGGCATCGTGGGTAGGCAACTACCAGCCTGGAATGAATGAGCGGGGTAGCCGCTCTGGTGCCTCTTGTGAGGGCCTTTGATCCCTGGCGTCGAGGGTAAGGAGCTACCAGCCGGAATAGACCGAGTAGGGTAGCTGCTCGGTTGGCTTTTGCGAGGGTTTTGATCCTTCAGGACGGGGACCGAGCAGGGTAACTGCCCAGTGCCTCTTGGCGAGGACTTTGATCCCTGTCGGTTATGGTAGGAAGCTACCAACCGGGGATAGCCGAGCAAGGACCCGACTGCCTCTGGGAGGACTTTAGTCCTTGGCGCGGGAAGAGCTATAAGGCTGTAAGAAGCCTACCAAGGACCTTTGGCTGGGCAGGGTTACTGCCCGGTGCCTCTTGGCGAGGGCTTTTAACCTGAAAGATAGCCGAGCGAGGGAATCTCGGGCTCGACTGCCTCCGAGAGGGCTTTTTGATCCTTGGCGCTGCGGCAGGGAAGCTGTCCGCCGGGGATGGCCGAGTGAGGGAACCTCGGGCCCGACCGTCTCTGAGAGGGCTTTTTGATCCCCGGCGTTATGGCAAGGAAGCTGCCCGTTGGGGATAGCCGAGCGAGGGAACCTCGGGCCCGACCGCCTCTGGGAGGGCTTTTTGATCCCCGGCGTTGTGGCAGGGAAGCTGCCCGCTGGGGATAGCCGAGTGAGGGGACCTCGGGCTCGACTGCCTCTGGGAGGGCTTTTTTGTTGTACAGGGGGAACTCTACCGGGGAAAAAGATTAGAAGTTTCTTTATTCACATGGGTAGGGATCCTAGACAACGCTTTACACCATCTTGTTAAAGGGGAAATCTCGAGTGGTAGCTTGGGTGCAACGCATCGCTAGCTTTGACCTCATTGGTATAGCTTGAGCTTCTCGGCGTTGTAAGGCCGGGGGAGTTTCCGTCCATCCGCGTCCTGTAGGCGGTAGGCTCCGCCGGGGAGCGTTTCGGAGACTAGGAAAGGACTTTCCCACTTTGGGGAGAACTTGTGAATCCTGCCTTGGTCGATGAATTCGTTCCGCCGCAGGACAAGGTCCCCGGTCCTGAAGGAGCGGTGTTTTACCCGAGCGTTGTAGTATCGAGCCGTCTGCTGTTGATAAGCGGCGGCTCTGATCTGGGCCCGATCCCTTTTCTCCAACAATATGTCGAGGTTGGTTCGTAGTGCCGTGGTGTTTGCGTCATCGTCGAAGTGCTCGACCCGGTGACTGGGTAGCCCGATCTCCGCTGGGACCATCGCTTCGGTCCCGTAGCAGAGGCTGAAAGGGGTCTTCTCGGTGGGAGTCTTTTTTGACGTGCGCAGGGCCCATAAGACCCGGGGTAGCTCCTCGACCCAACTGCCTTGTCTCCCTTCCTGGCGGGTTCGGAGACCCCGGAGGACGTCCCGGTTAGCGACCTCGGCCTGCCCGTTACATTGGTTGTGCGCGACCGCGGAGAACTTCATGAGGATATGGTATTCTTTATAGAAGTCCCTTACTTTCTCGTTCTCGAAGTTCGTCCCATGGTCGGTGATGATGCACCTCGGGATACCGAACCGGTGTATCAGGTTGTTTTGGAGGAACTTGATGGTTGTGGCGGCGTCCGGTTTTCTGATGGGAACGGCCCCGATCCACTTGGTGAAGTAGTCCACCGCGACGAGGACATATTTATGCCCGCCAGTTCCGGTGGGGAACTGGTCGATCATATCCAATCCCCACTGGGCGAATGGCCACGGGGACGTCAGGGCAGTTAGCTCGGTAGCCGGTAGCCGGGAGTCGGGGAATACTGCCGTGGAGTTGACAGCTCTTGCACCTCCTGACCACCTTCAGGGCGTCCTCATGCATGCTGGGCCAGTAGTACCCCTGGAGTAGTGCCTTTTGGATAAAGGTTCGAGCCCCCTGGTGTGCGCCGCCCACACCTTCGTGGATTTCCCGCAAGACGTAGTCGGCTTCGTGGGGGTCAACGCACCGGAGCAAGGGCTGGGTGAAGGTCTTCTTATAGAGGTTCCCGTTGCTCCAGACGAAGTGGGTGGCTCTGGCCCGGAGGTAGCGGGCGGCCGCTCTGTCCTCCGGGAGCGTGCCGTCCTTCAGGAATTCCACGAGGGGCTTCCTCCAATCCCGGTCGTTTTCCTGCGCCATGTAGACTTGGAGCATCGCTGCCTCATCTCCCACGCTGGGCTGGGTCAAGGTTTCTGTAATACCCAGCCCTTTTTATACCCAATCTGTATTTTTGTTGCTTTATAATTTTATTCATTTTATTTTATAATTATATTTATAAATTTACTTATTGCATTTATAATTTTACCTATCCTAAAACCTAACAAAATTTTCCCGAGCCCATCTATTTTCCATTCTATATTCTCCTCAGCCCGCAGTTTAAAAGCCGTTCCCATTTCAATTTACTTCCCCAGTTTTTCCAGCGGCCCAGTGCCTCAGCTCACTTTCTTTTCGTTTAGTAATTAATCGAATTTTAACCCCAATCCCAAGCCCACTCCCTTTATTTTTCCTATGTGATTTTTTCCCTAAATTCCTCAGCCCATACCCTATTTCTTACCTATTTTCTCTCAGCCCACTGCCTATTTTTCTTCCTTAATATTAATATTATTCAGTTCCGGCCCACTCTTTTCTTTTCCCTATTAATCTCTTTTCCTTTTTATTTTTCTTTCTCCTTAGCCCAAACCCCGAGCTCAGCCCACATCTCTTTTTTTCTAATTCCTTAATTACATTTTTGCTGCGGCCCATCTCCTTATTTCCCCAATTTCTTACTTTAAGCCCCGGCCCAGCATTCATTAATCCCAGCCCCATTTCCTTTATTCATTCTATATTACCCAGCCAAAACTTTCCCGGCCCGCTCAAATGCCCAGCCCACATCTTATTTTTAATTCCTCAATTATCTTTTTCTGTCGGCCCAACCCAGCAGCCTCATCCCCACTCACCCGACCATTTTACTGTTCGTCTTCCTTTAAACCTCCAACGGCTCTTTTCCCTCAATTCCCGCGCGCTTCTCGCGCCGCCGCCTCCGCCCTCGCTCACGATGACATTACCCCCACGACGCACGCCTTGACCCCTCCTCGTCGTCTCCCCTCCTCACTCCCATCATTTCTCTATCTCCTTCCCTTCCTGTTCACTCTCGAACTCACGCCATCACACCCACCACTGGACCCCACTCCCTGCACCCTCGAACCCACAGCCCCGACCTCGCCATCCTCTTCCATCACCACCGACGACCTCGTCATCACCCCCATCCACCAAAGCTCCGACCACTTGGTCGCCTCCGTCACCTTTCCTTCCAAGCGCCACACCGAGCCCCACCCCATGCACCACGTCGTCGACCTCATCATCATCGTCGACGTCGTCGAAGTCGTCGTCGTCATCACCTCTCTCACTCTGCCCCTCTCTGATCTGGATCACCCCCTCTTGCTCACTCTGCATCTCACTCTCTCTCTCTGTTCTCATTCTGTCTCTCTCTCTCTCTCTCTGTAAAACTCTCTCTCTGCTCTTTCTCTCTTCCCCTGCATCTCTCTCTGTGTGTGTTCTTCTCTCTGTACACCTCTCTCTCTCTCTCAGTCTCTTCTCTCTCACTCTCACAGCTCTCTCTCTCTCAGTCTCTTCTCTCTCTCACTTTCTCTCTCTCTAACACTCTCTCTCTCTGCCTATACACACTTCCTCTCTCCCTCTGCAATATCTCTCTGTCGGCCTCGACAGCATCAGCAATCCCCAGCCCCAACACCACCTGAACACGCAACAACCATCCTCAGATTCGAGCCGAACCCAAGCTTTAGCGAGACTCGTCGCACGTTTGCCACTTCGTGCCGGGACGTGTCACTACTGTCTTCGCTGCCGTGCTATCAATTCTTCGTGTCCAGGCAAGTATTCTACTTGCTTACATGCTATTTACCTAAGTTACAATCGTTAAATACATGGATTATATTGTTACAAGTTTAAAACTATTATGTGCCGTATCTGTTCGATGCTTGTTCCCTTAGAAAAACATTATCAAATTTGACGGAACTAAATGGTGTAGGTTGGCCCGTAGGGCTGTGAACATAGTGTGTGAATTTTGTTGGATGATGTAATCGATAATGACTAAAACAACTACCCCCAAGTTTAATCGTAAAACCGTAATCCTGTTGTATCTGAAAATCGTTAAATTCACCATAAATCATATAAATATTAGAATGGTGCGTTCGAGGGCTCAAATCGAAGCTAACTCAACGAACTTTAATCCTATACCAGTTTCCAGACATTTCTGTATTTAAACCATGATGATATTCGGATCGGCGTGCGACTCTGGACTGCAGTCCAGAGCGACTCCAGTCGTGCTTGCTGTTCCGTAATGGATACCATAGGATTTCCTTAACTCGTAGGTTGCGGAACTTTGCTGCTTAGTATAGGTAACTCTATTAGCTAGACAACACAATTGGTTTCATTCTGTTTCGTTACCGTTTGATATTTAATCTGTAATTTAGTAGATCGGGACACATAACAGTCCCAGCAGAATCAGAATTGACATGTTAATATTAAACAGATTATAACTCCTAGCGTACAGATGCGGTTGACGATCCGTATGTTACGTTGAAAACCTTACTGAAAACCCTAAAATTCATCCAACTGTAGCATCGCTAAAATCTGATCCCAACTAGGATTAAAATGCGTTGCGAAACGAACTTCTGATTCTGAAACCGGATTTCCAGCCACGAGCGCTTAAAAAGAAATGGTTATAACTAATGATCCTGGAATCCGATTGGCTTGAAATTAAATTTGAAGGATAGATAACTGAACATACTAATTATCACCTGTTTATCATTTCGCTAAACTGTACACGTACATTCTATGATAAATCGTGCAAGTGATAGAATACTATTTTTATGACATCTTAATCATGCTTATATACTGTTCATGCATCATATCATACCCATATCGTCGCAGTGATTACCTAGTGATATTGTGCATTTACCCAGTGTTAGATTTTAGTGATGATTGTGGCAAGTACGTCAGTGTTCGTGTATCCGTGATTAAGTGAAAGTGATGAGTACTTGTACACAATCAGTGACCTTATTGTTCTATTGCATTGTCGACGTCTGTGGGATGCGTGTACGTGTGACTATAAGTGGTATGGGACACTTATGGAAGCGCTTGCACGGGTGTCACAGATAAGGCATCCGACACCGCCATTTACTTTAGGTATTAGTCGGGACGTGCTTGATGGAGGTCCTGCCTCCAGTTCTCGCGCAGACTTGTCACGGATCGATTAGTATTTAGGGTGATGGTTAGCGTTTGATGTAGACCATGGGGTGTGGGGTAGTTTAAGTGTGAGTTCAATAGAATCTCGGGAGTCCCATGCCGGCTTATATATTTAGGGAGTTATATGGAGATTTACAGGGTACGTAATATATACACCGTGATGTTCTTGTTACATGTTGGGCCCGTGGTCCCTTACCCTTGGGTTCTACCCTTGGGTGGAGGACACTCACGAGTGGTTGACTCTCACACTTGGACTGACGATAGGCTTAGTGACCTGTACAGTGAGACTTAGAGACTGATAGGGATACTGATATCTATATGCCTTATATTACTGTGTTGACATACGTGACATATCGTTTTACTGTGTTACTGCTCCGCTGCATTGATTACTGCACATTTATATTCATGCTGTCATTGACTCACTGTTATTCATATCTATTACCACTGTTAGAACTGTCGCTTGATTTTATATATAATATATTGCTATTGTGTCGCTCTGACGACCTGAGTATGCATGCTCAGTGTGAGGAGAAGATTTAGCCTGGACCATCACTAGACGTGCATCACAGACTTCTTGACTTGCCATTCCGAGTCACATTCGTTTGCTTTCGCCTCAGGTCAGTCCTTTACTTTGTTTCTTTCAGTTACTGCATTTCTCATTACCTGCGCATCATTTACTGTTTACCATGGAAAAAAAAACTAGAAGCCGAAGTGTGACTACGGCAGGGCTTTTCCTGGACCGTAGGAGCATGGCTGGCCTTGTCTACCCCTCGTATTCCGTATTTTGGGAAGCGGGGCGTGACATGGTTTAGTTGGTATCAGAGCCCAGGTTTTACATCGATTGGGATTGCAGTTTTCCGTGCATAGTTTGGCAATCTAAGACATCCCTCGGTCTAGGTTGTAAACTTGTCACTCTTGATCCATATTCACATCGTGTGTTCAGCTATCCATTCGCTATGGTTTCGGGTGACTTGGTAAGGTTACGTGGTTGCAATTGCACTACCATACCTTGTTTAGACGACTTGGAGTCATACAGTTGATTTTTCCGCTTGTAATAAGTTTCATCACATCTGGTGTTTTGAATCCTTGTCCAATCCTTATTATATTTGAATCTTATGGCTTGTGCCTTATATCATCTTCAAAATTGTTGTTTCAGGATCATGTCTTTCAACGACTCTTCCTCTATCTCCACTCCCCAGAATCAGACTGTTGAGATTCTGAGTGTACTGCAAGGTCTAAAGGAAGCACAGGAGCGAACGAACGACTTGTTAGCTGAAGGATTGAGAAGACAGATGAATCAGGCACCAGCGGCTGTCTCCAATCATAAAGGGATCCCCGTTAGACAAGAAAAAGAGAAGAAGATGAAGCGCCAATTTGTTTCTCCGCGGCAGAAGCAGAAGAAGATCCCACCATGTTATGGGTACTGTAAGAAGCCAGGACATCTTCAGAAGGATTGTCGCCGCGCCCAGGGGAAATGTATGATATGCGGGTCCAACAAACATCTCATCAACGGTTGTCCAGAAAGGAAGGAACTGCAAGGAGGAGGCTCGTCCACTCTCCACACTTCTGACAAGTGATGATCACTGAGTAGTTCGAACTTTGAGAATAAAGCAGACCCAACACAGGATTCAACTCGCGTAACGATGATGCAGCGGTCTAGTAATCAAAGAAGAATTTTTATGTTTTCCAATTTCAGTATTATGTTGTCATCCTCTCATAAACATTTCTTTCCGTTTGAACCTTTGTATCCGTCGAACTTTTAGTTGAATGAAATAAAATTTGAATCATAATATACGCATCATTCTCTTGTCATTTCCTTTGTTCATAATATTCATTAGCACAACATTTTAATCTTGATTCTTTTAAAATTCCTGCCACCGCATATCTTTCTATACTTCGTACGCTTAACTTTTTCTTGATGTGTTCCGTTGTTTAATCACGACACTTTCTTTTCAGGCCATGGCCCATCCCGGAGCGGCGCCGCATCTAGACGAGGATGAACAATCTTGCGTTTCCTTAGACCGCACGCTGATGAGTTCTGACGATGAGATCGACGGTCCCCAAGTCAATTTCGGAAACCACGATCCAGAGGGCGAAGGAGCAGCCGCCCCAGAGTTTGACATGATAGCTGATTCCGACGAAGAAGAAGGAGATCTTGAAGAGAACCCTATAGAGGAAGACCCAATAGAGGAAGATCCCGAGGAAGATCCGATAGAAGAAAATCCGGTGGAGGAAGACCCCATAGAAGAGAACCCAGAAGGAGAGGATCACATGGAATCAGATCTCGACGAAGAAGCTCTATCCGAGGAAGAAGGACCAGAAGATCAAGACCCCATGGTGGAAGGACTTCCAATAGAGGTACCTGCGAGACGCTATGGAAATGGACGCCCCTACCTGAGTACGCGAGCCTACCGCAACCTGCTGAATCTCCACAACCGCGGCTGACGGAATTTCTTTTGATGTTGTCTTTCTGGCCAAATAAAATGTGTATAGTTTAGGACCACTTTCCGTCTTTGAAAATGCCTTGTTTCAGATTTTCTTGAATGAAATAAATCTTCTGAATTTGTAAACCTTTTGGTTATTGGTTCGCTTGATACTTAATATCCATATCCATTTATTTTTTTCTGCTGAGTTCCCTGACTGTCCACCCCTACTCATTGTATAGTTTTCATCCTCGTTTCGACTAGAAAGTACCGCACCCTGATCCTTGGAGTGAGCCACCATTCATCATTCGTCTGTACCCTGTTGAAATCTTACTGGGAGGAGGACCTTCCTTTTGGACTACCGAGTTCACTAACTTTTCAAATTCTTAATTCATAGGATTTACCGATCGTTAGTCTCCCCCATATTTTGCCTTGTAGTCCTTTCGTTGCTCACCCTTAATTTCTGTGCTGACCCGATCCCAATCTTCTTGATCTTCAGCCTAGAGCCGCCACACTTCAACCTTCTGATTGAGCCACACTTTCTTATATTCATTACCCTATCTAGCCCTATACCTATTTGTGTTCTTCATATTACCCTAATTATATTTAGGGACACTGTTATTCAAAATTTAGTTTTCAGTACTTTAATTTATCAAAGAGTACGTTTTATTGATTACTCTATTTCATATATTTTAAGTACGCTATTATTAATCTCGTTTTCAGTAGCGCAAACTTACACTGCGTATATATTGTTCCATGTTTTCTTTTTCCGTTATGTGAGTTTTCTAAGTTGATTTAAACTAATCGATCGATAAATTACCTTAAAATGTTTTAACCTAACGTCTAAGCTTTCACTATCTCATTGTCGTTACTGTATTTCGGGTGTTGTGCCTATGGTTAATATTATGAATGATTGTGTCTTATACTTATTATTTCCACCTTACTATTTTTGATATGCTTATATGTATACATATTTGGGTTCGAATCTATCGAATAAGCCTCGAGTATTATTATTTGCTATTGTTACCTAAATTCTCGTATACATGTATTTACCCTTATACTTGTTCCTGCCTTATATCTATTAGACCTACCCTTCAGTATGTTGTTCTTATTTACATATATATATATATTTTCAAGTTTCTTCGTCCGCGGATTTTTTTGTAAATCCTTATATATTAGTTTGCAACTATGATGGCTTTCGCTTATGTTCTATAACTTATTACTTCTTTTAATTTCGAGGACGAAATTTTTGTAAGGGTGGTATGATGTAATACCCAGCCCTTTTTATACCCAATCTGTATTTTTGTTGCTTTATAATTTTATTCATTTTATTTTATAATTATATTTATAAATTTACTTATTGCATTTATAATTTTACCTATCCTAAAACCTAACAAAATTTTCCCGAGCCCATCTATTTTCCATTCTATATTCTCCTCAGCCCGCAGTTTAAAAGCCGTTCCCATTTCAATTTACTTCCCCAGTTTTTCCAGCGGCCCAGTGCCTCAGCTCACTTTCTTTTCGTTTAGTAATTAATCGAATTTTAACCCAAATCCCAAGCCCACTCCCTTTATTTTTCCTATGTGATTTTTTCCCTAAATTCCTCAGCCCATACCCTATTTCTTACCTATTTTCTCTCAGCCTACTGCCTATTTTTCTTCCTTAATATTAATATTATTCAGTTCCGGCCCACTCTTTTCTTTTCCCTATTAATCTCTTTTCCTTTTTATTTTTCTTTCTCCTTAGCCCAAACCCCGAGCTCAGCCCACATCTCTTTTTTTCTAATTCCTTAATTACATTTTTGCTGCGGCCCATCTCCTTATTTCCCCAATTTCTTACTTTAAGCCCCGGCCCAGCATTCATTAATCCCAGCCCCATTTCCTTTATTCATTCTATATTACCCAGACAAAACTTTCCCGGCCCGCTCAAATGCCCAGCCCACATCTTATTTTTAATTCCTCAATTATCTTTTTCTGTCGGCCCAACCCAGCAGCCTCATCCCCACTCACCCGACCATTTTACTGTTCGTCTTCCTTTAAACCTCCAACGGCTCTTTTCCCTCAATTCCCGCGCGCTTCTCGCGCCGCCGCCTCCGCCCTCGCTCACGATGACGTTACCCCCACGACGCACGCCTTGACCCCTCCTCGTCGTCTCCCCTCCTCACTCCCATCATTTCTCTCTCTCCTTCCCTTCCTGTTCACTCTCGAACTCACGCTATCACACCCACCACTGGACCCCACTCCCTGCACCCTCGAACCCACAGCCCCGACCTCGCCATCCTCTTCCATCACCACCGACGACCTCGTCATCACCCCCATCCACCAAAGCTCCGACCACTTGGTCGCCTCCGTCACCTTTCCTTCCAAGCGCCACACCGAGCCCCACCCCCTGCACCACGTCGTCGACCTCATCATCATCGTCGACGTCGTCGAAGTCGTCGTCGTCATCACCTCTCTCACTCTGCCCCTCTCTGATCTGGATCACCCCCTCTTGCTCACTCTGCATCTCACTCTCTCTATCTGTTCTCATTCCGTCTCTCTCTCTCTCTCTGTAAAACTCACTCTCTGCTCTTTCTCTCTTCCCCTGCATCTCTCTCTCTGTGTGTTCTTCTCTCTGTACACCTCTCTCTCTCTCTCTCAGTCTCTTCTCTCTCACTCTCACAGCTCTCTCTCTCTCTCAGTCTCTTCTCTCTCTCACTTTCTCTCTCTCTAACACACTCTCTCTCTCTCTGCCTACACACACTTCCTCTCTCCCTCTGCAATATCTCTCTGTCGGCCTCGACAGCATCAGCAATCCCCAGCCCCAACACCACCTGAACACGCAACAACCATCCTCAGACTCGAGCCGAACCCAAGCTTTAGCGAGACTCGTCGCACGTTTGCCACTTCGTGCCGGGACGTGTCACTACTGTCTTCGCTGCCGTGCTATCAATTCTTCGTGTCCAGGCAAGTATTCTACTTGCTTACATGCTATTTACCTAAGTTACAATCGTTAAATACATGGATTATATTGTTACAAGTTTAAAACTATTATGTGCCGTATCTGTTCGATGCTTGTTCCCTTAGAAAAACATTATCAAATTTGACGGAACTAAATGGTGTAGGTTGGCCCGTAGGGCTGTGAACATAGTGTGTGAATTTTGTTGGATGATGTAATCGATAATGACTAAAACAACTACCCCCAAGTTTAATCGTAAAACCGTAATCCTGTTGTATCTGAAAATCGTTAAATTCACCATAAATCATATAAATATTAGAATGGTGCGTTCGAGTGCTCAAATCGAAGCTAACTCAACGAACTTTAATCCTATACCAGTTTCCAGACATTTCTGTATTTAAACCGTGATGATATTCGGATCGGAGTGCGACTCTGGACTGCAGTCCAGAGCGACTCCAGTCGTGCTTGCTGTTCCGTAATGGATATCATAGGATTTCCTTAACTCGTAGGTTGCGGAACTTCGCTACTTAGTATAGGTAACTCTGTTATCTAGACAAAACAATTGGTTTCATTCTGTTTCGTTACCGTTTGATATTTAATCTGTAATTTAGTAGATCGGGACACATAACAGTCCCAGCAGAATCAGAATTGACATGTTAATATTAAACAGATTATAACTCCTAGCGTACAGATGCGGTTGACGATCCGTCTGTTACGTTGAAAACCTTACTGAAAACCCTAAAATTCATCCAACTGTAGCATCGCTAAAATCTGATCCCAACTAGGATTAAAATGCGTTGCGAAACGAACTTCTGATTCTGAAACCGGATTTCCAGCCACGAGCGCTTAAAAAGAAAGGGTTATAACTAATGATCCTGGAATCCGATTGGCTTGAAATTAAATTTGAAGGATAGATAACTGAACATACTAATTATCACCTGTTTATCATTTCGCTAAACTGTACACGTACATTCTATGATAAATCGTGCAAGTGATAGAATACTATTTTCATGACACCTTAATCATGCTTATATACTGTTCATGCATCATATCATACCCATATCGTCGCAGTGATTACCTAGTGATATTGTGCATTTACCCAGTGTTAGATTTTAGTGATGATTGTGGCAAGTACGTCAGTGTTCGTGTATCCGTGATTAAGTGAAAGTGATGAGTACTTGTACACAATCAGTGACCTTATTGTTCTATTGCATTGTCGACGTCTGTGGGATGCGTGTACGTGTGACTATAAGTGGTATGGGATACTTATGGAAGCGCTTGCACGGGTGTCACAGATAAGACATCCGACACCGCCATTTACTTTAGGTATTAGTCGGGACGTGCTTGATGGAGGTCCTGCCTCCAGTTCTCGCGCAGACTTGTCACGGATCGATTAGTATTTAGGGTGATGGTTAGCGTTTGATGTAGACCACGGGGTGTGGGGTAGTTTAAGTGTGAGTTCAACAGAATCTCGGGAGTCCCATGCCGGCTTATATATTTAGGGAGTTATATGGAGATTTACAGGGTACGTGATATATACACCGTGATATTCTTGTTACATGTTGGGCCCGTGGTCCCTTGCCCTTGGGTTCTACCCTTGGGTGGAGGACACTCACGAGTGGTTGACTCTCACACTTGGACTGACGATAGGCTTAGTGACCTGTACAGTGAGACTCAGAGACTGATAGGGATACTGATATCTATATGCCTTATATTACTGTGTTGACATACGTGACATATCGTTTTACTGTGTTACTGCTCCGCTGCATTGATTACTGCACATTTATATTCATGCTGTCATTGACTCACTGTTATTCATATCTATTACCGCTGTTAGAACTGTCGCTTGATTTTATATATAATATATTGCTATTGTGTCGCTCTGACGACCTGAGTATGCATGCTCAGTGTGAGGAGAAGATTTAGCCTGGACCATCACTAGACGTGCATCACAGACTTCTTGACTTGCCATTCCGAGTCACATTCGTTTGCTTTCGCCTCAGGTCAGTCCTTTACTTTGTTTTTTTCAGTTACTGCATTTCTCATTACCTGCGCATCATTTACTGTTTACCATGAAAAAAAAAACTAGAAACCGAAGTGTGACTACGGCAGGGCTTTTCCTGGACCGTAGGAGCATGGCTGGCCTTGTCTACCCCTCGTATTCCGTATTTTGGGAAGCGGGGCGTGACAGTTTCAAAGAGTATTGACCGCCTATTGTTGGCCGAGTACGATGAAGCCAGCTTGCTCAGGGCGTCTGCTTGAGCATTCATTTGCCTGGGTATTTGTTCCACCTGGACTTCGTCGAAGTTTTTTCGGAGCTTCCTCACCTCATCTAGGTACTTTATCATTAGGGGCTCCCGAGCCTCGAATCGGCCAGTCACTTGGCCGACAACTAGGGCCGAGTCGCTGCGGACTCAGATGATCTTCAGCCCCAGCCCGGCGGCCATGCGCAGTCCGGCTAGGAGGGTTTCGTACTCCGCCGCGTTGTTCGACGCTTTGAAACTGAGCCTCAAGGAATACTCCATCTCGGCTTCGTTTGGGCCCCGGATAATGAGGCCGGCACCGCAACCTTCCTCTGTAGAAGACCCGCCGACGTAGATGACCCACTCCGGAGCCGAGCTAGGGCCTTCCCGGATGGGATGCCGGGCTGTCAGGGGCGGCGCGGAATCCGGCTTCCTGCTATGGATGGTGCATTCAACGATGAAATCGGCCAGGGTCTGCGCCTTGATGGCCTGCCTCGGGCGATACCTTATGTCGAATTGAGATAGCTCCCATCTCCATTTCTCTAGACGGCCTGAGGACTCCGGTGATGCCAGGATAGCCCCCAATGGACGCTCAGTGAAGACGGTGATCGCGTGTGCTTGGAAGTAGTGCCGTAGTTTCCGCGAGGTTACTACGAGGGCCAGGACAATCTTCTCTATGGCGGGGTATCTCGTCTCCGCGTCCTTGAACACATGGCTCACATAGTACACTGGCTTCTGTGCCCCCTCGGCCTCTCGGACGAGCACCGAGCCTGCTGCCTAGTCGGATACTGCCAGGTACAGTGACAGCTCGTCCCCTTCCACGGGCCGGGTGAGCAGGGGCGGTGTCGCTAGGTGCCTCTTCAGTTGGTCGAAGGCGGCTTGGCAATCTTCCGACCACTCGAACCTCGGAATTTTCCTCAGCGCTTTGAAGAACGGGAGGCATTTCTCCCCCGACCTGGACATGAAATGGTTCAGAGCGGCGACCCGCCCTGTGAGCCGCATGATCTCGACGTTGGTCTTGGGTGGGGTCATGCTCAGGATAGCGTCGATCTTCTCTGGGTTAGCTTCAATTCCGCGGTGAATGACCATGAACCCAAGGAATTTCCCTCCGGTGACTCCGAACGCACACTTGGCGGGGTTCAGCTTCATGTTGAATTTGCGGAGCACCCCAAACGCCTCGCCCAGGTCTTTGACGTGGTTAACCGACGAGACGGACTTGACGAGCATGTCGTCCACGTAGATTTCCATGTTCCTGCCGATCTGTGGCTTGAACATGCGGTTGACTAGCCTCTGGTATGTGGCCCCGGCATTCTTGAGGCCGAAGGGCATCACTCTGTAGCAGTAAACCCCCCGGTTCGTTGTGAATGCGGTCATATCTTCGTCATCAGGACTCATGCAGATTTGGTTATAGCCGGAGAAAGCGTCCATGAAGCTCAGAAGCTCGTGCCCGGCCGAGCTGTCGACGAGCTTGTCTATGCGGGGGAGCGGAAAGTTGTCCTTGGGGCAGGCCTTGTTGAGGTCAGTGAAGTCGACGCACATACGCCACTTTCCACTCGACTTCTTGACCAGGACCACGTTTGCCAGCCACTCTGAGTAGGGCACATTCCTGATGAAGTTGGTGGCGAGGAGCCGGTCAACATCCTCTTCGATGGCCTTCTGTTTGACCGGGGCAAAGCTTCTTTTCTTTTGCCTAACGGGTCGGGCCATAGGATCAACTCCGAGCTTGTGGGAGATGATTTTGGGGTCGATCCCAGGCATGTTTTCCGGTGCCCAGGCGAAGACGTCGGAATTGCTGCGGAGGAACTTGATCAGGTCACCCCGCTGAATTCCTGTCAGGAGTGATCCGACCTAGACGGTCTTTCCTGGGTCTCCTTCCGCTAAGGGCACCTCGGTCAGAGGCTCGACCGGTGATCCACGGACCTCCTTCCGCTCGTCCCGGGTGTCCAGGGACCTTTTAATGTCGCCACATGCACCGGTGCTATCGGTGTGCTGCTCGGGGGAAGATGCCTCTGTCAGGCCTACCTCCGTGACCCGCTGGTTCCCGTATGCCCGGCCTACACCACCCTGATCGAGGGGGAATTTTATCGCCAGGTGGTATGTCGAGATCTGGGCCTGGAGGGAGTCAGTGTCGGCCTGCCGAGGAGGACGTTGTAGGCCGATAGGACCCTAGCCACAATGAAGTCCACAGGTAGAGTGCGCGTGCGGCCGGGTTCCCCGATCGTGAACTGCAAGGTGACCACCCCTTGTGCCGGGACGGAGTGGTTGGTGAACCCCGAGAGGACGTGGGAGGTCGGTCTCAAGTCTGCTGGGGCCAGCCCCATACGCAGAAAGCAGTCGTGGAAGAGGATGTTCGCCGAACTGCCCGAATCGATGAGTATTCGGTGGACCTCGTATCGGTGAATTTGTGCTACGATCACCAGCGGGTCGCTGTGGGGCACAGATATGCCGTGGAGATCCTCGTCGCCAAAGGTGATGGGCTTTCGGCTCCTAGCCCTTTTGCTTGGGCGGCCGCCGGAGCCTAGGAGACGGCAGCCAGCGGGGAGACCGACGATCTTAGGCGAGGGTTTGCCCGTGTTAGGGGAATCGGTTGTCATGTGGGCGGAGATCGGAAGGCCAATTTTGTATTTTGTGGAGTTATGTTCCCACAGACGACGCCAACTGATGGGGCTCCTTTTCGGGCCTCCGTCAGATGTTGTCTTCCGTTGATCTCGCGGTGAACTTAGCTGATTATCCTTCGTCGCGTATGGGTCTCAATGGGTTTTTGGAGGAAAAGGTGAGATGAGGGAGTTGTTGCCGAGTATCTGCAAGGAAGTCCCAGGGTGGTTTGGTACCACCGAGGACCCTCCGATGCTCAAGTTAGTGATGAGATCCGAGCAGAGTAACGGCATAAAAGTATAAAAAGGGCTTACTTGACCCCTCTGTGATGGGGGTTTATATAGCGGCGGCAACACACGGCAGCATGCGCGAGAATCTCGCCGGCAGTTACGCTCCCGACGTCACGCCCGCGTAAAGAGCGGATCACCCATTAATGGGGATCGTGATGACGTGGAACGTGGGACGTTGCTGGCGGAGAGTCCGCGCGTGGCGAGATTTGCGGAGCGGCGGTTACGCCTGTGAGTGGTAGAGTCGGTCGGGGGGCCGAGGAAGACAGCCTCGGCCGGGAGCTCGGGGACGAGAAGGAGGCGGAGGAGTCTTGGTCTTGTGGCAGCTCGGGGCGAGCTGAGGGGACGAGGAGGCCAATTTGCAGGGGTCTCAAGAGGGGCCAGCTTGGGCTTACTGGTCGGGCACGGGATGGCCTGATCGGCCCCTGCGGGCCCATTCTTCTGAGTTCTGGGACACGTCACCTGCCACGCGTCACGGTCTTGGGGGTTGCCAATATCGAGCACTATTAGAGATCTTCCAAATTTTGCACCAAAGCATTGAGGATATCATCCTTGGATGGTTTGCCGTACAAAACCACCACCGCTCCACACTCTTCCACCAACTCCCTCTCTCTTCTCCTCATTTCGGGCGACATGGTGATGGCTGCGATCTTGTTGTGCCAAGCAGATCTCAGAAGCTTGGGAGCAACAAGGCAGTCTGTTACCGGCGCAGCACCACCCTTCATCGGGCACTGAAAGGATCGGTGGCCAACCTTGCGACAAACATAACAAGCTTCTCCTCTTTGAGGCATATCACCACCCTTTGTTGGGCACAGAAATGATCGATGGCCAACCTTGTGACAAACATAACAAGTCTCCCCTTTCTTGCAAGTTGCCCGGACATGGCCGAACTCCCCGCAGTCAAAACAAGGCATATCGGATGGAGATCTTTTTTCCTTTGAGAACTCTTCACCTCTGGAACTTTCTCCCCTCGATTGGCCCTATTTCAACCTCCTCATCTCCGACCAAGACTACACCAAGGTGTCCACCCTAGCATTACCAAGGCCGATTCTTTCCATCAACGGAGTTTTCACTGTTCTATTATCATCAACGCTGTGCCCCCCTCATGGGCGCCTTTACTCTTTTAGAAACACCAAGTGAAGTACCCCAAGGCTTATCTTCACGTCCGCCGACAGTCGGGCGTGATGCTCCTTCGCCAGCACCGGAGAAATGTCTAGCAGCTCTGAAAACAGCATCAGCTGAGGGATGAACAAGGTTTTAATGGAAGACATAGAATAATTTTTAACAATTTAAAAATTAAGAAGCGTAATTTAAGATCGAGAAAACGCTAAACTATCACAATCACAGAAACACAGGAAATAAAATGGACACAATAGATTGTTATCGAGCTTTACCAACCAAGTGACTAACTCTCGTCTGAAAACTCCTGTTCAGTATTCAACTTCACTATCCTGTGATTTTTTATAGGTGGAAAAACCTAGATGTTTTGTGGGCTCAGATCCAAACCTTTATAATTGCAGTTTGTTGACACCTAAACTTTTTTCAAGGCTCAACTCCAAACCTTTACAACGTGAAGATCTTGGACCCTTTTTCACTGGGTCGTACAGTGCAAGTGACGCGGGGCGGATCCGCGCCAAGATGTTACCTTCCGTTGGTCTGCTGACGACGGCGATGGACGACTGAGATTTGATCTAGAGGCTGGCTCCTGAGGCGTGTGGATCTCAATGGGTTTGAGGTTGTTTGCGCCGAGCTACCTGCAAGGAAGTCCCAGGATGGTTGTACCACCGAGAACCCTCCGACGGTCAAGTTAGAGACGAAATCCGAGTAGAGTAGCGGCTTAGTGGAGTAAAAATGGCTCACTTGGACGGTCTGAAGAAGGGGTTTATATAGCGGTGGCAGCAGGCAGGGCAAGCGCGAGAATCACGCCGGCCGTTATGCTCCAGACATCACCCCGCGTGATGAGTGAGATCTCCCATTAATGGCGAGACATGCTCGTTAATGGGGGATCGTGATGGCGTGGAACGTGGAATGTGGCCGGCGGATATCTCGCACATGGCGAGATTCGCGGGATGGCGGTTGCGCCTGTGAGCGGTGCTGTTGGTCGGTCGATGAGACCGAGGAAGATGACCTCGGCGGGAGAGCTCACGGACGAGCGGGAGAGCCGAGGTATCTTGGTTTCGTGGTAGCCCGAAGATGAGCTGTGAGGCCGAGGATGCCAATTGTGCTGGGGGCTCGGAGGTGAGCCAGCGGTTGTTTGTGGGACGGGGCATAGGAGTGGCCTGGTCGGCCATTGTAGGTCGAGAGACTCCTTGGGTCGGAGGATGGTTCGAAGGCGAGCCGGGAGGGCGAAGAAGTTCAGCCCGAAGGGAGGCTCGGAATAGAGCAAAGGGACAGTTGGCGTGGCTGCTGAAGTGCTCGGGAGCGAGGAGTGGGATGCAACCTCGGAGACGGGGTTCGAGGGAAGCCCCCCACTGTAGCATATTGGTTCTCCCTCCATGGCCCTCAGGGGCCTAACCGACTTACGCATGTGACACGTCATCTGCCACGTGTCATAATCTAAGGAATTACCGTTATTGAGCATCATCATTAGCCCCCCACTCTCGTTCCGGTCTATTCGTGGGTCGGGTCGGGAGTGGACCGATTGGTTCTTTCTGTGCGGCTTGGCGCTGATAATTTCTCGTGGTGAATTGTTCGGGGACGACACGGCGTTCTTGTTGTCGCGCATCGAGTATAAGTCGAACGAAGGACGAGTGTGGGAAGGTCAGTATCCTCCCTTTGCCGGAGTTGAGGCGCTGATCGCGCGTTGAGTATGAGTTTGTTCGGTGGGCCTTTGATCCGTACCATTGTAGGGTAGAAAGCTACCCGTTGAGGATGCGCCAAGCAGGAAGCTACTCAGAGGCCTCGGGAGAAGGGCTTTAGACCCACCGCGTTGATGGGTAGAAGGATGCCCGCTGGGGATGCGTCGAGCAGGAAGGAACTCGGCGGCCTCACAATGAGGGCCTCAAATCTTCAGCATCTGATGGGTAGGAGGATGCCCGGTGGGATGCGCCGAGCAGGAAGAAACTCGGTAGCCTCGCGATGAGGGCTTCAGATCCTCAGCGTCTGATGGGCAGGAGTGTCACGCCCCGCTTCCCAAAGTACGCAAGATTGGGCACGTGACATAGCCAACCATGCTACCTGTGGGTAGGAAGTATCCATCCACAGTCACATTACGGTTGTAAGGATATCAAGAACAAGATAAAAACTAATCTAATACATGTCCAAATCCATAATAACAAGAATCAATAAACAATAAGTGCGGAAGCTAATGATCCAATACAATGAATAAACAGTACGTCCCATAATGCGGGCTCACATCTGGAAATGAAAAGCAATAAATAAACTAAACCCTAAGGACTCACTGTTCAGCCTGCTGGCTGAAGCACTCCTGCTCGGTCGTCGACGATGGTACGGAATCTGGGCCATGCAAAACCCAGACGTCAGCGCGTCATGATATCAAGTATAGTATAAACATGGTAATAAGCAATGCAAGTATGAACATGAATAAAGCAGTAACAAGAAATGACAAGCAGGGTAATGTGCAATGGTGTCCAAACTGTCCTATCAGGTTTTCTACTCTATAGTCTTTGAAACCAATTGATGAATCGTCGATGTAACTCAATAGTATCCCGTACATACCCGGGACCACGGCCACAATATTCTCGGCGGCAGCCGAGACATGCCGTCAGGCACAGAATAGGAAAGTGTTAGTATCCCGTACATACCCGGGACCACGGCCACAATATTCTCGGCGGCAGCCGAGACATGCCGTTAGGCACAGAATAGGAAGGTGTACACTCGGTATTACCCCGTACATACCCGGGATCACGGCCACAATATTCTCGGCTGAAACCGAGACATGCCGTTAGGCACAGAAAGGAATGTGTACACTCGAACGGTAGTGAACTGTCGAGTTACAAGTCAGGTTCATCTTTGATTTCCCCATACCCCCAAGCTATGTATGTCAGGTCAGGTATTCAGTAGTCAAGGACTAATGCCAACACAAAGTCAAGTAAAAGTAGGTCTGTCTGGATCGACAGCAGGAATGGTTAGGTTGTCGGCATTAGGCATGAAATCATGAAACAGGTCATGTCATGGTACAACAGGATGAGTCGGTACGTATGTATAAGTCAGGTGTAGCAGGGTCAGGCCAATATGTCGTGCAATCGGGTAAGTGCTCACAACAGGTATACAATCAATAATGAACAGCAGCAGGAAACAGTAATTAACCACAGTATTCCGTATAATCACAGTGATGTTTGTATTCTCTTATTAACAGGTTCAATCATCTTTAGGGTGCAATAGCCACAAGGTAAATCAATATCCACAATTCTGAAGTAATGAAGCTACAGGAATTTACATTAGGTATAATAAGTGTTTCGTGAATGATTTAACGGTTTAAGCAGATATGATTCAGTCGTTTTATTTAGTTAAAGCATGGATTGATGTGGGTTAATTAATTACGAGGAACTGTTGTAACGATTCCAATATAAAGATAACTGCAATAATATGATATCAAATGCCATCATTAAATTGTGGTATTAAATAGTATGAGTTCAAATGCGTGGCAAGACTAGATCTCGCACGCTAGCATGTTAGAGCAAGTATTCAGATACTTGCCTCGACGGTCTGCAAACTGGAACACGGATGCGATGTCGGCAGAAAGCACGATATGATAGCACGGGCCACGGATCGAGTCCCAACAGAGAACAACGGGATCACACGGACCAGGGGGCTTCGCTGGAGCGTCGGGTTCGCCAAGACGGCACGGTCGGATTCCGGCAAAACGCGACAACAAGTTAGAAACAGACAAAAGATTCAATGCGATCAGCGGGGGGTTTATACTGCACAAAGGAAAGATAGGGATGCTCACCGAGAGATACCAGGGACGGCCACGACGGGCTCGACGGCGATGGGACGCCGGCGAGGCAACGGCGGCGGCGGCTGCAAGGGCTGAAGGCCTCGGGTGTGCGGGCGAGGGTGCTGCGGCGAGCTAGAGGAAAGGGTGGTCGGCTCTGGTGGTCGAGGGGGAGAAGGAGGTGGCCCTGGTGACGGCGGCGAGGTCGCCGGCGCGTTCTCCGGCGAACAGTGGAGGGTAGGCGATGGGTTAGGGCTCGTGTTGGGTGTTCCGGCGAGGGGAGGAGGGCAGCGACGACGAGGTCGGGACGAGGAGGGTGAGAGGGAGTCGCGGGAGTCGTCGACGACGAGAGGTGGCGTCGACGGCGAGGTCTGCGAGGGTGGAGGCGAGGTCGGGGTTGGGTGCAGGCGCGGGAATCCTCGGGAGAACGGGAGGAGGAAGGTGCGGTGAGTCTCGTGGTGGCGAGGGCGGCGACGGCGAGGTCGCGGGGAAGTCGGCGGTGAGATCGCGAGGCTAGGGTTAGGGTTTGTTGGGTTTCTCGCGAAGAAGAGGATGGGCGAGGGGCGGCTGCATGCGCGAAAATTTATAGAGGAAGAGAGAGAGGGAGATTGGAGAGAGAGGGAGATTGGATTTCTGATGATGAGAGAGAGAGAGACAGAGAAGGATTAGGAGGCGGGGCCCACGAACTCAGCCTCGTGATTGGCCACAAGAAATTTAAAAAAGGATTTGCAGTTAAACTTTGGAAAGATAAGCAGTTTAGAATATATATATATTCGTAAATATTAGTTTGAGGTATTAAATTTAAATGGGCCATTTTGGCGCAAAATGAAACATTTCCAAATCGCGCCCGGGTTGCGCCCAAAGGTTCCAAATTCAAATTATAGGATTTTAAGCGGGTTCCAAATTTTGAAAAGAGGTGTTTAATGATTAAAATGCATGCCCCCAAGTCGGACACTTGCACGCGCGCGTAGTCGTCCAAACTTGCCCGTTTAGCCAAACGGAACGGAACCTCGACACGCGGACGCTACCACGCGACTAGTGGCGACGAGTAGGCCAACATGGACATCTTAAATTTCATTTTAGGGGTTAAAATTTGTTATGTGCCAAAATGACTTAACCGGTTAAAATTTAGCAACAAACACCAGAAAATCGGGAAAATTAGAATGAGCAGTAGACAACCCTCAACTAGTAATATAAATAGTATTATTGGGCTCGGGTGTTACAAGGAGGATGCCCGCTGGGGATGCGCCGAGCAGGAAGGAACTCGGCGGCCTCACGATGACGGCTTGAGGTCCTCAGCGTCTGATGGGCAGAAGGATACCCGCTGGGGATGCGCCGAGCAGGAAGGAACTCGGCGGCCTCACGATGAGGGCTTCAGATTCTCAGCGTCTGATGGACAGGAGGATGCCCGCTGGGGATGCGCCGAGGGGGAAGAAACTCGGCGGCCTCGCGATGAGGGCTTCAGATCCTCAGCGTCTGATGGGCAGGAGGATGCCCGCTGGGGATGCGCCGAGCGGGAAGAAACTCGGCGGCCTCGCGACGAGAGCTTCAGATCCTCAGCGTCTGATGGGCAGGAGGCTGCTCGCTGGGGATGCGCCGAGCAGGAAGAAACTCGGCGGCCTCTTGGCGTCGGATTTGATTTTTGGCGTCGGTAGGCAGTGAACTACCAGTCATGGATGGCCGAGCAGGGTAGCTGCTCGATTGCCTTTTGGTGAGGGCTTTGATCCTTGGTATGTTGGGGTAGGGAGCTAACGGCCAGGGTTAGACGAGCAGGGAAGCCGCTCGGCTGCCTCTTGGTGAGGGCTTTGATCCTTAGTGCGGGAGGGGCCGTAGGTGGCCTACTAAAGATGGGATGAGCAGGGTAGCCGCTCGTCTGCCTCTTGGCGAGGGCTTTGATCCCTGGTGTGTTGGGGTAAGGAGCTACCAGTCAGGGATAACCGAGCAAGGGCGGGTTCGGTTGCCTCTTGCGAGTGCTTTTGATCCTTAGCGCGGGAGGGGCAGTAGGTGGCTTACTAAGGCTGGGCCGAGAAGGATAGCCGTTCGGCTGCCTCTTGGCGAGGGCTTTAATCCCTGGTGTGTTTGGGTAGGGAGCTACCAGCCGGGGATAACCGAGCAAGGGCGGGCTTAGTTGCCTCTTGCGAGGGCTTTTGATCCTTAAGCACGGGCCAGGCAGGGTCGCTGCCCGGTGCCTCTTGGTGAGGGCTTTGATCCCTGGTTTGTTAGGGTAAGGAGCTACCAGCTAGGGATAACCGAGCAAGGGCGGGCCGGTTGCCTCTTTCGAGGGCTTTTTATCCTTAGCGCGGGAAGGGCCGTAAGAAGCCTACTAAGGATGGCCGAGCAGGGTTGCTGCCCGGTGCTTCTTGGCGAGGGTTTTGATCCTTAAGGATGGCCAAGCAGGATTGCTGCCCGGTGCCTCTTGGAAAGGGCTTGGATCCCTGGCATTGTGGGGTAGGGAGCTACCAGCCAGGGATATCCGAGAAGGGTAGCCGCTCGACTGCCTCTTGGTGAGGGCTTAGATCCCTGGCGTTATGGGATAAGGAGCTACTAGCCAGGAATAGCCGAGCAGGGTAGCTGCTCGGCTGCCTCTTGTGAGGGCTTCGATCTTTAGCGTTAAAGGGGACGTAAGAGGCCTGCTATGGATGGACCGACCAGTGAAGCTGCTCAGTTGCCTCTTGGTGATGGTTTTGATCCCTGGCACTGCGGGTAAGGAGCTACCAGCCAGGGATAGCCGAGTAGGGTAGCTGCTCGGCTGCCTCTTGATGAGGGCTTCGATCCTTAGTGCTGGAGGGGCCATAAAAGGCCTACTAAGGATGGACCGAGCAGTAAAGCTGCTCAGTTGCCTCTTGGCGAGGGCTTTGATCCCTGGCGTTGTGGGGTAGGGAGCTACCCACCAGGGATAGCCGAGCAGGGTAGCTGCTCGGCTGCCTATTGGTGAGGGCTTTGATCCTCAGCGCTGAAGGGGCCGTGGGAGGCCTGCTAAGGATGGACCGAGCAGTGAAGCTGCTCAGTTGCCTCTTGACGAGGGCTTTGATCCCTGGCACTGCGGGTAAGGAGCTACTAGCCAGGGATAGCCGAGCAGGGTAGCCGCTCGGCTGCCTCTTGGTGAGGGCTTCGATCCTTAGCGCTAGAAGGGCCAGAAGAGGCCCGCTAAGGATGGTCCGAACAGTGAAGCTGCTCAGTTGCCTCTTGGCGAGGGCTTTGA
Organism: Agapanthus africanus; assembly: GCA_030015575.1. Taxonomy (NCBI): domain Eukaryota; kingdom Viridiplantae; phylum Streptophyta; class Magnoliopsida; order Asparagales; family Amaryllidaceae; genus Agapanthus; species Agapanthus africanus. The sequence continues at coordinate 378,411,529 of CM057351.1, forward strand.
TCCCTGGCACTGCGGGTAAGGAGCTACCAGCCAGGGATAGCCGAGCAGGGTAGCCGCTCGGCTGCCTCTTGGTGAGGGCTTCGATCCTTAGCGCTAGAAGGGCCAGAAGAGGCCCGCTAAGGATGGTCCGAACAGTGAAGCTGCTCAATTGCCTCTTGGCGAGGGCTTTGATTCCTGGCGCTGCGGGTAAGGAGCTACCAGCCAGGGATAGCCGAGCAGGGTAGCCGCTCGGCTGCCTCTTGGTGAGGGCTTGGATCTTTAGCGCTGGAAGGGCCGGAAGATGCCCTCTAAGGATGGTCCGAGCAGTGAGGCTGCTCGGTTGCCTGGCTTTGCCTGGCTTCGATCCTTAGCGCTGGAAGGGCCGGAAGAGGCCCGCTAAGGATGGTCCGAGCAGTGAAGCTGCTCGGTTGCCTCTTGACGAGGGTTTTGATCCCTGGCACTGCGGGTAAGGAGCTACCAGCCAGGGATAGCCGAGCAGGGTAGCCGCTCGGCTGTCTCTTGGTGAGGGCTTCGATCCTTAGCGCTGGAAGGGCCGGAAGAGGCCCGCTAAGGATGGTCCGAGCAGTGAAGCTGCTCGGTTGCCTCTTGGCGAGGGCTTTGGCCCCTGGCGCTGAGTGGCGCCCAGCGAGTCATAGAATATGTCATGCCCCATCTCCAATACAGAGAGTATTGTCCGCTCTGACCGAAGCCGCACGGTTTTGTCCTTCGGGATGAACCGGACCCGACCAGGGACCACTTCCCAGGAGGTCACCCATCCCAGAACTTCCCTGGCTCGAGCACGCTTAACTACGGAGTTCTCAAGCTCCTGTAGTGCCGGTTCACTTAAAAGGCGCCTCTGTATTGAAGAGTGTTATCATTCCATTTATAGTACAGGTCTGCCCCCTTTCGGAATGTATTCCGAAGAGTCCTCATTGTTCTACAGTGGGTCCCACGGACTCAAGAGGTGGCCCCCACGGATTCAAGAGGTGGCCCCCACCCACTTAACACGACACTTGGCATGACACTTTGTTCCGTGTAGCACTTTGCTCCGTGAGCAAGAACCGGGTCCCGACATTCTCCCCACCTTTGAACAATGGTTCGTCCTCGAACCACAGACCTACTATTGAGGGACCAGCTCTGATACCATTCTGTCATGCCCCACTGTAACAACTCCAATTTTTGTATACCAAAATTTGATTTAAAATTGAAGTATACTTGGAGTATTAATGTTGCTGATAACACTTTAAGTATCTATCTCTTTACAATAATTACAAGAAGGAGCTTGTAACTCATTGGTAATACCTTGCACTGCTGAACTAAGCCACCAGAGTTCGAATCCCATACCCCACATTATTTTTAATATTGATTTTTTAAAAAAACCTTTAGAATACCAAGAGTTTACACGTGCATATCTCACAAAAACCCCACTACACCCAAAGATGTAACACTTGCAGAGGGTAGATGAACCGTCGGGGGAGATCCAGGTCACCGGACTCGGTCGGGAATCGGCCAACTCGGCCTTGACTCGGCCGACTCAGTGATCCGACCGAGTCACGGCCAAGTCACCCCCTTTTAGGCCGATTCCGGCAAGGGTCACAACATGAAAGTTGTGTCTTTTGGTATTCCCTACTCACCTGCAAAGTTTCAGCCCAATACCACTTCCAGAGATCTTTAAAACCCCCAATTACTCCACTTTTAATACATTTTTATCACATTTTTATTTTTAACTTTTCATCTACCCTAACCCTAGCCTAACCCTATAAATACCAACCCTACACACTACCCTCTCACCCCCCAAAATCTTGAGCCACTCTCTCAAAAGTTTCCACAAGAAGTGTGCTTCGAAATCGAGTTCCCGGCGAAGCCCTGACGGAATTCCGACGACGCGTTTTGGGGCAACCGGCGACGTAACCACCCTAGGCTTTCCTCCCTAGTTCTCTTTACTCTTTAGAAGAGTTTAAACCCGTAAGTCCCAACCTTCTACCTCTCTTTTCTATATTTGCAAAATACGACTTTTTGAAACCCGACGGAAATCGGACAAACCGATTTCCGATTCGGTTTTTCTTAAAAATTCCACTTGTCACCTAATACATATTATCAACCCTCTTGCATGTTGACTATTAATCACCCTTAAATCAAATTTAATTGTACTTTTCCACATGAAATGACAAGTTCTTTAGAAAACCGTATTTCTTGCATAAAAATACCATCAAGTTAAATTTTAATGTTCTATTTAGATACCCCACTCCTAATCATGTTTATTTTGATAACAAAACTTGTTTCATTCAATTTGGATGAAATTTCACACATGAAATGATAACGTTTATGGAAACCGTATTCTTGCACTTTAATACCCTTAACTTTAACATAACTCATTTCACCTTGAAACTTCACCAAAACTTAATATAAGTCACGGGGTAATGACCTACCCTTACACACACTCATTATAACCCTAATTGCTGAATAACAAAATACATAATACGATATTATAGGACTTTTTCACTAAAATACCATAATCTTTATAACTTTTAGGTTAATCTTTAAATTGTAAATTCTTTTTAAATAAAACTTATACAAAATGAAAACACGATTGGTCATGGACATCGATCGTTATCTAATCTGTCTTGTGGTGACTAGGCAAGTGTGTCTAGGCTAGTGGTTATTAATTAGGCCCACGACGTGGTTCCTTCCCACTTACCTGGCACTTACCTGGCTGCATGATGGTGAAGAGGCGATTTGAGGCTCTAATGATTCATCGTTTAGACCATAGAAGATAGGTTAGATGGTCTAGGAAACCCTAACAACTAAAATATGGAGAACTATATACTTTTACAAATAAATACCCTATATTTAGAAAATCTTTTCCCTAAATTAAAAGTATTTATAAAACCTGAGCAAAGTGCCATTACAACCCATTCGCGGGGAACCTGTTAGGGATAGCACGGTTCATCGTGCACCCGCAGGCTAGTAGTGCGAGATTCAGACCTCCGCAAGGAGCATCGGTCTCGAAAGTTTTAAATACAATATTTAAGGAAAATAATATTTTTTGTAAATAAAATATTCATTTAAAAATCATTTAAGTGTTTTATTATATATAATTATCATTCAAACACTTATTTTGTTATAATATCAAGTTTCCACTTTTTCCTAAAAATCATAGATTAAAAGTTACATTAAAATACCACGAATTTCAAATAAACAATTAATACTTTTATTAGGATATATTCACTAGAATAACACAAATAAAATTCACATCCATTACAATAATAAAGACGATTATTAAATACTTGAGGTATATTTTGAAAACTATACAAAAGTACTTTTTACATAAAACCCCTCAAGTTTCACAAATTACAATAAGGCCCCTAGCTAATATTGAACTTCAAATTATCTTTCTTTTAGTCTGACTCGGGTTAGAGTCTGACTAATTCTGACTTGAATATAATTCAAGTCAATCTATATTTCAATCATATTCCAACACAACTTGAAATCATGAATCCCTGAATACAGTTAACAATATATTCATTTTTGACTGAATCAAACCATGGATATTCATTCCATTATCCTGATATTCCATTTACCTGATTATACAGTTGCAACATGTTTACTGATATCATGGTTTTGGTCAGTCACTCAATTTACATATTCCATTACTACAACACTGTTAAAACATTACGGGGTTTAAAGGGGTAGATTGGTACGGAAGATGTTAAAAGTGGAATGAGATGGTCAGATTAAGACACCTAACATGAATACTGTTGCTGTTGTACCGTGGCATAACGGTTCCTTGTACTCTCCATTTGCACTGATCTCTAGCATATAGAGATCCCCCTCGTATACACTGGCATTCTTCTGTACCAAGCTATAAACAACTGCGTTAAACAATATTCCATAATATTCTACAACATAATACTCTAGAAAATACTGTTACTCTGCCATTCTCACTCCACTTTTCTTTGGGACTTACCGAGCGACCTGTTCGCTGACGACATTCTATTTCTTTCTTCTTTGAATGTCGTCAGGTGCGTTGGACCAAGTTGAGACCGAGCCAACAACTGAAGATTTGGAGCAGTTCCAAGAAGATCCAGAGCTCTAGACTTTGTACTTGTTCTTTCCAGTATTTCCTTTTATTATTATGCCACTGTTTAGGCATTGCTTTCTTTTTTTCATTCCAGATGTATTTTCATTTCATGCATTGTATAAAGAATGTTATTAATAAAAGTTGCTGTTATCTCAATCTCATTTTCTTGTGATTATTTTATATTGCTTAGTTACGCTTAGCGTATGTACTTCTGAGTACATACGTAGCGGGCCTCGTCACGACCACTTCGCCGTACATTGGGAAGCGGGGCGTGACAGGTTTTGTTGGTGGCCCATGCAGGTCAGAGCTGTATGAATCCCTATCATGCAGTTCTGGTCTGCGTGAACAACCTAAGCAATGTAACACAAGAAACAGCAACTAAAATATTCTTTACAATTCATGTTATTTGAATCTTACAAGTCTTTATTCCTTGAATCTTATCATTTCATATATTTGAATCTGTCCTAATCCAAATTTTTCTTCAGGATTATGGATTCCCCAAACAATTCCCCGAACAACACCAGCACCAATGCCAACAACACCCCTTCAGCACTACCTCTCACTCCAGTTGTTCCCGCACCATCCACTGAGCAAACCATGCTTTTCGATGCGATCCGCAGTCTGCTAGAGGGACAGCAACAACTTCTGAGTCGTCCTGAGACAGATGCACCGGGAATCAAACAGTTCAGAGCATTGCACCCGAAGCAATTCTCGGGAAAAGGGAGCCCTCTCGAAGCAGAAGAATGGGCGCAAAGTATTGAAGATGATATGGCAGCAGCTCAAGTGCCAGATAATGCCTGGGTCCGTGTAGCGAAGCTACAGCTCACGGATAACGCTCGAAATTGGTGGAAGGCGGAAGAGACCCGTCTAGCCCAGCCGATTGAATGGAAAACATTTCGCGAGAAGTTCGACGCGAAATATTTCCCTGTGACCGCCAGGTTCGCTATGGAACAGCAATTTATTCACCTACAACAAGGATCTATGTGGGAGAAATCTGTAGATGAGTATGATGCTGAGTTTACTATGTTGAGCCGGTAAGATCTGTCACAGTAGTTCAATTTTTTTAATATCACCTACTACACAGCTAACACAACCTTTAAACAGATTCGCGGCACACCTGATACCGACGGACGAGATCAGAGCCCGTCGTTTTCAGCAATGTTTGGACACCGAAATCAAGGCTGCTCTAGCCACCGGGAAGTTTTTGACTCACGAGGAAGCCCTGGAAGCTGCCCGCAGTTACGAGGCAGTGATAAAAGAGAGGGGAAGACCTCACTCTGTAGGAGTCAAGCGTCCTGCCAACCAGATGGCAGGTGGAGCCACGTCCAGACCATCCTTCGTGCCGAGGCGTCCCGGAGTACCAACTCATCACCCTAGCCCAGCCTTTTGCACCTACTGTAAGAGAAAGGGACATATGATGAAGGATTGCCGTCGAGCCAACCGCCTTTGCTTGATCTGCGGTTCAGCCACTCATGACATTGGATCCTGTCCTCAAAGGCAGAACTCAGTTGCTGCAACCCGGCCAGCTAACAACTATCAGCAGCGACCAGCCCTTCCAGCACCTGCTACCAGACTTGCACTACCTGCACCACCTAGAGGACCACAAGCTGCACCACCTCCTCGACAGTTCCATCAAACACAAAGAAACGTTCAGAGGAATGCTCCTCAGGCCAGGAGGAATGTGCCGAAGCGCCAGGCTTTTATGATGTCTGTTGAAGAAGCTGAGGCCACTGGCCAAGTCATTACTGGTAAATTTCCTTCCCAAATTTATCTTCTAGTTTTGGTTACCTACACACTTTCCCTATACCTAAAACCTATCCCATATACCTTAGGTACAATTCTAGTAGCTTCACTACCTGCACTTGCACTGTTTGATACTGGAGCATCCCACTGCTTTATGTCGCAACGGTTTGTCCGAACCCATGCGATTCCAGTCTCACCGCTCGTATCCTGCTGGAACGTCAGTTCCGGAAATGGTGTTCTAAAGGCAACTATGGGATACAGCATGTGTCCGGTCATCGTCTGCAGTCGAGAATTTTACGCTGACTTCAAAGTACTGGACATACCGAACTTTGATGTGGTTCTAGGAATGGACTGGCTTGGAACCTTTTATGCTACCATCGACTGTCGCCAAAGGAGGGTAGTATTTGAGATTCCAGATCATCCGATCTTTTACTTTAAGAGTGGAGACTGTACATTGGAGCCAAGCACTTACAAAGCAAAGCCAAGGGAAGCAATAGTTGCGGCAGCTCATGCAGAAGAAGAAGCAAGACCGGAGGTAGTTCGAGAGTTCGATGACGTATTCCCTGACAAACCTCCTGATCGAGCTCTTGAATTTAGCATTGACTTAGTACCAGGAGCACAACCAGTAATCAAAGCACCATATAGACTAAGTCCAGAAGGTTTGAAGGAAGTACGAACACAGTTGGACGAATTACTGGCGAAAGGATGGATTCGTCCCAGCACTTCGAGTTGGGGTGCACCTGTACTACTGGTGAAGAAGAAGGAAGGTTCATATAGAATGTGCATCGACTATAGAGCCTTGAACGAAGTTACTATTAAGAACAAGTATCCACTTCCGCGCATCGACGACTTATTCGATCAGCTAAGTGGATCTTGTGTCTTCTCTAAACTAGATCTTCGTTCAGGTTATCATCAAGTGAATGTCAAGGAAGCTGATATTCACAAAACAGCTTTCAGAACTCGCTATGGACATTACGAATTTCTAGTAATGCCATTTGGAGTGACCAATGCACCAGCAATTTTCATGAATCTTATGAACCAAGTCTTCCGGGAGTATTTAGACAGGTTCGTTGTCATCTTCATCGACGACATCCTGATATATTCTAAGAACCGGAAAGAGCATGCGGAGCACTTACGAATTGTCCTGGAAACTCTTCGACAGCATAAGCTTTATGCCAAATACAGCAAGTGCGAGTTTTGGTTAAAACAAGTTGGTTTCCTTGGACATATCGTATCAGGAGAAGGGATTTCTGTGGATCCAGCAAAAGTTTCAGCAGTCAGCGAATGGCCTACACCAAAATCAGTGAAGGATATTCGGAGTTTCTTGGGTTTAGCTGGATATTACAGAAGATTCATTGAAGGCTTTTCGAAGATAGCAACACCCCTGACCAAGCTCACACGAAAAGATGAAGAATTTGTGTGGTCAGAAGCATGCGAGCAAGCTTTTGTAGAACTCAAGTCGAGGCTGACGTCTGCACCTATTCTTGTATTACCGGATCAATCTGGAGGATTCGAAGTACATTGCGATGCATCCGGTAAAGGATTAGGATGTGTTCTACATCAGCACGGTAAGGTTGTGGCTTATGCTTCAAGACAACTGAAGACTCATGAGCGCAATTACCCGACGCATGATCTAGAGTTGGCAGCCGTTATTTTTGCTCTTAAAATTTGGCTCCACTACTTACTTGGTGAACGAGTGAACATCTACACAGATCATAAAAGTCTGAAGTATGTGTTTACCCAGAAGGAGTTGAATATGCGGCAGAGAAGATAGTTAGAACTTATGGCGGACTTCGACATCAATTTGCAATATCATCCAGGAAAGGTGAACGTAGTACCTGATGCTCTTAGTCGCCAACCATTAGCAATGAATCTCACCGCCCAGTGGAAGCTTCAGCAAGACCTACATCAGATGGAGATCGAACTAGTCATGCCAAGTGATGTTTCAAATTTGATGAATCTACAAGTTCAATCAACCATTGTCAATCAGATCAAAGCAGCTCAAGCCAGCGATGCTAAGTTGCAAAAGATCAGAGAACAAGTGGAGAATGGACTCAGAACAGATTTCATCATCCATGAAGACGGATCTTTGAGATACGGCAGCAGATTGTGTGTACCAAAGGGTCCTGTTCGGGAAGAGTTAATGAAAGAAGCTCACAGCTCTCCCTATTCAGTACATCCTGGAGGTACCAAAATGTACAAAGATCTACGTCAGAATTATTGGTGGCATGGAATGAAGCGTGAAGTAGCCAGGAGTGTCGCAAAATGTTTGGTGTGTCAGCAGGTAAAGGCTGAACATCATAGGACAGCTGGACTACTTCAACCGTTACCAATCCCAGAATGGAAGTGGCAGCACATCACGATGGACTTTGTAACTGCTCTTCCTCGCAGCACAAAAGGTAACGATGCGATTTGGGTCATTGTGGATCGACTCACAAAGTCGGCTCATTTCATCCCATTTCGAGTTGGCCAATCAACTGAGACATTAGCAAAGAAGTACATGGAGGTAATAATCTAATTTAGATTTAAAAACTCTTCATAATGTACTATCTCTGATACCCATGAACTCATACAGGAAATTGTGAGACTGCATGGAGTACCAGTCTGCATTGTCTCCGATCGTGACACCAGGTTCCGATCACAATTTTGGCAAAGTCTGCAAGCTAGCTTGGGAACAAGTCTGAACTTCAGCACGGCTTATCATCCACAAACAGATGGTCAGTCGGAACGAACTATTCAGATCTTGGAGGATATGCTCAGAGCATGTATGCTCGACTTCAAAGGATCGTGGGAAGATCACTTGCATCTTGTGGAGTTCGCGTACAACAACAGCTACCAAGCAAGCATAGGAATGGCACCTTTTGCAGCATTATATGGAAGGAAGTGTCGATCGCCATTAAGTTGGGACGACATCGGAGATAGGGAACTCCTTGGACCAGAGATGATAGTAGCGACCGTTGATGTGGTTCGTACTATCAGAGAAAGAATGCGCATAGCCCAAGATAGACAGAAACATTGGGCTGATGCAAAGAGACGACACTTGGAGTTCCAGCCAGGAGACCATGTATTCTTGAAGATATCTCCGAACCGCGGAGTGATCAGATTTGGAAGACGGGGAAAGTTGAGTCCGAGATACATTGGACCGTTCGATATACTCGAACGAGTCGGTGAAGTGGCATACCGATTAGCGCTTCCACCCTCATTGGAAGGAGTGCATAACGTGTTCCACATATCCCAACTCAGAAGGTATGTGAGTGACCCCAGCCATGTACTTGATCATTCAGAGCTCACGATACAGCCCGATTTGTCTTGTGAGCAGCAACCTGTGGAGATCCTGGACAGCAAAGTGAAGACACTTCGGAACAAAGAAGTTAATTTGGTCCGGGTAATGTGGAGAAAAGACACTCCAGGAGAATCCACGTGGGAAAGGGAAGATGAGATGCGTGCAAAATATCCGCACCTTTTTGTAAATTAGTCCTTAAATAAAAGTTGTAAATTTCGAGGACGAAATTTTTGTAAGGAGGGTAGATTGTAACAACTCCAATTTTTGTATACCAAAATTTGATTTAAAATTGAAGTATACTTGGAGTATTAATGTTGCTGATAACACTTTAAGTATCTATCTCTTTACAATAATTACAAGAAGGAGCTTGTAACTCATTGGTAATACCTTGCACTGCTGAACTAAGCCACCAGAGTTCGAATCCCATACCCCACATTATTTTTAATGTTGATTTTTTAAAAAAACCTTTAGAATACCAAGAGTTTACACGTGCATATCTCACAAAAACCCCACTACACCCAAAGATGTAACACTTGCAGAGGGTAGATGAACCGTCGGGGGAGATCCAGGTCACCGGACTCGGTCGGGAATCGGCCAACTCGGCCTTGACTCGGCCGACTCAGTGATCCGACCGAGTCACGGCCGAGTCACCCCCTTTTAGGCCGATTCCGGCAAGGGTCACAACATGAAAGTTGTGTCTTTTGGTATTCCCTACTCACCTGCAAAGTTTCAGCCCAATACCACTTCCAGAGATCTTTAAAACCCCCAATTACTCCACTTTTAATACATTTTTATCACATTTTTATTTTTAACTTTTCATCTACCCTAACCCTAGCCTAACCCTATAAATACCAACCCTACACACTACCCTCTCACCCCCCAAAATCTTGAGCCACTCTCTCAAAAGTTTCCACAAGAAGTGTGCTTCGAAATCGAGTTCCCGGCGAAGCCCTGACGGAATTCCGACGACGCGTTTTGGAGCAACCGGCGACGTAACCACCCTAGGCTTTCCTCCCTAGTTCTCTTTACTCTTTAGAAGAGTTTAAACCCGTAAGTCCCAACCTTCTACCTCTCTTTTCTATATTTGCAAAATACGACTTTTTGAAACCCGACGGAAATCGGACAAACCGATTTCCGATTCGGTTTTTCTTAAAAATTCCACTTGTCACCTAATACATATTATCAACCCTCTTGCATGTTGACTATTAATCACCCTTAAATCAAATTTAATTGTACTTTTCCACATGAAATGACAAGTTCTTTAGAAAACCGTATTTCTTGCATAAAAATACCATCAAGTTAAATTTTAATGTTCTATTTAGATACCCCACTCCTAATCATGTTTATTTTGATAACAAAACTTGTTTCATTCAATTTGGATGAAATTTCACACATGAAATGATAACGTTTATGGAAACCGTATTCTTGCACTTTAATACCCTTAACTTTAACATAACTCATTTCACCTTGAAACTTCACCAAAACTTAATATAAGTCACGGGGTAATGACCTACCCTTACACACACTCATTATAACCCTAATTGCTGAATAACAAAATACATAATACGATATTATAGGACTTTTTCACTAAAATACCATAATCTTTATAACTTTTAGGTTAATCTTTAAATTGTAAATTCTTTTTAAATAAAACTTATACAAAATGAAAACACGATTGGTCATGGACATCGATCGTTATCTAATCTGTCTTGTGGTGACTAGGCAAGTGTGTCTAGGCTAGTGGTTATTAATTAGGCCCACGACGTGGTTCCTTCCCACTTACCTGGCACTTACCTGGCTGCATGATGGTGAAGAGGCGATTTGAGGCTCTAATGATTCATCGTTTAGACCATAGAAGATAGGTTAGATGGTCTAGGAAACCCTAACAACTAAAATATGGAGAACTATATACTTTTACAAATAAATACCCTATATTTAGAAAATCTTTTCCCTAAATTAAAAGTATTTATAAAACCTGAGCAAAGTGCCATTACAACCCATTCGTGGGGAACCTGTTAGGGATAGCACGGTTCATCGTGCACCCGCAGGCTAGTAGTGCGAGATTCAGACCTCCGCAAGGAGCATCGGTCTCGAAAGGTTTAAATACAATATTTAAGGAAAATAATATTTTTTGTAAATAAAATATTCATTTAAAAATCATTTAAGTGTTTTATTATATATAATTATCATTCAAACACTTATTTTGTTATAATATCAAGTTTCCACTTTTTCCTAAAAATCATAGATTAAAAGTTACATTAAAATACCACGAATTTCAAATAAACAATTAATACTTTTATTAGGATATATTCACTAGAATAACACAAATAAAATTCACATCCATTACAATAATAAAGACGATTATTAAATACTTGAGGTATATTTTGAAAACTATACAAAAGTACTTTTTACATAAAAACCCCTCAAGTTTCACAAATTACAATAAGGCCCCTAGCTAATATTGAACTTCAAATTATCTTTCTTTTAGTCTGATTCGGGTTAGAGTCTGACTAATTCTGACTTGAATATAATTCAAGTCAATCTATATTTCAATCATATTCCAACACAACTTGAAATCATGAATCCCTGAATACAGTTAACAATATATTCATTTTTGACTGAATCAAACCATGGATATTCATTCCATTATCCTGATATTCCATTTACCTGATTATACAGTTGCAACATGTTTACTGATATCATGGTTTTGGTCAGTCACTCAATTTACATATTCCATTACTACAACACTGTTAAAACATTACGGGGTTTAAAGGGGTAGATTGGTACGGAAGATGTTAAAAGTGGAATGAGATGGTCAGATTAAGACACCTAACATGAATACTGTTGCTGTTGTACTGTGGCATAACGGTTCCTTGTACTCTCTATTTGCACTGATCTCTAGCATATAGAGATCCCCCTCGTATACACTGGCATTCTTCTGTACCAAGCTACAAACAACTGCGTTAAACAATATTCCATAATATTCTACAACATAATACTCTAGAAAATACTGTTACTCTGCCATTCTCACTCCACTTTTCTTTGGGACTTACCGAGCGACCTGTTCGCTGACGACATTCTATTTCTTTCTTCTTTGAATGTCGTCAGGTGCGTTGGACCAAGTTGAGACCGAGCCAACAACTAAAGATTTGGAGCAGTTCCAAGAAGATCCAGAGCTCTAGACTTTGTACTTGTTCTTTCCAGTATTTCCTTTTATTATTATGCCACTGTTTAGGCATTGCTTTCTTTTTTTCATTCCAGATGTATTTTCATTTCATGCATTGTATAAAGAATGTTATTAATAAAAGTTGCTGTTATCTCAATCTCATTTGTCTCTTGTGATTATTTTATATTGCTTAGTTACGCTTAGCGTATGTACTTCTGAGTACATACGTAGCGGGCCTCGTCACGACCACTTCGCCGTACATTGGGAAGCGGGGCGTGACAGGTTTTGTTGGTGGCCCATGCAGGTCAGAGCTGTATGAATCCCTATCATGCAGTTCTGGTCTGCGTGAACAACCTAAGCAATGTAACACAAGAAACAGCAACTAAAATATTCTTTACAATTCATGTTATTTGAATCTTACAAGTCTTTATTCCTTGAATCTTATCATTTCATATATTTGAATCTGTCCTAATCCAAATTTTTCTTCAGGATTATGGATTCCCCAAACAATTCCCCGAACAACACCAGCACCAATGCCAACAACACCCCTTCAGCACTACCTCTCACTCCAGTTGTTCCCGCACCATCCACTGAGCAAACCATGCTTTTCGATGCGATCCGCAGTCTGCTAGAGGGACAGCAACAACTTCTGAGTCGTCCTGAGACAGATGCACCGGGAATCAAACAGTTCAGAGCATTGCACCCGAAGCAATTCTCGGGAAAAGGGAGCCCTCTCGAAGCAGAAGAATGGGCGCAAAGTATTGAAGATGATCTGGCAGCAGCTCAAGTGCCAGATAATGCCTGGGTCCGTGTAGCGAAGCTACAGCTCACGGATAACGCTCGAAATTGGTGGAAGGCGGAAGAGACCCGTCTAGCCCAGCCGATTGAATGGAAAACATTTCGCGAGAAGTTCGACGCGAAATATTTCCCTGTGACCGCCAGGTTCGCTATGGAACAGCAATTTATTCACCTACAACAAGGATCTATGTGGGAGAAATCTGTAGATGAGTATGATGCTGAGTTTACTATGTTGAGCCGGTAAGATCTGTCACAGTAGTTCAATTTTTTTAATATCACCTACTACACAGCTAACACAACCTTTAAACAGATTCGCGGCACACCTGATACTGACGGACGAGATCAGAGCCCGTCGTTTTCAGCAAGGTTTGGACACCGAAATCAAGGCTGCTCTAGCCACCGGGAAGTTTTTGACTCACGAGGAAGCCCTGGAAGCTGCCCGCAGTTACGAGGTAGTGATAAAAGAGAGGGGAAGACCTCACTCTGTAGGAGTCAAGCGTCCTGCCAACCAGATGGCAGGTGGAGCCACGTCCAGACCATCCTTCGTGCCGAGACGTCCCGGAGTACCAACTCATCACCCTAGCCCAGCCTTTTGCACCTACTGTAAGAGAAAGGGACATATGATGAAGGATTGCCGTCGAGCCAACCGCCTTTGCTTGATCTGCGGTTCAGCCACTCATGACATTGGATCCTGTCCTCAAAGGCAGAACTCAGTTGCTGCAACCCGGCCAGCTAACAACTATCAGCAGCGACCAGCTCTTCCAGCACCTGCTACCAGACTTGCACTACCTGCACCACCTAGAGGACCACAAGCTGCACCACCTCCTCGACAGTTCCATCAAGCACAAAGAAACGTTCAGAGGAATGCTCCTCAGGCCAGGAGGAATGTGCCGAAGCGCCAGGCTTTTATGATGTCTGTTGAAGAAGCTGAGGCCACTGGCCAAGTCATTACTGGTAAATTTCCTTCCCAAATTTATCTTCTAGTTTTGGTTACCTACACACTTTCCCTATACCTAAAACCTATCCCATATACCTTAGGTACAATTCTAGTAGCTTCACTACCTGCACTTGCACTGTTTGATACTGGAGCATCCCACTGCTTTATGTCGCAACGGTTTGTCCGAACCCATGCGATTCCAGTCTCACCGCTCGTATCCTGCTGGAACGTCAGTTCCGGAAATGGTGTTCTAAAGGCAACTATGGGATACAGCATGTGTCCGGTCATCGTCTGCAGTCGAGAATTTTACGCTGACTTCAAAGTACTGGACATACCGAACTTTGATGTGGTTCTAGGAATGGACTGGCTTGGAACCTTTTATGCTACCATCGACTGTCGCCAAAGGAGGGTAGTATTTGAGATTCCAGATCATCCGATCTTTTACTTTAAGAGTGGAGACCGTACATTGGAGCCAAGCACTTACAAAGCAAAGCCAAGGGAAGCAATAGTTGCGGCAGCTCATGCAGAAGAAGAAGCAAGACCGGAGGTAGTTCGAGAGTTCGATGACGTATTCCCTGACAAACCTCCTGATCGAGCTCTTGAATTTAGCATTGACTTAGTACCAGGAGCACAACCAGTAATCAAAGCACCATATAGACTAAGTCCAGAAGGTTTGAAGGAAGTACGAACACAGTTGGACGAATTACTGGCGAAAGGATGGATTCGTCCCAGCACTTCGAGTTGGGGTGCACCTGTACTACTGGTGAAGAAGAAGGAAGGTTCATATAGAATGTGCATCGACTATAGAGCCTTGAACGAAGTTACTATTAAGAACAAGTATCCACTTCCGCGCATCGACGACTTATTCGATCAGCTAAGTGGATCTTGTGTCTTCTCTAAACTAGATCTTCGTTCAGGTTATCATCAAGTGAATGTCAAGGAAGCTGATATTCACAAAACAGTTTTCATAACTCGCTATGGACATTACGAATTTCTAGTAATGCCATTTGGAGTAACCAATGCACCAGCAATTTTCATGAATCTTATGAACCAAGTCTTCCGGGAGTATTTAGACAGGTTCGTTGTCATCTTCATCGACGACATCCTGGTATATTCTAAGAACCGGAAAGAGCATGCGGAGCACTTACGAATTGTCCTGGAAACTCTTCGACAACATAAGCTTTATGCCAAATACAGCAAGTGCGAGTTTTGGTTAAAACAAGTTGGTTTCCTTGGACATATCGTATCAGGAGAAGGGATTTCTGTGGATCCAGCAAAAGTTTCAGCAGTCAGCGAATGGCCTACACCAAAATCAGTGAAGGATATTCGGAGTTTCTTGGGTTTAGCTGGATATTACAGAAGATTCATTGAAGGCTTTTCGAAAATAGCAACACCCCTGACCAAGCTCACACGAAAAGATGAAGAATTTGTGTGGTCAGAAGCATGCGAGCAAGCTTTTGTAGAACTCAAGTCGAGGCTGACGTCTGCACCTATTCTTGTATTACCGGATCAATCTGGAGGATTCGAAGTACATTGCGATACATCCGGTAAAGGATTAGGATGTGTTCTACATCAGCACGGTAAGGTTGTGGCTTATGCTTCAAGACAACTGAAGACTCATGAGCGCAATTACCCGACGCATGATCTAGAGTTGGCAGCCGTTATTTTTGCTCTTAAAATTTGGCTCCACTACTTACTTGGTGAACGAGTGAACATCTACACAGATCATAAAAGTCTGAAGTATGTGTTTACCCAGAAGGAGTTGAATATGCGGCAGAGAAGATAGTTAGAACTTATGGCGGACTTCGACATCAATTTGCAATATCATCCAGGAAAGGTGAACGTAGTACCTGATGCTCTTAGTCGCCAACCATTAGCAATGAATCTCACCGCCCAGTGGAAGCTTCAGCAAGACCTACATCAGATGGAGATCGAACTAGTCATGCCAAGTGATGTTTCAAATTTGATGAATCTACAAGTTCAATCAACCATTGTCAATCAGATCAAAGCAGCTCAAGCCAGCGATGCTAAGTTGCAAAAGATCAGAGAACAAGTGGAGAATGGACTCAGAACAGATTTCATCATCCATGAAGACGGATCTTTGAGATACGGCAGCAGATTGTGTGTACCAAAGGGTCCTGTTCGGGAAGAGTTAATGAAAGAAGCTCACAGCTCTCCCTATTCAGTACATCCTGGAGGTACCAAAATGTACAAAGATCTACGTCAGAATTATTGGTGGCATGTAATGAAGCGTGAAGTAGCCAGGAGTGTCGCAAAATGTTTGGTGTGTCAGCAGGTAAAGGCTGAACATCATAGGACAGCTGGACTACTTCAACCGTTACCAATCCCAGAATGGAAGTGGCAGCACATCACGATGGACTTTGTAACTGCTCTTCCTCGCAGCACAAAAGGTAACGATGCGATTTGGGTCATTGTGGATCGACTCACAAAGTCGGCTCATTTCATCCCATTTCGAGTTGGCCAATCAACTGAGACATTAGCAAAGAAGTACATGGAGGTAATAATCTAATTTAGATTTAAAAACTCTTCATAATGTACTATCTCTGATACCCATGAACTCATACAGGAAATTGTGAGACTGCATGGAGTACCAGTCTGCATTGTCTCCGATCGTGACACCAGGTTCCGATCACAATTTTGGCAAAGTCTGCAAGCTAGCTTGGGAACAAGTCTGAACTTCAGCACGGCTTATCATCCACAAACAGATGGTCAGTCGGAACGAACTATTCAGATCTTGGAGGATATGCTCAGAGCATGTATGCTCGACTTCAAAGGATCGTGGGAAGATCACTTGCATCTTGTGGAGTTCGCGTACAACAACAGCTACCAAGCAAGCATAGGAATGGCACCTTTTGCAGCATTATATGGAAGGAAGTGTCGATCGCCATTAAGTTGGGACGACATCGGAGATAGGGAACTCCTTGGACCAGAGATGATAGTAGCGACCGTTGATGTGGTTCGTACTATCAGAGAAAGAATGCGCATAGCCCAAGATAGACAGAAACATTGGGCTGATGCAAAGAGACGACACTTGGAGTTCCAGCCAGGAGACCATGTATTCTTGAAGATATCTCCGAACCGCGGAGTGATCAGATTTGGAAGACGGGGAAAGTTGAGTCCGAGATACATTGGACCGTTCGATATACTCGAACGAGTCGGTGAAGTGGCATACCGATTAGCGCTTCCACCCTCATTGGAAGGAGTGCATAACGTGTTCCACATATCCCAACTCAGAAGGTATGTGAGTGACCCCAGCCATGTACTTGATCATTCAGAGCTCACGATACAGCCCGATTTGTCTTGTGAGCAGCAACCTGTGGAGATCCTGGACAGCAAAGTGAAGACACTTCGGAACAAAGAAGTTAATTTGGTCCGGGTAATGTGGAGAAAAGACACTCCAGGAGAATCCACGTGGGAAAGGGAAGATGAGATGCGTGCAAAATATCCGCACCTTTTTGTAAATTAGTCCTTAAATAAAAGTTGTAAATTTCGAGGACGAAATTTTTGTAAGGAGGGTAGATTGTAACAACTCCAATTTTTGTATACCAAAATTTGATTTAAAATTGAAGTATACTTGGAGTATTAATGTTGCTGATAACACTTTAAGTATCTATCTCTTTACAATAATTACAAGAAGGAGCTTGTAACTCATTGGTAATACCTTGCACTGCTGAACTAAGCCACCAGAGTTCGAATCCCATACCCCACATTATTTTTAATGTTGATTTTTTAAAAAAACCTTTAGAATACCAAGAGTTTACACGTGCATATCTCACAAAAACCCCACTACACCCAAAGATGTAACACTTGCAGAGGGTAGATGAACCGTCGGGGGAGATCCAGGTCACCGGACTCGGTCGGGAATCGGCCAACTCGGCCTTGACTCGGCCGACTCAGTGATCCGACCGAGTCACGGCCGAGTCACCCCCTTTTAGGCCGATTCCGGCAAGTGTCACAACATGAAAGTTGTGTCTTTTGGTATTCCCTACTCACCTGCAAAGTTTCAGCCCAATACCACTTCCAGAGATCTTTAAAACCCCCAATTACTCCACTTTTAATACATTTTTATTACATTTTATCACATTTTTATTTTTAACTTTTCATCTACCCTAACCCTAGCCTAACCCTATAAATACCAACCCTACACACTACCCTCTCACCCCCCAAAATCTTGAGCCACTCTCTCAAAAGTTTCCACAAGAAGTGTGCTTCGAAATCGAGTTCCCGGCGAAGCCCTGACGGAATTCCGACGACGCGTTTTGGAGCAACCGGCGACGTAACCACCCTAGGCTTTCCTCCCTAGTTCTCTTTACTCTTTAGAAGAGTTTAAACCCGTAAGTCCCAACCTTCTACCTCTCTTTTCTATATTTGCAAAATACGACTTTTTGAAACCCGACGGAAATCGGACAAACCGATTTCCGATTCGGTTTTTCTTAAAAATTCCACTTGTCACCTAATACATATTATCAACCCTCTTGCATGTTGACTATTAATCACCCTTAAATCAAATTTAATTGTACTTTTCCACATGAAATGACAAGTTCTTTAGAAAACCGTATTTCTTGCATAAAAATACCATCAAGTTAAATTTTAATGTTCTATTTAGATACCCCACTCCTAATCATGTTTATTTTGATAACAAAACTTGTTTCATTCAATTTGGATGAAATTTCACACATGAAATGATAACGTTTATGGAAACCGTATTTTTGCACTTTAATACCCTTAACTTTAACATAACTCATTTCACCTTGAAACTTCACCAAAACTTAATATAAGTCACGGGGTAATGACCTACCCTTACACACACTCATTATAACCCTAATTGCTGAATAACAAAATACATAATACGATATTATAGGACTTTTTCACTAAAATACCATAATCTTTATAACTTTTAGGTTAATCTTTAAATTGTAAATTCTTTTTAAATAAAACTTATACAAAATGAAAACACGATTGGTCATGGACATCGATCGTTATCTAATCTGTCTTGTGGTGACTAGGCAAGTGTGTCTAGGCTAGTGGTTATTAATTAGGCCCACGACGTGGTTCCTTCCCACTTACCTGGCACTTACCTGGCTGCATGATGGTGAAGAGGCGATTTGAGGCTCTAATGATTCATCGTTTAGACCATAGAAGATTGGTTAGATGGTCTAGGAAACCCTAACAACTAAAATATGGAGAACTATATACTTTTACAAATAAATACCCTATATTTAGAAAATCTTTTCCCTAAATTAAAAGTATTTATAAAACCTGAGCAAAGTGCCATTACAACCCATTCGTGGGGAACCTGTTAGGGATAGCACGGTTCATCGTGCACCCGCAGGCTAGTAGTGCGAGATTCAGACCTCCGCAAGGAGCATTCGGTCTCGAAAGGTTTAAATACAATATTTAAGGAAAATAATATTTTTTGTAAATAAAATATTCATTTAAAAATCATTTAAGTGTTTTATTATATATAATTATCATTTAAACACTTATTTTGTTATAATATCAAGTTTCCACTTTTTCCTAAAAATCATAGATTAAAAGTTACATTAAAATACCACGAATTTCAAATAAACAATTAATACTTTTATTAGGATATATTCACTAGAATAACACAAATAAAATTCACATCCATTACAATAATAAAGACGATTATTAAATACTTGAGGTATATTTTGAAAACTATACAAAAGTACTTTTTACATAAAAACCCCTCAAGTTTCACAAATTACAATAAGGCCCCTAGCTAATATTGAACTTCAAATTATCTTTCTTTTAGTCTGACTCGGGTTAGAGTCTGACTAATTCTGACTTGAATATAATTCAAGTCAATCTATATTTCAATCATATTCCAACACAACTTGAAATCATGAATCCCTGAATACAGTTAACAATATATTCATTTTTGACTGAATCAAACCATGGATATTCATTCCATTATCCTGATATTCCATTTACTGATTATACAGTTGCAACATGTTTACTGATATCATGGTTTTGGTCAGTCACTCAATTTACATATTCCATTACTACAACACTGTTAAAACATTACGGGGTTTAAAGGGGTAGATTGGTACGGAAGATGTTAAAAGTGGAATGAGGTGGTCAGATTAAGACACCTAACATGAATACTGTTGCTGTTGTACCGTGGCATAACGGTTCCTTGTACTCTCCGTTTGCACTGATCTCTAGCATATAGAGATCCCCCTCGTATACACTGGCATTCTTTTGTACCAAGCTACAAACAACTGCATTAAACAATATTCCATAATATTCTACAACATAATACTCTAGAAAATACTGTTACTCTGCCATTCTCACTCCACTTTTCTTTGGGACTTACCGAGCGACCTGTTCGCTGACGAAATTCTATTTCTTTCTTCTTTGAATGTCGTCAGGTGCGTTGGACCAAGTTGAGACCGAGCCAACAACTGAAGATTTGGAGCAGTTCCAAGAAGATCCAGAGCTCTAGACTTTGTACTTGTTCTTTCCAGTATTTCCTTTTATTATTATGCCACTGTTTAGGCATTGCTTTCTTTTTTTCATTCCAGTTGTATTTTCATTTCATGCATTGTATAAAGAATGTTATTAATAAAAGTTGCTGTTATCTCAATCTCATTTGTCTCTTGTGATTATTTTATATTGCTTAGTTACGCTTAGCGTATGTACTTTTGAGTACATACGTAGCGGGCCTCGTCACGACCACTTCGCCGTACATTGGGAAGCGGGGCGTGACACCCACCTCCAATACAGAGAGTATTGTCCGCTCTGGCCGAAGCCGCATGGTTTTGTCCTTCGGGATGGACCGGACCCGACCAGGGACCACTTCCCAGGAGGTCACCCATCCCAGAACTTCCCTGGCTCGAGCACGCTTAACTACGGAGTTCTCATGCTCCTGTAGTGCCGGTTCACTTAAAAGGTGCCTCTGTATTAAAAAGTGTTATCATTCCATTTATAGTACAGGTCTGCCGCCTTTCAGAATGTATTCCGAAGAGTCCCCATTGTTCTACAGTGGGTCCCACGGACTCAAGAGGTGGCCCCCACGGATTCAAGAGGTGGCCCCTGCCCACTTAACACGACACTTGGCGTGGCACTTTGTTCCGTGTAGCACTTTGCTCCGTGAGCAAGAACCGGGTCCCGACAGAATATGTCGGTCCGGGATATCTGTGGTCGAGAGAGACAGGGAGGCGGTGGTCGGCAGTGCCGACGCGAGCAGAGTCTTCTCTCTCTCTGTAGGGGTCCCGGCCCCGAGGTGGAGGAGCGGCGACCTGGGGAACTTGCCCTGCCGTTTGGACACGGATGAGGGCCTCCACGACAGACGCGAGTCGGTCTATCCGGCCGGCAAAGGCGTTGACGGCATTCCGCGGAGGAGGTTCTTCCGCGCCTCCGTTGAGGGGGAGGTGGCGGCTGGTGCTGGGATCGTCGTGATGATCGCTCGCCATCAGATTAAGATCGGAAGATGATCATTTATTTTGTGGAATCAAGTGTTCCCACATACGGCACCAGTTGACACGGGGAGGATCTGCGCCAAGGTGTTACCTTCCATTGGTCTGCTGAAGGCGACGATGGACGGCTGAGATTTGATCTGGAGGCTGGCTCCTGGGGCGTGTGGATCTCAATGGGTTTGAGGTTGTTTGCGCCGAGCTACCTGCAAGGAAGTCCCGGGGTGGTTGTACCACCGAGGACCCTCCGACGGTTAAGTTAGAGAAGAAATCCGAGCAGAGTAACGACTTAGTGGAGTAAAAATGGCTCACTTGGACCGTCTGAAAAAGGGTTTATATAGCGGTGGCAACAGGCAGGGCAGGCGCGAGAATCACGCCGGCCGTTACGCTCCCGACGTCACGCCCGCGTGATGAGCGGGGTCTCCCATTAATATGTAGGGTTCCTAGGCACACTAATGAGGTCTCACAAGGCATCAATCATGTCAATTTCAAAGCTTCATGTGCCGAGAAACCCTAATACGGATCGTTAACTAGATATTTAGGCGAAACAAGCAACTAGTTAACTACTTAACTAAAAGAACGGAAATACAACCTTTGTAGATCCGGTCCTCCACCTCCATAGCTCCGTAATGAAGTCTCCTCGCTGTCCAAATGGAAACCCGGGCTCTAGCGTCGGCTTCATCGGAGAAATGGGCGGGCAAGGTCGTCGGCTCGTGCCGAAGATGATCTACGTCGAGGCATCACAAGATCAAGCTCCCACTTCACCAAGCCATTGAACTTGTGAAGAAAACACCCTATACTACTTGGCAAGAGGTAGAGGATGAAGAAATAGGAAGTGGGTTCACTTTGGAATTGGATTTCTCACTCATTTCATCAAGTCACCATTGATGAAGTCAAGCTTTCTTCATTGAAGAAAATGAAGAAGAAGAAGAAAGAATATATTATGATGAGTTGTTTTTAAAAACAAAATAAAAACCACACTTATCATATCTTAACCAAGGTCAAGTGTAGAGAGTTAACTTGAGTTAGGTTGAATGGTTAGGGTTAGAGAAGAAGACAAGAATGGTTGCTTTGGTCAAAACTTCATGAAGCTTCAACAAGCTTCATGAAAGAATGAAAGAAACCATTTTTGTTTTTTCTTTTATCTATTCCTAAAAAATGAATAGATAAATAAATAAATGAATAAAACCAAAACCCTAACCATTAACATAACAATGGTATAAGTCTTTACACAAACCCTAGCTATCATGTATCATCAAACATGATACAATCAAGTGCACAAAAATATATCACATATACGATGTGCACAGGCGAGTGAGAAAATCCATCTTAAGTGAACCGATGCTAGTTAATGCAAAGTAATATATCAAATATATAATTATGCATTAAATCATTAAATCAACACTTGATTTAATGATCCGGTCATACCGCATACAACCGACTAATATCAATAGTAACAATTTATCGAATCAACACTTGATCCGATAACCCGGCTATATCGCATATAACCGATCAATGTTACATATCGCGAGAATCAAATACAGTATCACATACTGGTATTATTCTCGGTCCCGCACATATCTCATATGCGCTCCTATTTCGTTTTGCTTGAGCTAGGAAACCTCTGTGTAGGACTCTAAAGACTCGTCAATACGCCGGCAGCAGGTGATGATCATATCAAACACCCACAAGCCGCAAGCGGTCTGCTAAACGTAATGGCCACCCGGGTATTGAGCGATCAGAAGATCGACGAGCAAGCCCGCTCATACTCCTGTGAATCCAACCAGTAACACTTACCGTACAGTCCGGTCTGTTCGTCTGATATGTCGCATATCTCGCCTAGGGGTGGTTAACGCCAGACCCTAATAGCTTGATAAGTCGTGTCGATATGAGGTCTATAACAGTTCGAGAAACTACTGGTAACACTTACCAGTAAATCTCAGCAACCCTGGCCAGGGATTTCCGGTTATAGCCAATCGAACACAGCGCAACATCAACTCCCTATACCGGGAGAGACGAATCCCCTCCTATCGCTCATTGCCTCCATGTGATTCGGGACTGTACCCAAAAACCACCGTTTTGTACGCCCTCTTGGACGTGGTAAGATGGAAATCAAAGCACAGTGGGAACCACACAAGACTCTATGACGATCTCGGGTCAACAGACTACTCTGTACCAGTGTCACCTGAGAACTGCCATCTGACAAAAGGTATAATACCATCTGGGAGTTCTCGGCGAGTCCGTCCAGTGTACCCAGTCTCCACTGAGCACCCGTATATCATCTCTGATGTCAAACACCAATGGATATGGGATCATCCATCGCCCATCTGTATGGGTCGAGAAGGTATACGCTAGTCTACTCTGGTATATCGATGCCCCGTCTCGATATACGCACGACTAGGGACTTTGAAGGATGTACTTATAGACTATCTGTCCCCACTAGTATGATCTGCATCATAGTCCAGGTAGTCAAGTACACATCCTAAGGGCTTTACCAACATGTAACAGAGAGACAATCAGTATACACGTTAAGGTAAAGAGCAACCAGATAGCATACTATCATGTCGAGCAAGAAAGTCCTCCCTATATATGTCCTAGCATCCACTACAATATACATCCTATGTACAGTAATGGCCTCTAGGGCATACATATAACTAACATAATAGTGAGACAGACTCGTTAATGGGGGATCGTGATGGCGTGGAACGTGGAATGTGGCCGGCGGATATCTTGCCCATGGCGAGATTCGTGGGATGGTGGTTGGGCCTGTGAGCGGTGCCGTTGGTCGGTCGATGAGACCGAGAAAGATGACTTCGGCGGGAGAGCTCGCGGATGAGCGGGAAAGCCGAGGTATCTGGGTTCCGTGGTAGCCCGGAGACGAGCTGTGAGGCCAATGATGCCAATTGTGCTGGGGGCTCGGAGGTGAGCCAACGCTTGTTTGTGGGACGGGCACAGGAGTGGCCTGGTCGGCCATTGTAGGTCGAGAGACTCCTCGGGCTAGAGGATGGCTCGGAGGCGAGCCAGGAGGGCGAGGAAGTTCAGCTCGAAGGGAGGCTCGGAGTAGTGTAAAGAGACAATTGGCGTGGCTGCTGAAGTGCTCGGGGGCGAGAAGTGGGGTGCAATCTCGGAAACGGGGTTCGAGGGAAGGCCCCCCTATAGCATATTGGTTCTCCCTTCGTCGCCCTCAGGAACCTAACTGGCTTACGCATGTGACACGTCATCTGCCACGTGTCATGATCTAAGGAATTACTGTTATTGAGCATCATGAGCAAGAGTTTACAATCTTTACAAACCAATTTCAACAATTCTAACGATCTCAAATGGATAAATCAAATTTTAGATTCAAGAAGATGAAGGATTGTATTTCGGAGATTACGAAAATTTAAAACCATGTAGAAAAAGTTTTCAAGATTAAAACAAATTTGAAAACAACCGTCTCTTCGAAACTTTAGAGCTCTTTCTTTTCTAAAATAGTAGAAATGTCTATAGGGCACTAGAAAGATCTCCTCTCAGAAAATGAATAGTAAAAACTTGAGTGCAAGAGAGATAAAGTTTTCACGAAAATGAGAAAGCAAAAGTTAAAGAGTGAAAACTTGAAAATCATGTAAAGTTAGTGAAAACTCTTTATAAAATTGTCATATTTATAGAAAATCATTTTAGGGCGGTTGGGGAAGTTAAAATAACCGTCCCTGATTGGTAGGACCGTTTTCGGTAGTTTATAGCCGTTGAAATTTGAATTATATGCCAAAAACATAAAATTTGAAAAAATTTAGCTGCAATGGACATCTCATAAGAAGTCCTATGTCTGATAAATTCAAACACAGAGACTTAGACTTTGGGAATTTTTGAAATGAAATTTTTGGTTTTAGTAAATACGAGTTTAGAAAGTAAATATAGATTTCGAAAATAGATTCTAACCGTTTGAAATCGACACGATCCTAGACTCAAAGAAAATGGAAAAATTCTTGAATATCTTAATTGATTAATTTCTCCATTATCTCTTTTGAATTGATATTATAGTTTTTGAGTCGTCCAATTTCATTGATATTACTTTTTGCGATATCCGTTGCAGTGTTGATTGTCCTTATATTTGAATAACTCCAGTTGTATAGTATATTGAAGTTATCTGATATAATTAGTAACATACGGTATATTTAAAGTATGGTTTTATAAAATAATCAAAACTAAGAGGAATCTGACACATAGATCAGCAAGCTCCACCCAGATTTGCCCCAAGTAATCTGCCTTGGTTAGAAGCTTCCTGCCCATGGTGGTTAGCCCCCCCCCCGCGCGCGCGCTGAGTGCGTAGATTTTGAAAGTAATTTTCAAATCTTTAATGTCTTTGAATAAAACATATACAAGAAGTACTAAAAGAGACGTTACTTTTGGAATTACAACGCTATTTGCTGCAAAACAAGCATGCCAGAAACTAGAAATAAATGCTACCAAAAAAAATCAAAATGAATTAATAGCTTACCGGGCTTAGTGACAAACAATCCCACTATGAGTGGAAAGTCTTTATTTCAAATCTTTTAAGGATAAAAAAACAAAACTTGCTTACCTGGAACCGAGTTTAGGCTCCAATCATATAGGTGGGCGCTACTTTGCCTTCCTTGTCTATTCTTCACTCTGTTCTTTGCAAGTCTTAATTACTTTGAGAAAAGAGAGTACATCGTTCAATCTATAAAATTTTGGGCTCACTTACATGCAGTTTGAAATTAGACTACCATAATGCATGCTGATCCATGACTAGCGCATTCATGTAGAAAGATGCATCTTTTAGAGATCCTAATGCAGTTGCCTGCTATCATTGAGCATACATTCGTCGTTGACTAAGTGCAGCTATCCGGTTTCATGCAGAATTAGACAATGAAACAACGAAAATTTTCATACGCTAAAGAATTAGACAATGAAACAACGAAAATTTTCATACGCTAAAGAATTAGACAATGAAACAACGAAAATTTTCATACGCTAAAAAGTGCATAAGACCATTGCAACAGAGAATTGGCACTAATAATAAAGAAAAAGCGAAAACCAAAAGCAAAAGTGAAAACAACATCAAAAGGCTTAATTAGCCCTTTCTCTTTAAACAAACCACAATTCAAAAAGATGAAATCTCGAGCGGCGGAAAGTTCATGAAGAGGGAGCTGAGTTACTGCACCTCGTACTTGTCGGCAAGTGGCCCTGCAATGTTCCTGACGGCACCAAAAATTGCAGACAACTTCAAAGCCACAAAAGACAAAATAAACACTAAAGTCAAAGATAAGTATCTTAACTAAGCTTCAGAGAAAAATAAAAACATAAAGATAATAAGAAGTATCACATACATATTAATGCACAACTAAAAGTCATTTGTTTATTATATATGTTACATTCAAGATTTCAATTACAAGAAGCTATTTACAGAAGTTTGTGGCAGATGATGCGGCAACTGTTGCAAAGATATGGTGGTCTGCGAGCGTAGTCGTGGAGTTATGTCGGATGAGTCAGAGAGAAAAAAAGAAAAGGAAATTGGTGGTTGCAGTTGAGAAAGGAAAAAAGAGAAGAAAATTTTAGGATGGCTTGGATACATAAAAATTATGTGGGTTGAATTGCTCATATAATCTATGAGAGTGCGAGTCCATCAATAATGATATGAACGATTGCAAATATGCAGAAGGCGTTGATTGTACCTATTTATATTTGTATCATGTGTGTATATATGTTGCCGGGAAAATTATAATTCCATAACATAACATCAACAAACTGACAGTTTTCAGGTATCAGAGTCCATTAGCTGTACTTTGAATTTATAATAGTATGTTCATAATAATAATATCAGCTATGAAATTTTTTACGAAAATATACTTATTTGGCCGACCACAAAAAATTTGGAATGAAGCCTTGTTGTTGTTTATCCACAACTTAAATTTTCAACAAAGAACAACTATTTTTCAATCATTTCTCTTAAGGCTTGGTTATGTATAACTTAGTAACTAAAACACGAGAGAAGAACCTTTGGTTATTAACCCTAACTAATGAGCTCCAACAAGAAAATGCATAACATTAGGTTAGAACTAAACTATATCTAGATTCAAGTTAACTTGTAAATTCTACAATTGAGAGGGGACAATGAGTGCAATAGCATACTTAAATGAAAAATGAAAAAAAAAACAGACGACCAAATCAGGACAATAAACTTAAAATTCGAGATATAAAACACAATAGAAATGTTAGTAACAGGTGCTAGGAATTACCTTTATTGATTTTAAGTCCTTGTATCAGAGTTCAATCCGGCGCTGCCCAGTGCAAATTTCAAATAGATCCAATCATAAAACTTGTCAACAGAGCGGAAATATGCATGCCTAATTGATTGTTTGATAATTAGAGTACCGATGAGAACCCAGAAGCTGATCAGGAATCCAAGTATAGCACTAGCATAAATCCATATCATTTCATACTTGTCTTCATCTTCTTCCCTTTCTTTGTCATTTGCTTTAGGATAGTTTCTTGGCGGTAGAGTACCTTGGCATTGTGGTAGTGGCCATCCACAGAGACCTTGATTTCCCCTATAAATAGAAGGATCGAAAGTTGAAAACTGATTGCCACTTGGAATTTTGCCGGAGAGGTTGTTGTGGGACAAGTTCAAGGAACTTAGGAAGTGGAGAGCTGACATGTTGGGAGGAATCTTGCCTGAAAGTTTATTCATTGAGAGATCAAGTGATTGCAACTGTGTCATGGCACCAATATTTTGCGGGATCTTTCCTGTAAAGTGATTCCGGGACAAATTCAAGAAACCTAATCCAATAAGCTGCGTAAGTCCTTCAGGGATCTCTCCAGAAAGACTATTGCACGATAAGTCTATAGTTGTCACAGCTGATAATACACTGGTGTAGTGTGCAGCCATCCCTTTTATGATTAGCCAAAGATTCTCATTGTACAAAACACTACGATTGAAAAAAAAAAAGTCCTCATCTGCGGCTAAGTGTGCAGTAACCATGGAACTAAAATTTTCAAAATGAAGAGACAAGACTCCTGTCAGATGATTTTGGGAAAGATCTAAAATCTGAAGAGATGAAAGATACGATAGTTGCACAGGAATTTGACCGTTGAACCGATTAGATCTTAAATTTAGAGCTGCCAAAGATGAAAGGCTTTCCCCTATCCATGCTGGTATGCTACCGGAAAATTTGTTTTCGATGAGGTCAAGAACAACCAGTTGTCGGCATTGCTTCATAGACAAAGGGATTGCGCCGAAAAGGTCATTTCTTCCCAACTGCAATACCTCGAGAAAAGGAAGATCAGAACCAAATGAATCGGGTATGCGCCCTGATAAATTATTGTTGGATAAATTAAGAATTACCAATTGAGATGATTTGTTCTGGAACCTAGGGAGTCGTCCAGATAGGTAATTGTTGGAGAGATCAAGTACTGACAACGAACTCAGATTGCAAAAAAACATTGGACCATATAATTTGTTGTCTGACAAATGTAATTCTTCCAAGTTGTGAAGGTTTTGGATGGTTTTCGGTATGTAGCCGCTAATATGATTGTTATCCAAAGACAACTCTTGCACAAGGCTAATATTGAATAATGAACTTGGAATCTGTCCATTTATCAAATTCTTTGATATGACGAAGAAGCTCAAATTTGCCAGATTCCCAATGGTATCTGGTATCGGTCCACTAAGTTGGTTTTCGTACAGAGAAATCGCAGTTAACTTGCGAAGATTTCCTATTTCCTCTGGAATCTCACCAGTTAATCTGTTTGATAACAGCAACAAATCTTCAAGCTGGCTGTGATTTCCCAATGATTTTGGAAGGCTCCCAGTAATCAGATTCGAATCCAATTCTATGTATCTTAAATGTGTTAGATTCCACCACAGAATATCTGGCATGGATGCGTTGATAACATTGTAAGACAGAACTAATCTCTTCAAAAGCGGAAAACCTTCCAGATGTATCTCCCCGCTAAGTCGATTGCGTGGTAAGTGCAAATCTTTCAGGTTGCTTAAATGCCCTGATATAAGAGGTAGCTCACCATACAACCCACAGTTTCCAAGTCCCAGGTTCTCAAGGCCACTAATATTATTAAATAACCAACTGGGAATGGTAGAATTGAAGCTGTTCCCAAAGAGATCGATCGTGGTAAGAGATGTGAAATTACCACCAGGTGGAAGACTTGAGCAAATGCTTGATAGCCCACAATACTCCAATACCAGATTGGAAAGATTAGGGAGCTTGCTGATGTCATGAATCCAGTCGACTGCTTTCGACAGATCGACTGCACTCAGTTCAA
This sequence comes from Agapanthus africanus, assembly GCA_030015575.1. NCBI lineage: Eukaryota > Viridiplantae > Streptophyta > Magnoliopsida > Asparagales > Amaryllidaceae > Agapanthus > Agapanthus africanus. The sequence continues at coordinate 378,441,253 of CM057351.1, forward strand.
GATCGTATAAAGAAGTTAATCGAGAGAGCCAATGAAGGTCACTAACACGGAGATTAAAGGATGTGGGAAGAATTCCATAATTGATATAAAGCGCTTGCAAGCTTGATAGATTTCCGAGTTGGTGAGGGATGGTTCCGTCGAACCCAGCAGAAGAGAGGTCGAGATATTCAAGGTGTGTAAGAGACCCAATGAGCTCCGGAATGGGGACTCCGGAAAAATTGTTCATGCTGAGATCTAAATATATGAGATACTTTAAATCTAGCAGAGAAGGATTTAGCTTACTCGCACCTGGCGGAGTTCCACTGCCGTCATGGAGATCATACCGATGCGGATATTGGAGGTCTAGCTCCGTGACATATCCGGTTGCATTGTCGCAAGTGACTCCCTGCCAGCTGCAGCAATCTCCACCCTTCCTCCATGAAGAGAGCCAGTCACCAGGGTCATAAATGTCTTTTTCGATGTCGAGGAGAGCTCTTCTCTCCCTCTCTATACAGAGACCGAAACATGAAGGCTTGCTGGCACCGATGAGTAAGAGGATGATCAAAAACGCTCTTTTGCATCCATTAAAAGAATTAGTGCTTTTAGCCATCAAGTCTTGACACAAAATATGAATGGCTGAAAGTTTTGGTGTGAGGAGGAGGCCTCTCGGCTTTGGAAGGGTATATATTATACTAGGGTCATATATAAAGAATCAACAGGCATCATTTAGTATTTAACATAAATAATAACAATTCTTTGTATATATTATTAATGGATGGATAGTACTAATCAGTAGGTAGGAGCCAATGCATGGCAACATTCTTTCTTCTGTGCTGCTGACCGACGGAGTCAAGCATCTGGTCTTACTTTATTGGTTCCATATATGACTACCCTTCACAAGTCTTTTAATGGTATTAATATATTAGGAAACAATCAGTCTAGGTAGGACAATTCTAATGGGAACAGCAAAGACTTATATTGCAATTGGTGCTGGTCTATTGAAGACCGACGTTCTAATTGAAGTTTGAGGAGGGCCGGCCAATCTTTCAAAGACCGACTTTCTGATGGGGGAAGCGTTTTTGACGGCTTCGCCGGTAACAAGAGTTGGGAGGAATATCCATTTTAGGGCAGCCCCTTTAGGTGTCACTAGCCTCTTTGCGGGCCCGTTTGAGTTTTGGATCAGTCTGTTGAAGATTGAGACACCAGATTTGGACGGCACGTTGAGAGAGGCCATTGTGGTTGCAAGTCGATCGAAGACCGACCTCTTGGGAGCTTTCTTTTGCGGCGCTGAGGCACCGAAATTCATAGGTGGGAGCATGGTCCCGAAGAACAATCCCGTAGTGGCTTGCGTAACTTGCCCCACCGGCATTGAGAAAATGGAGGCTGCATTGGGTCCGTAGGTCATTCCTCCAGTTTGGGTGGAATGAGAGTTGCTATTGCACGAGATGCAATTAGAAGCCATCGATTTTCTACACAGGAGCAAAACACCAAATTTTAGTACCTCGAATCTAAGAGAAACCATAGCGAACCGCGATTTTGTTCGCGAAACACGACACACGAAGTGTGGAGTGGAAAAAGAAAAAGGTTCCACCGGGCGTGCCAGAATCTGTTCGCCGCAAAAAACAGAGACGAACTTGGATGGATCGTCTTGTCTGAGTTTGGGGGCAGATGCCATTTGGATTTATCCATACACCTCTCCAAAGATACCAAGTTGATTTATGACACCATATATCGGAGGTTTGGATAGATGCGGCCGTTGTAGCAGACTTCATCAGATCCCCTCATTTTATGAGTGGTTTTTGATTGAGGGACGCTCTTCCCTATCCATCCACCTCTCCAAAAATTAATCATTGTTTGTCGTGATTCCGGACGTGACGGAATAATCATTGTGCCGTGGTCCCGTGGGGGTTTGAACGGAATATATACTGTTGAGTTACGATGAGAATTATATTAATTGATTTCAAACACTTCTAGAATAGATAACCTAGAAGCACAGAATTTAGGATACACATCACATACATATAGCTCACTATTTATATCTGTGTTTATTATTTATACTCATGTTTAATCACAATATCATATCCTGGTTATCGCTATTAATTTTGATATTATGACGCACTGACGTCTGGGTTTTGCATGGCCCAGTTCCTCTATCTTTATCGTAGGCAGATCAAGAGTACTATAGCAATCAAGCCGAGCAATGAGGAGCTAGCTACTTAGTTTAGAGACTCTTGGTTTATTTATTTCCGTAGTTTTATTTTTTTGATGTGAGCCCATATGGGACGTGATTCGGATACTATTGTTTATTGGATCTTGATTTCTTTCCGCTTTATGCATTTTCTTGATTTTATTTATTGTGGCAGATGGACATGTGTTAGTTAGATTTTATTTTACTCTTCTTGATATCCGATTGACATCCGTGATGTGACTATGGAAGGGTGATTCCTAGCCATAGGGAGCATGGTTGGCTCTGTCGCGTGCCGTGTTTACGTATTTTGGAAAGCGGACGTGATAATATTTAACATAAATAATAACAATTCTTTGTATATATTATTAATGGATGGATAATTGGATAGCACAAATCAGTAGGTAGGAGCCAATGAATGGCAACATTTTTTCTTCTGTGCTGCTAACAAACGGAGTCGAGCATCTGGTCTTACTTTATTGGTTCCACATATGATTACCCTTCACAAGTCTTTTAATGGTAATATATTAGGAATCAATCAGTCTACGTAGGACAATTCTAATGGGAACAGCAAGACTTATATTGGATTCGGTCTTTCATGGTAAGGATCAAGTATGTCGACTTTAGAGTAGAAATCTGGTCTTTTCGTGATGTTGGTAATACGATATTATGCCCAATCAGCCTAATAGATGTAATGACAAGGGGGACCTTAGGATTATTAGACATAGCACCTATATACTTGCGGATAACACCTCTCTGACTTAACTTTACGAACCAGGAAAAAAAAATTACTATACAGTAGAATTTGTAGATACATGACCCTTGCATGCACTGCATGCGGTAAGCATTCCCTATCAAGGCCCTAAAATATCTAAATTTTACGGCTGACTGGATTTATATTGGGTCTGTGATGAAGTCTCGGTTGAATTTATATATGCATTTGTAACCAAAAAAAATTATCAGTTGCATTAGTTAAGTTAAATCATAATCTAATTTATATATGTTTGTTCAAAATTTAACAAGCTCTTGAACTGAAAGAGAGTTCCCAGAAGCATAGATAGAATTCACCAAAGTATACTGCCTTAACCAGTGTAATACGAAAAGGACAATTAAGATGAAATGGGCAAAATGATATTACAGTATTACCTTGAAGATCATTCCAAAGTAGAGCTTGATCGGGTAGCAGTCTCCAGCATAAGACGCAAAACAACCTTGAAGTTTGAAGACAATCATTGCGGCTAATAGTTTGTTCCACACCATAATACTCTATTCCATTCTACTTGTTCTCTAAATCAAGAAAAATAAAAGAACTTGTAAACAAACAAGTTTTCCAGGTACAGGTAAAAAAATAAAATAAAAATTGCAGGTACTAGCAAGAAACAGAAATGTATGTATGAGAGTTTTATGAAACTAATGAGGGTAGTATTAGGCTTAAAGCGCAACAACACAATTTTCCATCTAAAATTGTAAAATGAGTTTTTCCATATCCATCATCACGGGTAAAATCACATAAGTAGCTACACCAAGTTATTGGAGAGCACATGGATGCATTTCATCAGAGATCACACTGCATTCGTATGCTATGAAGTATCAATATACAAACAACTTTATTTTTTGATGAAATATGGAGCTATACTACATGTTTTCAACTGAAACAACAGCAATGTCTAGTACAAAAACCAAATACAATGGAAACACACTGCAATACAGATATGGAAATAAAAAAGAGAAAAACCAAGCAGAGGCAAAAACTTTGAGCTGCCATCACATCAGGAGGATTATTCAAAGAAAAATACAACTCAAAACGAGAAAATCATCATGCTTATTTGATTTGAGAGAGTTCATGAATCTGACTTCTATACCTCGTCTTCGTTCAATTATGGAACCAAGGCCGTGATCCTGGAGGTACAAAAAACACAGGTGACTATAATATCATTATAGGAAAATGAAGGCCAGATAAGTCTCCTAACTATGCTTCAGAGCAAATATAAATAATAAAAAGAAATAATTATAAGGGGTGTTGCATACCTAATGAGGCAACAACCCGGAGTTCTGCACGAAAAAGGTCATTTTTCCATATGTTGAATTCTGGACTCAGTTTTCAAAATCATGTTTCTTTTTTACAAGAATTTGGAGTAAGCGGACATTGTTGGAATTTTTGTAGAGACACCGTGAGCTGCAGGAGTTGTCATGGGATTATGACACATGCTTTGTGCGTGTGTGTGTGTGTTGGGGGGGGGGGGGAGGTGGGCGTAGCCAGAGAGGTTGTTATTTGACAAGTTCAAGAAACTTAAGAAGTAAAGAGCTGACACGTTGGAAGGAATTTCACCTAAAATTACATTTGTTGGTAGATGCATGGAGGGTTCCAACTGTGTCAAAGCACCATTATTTTGCCGGATATTTCCAGAATAGTGATTGAGAGAGAAATTCAAGAAGCTTAATTCAAGAAGTTTAATTTGCCCCGAAGCATTAAATTGTGGCCACTTCCCCACCTGGGGATCCAACCCCGCACTCTCCCCAGGAGACAAAGTGCCATACCAACTAAGCTTTACAGAAGCTTGTGGCAGATGCTGCGGGAGCTGTTGCAAAGTTATAGTGCGCTGCGCGAACATCGTGGAGTTATGCAGGAAGAGTTAGAGAGAATTAAAATAATGGAAATTGGTGGTGCAGTTGTGAAAGGAAAAAAGAGAGGAGAATTTTTGGATGGCCTGGATACCATAAATATTATATGGGTTGAATTGCTCATGTAATCTATGAGAGTAAGATTCTATTAACAATGGTATGAATGATTACATCTGTATATAATACACTGATTGTATCATAACATGTGTATTTATGTTGTTAGGAATATTATATTTACAAAAATATAACATCATCAAACTGACAGTTTCAGGTAATAATCAATGTCCATTATCCGATATCTTTTACGTATAATTGTATATTCATAACGGCCATTAAAATTTTACAAAAGTATACTTATTTATCAATGATTTACATTTTCAAGAAAGAACAAATATTTTTCCGGTATTTCTCTTAATGCTTGGTTAATTATTATAACACAGTAACTAAAATGCAAGTTAAAAACCCTAATGATTAATCTTAACTAATAAGCGCTCACAAGAAATTGCAGAACATTAAGTTAATACTAAACTATATCTAGAATCAAATTAACAAATTAACTTAACAAGTAATTTTACAGATGAGAGGGCACAATGTGTGCAATAGCAGTACTTAAATGAAAAAAGGGAAGGAAAACAAAAAAAACAAAAAACAGAAGACCAAATCAGGACTATAAACTTTAAATTCGATATATAAAGCACAATAGAAATGTTAGTAACAGGTGCTAGGAATTACCTTTATTGATTTTAAGCCCTTGTATCGGAGTTCAGTCTGGCAATGCCCAGTGCAAATTTCAAATAGATCCAATCATATAACTTGTCAACAGAGCGGAAATATGCATGCCTAATTGATTGTTTGATAATTAGAGTACCGATGAGAACCCAGAAGCTGATCAGGAATCCAAGCGTAGCACTAACACCAATCCATATCATTTCATACCGGTCTTCATCTTCTTCCCTTTCTTTGGCATTTGCTTTAGGAGAGTTGATTGGCGGCACAATACCTTTGCATTGTGGTAGAGGCCATCCACAGAGACCTTGATTGCCACTATAAATAGAAGGATCGAAGGTTGAAAACTGAGTGCCGGTTGGAATTTTTCCAGAAAGGTTGTTATTGGACAAGTTCAACAAACTTAAGAAAGAAAGAGATGACATGTTGGAAGGAATTTCGCCTGAAATTTTATTTGTTGATAGATCAAGGGTTTGCAACTGTGTCATGGCAGCAATATTTTGCGGGATATTTCCGGTAAAGTGATTCCGAGACAAATTCAAGAAACATAATCCTAGAAGTTGTGTAAGCTCGTTTGGGATGTCTCCTGAAAGCCTGTTGCTCGATAAGTCTATAGCAGCCACGGCTGATAGTATAGTGCTATAGTGTGCAGCAATCCCCTTTATAATAAGCCAAAGGTTTTCAATGTATGCAACCCTCTTAGGCAAAAATTCTCTTTCTCCTGCTTTGTGTATTTTCACCATGCTGCTTAAATTTTCAAAATGAAGAGACAAAACGCCTGTCAAATTGTTTTGCGAAAGATCCAAAATCTGAAGAGATGAAAGATATGATAGTTGCATAGGGATGTGACCATTGAACTGATTAGATCGCAAACTTAGAGCTGCCAACGATGAAAGGCTTTCTCCTATCCATGCTGGTATGATACCAGATAATCTGTTTTCACTGAGATCAATAACAACCAGTTGTCGGCAATGCTTCATAGACAAAGGGATTGCGCCGAAAAGGTCATTTCTTCCCAGCTGCAACACCTCGAGAGAAGGAAGAGACCTGAATGAATCTGGTATGCGCCCTGATAAACTATTGTTGGATAAATTAAGAATCACCAATTGTGACGATTTGTTCTGGAACCTAGGGAGTCTACCGGATAAGTAATTGTTGGAGAGATCAAGTCTTAGTAATGAACTCAGATTGCAAGAGAATATTCGACCACTTAATCTATTGTTGGACAAATCAAGTTGATTCAGGTTGTGAAGATTTTGGATGGTATTTGGTATATGCCCACTGATGTTGTTATTGGACAAAGACAATCCTCGCAGAAGGCTGATATTGAATAATGAACCTGGAATCTCTCCATTTATCAAATTCATATTCATGGCAAAGAAGTCCAAAGCTACCAGGCTTCCAATGGTATCTGGTATCGGTCCACTAAAATGGTTGTCATCCAGAGAAATTTCAATTAACTTGCGAAGATTTCCTATGCTTTCTGGAACCTCACCAGTTAATCTGTTGGATGACAGCAACAAATCTTCAAGCTGGCTGTGATTTCCTAATGATTTTGGAAGACTCCCGCAAATCAGATTCGAACTCAAATCTAGATATCTCAGGTGTGTAAGATTGCACCGCACAATATCTGGGATGGATCCATCAATAACATTGTAAGACAGAATTAATCTCTCCAGAAGCGGAAAATTATACAGATGTTGTAATACCTCCCCGCTAAATTGATTGTAAGGCAACCGCAAATCTTTCAGGTTGCTGATATGCCCTGATGTAAGAGGCAGCTCACCATAGAGCCCGCATTTACCAAGTGCCAGTGACTCAAGGCTACTTATATTATTAAGTAGCCAACTAGGTATGGTAGAATTGAAGTTGTTGCCAAAGAGTTCAATTGTGGTGAGAAACGTGAAATTACTAACAGGCGGAAGACTTGTGGGGATGGTCGAGAGTCTGGCATATTCCAGTAGTAGATAGGAAAGATTAGGAAGCTTGCCAATGTCATGAATCCAATCGACTGCTTTCGACAGATCGACCACACTCAGTTCAAGGTCGTATAAAGAAGTTAGTCGAGAGAGCCAATGAAGGTCATCAACACGGAGACTAAAGGATGTAGGATCGAAATCATTATTTATATAAAGCGCCTCCAAGCTCGAGAGATTTCCTAGTTGATGAGGGATGGTTCCGTAGAACCCAGCAGAAGAAAGGTCGAGATATTCAAGGTGTGTTAGGGACGCAATGAACTCTGGAATGGGTGCTCCAGAATAGTTGTTCATGCTTAGGTCTAAATACGTCAGATGCTTTAAATCTAGCAAAGAAGGATTTAGCTTACTTGAACCTGGTGGCGTTCCGATCCCTGCATTGAGTTCAAACTGATTATATGGGTATTGGAGGTTCAGCTTTACTACATGTCCAGTTGTATTGTCGCATGTGACTCCTTGCCATTTGCAGCAATCTCCGCCCTTCCTCCAAGAAGAGAGCCAGTCACCAGGGTCATACATGTCTTTTTCGATGCCGAGGAGAGCTCTCTTCTCGCTCTCTATACACAGAGACCGAGACGATGAAGGAATGATGATGCTCATGTAATGGAAGATGATGAGAAGCCCAGCCATCAGAAATTCTCTCTTGCATCTGCTGCAAGAACTTCTTATAGCCATTGAAATTCTCTTTGAAAGCACACTAAGGAAATGCAAAGAAATTAGGTGTGAGGAGAAGGCTAATCACTGCAAGGATATATATACTATTAACAAGCATAATATCATTAGATTAAGGGACAAATCAACATCAATTTCTAGATTATAATAATATAATATGAATGCATAGGACTAATTAAGATTGGATCCAAGCAGAGAGTTGATTTCTATTGAGGACTGCTGACCAATGAAGCCAATCATCTTTTATTATATTGATTTCACATTTGCTTAATTACTCACTATTTGTTTTCTTTTCTTTTCTTTTCTTTTTTTCATTCGCAGAATTAGTATAGGAAACTAAGTAGAATATAAGCCTCCTTTAAAATGATATGGACAAAGTTATAATGTAGACTTTAACTATTTTTCTGATAAAAGCAAATTTGAGCTCTGCTTTTGTTTGGATAGAATAGAATATATACAATACAAACAATAAATTTATGTGAGGATATCTAAACGTATGAATTGATCTCTGAAGTAGGTCTTATGGTCAGTGCATTAATGGCAATATAATTCAGAAAAACAATCAGTCTAGCTATAAGCAGGACAAAACTAATGGGACCAATGAGGACTTCAATTAGATATGGTCTTTCATTGTAGAGATATTGAACCCTCTATGACGACAGAATTATACATGGGATGAATGTGGACCTTAGAGTCAGGGATCTGGTCTTTTTGTAATGTTAGTAATACAATATTAATCCCAATCAATCAATCTAATTGAGTTGACGACAAACCATAACACGGGACAATTACACATGAGACCTCTATACCTGCAGATAATACCACGTACTTGCTTAATTTTATTCCAGCAGACAACTCTGATAATCAAGAAGAAAAAAATTACTTTACAAGAGAATTTGTAGAACTATAATGGATGTATCTTTTTCTTTTAAGTTTTTTGTTGTTTTATTTTCCGTTTATTAGGATTGCTAGGCCGCTCGTGGCTTTATTTGGGGACTCTTTGTCATTAAAACCTTTTTAATGTTTTATAAGTAGCAAGGATTTGGGTACACAGACAGATACGGGACACAATACACTATACTAGTCGGATTTGCCGATTTGCAATATTACAAACAAACTTGAACATGATTCATTTGGATACGCTAATATTTTTTGTGTGTGTGAAGAGAGAGACAGAGTGCCCACCTCCAGCCTTACAAAACATGATATTTTTCACATCCATCCATGTTGGTCATTGTGATCTACATCTTTTAAAACCTTGATATACAAAAAAAGCATGAAATATGGAGAACTCGATCACATCCATCAAGAGGACTAAACATGATCATTTTTCGATACATGAAAAACGCGACCAGTTATGGATTTGTTTAGTGGTACGCAAATCTCGTTATTTTATATACACGGTGTTTTAAAACATATAGATCACGGTGACCGGAATGGATCGATGAAAAATACGAGGGATTGTGTGTTTTGAGACGAGGTCCCTTTTTCAACATGTGTGTGTATGCCTGCATGCATGCACATAATAGCAAATTTAAATTTTTAGCAAATCTAATTTAAAGAATAGATAATTCCACTGGTTTACGTACGCATGCAAATAGCAAACAATCGCTAGTGTCTTGGTTATCAATGCTTGTTCGATACTTCTTGGATATAAAATATGTTCTACAATAAGCTAAAAAGACCATGACGAGTATCCTTGTCCCTCCCTTGTTGTCTTTGTGAATTGATATGGATATGAATCACATATGGATTTGTCACCTCGATGGCGCTTTTGTCATCGGGAAAGTCTTGATTTTATAGGAAGATGTCAAAGGAAATTCAAAAAGACCCCCCTATTTTGGTGGACTGGATGATCTTATAACTACCCAGCCAAAGGCAAGTTTAATCTGCTCACCATCACCACATCAATTATTTCTCATAAATAATAAAAAATATATATTAAAAAACGAAATTTATGAGCCCTGAACAAACTGTCAAGCTTTATAACAAATAATAAAAACATATCACAGAATGGTGAAGGAGACGATTGACAAAATTAGCATAAGTAAATTCTACCTTCAGACAATTATCATAATTAGAACATCACGCAACACAAAGTAACAATAAGATGTAGATCTATGCATTATATTTCTTGTTCACCGTACTATTTTTTTTTACTAAAACGAGTCTAGAATTTCAGATGCTATTCTAATCATTGCCCAACTCCCAGATTAAACACGAGATAACTGCAACTGTCATCGAAGAAGCATGCTTGCTACTATCAAGCTCGGAAAATCAACTGGAAAGCTGACTTCAATTACGAACGGCGTTGCCATGGTTGCCGCCGATGAAACAAATTATGAAGCAAATTATGCGACGTAATGGCTAACGAATGCAGGGAGGTCAGCACGAGCAAAAAGAAGAGATGGGCTCGCCGCTGATGGGTGAGGATATTGAAGATTTCAGTGGCATGTGCTAGGGTCGAAATTTACACCCCACTACCGAAATTAAAGATCAAAGATTAAAAGTCAAAGTCAACGCTCAAACATGTGGATCCAAGTCCAACCAACCCGGGTCCAAGCCCAAACTAGTGGGTCCACACCCAAACCGCCTCAAGTACAAAAAAGCCGGACATCGAAGAAGAAAGAAAAGAAATTTGTAATAAATAGATTTTGCATGCAAATAAGTGTGAAAATGTATAGTAAATTGGCAAAAAGGCAATTTTTTAAGCCCATGGCTAATGTGCAAAAAAATGCGCACATGGAAATGGGAGAAGCCAAAAGCCAATTCTGTAAAGCTTAAGGAGCTAAGTACAAAATATAATGGGTATTTAAACCCAAGCATAATAAGAAATGATAAGTTTCCTCATTCCCACCACAAAATATTAGGATCAAGTCAACCAACGACCTCCACGTCACAAAAATGGATCAAGTCAACCAACGACCTCTACATTGCCAAAAGGAAATCAAATCAAAGCACCGACCTCTACGTCGCCAAAATGGAACCAAGCACCGAACTCCATGTCGCCAAAAGGAAACCAAATAACGACCTCCACGTCGCCAAAAGGGAAGTATCGACTTTCACGTCGTCAAAAGGGAATCAAATCAAAGTACTGACCTCTACGTCGCCAAAAGAGAAGCACCGATCTCCACGTCGCCAAAAGGGAAGCACCGATCTCCATGTCGCCAAAAGAGAACCAAGCATCGACCTCCACGTCGCCAAAAAGAAACTAAAACCTCCACGTCGCCAAAAACAGATCAAGCCAACCTCTCCATGAAAAAAAGATCCATCAATTTCATGCGCACGACACATAAATGTCGTGTATATTTATTGACAGGGGCACTTTATTGCGGTTGAAATTTATACTCCACTGCCGAAATTAAAGATCAAAAATCAAAAAGTCAAAGTCAAAGTCAAAAAATCATAGTCAACGTCCAAACATGTAGACCCAAGTCCAACCAACCTAGGCCCAAGCCCAAGCAAATGGGCCCAGCCCAAGCAAATGGGCCCAGCCCAAACCACCTCAAGCCAAAGCGAAGCGACCGACCATCGAAGAAGAAAGAACATAAATTTGTAATAAATAGATTTCGTATGCAAATAAGTGTGAAAATGTAAAGTGAATAGGCAAAAAGACAATTTCTTTTAAAGCCCATGGTTAATGTGCAAAAAAATGTGCACATGGATATGAGAGAAATCAAAAGCCAATTATGTAAAGTCCAAGAGGCTAAGTGCAAATTATAATGGGTATTTAAACCCAACCATAATAAGAAATGATAAGTTTTCTCATTCCCAAAAAATACTAGGTGTGCCTTCCTCTTTTCTCTCTCTTTAAGCCCTTCATCTTCTCCAATTAAATCTAGAGAGAACCTTCTCTTTTTTCAAAAATAAATAGATTTAGCCTTTAAACCCATTGAAAAGAAAGGTCTTTCTTCCATCAAATCCCAAAATAAAGAGTTTTTTGGCATTCTCATTCTTCCTCCTCAAGATCCAAAAAAGAAAGAGAAAGAAAAGGGAAAACTCATCTCCTAAAATCCTCTCTTTACAAGATCCAAGGACTAAAAGAGAAAAGGGGATCTCCTTTCCCTCCTTCAAGATCCGTAACAAAAGCTCTCAAGAATCAAAAGAGCCCCTTTTGAAAAATTAGATAGAAGATTGAGGGTAACCATACCAAAGGGAGCGTCTTTGGGCCTTTCCCTTGGGGAAACCCTTAAAGATATGTATTTCGATCCGTGCTTCCTTCTTTAAACGTGAATTTCCATCCGTGGTTCACCCAAACGCAGGAAAACATATACTTCGTTCTATATTTTTCCTAAATAAACGATAAAAACGACAAAATCTAGCGGTTATGCTGCCGAATTTTTGTCGAAATCCGCACTTAGTTTTTTTTTAAGAAAACCAAACAAAAAATAAATAAATAAACATAATAAATAAAATATTATAAAAGCCGTCAGGGATCTTTGTTCATTCGAAAATATTGCACATATGATATAACATTTTCCTTACTTTTCTTAAATATCTAAAGGTGTTTATTATAAATATAGAACATATTTGGGTTTATCTGCAAAATACCATTTACCATATGTTTATATATTATAATTAACATTATAAAGGAAAATATATGCATATAATATTTATAAGATATTTTTATAATTTAAATATGCATATCATATCAAATAATCTTAATCAAATTTCTAAAAGATTCATTACCATATAAAATGAGTAAGATTATATCTCTAATATAATAAATATTACTAACATTATTCATGGAGATATTGTGCAGATTTAGCTCGGGTCAAGAAATCGAGATTTTCAAGATGTTAGGATCAAAAATCTACCAATAAAATCGTAGAATCAATACTGGCATAGACTCGGTAAATATATGAAGAATCCAGGTATGGAAAAAATCTCCACGTGTCAACATGAGAAGGCCCCAGAAGTTTGGAACCATGATCTCTCCAAAGCGCGGTGCTTCCGCGACTAAAACCCCACATGCGCGGCGGATCCGCGGCCGTATCATGGCTATTGGATCTGAGATTTTTGGTGGGTGATCATGATTGCATATCTTAACCTATGAGATCTAGGTTTCTGCTTCTAGAGCTATTTAAAGGACCGAGGGCTAAAATTAGAAATCATTGCCTTTAACTCGAAGCAAATCACCATCAAAGAAAAGTGATCCACAACAGGTCCGCGATTCAACGTGATAAAGCGACGTGAATATCGAAGGAACATCTACTTCCTACGAGGCAGAGATCGAGAGCAAATTTTTCTTCTTGTAATTTAAACTCGAAGGATTTGTACTTGTAAAGTTGATTAATAAAGGTAGATCATTAGCTTAATTATTTCGTATTTACTTTCTGCATTATGATTTCCTTCTCTATCCTTTCTTCTTCTATCTCTATCATGCGTGAGTATTCTCCGCTTGATAGGGTTCGTAGGATTAGGGTAGAACAATGGATGAGAAAATATTTTAACTTCTTTTACGTCTTATGAAGTTTATAAATTTTAGCAAAAGAATCGTTAACATCCTAATCGGACGCGCTATCAATTTATTGATAGTCTTGACCGCGATTTGAGATCAGATTAACAATTATTTTGTTAAGAGCTAGACATGAATAAAGATCAATGAAGAGACAAGGGTCAATAGTGAGAATTCCTAGTTTATTCCAAAAACCTTAATCCTCATTCATCACTATCAATATAGTTTTAAATCTATCAAAAGATAAAAAGAGTCATCTTTATTAGTCATCCATGATTACTAAATCCTAACAAACCTACAAGCCTTCTTCTTATATATTCTACATCCGTGTTTAACATAGATCTAGAATTTACAACCACTCTTCCCTATTTCTAATCAACCCGTCTAAAACAAGATTAAAAGTTCCACGTATCTCTGAGGACGACCCGTACTCATCTCGGCTAGCTACACGCGACACCGTTATTGATTGCGATTACTACACAAAACACTTTTCCAGAACAATCAAATGGCGCCGTTTTCGGGATACGTCCGTAAATTTTTTTCTTACTATTCGGGTTGATTTCTTATCCGATCAATAAAAATACTATAAAAGAGAACCAAAACTGCATATTATGTATTTAACAATTAGTGTGGGAATTTTTGTAAGGAAATCTGGAATCACTGTAGCGAGGAGATAAAAATTCAAAAACACTCATCAAGACCTAGAGGAACTTAGAAGAATACTGAATAAATATCATCAGAAGAAAGCACCATAGTGCGGCGGAACCGCCGCAATATTGTGCATTTAGCCGCGGAACCGCGGCCACTTAGTGGACTTGCCTAACCAAAATCCTCTGGTAACTTCCAAAACTTTTTCTCTCTCCTCTGGAAATCCAATAATATATTTTTCTGCAGGATTCTTTGCAAATTATCGCCGCTCAAAAGTATTTTTGTGTGTTTTGATTTTCAGGTTTTTTTTTGCATATTTTAATACGGACTTTAAGGGGCAATAACCCAAATTCAGATTAGGTGGGGATTTCATCACCCTTCCTAAGCCCCATAAATCACAAAACGAGCATTCGCATAACCCTACATAAATTAAAAAATATCTAGACCAAGACTCTAAGGACTGTCGCGCTCAATTAGGACAGAGAAGGGTCGTAGGTAATCTATCACTTATCCGTATTTTTTTTGTGGTGTCTGGACAAGTGTAACTAAGGCAAGTGGTTACTTAATTAGGCCCGCTATTTTCGGTGATTCGTATAGCTGATACCTCCCACTTACCTGGCACTTACCTGACTACAAGAACGATAGAGAGGTGGTAGAGAATTGATCATGCGGCTTGTCCTTTGGAAGTCTAGGAGCGGTCTAGTGACTTGACCTAGGTGACCTTAGTTCTAGGGTTGATTGTGCATTTTTTATGTGATTTGTCACACGTTCGACATTTTTTCAAAATAAACTATTTTAAATAGTTCTCACGCACGCTGCCACTTGCGCTAAATCCGCTTAGTGCATGCTCGGCTGGATACGGGATTCTAGTGTCCGTCTTGTCCATGTTTGTGCTATCGACTCCGAAGTCGGTACTACTTCATCTTCTTTTTTCCCTCCACCCACCACATCGACCGAGATGGAAGGTCCTCCATCATATTTCACTAACACACCCCTGCCACCACCCGTAGGTACGCAGAATCCACCGTGCATCTCTCTCCAAGAGAGATGTTGCCCGATACGCGGTCTCCTTCCTACTTGCTTATCCCTTCCACCAGCCAATATGGATAATTTTGAAATTAAACCCCACTTTGTCAACCTTTTGCCGAAATTTCACGGGCTTGAGTCTGAAGACGCATACGTTTTTATCACCAAATTCGAAAACGTATGCGCAATGATGGGTACTTCATAACTTTCAGTGGATGCTATGAGACCACGTCTTCTCTCTTTTACCTTGTGCGATCTAGCAGAAAAGTGGCTTTATAACACTGTCGCACACTCTATTGCCAATTAGGATGAATTTGTGATAGTATTCCTTAAGAAATTATATCCCAATCATAAGACCATCCTGTTCGAAGCGAGATTAACCAGTTTACCCAGCTTCCTAATGAACTATTTTGGAAATGCTTTGAACGGTTTAAAGATCTGCTAGTCCAATGCCCTCATCACGGAATTAATAGATGGCAGCTTTGCCGAATTATATATGAGGGTATTAATCCAGCGACAAAACGGATGCTTGAGACCATTTGTCAATGTCATTTCATGTCTAAAGACGATGGTGAAGTTTGGCAATTCGTGGAAGATCTCGCTGAACAAACTTTACAGTGGGAAAGCATTAGACCAGCATCATCTAGGGGGTATCCATCAGCTCGATATTTCCATCGCAGTGAAAGCCGAAATGGCCGCGATGCAAAAGAAACTTGACGCTATCGAAAACAAATTCTCATCTGCCTCCCTAAACCAGGTTACGCTCCCCAAAACCATGTGTGGTTGCTGTTCCAACCTATCACATTTGACGGAAAAATATCCTTTGAGTCCACCATTTCAAGGTCAAGAACAAATTAATGCTACTTTTTAGCAACGACCTAAAAACGATCCTTATTCTTCCACATACAATCAGAGATGGAGGAATCATCTTGATTTTGCTTGGAACCAAAACCAAACTCAAAATCAAAACCGGTTCCTAAGCAACTATCAAAGGCCTCCCCCACAGCAACAGCAACCACCACAACCGAGTTAGCACCCCTTTCAATCGCAACCTTTTCAAAATCCGGCCAACAATTCTACACCTTATAATAATTCTTTTCAAACGGCCGATACCGAAAACTCCTATGCACTCAAACGAAGCTTGGATACTTTTATTAAACATTCCATGCAAACGACGGCTGACTTAAAGTCTTCTATCCAAACGTTAATGCAGAACACTGCCTCCCATGGTGAAAGTATAAAATCGATAAAAGCACAACTTGCACAGTTAAATGCTGCGATGAGTGCGAGAGGAAAAGGGAAACTTCCATCTTAACCTCTACCGAATCCTAGCCACTCACAAAGTCATAATATGAGTGTCGTTATCATGTTGAGATCGGGAAGAGTGCTGAACAACCAAGTCGATGAACAGATTGATGATGAGGAATCAATTGATACCCCGACTTCTACTACTTATACTCATCCTTCGTCTAATCCAACAACTTCTTCTGAGCATATTCTCTTTTTTCCTCTAGGCTCGAACTCTCCGCCCACTTCCTCGAGTCAACCTAAAATGATCTCAACTTCAATTCTGGGATCCATTCCATCCCCACAATCTTCTCCAATGTTGGACCCAACCCTTATTGATAAAGATCCTTATCCAAACAGGTTAAGGGGCAACAGACCAAGTCCACAAATGGAGAAGATTGTGGAATTTTTAAAGCAAGTTAACAAAAATATTCCTCTCCTAGATACTATTCAACAAGTTCTGTCTTATGCGAAAATCCTAAAGGACTTGTGCACAAGGAAGAGAAAAATTCAAGTGCCTAAAAAAGTTTTCCTTACAAGTAATGTAAGCACTATTTTTACACAACAAATACCCAAGAAACGAAAGGACCCCAGAAGTCCTACCATATCTATTTTTATTGGGGTAAAAATATCAATCGTGCTCTACTCGATTTAGGTGCTAGTGTTAACTTGCTTCCGTACTCTGTTTATGAGCAATTAGGGACCGGAGAGTTAAAATCTGCGCACTGCACTCTTCAGATGGCCGATCGATCTATCACCCAACCTAGGGTTGAGTTAGAGGATGTGTTAATCAAAGTCGGGGAATTTATATACCCTGTGGACTTTATCGTTATAGATACACAGCCTGTAGCAAACCAATGAAACCAAATCCCTAAAGTTCCAGGAGTATACTCCTCTCAATATCTTCCGGACCGAGCTGTTAAAGGAGGCGAAGGGTGAGCGATTCTTCAAGCTCCCGCCGGTCCCCCACAAAGCGGCTAAACGTACTCGGGGCCCGTATTGCGCCTTCCATAAGTCGCAGGGCCCCTCGACCGAAAACTGTAAGCAACTCCACGACTACATCGAGGAGTTGATCCGCTCTGGCCACTTGGCGAGGTACCTGCGGAATAAGCGGCAGGCCGATAGGAAATAGGAGATCCAGCCCTTCCCCGGGGAATTTACGATCGGGAAAATCATGGTCGTTTCCTCGGGATCATCCCATGGTGCCTGCGAAACTCACCACCTCCTACCCCTCGAAGGAATGGGCGCTCCGCCCCAGAAAAAGAGCAAGCCCGCCGAGCCTATCATTTTCACCGATGAAGACCTCCACGGTACATCCTTACCTCACAACGACCTTCTCGTGATAACGGCGCGGTCCACCGTTACGAGATTCATAGAATATTAGTCGATTCTGGAAGCTCGGCAGATATTCTCTTCTATGACTGCTTCCAGCGTATGGGGCTAGGGCCGTCCGATTTGCGGCCAACCTCCCGCATCCTATTGGGGTTTACCAACCACCCCATCCCGGCCGAGGGAGTGGTCACCCTCCTCCTCAACATTGGGGAAGCGGGCTATATGAGGACCGTACCAGTGGAATTCGTCGCTAGGATCCCCTCATCCTACAACATCCTCCTGGGACGCCCGACATTAAACGCCCTCAGGGTTCAAATCTCGACCAATCACCTTGTGATCAAATTTCCGGTAAATCAAGGGGAAATAGGCCGGTCCTATGGGAACAGCAAATTACCAAGATTTGCTTCACCTCTAAATCCACCGCCGGAGAGTAGGGCAACGATTTCGAAGACGCAAATGATTTCCAGGGGTCCTTGGACACGCGCGATGAACAGAGAGAAATCCGAGGAGCCCCGGTGAAGGTGCTAACAGAAGTCCCCCTCATCGAGAGGAATGGGGGACGAACCGTCCAGATCGGATCCCTTTTGACAGGAGCCCGACGCGAAGACTTGATCCACTTTCTCCGAGAGAACTCGGACGTGTTCGCCTGGGCGCCTTCTAACATGTCCGGGATCGACCCCAAAGTAAACTCGCACAAGCTCGGGGTCGACCCGAAGGCCCGACCCTTCAGACAAAAGAAGCGAAGTTTCGCACCGATCAAGCAAAAGACGATTGAGGACGAAGTCGATAGATTGCTCTTAACCAACTTCATTCGAAACGTTGACTAATCGGATTGGCTGGCGAATGTAGTCATGGATAAAAAGGCGAACGGAAAGTAGCGCATGTGCGTCGACTTCACGGACCTGAACAAGGCCTGCCCGAAAGACAACTATCCCTTCTCTCGGATAGACCAGCTAGTAAACAGCTCGACAAGCCACGAATTGCTCAGCTTCATGGACGCTTTCTCCGGCTACAACCATATCCGTATGAACCTGGCAGATGAAGAACTTACCGTGTTCACCATGGACCGGGGGTATACTGCTACAAAGTGATGCCCTTCGGCCTAAAAAATGCTAGGGATACATATCAGCGCCTAGTTAACAAAATGTTCAAATCACAGATCGGGAAGAATATGGAGGTTTCCGTCGACGACATGCTCGTGAAATCGACCTCATCGGATGAGCACACCAAAGATCTTGGCGAGACATTCGACGTTCTCTACAAGTACAAAATGAAGCTGAATCCAGCCAAGTGCGCGTTCGGAGTTACCAACGGGAAATTCCTCGGGTTCATGGTTACCCACCGAGCAATCAAAGCTAACCCGGAAAAGATCAGTGCCATTCTCAACATGGCCACACCGAAGAGCAACGTTGATATCATGCGACTCACAAAGAGAGTGGCCGTTCTGAGTCGTTTCATGTCAAGATCCAGAGAAAAGTGACTCTCATTCTTCAAATCCCTGAGACAGATCCCAAAGTTCGAATGGTCGGAAGAATACCAAAACGCTTTCGAGCAGCTCAAAGCGCACCTGGCAACTCCCTCACTGCTCACCCGACCAATCGAAGGAGATGAGCTACTATTGTACGTGGCGGTCTCCGACCAAGCTGCAGGCGTGGTGCTCATCAGGGAAGCCGAAGGTGTATAAAAGCCGGTTTACTATGTGAGCCGCGTCTTCAAAGACGCGGAAACAAGGTACCCGGCCATAGAAAAGATAGTCTTGGCGCTTATCGTCGCTTCAAGGAAGCTACGACACTACTTCCAGACGCACACCATCCTCGTCCTCACCGAGCGGCCTATAGGGACTATTCTCGCCTCCCCCGAGTCGTATGGTCGTCTGAAGAAATGAGGCGGGTGCTATCCCAATTCGACATCAAATACTTCCCCAAGCAAGTCATCAAAGCACAAGTCCCGGCAGACTTCGTTGTCGAGTGCACCATTCCCACCAAGGAAGCAGCATCGGCACGTGTCCCCAGGTCCCAACCCTCGGTCGAGGAAATACCCGACTCCATCCCCGATTGGGTCCTCTACATGGATGGATCCTCTACCGAGGAAGGGAGCGGAGCCGGCCTTATCATTCGAGGCCCGAACGAGGCAGAGATGGAGTTCTCTTTAAAGCTCGGGTTCAGAGCGTCAAACAATGCCGTGGAATACGAGACCTTGTAAGCCGGGCTACGAATCGGTTTCGGGGTTGAGTTGAAGACGATCCGGATTCGTAGTGACTCTGCCCTAGTCGTCGGCCAAGTGACCGGGCACTTCGAGGCCTAAAAGCCGCTCATGGTGAAGTACCTGGCCGAGGTGAAAAGACTTTGAAAAAAATTTGACGAAGTCCAAGTGGTACAGATTCCCCGGCACATGAACGCCCAAGCCGACGCTCTTAGCAAGCTTACCTCTTCCTATACGGCCAACAATAAGCGGAATATCCTCTTCGAAGTCTTGCAATGGCCCAGCATGGAAGACAAAGAGGTAACGCTTCAAGTATACACTGCTCAGCAGGAAGCCCAGGATTGGAAGAAGCCCCTCGTGGAGTTCTTAAAGGATGGTACTTCTGGAAGACCGAGGGGAACGCGCCGCCTTCGAGCCAAAGCCCGCCATTTCATATGAAGCAATGGAAACCTTTACAAGAAGTCGTACACATAGCCTCTGCTCCAATGCGTCGGCCCTCACGAAGCCGACTACGTCCTGCGCGAAATACACGAAGGGGTCGGTGCAGCGCATCAAGGGGCCCGTACCTTGGTCCAGAAGACGTTGCTCGAAGGATATTATTGGCCGACGATACACAAGACGCTCAAAAGCTCGTCAGAAGATGCAAAAACTGCCAACTCTACGGCAACATACCTATCTTCCGGCTACCAAGCTAACGGCCCTCATTTCCCCTTGGCCGTTTTCCCAGTGGAGGATGGACATGGTGGGTTAACTCCCCACTTGTACTGGCAGACACAAGTACATCCTCGTCGCTATAGACTATTTCACGAAATAGATTGAGGCTGTCCCCATCAGAAAACCGGATGCCGCCACTAGCATAAAGTTCCTGCAGAACAACGTAATCTCTCGATTCGGGATCCTAAGGTGCATCATTACCGACCACGAGACGAATTTCGAAAACGACAAAGTCAAAGAGTTTTGCAACGAGTACTACATACTAATGAAGTTTTCCGCGGTCGCGCATCCTCAATGCAACAGACAGGCCGAGGTTGCTAACCGAGACGTCATCCGAGGTCTTCAAGCTCGTTTGGAAGGAAGGCAGGGCAGCTGGGTCGAGGAACTACCACGGGTGCTATGAGCCTTACGCTCATCGAAGAAGACGCCCACGAGAGACCCCCTTCAGCCTCTGCTACGGTACCGAGGCAATGGTCCCAGCGGAGATCGGACTGCCCAGTTACAGAGTCGAACACTTCGATGACAAAGCCAATAACTCGGCGCTCCGGACCAATTTAGACATCTTGTTAGAGAAGTAGGACCAAGCACAGATCAAAGAGGACGTTTACCAACAATAAACAGCTCGCTACTACAATGCACGAGTTAAGCATCGCGCCTTCAAGACGGGAAATCTGGTCTTAAGGTGGAACGAATTCGTAGATCAGGGCAAACTGCACAAGTTCTCCCCGAAATAGGACAGCCCTTTCCTCGTCTCCGAAGTATTGCCCGGTGGAGCCTATCGCTTACAAGACGCCGGGGGACGCAAGTTTCTTCGGCCCTACAACGCTGAAAACTCAAACTGTACAAATGAATATATTTTCTTTTTTTCAAAGCGATATAATTTTTCTTAAGTCTTCCGAATTAAAAGGGATTTCTTCCACAAATTTTGTTCTTTTTCTCGGTTCCGAAATCCCTAGATTCATTTCTAAGAGAGTAAGTTAAAAGTACTAAGGTACAAAAAGAGACAAAACACATCGGAAAAGAAGAACTTTATTCATTAAAAGGTACTATGGGCTCCTCGGCCTTACAAAAAATCACAACAAAGGGGGTAAGGGGTTGAGAATGCACTGCTGATGGTATTTCGAGGAGATCTCTACCGGCCGAGCCCTAGCTTCTTCAGCTCGCTCCCTCTGATGTTGCCCGCGGACCTAAGATGCCACGGAAGCACCGGAGCTCCCACCCGCCGGGCAAGAGTCCGCGATCTGCCTCTTCCGGAAACACTCCTGAAGAAGAGTCACCGATCGGTCCCACCGGCTCTTCGAAATTAGGTCGTGATGATGAAGCGTGTGCAGCTTGTCATGCGCCTCGTCCAGCAGTTGCAGAAACAAGGCATTATGCAGCCCCGAGGACTTCCTTCAAATCGCATACATGAGTAGTTGGAGGAGGGGTGACCGCCGGGGCAATGGACGACCGAAGTGGTCCTCCACGCACTCGATCACTGTATGGTACATCTCCTCGGTGCATCCCTGATCGTATAGGTATACGTCGTCGCGAGAGACAATCTCTTTTATGGAGTAGATAAACTCGGCCATTTTCAGAAACGCGAAGCTAAAAGAATAACATGCCTTCGCTATTTATAGCCTCAACAGAATTCCTAAAGACCGAACTTTGCACGCGCAGCAACGCGAATCATGGGATATTTTCAAATTTTCCAATACAGAGCAGCCGCGTGGCGACCATGCCGGTCCTCACGAGCCATTGCGGTCAATGGAAGTTGGAACGACATGCTCCACGGAGCGTCGCGCCTTGCCTGTATGTTTCTTCCACATGTTGTCTGCGACGGTCACTCTTCTAGACTTTTACAAGTCAGGGAGACTGAACGACGCCCCATGAAGACAAAGAGAAGTCTAAAAGCCCTCATCAAGAGGCCACTGAGCAGCTTCCCTGCTCGGTCAATCCTTAGCGGATAGCTCCTACCCGTCAACGCTAAGGATCGAAACTCTCATCAAGAGGCCACCGAGCACCTTCCCTGCTCGGTCAATTCCTGACGGGTAGCTCCTACCCATCTACGCTAAGGGTCGAAGTCCTCATCAAGAGGCCACCGAGCAGCTTCCCTACTCGGTCAATCCCTGGCGAGTAGCTCTTACCCATCTACACCAAGGATCGAAACCCTCACCAAGAGGCCACCGAGCAGCTTCCCTGCTCGGTCAATCCCCGGCGGGTAGCTCCTACCCATCTACCCAACGGATCGAAGCCCTCATCAAGAGGCTACCGAGCAGATTCCCTGCTCGGTCAATCCTTAGAAAGTAGCTCCTACCCATAGGATCGAAGTCTTCATCAAGAGGCCACCGAGCATCTTCCCTGCTCGGTCAATCCCTGACGGGTAGTCCCCTACCCATCTACACCAAGGATCGAAGCCCTCATCAAAAGGCCACCGAGCATCTACCCTGCTCGGTCAATCCTTAGCGGGCAACTTCTACCCTCCTACGCTAAGGATCGAAGCCCCACCAAAAGGCAACTACTCAGATCCCCGCTCGGCTAACCTCCGACTGATAAATTCCTACCATCCGAAGATGAAGGTCTAGGAACTACATCAAGGGGAATCAGTTAACGCCGACCAATTATAACTTAGCTATCATTCAACTCACACTGAGAGACGTGGTCATCGGTCCGATTCTAAGGAATGACCAGATATCGACCTTCCTACACTGAGGAATCTTCTGATGTATTCTAAGTGAACGATCGCCACCTCGACTCCGGGGGTGGGAAGGGCACCGACCTTCCTGCACTTGGTGATTAATTGACTTACACTTGGCGTGCGATTGTCATCTAAAAGACCGGTCATCGACCTATGGCCTAACACTTGAATCAAGAAAAAGACTGACAAGCTCAAGTCATGTTCCAAAATTTTTACAAGGTATTCTGGGCTCCCCAGCCATACAAAAAGTGCCCGGAGGCTTACAAAAAATAAAAACAAAAAGGTCACAAGGCAAAAAAGCTCAGGTTGCAGGCTCCGCCCGGATCTCGCCCTGCTCAGCATCGCTCCTGGGGGCCAGGGCTTCTACCTCCGAAACCTCTTCCCCCCGATGGCCGTCCCGGCGCCAGCCACTTGCGGCGCATCCGTCGAGATTGGGACCCTAGCGCTGAGCGCACTGTCGGTAAACTCTGGTATCAACTCCTTGACGGCATCAAGAGCTTCGTGCCAAATGATGGCAGAGGCTTCGCTGATGTCGGCGTAGAACTGGTCCGACTCTGTACAAGTCCACCGACTTGCGAGCTCGAAGCTCGGCGATCTTCACCGCCTCAAGCGTAGCCTCGGTCTCTCTCTTGCTGGCATCCCCCACCTTCTTCATTATGGCGTAGCGCTTGCCCAACTTCTCCAACTTGGCATTGACGGCTCGGTGGGACTCGCTCAGAAGTCGGTAGGACTCCTGGCCCTTGGACATCATGAGCTCCCCGGCGGCCAACCGAACTTCGAGGGCGACTGTCATCTCCTTCTCCTGCCATAGCTGAAGACGTGGATCTTCCGCCACCGAAGACGATTCTCCCGCCTTTCTCAGGACCGGGGCAATCTCCTCGGATTCCATGTTGATGATAAGGACGCGGTGTTGGAGGACCTGAGGAAAGCAGCAGATGAATTTAGAGGCGTTCAAACTAAGAAAGGGCACTTAAGATAATACTTAAACAGATACCGACCTAAACTGCCTTTTGAGCAATCGCGGCTACTTGGGCCTTCAGGGTCCTCTGGGGAATCTTTCCCCCGGTCGACTGCTCCATGTCCATGAGCAAGCTGTCGGCGACAGAGATCCCCGAGGGGACCAAGAAACAGACGTCCCCCTCCTGCACGGGAATCCCCTCAGGGATCTCAGTCGACGGCGCGCGAGAGACCGTCCTTTTCCTCTTGAAGGGAACCTCGGTCCCCTCCTCTTCCTCCCTCGCCCGGGGCTCCGGGTCCCGCGCGTGCTTCTGGCTACCCTCACGGCGGTCATCGGGGGCTTGGGGCAATGTGGAAGGCCTCGCTGATGGTGACGGTCTCGAGGCCGAACTCGAGTCGGCTCGGGATAGAGTCACGCCCCCTGGCTTCTTCTGGGCCGTAGCGGCAATAGCAGCGAGGATCTTGGAATGGTCCATTTGTCCTGCAAACAAAGAGTACGCAGAAAGGCTAGTGATGCTAGAAGGGCTAAAGAAATCATTCAAGTCTAAAAAAGATCGTCCAAACTCGTAACTTACCCATGAAGCGTGCGGGGCTGAGACCGGCTCAGCTAAGGATCTGCTCGGAAATGAGGACGTCGGCCCGCAGGATAGGCTCCCACATGGATACCGCCCTTGCCTCAGGTGAGGACGACTGCTTCGCCCTCGGGTAGTCGGTCGTGTGCCACTGTGTCATACCCCGCTTTCCAAAATACGGAATACAAGGGGTTGACAAGGCCAGCCATGCTCCTACGGTCGAGGAAACATCTGCCGTAGTCACACGTCGGTTTCTAGCTTTACGTGGTAATCAGTAATCAATGCACAGGTAATGAAAAATGCAGTCACTAAATCAAGATAGATATAAACTAACCAGATGGAGTCAAAGGAAAGATAGCGCTGACGTTACTGATCTAGATGTCCGCAATATCCTCAAGGTACGACAGGTGCTGATCCGAGCTAAGTCCACTTCTCACTCTGAGCATGCATACTCAGGTCGTCAGAGCGACACAATAACAATATATATAAATGCAAAAGTAAACACGTGCAATGATGATGAATATGAAGCAGTAAATATAGAATGATGACGCGCATGAAATAATCGGTACAAGTAAACAGTAAAGCAGGTATATCGAATCGGTATCAATGCATGTACATGTCACTAAACCTACCAGTCTCTAAGTCTCACTGTCCAGGTCGCTAAACCTATCGTCAGTCCAAGTGTGAGAGTCAACCACGCAGGAGTATCCCCAACCCAAGGGTAGGGCCCCAGGGGCAAGGGAACACGGGCCCGAATCACGCACGATAATAATCACTAAGACCATCCATACAACTCCCAAAATCACTGTATATGCCGGCAATGGGATTCCCGAGATTCCGTTGAACTCACACTCAAACTACCCCATACCCACGGTCTGTATCAAATACCGACCATAAACCCAAATACTAGTCGGTCCATGACAAGTCTACGCGAGAACTGGAGACAGGATCTCCATCAAGCATGTCTCGAGTGGTACCTAAGATAAATAGACTGTGTTCGATGCTCTACCTATGACACTAATATAAGTGCTTCCATAACCGTCTCATACCAGTTATAGTTACACTTACATATGCCCCATAGGCGTCGACAATGCAATAAATTAACTGGGTTCGCTGATTGTGTATAAGTACGTGTCACTTCACTTATTCATTCACGTTTTAAAACTGACGTACTTGTCACGAACTAATCACTAATATCTATCACTGGATAATGTACACGATCACTAGGTTATCAATACTTCACGACCACCATTCAATGAGGATATAATCGCTACATGATATGATGAGAATGCAATCAATTACGATAGGAATAAAATATCAGCAGCCAGTGTCCTACCACTTGAATAATTTACTATAAATCACGCGCGCAGATTTTAGAAAAAAGATATAAAGGAGATAAGTAGTAGGTTTAATTATCTGTCCATCAAAATTTGTTTCGCGTCAATTGGGCTTTAGGTTCTCTAGTTATGGCCATTTCATTTTAAGTGTTCACTGCTAGAAATTCAATTCCTGAACTGGAAGTCCTTTTCGTAACACGTTTTACTCACAGTTGGGAGCATAATTAGGTGACTCTACAGTTCAACTAATTGTATATTTTTCTGTTACGTTTCCAACGCATTAAATGGATTATCAATAGGATTCCTTTATTAGAAGTTAGGTTATGTACAAGGTGCTGGTGTAAAAGAGGTCACTGCAGAAACTGCAGAACACCACGGTATTCTAAAATAAAAATTAAATATCAAACGACGGTGAAACGACACGGGACCCAATTCATGGGTTAGTAATTAAATTATCTACATGATTATATGGGGTTCCATGCATTTTCAGTTTACATAAGGGGTATACAGGTGGTCCAAAGTCTAGTATCCAAAACGAAATGCTGCTGTTCCCCTCCGAACGGCGGCCGAGACATGGAGACGTCTAGCCTGAGATTCGGGGCAGATGCTATTTGGTTTTATCCATCCACCTCTCCGAAGATACCAAGTTGATTTATGGCACCGTGTATCGGAGGTTTGGACGGATGCGGCCGATGTAGCAGATTTCGTCAGATTCCCCCTCGCTTGAGGGGTTTTTGATTGTGGGGACGCTCTTCCCTGCAGGCGCAAGCCCCTGCAGTTAATTACGCTACCGCATCGCGGTAACAACTTTCTCCTTCTCCAGAATTTCACTTCGTGTCGTGTGTGTTTGTTTTGTTTGTGGTTGCCCGTGGATTGTATACGGAGACTAATTTATGTCGTCGCCCATAGGACGTGGATTAGTCCAAATCCGTATTTACTTAGATTTGGGTTTGGTGTTTTACTTTAAGAATACATTAGCCATATTTGAGGCTAAGATCGACTTAAACGTTTGTTAAGGATGCGTTAGTCCGATTTGAGACTAAGATCGACTTAACTGGATCGTTTAGATCCGACAAAAGAGCGTTTAGGTTCGATTGCTCCAGTTTAGGGACGTAGTGGTCCATTTAATAATATATAGCCGCCGGGACCCGTCACCTCTCTGACGTCGTTGAAGGATTACAACGATAGGTGTCAGAGGAGTTCAGAGATGTACCCTTGACCCAAGGTTGATTGGGTGATCCATAGTCCAATTTGGGACTAAAGTCTGTTTGAAGGTTTAAGGATACGTTAGCCGTATTTGAGGCTAGGATCAACTCAAACGTTTGTTAAGAATACGTTAGTCCGATTTGAGACTAAGATCGACTTAACTGGATCATTTAGATCCGACAAAAGTGCATTTGGGCTCTATTGTTCCAGTTTAGGGACATGGTGGTCCACTGCCAGTTTAGGGACATGGTGGTCCAACGTTCCCATTTTAGGGATGGGTATTAG
Organism: Agapanthus africanus; assembly: GCA_030015575.1. NCBI lineage: Eukaryota > Viridiplantae > Streptophyta > Magnoliopsida > Asparagales > Amaryllidaceae > Agapanthus > Agapanthus africanus. The sequence goes on from CM057351.1 coordinate 378,469,114, forward strand.
TTTAATGACATTCCGGTCCAACATTCCTATTTGGGGACGAACATTAGTTTAAGGACGTTTCGGTCCACGAGTTTAAGGACCCCGCAGTCCGTACCAATGTGTGGTTGTCAGGACCCGTCACCTCTCTGACGACGTTGAGGGATTACAACGATAAATGTTAGAGGAGTTCAGAGATGTACCCTTGAACCGGATGCAAATCGATGTAAGAGAGCAGTCGTGCTCAGTCAATTTAATTTGAGGACTTATGGCCATGATTGGGCTAAGTCCAGTTGAAAATATTCAACGTTTTTATCTTTGGTCTATTAGGCCTGTGTTAGGGCTTTGCCCTTGTTTGATAATGCACTGCATTTTATTTTGGCCTGTAAGGCCTTTTTGATTTGGGCTCTGTCCCTTTTAATAGTGCATAGCACTTTGTTTGGTCTGATAGACCTTCCTTTATTGGGCTCTGCCCTTTTATTAATGCGGTGCATTTAATGTTCTGACATAGTGCCACATGGCTTGTCAGGCGCTTTGCGCCAATTGAGGAGCGCAAGGCGCAAGTCCATGGGAAGGTGACACATGTCACGCTCTGGTGAGCGCAAGCGCAGTGCGCTGCGACAGTGCGTTGCGCTGTTGCGCTGCTGACACGTGGCGCGCTCTGGTGAGATGCGCCAATTCAAGAGAGCAGTGCTCTATTCCAAGAGCGCGAAGCGCAATTTGTTCTGAAGCTGACACGTGGCACTCTCTGGTGGCTTGCGTCAACCCAGGAGCGCAACAGTGCAGTTTTACAAGTACAAGGCATTGTTCTAATAGCTTGATCCAATTTTGGATTCAAGAAAAGAATCTTTTAAGATTCCAGAACCAATGGTTCATAAAAAGTACAAGGCACTGTTATTATTTATTTTTTGATGAAGATTATTGATCTTGTTCTTAGATCAATGATCTATCCAGAAGAAATTCTTCACTTTTTATAAAGGTTTTTACCTTTCTTCTTTCTTCGAGCTTTTCTCAAAATTCTTTAGAGGAATTCTCTGTTTTTCTTTCCTCTGTTCCTCTGTTCTAGACTTGGGGTCTAGGGGCCTTTTTATAGTGCCAATTAGTTTGTTAAATTGGTTAGAGAGATCTTTCTCTGAGTGATTTGGGGATTTTTCCCCACCGTTGGATTTTTGATCTAAGGGCTTCTGTTTTACAGAAGACAATCTTCTTGTTTTAATAAGAACAGAAAGATCTTACTGGAATTTAATTCTGTTTGGCGTAAGCGCCCCCAGCGCTGGATACGTGTCACGCAGCGCACAGCGCAGCGCAGCTGCGCTGCCACGTGGCGCGCAGCGCAGAGCGCAAGTCAGCTGAAGCGTTGCTCTTTTTATTTAAATTTTAATTTTCAAAACAGAGCTTTGCTCTGATTGGGGGAAACAGAAGCGTTGCTTCGTTTCCCGCCTTGGAATTTGAACAGAGCTTTGCTCTGATTGGGGTAAACAAATGCCCCCCACCGTTGTGCTTACGTGGCCCCCAAACATGAGCGCAGCGGTGGCAGAATTCCAACCGCCGCGGCAACTTTTGGAAGTTGAAAGGGCATTTGATGCCTATAAATAGGACCTTTGGTCCCTTAGATGATTTTCATCTTCAAGATTTTTACTTTCAAAACTTCAGAGCCTTGCTCTTGCCTTCAAGAACTCCAAGAGTTAGAATTTCTTTAAAACTTTTAGGTAAAAATTTTAATTTGAATTAAATTAAATTAAATTAATTTTCATTGACAGAGCCTTGCTCTCAATAGATCCCTGATCTGAAGGAAACCCATTTAGGGTTTCACTTAGCAGAGCTTTGCTCTACAGGTCCAAAGGGATCTAAAGAGAACTAAAGAGAACCCTGTTAGGATTCCATTAATAGAGCTTTGCTTTCATTTATAATTTCTTGATTCATTAATGGAGCTTTGCTCCTTTTAAATTATATAGCAAAACTCTTAAGAGTTGCCAATTTTTGGTCGATTTTCTTTTATAGGAGTGATGGACGCCCACATGCACGACCTCGATGAGATTATCTCCTACGGGGACATCCGCCGACTCGGCCGTTCTCAAAATCGAGAATTTACTAATGCCGAATGTGCAGAAATCATGAGTCGCTTTGACGCGTACAACGGTCAACTGCTTCCCCGACGTTCCTCTCTCCTGAAGGTTATCGTGAGAGCCATCTGGGAAGCACTCCCCTTATTCTGTTCCGGTGTGCCGCTTAGGGCGTTGGATGCCGCTGAGGATAAAGTGCACTCGGTGTACCTGATGAACTTAATCTCGAAGAGACGACGAGACAATCTTGTCGATCTCCTGTACCAGGCCTTCCAACAGTCCGCCATACTTGCTGCTTACTGGAGGGAGGAGGACATCCGTGGGGACCCCGACGCTTGTGCTCGCGAAAGAAAGCACACTAGGATGGTTCGCCAGGCTTGGAAAGTCTTAGATAGGGTTACTTTCGAGTTCCTCAATCCATGTCTTGGGTCCGAAGTTATACCATTGTAAACATTTCAATAATGTTGTTATTTATTTCTTTATGATTGTAAGAACCCTTTGTAATGGAAAATTTCTCCTTTCAGCTTGTCTTACTTCTCGTTCTGAGTCTTTTGCACATGCATGAATGAGTGTGTCTCGAGTGCTTGATCAAACACCAATCAGATGTTCTTTCTGTCACTTTCTTCTTTCTTTTATTATCCGTATGTTACCTTAGTGAACATGGTTAAAAGATAACAGAGTAAGTACCTTGGTTTCTTTAAGAGATAGCGATGGCTTAGGCCGCAGGTTCAGATCTGCCGCCTAAGACTTTTCAACTCTATGAGCCGTGAGGGTCTCATAGTGACTTTTCTCCTTACGGATCGAGAGGATCTCGTAGGTGGATTTTCTCCTTAGGAATCGTGAGGATTCCTAAGTGCGTTTTCTCTTATAAGTCGTAAGGATCTTATAAGAGAATTTTCCCTCTTACGAGTCGAGAGGACCTGTAAGCGGTTGTTTCCCTCCTTGTCGAGATTCGACTTTGGAGAGTGAGACCCATGGATAGTATGCAAGAGACCGTTTTGAGCCAACTTGCAGAGTCCCAGTGCTTAGGAAACAGGTTTCTTTTATGCCCACTGCCTAAGGCTTTATCTCACGAATCGAGCCGCATCGAGAAGTTCTCGCAAAGACATCAATTTCTTCACAAGTCGAGACGAATCGAGCATTTCTCGCAAGAACATCCTAACGTCACAGTTAACCTCTGCTCTTTACGACAGAAGTCCGTTAGGGTCTATGGTACTTAGGGTTTTGGCCGTCGTACCGTCGCATAAGCTGATATATTCCTCGATAGGCAATCGTGCTGTTCGAGTAGCCCTGCGACTGCCGTGTCTCTGATCCCTTCGGGGGCTGGACAAGACGTCTTCAAGCAATCTTCCTAGGCAGTTTAACCGTCGGAAGAGCAAGCGTTAGGAATTTGCCATGCCACTTTTTACTTGATGTTAGGCTCATTTTGGAGAGCCCCGATGAGTCATAATCACTCCGCGCTGGTGTGGGATGATCTTCGATAGTCTTTCAGGTTTTATGTGAGTTGCCGTCAAGACCCTGAAGCTAGGAATTTGGCCTTTGCTTCGTTTGCTGGCATCGCGTCTGCTGTATCGAGACGAATGTCGCGATTGTCTCTAGGTTGGTGAACCGTCGAGGTTTGGAACTAGGGATTTTGCCGTGGCTCCGTTAGTTTGATTGTCGCGTCTGAACCCTGCTGGAGGAAGAACGCTGGGGTGACAACTCGTCTGCTGTATCGAGAAGAACGTCGCGGTTGTCTCTAGGTTGCTGGTGAACCGTCGAGATTTGGAACTAGGGATTTTGTCGTGGCTCCGTTTGTTTGATGATCGCATCTGAACCCTGCTGGAGGAAGAACGCTGGGGTGACAACTCGTCTGCTGTATCGAGACGAACGTCGCGGTTGTCTCTAGGTTGCTGGTGAACCGTCGAGATTTGGAACTAGGGATTTTGCCGTGGCTCCTTTTGTTTGATGATCGCATCTAAACCCTGCTGGAGGAAGAACGCTGGGGTGACAACTCGTCTGCTGTATCGAGACGAACGTCGCGGTTGTCTCTAGGTTGCTGGTGAACCGTCGAGATTTGGAATTAGGGATTTTGCCGTGGCTCCATTTGTTTGATTGTGTTGCATCTGCTGTGTTGAGACGAACGTCGAAGTGGTGACCATTTCGCGCTGGTGTGAGATGATCTCCAGTTGTCTTTCAGGCTTTATATGACTTGCCGTTAAGACCTCGAAGCCAGGAATTTGGCCTTCGCTTCGTTTGTTTTGTCATGTCCGAATCCTGTTGGAGGAAGGACACTGTTGTGAACATTGCGTCTGCTGTAACGAGACGAATGCTGAGATGGAGCTGAGATTTTGCCATCACTCCGCCTTACTGACCATGGGGCTTTTCGTTGGCATTGTATCTGCATCTTGATGGACTGCGAAAGAGCGCCGTTGTTAACATCTCGTCTGCTGTATCGAGACGATTGTTGAGATGAAGCTGGGATTTGGCCGTCGCTTCGTTTTGTTTTGACCGCGAGGTCTTTTGTTGGCGTTATATCTGCATCTTGATGGACTGTGAAGGAACGCCTTTGTTAACATCTCGTCTGCTGTATCGAGACGATTGTTGAGATGAAGCTGGGATTTTGCCGTCGCTTCGCTTTGTTTCGACCGCGAGGTCTTTTGTTGACGTTGCATCTGCATCCTGCTGGACTGCAAAGGACGCCATTGTTGACATCTCGTCTGCTGTATCGAGACGAATGCTGAGGTGGAGCTGGGATTTTGCCGTCGCTCCGCTTTATTTCGACCGTGAGGTCTTTTGTCGATGTTGCATCTACATCCTGCTGGACTGCGAAGGAACACCATTTTTGACATCTCGTCTGCTGTATCGAGACGAATGCTGAGGTGGAGCTGGGATTTTACCGTCGCTCCGCTTTATTTTGACCGTGAGTTTTTTTGTCGATGTCGCGTCTGCATCCTGTTGGACTGCGGAGGAACGCCGTCGTTGACATCTCGTCTGCTGAATCGAGACGAATGTCATGGTGGTGATCATTCCTCACTGGTGTGGGATGATCTCCACTGGTCTTTTAGGCTTTATATGAGTTGCTGTCAAGACTCTGAAGCTAGGAATTTGGCCTTCGCTTCGCTAGGCGTGTCCGAATCCTGTTGGAGGAAGGACGCTGTAGTGACATCTCGTCTGCTGTATCGAGACGAATGTCAAGGTGGTCTCTAAGTTGTTTGCGAACCGTCGAGATTTGGAACTAAGGACTATGCCGTGGCTCCGTTTGATGGTGTAACATCTGTGTCCTGCTGGAATGAGGAGGCCCACCGTTGTTGGTCTCCAGGCTGTAGATGTGGCCATTGAGATTTGGAACTAGGGACTTTGCCGTAGCTCCATTTGTTTTGATCGTGAGGTCGGTTGTTGACGTCATGTCTGCATCTGGTTGGAGTGAGGAGAAACGCCGTTGGTGATCTCTAAGTTGTTGATATTGACGCCGAGACCCTGAAGCTAGGGATCTTCCTTCACTTTGTTTGTTGGCACTGTGACTGCAATATTGCGACGAATGTCGAGATTGTCTTTAGGTTGTCTTATGAGCCGTCAAGATTTGGCTTCGCTTTCTGGTGGAGCCTGTTGGGAAGGTATGGTTCCTTCTTTGTTTGTGCCCCTGGATTGTATACAGGGATCGGCGTGATCTCACCTGTAGGGCAAAAGTTTCATTCATTTTTTTTATATTATTATTTTATTTCCGCGATGCTCTATTATTTCAGCTTTTATATTGCGAAAGTCGCGATTGCCCAATCATTTCGGCTATTTTTCGCGGTTCCCAATCATTTCGGCTATTTTTCTTTTTACTCGCTGCTTTTTATTGCGAGTTGCCCAATCATTTCGGTTGTTTTATTTACTCACTGCTTTTTTATTGCGAGTTGCCCAATCATTTCAGCTGTTTTATTTACTCGCTGCTTTTTATTGCGAGTTGCCAAATCATTTCGGCTATTCATTTTATGCATACATTTTTACTTGCTGATTTCATTGCAAGCTGCCCCATCATTTCGGTTATTTCGTATCCATGTATGGCTCGCTGATTTTTTTATCGCGAGTGTGGAACTTGGAATCTGACGCTAATCTCAGCATCAGCATCGCTACAACTGGAATATTGCCAGGAGCGAATCATCATTTGCCATGACAGGACTTGGAATTTGATACCGATTTAGGCATCAGCATCGCTACAACCGGGATATTGCCAAGAGCGAATCATCATTTTCCATGAAAGGACTTGGAATTTGATACCAACTTAGGCATCAGCATCGCTACAACTGGAATGTTGCCAGGAGCGAATCATCATTTGCCTTTGTCGATATCGAACAAAGGTGGCTTAGTAAACAGGGTTAGGATCCTGTCGACTAAGGCTTTTGACTTTATGAGCCGTAAGGGTCTCACAAAGGTATTTCTCTCTACAAGTCGTGAGGATCTTGTAGGTGTATTTTTTCCTTAGGAATCGTGAGGATTCCTAAGTGTATGTTCCCCTGTAAGTCGTAAGGATCTTACAAAAGGGTTTTCCCTTTATCAGTCGAGAGGGCTTATAAGGGTTGTTCACCGTATGGACATATCCCCAGTCACGGGTGGGACTTGGTTAGGGAAATGTTTATTCGCGCCCGTGGATTGTATACAAGGGTCAGTATTGAACCACTTGTATGGCACTATCGAAGGTTGTGAGGGTTGCTTAAGAACAGGTTCAGGTCTCTGTAACTTAAGACTTTCAAATCTTATGAGCCGTGAGGGTCCCATAAGAAAGTTCTCCTTACGAGTTGTGAGGATCTCGCAAGTGTAATTTCTCCTTAGGAATCGTGAGGATCCCCAAGTGTGTTGCTTCCCTGTGAGTCGTAAGGATCTCACGTGGGTGGTTTCTCCTTACAAGGTCGAGAGGACCCCGTAAGTGTCTTTTAACGAGGTTGCGCCCTTTCGGGTTTTCACGAACACTCACCGGTAGCCCTACTGCTTTTGCTCACGGAGCCCTTTCGGGTTTTCATCCATGCCCATTTTGCTTATGGACATACCGTTTTTTTAAAATTCTTTTTTATTCTTTTTTTTAACGAGGTTGCGCCCTTTCAGGTTTTCACAAACACTCGCCAGTAGCCATGCTGTTTTTACTCACGGAGCCCTTTCGGATTTTCATCCGTGCCCACTTTGCTTATGGACATACCGTTTTTTTTTTACTCTTTTTTATTCTTTTTTTTTCTAACAAGGTTGCGCCCTTTCAGGTTTTCACAAACACTCGCGGTAGCCCTGCTGTTTTTACTCACAGAGCCCTTTCGGGTGTTCATCCGTGCCCACTTTGCTTATGGACATACCGTTTTTTTTGTTTTTTTGTTTTTCTTTACGTCAGCCTGAGGATGCCGCGGTAGTAGTTTAAGGACGTTTCGGTCCTTGGCAAGTTTTAGAACATTGCAGTCCACTGTTAGTTTAAGCACGTTTCGGTCCGCAGCCAGTTTTAGGATATAGCGGTCCATCATTAGTTTAAGAACGTTTCGGTCCGTCATCGCCGTATTTGAGGCGAATCTCTAATTTACTGACTTTTCGGTCTATGGGGCTTTCTCTATGAATGAGCATGATGCCCCCGGCATATCCATCTTTCTCGGAGTATGTGGCTGCGGCGGGCTCACTTTCCAGTTTTCGGACAACGTGAACTTGCCATGTTGGTAGTGGTCTTCAACCCGATTTTTGAAAACGTAGCAGTTTTCGATCGGATGGCCCAATACTTGGTGGTAAGGGTAGTAATTAGGATTGTTGACGTCATTTGGTTGTAGCTGGTGTTTCGGCTCCGGTAGAGTGATAAGCTTGATATGCACTGCCACTTCGAACAACCTCCTTGTTTCATCCTGGGAAAATGAGTAAGGACGTCTTAGCCTCTCCTCGAGGGATATATGTGGACGCATATTGTTTTGATGAACAACCGGTCTAGGGCCACTTGACTGTTGTTGAGTGTTGGCGACGAAGGTCATTTTCCCCTTTCCTTTATCCTTTTTGCTCGATCCTTTGTTTGCGGGGCCGAGATTATTTCCGAGTAGCGGGCGATTGCACGGCTGAATGTTCTCGCAATTCCTCAACTCTTTCATTTTTGAAATGGATTCTTGGAGGAGAGGGTTGAGGGTAGCTTCTTCGTCAGAGTCGCTTCCAAAGGTGATAATTTGCGATCCCTTGGAGTCGGCTATGTGACAGTCGTCGGCGGCTCTTTTGCGCTCACCTATCGCATTTTTCTGACGTCTACGAGCTTCACGCTTTGTCCTGTTGAAGTGTTGCTTTTGAGCGACATACCCTTGCCACGAACACTTAAAGGAGTCGCAGTCTTCGGTAGGATGTATGATCTTCTGATGATATAAGCAGAAGTTAGGATGCATCTCTACTCCACCAAGAGTATTTTCTTCAGAGGGTGGTAGCTTCATTCCCACTGATAGGGCTTTAGCGAACCTTTTCCTCGTCTTGAATTTGTTTTTATCCGCAGCGGATGACTTTTGATTTAACAGAAGTGCCTCGACTCTTTGGTCTAGTAGTCGGTGTTCGGCTCCTTCCAGTATGGCCATCTCACGCTCTTGATTGGCTTTAACTTTCAGACGAATCTCATTCAGGAAGGCATCGATCAACTCGTCTGACGGCCGCAGAATTTCTGGTTCAGGGTCCGCCCTCGTTTTCTCGGCGCAAGGAGCCTCTTTATCATCCACCAATGAGTGAGAGATCACATGACAACTTGCTACGTAGTCTTCGGATTCATCTGATGAGTCTTCTCCATCGTTTTCATCCTCAATAAAAGAACAAGCTGCCCCCATCGTGTCCGTCTTCTTTAGAGTGTGCGGCTGTGGTGGGTTTACCTTCCAGTTTTCAGACAGCGCGAACTTGCCTTGTAGGTACTGATCCTCGATCCATCCCTTAAAGACGAAATAATCCTCGATCGGGTGGCTTACCGTTTGGTGGTAAGGGCAATAATTGGGATTATTGAGATCGCCTGGCTGCGATAGACGTTTTGGCCTCAGCAGACTGACGAGTCTGTTGCGCACTGCCAGCTCAAACAGTCTTCTTGTTTTATCCTGAGGAAACGAGTAAGGACGTCCCAGCCTTTCCTCGAGGGATGGGCGTGGACGCACGTCGTTTTGGCGAATGACCGGCTTTGAGTTGCTCAGCTGCTGTTGAGCATTGGCGGCGACGATCGCTTTCCCTTTTCCTTTCTCATTTCGAGAGTCTGGTTTTGGAGGAGACAGTCCATGGCCCATCTGGTCCATTTGGGCTAACTTGTCGATCAAGGCCTGGAAGGTGGTCGGCCTGAAGAACATCATGAATTACAAGATGCTTGCTTGCGGATTAAGAGTGCCCACGAACATGCCTACCGCAGGTGCCTTTTCTATGCGTTGTTCGCATTTTGACCATAGGTTCCACCATCGTGTTGCGTATTGGACCCACGTTTCGCTGGGCCTTATCCTGGCATTTATCAGTGCTGTTATCGGGGTGCGTTCACTAGCACTCGCGAATTTTTGTGTAAACAGTAGCTCCATTTCCATAAATGTTTTGACAGAGTCGTTAGGTAGCTCCGACTACCATTCAAAGGCTGTTTCTGCTAAGCTACCGACGAATTGGCGAAGCAACAATTTGTCATCGCCTCCAGTATTGCCACATAAGGCCCTGAATTGAGCGACATGCTGATGCGGATTCCCTGTCCCCTTATATATGTGGAACTTAGGGATCGTATATCCTGGCGGGTAACTGATTTGGTCATACCAGCTTGGATAGGGTCGTCCACTTCTAACAATTTGCCCAGCCGTTTCATCCGCCTGATGAACCCGTATCTGTTGAGCTATATATTCGTCCAAGTCAGCTTTGGAGATTGTCTCCTCCTTGGCTGTTGAAAGGGCAGGAGGAGGATTAGATGTTTCCCCTTCGTCGTTTCCGACGATGATTGGAGGGTCTTCAGCTGGAGGGTCCGGCTGTAATATCATCCCTACCATATCTTGGAAGAGGAGCACCATTTGTTTTATGTTAGCCGCTTGCTCTGCGGCTTCCTTGTCCTTCTTTTCGAGGACTCTGCGTAAGAAATCAGCATCAGTCTCTTGTTCGTGACGCTGTTCTGATGATGCCTCCGAGCTCTCTTTCGGCCCGGTAAGCGCAGCCATTGCAGTCATCATTTCCTGAAGCTTCTGTTGCTGCTCCTGGGTTTTTGTCACGGATCGAGTGAGCGGCCGGTGACCCGTCGAAGCACGGCTTTCCTCCTTTCCGGAAGCCATATAAACAGTGTGCACTACCATACCCCCAGACTTGGGACGTCTGTGTTCAGCGCTTTTACGGTTCGCCATGTTCACAGGGGCTTTTTTCGGCCTCCTTTTCTTTTGAGTGATTGGAGTTGAGGGGGCCGTTGTAGTGGGCACCCAAATAGCTGTTGCTTTTTGTGGCTTGACGGAGTAATCCTTCTCCTGCCGAACCTTCATCCTTTTCTGTCGGCGGAGATAGTTTTCATCAATCACCGACTCTTGGACCTGCCGCCAGACTTTGTAAATTCTAGAGGACAGCCGTTGAAGGGGCTGCTCTAACTTCTTTTCTGGAGTATTCTCCACAGGTGAAGGAGTTCGTTTCAACACCGCAGTAGGAGAGTTTCTGCGTACCGTGATCAGCAATTCAAAGCTGTTCCCGGTTGGAACAGCGGCCTCGATCCCCACCATTGGAGCTGGTGGCGTAAATCCAGAGGGGGAGTTTCCCCCAGCCTTCCTTACTTGGCGCCAGTGGCGACGTCGAGCGTGTCTTACGGATGGAGTTGTTTCAGCTATAAGGGTGACTTCATCATGCACCTTGCTTTGAGGAGAGACTGTTATTGGTGTCAGCCTGTCGAAGACTGACACCCGTTGAGAAGCAAGGTCTAATCCGTTAAAGATAGACCTCTGGGCAGGGGAAGCAACTTTGAGGATCTCGCCTTTAGCAGTAACCGGAATGGCCAGCCTTGTAAAAACCGACTTCTTGGAAGGAGGAGCCTTTCCAATAATTTTGTCCGCTTGAGCCGGGATGGCTATCCGCTTTGGGATGGCAGCTTCGGATATCACGGGCTTGTAGACGTTCTGGCCCAATCTGTTGAAGACTGAGGTATTGAAGTTGGGCGAGCCGTTGAAAGGGGCTGCAGCAGTAGCAAGCCGATCAAAGACTGACTTCTTTGTAGCTTCTTGCGATGTCATTGGGGCATTGAAGCTCGTCGGTGGGAGCATGGTCCCGAAGAATAATCCAGTGGTGGCTTGAGTTACCTGCTCCACTGGCATCTTGAAAAGGGAGGCCGCTTGGGGCCCATAAGTCACTCCTCCAGCAAGGATGGAGTGAGAGTTGCAGTCGCAGGCAGTGCAGTTTGAAGCCATTGATCTTCTGTTTTCTGCACGGAGCAAGACACCAAATCTAAGTACCTTGAATCCACAGGCAACCACAGCAAACCGCGATTTGTTCGCGAACATGACACACGAAGTGTGGAGTGGAAAGAGGAATAGGTCCCACCGGGCGTGCCAGAATCTGTTCCCCTCCGAACGGCGGCCGAGACATGGAGACGTCTAGCCTGAGATTCGGGGCAGATGCTATTTGGTTTTATCCGTCCACCTCTCCGAAGATGCCAAGTTGATTTATGGCACCGTGTATCGGAGGTTTGGACGGATGTGGCCGATGTAGCAGACTTCGTCAGATTCCCCCTCGCTTGAGGGGTTTTTTATTGTGGGGACGCTCTTCCCTGCAGGCGCAAGCCCCTGCAGTTAATTACGCTACCGCATCGCGGTAACAACTTTTTCCTTCTCCAGGATTTCACTTCGTGTCGTGTGTGTTTGTTTTGTTTGTGGTTGCCCGTGGATTGTATACGGAGACTAATTTATGTCGTCACCCGTAGGACGTGGATTAGTCCAAATCCGTATTTACTTAGATTTGGGTTTGGTGTTTTAGTTTAAGGATACGTTAGCCATATTTGAGGTTAAGATCGACTTAAACGTTTGTTAAGGATGCGTTAGTCCGATTTGAGACCAAGATCGACTTAACTGGATCGTTTAGATCCGACAAAAGAGCGTTTGGGCTCGAATGCTCCAGTTTAGGGACGTAGTGGTCCATTTAATAATATATGGCCGTCGGGACCCGTCACCTTTCTGACGTCGTTAAAGGATTACAACGATAGGTGTCAGAGGAGTTCAGAGATGTACCCTTGACCCAAGGTTGATTGGGTGATCCATAGTCCAATTTGGGACTAAAGTCTGTTTGAAGGTTTAAGGATACGTTAGCCGTATTTGAGGCTAGGATCAACTCAAACGTTTGTTAAGGATACGTTAGTCCGATTTGAGACTAAGATCGACTTAACTGGATCATTTAGATCCGACAAAAGAGCATTTGGGCTCTATTGTTCCAGTTTAGGGACATGGTGGTCCACTGCCAGTTTAGGGACATGGTGGTCCAACATTCCCATTTTAGGGATGGGTATTAGTTTAATGACATTCCGGTCCAACATTCCCATTTGGGGACGAACATTAGTTTAAGGACGTTTCGGTCCACGAGTTTAAGGACCCCGCAGTCCATACCAATGTGTGGTTGTCAGGACCCGTCACCTCTCTGACGACGTTGAGGGATTACAACGACAGATGTTAGAGGAGTTCAGAGATGTACCCTTGAACCGGATGCAAATCGATGTAAGAGAGCAGTCGTGCTCAGTCAATTTAATTTGAGGACTTATGGCCATGATTGGGCTAAGTCCAGTTGAAAATATTCAACGTTTTTATTTTTGGTCTATTAGGCCTGTGTTAGGGTTTTGCCCTTGTTTGATAATGCACTGCATTTTATTTTGGCCTGTAAGGCCTTTTTGATTTGGGCTCTGTCCCTTTTAATAGTGCATAGCACTTTGTTTAGTCTGATAGACCTTCCTTTATTGGGCTCTGCCCTTTTATTAATGCGGTGCATTTAATGTTCTGACATAGTGCCACATGGCTTGTCAGGCGCTTTGCGCCAATTGAGGAGCGCAAGGCGCAAGTTCATGGGAAGGTGACACATGTCACGCTCTGGTGAGCGCAAGCGCAGTGCGCTGCGACAGTGCGCTGCGCTGTTGCGCTACTGACACATGACGCGCTCTGGTGAGCGCAGGCGCAGTGCGCTGCGCTGCTGACACGTGGCGCGCTCTGGTGAGTTGCGCCAATTCAAGAGAGCAGTGCTCTATTCCAAGAGCGCGAAGCGCAATTTGTTCTGAAGCTGACACGTGGCGCTCTCTGGTGGCTTGCGTCAACCCAGAAGCGCAACAGTGCAGTTTTACAAGTGCAAGGAACTGTTCCAATAGCTTGATCCAATTTTGGATTCAAGAAAAGAATCTTTTAAGATTCCAGAACCAATGGTTCATAAAAAGTGCAAGGCACTGTTATTATTTATTTTTTGTTGAAGATTATTGATCTTGTTCTTAGATCAATGATCTATCCAGAAGAAATTCTTCTCTTTTTATAAAGGTTTTTACCTTTCTTCTTTCTTCGAGCTTTTCTCAAAATTCTTTAGAGGAATTCTCTGTTTTTCTCTCCTCTGTTCCTCTGTTCTAGACTTGGGGTCTAGGGGCCTTTTTATAGTGCCAATTAGTTTGTTAAATTGGTTAGAGAGATCTTTCTCTGAGTGATTTGGGGATTTTTCCCCACCGTTGGATTTTTGATCTGAGGGCTTCTGTTTTACAGAAGACAATCTTCTTGTCTTAATAAGAACAGAAAGATCTTACTGGAATTTAATTCTGTTTGGCGCAAGCGCCCCCAGCGCTTCATACGTGTCACGCAGCGCAGCTTGCGCAACTGCTCTGACACGTGTCGCGCAGCTGCGCTTGCGCACCTGCGCTGACATGTGTCGCGCAGCGCACAGCGCAGCTGCGCTGACACGTGGCGCGCAGCGCAGAGCGCAAGTCAGCTGAAGCGTTGCTTCTTTTATTTTAATTTTAATTTTTCAAAACAGAGCTTTGCTCTGATTGGGGGAAACAGAAGCGTTGCTTCGTTTCCCGCCTTAGAATTTGAACAGAGTTTTGCTCTGATTGGGGTAAACAGCTGCCCGGACTGCAGTTCAGGGCCGCGAATCGCCTCAGTATTCATCGTTACAACTTATCAAAATGCAACGATAAACTATGGGATGCTGTAAGTTTATCCACTGGCTTAGATACAAGCCCTAAAACATTAGGTTGTGAGTTGTATTTAATATAGATTTTTGAACGTGATATATGCGGTGAGTTCCAGATTTAACGTCGCCTCTTAGGGGCATCATTACATGATGTAAACTTTACTATTTTCAAACCAAAATCCTACATGATGTTTGTTATCAGTAAGCGGATCCATGCACAACAAGTTCCGCCATATATGATTTAGTTATCGTTTACAGTATGCATCAAACACGTAGGGTAATATCGAGCAGTTAACACAATACATTGGGATCTTATTTTATCTAACAAATTTCAAGGTGATTTCTGTTAGTGTTTATGCCCTAGAAGGCCATTACTGTATCATACTAGTTTGTATATTACTTAATGGAAACTTGGGATATTCACATGTATATAACGGTCTTGCTAAACATGGTAGTATGCTATTTGGTTTTTCTATCTTAATATGTGAGTGTACGTATTGATAGAGCTCTTAGGATCTTGCTTGTCTACCAGCGTTGTGATGGCAGTCACACTAGTGGGGGCTGGGTTGTCTACAAGCACATCCTTATTCAGGTCCCTGGTCGTTGGATTATCGAGACAGAGCATCGATACTCCGGAGTAGACTAGTGTGTACGCTTCTCATCCCAGTTGGGGAGATGGTCTGTCCCACAGCCGTCAGTACGTCGTACTGGAGATAGTATGCAGGTGCTCGTTAGGTTACGGGTACACCGGACAGGACTCACAGGGAACTGTTGGTTGGTTTTATACCAGTCGTCAGTGAACAGTTCCCAGGTGACATGAGTACAGCATAGTCCGCAGACTTGACACTGCTACTTCGCCTCGAGTGTGTCCCACTGTTCTTAGATTGCTACCCTACCACGGCTCAAAGGAGTCGTGCAAACAGGTAGCAGTTGGGTGCAGTCCCGAGCACTTGGAGGCAGTGGCGGTTAGACAGGATTCGTCTCTCCCGGTATTGGGGGTTGATATCGCGCTGTGTCAGAGAGCCATTACGCAAAGTCCCTGGCCAGGGCAAGCGAGATTTGCTGGTAGGTTCCAGTAGTTTCTCAGGGTGTAATGGGCTTCGCTCCGACACGACTTATACCGCTATTAGGGGACTGACGCTTGCCGCCCCTAGGCCCGATATGCGATAGTCTAAGACGAACGGACCGGACTGTATGGAGATTGTCACATTAGACTCAGTAGGAGTTCGGATGGGTTTCCTCATCGGCCTTCTTATCGACAACTACCTGGGGACCGTTACGTACAGCTAGTGCCGCTTGCGGTCTGTGGTTAAACCCACTGCCAGCGTAGTAGTCGAGTCTCTACAGTCCCACACAGAGAGTTTCCTACTCCAGGCGAAACGATATAGAGGTCGTATGGTTTTACGACAAAGGGTTCGGACGCATACGTGTGTTTACGCACGTACGACTTTCGGACAGTTTTTACCAGTCGGCTTTGGTTTAAGCCAGTTACTGGTATCCGGTTATTGGATTTATACAGTCTAAAGTTTTTCCGTATTTTTGCGGATTGGAGGGGCGTTCTCGTAATTGTGCGAGAAGCTTCTAGAAGATGGTGACTAAGGAGGTTTAGGTGTCATATGCATTGAATGAGTTTAGTGAGTCATGAGAGTGATTCATCCATATCATTAATGCACAATAAATGATTAATGAGTCATGGTTATGAATCACCATTAGATATTTATGAAACTTGATTATTCATCATTTATTTTTGTTTTATTGATGAATTTTAAAGTTTCATATATATTATGATAACTTACTATTCTCACTTGATAATATCATTCACATTCTCTCTCCTCAAGCTCACTCTCTTCAAACCCTAATCCTCACCTCTCATGTGTTGAGAACAAGGATTAGTTAGACTAAACAATCCATAACCCTCACTTTATCTCATCTATCTTCTTTGATTAGCAATCCAAGAAGGTTAGTTGCCTCAAGTTTAGAGGCTAAGCTTGGAGTTTTGCTCTCGGGTGGATCATCTACTACATCGAGAAGGCCGAGGAGGACGAGGAGATCGTAAAGCCGAAGGACTTGGTTCGATAGGTATAATCCCTAAGCATAGTAGTTTAGAACAACTATGTGTTTAGTTAGTTATCGTTTAGCTTCGATTCAAGCGGTTAGTCGATGTTTGTTCACTAAACAAGTTCGTTTTTGAAAATTCCGCCTCCCCCCTAGTATTGGGGTGTTGTATATCGACTTACAGTGGTATCAGAGCCTCGCTAAACAATAAATAACTTTTTTGCAAATTTGTATGAATTTCGAACGGAAAAAACGAAACCGGAAAACCCTAAAATATCATGTTTCTGTCGATTTATAAATGAAGTCCAAAAATTTTTCAGGGATGTTCAGAAAGCTTAAAATGATAGTAGTAGAACACACAAAAAATTTGGTGCCCTGAATCGCCTACGGCGCCGCGGATCCGCGGCGGATAGCACTGATCCCGCCGCGCTTCCGCCGCCGTTTTGACGATTCAGGGACCCATTTTTCTTATGATGGTTCTCTGTGATATTTGGGATTTTCTGGAATATTTAATTTTTGCTCAGGTTTCAGATTTGCAGAGCAGTATTGGAGCAAAATTAAAAGTGTTTAATCGATCGAAATTATACAGTATTTGCTTGTTGGATTATATCTGTGTTTGTATAATGTGTTCATAAACCTCCCCTAACTGCTAGTATGTCGGTTGGCAGGGGGTTGCACATTTCTGTAATGGTTTTTACTGTTTGTGGATATGAACTGTGTTGGACTGTTGTGATGTATAGCCGGGGTTATGTGATGGGTTATTATTTAATTCATTTGATGTAAATGTAATTAGTTGTAATATTATTTTGCGGGGCACATCCAGGTTGCGGTTGTAGCCACCGTTGTATTATTTCATTTTACTGTTTTTGCTCCTAGGACAGACCCAAGGTGGGGTGCACAAACTGCCGGGCGGGTAGTTTGCCGTACCCATTGGGGTCTTGGGTGGGGTAATGGCTATTCATCACAACTGTGTAATCTGTCTTTTGTTGCAGGCTCGAAACAAACACGGATTACTTGCAAATCCAATAAAGTTCATCTGTGATCTGGAATACCTATTATTGCGTCTGACGAATGTACAATATCTATATATGATAACTATTTAGACGTCACTTATGTTTTACACCCGCGCTAGCCCAGCTTCCGCTCTGTCGTTAGTTAAGTAACCTAACGGGTGATGACGGGACCCCGTGGCGAATGCGGATGGCATAAGAGGACGTTGTATTTTCGTTGTTTTCTGCAATGATAGGTTAATGATGGGACGCATTATCTATAATGCAAAGAAAAACAAACCAAAGTTTAAATCGTTAGAACAATTTAAAAGAAACCACTCGGTTAATTTTTAAAAAAAACAGATATTTTTAAATGCGGAGCTTTAACCACTCCTTTTAAAAGCTATCAGGTTCCTTCGGTTATATCAAGTTCACTACGTTCATGGTTTCGCCAAAACCATTCGTAGCCCTCCGTCATTTCATCTGGGTATTCAATAGTATTCAAGCTATGTATTTTGACCAACGCCAAGGCATAGTGTTTGGTAGCTGCTGGGTATTCATTTGTTGCATAGATAGATGAGTTAGTTTGGGACAGTCGTATGATCATTTTGGCCAACGTCAAGGATATGTACGGATGGGTTCAAATTAACAAGATAATGATGGGTAGAACTTGACATGTGACTTATGATATTTTGACCAACGCCAAGGTCATAAGAGCATGGGGCAAAAATATATATCGGGAATTTCTAAAGAAACTGAAATTTGCAAAGAGATGCATACCATTTGGAGTTTGATGAATGTTGGTAGGATTCCTTCAACATTATCATACGATGATATTTGGATCCCGATCCTACTGTGAGTATATGCTACTTATCAGGATATTCGTCACTTAACGATCAATGCTATAAACCAAGTAGGTGTCCAGAAAAGTGTCAGCGGGGTTACGCCCCCAGAGAAAAGAGGTTATTTAATTAAGGAACTTCGCGAAAGCGTTGGAAAGCCTCCCTCGAAGTATCGACACTGGCCTGGCTGAACGGTTAAGCAAGTATTGTACGGTGAGAATAGTCTTGGCTAATTCTTCTTTTATGGTTTGAGGAAGGATTCGAGAAACAGTGGGAGCCATCCAGTTTAGATAAACTAAAAACCACTCTAAACTTGCAAGAGCATCATGCTAAAGAGTTTTCTTCTCTCTCTCCTAAATTGCAGCGACCCTGAAAATGACTGGACTTAAGTTACTTTTAGAGAAAAATATACTGACAGGGCCAAACTATAAAGATTGGCTGCGGAATGTCAAAATGGCTTTGACCTATGACAAATTGGGGTACATCCTCACCGCTACGGCACCTGCTGTCCCTGGTCCCAAATCCAGCAATGCGGATAAGGAAATCCGCAAAACCTGGGATTTAGATTGCGCGAAAGCCAAGTGCATCGTGCTTGCCTCAATGAACAATGAACATCAGAGGAGGCACGAGGATATGACCCTAGATGGCATATTTCTCCATACAAAGGAACTTTATGGAGAGCAATCTCGTATAGCAAGATACGAGACCTCTAAGAACTTGTTTCGAGCGAGGTTGGCTGTCGGGTCATCAGTAGGAGAACATGTCCTAATGATGATCGGCTTTATTGAAGAGCTCGCAGACCTTGGGACGACTTTGGATAATGAGCTATATACAGACCTCATTCTCCAGTCCCTTCCTCCCACCTACGCCCAGTTTATCCTAAACTTCAACCTTCAAGGAAAAGAAGTTGAACTTGCGGAACTCCTGAACATGTTAAGGAGTGCAGAGGGCACCTTGCAGAAGGCAAGGGAAACACCCGCTATGTTTGTTGGCGGTGCATCTTCTTCCGGGTCCAAGGCTAGGGCCAAAGGAAGGAAGAAGAAGGCCGCACCCAAACCTAGAGGAGGTGTAAGTAAGGTGGGAGGGAAGGGAAAGAAAAAGTTTGCGGTACCGGTAGTGGGCCAGGATGAGTGCTTCCATTGTCACAGGAAAGGGCACTGGAAGAAGGATTGCAAGGCGTGGAACGCCAAGAACCAGGAACCGAAGCAAGCTGTGGCTTCGACTTCAGGTGTGTTTGTAATTGAGAATTGTCTGTCGATCAACTCTACTTCCTGGGTATTGGATACCGGATCAGGATCTCATATTTGCAATTCATTGCAGGCACTGAGAAACCGTAGAGTGCTGAAGGAAGGTGATATGACCCTAAAGGTTGCTAACGGAGCTAGCGTGGGAGCTGCGTCCGTCGGGGATTATCACCTAGGATTGACGAGTGGACACATTTTGGTTTTACATAACTGTTATTTTGTACCAAGCTTAACGTGTAATATCATATCAGTTTCCTTGTTATCAAATAAAGGTTATGATTTCACGTTTGTAAGAGATGTTGTTAACATCCACCTTAATCATGGTTTGATTGGGTCAGGTACACTAAATAACGGTATATATGTTTTAAACCAACTCCAAATTTTCAATGTCCAGAACACACTAAAAAGAAAGTCTCCAGATTTAAATAAAGCTTTCTTATGGCATTGTAGACTGGGTCACATCAATGAAAGAAGGTTGACTAAGTTGCATAGAGAAGGATATTTGGACTCATTCGAATATCAAACTTATGACACTTGTCAATCCTGTCTCAAAGGAAAGATGACAAAAACTCCATTTACTGGACAAGGAGTAAGAGCGAGCGAGCTCTTAGGACTCATACACAGCGATGTATGTGGTCCAATGTCTACACATGCAAGAGGTGGTTTTTCCTATTTCATTACTTTCACGGATGATTACTCAAAGTACGGATTCATTTATCTGATGAAACATAAATCCGAGGCTTTTGAGAAATTCCAAGAGTATAAGAATGAAGTAGAAAACCAAACCGGCAAAAGTATTAAGACACTAAGATCTGATCGAGGTGGAGAATACTTAAGTGCCGAGTTCCTAGGTTACCTAAAAGAGAAAGGAATTCTCTCTCAGCTTACTCCTCCATACACTCCACAGCACAACGGTGTATCGGAGAGACGGAATCGAACCCTATTGGATATGGTACGATCCATGATGAGTAATGCTGAGTTACCGCGATCTTTCTGGGGTTATGCGCTAGAATCAGCGGCATATCTTTTGAACATGGTTCCTACCAAGACTGTGCCTACCACGCCATATCAGATGTGGAGTGGGAAGAAACCCTATCTTCAGTATCTGAAAATATGGGGATGTCCAGCTTTTGTTAAAAAGCAGCATGTGGACAAGCTCGAGGCACGATCAGTAAAGTGTCAGTTTGTGGGATATCCAAAGAACTCCAAGGGGTATCTATTCTATTACGCAGAGGAACAAAAGGTGTTTGTTTCTCGTAATGCCCATTTTCTAGAATATCAGTTTTTAGAAAAGGAAATAAGTGGGAGCGAAATAGAACTGGAAGAAATTCCAGAACCACAAACTGCTACTGAAAGTTTGGTAGAACCGATGGTTCAAGAAGAACTGGACATTCCCGCACCCCTCCGCAGGAGTAGTAGGCCGTCTCATCCGCCTGAGAGATACTACGGTTTTCTCATAGATGGGGATAGAGAGGATTGCATCATAGATGATGATGAACCTACTGACTTCCAGCAGGCCATCCAGAGCGGCGACTCGGTACGATGGCTAGATGCAATGCGGACCGAAATGGAGTCCATGTACACCAACAAAGTATGGACTTTGGACTTTGCTCCAGATGGGGTAAAACCCATAGGATGCAAATGGATCTTCAAGAAAAAGATTGGTGTAGATGGACAGGTGGAAACCTATAAGGCTAGACTTGTTGCAAAGGGTTTTCGTCAAAGACCTGGTTTGGACTATGACGAAACTTTTTCTCCAGTGGCTATGCTCAAATCCATTTGGGTCCTTCTTGCTATTGCTGCCTTCCATGATTATGAAATCTGGCAGATGGACGTAAAGACGGCTTTTCTAAATGGAAATTTAGAAGAGAGCGTCTATATGGATCAGCCAGAGGGTTTCAATCAGAGTGGGAGCAGGGGGAAAGTATGCAAGCTGCTTAAGTCCATTTATGGACTAAAGCAGGCATCGCGGAGTTGGAACATCTGTTTTGATGAGACAGTCAAAGAATATGACTTTATCAAAAATCCAGATGAACCGTGCATATATAGTAAAGTTATAGCCAGAAGTGTCGTATTCCTCGTCTTGTACGTGGATGACATTCTATTGATAGGAAATGATATTCCTATGCTACAATCTGTCAAAGGATTCTTGTCACACAGGTTCTCCATGAAAGACCTGGGTGATGCCTCGTACATTCTGGGGATCCGGATCTATCGTGATAGATCCAAGAGGATGTTGGGACTTTCGCAGTCCAGGTATATCGACACTGTACTGAAAAGATTCAGTATGGAAGATTCTAAGCGCGGTAATCTACCGGCTTGTCACGGAATCACCCTCTCCAAAGAGATGTCTCCCAAGACTGATTTGGAAAGGGAACGCATGTCTATTATACCCTACGCTTCTGCGGTAGGCTCTATAATGTATGCGATGTTGTGCACCAGACCAGATGTAGCTTACGCACTGAGCGTGGTAAGCCGGTATCAGTCAGACCCAGGGAAGAAGCACTGGATAGCAGTAAAGAACATTCTCAAGTATCTGAGAAGGACTAAGGAGATGTTCTTGGTTTACGGCGGAAAAGACCTCAGGTTGGAGGCCTTTGCTGATTCCGGCTTCCAGAGTGATAAGGACGATTCCAAGTCCATGTCGGGATATGTCTTTACCCTCAATGGAGGGGCGGTGTGCTGGAAGAGCTCCAAGCAGGACACCGTTGCTGACTCGACGATGGAAGCGGAGTATATAGCTGCTTGCGATGCCGCAAAAGAAGCAGTCTGGATAAAGAAGTTCCTAACAGAACTTCAGGTGGTTCCTACCATAGTTGATCCAATACCTCTGAATTGCGACAACAATGGAGCTATAGCTTTAGCGAAGGAACCAAGGTCCCATCAGAAGTCCAGACACATCTTAAGGCGGTATCACCTGATCAGGGAGATCATTGATCGTCAGGAGATCGAGGTTCGGAGAGTTGCTTCTGAAGAGAACATTTCTGATCCATTCATGAAGGCCCTACCTCAGATTCAGTTCGAGAGGCTACTCGAGATCATCGGTCTACGATATGCCAGTACATGGCTCTAGTGCAAGTGGGAGATTGTTAGTGTTTATGCCCTAGAAGGCCATTACTGTATCATACTAGTTTGTATATTACTTAATGGAAGCTTGGGATATTCACATGTATATAACAGTCTTGCTAAACATGGTAGTATGCTACTTGGTTTTTCTATCTTAATATGTGAGTGTACGTATTGATAGAGCTCTTAGAATCTTGCTTGTCTACCAGCGTTGTGATGGCAGTCACACTAGTGGGGGCTGGGTAGTCTACAAGCACATCCTTATTCAGGTCCCTGGTCGTTGGATTATCGAGACAGAGCATCGATACTCCGGAGTAGACTAGTGTGTACGCTTCTCATCCCAGTTGGGGAGATGGTCTGTCCCACAGCCGTCAGTACGTCGTACTGGAGATAGTATGCAGGTGCTCGTTAGGTTACGGGTACACCGGACAGGACTCACAGGGAACTGTTGGTTGGTTTTATACCAGTCGTCAGTGAACAGTTCCCAGGTGACATGAGTACAGCATAGTCCGCAGACTTGACACTGCTACTTCGCCTCGAGTGTGTCCCACTGTTCTTAGATTGCTACCCTACCACGGCTCAAAGGAGTCGTGCAAACAGGTAGCAGTTGGGTGCAGTCCCGAGCACTTGGAGGCAGTGGCGGTTAGACAGGATTCGTCTCTCCCGGTATTGGGGGTTGATATCGCGCTGTGTCAGAGAGCCATTACGCAAAGTCCCTGGCCAGGGCAAGCGAGATTTGCTGGTAGGTTCCAGTAGTTTCTCAGGGTGTAATGGGCTTCGCTCCGACCGACTTATACCGCTATTAGGGGACTGACGCTTGCCGCCCCCTAGGCCCGATATGCGATAGTCTAAGACGAACGGACCGGACTGTATGGAGATTGTCACATTAGACTCAGTAGGAGTTCGGATGGGTTTCCTCATCGGCCTTCTTATCGACAACTACCTGGGGACCGTTACGTACAGCTAGTGCCGCTTGCGGTCTGTGGTTAAACCCACTGCCAGCGTAGTAGTCGAGTCTCTACAGTCCCACACAGAGAGTTTCCTACTCCAGGCGAAACGATATAGAGGTCGTATGGTTTTACGACAAAGGGTTCGGACGCATACGTGTGTTTACGCACGTACGACTTTCGGACAGTTTTTACCAGTCGGCTTTGGTTTAAGCCAGTTACTGGTATCCGGTTATTGGATTTATACAGTCTAAAGTTTTTCCGTATTTTTGCGGATTGGAGGGGCGTTCTCGTAATTGTGCGAGAAGCTTCTAGAAGATGGTGACTAAGGAGGTTTAGGTGTCATATGCATTGAATGAGTTTAGTGAGTCATGAGAGTGATTCATCCATATCATTAATGCACAATAAATGATTAATGAGTCATGGTTATGAATCACCATTAGATATTTATGAAACTTGATTATTCATCATTTGTTTTTCTTTTATTGATGAATTTTAAAGTTTCATATATATTATGATAACTTACTATTCTCACTTGATAATATCATTCACATTCTCTCTCCTCAAGCTCACTCTCTTCAAACCCTAATCCTTACCTCTCATGTGTTGAGAACAAGGATTAGTTAGACTAAACAATCCATAACCCTCACTCTATCTCATCTATCTTCTTTGATTAGCAATCCAAGAAGGTTAGTTGCCTCAAGTTTAGAGGCTAAGCTTGGAGTTTTGCTCTCGGGTGGATCATCTACTACATCGAGAAGGCCGAGGAGGACGAGGAGATCGTAAAGCCGAAGGACTTGGTTCGATAGGTATAATCCCTAAGCATAGTAGTTTAGAACAACTATGTGTTTAGTTAGTTATCGTTTAGCTTCGATTCAAGCGGTTAGTCGATGTTTGTTCACTAAACAAGTTCGTTTTTGAAAATTCCGCCTCCCCCCTAGTATTGGGGTGTTGTACATCGACTTACAATTTTGATATCTATATTCCCTACACGATTAGAACTTGATTCCAAACAATTTGTATCGGATCCAAACATCACGGGTATCATAGTGACCCGAATGATGATCCACTACGCGTACATATATACATACATATATAGATGTATACAGTTTAACTAAGTGTTAAATCTAAATTGTAAGATAATAGCATGTAAGAAAGTGAGGAGTTCACTTGCCTAGGACGATGTCACGGAGATGATGGATCGCTCGAACGCTGCGATGCTCATTACGAATGCGAAAATGATCGTTGCAGCAAAACCGGATTTCGCGAGTCTTGGAATCGCAGTGGCGGAGCCTCGAATTCTTGCTTGTGATTGGCTATAACTCGCACGGATCAACGTTGGAGGCTGTACTTGAAAGCTCCGAGTTTGTAGAGATGAGGCCGTCGATGGCGGAGTGGTCGTCGCGCAGTTCTGGGTCGTAGCCGGAGCAGGTGGAGGGAGCAAGAGGAGCTCGGGTACGGGTCTTGGAAGTTGGTGACGAGATGCGGCTGTTGGCAACGTGGAGGTAGTCATGCGGGTGCTCAGGCGGCGCTGGGGTGAGCCGACGACGATGGTGGCGGTCGGTGCTCGTGGCGGTGAGTAGGCAGCGGGTGACGAGAACTTAGAGATGGGGAGGTGCTCGAAGAAGCTGGAACTCAGTGGCGGTGCTCGGGGCTCGCCAGTGAGGTGGTGATTGTAGCGGTGGTTTTTAGGGCCTCGTCGGCGGCTTAAGGTTGGCCGAAGGCAGTGATGGTTGCTCGTCGGAGGAGGGTTGCAGCCGGTGGCTTGGAGGAAGCGATGGCTGCGGTTGCTGGGTGAGGAGGCTACGGTCGGAGGTGGCCCCGAAGTCGGATGGTGAAGCAGGTCGCGGCGGCTGGTGGGCTTTATGGCGAAGGGTTTAAGGTTGGAGATCGGCGTCGGATTACAGGCGCGTGGTGGAGCTTGGAGGTTGTGGTGGAGGTGAGGCGTCTGTGAAGCTGGTGGTTGTAGTGTTGAAGGCCGGCGATGAGTTGGTTGGCCGGAGCAGACGAAGACGATGGGGCTATCGGCTATGGGTGGCAGTGGTGATGGCCGGCGATAGAGCAGGAGCTCGGCGACAGTGGAGGTTGTGGGTTTGCATGGTGCAAGGATTCGTCGTCAGGGATGAGAGGCGAGGTGAGGAGGCCGACGACGCAGGGTAGCGACGACGGCGAGAAGGCAAGGCGATAGGTGCAGGGTCCTTAGGGGCGGGGATTTCTCAGTATGCAGGGGAAAGAGGAGAGAGGAGATGAAGTTGGAGGTGGTGTTGAGTTGTGAGGAGAAAGAGAGAGCGAGCAGGCGAGGGAAGCGAGTCTCGCGGGAGTGGGGAAGTGGGCGCAGCCGTTGGAGCATGGGCGCGGGTCTCGTAGAGTGCGAGGGGGGAGGGGACGTTGAGGAGATGGAGAAGTTGGGAAAGAGAAGCGCGCGGGGTAGTTGATGAAAGAGGAGCGGGGACGTGGTCGCTGGGGTGGAGCGGGTCTCGGGGGTGTGGGGTGAGCGAACGGGTCATGGGCGCGAGGAGGGGGCGAAGCAGGGGAAAACGGGCGAGAAACGGGAATGAAGAGAAGAAGAAGAAGGGAGTGGGGAAGCGGGTCGGGTTTGGGTGTCGGATCGGGTATTAGGGGTTTGGGTTGAGGGAGTTGGGCCTGGGCTGGGGTAAGGGAAAAAGAGAAGGAAAAAGGAAGAGTTGGGCTTTGGAAAAGAAATTAAAAGAGAAGGGAAAGGAATGGGCTGGGTTGGGGTTAAGTAAAATTTTATAAAATAATAAAAGGTTAGGGTCTAATAGTTAGGGTTAGAAAAATTAGATGGAGATTAATTGGGAAATTAAAAATAGGAGTGGAAAAATAATTAGGAAAAAAAGGATTTAATGAAAATGAAATAGGAGAAATATAGGGAAAATATTTGGAAGAAAAAAAATATAGGAAATAAAGTTTTTTTTTAAAAATATACAAAATTTTTATATACAAGATACCGGGTATTACATCATACCCCACTTATATAAAATTTCGTCCTTGAAATTTAATATAAACGTTGAGCTATAAAACACTATGCGAAAAGCCACAAAATCAAATACTACTACATAGCGATTTATACAAAAGCACTAGATGAAAGTCAAAGGTCTATATATGTATAAGAAATAGCGCAAGTAAAAGAATAGGCATAAGTACGCACAAGGCATAACCATCTATAATGATAAACTATATGCACAATACCAGGAAAAATAAAATAACAATGATAAACAATAGTGAAGAATTTGCCGATAGGCCAAAATATTTTAGAAAAATATCGATCAAGCAATTTAAACTAACTTGAGGAAACCCATATGGTGAAATAAGAAAATAAAATGAAATAGTATGTGCAATATATGTTTGCGCTATTGGAAATATGAAGAATAGTAAAGCATTTAGAATAAGTAAAACAGAAGTAGTTAATAACACGTAATTTTTTCGATACACACAAAATAACGAAAATTATATTTCGAATAACGTCACTGGATGTAATTATAGTAATAAGAAATAACATTAATAGTGTATAAGGGTCTAGCCAGGGTATGGATCACAGTGGAGTATGACCTATTTAAAAGAAGTCGGAATGCGGTACTTTGATTAGAATGTTGAAGAGACCGAGGTCAGGTTACTACAGGGTGCGCGGATGAAAAGTAATGAATCTCAGGTGGGAAAGAAATTATTGGGGAGGGGAAACCAGTCAATGCATCATGTGAAACAATATTCAAAGATTTGCGCACTCAGAAACTTTATTATTATTCATTTTCCAGAAAATTTTAAACAAGACATACTCGAAAGATAAAAGTGGCCCTAAGCTATACATAGATTTATTTTGGCTAGAAGAAGCAAAGATAAGTCATGTCAGTCGTGATTATGGAAGTTCAACAGGTTGCGGTAAGCTCTCGCGCTAAGATAGGGGCGTCCATTTCCATAGCGCCTCGCAGGGATTGCCACTGGAGGTTCTTCCGCCTCAAATTCCTCCTCACTCGAGGTTTCAGCCTCCGACTCTTCCTCGGTTGGGGCTTCTTCATCGTGGTCTGCTTCCACATGATTCACCTCTTCTGGATCTTCTTCCACTGGATTCTCTTCTACTGGGTTTTCTTCCACTGGATCTTCCTCAGGATCTTCCTCCATTGGGTCCTCTCCGGGGTCTTCTTCTTCATCATCAGAGTCGCTAATCATGTCGACTTCTGGGCTGCGACTCTCTCGTTCTCGGAATCGCTGTTGCCGAAAATAACCTATGGGCCATCGACCTCGTCATTTGAACTCACCAGCATGCAGTCCAAGGAAACGCAGGATTGAGTGTCCTCATCGATAGGCGGCGCTGCTCCAGAATTGGCCATGGCCTGAAAAGAGAGAGTCATGATCAGATAGTGGAACACACCAGAAAAATAACCAAAGATGTGGAGCATATGGAAAAAATACGGCACGTAAGGACTCAAAATTCTGAATAATGATGCAGTAAGCAGTATGAGAAAATGAGTGGCAAGGGGACGATACATAAATCACAACCCACAATTTTATT
Organism: Agapanthus africanus; assembly: GCA_030015575.1. Taxonomy (NCBI): domain Eukaryota; kingdom Viridiplantae; phylum Streptophyta; class Magnoliopsida; order Asparagales; family Amaryllidaceae; genus Agapanthus; species Agapanthus africanus. The sequence continues at coordinate 378,496,899 of CM057351.1, forward strand.
GCATTCAAACTAAGAAGTTCAACGGATACAAGATTTTAAACGAAAGGAAGCATTTACTAAAGAGTGACAATATTTTTATTGAAAACAGAAAAGGTGATAACTCTGCGTCGATATCTATTTCTGCAATCTTGTAAGACAAGTCTGAATCTTGTGCTGGGTCCATATCATCCTCGAACTCGAATTACGAAACAACCAAGTCGCTCAAGTAGATATGGAAGGTGTTGACGAATCTCCTCCTTGTAGCTCTTTCCTTCGAGGGCAACCATTGATAAGATGTTCGTCGGATCCACAAATCAAGCACTGCCCTTTGACGCTGCGACAGTTTCTCTGAAGGTGTCCTGGTCTCTTGCAGTATCCACAACGTTGAGTTCTCCGCTACTTCCGTTGCTGAGGAACAAATGGGCGCTTCATCTTCACATCTCTTCTTTGTTTAACAGGGATTCCCTTATGATTGGGGGCTTCCGCTGGTGCTTGAGCCACTTGCCTTCTTAGTCCTTCAGCTAAGAGATCGTTCGTTCGCTCATGGGCTTCCTTCAATCCTTGCAGTACACCCAAAATCTTGACGGTCTGACTCTGGGGAGTGGAGATAGAAGAAGAGTCGTTGGAAAATATGGTCCTGAAACAACAATTTTAGGACGGCATAAGGTACAAGATATAAGGATCAGAATAAGATATAGAATGGACAACGAAACAAGAATATATGGTGAGGTGAAATTCAGACGAGTGGAAATCAAATGTAGAACTCCAAGTCACTCAAGCAGGGTACAACATTGTAACTATACTGCAGTTCATAATTACAATCACATAACTCTACTAAGTCACTCAAAACTATATGGATTAAGATCAAGGATAACAAATTTACAATCTAGACCGAAAGGGTGGCTTAGATTGTCAAGCCCTACTCGGAAACCGCAATCCCAATCCAAACCAACCTGGCTCTGATACCAACAAAACCATGTCACGCCCCGCTTCCTAAAATACGGAATACGATGGGTTGACAAGGCCAGCCATGTTCCTACGGTCGAGAAAACATCCTGCCGTAGTCACACTTCGGCTTCTAGCTTTACGTGGTAATCAGTAATCAATGCACAGGTAATGAGAAATGCAGTCACTAAATCAAGACAGATATAAACTAACCAGATGGAGTCAAAGGTAAGAAGCGCTGACGTCGTAGATCTAGATGTCCGCAATATCCTCAAGGTACGACAGGTGCTGATCCGAGCTAAGTCTACTTCTCACTCTGAGCATGCATACTCAGGTCGTCAGAGCGACACAATAACAATATATATAAATGCAAAAGTAAACACGTGGAATGATGATGAACATGAAGCGGTAAATATAGAATGATGACGCGCATGAAATAATCGGTACAAATAAACAGTAAAGCAGGTATATCGAATCAGTATCAATGCATGTACATGTCACTAAACCTACCAGTCTCTAAGTCTCACTGTCCAGGTCGCTAAACCTATCGTCAGTCCAAGTGTGAGAGTCAACCACGCAGGAGTATCCCAACCCAAGGGTAGGGCACAGGGGTAAGGGAACACGGGCCCGAATCACGCACGATAATAATCAGTAACACCATCCATACAACTCCCAAAATCACTGTATATGCCGGCAATGGGACTCCCGAGATTCTATTGAACTCACACTCAAACTACTCCACACCCACGGTCTGCATCAAATACCGACCATAAACCCAAATACTAGTCGGTCCATGACAAGTCTGCGTGAGAACTGGAGACAGGATCTCCATCAAGCATGTCTCGACTGGTACCCAAGATAAATGGACTGTGTTCGACGCCCTACCTATGACACTAATATAAGTGCTTCCATAACCGTCCCATACCAGTAATAGTTGCACTTACATATGCCCCATAGGCGTTGACAATGCAATAAATTAACTGGGTTTGCTGATTGTGTACAAGTACGTGTCACTTCACTTATTCATTCACGTTTTAACACTAACGTACTTGTCACGAACTAATCACTAATATCTATCACTGGGTAATGTACACAATCACTAGGTTATCAATACTTCACGACCACTATTCAATGAGGATATAACCGCTACATGATATGATGAGAATGCAACCAATTACGATAGGAATAAAATATCAGCAGCCAGTGTCCTACCACTTGAATAATTTACTATAAATCACACGCGCAAATTTTAGCAAAACGATATAAAGGAGATAAGCAGTAGGTTTAATTATCTGTCCATCAAAATTTGTTTCACGTCAATTGGGCTTTAGGTTCTCTAGTTATGGTCATTTCATTTTAAGTGTTCACTGCTGGAAATCCAATTCCTGAACTGGAAGTCCTTTTCGTAACACGTTTTACTCGCAGTTGGGAGCATAATTAGGCAACGCTACAGTTCAACTAATTGTAGATTTTTCTGTTAAGTTTCCAACGCATTAAACGTATTATCAACAGGATTCCTGTATTAGAAGTTAGGTTATGTACAAGGTGCTGGTGTAAAAGAGGTCACTGCAGAAACTGCAGAACACCACGGTATTCTAAAATACAAATTAAATATCAAACGACGGTGAAACGACACGGGACATGATTCAGGGGTTAGATAATTAAATTATCTACGTGATCATATGGGGTTTCGTGCATTTTCAGTTTACATAAGGGGTATACAGGTGGTCCAAAGTCTAGTATCCAAAACGAAATGCTGCCCGGACTGCAGTTCAGGGCCGCGAATCGCCTCAGTATTCATCGTTACAACTTATCAAAATGCAACGATAAACTATGGGGTGCTGTAAGTTTATCCGCTGGCTTAGATACAAACCCTAAAACATTAGGTTGTGAGTTGTATTTAATATAGATTTTTGAACGTGATATATGCGGTGAATTCCAGATTTAACGTCGCCTCTTAGGGGCATCATTACATGTTGTAAACTTTACTATTTTCAAACCAAAATCCTACATAATGTTTGTTATCAGTAAGCGGATCCATCCACAACAAGTTCCGCCATATGTGATTTAGTTATCGTTTACAGTTCGCATCAAACACGTAGGATAATATCGAGCAGTTAACACAATACATTGGGATCTTATTTTATCTAACTAATTTCAAGATGATTTCGATATCTATATTCCCTACACGATTAGAACTTGATTCCAAACAATTTGTATTGGATCCAAATATCACGGGTATCATAGTGACCCGAACGATGATCCACTACGCGTACATATATACATACATATATAGATGTATACTGTTTAACTAAGTGTTAAATCTAAATTGCAAGATACTACAATGTAAGCAAGTGAGGAGTTCACTTGCCTAGGATGATGTCTTGGAGATGATGGATCGCTCGAACGCTGCGATGCTCGTTACGAATGTGAAAATGATCGTTGCGGCAAAACCGGAGTTCGCGAGCCTTGGAATCGCAGTGGCGGAGCCTCGAATTCTTGCTTGTGATTGGCTACAACTCGCACGGATTAACGTTGGCGGCGGTACTTGAAGGCTCCGAGTTTGTAGAGATGAAGCCGTCGATGGCGGAGTGGTCATCACACAGTTCTGGGTCGTGGCCGAAGCAGGTGGAGGGAGCAAGAAGAACTTGGGTACGAGGCTTGGATGTTGGTGACGAGATGCGGCTGTTGGCAACGTGGAGGTGGTCGTGCGGGTGCTCGGGCGGCGCTGGGGTGAGCCGACAACGATGGTAGCGGTCGGTGCTCGTGGTGGCGAGTGGGCAACGGGTGACGAGAACTTGGAGATGGGGAGGTGCTCGAAGAAGCTGAAACTCGGCGGCGGTGCTCGAGGCTCGCCAGTGAGGTGGTGATTGTAGCGGTGGTTTTCAGGGCCTCGTCGGCGGCTTAAGGTTGGCTGGAGGCAGTGATGGTTGCTCGTCGGAGGAGGGTTGCAGCCGGTGGCTTGGAGGAAGCGATGGCTGCGGTTGCTGGGCGAGGCGGCTGCGGTCGGAGGTGGCCCCGGAGTCGGATGGTGAAGCAGGTCGCGGTGGCTGGTGGTCTTGATGGTGAAGGGTTTGAGGTTGGAAATCGGCGTCGGATTACAGGCGCGTGGTGGACCTTGGAGGTTGTGGTGGGGGTGAGGCGTCTATGGAGCTGGTGGTTGTAATGTTGAAGGCCGGCGGTGAGTTGGTTGGCCGGAGCAGACGAAGGCGATGGGGACTCGGCTATGGGTGGCAGTGGTGATGGCCAGCGATGGAGCAAGAGCTCAGCGACAGTGGAGGTTGTGGGTTTGCATGGTGCAGGGATGAGATGCGAGGTGAGGAGGCCGACGACATAGGTTAGGCGGTGGGGTAGCGACGACGATGAGGAGGCAAAGCGATGGGTGCAGGGTCTTTGGGGTCGGGGATTTCTCGGTGTGCAGGGGAATGAGGAGAGAGGAGATGAAGTTGGAGGTGGTGTTGAGTTGTGAGGAGAAAGAGAGAGAGAGCAAGCGAGGGGAGCGAGTCTCGCGGGAGTGGGGAAGTGGGCGCAGCTGTTGGAGCGTGGGCACGGGTCTTGTGGAGCACGAGGGGGAGGGGACGTTGAGGAGATGGAGGAGTTGGGCGAGAGAAGCCCGCGGGGTAGTTGATGAGAGAGGAGCAGGGACGTGGTCGCTGGGGTGGAGCGGGTCTCGGGGGTGTGGGGTGAGGGAACGGGTCATGGGCGCGAGGAGGGGGCGAAGCATGGGAAAAACGGGCGGGAAACGGGAATGAAGAGAGGAAGAAGAAGGGAGTGGGGAAGCGGGTCGGGTTTGGGTGTTGGGTCGGGTATTAGGGGTTTGAGTTGAGGGAGTTGGGCCTGGGCTGGGGTAAGGGAAAAAGGAAGAGTTGGGCTTTGAAAAAGAAATTAAAAGAGAAGAGAAAGGAATGGGCTGGGTTAGGGTTAAGTAAAATTTTAGAAAATAATAAAAGGTTAGGGTTTAATAGTTAGGGTTAGAAAAATTAGATGGAGATTAATTGGGAAATTAAAAATAGGAGTGGGAAAATAATTAGGAAAAATAGGATTTAATGAAAATGAAATAGGAGAAATATAGGGAAAATATTTGAAAGGAAAAAAATATAGGAAATAAAGTTTTTTTTAAAAAAATATACAAAATTTTTATATACAAGATACTGGGTATTACACACTGTATAGGCACAGGCCAATTCTCGCCCTCAGGTGGCCCCACGAAGACGAACTTCTCCTTCCATTCGTGAATGGAAGAAGGAACGACTACCACTCCCGACCCGGCCACCCCACCCTTACACCTTTTAAAGGAAAAATACACCCAGCTCGGCTCGCTCTTGCTCATGCCGGGGTGATTCTTGTAGTAGAGGAAGGAAGTGAGAAGGATCCTCAAGTTTCAACCGGACCAGAAATCCTCCACGAGTTCGGTGCTAGCTGGCCCGGGGCCAGTTGGAAGCAACGAAGCACCCCGCACACTTCGGTGGAGAAGGGCAGACGCATTCCTGCCCCGGAATGCTTCCAAATACGAGACAATCTCATTGCACTGCATCTGATCCGCCCGTTCTCCCTCCCTAGCTAAACGGAGCGAAAAGCTAGAGGGGTTATGGAAACGAGCTCGAATCTCGGCAAGCTCGCCCACATCCCTCAAGACAGAGAACGCATCGCGAGCGTTCCCGATGCACACCTTAGGGGCCCTTGTCGTCGCCTGGCGACAAGCGACGCGAGTAGCCCTGACCCCATGGAGCGAGCCCGACCCAGAGGAAGCGACGAAAGAACCCTCTTGGCTGTCAGCAGCCAAAGAGGCGGAAGACTCCCTAGACTCAACCCTAACAACTTCTACAGAATCCTCGGAAGAATACATCAAACGTGATTCAAAGGAATGAGCTCTCCTAGGAAAAAGCGAAGTGGATCCGACCTAAAGGATGGAGCACCGAGCAATTTTTTGCATCGAAGGAAAATAATGGCGGAAGTGTTAACCCTAGGGATCCCCTTCCTATTTATACAACTCGAGGGGAAGAATCCGACGGCCCTGATCAATTCCCGCCAAATCAAAGCACCGCGTCTGCCAACTGTCGGAGCTCCACGTGTCAAACGACCATTGGAGACGTCCCTTCAGCCGCAGGCGACAGCGACGGCCTATCGCATCCACCAATCCGTGTCGGGCACGTGGCCTGTGCCTCAGCAGATGTGCGAATGAATCGGCACCCTCTCTTTAATGCACTATTCTTTCTCTGATCTGCTGATGTCACTAAAGATAAGTGCGGAGATCCAAACGCTCGGGACACGCCACGCGGGCTCAAATATCTGAGCGGTGCAACTGCCCTACACTAAGCCGCCCCAGAAATCTGCGCCAAAAGATTCCTGGCAATGGGCTATGCCTAGAAAACCGATCAGACCACTCTCGACCCGACCCATAAATAGATCGGGACTAGAGTGGGGGGCTAATGACGATACTCATAAGTGAGAATTTCCCAGATCATGACACGCGGCAGATGACGTGTCCCGGGGCTTACGGGACAGGAGCAAACACGATACTTTGAAGATATTCCTCGGGCCTCCGCCCCAAGGAACGACCTGACCTTCAATGGCCTCCCAGAACACTGCTATGTTGGCCTTACAAATAACCATCGGCTCGCCTTCGAGCTCTTCTATACGCTGAGCTTTCTCAGCCTTCCAGCTCGCCCCCGAGCTATCACAGAACCAAGCTTTCTCGGCCCCCCGCTCGTCTCCGAGCCTCCCGCCGAGCTAAGCCTTCCCGATTCTCTCAAGCAACCAAGAACGCAGAGCGCAAGCGCCTCTGTAACGGCTCCGCGTATCTTGCCAAATCAAGATATCCGCCACCCCACGTCCCACATCCCACGCTGGCGCCATCCCTCCATTAACGAACGTGCCGCGTCATTAATGGGGAGATCCCATCATTCGTGAGGGCGTAACGCCAGGGGCGTAACTGACGGTGAAGATCTCGCGCCGGCTCGCTCTATTGACCACTATAAAAACCCCTCTTACGGACGACTCAGGTAAGGCAATTTTAATCCACTAAGCCGCTACCCTGCTAAAATTGCTCAGCTAACTTGATCGTCGGAGGGTCCACGGTGGTACAATCACCCCGGGACTTCTTTTGCAGATAGCTCTGCTTCACCTCAATACAAGTCCACTGAGGTCTACACGCTCAAGGAGAAATACCAATCTCAACCCTTCGTCAACGCTTGCGACGGATCGACGGAGGACAACATCTGAAGGAGATCATACCCTCCATCGGTAAGAGAAAAGGAAACTTTGCATGCTAATTCTCTCGTCCAGGAAATCATGCGTCCTGGATGGATACCCTATCTCAAATAGACAAATTTGTCAAAAGAAAAAAAAAAGCAAGTTTTGTATTACACTCTAAGGCCTGAAATTGGATAGTTTAACTCCAGGGAGATATTGATATGCATAATCACTTTTTATGATTAGGGCTCAGAAGTGTGAGGAGATGAGTTGGGGTTTTTGAGAAAGAAGTTTATATAAATTTTGAACCAATGAGAATGGGTCCAAGCAAATTTTGAATAGAAAAAAACATTGTCAATGTATAATTGCCGGTTTTCAAGTCAAAAACATTAGACTTGAGCATTAAACTTAATAAAGATGCATATCACTTCATTGGTGGAAAAAAAATTAGCAGTGTCAATTAACGTCATATATTACCAATATAGGCGATGAAATGTTCACTTTTCACTGCAAATTGATCTAAGGATAAAACAGTAATCCGCAAGAGGAAACTTTATAAATACATGATTAACTTCATAAATATTTCAGCCTTTGAATAAGAAAAGAACAAAGGAATATAACCTGGATGCATAAAATAAAAGTTCTGAAAAAAATGCTATTGAAATATCAAGTTTAGGAATGACCTTCGTTGCTGGTATAAGTCCTCGTCATAAGTGACTTTGATTTGGCTTTGATTAGTGCAGACTTCAAATAGAGCCAATCATGTAACTTGTCAACAGAGCGGAAATATGCATGCCTTATTGATTGCTTGATAATAGAGTACCCATGAACACCCAGAAGCTAATTATGAATCCAAGTACAGCGCTAAGATAGATCCATGCTTCGTCATGCCGCTCTTCGTCTGCTTTAGTAGGGTTGTTGGGAGGCACGGCTTGGCATTGTGGTAGAGGCCATCCGCAGAGACCTTGATTGCCACTATAGATTGAGGGATTCTCAAAGGTTTCAAACTGATTGCCAGTTGGAATTTTGCCGGATAGGTTGTTGTGGGACAAGTTCAAGGAACTTAGGAAGTGGAGAGCTGACATGTTGGGAGGAATCTTGCCTGAAAGTTTATTCATTGAGAGATCAAGTGATTGCAACTGTGTCATGGCACCAATATTTTGCGGGATCTTTCCTGTAAAGTGATTCCGGGACAAATTCAAGAAACCTAATCCAATAAGCTGCGTAAGTCCTTCGGGGATCTCTCCAGAAAGACTATTGCACGATAAGTCTATAGTTGTCACAGCTGATAATACACTGGTGTAGTGTGCAGCCATCCCTTTTATGATTAGCCAAAGATTCTCAATGTACAAAACACTACGATTGAAAACAAAAAAGTCCTCCTCTGCGGCTAAGTGTGTAGTAACCATGGAACTAAAATTTTCAAAATGAAGAGACAAGCCTCCTGTCAGATGATTTTGGGAAAGATCTAAAATCTGAAGAGACGAAAGATACGATAGTCGCATAGGAATATAACCGTTGAACCTATTCGACCTTAAACTTAAAGCTGCCAACGATGACAGGCTTTCTCCTATCCATGCCGGTATATCACCTGATAATCTGTTTTCACTAAGATCAAGAACCACCAGCTGTCGGCAATGTTTCAAAGACGTAGGGATTGCGCCAGAGAGGTCATTTTTTCCCCCAATTGCAATGATGCGAGAAGAGGAAGATATCTAAATGAATCAGGTATCTTCCCTGATAAGCTATTGTTTGATAAGTGTAGAATTACCAGCTGTGATGAGTTTTGGAACTGAAGGAGTCTTCCTGATAGGTTGTTGTTGGAAAGATCGAGATACCCCAATGAACTCAGATTGCATAACAAAATTGGACCACTTAAGCTATTGTATGACAAGTCTAGAAACTCCAAATTGTGGAGGTTTCTAAGGGCGTTTGGTATATAGCCAGTAATATTGTTTTGTGACAAGGACAACTGCTGCAGATGGCTGATATTGAATAAAGAATGTGGAATCTCTCCACCTATCATGTTCAATGATATATCAAAATTATTCAAATTTGCAAGGTTCCCAATGTTCGTAGGTATTGTTCCACTAATTTGATTGCCGCTTAGGAACAAGTCGGTCAGGTTATAGAGGCTCCCTATGCTCTCTGGAATCTCCTTGGTTAATTTGTTTGTTGACAACGACAAATCTTCGAGCTGGGTGAGACTTCCCGATGTTTTCGGAAGACTCCCTAGAATCTGATTAACATATAACCTTAAGATCTTCAAGTGTGTAAGATTCCACAACGTATCTGGGATGGGCGCATCAATAACATTATATGCCAAACGCAAAGACTCCAAATGCGCAAGGCTATCCAAATGCTGAAAGTTCTCCCCGCCAAAATTGTTGAATGAAAACCTCAGATGTTTCAGATTGCTGAAATGCCTGGAAGTAAGTGGGAGCTAGCCATAGAGCCCACAATGACAAAGTGCTAGGTCTTCAAGGCTGCTAATATTATTAAATAGCCAACTGGGAATGGTAGAACTGAAGTTGTTGCCACTAAGATCGATTGTGGTAAGGAATGTGAAATTAGTAACAGGAGGGAGACTTTTGGGGATGGTTGAGAGTCTGGCATAATTGAGTGCCAGATAGGAAAGATTAGGGAGCTTGCTGATGTCATGAATCCAGTCGACTGCTTTCGACAGATCGACCGCACTCAGTTCAAGGTCGTATAAAGAAGTTAGTTGGGAGAGCCAATGAAGGTTATCGACACGGAGAGTAGAAGATGTAAGATTTGTGCCATAATCGATGTGAAGAACTTGCAAGCTTGAGAGATTTCCAAGGTGATGAGGGATGGTACCGTGGAACCCTGTATACGAGAGGTTGAGATATTCTAGGTGTAAAATCGAGCCAAGGAACTCTGGAATGGGGGCTCCAGAAAAATCGTTCATGCTTAGGTCCAAGTATTTGAGATGCTTCAAATTTATTAATAAAGGATTTAGCGTACTCGCGCCTGGTGGCGTTCCGGTTCCAGCGACGGCGAGATCAAACGGATCAGATGGGTATTGGAGGTTCAGCTCTGTAACATGTCCAGTTGTATTGTCAGATGTGATTCCTTGCCAGCTGCAACAGTCTCCACCCTTCCTCCAAGAAGGGAGTCAGGCACCAGGATCATACATGTCTTTTTCGATGTCAATGAGAGCTCTTCTCTCTCTCTCAATACAAAGACTGAAACATACCGGGATACTGGTGCTCATGTAATGTAAACTGATGAGAAGCCCAGCCATCTGAATTAATCTCTTGCATCTGCAGCAAGAACTGCTTTTAGCCATAAGTCACTGTGAAAACAAATTCAGGAAATGGTTGCTGAGAGGTTAGGTGTGAGGAGAACGTTAAGCACTGCAAGGGTGTATATATATACTTAAAAGGCGTAATATCATAAGATTAAGAGATAAAATAATATCAATGGTTGCTGAGAGGTTGTGTGTTAAACATTTCCAATTGAAGAAATCTAAATTTGATGGTTTAGATTGGATTTATATATATGTTTGCAACAATAGTTTATATTTTTATTAGTTAAGCATGTTAAGTTTTAATTGAATTTAAATGTGTTTATCGGCGGCAAGTATTAATAAGTCATAATTTTTTGTTTTATGAAGCCTATAGAATAAGAGCTTTACTTTTCATATTGTCCCGATATATTTCACATAAGCTACCGGGATGGTGATTGACTATAGAGACGGGGTTTCTATGGGACTGAAACTTCAATTCCCGCCTCTCAACAAAATCAACAATTTGGTAGCCTATATGGAACCTACTGGGTTGGTACAGTAAGTATCTTCAGAAAAGAAAGAAAGCATGGTTCTTTAAGAAAGCACAGCTTTTCTCTCCGTCAATTGAGCCCAAGGGTAAAGGAGTTGGTAGAGCACGGTTAATGTAACAATGAGATCATAAATTGAAGGCATGCACCCAACACAACCCAAGGGGGGGAGACAAATCCTTATGCTAAAAGAGGGGTGGGTCCGGCATGGGTCCGACCGATAACTTAAACACCCAATAAGTGAACCCTATTCACCACTTATTTCTCCATTTGATTCAGTATGCTATGATCTTCGATCCTCATCATGCAGCCATAGAGATTTTGAGTAAATCCAAAAATACTCTTGTAGAAAAATGGTCTATACCTTTATACATAGTACAACTTATATGAGCATAATAAACCAGCAGTACAGTTTAACTTCCCAGAGACATAACCTTAAAAAGCATTCACATTTCCAACCAGCAAGTATGAGAAGGATGATGACAATGAAGAAATAAAAATATCAAAATGACACATAAGATTCCCTAACTTTTAGAGATTGTTGGATGAGATTAACCTATCAGGAAAAGATTTTTTTTTTTTTTTTTACAGTTACAAGGAAGAACTTCACATGACAGTACAAACTAAAACTCCGTGGGAGTATTGGAGGGAAAATGCATTATTAAGATACTAAAGAAACATAGACACACATTGAACACCAATGATATGGCATAACCATTAAATTGAGATATCATTCAGTGTAATAATAGCCTCTAAAACTATTGGGAGAGAACATTATTCACAATGGACGATGGGAAAACAACCCCCGCGTTTCATAAATGGTAACTTTAAACGAAACACAAGGTAAAAAGAAGAAAGGTACATGAGTTGAGAGTAGAACTAAAAGAGAGATTTCACCCAAAGGAGTACTTTGACTTAACCATCATATCAGCAAAAAATTGTCAATTTCACGGAAGTCAATGTATCTCCCGGAAGAATATCACGCTTCCTAAGTGAAAACACCGCCATTTCTCTAATAACCAATACCTGAAAAATGAAATGAATCATCCAAAATGAAAAATATTTAACGAGCTAATGGTTCAAAAGAAAGTTGCAAGAGTGTATATACACCATCTAATTAACTAATATAAATTTGGGTCTTGGAAATGGAATCTCTTGCATAGGATGTAATCTTTTGCCAAAAACACTATTTTTGGCAAGTTTTCTCCAAAATATCCTTACAGAGTTGAATGTAATAATATTCCTTAAGGGTAATTTTGGAAAACCAAATTCTTGATGAAACATATTTCTCAAGTTGTTCCCATAAAGTATTTGCAAAATCCTTAGTAAAGCCATAAAGGATTTTGGCTTGGAATGGGTATATTTGGAGAGAGAAATTTAATAATTCCAATGTTATTCATGTAAAGGATTTGCAAACTCTTTGGGAAAAACTTGCTCATTGCCTAACATGTCATTTCTTCTCTTAGATACAATTTATTGGCCTCGTCTCTACAGTATGAGTGCAATGGAGTTTTTCCTTTTATTATCTTTGGATTTTATAGTTCATAATATTTGATAGGAATTTACAAAAACTTTTAAAAAGAGTGATAATAATATTTGTATCGAAATAGTCACAAAAAATATCCTATATATATATTTTCAAATATGATGAAACAATAATATTTCAAATAAAAATAGTTATTTTACATTTATTTATAAAAATTATAATTTCTTTAAAGCTTATGCTAAAATTTCATAACTCAAATAACTATCGCTATTTAAATATTTACTAGCTATTGAATTTATTGAAAAATAATTTTTTAGCTAAAATATTGACATAATTTATTACTTATATTGGTTTATAGCCACATTACATAACATAAAACGTTCGTATTTGTAAATTGTAAATTGAAAATACCAAAACAGGATATTTATTTAGATATGATAATTATTTTTGGTATCTACTCACAAATCACAAAGTATAATATATTTATATTAAAAATTACCAAAAAGTTTGGTATTTAAGTGAAATTTAGCCTTTATATAGTCTTAAAATATTAAACTAAGATCTAACTTGTTATATGATATTTCTTATAGAAAAGAAATCAAATACTATCTTGATAATCAAATAAAGAGACAGACCATTTAGAAAATTATTAAAATTATCTTCAATAATTAGATTATTTATCATCATAATATAAAGTATATAATTATCTTGTTTGATAAATCACATTCGATAATTACAGTTCCATTACAACTGATAATGTATTGCGTGCTTATAATTCATACAAAATTAAAAATAAATGCTAACTCTATTTATTTTTGTAAGAATTTTATTGTTTATGAAATATCACAATATATAAATAATTCGATTAATGACGATTATTTTAAGCTAGAAGAAAATGGCTATGTACTTTTTTTATCATGTGTTGCTCACATCTCAAATCGTAACAACTTTTGTATACCGTATGCATTCATCTATGAATATATTGAATCGTCTTTGATCCCACGCGTTACGTGTGGGGTCAAAGTCTAGTTCGCTTGAAAGAAAAATTACCTTGACAATAAAAGAAACAATTAAAAAAAGGCAGAACGCAAGGAATGTTATCAAACTAGAAATAAAAAACAAAAGAAAGAAGAAACTTGTCCTGAAATAATGCATATTAAGTATTAATTGAATGATGTTAACAGATTTAAGCGGCTCCGAACTCCTAGGGTAGAGTATTCGGCCATCCTAATTCAGAAATTTCGTCACTAAGGTTTTATTTACTTATGTCCAAACTGCAAGATGTTTAGGATATGAAACAAGATCACAATGTCATAAGCTTAATTCAAACGGACTCTTTTAAAGGTTAGATTGTACAGGAAGAGGTGTATAAAAACTCTAAGAGCACAGGGAACAAACCAAGACACCAATGTAGAGTCACCCTCTCTTCTCTTGTCTCGAGAATACACCCAAGACAACAAGTATGCACCAACAACGCATTGAAATAAATTGATTAATTTTATTTTATTATATCATGAGCAAGGAAGGACTACATGGTCTTTATACAAGAGATCATCGGAAACAAGTCGCTGTAAAACATCGAAATAAGCAAAAGTAAGGGGGAAAAATGGTAGGATAAATATTCCTACCTGTTCATCTTCTTGATACATAGGGGTAAGATACGGATGATTCAAAATCGAAAAAATTGATGTCGGGCTCAGGCATACAATTATATAGTCAAAATTGATAATTTTTAAATATCACGCTGGATGAATGTCATATTCAAGGAATGAGATTCAATTACAAATTTCAGGACGGTGAGATGGTGGCCAAAATATTAAATTTTCAGCAAATTTGTAATACATTTTTGCCATTAGTTATTTCCATTATCAATCCATTTCGATAATCAAACTTGTGCAGCCTTTCGATCAAATCTTTTAGTCGAGAACAGCTAGAAGTCTAGAACGATGAATGAACCTCCACACACATCTTTGCATTGCCATTGTTCCTGTGTCGAATCTCTATTAGGGGGCTTGCCCCTTTCACTCTCTGGTGTGCAACTATTTGGGGTCATTACTGTTAAAATGTTAATTGACAGATAAAATTATTAAAAGAAAAAGGCTGAATTGCACAAAGGTATATATACATGAACTTTCACGTTTTTTACAATTGAAATCATGAACTAATTTAATTACAAACAGGTGTCATCAACTATCACCCTTGATTGCAACTAAATACCATCAACTTTTCTTCCGTTTACAAACGTTATTTTAACTGTTAGCAATATTTGACTTTTTTCGCCATTTTATCCTTGTATTCTCAGAAAAAATTTAAAAAAAAAATGCTAACCAAAAGCAAGTACATCATCATCTGCCCTGCCTTCATCCCCGCCCTCCTCACCCCCTCTGCTCTTGCGGCCATCAAATCCTCTGCCAACGCCTCCTCCGTTTTTGTCATCACCGACGAGACAACTTCTCCAATAGACTGACCTCATGCCTCCTCGGAGCATCGTCCCCCTTCTCTCATCCTTTCTCCATCAACCCCTCAAGCAATCCCCCAAACCCTCATCACCTCCAAAATAACAACCCAACCCCTCAAGCAATCCCCCAAACCCTCATCGGCTCCAAAATAACAACCTAACCCATCTCTCGATTCATCTCCAAATCCTAAATCTCTCCCCAACATCGAACCCTCATCGGCTACAAAATAACAACCTAAGCCATCTCTCGATTCATCTCCAAATCCTAAATCTCTCCCCAACATCGATTCTCCTTCATCGCCATCTGCTCTGATGGATCTCCTTTTCGGGCCTCTGTCAGATGTTGTCTTCCGTTGATCTCGAGGTGAACTTGGTTGATTGTCCTTCGTCGCGTGTAGGTCTCAATGGGTTTTGAGAGGAGAAGGTGGGGTGAGGAGGCTGTCGCCGAGTACCTGCAAAGAAGTCCCGGGATGATTTGGTACCACCGAGGACCCTCCGACGCTCAAGTTAGTGATGAGATCCGAGCAGAGTAACGGCGTAAAGTGTCAAGAATGTCTTACTTGGCCCCTGTGTGATGGGGTTTATATAGCGGCGGCAGCACGCAGCAGCGGGCGCGAGAATCTCGCTGACAGTTACGCTCCCGACGTCACGCCCGCGTAAAGAGTGGATCGCCCATTAATGGGATCGTGGTGGCGTGGAACGTGGGACGTTGTTGGCGGAGAATCTGCATGTGGCGAGATTTGCGGAGCGGCGGTTACGCCTGTGAATAGAGTTAGTCGGTCGGAAGGACCGAGGAAGACGGCCTTGGCTGGGGAGCTCGGAGACGAGCAAGAGGTCCGAAGGGTCTCGGTCTTGTGGCAGCTCGGGACGAGCTGAGGGGCCGAGGAGGCCAATTTGCAGGGGCTCCGAGGGGGGCCAGCTCGTGCTTGCTGGTCGGGCATGAGGTGGCCTGATCAGCCCCTGCGGGCCCTTTCTTCTGACACGTCACCTGCCACATGCCATGATCTTGAGGATCGCCAATATTGAGCATTATCATTAGCCCGCCACTCTTGTCCCGACCAGCTAGTGGTTGGGTCAGGAGTGGACTGCCGGGCCTTCCGAGGTGAGATCCCTTCTATGGTTTCGTCGGGGCGAGCCCTCGATCCATCGTTTGTCTTTTCCGCTAGTGAACCAAGGCGAGGTCTCCGCACCTTAAAGATGGCGTGCCGGTTCGTGCACTATGTAACTGAAGCAATGGTCCACGTGTCATAGGACGACTGGTCGGCACGACGTATGCGGGCCTACAGCGGCCGATTGGATGTAGTCCAGTGCAGGACCGACACGTGGAGTGATCGGAGCCGCTGGGCGTGAGGAGTCGTTTCGGCGGGAATTGACGAGCGCCGTTGGATGCGTTGATAAAATGGGGGCGGGGCCCGCCCCAGGGCCCCCAACCTTTCATCTCCTTTCTTCCTTGAGTCGCTGTCGCTCGGCGTTCTTCCTCCTTCGGGATACATGGTTCGCTCCCACTTTTCGGGCGGCTCGAGCCGGGGGGAAGCTAGTGGCGTAGCCAAGCCCCCGGCCAGCTTGCGCCCTCCGCCGGATTCTCCACCGACGGCAGGGCCGTCCATTTCGTCGGCGGCATCTGGGAGTTTCTCTGGCGGCGGCCAGAGTCGTCAGCTGTTACCCGAGTCCCTGATGGTGACGGGAGGAAGGACGAGGGCCGGCCCCTTCCTAAGAGAAAAAGGACGGTTTCTCGCGCGCCGCCGTCGAAGGCCCCCGAAGGGATCCCGTGCGGGAAGGGGGCTCCGTCTTCACTGTTCCGTCTGGGCTGTCCGTTGCCACTAGTCTGCTCGCCGGGATGGAGGAATCGGCTGGGGGAAAGCTCCCGTATGGCTCCTTGAGGGATCAATTGGAGGCCATGGCCCAAGGGGTGGTCCAGGTACGAATCCCTCTACATGCATTTGCCTTGGTGTGCCTTTCCTTGGTTCGGATGCTTCCCGGTTTCTCATCGGCTTTCTGTCAGGTTCTCCAGCACTGCGCCCTTGCCATTCGCATGGAGGCCGAGGGGGCGTTCCACCCCCCGAGGCCGGTGGAGGCGTTCCCTTCGGAGGTCGAGACCTTGCAACGTGACCTGCGCCGGGAGAGGGATAAGGCTGACGTCGTGGCGGGCCGGGCGGAGGCTGCGGAGCTCGCCAACTCGACGACTCGGGTGCCCTTCGTCGTCTGAACGCGTCTCTCCGGGTTGCCGATAGGAAGCTGGCGGACATGGCCGAACGCTTCGCGGCACTGGAAAAGGAAAGGGATGCAAGCAGGGGAGACGCTGAGGCGGCGCTGCTGAAGGCCCAAGTTGCCGAGGCTCGGGCTAAGAAAGCTGTGGCCGAGTATAAGGCATCGGAGCAGTTTTACGCCGAGCTCGGGGAGTATTCTGCCGTTGCGTGGAATAAAGCTTTAGACGCCGTGAAGGAACAGCTTCCCGAGTTCGACGATGGTGAACTCCGCGCTCGGTTTACGCTTCCGGCGACGAGGTCTCCGGTGAGGGATGATGTCACACCCCGCTTCCCAAAATACGGAATATGAGGGGTAGACAAGGCCAGCCATGCTCCTACGGTCAAGGAAATGTCCTACCGTAGTCACACTTCGGCTTCTAGTTTTTCATGGTTAACAGTAAATGATGCGCAGGTAATGAGAAAAGCAGTAACTGAAAGAAACAATGTAAAGACTGACCTGAAGTGGAACAAACGAATGTAACTCGGAAAGGCAAGTCAAGAAGTCTGTGATGCACGTCTAGTTCTGGTCCAGGCTAAACCTTCTCCTCACACTGAGCATGCATACTCAGGTCGTCAGAGCGACACAATAGCAATATAATATGTATAAAATTAAGTGACAGTTCTAACAGTGGTAATAGATATGTGAAACAATAAATCAATGACAGCATGAATATGAATGTGCAATAATTAATGCAGCGGAACAGTAAAAGCAGTAGAACGATAAGTCACGTATGTCAACACAGTATATAAGGTATATAAATGCCAGTATCCCTATCAGTCTCTAAGTCTCACTGCACAGGTCACTAAGCCTATCGTCAGTCCAAGTGTGAGAGTCAACCACTCGTGAGTGTCCTCCACCCAAGGGTAGAACCTAAGGGCAAGGGACCACGGGCCCAACATGTAACATGTATATCACGGTGCATATCACATACCCTGTAAATCTCCATATATCTCCCTAAATATATAAGCCGGCATGGGACTCCCGAGATTCTGTTGAACTCACACTTAAACCACCCCACACCCCGTGGCCTACATCAAACGCTAACCATAACCCTAAATACTAATCGATCCGTGACAAGTCTGTGCGAGAACTGGAGACAGGACCTCCATCAAGCATGTCCCGATTAATACCTAAGATAAATGACAGTGTCTGGTGCCTTATCTGTGACACCCGTGCAAGCGCTTCCATAAGTGTCCCATACCACTTATAGTCACACGTACACGCATCTCACAGACGTCGACAATGCAAAAGAATAATAGGGTCACTGATTGTGTACAAGTACGTATCACTTTCACTTATTCATGGATACACGAACACTGACGTACTTGCCACAATCATCACTAGAATCTAACATTGGGTAAATGCACGATATCACCAGGTTATCACTACAATGATATGGGTATGATATGATGCGTGAACAGTATATAAGCACGATTAAGGTGTCACAAAAAATAGTATTCTATCACTTGCACGATTTATCATGAAACGTACGTATATAGTTTAGTGAAACGATAAACAGGTAGTAATTAGTAAGTTCAGTTAGCTATCCATCTAATTTGGTTTCAAGCCAATCGGGTTTCAGGATCATTAGTTATAACCATTTCATTTTAAGCGCTCGCGGCTGGAAATCCGGTTTCAGAATCAGAAGTCCGTTTCGCAACGCATTTTAATCCCAGTTGGGATCAGATTTTAGCGACGCTACAGTTGGATGAAATCTAGGGTTTTCAGTAAGGTTTTCAATGCAACATAAGGATCTTCGATCGCGTCTGTACGTCAGGAGATATACACTGTTTACTATTAATATGTCAATCCTGATTCTGCTGGGACTGTTATGTATCCCGATCTTTTAAATTATAGAATAAATAACAAATGGTAACAAAACAGAGTGAAATCAACTGCGTTGTCTAGATAACAGATTTATCTACAATAAACAGCAGAGTTCCGCAACTTATGAGTTAAGTAAATCCTGTGGTACCCAATACGGAACAGCAAGCAACGACTGGAGTCGCTCTGGACTGCAGTCCAGAGTCGCACTCCGATCCAAATATTAACACAGTTCGAGTACAGGAATATCCGGAAACTAGTATAGGGTTATAGTTCGTCGAGTTGGATTCGATTTGAGCCCTCAAACGCATCATCCTAATGTGTATATGATTTATGGTGAATTTAACGATTTTCAGGTACAAGAGAATTCCAATTTTACGGTTAAACTCGGAGGTAGTTGTTTTAGTCGTTAACGGTCATATTTTCCAGTGAAACTTGCACACGGTGTTCATCGCAGCAAGGGCCAAGGTAATTAATCCAGTTCCGTCATTTTAGAAAAGTATTTTCTTTGGGAACACGCGTCGAACAGGTATGGCACATATTTGATCTAAACTTGCAACTTTATGATATAAGTAATTAAAGATCGTAACTTAGGTAAATAGCATGTAAGCCAGTAAAATACTTGCCTGGAGATGATGAATTGATAGCACTGCAGCGAAGGCAGTCGTGACACGGCACGGGCACGGAGTAGCAAGCACCTGACGAATCTCGGCTAGGCTTGGACTTGGCTCGAGCTTGGTGACGGCTTTTGCGGCTAGAGCATTGGTTGAGACGAGACGAGAGAGAGAAGTCACACAGAGAGAGAGAGAGAACATAGAGAGTAAGAGAACACAGAAAGAGAGAGAGAGAGAGAGAACAGGGAAAATTAGAGAGGATTAGAGAGAGAGAGAGAGAGAGAGAACAGGGAAAATTAGAGAGAAAGTTGTAGAGAGAGAGAAAGGGAGAGAAAGAGAGATCGAGAGGGTGAGGGAGAGAGAGAACCAGAGAGATTGAGAGAGGGGAAGAGAGAGAGAGAGAGAGTGAGAACAGAGAGGGGGAGATCGGGAGTGAGAAGGAGTGAGGGAGATCGGGAGTGGGAAGATCAAGAGAGAGAGAATTACGACGATGATGATGATGTTGTTGACGAGGAGGTCGTAGGGTGGTCGGCAAAGGGGTGGAGAGGTCGCCGTCGTCGGGGGTGCAAGGTGGTGGTCGGCTTGGGTGAAAAGGGTTGGTGTGCAGGGGTGCTCGGCAGGGGCTCGGGTCGACGAAGGTGGAGTCGTAGAGGAGTCGTGTTGGTGGGGAAAGAGTAAGCGAGGGTTGCCGAGGGTTGCCAACGAGACGCAGTGGGTCGCCGTCGAGAGGTGGCAGGGCTCGTGCTCGGGTGCGCAGGGAAGTGGGAGAGAGGAAGTGGGGTGCTCGTGATCGAGGGTGGAGATGATGAGGTGAAGGCGAGCGACAGTGAGGTGATGAAGGAATGGGAATCGGTTGTCGTCGTCGTCGTTGGGAAAAATGGGTGTAGCAGAGTTTGAGGAGGGGAAAAATGAGAACGAGGAGAGAGAGCGAGCGAGGGAAAGGGAGTAGTGGGTAGAGGAGAGAGGTGGAGGGCGCGCGTCGTGGTAACGTTCGCAAGCGGGGCGCGTGGAGCGGCGACGTGGGCGCAGGCGAAGGATGCGGCGGAAAACGAGGGCACAGTAACGAGCGCGAAGGAATAGAGACGTTGGGGAAGGAAGTGAATAGGAACGGGTCGGGTCGGGTTGGAGAAGTGGCGCTGGGGTGAGTGAGTGGGCCGAGCCGAGTTATTTAAAAAAGAAAATAACAAAATAAATAAGATGAAGGGGGCCGGGGTGATGGCTGGGCCGGCGGAAAAAGGCCGGGTAAAAGAAAAGAAAATTAATTAGAAAAAAAGTAGAAACGGGCTGGGCTGATCCTTTATAATATTAAGTAAGAAAATGGTAGTGGGCTTGGGAAAATAATTATAGTTTGGGTTTGGGTTGGAAATAATTTGGGACAAGGGTAACTAGAATTAGGGTTTGGGTTCAAATGGGGTTTAAAAATAAAATAAAATATAATAATAAATTTATAAATAGAATAAATAATTCATAATTAAGAATAAAGAGAATTCTAAGGTAACAAGAAAACAAATTTTGGTATAAAAGGGCTCGGTATTACAGATGACGAGGAAGCAGGGCGCGCCCTTGGTGGCAAAGTATCCGGTGGTAGGGCCTTGGGCCGTGACGCCGACAATGAAGTGGCCGAAGTAAGCCTCCAGGCAGTTTGTAGGGCTGGGGGGCCCCAGAGTACCTTTTGTAAAGGTCTTGATTTTGGTAATAAAATAAAAAATAACCCTTGATTCGTCAGTTTGTATTTTGTCTCTTTTTTTGTGAAGGACGTTCGTAGGATGTTCTCGCTTGTATTGTTGTGTTTCCGTGTCAGGTTGGCTGTATGTCCGGCGATCTCCTGTCGAGCTTGCCAGCCGGCGAGGGTGCCAAGCGTTGCCGCGAAGGTATCCTCATGTACCCCATAGGTCGATGGGAGATCGTTCAGATTTGGATGAACCAGCCGTCAACCGGCCGGGCTTGATCGAGCAGGGTAGCTGTTTGGTTGCCGCTGCAAGGGCTTTGGGCTGCGGAGGGCCACTAAGAACAACCGGGTCATGAGGATGCGTGGTTGCCTCTTGGTGAGGGATTTGATCTCTGGCGTCGTGGGTAGGCAACTACCAGCCCCGGATGAATGAGCGGGGCAGCCGCTTCTATCCTGGCATCGCGGGTAGGGAGCTACCAGCTGGAGTTTTTGACGAGCAGGGTAGCTGCTCGGTTGCCTCTTGCAAGGGCTTTTGATCCTTCAGGACGGGGACCGAGCAGGGTTATTGCCCAGTGCCTCTTAGCGAGGACTTTGATCCCTGTCGGTTGTGGTAGGAAGCTACCAGCCGGGGATAGCCGAGCGAGGACCCGACTGCCTCTGAGAGGACTTTAGTCCTTGGCGCGGAAAGAGCTATAAGGCTGTAAGAAGCCCACCAAGGACCCTTGGCCGGGCAGAGCCACTGCCCGGTGCCTCTTGGCGAGGGCTTTTGTCCTAAATGATAGCCGAGCGAGGGAATCTTGGGCTCGACTATCTCTGAGAGGGCTTTTGATCCCTGGAGTTGTGGTAGGGAAGCTGCCTGCCGGGGATAGCCGAGCGAGGGAACCTCGGGCTCGACTGCCTCTGAGAGGGCTTTTGATCCTTGGCTTTGTAGCAGGGAAGCTGCCCGTTGGAGATAGCCGAGCGAGAGAACCTCGGGCTCAACCGCCTCCGAAAGGACTTTTTTGATCCTCGGCGTTGTGGCAGGGAAGCTGCCCGCTGGGGATAGCCGAATGAGGGGACCTCGGGCTCGACTGCCTCTGAGAGGGATTTTCATTCCTGGCGCTGTGGCAGGGAAGCTGCCCGCGGGGGATAGCCGAGTGAGGGAACCTCGGGCTCGACCGTTTCCGGGGGTGACTTTGTGATCCCCGGTATTGTGGCAGGGAAGCTGCCCGCTGGGGATAGTCGAGCAAGGGAACCTCGGGCCCGACCGTCTCTGGGAGGCCCTTCTCATTGTACAGGGGAAACCCTACCGGGAAAAAAGGTTCGAAAGTTTCTTTTTCGTATGGATAGGAATCCTAGACAACGCTATACACCATCATTTCAAAGGGAAATCTCGAGTGGTAGCCGGGGTACGGCGCTTTGCTAGTTTTGACTTCATTGGTATAGCTTGAGCCTCTCCGCGTTGTAAGGCCGAGGGAGCTTCCGTCCGTTCGCGTCATGCAGGCGGTAGGCTCCGCCGGGGAGCGCTTCAAAAACGAGGAAGGGACCTTCCCACTTTGGGGAGAACTTGTGAAGCCTGCCTTGGTCGATGAACTCGTTCCGTCGCAGTACTAGATCTCCGGTCTTGAAGGATCGGTGTTTTACCCGAGCGTTGTAGTACCGGGCTGTCTGCTGTTGGTAGGCGGCGGCTCTGATTTAAGCCCGATCCCTTTTCTCCAACAATACGTCAAGGTTGGTTCGTGGTGCCATGGTGTTTACTTCATCGTCAAAGTGCTCGACCCGGTGGCTGGGTAGCCCGATCTCCGTTGGGACCATTGCTTTCGGTCCCGTAGTAGAGGCTGAAAGGGGTCTCCCCGGTTGGAGTCTTTTTTAACGTGCGCAGGGCCCATAAGACCCTGGGTAGTTCCTCGACCCAACCGCCTTGCCTCCCTTCCAGGCGGGTTCGGAGGCCCCTGAGGACGTCCCAGTTAGCGACCTCGGCCTGCCCGTTACATTGGGGGTGTGTTCAGTTGATAAAACTGCACATTTGTATTACATTTTTCCTACCATTTTCATATTAAAAAAGGACTTTATTATAATATATTATACATATGAGGGTTTATGTGTAAAAACACCATTTTCCATGTGTTAATATATTTTAATTAGCATTTGGTAGGAAAATGTATGCAAATAAATTCATTGACCAAATCCTAGTAGAACTAAGTCTAATAAATATTATTTGAGATTATTGTGCAGAATTTTCCAAGTTGTTATGCAGAATTTATCAAGGAAATCAAGTTGTTGAAAAAGACTTGCCTAATTAAGAATCAAAACTTGGAGACCAAGTCTGGAAGCAACCGAGAGAAGATTTCTGAATTCTGAAGGTTCCAAGGATCGCCAAATGTCACAAGGACAGAGCACCCAAAAGATGATGAGGAGATCTCCACCATTGGCCGCGGAACCGCGGCCAAACCCCCCTGTTGGCCGCTGATCCGCGGCATTCTAGAGGAATCATTTGCTAAAAATTTGGGAGATGAATCTTTGTTATATTTTACCAAGTTTTCAACCAAAAGATTCTGGCTTTGCGCTATAAAAGGGCACCAAGAGCCTCTTGGAAAAATCATCAAGCCAAAGAGATCACGAAGCTCCAGACGCTCACGCATCCAGGCTGATCATCGACTGTTCGACTACCTCCTTAGGAAAGATCGAGAAGCAACTAGTTTTGTAATCATTTTCTACGGAATAAAATTGTAGATTGTTCAAGTCGATTAATAAAGGTAGTTATTTTATTTAATTGTTTTTGCATCTTACATTATGTTTTCCCTCTCTGTCTTTTCATCTTCTTCTCCTAACATGCGCGAGTAATTCTCCGCTTGTTAGGGTTCGTAGGATTAGGGTAGGCTAATGGACGATGAAAATAACTAAACCTTTTTTAAGTCCTATAAAATTTAGGAACTTTATCAAAAGAATCATTAACATCCTAATCGGGCGCGCTAGCAATTCTTTGCTAGTTCCGACCGCGATTAGAGATTAGATTAATGATTGTTTTGGTAAAGGCTAGATATGAACGGAGTTCCGTGTCGAGATAAGGGTTAAGAGTGGGATTCCTTTTCCCTCCAGAAACGCTAATCTACACGCACCACCGTCGTTCTAGTTCTAAATCTATTAATGGATAAAAAGAGTAACTTTTAATTAATCGTCCATAACTACTAAATCCCAACGAACCATACAAGCCTTCTTATTATATTAACTACATCTTTAAAATAATCTAGATCTATATTTTACATTCTTGTTTAACGTAGATTTAGAAACCACTCTATAAAATTCTTTATCACTCCTCTCTTTCTCAAACACATCTAAAGTAAAAGTAAAAGGTTTCACGTTTCCCAGAGGACGACCCGTACTCATCTCGGTCTAGCTATACGCGACACCGTTCTGATTGCGGTAAACTACAAACATACACTTTTTCGTATCAATCAAATGGCGCCGTTGCCGAGAATACGTGCGTAATTTTTTACTTTTACTATTTGTGTTGGATTCTTAGACGAGTCATATCATTATTAACACAAAATTGCAAATTGCATATTTAACGATTTTTGCGTGAATTTTTGCAAGGAGATCTGGAGTCACAGAATTGAGGAAAACAGGAAACATAGACATTTTTAGAGATCCAGAGGAGCAAAGGAGACCACGGAAAAATTTTCATCAACTGTTCTCTCTACCACGCGGCGGAACCGCGGCATAAAGGCACTTTTTGCGGCGGAATCGCGGCAGGTTAGAAGAATTAGGGCAACAAAACTCTCTGGTATCTTTCTTAACTCCTTCTCTCTCCCCTCAAATCCAATAAAATCTATTTTCTGCAGGATTCTTTGCAAAATTGCGCCGCTCAAAAATCTTTTTGCAAAAGTTTTGTTATTGGTTTTGTTTTGCATATTTAATACGGACTTTAAGGGGCAAAGACCAAATCGCACAGTTAAACGCCGCAATGAGTGCGAGAGAGAAAGGGAAACTCCCATCTCAACCCCTACCGAATCCCGGCCATTCACAAAGTCATAATGTGAATGCCATTACTACGTTGAGATCGGGGAGAGTGCTGAACAACCGAGTGGGTGAGCAATTTGATGATAGTAACACATTTGATACCCCAGCTTCTTCTTCTTCTTCCCCTAATTCGTCTAGTCCCCCACCTTCATCCGAGCCTATTCTCCGTTTTCCCCAAGGCTCGAACATTTCGCCAAATCTATCTAAGTCGATGCCCACTCCAATTTTGGGATCGAATCCGTTGCCACAGTCTTCTCCACAAACGTTGGACCCAAAACTTATTGATCGAGCTCCATTTCCAAACAGATTAAGGGCCAACAGACCTAACCCGCAAATGGAGAAGATTGTGGAAATGTTTAAGCAAGTTAGCGTGAATATTCCTCTCCTGGATGCTATTCAACAAGTCCCATCTTATGCAAGAATTCTTAAAGACTTGTGCACTAGGAAGAGAAAAACACAAGTGCCTAAAAAGGTTTTCATGATGAGTAATGTTAGCACAGCTTTTACCCAACAAATACCAAAGAAACGTAAGGACCCCGGCTGTCCTACAATCTCTATATCTATTGGGGGTAAAAATATAAATCGTGCTTTACTCGATCTAGGCGCTAGCGTCAACTTGCTTCCTTATTCAGTATACGAGCAGTTAGGAATTGGAGAGTTAAAACCCGCCCATTGTACTCTCCAAATGGCAGACCGATCTATCACCAAACCTCGGGGCGAACTAGAGGATGTGTTAATTAAAGTCGGGGAATTCATATTTCCCGTAGACTTTATTGTTTTAGATACACAACCTGTAGCAAACCCACGCAATCAAATCCCGGTGATACTTGGTCGACCCTTCCTAGCAACTTCTAACGCTGTAATTAATTATCGTAACGGTTCTATGAACTTATCTTTCGGGAAAATGACAATTGAGCTTAATATTTACAAGTTAGGAAGTCAACCATCAGAACCTTCTGCTCATTTGCTGGATGTTTGTTCCATCCGTGAGATAGCTTCCGAAAGCTGCATGGATGAGGAGCTTTGCTTTGATGTTCTCGACAACATTAATGAGACATCATTTGATCTTGCACCACTTTACAATGAGGATATGTTCAATGAGTCCGACCTTGAGATTGAACCCGTTGACTCGTTGCAAAAGTCAGCAGCACTTTCCGATTCAATATCTTATGCAAGTTTTGAACCTCTTCGGGAGTCCGAATATCATTCGCTTACCCCATCTTCTATTGTCTCTCCGCCAATTCTTGATCTCAAACCGCTACCTTCTCATCTTAAATATGCATATTTAGGAGAGAATGAGACTTTGCCAGTAATTATTTCCGTTTCTCTAGCCTTAGAGCAAGAGAATGCACTTTTGGCAGTGTTGAGATCGAATCGGGAAGCATTTGGTTGGACAATGGCTGACATCAAAGGGATTAGTCCTTTAATTGTTGAACATTACATACATCTGATGGATGAAGCCAAACCAACCCGAGACCCACAAAGACGGTTAAATCCCGTTATGAAGGAGGCGGTAAAGAAAGAAATCGTCAAGTGCCTTGATAGTGGAATAATTTACCTCATATCTGATAGCCAATGGGTAAGTCCAATTCATGTGGTCCCTAAAAAGTCTGGCATCACGGTCATCACTAATGAGGCTAATGAGTTAATCCAAACACGCACCCAAACTGGGTGGCGCGTATATATCGATTACAGGAAACTCAATGCCGCGACGAGGAAAGATCACTTCCCTCTACCTTTCATTGACCAGATGTTAGAACGATTAGCGGGACACGAATACTACTGTTTCTTGGACGGATACTCTGGTTATAACCAGGCCCCATCGCCGAAAATGATCAAGATAAAACCACTTTTATTTGTCCTTTCGGAACTTTTGCTTATAGACGCATGCCCTTTGGGTTATGCAACGCTCCCGCTACATTTCAGCGGTGCATGATGGGGATATTTTCAGATATGGTGGAAAATTTTCTGGAATTTTTTATGGAAAATTTCTCCATTTTTGGGGACTCCTTTGAGGACTGCCTTCGTAATCTTGACGCTGTTCTTACCCGCTGTAAGGATAAGAACTTGACTTTGAATTGGGAAAAATGCCATTTTATGGTCCAAGAAGGTATTGTACTTGGCCATATAATTTCACATAAAGGCATTGAGGTTGACAGAGCTAAAATAGATGTCATTCAAAATCTCCCTCGTCCCAATTGCGTCAAAGATATACGATCCTTCCTTGGTCATGCTGAATTTTATAGGAGATTTATTAAGGACTTTAGCAAAATTGCTAGACCCTTAACCCTTCTATTGGCCAAGGACACTACTTTTCACTTCGATTCGGATTGTGAGGCTGCTTTTGAATCGCTTAAAGAATCACTCACTACAGCCCCCGTTTTATCATCTCCGGATTGGAACCACCCGTTCGAGCTTATGTGTGATGCATCAGATTTTGCTATTGTGCGGTCTTAGGACAGCACATTGATAAGATGCCACATGTAATTTACTATGCAAGTAGGACCTTGAATGATGCACAAATAAATTACACAACTACCGAGAAAGAACTCTTGGCAGTTGTATTTGCATTAGAGAAATTCAAGCCCTACTTGATTGGCTCGCCTATTGTGGTTTACACAGATCACTCCGCCCTACGATATCTTTTATCGAAGAAGGATGCGAAGGCCAGGCTAATACGTTGGATCCTATTGTTACAAGAATTTGATCTTGTCATCAAAGACAAAAGTGGATGTGAAAACATTGTAGCCGACCATCTTTCACGCATCACTTCTTCGCCAACTGTGACCGTGCCGATAAATGACTCATTTCCCGACGAACAGCTCTTGAATGTATCCTACGAACCTTGGTTCGTGGATATCGTGAACTATTTTGCGACGGGACTTATACCTAGCGATTGGTCGAAACAAGACAAACTTCGATTTTTATCCCAAGTAAAATATTTTTACTGGGATGAACCATATCTATTCAAGTATTGTTCCGATCAAATCATTCGCAGGTGTGTCCCTAACGATGAATTCAAGAGCGTGTTATCATTTTGTCATGATCAGGCATGCGGCGGTCATTTTGGACCTCGAAAAACGGTGGAGAACGTTTTGCAATATGGCTTTTATTGGCCAACATTATTTAAAGATGCATTTGAACATTGCAAAACTTGTCCGCGATGTCAGCATTTGGGTTGGATTTCACGAAGGAATGAGATGCCGCTCCAACCTATATTGGTTGTGGAAATATTTGATGTTTGGGGTATTGATTTTATGGGCCCTTTTCCCAACTCCTTTGGGAATCTATATACCTTGTTAGCGGTTGATTATGTCTCGAAGTGGGTGGAAGCTATACCGTGTCGCACTAATGACAACAAAGTTGTCATTAAGTTTCTTAAAGAAATTATCTTTTCGCGATTCGGACACCCTCGCGCTATAATTAGCGACAACGGGACACATTTCTGCAATAGGTCTTTCGAGGCCTTGATACGGAAATATTCAATCACTCACAAGTTTTCTACGCCCTATCATCCCCAAACAAGCGGGCAGGCTGAGATCTCAAATAGACAGATCAAACAGATACTGGAGAAGACGGTTTCGAAAAACCGTAAGGATTGGTCAACCAAATTGACGGATGCTCTTTGGGCATTCCGCACCGCTTATAAGACCGATCTTGGTATGTCTCCATACCGCCTTGTGTTTGGGAAGGCATGCCACCTCCCTGTCGAAATTGAACATAAGGCAATGTGGGTTATTAAAGAGCTTAATTTTGATCTTGATCATGCAGGCAGCTATCGGAAGCTGCAATTGAATGAGCTAAGCGAACTCCGTGATGAAGCTTACGATAATGCGGTAATAGTAAATAATAGGACTAAAGTATTCCACGATAAAAATCTTTTTAGAAAAACCTTCACATCGGGGCAAAAAGTCCTTCTTTACGATTCCCGTCTCCATCTTCATCCGGGTAAGCTTAAATCTCGTTGGAAAGGACCTTTTGTGGTGTGGTATGTACACCCGCACGGGGCAGTTGAGGTCGAAAATTTGAAAAACGGTTCAATTTTTAAAGTAAATGGACATAGATTAAAACCGTATTTTTCTGCTGACCCCACGGAGGAGCTCCTGTTTTTACAGGAGCCGCTTTATCAAAACTAAATTTTCTCCGCCTCACCTCCATGTTTTTATAACATTTTCTCATTTTAAGAATGGAGGTGAGTAAAAAATGGATTTGATTGAATATCTGTGCGTGTCAAAGAATTAGTTTGGGGGAATTTTTCATTTAACTATTATTTTACCCCTTGTATCTCTCCCTTAGTATACAGGTCCATGTTCTAAAAAGGTTACATCAGTGAGGACACTGCTGAAAACAGGTTTGGGGGGGAGGTTTGTATTCACTGAATTATCTTTGACACTGGGCATTAAATTTTTTTTTTATATAACAAAAGAGTAGAAAGTGAAAAATTACATCCAAAAGATAGGAATAATTTAAGAAAACCAAGAAAATTAGAAGTTTTCTTAAACGAACTAGTAATAAGTAGCTATGAGCTGTTGTCCCAAGGGTTAGTAAGATGAAGGAAGTCACTAATCTGAGGATAAAAATAAGTCTGAAAAATAGTTTCTATTCTGGAAGCCAAACATTTGAATGTTGATACCCTACTATATGCATTTACACGCGTCTTGAAACTCGGGATAGTAGAGGATACCTTGAATTGCTCTTGTCTAAAAGCCAAAGTATGAAGGAAATGAAAAAAAAATGGTGAAAATATAAAAATGGTAAAAAGAAAAAATGAACACTGGTTTTGTTATCGCCAAGGCAGCAATAAAAAAAATATAGCGAGGGTGCCTCTTCACCTAGTGCCCTAAGGCCAACTGGTCTGGGAGTCACTGCTTAGCCTTAGGTGGTGCAAGACGAGGAAAATAATATCACCTAATCAGCAAACACATGAGTAATCGGTCGGTTAGTACCTCAAGAAGTATTAACAGTCGCATGAAAATGTGTGAGCAAATCTTAATATTCATTAAATTAAAAAGTACTAAGGTAGATGGATAAGAGTATGATAGCTTGAATTGAATTCTCCGAGTGTAGGGATGTTCTTTACACACACGTGGGGTTATATGATCGATATTTGGATGAAAGGTAGGAATGAAGAATAAAGACGATATTTTATTGAGGGATGATGTGATTTCTAACATTTTTTCATGACTATTAAGATAGGGCTCATGACAACTGAAAAGCTAGTGTAGTTGGAAACTCTAAATTTTCAAAGTATTTCTTTTATGGTTCTTATCTTTATATGTAAATTTCACCATCTTTCTTTTGTTATTGGATTTTGTGGGTGTAATCCGCTGAAAACCCTCAAGAGACAATACTCCTCCTACTAGGGACACCTAGAGGTTTAACGGCTTATTGCACGTGCTCAGTGCAATCGTGTTGCCTACGAAAGTATGCTTAGTTTTCTCCTTTCTTTTTCTCCTCTTAAAATAAACTAGTTTGCTCGGGACGATCAAAGATAAGTTTGGGGGTATTTGTTCAGTTGATAAAACTGCACATTTGTATTACATTTTTCCTACCATTTTCATATTAAAAAAGGACTTTATTATAATATATTATACATATGAGGGTTTATGTATAAAAACACCATTTTCCATGTGTTAATATATTTTAATTAGCATTTGGTAGGAAAATGTATGCAAATAAATTCATTGACCAAATCCTAGTAGAACTAAGTCTACTAAATATTATTTGAGATTATTGTGCAGAATTTTCCAAGTTGTTATGCAGAATTTATCAAGAAAATCAAGTTGTTGAAAAAGACTTGCCTAATTAAGAATAAAAACTTGGAGACCAAGTCTGGAAGCAACCGAGAAAAGATTTCTGAATTCTGAAGGTTCCAAGGATCGCCAAATGTCACAAGGACAGAGCACCCAAAAGATGATGAGGAGATCTCCACCATTGGCCGCGGAACCGCGGCCAAACCCCCCTGTTGGCCGCGGATCCGCGGCATTCTAGAGGGATCATTTGCTAAAAATTTGGGAGATGAATCTCTGTTATATTTTACTAAGTTTTCAACCAAAAGATTCTGGATTTGCACTATAAAAGGGCACCGAGAGCCTCTTGGAAAAATCATCAAGCCGAAGAGATCACGAAGCTCCAGACGCTTACGCATCCAGGCTGATCATCGACTGTTCGACTACCTCCTTAGGAAAGATCGAGAAGCAACTAGTTTTGTAATCATTTTCTATGGAATAAAAGTGTAGATTGTTCAAGTCGATTAATAAAGGTAGTTATTTTATTTAATTGTTTTTGCATCTTACATTATGTTTTCTCTCTCTGTCTTTTCATCTTCTTCTCCCAACATACGCGAGTAATTCTCCGCTTGTTAGGGTTCGTAGGATTATGGTAGGCTAATGGACGATGAAAATAACTAAACCCTTTTTAAGTCCTATAAAGTTTAGGAACTTTATCAAAAGAATCATTAACATCCTAATCGGGCGCTCTAGCAATTCTTTGCTAGTTCCGACAGCGATTAGAGATTAGATTAATGATTGTTTTGGTAAAGGCTAGATATGAACGGAGTTCCGTGTTGAGATAAGGGTTAAGAGTGGGATTCCTTTTCCCTCCAGAAACCCTAATCTACACGCATCACCGTCGTTCTAGTTCTAAATCTATTAATGGATAAAAAGGGTAACTTTTAATTAATCGTCCATAACTACTAAATCCTAACGAACCCTACAAGCCTTCTTATTATATTAACTACATCTTTAAAATAATCTAGATTTATATTTTACATTCTTGTTTAACGTAGATCTAGAAACCACTCTACAAAATTCTTTATCCCTCCTCTCTTTCTCAAACACATCTAAAGTAAAAATAAAAGGTTCCACGTTTCCCAGAGGACGACCCGTACTCATCTCGGCCTAGCTATACACGATACCGTTCTGATTGCGGTAAACTACAAACATACACTTTTTCGCATCAATCAGGGTGCGCGACCGCGGCAAACTTCATAAGGATGTGGTATTCTTTGCAGAAGTCCCTTACTTTCTCATTCTCGAAGTTCGTCCCGTGGTCGGTGATGATGCACTTTGGGATCCCGAACCGGTGAATCAGGTTGTTTTGGAGGAACTTGATGGTTGTGGCGGCGTCCGGTTTCCTGATGGGAACGGCCTCGATCCATTTGGTGAAGTAGTCCACCGCGACGAGGACGTATTTATGTCCGCCAGTTCCTGTAGGGAACTGGCCGATCATATCCAATCCCCACTGGGCAAATGGCCACGGGGACGTCACGGCAGTTAGCTCGGTAGCCAGGAGGCGGGGGATACTGCCGTGGAGTTGGCAACTCTTACACCTCCTGACCAGCTTCAGGGCGTCTTCGTGCATGGTGGGCCAATAGTACCCCTGAAGTAGTGCCTTTTGGGTCAAGGTTCGAGCCCCCTGGTGTGCGCCGCCCACCCCTTCATGGATTTCCCGCAGGACGTAGTCGGCCTCGTGGGGGTCAATGCACCGGAGCAGGGGCTGGGTGAAGACTTTCTTGTAGAGGTTTCCGTTGCTCCAGACGAAGTGGGTGGCTCTGGCCTGGAGGCGGCGAGCGGCTGCTATATCTTCCGGGAGCGTGTCGTCTTTCAGGAACTCCACGAGGGGCTTCCTCCAATATGGGTCATTCTTCTGTGTCGTGTACACTTGGAGCGTCCCCGCCTCGTCTCCATCGCTGGGTCGGGCCAAGGTTTCGAAGAGTATCGACCGCCTGTTGCTGGCCGAGTATGATGAAGCCAGCTTGCTCAGGGAGTCTGCTTGAGCATTCATTTGCCTAGGTATTTATTCCACTCGGACTTCGTCGAAGTTTTTTCGGAGCTTCCTCACCTCGTCTAGGTATTTCATCATTAGGGGCTCTCGAGCCTCGAAGCGGCCTGTTACTTGGCCGACGACTAGGGCCGAGTTGCTGCGGACCTGGACGACCTTCAGTCCCAGCCCGACGGCCATGCGCAGTCCGGCTAGAAGGGCTTCGTACTCCGCCGCGTTGTTCGATGCTTTGAAACCGAGCCTCAAGGAATACTCCATCTCGGCTTCGTTCGGGCCCCGGATAATGAGGCCGGCACCACAGCCTTCCTCGGTGGAAGACCCGTCGACGTAGATGACCAACTCTGGGGCTGAGCTAGTGTTAGTTGTATGTATGCCCTAGAGGCCAGTATTGTACAGATGATGTATATTATATTGGATGCTTGGACATATATAGAGATGACTTTCTTGCTCGATATGATAGTATGCTATCTGGTTGCTCTTTATCTTAACATGTACACTTGTCTCTTTAAACTGTCTTATAGTTACATGTTGATAAAGCCCTTAGGATGTGTACTTGACTACCTGGACTATGATGCAGATCATACTAGTGGGGACATGGTAGTCGATAAGTACATCCTTCAAGGTCCCTAGTCGTGGGTGTATCGAGACAGGGCATCGATATACCAGTGT
This sequence comes from Agapanthus africanus, assembly GCA_030015575.1. Lineage (NCBI taxonomy): Eukaryota > Viridiplantae > Streptophyta > Magnoliopsida > Asparagales > Amaryllidaceae > Agapanthus > Agapanthus africanus. The sequence goes on from CM057351.1 coordinate 378,530,564, forward strand.
AGACTGGCGTATACGCTTCTCGACCCATGAGATGGGCGATGGATGATCCCATATCCATTGATGTTTGACATCAGAGATGGTATAAGGGTGCTCAGTGGAGACTGGGTACACTGGACGGACTCGCCGAGAACTCCCAGATGGTATTATACCTCACGTCAGATGGCAGTTCTCAGGTGACACTTGTACAGGTTAGTCTGTAGACCCGAGATCGTCATAGAGTCTTGTGTGATTCCCACTGTGCTTTGATCTCCACCTTACCACGTCCATGAGGGCGTGCAAAACGGTGGTCTTTGGGTACAGTCCCGAGTCACATGGAGGCAATGAGCGATAGGAGGGGTTTCGTCTCTCCCGGTATTGGGGGTTGATGTTGCGCTGTGCTCGATTGGCTGTAACAGGGAAGTCCCTGGCCAGGGCTGATCAGAGATTTGCTGGTAAGTGTTACCAGTAGTTTCTCGACCCGTTATGAGCCTCACATCGGCACGACTTATCGGTTATTGGGGTCTGACGTATACCACCCCTAGACTTGATATGCGACATATCAGACGAACAGACCGGACTGTACGGTAAGTGTTACTGGTTGGATTCACAGGAGTGTGAGCGGGCTAGCTCGTCGATCTTCTGATCGCTCAATACCCGGGTGGCCGTTACGTTTAGCAGACCGCTTGCGGCTTGTGGGTGCTTGATATGATCATCATCTGCTACTGGCGTATTGACGAGTCTTTAGAGTCCTACACAGAGGTTTCCTGGCTCAAGCGAAACGAAATAGGAGCGCATATGAGATATGTGCAGGAGTGAGAATAATGTGTGTATGTGATACCGTATTTCATTCTCGCGATGAATGTGTCGATTGGTTATATGCGATATAACCTAGATATCGAATCAAGGATTGATTCGATAAGCCGATACATAGGATACTAGTCGGTTATATGCGATATGACCGGATCGTTAAATCAAGTGTTGATTTAATGATTTAATGTATAATTATATATTTGATATATTACTTTGCATTAACTAGTATTGGTTCATTTTAAAAGGATTTTCTCACTTGATGCACATTGTATATGTGATATATTTTTGTGCACTTGTTTGTATCATGTTTGATGATACTTCCTCACTTGGGTTTGTGTAAAGATTAAACCATGGTTACATGTATAATGGTTAGGGTTTTGATTATTTACTTAGTTATTTATTTATTTATTCATTTTGGATATTATTAAGAATGGTGGCTTATTTTGTTTCTATGTTGAAGCTTCTTGAAGCTTTGACAAAGTCCACCATCCTTATCTCATCCTTAACCCTAACCATTCCTACTAACCTTAGTTTAATCTCTACACTTGACCATGGTCAAGATATGATAAGTATTCATATTAGTTTCATTTTTAAATGAGACTTATGATATTCTTTCTTCTTCTTGATCATCTTCTTCTTCAAGAAAAGCTTAAGGTCCATCAATGGCAACTTGAGCTAAAGTGAGAGAAATCCAATTCTAAAGTGAACCCACCTCCTATTTCTTCACCCTCTACCTCTTGCCAAGTTGTTTTGGGTATTTTCTTCACAAGTTTCACAACTTGGTGAAGTCGGAGCTTGAACTTGTGAAACCTCGACGTAGATCATCTTCGGCACGAAGCCGACGACCTAGTCTGCCCAATTCTCCGATGAAGCCGACGTTTGAGTTCGGGATTCGAGATGGACATCGAGAGGACGCCTACGTGGAGCTAAGGAAGTGGAGAACCGGATCTACAAAGGTTGTAGCCTCTCTCCTTTAGTTAAGATGTTAACTAGTTTCGTTTATCGCCTAAATTTCTAGTTAACGATCCGTATTAGGGTTTCTCGGCACCCGTAAAATTTGAAATTGGCATGGTTGATGCCTTGTGAGACCTCTTGAGAGTGCCTAGGAACCCCACAGTGGTATCAGAGCCTAGCTAGAGCCTTAGGCGAAGTCTAGACGACGTTTGAAGTCCGATCGAACCAAAACCCTAACCCGAAAACGGCTCTCTGTACATTTTTTAAAAAATGGGTTTTTTCCAAATTAAAAATATGCAGAAAACTCAGCAGGGAATTATAAGAATTACGGCGCAAAATTTATTTCATGATCCCTCACATGCGCGGCGGAACCGCGGCATAAGCCTAGCTTATGCGGCGGTTCCGCGGCTAAAGTATGACGTCAGCCCTACCAATTTGCACAGTAATTCCTATTTAACAGTGCTGAGTTCTCTGGGTATTTTTAAATTTTATTCAAGAGTTGAATTTTCTGGGGTTGTTTTGGGGATTCGGTGTTTCGATCGGAGTATCAGATTTTGTCTTTGTGGCTTTCCGGATAATTTTTAGAATATGTTAAAAAGTTCGACCGGATATAAATACCCAATTTTTCCCCTGTCGGGAAATTTCCAAGAGTTGGATTTTTCCATGGTTTAACGACGTTCTAAGTAGTGCAAGTAGCGCAATGGACCCTCTAGAAGACAACAAACCTTAACTCGATTATATGACCGTCTTGAACTGCCCTTTGAACCTTCGGGTTTGGGGCAGTACGGCGTGCCACATGTGAGGCGTTGGCTTGACCCTTCTACGGCTGGACCGTTGGTACTGAGGCACGAACTGAATGTTGTTAGACTTATTTCATGTGTTGAGCTGTATCGGGAAAATTTGGGTGTTCGACTGTTCGATCGGAAAGTTTAACATTTTCAGTTTATCTGGAATGTGATACAATAATTGGAATTCACAAACAGTTATGAGATAACTGAATGAATGTTATAAATCTAGCGGTTTAGTTTCACTTGATATTGAAAAGAGTTTTCGATAATGAGACTAAAATGCGGGGTTTATAACTGTTAGGCATGTGATGTCTAAGTATTTCATTTGATTAGGCATGTGATGTCTAAAGAGGTTGCGGATTCCAACTGTTGTAGTTTTACACTTTCTTTTCTGTGACCGTAAGTGTAATATGTGATATCGCCGGTTTCGTTGCTATATGTCAACGACAATTGGGGTATGCATACTTACTTACGTTGATGACATGTGATGTTATGTGTTGCTGGATATGTTATATTGGATTGTCGTGTTTGAATAGCCGGGGATTTTTATGTGAGATGAGTGTTTTTCATTTTCATTCATGTAAAAACTTGTATGTAATATTCTTTTATTTGGGGCACTTCCAGGTTGCGGAAGTTGTCACCTTTTGTATATTGTTTACTTTTCCGCATTAGGATAGACCCAAGGAGGGGAGCACAAGTAACCGGGTTCTGGGGTCCAGTGGGAGACCAACTCGAGGAGTCGAGTCCGGGTCTCCTAACCCTAGAATTGGCAGGGTTGCTTGCCGCTCTCGTAGGGGTCTAGAGGTGTGGGATTGGCTATTCATCACGACCGTGGAATCCGTGTTTTATACTGGCTCGTATTGAAAACACGGACGTCCTAGTATATCCAATGTTTCATATGTTCCTTCTGCTGCGTTATCTGTGATGTGATCATGTGATGTTCTGTGATAGATACTTTATATAGTATATATGATATATTATATAGACGTTACTTATGTTTTGCACCCGCACTAGCCCTGCCCTGCTCTGTCGTTAGTTACCTAACCTAACGGTGCACGAGGGGACATCGAGGCGAATGCGGATGGCATAAGTGTACGTTGTATTTATCTGTGATGTTTAGGTATTTAAATGATGGGACTTCATTAATATGATTAATGAAAGAAAAGAAACCTAAGATGTTGTAGAATCAAATTTTAAATAAAACAGGTAGCTACAGTTCTTGCTTTGCACAGCGGTATATGTGATATATCCTGCACCTTATTCGATGAGGAAAGGACCGAGATCCCTTCACCGGGAGTGACTCCTTTAGCAATAACTGGCAGATGCTACACACTCGGTTTGTTTTTGATAGCTTCTATAGTTTCTGCTTTGCACAGCGATATATATGATATATCCCGCACCTCATTCGACGAGGAAAGGGCCGACGATCCCTTCACCGGGAGTGACCCCTTTAGCAAAACTAGAAAAACCTCAAAATCATTCCATTTCAAAACTTCATTTGATTCTACAACGATATCAAGTTCATTACGCAATAGGTTTTCAGAAAAACCTGACGTAGCCCTCCGTCATTTCAGATAAGTACTAGATAGTATTCGTGCTACGTTTGTTGACTATGTTAAGGCGTAGTGTGCGGTAGCTAATTAGTGCTTATCTGTATAAGCATATGATGCGATTGGATTAGGGTAGTCGTGTGACTTTGTTGACTATGTTAAGGGTCGTGCGGGTGGGTTTAATTCAATCGGGAAATGACGGGTTGAACTTGACTAGCACTTATGATTTGTTGACTATGTTAAGGTCATATAGCTGCTAGGGGCAAAATATTCTCGGGAATTTCAAGTGTTGAAATTTGCAATGAGATTGCATACCTTCTATGAGATAGTTGGATCCCGATACCCACTGCGAGTAAGAGTTACTCCTGCGAGAGTTTTACACATTACAATTAGCCGATCAAGTAGGTGTCTAGAAAGGTGTTAACGAGGTTACGCCTCTGGGAAAACGAGGTTTACAGTAATTAGGTTCGTGCGAAAGCACGGGGAACCTCCCTCAAAGTACCAACACTGGCCTGGCTGAAAGATTGGCGAACTTGTAGTGTGTAATTAATCCTGGCTAGTCTTTCCTTTTAGGGTTTGAAGGAAGATTTGATAAAAACAGTGAGCCATCCTGATTAGATAAGATAATAACCAATCTAATCTTGCACGAGCTTACGCTAAAGTGTTTTCTTCTCTCTCTCTCCAGGTAGCGACCATTTCATGCCTTAATAAAGATAATAATATGGATGTATTGACCGAACCCGCATGTTATACTGTGCTGGGGAACGTTGGTTCCGTTCTTACCTATAAGAGTTATAGGACTGAACGGGATATAGGGGAATACCAGGATTCCCATGCCACCCGAATGAAGAAAGTACATGTTGATGCATTTTCTTCGGGTGTGTTCGTTACAGAGAACTGTTTCTCCATTTGCTCCACGTCCTGGGTATTAGATACCGGGTCAGGATCCCATATATGTAATCAGTTACATGGGCTTAGGAAAGGTAGAGAACTTGGAGAAGGTGATAAAGACATTAGAGTTGGAAATGGTGCAATTGTTGCAGCTAAGACTGTCGGGGAAGGGGAATATCACCTTGTATTACCAACTGGTAATACATTGGTTCTGAACGAATGCTATTACATGCCGAACCTGATATGCAACATTATATCGGTTTCTTTGCTAAGTAAATAAGGATATAATTTTGTATTACAGGACAATGTTATGAACATTTTCCGTAACCAAAAGTTGGTTGGATCAGGCACGTTGTGCAATGGCATTTATGTTCTAAACCAATCAACAGTTCTGAGCATAACAAACACACACAAGAGGAAGAGTTCAGAACTGAACGATTCCTTCTTGTGGCATTGTAGACTGGGTCACATCAATGCGACACGACTGGCTAAGTTACATAAGGATGGATATTTGAAACCTTTCGAATTTTCATCTTATGACACTTGCCAGTCATGTCTCAAAGGCAAGATGACCAAAACTCCGTTTACGGGACACGGAGAAAGAGTTACCGAACTCTTGGGACTGATACATAGTGATGTATGCGGTCCCATGTCTACACATGCCAGGGATGGTTCTTCATACTTCATTACATTCACTGACGATCTCTCTAGGTTCGGGTATGTGTTCCTGATGAAACACAAATCAGAAGCTTTTGAGAAATTTAGAGAATATAAACAAGAAGTCGAGAACCAAACCGGAAAAAGTATTAAAATCCTTCGATCTGATCGAGGAGGTGAATACTTGAGCAATGAATTCCTGGACTTCCTAAAAGAGAATGGGATTCTCTCTCAGCTGACTCCTCCATATACACCACAGCACAACGGTGTATCAGAACGGAGGAACCGCACCCTATTATATATGGTGCGCTCTATGATGAGCACAGCTGAGTTACCTATTTCCTTCTGGGGATATGCGCTGGAGACGGCTGCATACCTATTGAATCAAGTTCCATCTAAATCTGTACCTACCACACCATATGAGATATGGAGTGGGAAGAGACCATATTTTAAACGAGTTAAGATATGGGGTTGTCCGGCCTATGTCAAAAGGCAAAATCCAGACAAACTCGAGGCACGGTCAGTTCTCTGCAAGTTTGTGGGATATCCTAAGAATTCATAAGGATATTTTTTCTACCATGCTGAAGAACAAAAGGTGTTTGTTTCTCAATATGCCACCTTTTTAGAAAAGGAATTTCTTGAAAAAGAAATTAGTGGCGAAATGGTAGAGCTGGAAGAAGTTCCAGATACATAAACCATAACTGAAAATTTAGTGGAACCAGAACATTCAGTAGCTCCCAATGAACCTCAGCCTCTCCGCCGATCTAGTAGGGTTCCTCGCCAACCTGAGAGATACTACGGTTTTCTCATGGATGGAGGGAGCGAGGATTGCATCATGGAGGATGATGACCCAACTAGCTTCGAGCAGGCCATCACGAGTAGGGACTCAGTGAAATGGCTGGATGCTATGCGGTCCAAGATGGAATCCATGTACACCAACAAAGTATGGACTTTGGAAGTTGCTCCTGAAGGGGTAAAACCCATTGGGAGCAAGTGGATCTTCAAGAAAAAACTTGGTGTAGATGGGAAAGTGGAGACTTTCAAAGCTAGACTTGTAGCAAAGGGTTTTCGTCAAAGACCAGGTGTGGACTATGACGAGACCTTTTCTCCAGTGGCTATGCTTAAATCTATCCGGATCATGCTTGCCATCGCTGCATATCATGATTACGAAATCTGGCAAATGGATGTTAAGACCGCCTTTCTAAACGGTGATTTAGAAGAGTGCGTGTACATGACTCAGCCAGAGGGCTTCGTAGACAGTGGGAGCAGCGGCAAGGTGTGCAAGCTGCTTAAATCCATTTATGGATTAAAGCAAGCATCGCGGAGTTGGAACATCTGCTTTGATGTCGTTATCAAAGAGTTTGATTTCATCAAAAACCCAGATGAACCTTGTATTTACAAGAAGGTGGCAGGGAGTAAGGTTGTCTTCCTCGTATTGTACGTAGACGACATACTCTTGATAGGAAATGATATTCCTATGCTGCAATCGGTCAAGCTCTTCTTATCACAAAGATTCTCGATGAAAGATCTTGGTGATACCTCCTGCATATTAGGGATCAGGATCTATAGAGATAGATCCAAACGGATACTGGGATTGTCCCAATCCAGGTACATTGACACCATACTAAAGAGGTTTAGTATGGAAGAATCCAAGAGTGGGAACTTGCCCACGATCTCTGGAGTCACTCTCTCCAAAGAGATGTCTCCCAAGACTGATTTGGAGAGAGCTCGCATGCAAGGGATACCCTATGCTTCGGCTGTAGGCTCTATCATGTATGCGATGCTATGTACCAGACCCGATGTAGCATACTCACTAAGTGTAGTGAGCAGGTATCAAGCTGATCCTGGAGAGAGTCACTGGACAGCTGTGAAGAGCATTCTCAAGTACTTGCGAAGGACTAAAGAGATGCTCTTGGTGTATGGTAACGGAGAACTCCAAGTGGAGTCCTTTACCGATTCGAGCTTCCAGAGTGATAAGGACGACTCTAAGTCGCAGTCGGGCTTTGTCTTTACCCTTTACGGAGGGGCGGTTAGCTGGAAGAGTTCCAACCAGGAAACCATGGCAGACTCGACGATGGAGGCTGAATACATCGCTGCCAACGATGCTGCCAAAGAGGCTGTCTGGATCAAGAAGTTCATTACTGAACTTGGAGTGGTTCCATCCATTGAGCATCCAATACCTTTGTATTGCGATAACAATGGAGCGGTGGCTTTGGCCAAGGAACCCAGGTCCCATCAGCGATCCAGGCATATTCTGAGGCGGTATCACCTGATCCGGGAGATAGTTGATCGCCGGGAGTTAGTTGATCGCCGGGAGATCGAGGTCAGGAGAGTTGACACGAAGAACAACACGGCGGATCCACTCATGAAGGCCATTCCCTAGATACAGTTTGAGAGACTCTTCGGGATGCTCGGTATGCGATACTACAGCAGCTGGCCCTAGTGCAAGTGGGAGATTGTTAGTTGTATGTATGCCCTAGAGGCCAGTATTGTACAGATGATGTATATTATATTGGATGCTTGGACATATATAGAGATGACTTTCTTGCTCGATATGATAGTATGCTATCTGGTTGCTCTTTATCTTAACATGTACACTTGTCTCTTTAAACTGTCTTATAGTTACATGTTGATAAAGCCCTTAGGATGTGTACTTGACTACCTGGACTATGATGCAGATCATACTAGTGGGGACATGGTAGTCGATAAGTACATCCTTCAAGGTCCCTAGTCGTGGGTGTATCGAGACAGGGCATCGATATACCAGTGTAGACTGGCGTATACGCTTCTCGACCCATGAGATGGGCGATGGATGATCCCATATCCATTGATGTTTGACATCAGAGATGGTATATGGGTGCTCAGTGGAGACTGGGTACACTGGACGGACTCGCCGAGAACTCCCAGATGGTATTATACCTCACGTCAAATGGCAGTTCTCAGGTGACACTTGTACAGGTTAGTCTGTAGACCCGAGATCGTCATAGAGTCTTCTGTGATTCCCACTGTGCTTTGATCTCCACCTTACCACGTCCATGAGGGCGTGCAAAACGGTGGTCTTTGGGTACAGTCCCGAGTCACATGGAGGCAATGAGCGATAGGAGGGGTTTCGTCTCTCCCGGTATTGGGGGTTGATGTTGCGCTGTGCTCGATTGGCTGTAACAGGGAAGTCCCTGGCCAGGGCTGATCAGAGATTTGCTGGTAAGTGTTACCAGTAGTTTCTCGACCCGTTATGAGCCTCACATCGGCACGACTTATCGGTTATTGGGGTCTGACGTATACCACCCCTAGACTTGATATGCGACATATCAGACGAACAGACCGGACTGTACGGTAAGTGTTACTGGTTGGATTCACAGGAGTGTGAGCAGGCTAGCTCGTCGATCTTCTGATCGCTCAATACCCGGGTGGCCGTTACGTTTAGCAGACCGCTTGCGGCTTGTGGGTGCTTGATATGATCATCATCTGCTACCGGCGTATTGACGAGTCTTTAGAGTCCTACACAGAGGTTTCCTGGCTCAAGCGAAACGAAATAGGAGCGCATATGAGATATGTGCAGGAGCAAGAATAATGTGTGTATGTGATACCGTATTTCATTCTCGCGATGAATGTGTCGATTGGTTATATGCGATATAACCTAGATATCGAATCAAGGATTGATTCGATAAGCCGATACATAGGATACTAGTCGGTTATATGCGATATGACCGGATCGTTAAATCAAGTGTTGATTTAATGATTTAATATATAATTATATATTTGATATATTACTTTGCATTAACTAGTATTGGTTCATTTTAAAAGGATTTTCTCACTTGATGCACATTGTATATGTGATATATTTTTGTGCACTTGTTTGTATCATATTTGATGATACTTCCTCACTTGGGTTTGTGTAAAGATTAAACCATGGTTACATGTATAATGGTTAGGGTTTTGATTATTTACTTAGTTATTTATTTATTTATTCATTTTGGATATTATTAAGAATGGTGGCTTATTTTGTTTCTATGTTGAAGCTTCTTGAAGTTTTGACAAAGTCCACCATCCTTATCTCATCCTTAACCCTAACCATTCCTACTAACCTTAGTTTAATCTCTACACTTGACCATGATCAAGATATGATAAGTATTCATATTAGTTTCATTTTTAAATGAGACTTATGATATTCTTTCTTCTTCTTGATCATCTTCTTCTTCAAGAAAAGCTTAAGGTCCATCAATGGCAACTTGAGCTAAAGTGAGAGAAATCCAATTCTAAAGTGAACCCACCTCCTATTTCTTCACCCTCTACCTCTTGCCAAGTTGTTTTGGGTGTTTTCTTCACAAGTTTCACAACTTGGTGAAGTCGGAGCTTGAACTTGTGAAACCTCGACGTAGATCATCTTCGGCACGAAGCCGACGACCTAGTCCGCCCAATTCTCCGATGAAGCCGACGTTTGAGTTCGGGATTCGAGATGGACAGCGAGAGGACGCCTACGTGGAGCTAAGGAAATGGAGAATCGGATCTACAAAGGTTGTTGCCTCTCTCCTTTAGTTAAGATGTTAACTAGTTTCGTTTATCGCCTAAATTTCTAGTTAACGATCCGTATTAGGGTTTCTCGGTACCCGTAAAATTTGAAATTGGCATGGTTGATGCCTTGTGAGACCTCTTGAGAGTGCCTAGGAACCCTACAGCTAGGGCCTTCCTGGTCGAGATGCCGGGCTGCGAGAGGCGGCACGGGATCCTGCTTCCTGCTAGGAATGGTGCATTCAACGACGAAGCCAGGGCCTGCGCCTTGATGGCTTGCCTCGGGCGATACCTTATGTCGAATCGAGACAGCTCCCATCTCCGTTTCTCTAGATGGCCAGAGGATTCTGGCGATGCCAGGATAGCCCCCAAGGGGCGCTCAGTGAGGACGATGATGGTGTGTGCTTGGAAGTAGTATCGCAGCTTCCGCGAGGTCACTACGAGGGCCAGGAAGATCTTCTCTATGGCGGGGTATCTCGTCTCCGTGTCTTTGAATACATGGCTCACATAGTACACTGGCTTCTGCGCCCCCTCGGCCTCTCGGACGAGCACCGACCCTGCTGCTTGGTCGGATACTGCCAGGTATAGCGACAGCTCGTCCCCTTCCACGGGCCGGGTGAGTAGGGGCGGTGTTGTGAGGTGCCTCTTCAGTTAGTCGAAGGCGGCTTGGCAATCTTCCAACCACTCAAACCTTGGAATTTTCCTCAGCGCCTTGAAGAATGGGAGGCACTTCTCCCCCGACCTGGACATGAAACGGCTCAGAGCGGCGACCCGCCCTGTGAGCCGCATGATCTCGACGTTGGTTCTGGGTGCGGTCATGTTCAGGATGGTGTCGATCTTTTCCGGGTTAGCTTCAATCCCGCGGTGAGTGACCATGAACCCGAGGAATTTCCCTCCGGTGACTCCGAACGCACACTTGGCGGGGTTCAGGTTCATGTTTAATTTGCGGAGCACCTTAAACGCCTCACCCAGGTCCTTGACATGCTCGGCCGACGAGCCGGACTTGACGAGCATGTCGTCAATGTAGACCTCCATGTTTCTGCCGATCTGCGGCTTGAACATGCGGTTGACCAGCCTCTGGTATGTGGCCCCGGTATTCTTGAGGCCGAAGGGCATCACTCTGTAGCAGTACACCCCCCGGTCCGTCGTGAATGAGGTCATGTCTTTGTCGTCAGGATTTATGCGGATTTGGTTATAGCCGGAGAAAGCGTCCATGAAGCTCAGGAGCTTATGCCCGGCCGAGCTGTCGACGAGCTCGTCTATGCGGGGGAGCGGGAAGTTGTCCTTGGGGCAGGCCTTGTTGAGGTCGGTGAAGTTGACGCACATACATCACTTCCCACTCGACTTTTTGATCAGGACCACGTTGGCCAGCCACTCCGAGTAGGGCACGTTCTTGATGAAGTTGGCGGCGAGGAGTCGGTCAACTTCTTCTTCGATGGCCTTTTGTTTGACCGGGGCGAAGCTTCTTTTCTTCTGCCTGACGGGTCAGGCCGTAGGGTCAACTCCGAGCTTGTGGGAGATGATTTTGGGGTCGATCCCAGGCATGTCGGCTGGGGCCCAGGCGAAGACGTCGGAATTGCTCCGGAGGAACTCGGTCAGGTCATCCCGCTGGATTCCCGCCAGGAGTGATCCAACCTGGACGGTCTTCCCTGGGTCTCCTTTCGCTAAGGGCACCTCGGTCAATGGCTCGACCGATGCCCCACGGACCTCCTTCCGCTCGTCCCGGGTGTCCAGGGACCCCTCCATGTCGCCGCATGCATCGGCGCTATCAGCATGCTGCTCGAGGGAAGATGCCTCTGTCAGACCAACCTCCGCGACCTGTTGTCTTCCGTAGGCCCGGCCCACCCCACCCTGGTCGAGGGGGAATTTTATCGCCAGGTGGTATGTCGAGATCTGGGCCTGGAGGGAGTTCAGCGTCAGCCGGCCGAGGAGGACGTTGTAGGCCGAGGGGACCCTGGCCACAATGAAGTCCACTGACAGTGTGCGCGTGTGGCCGGGCTCCCCGATCGTGAACTGCAGGGTGACCACCCCTTGCGCCGGGATGGAGTGGTCGGTGAATTCCGAGAGGACGTGGGAGGTCAGCCTCAAGTCTGCTGGGGCCAGCCCCATTCGCAGAAAGCAGTCGTGGAAGAGGATGTCCGCCGAGCTGCCTGAATCGATGAGTATTCGGTGGACCTCGTATCGGTGAATTCACGCTACGATCACCAGCGGGTCGCTATGGGGCACAGATATGCCGTGGAGATCCTCGTCGCCAAAGGTGATGGGCCCCCGGCCCCTAGCCCTTTTGGCCGGGCGGCCGCCGGAGCCTGTGAGGCGGCAGCCCACGGGGAGACCGACGACCTCGGGTGAGGGTCCGCCTGCGTCCCCATTGCGAGGGAGGCGGTAGCGGGCGTTTGGATTCTTAGGGAAATCGGTTGCTATGCGGGCGGAGATCGGAAGGCCAACTTCGTATCTTGTGGAGTTATGTTCCCACAGATGGCGCCAACTGATGGAGCTCCTTTTCGGGCCTCCGTCAGATGTTGTCTTCCGTTGATCTCGAGATGAACTTGGTTGATTGTCCTTCGTTGCGTGTGGGTCTCAATGGGTTTTGAGAGGAGAAGGTGGGGTGAGGAGGCTGTCGCCAAGTACCTGCAAAGAAGTCCCGGGATGGTTTGGTACCACCGAGGACCCTCCGACGCTCAAGTTAGTGATGAGATCCGAGTAGAGTAACGGCGTAAAGTGTCAAGAATGGCTTACTTGACCCCTCTGTGATGGGGGTTTATATAGCGGCGGCGGCACGCAGCAGCGGGCGCGAGAATCTCGCCGGCAGTTACGCTCCCGACGTCACGCCCGCGTAAAGAGCGGATCGCCCATTAATGGGGATCGTGGTGGCGTGGAACGTGGGACGTAGTTGGCGGAGAATCTGCGTGTGGCGAGATTTGTGGAGCGGCGGTTACGCCTGTGAATGGAGTTGGTCGGTCGAAAGGACCGAGGAATACGGCCTTGGCTGGGGAGCTCGGAGACGAGCAAGAGGGCCGAGGGGTCTCGGTCTTGTGGCAGCTCGGGGCGAGCTGAGGGGCCGAGGAGGCCAATTTGCAGGGGCTCCGAGGGGGGGCCAGCTCGTGCTTGCTGGTCGGGCACGGGATGGCCTGATAGGCCCCTGCGGGCCCTTTCTTCTGACACGTCACCTGCCACATGCCATGATCTTGGGGATCGCAAATATTGAGCATTATCATGCTCCCTCTTCGAGATCAGTGAGCATGCAATTCTTTTCTCTTCAACTTCATCTTCTGGAAGGCCAAGTCAATGAGATCGCCGGTGACGAACACGATCCCGTCTTCCACGACGATGGAGAGATTGAAGCTGAAGATAGGTTCGATACCGCCAACGTCGAATTTTGTGTGAGAGAGGTCAAAAAATGTATCGCATGGCTCCGGTGGCGAAATCACCTTGATCCGCGGCGGTGAAGAGGATCCACGGCCAGATCTTGAAAATGAGAGGTTGCATTTGACCGACAGCAACGCCGCCGAGGAAGAGACGGAGGTCGGCGTGGACAAGCAGGCCGATGAGGGTCTGGGGCTAAGAGAGATAAAAAGGAAAGCGCAGTTCAATCGCAAAATAAATGAAAGTTCATTGGTTTATTTATGCAATTTAGCCCCAAAAAAATGCATAATTATATACAGAAGATAAATTTGTAGGGGAGAGAGAAATTATACCAGGCGAAATTGGACGTTGTTGCAGCAATCTCTCTCTTGCATGAGTCGATTAAAACAATCCCTCAACTGAAGAGCAAGGACGCATCCTCTATATCAAAATCGATCATCATTTTTTCTAGGGTTTTAAGATAATTCTCTCCTTGTTTTTCTTCTCTCTTTATTTCTTTCTTGGGTAAATTGTCAAAAAAAACCCAAGCATATTTTCGTTATCAAAATCCAAATCCACGCTGTAGTCAAACACTTCCTAAAAAGGTTTAGTTGGCTAAAAAAAAACTTACCTGTGATATCTAGTAGTTTCATGTTATATTTAGTATCCCGCGATATCTAAACGGTAACCAACGATATCTAAACAGTTGTCTGTGATATCTAAATCGTTTCTTATGATATCTAAATAGTTTGTGTGGATTGATTAGATATATCATGCTATTATATAGATACTAAGTAAAAATTTTAGGGGGTTTTTAACTATGGAGATCCGGGGTTTTTTGACAACAGAAAAAAGTACTTTGGTTTTTCTGACAATTTACCCTTTTTCTTTTTTAGTTTTTCGCCTTTATTGTGCTGCTCTCGTTTCGTATTGGTCCACGTAAGCAAAACTTAAAGGGCGCTATGGTACTTTTATCATCCTCATTTCTCCCCTAACTCAAAGCCCTTCCAGTTCAAAACCCTAGCCTTCGACAGCAAACGAAGATGGAAGAACCCAACCAAAACGACCAATCTAACCCCGCACCTTCCCCAAATCCTCAACCCACAACCCTCTCGAAGAACGCGAAGAAGAAGCTCATCAAGCAGCAGCGCCAAGCAGAACGCAAGGCTGAGCGAAAAGCCCTCGAAAAGGAGCGAAAGCGCAAAGATTTGGAGCGAAGGAGGAGAGAATGGGAAGAGAAGCTGAGCGGCGCGGCGTCGGAGGAGGAGAGAACGAAGATGATCGAGGCGAGGAAGGAGACGAGGAGGGAGAGGATGGGGCAGAGAGCGGAGGAGAGAGGGCTGAAGGTGGAGAGGCTGAATAGAGCCAAGGAGATTGGCCAAAAGGTCGTGATTGATTTGGAGTTTGCTGATTTGATGACTGCGAGTGAGATTCATAGTTTAGTGCAGCAGGTGAGGGTTTTGATTTCAACTCCTGTTGCCCTAATTTGTTGTTGATGCGTTAAAGTTGCCATCTTGGTCAATATAAAAGAAAGTTTTCAAGCACACTTGAAAGAATTTATCCATTTCTGCTTCAAAAGTTAATATTGTCATGTGAATTTGAGAGCAGTGTTGTTTTATTGTGAAGAATGCTCAAACTTCGAGCTGCCCAGCAATTTTTGAAAGCTAAGGATGAGAAAAGGCATTGTTTGATTGCTGATGGTGGAAGTTGATACTCATTTTATCTTTAATCTATCAAGAATTTTCCTTTAGATAAGTGGCCAACTCGTTTGACAGTCATGCTGGTGTTTTTTGGGCTTTAATCACTAGATAGAGAGGCAGCATAAGACTTTTCAAGCCTCTCACTAACATGAGATGTTCATTTCTATTCATTAAACCAAGTGAGAAAGCAAATCCGATATGCCCAGCATCAAGGAAAATATTAATATTAAGAAAGAAACAGAAATATTCCGCAATTTTACTGTCAATCTTTTCCACCATATATTTTTCAGTAGAAAGGATGAGGCATTAAACTCACCAATTGAAATTGACACTTGAACAATTTTACCTTAAATCTTTCCTTTTGTGCCAAGTAAGCTTTTCGTATATACATGCAAGTTTTCAAGCAGTGAATTGAGAGATGACTTGATTAGCTAGGCTTCTCATCATATTGGTTTTTTACCAAGAAAAATTGGGATTTTGCTGCCCTCGATTGTGTTTTATGAATCATTGAACGACAGACTAATTTTCTATGACTCGATAGAATCCATTTATGTTTCCTATACGGATGCGTCAATGAATTATAGAAATTCTGCTATGAATTCCAGGTTTATGGATGAGATATCAGTTTTCTCTAAATTTCTTGCCAAAAATTGTGAATAACTTGAAAATAATCAGCAAAGCTTGTCCATTCTGGTCAACTATCAGGTCATTGCAGATTCCTGATTAAATTTTCTGTACGTGTAAATTATTTGTGACTTGGTTAATGTAATCCGAAGTTTGCAAGTGTAAACAAGATATTGAGGCTGATGTCGGAACTCGAAAGTGATTTACCGGAACCTTATTGAATAGATCCTAACATAGTTTCAGTAAGACAATCTACTTGAATTCATGTCACTGGTAGAGATTCTAGCTCAACGTTCTGCTGACATAACTGATTGTTTGCTTTTTCTTTAATTGTTTGTGTCGAAAATTTGACCGCTAATAGATATATGTTATGTTTTGTTGGCTTTATGTATAAACTCAACGCTGCTATTATAGCCGACATTGAACCCGTTGACTAACTGAAGTTGCAGATTATGTATTGCTATGCAGTGAATGGACGATGTGCTTCACCAGCTCATCTTTGGTTAACAGGATGCAGAGGAGCAATGGAAACCCAATTACAAAGGATACCGGGATTCGATAGGTGGATTATTGAAAAGGAGAAAGTATCTTATATTGAAGCTTTGCAACATCGGAAAGAGAATCTTGTGTATCTAACAGCAGATGCTGAAACTGTTCTTGACGAACTTGATCCAACGAAAATTTATATCATTGGTGGTTTAGTCGATAGGAATCGATGGAAAGGAATAACCATGAAGAAAGCAAATGACCAAGGAATGCAAACTGCAAAGCTACCAATTGGAAGCTACCTTAAAATGTCGAGCTCTCAGGTATGCTGTTTTTGTATATCTGAAAATTTTCTTTTGGGGATCATAAATCATCTCAAACCTAATCAGTATAGGTTTTTTACCATTCACATACACATTGCTGCTTCTGGCTTTACCTTTAGGAAGACTTCCAGCAATTTATCAGTACACAAATAGCAATGAAATAAGAGGGCTCACTTGATACAAGAACTTAAAATATGGGCCTCAGTCTCTTATATTAAAGCGGTTTGGTTTGTTGTCATAAACTTTCTTTTCCTCTTAAAAAAATCCATTTGATGAAGTGAGCACAGGAAATCCAAGTAGTTGCAAGATGACTTGTGCAAATGCATGATATGACTTTTGATGCTTGAAGGCTGGATTTTTTATATATATGCACCAGAATTTTGTATTCTTATAACTTGTATGTGATCAGGTTTCAATTGAATTTTTGAAGTTTATATGTGCTCCCTGTTTTTAAGAAGAGGAGCTCTGATCTGATTTAAATTATTTGTGTCACTCGTAAAAGCAGAAATCTGTTATACAATGTCTTTGTATACTGAGACTGTAGCAGCAGGTTCAGAAAATTATATACACAACAATCTGACGCTTTTGTAAACCCAAGGCCATAGTATTTTTTTTCTTATTTTCTATTTTGTTTTGTTTTTGCGTAGAAAAATAGTCATGGTGGTTTTTGTCAGTAAATCCCGGTTAAGGACCATGAATGAAGCCTAAGCATTGCACTCCCACTTCATGCGGATCTCCGTTTTTCGCAATTTTGCCTTCTTCTAAGCTACAATGAATATAAACATGATATTGAAAATTAAAAGTTACAGACAACAGAAATTAAACAGGATATCCTGGTTTTCTTACTCCTGTGAATCAATGAACATGTATTTTGTAATTTATTTACTATGATTATAATTCCTTATGAATTATTTTTCTCGCTTCATCTGGTTATTGGCTGAACAGGTTCTTACAGTAAATCAAGTGGTGGAAATACTTTTGAAGTTTATGGAAACAAGAAACTGGCAAGATGCATTCTTTCAGGTGATTCCACAAAGAAAAAGAGATGGAGGTGAAGGCGATGCTGAAACTAAAGAAGCTGGAGATGACTTTGGAGATCTTGCAGAAATAGAAAATACGGATGAAGATGTATTGGAAGCAGAAGATGAAGAAGACGAAATTACCAACTGTTATGTTATGAAAAAGCAACGCATGGAACAAGCTGAAGATGTCGCAAGAAAAATAATTAAAGAAGATGGAGTTGCGGGTAAATTTGAGGGGGGTTTGGAGAATGAAAGCATCAAAGCAGCCACAAATGGCATGACAAAGGAATCACAGTAGGCCAACATTATGGTACCAAACTATTTTAGCATTTTTACATGTTTCTTGTAACTTCCTTTCCTGATTGCAACTTTAGAAGAGATAATTTGATGGCAGGGAGCTGAGCTCATTAGTCGTAATCATGTAGCTCTTGAAATTTCTTAGAACTTATAACTCCAATTTTCTGGTTCATATAAATTTTGATTTGCAGTTTTTAATGAGCAACGACGACTATTTGATATATTGTTAGTCTGCCATCTATGAACTTGAACTTTTGATATAGCAGATACCAACATTTTATTCGACACAGCTATTCAAATTTGAATCAGCATACTAAGACCGAATAAAGCTTCAGTGTAATCTAGTACAACAACACTTACAGGATCCTTACAAAATCAAACAATTATTCTGCATTCTAAACAACGAAGAATTGTCACAAGTTTTTAAAGATATACTACCAAGAATTGTCACAAGCTGCAAATTCTGCATTCCGGTTCACTTTCAGTTTATCTTAACTTATACCGCTCGAATTCCCACTCTCCTCAGTATCAGAAACAATCTCAAGCAATTTCAGTGACGCGCTTGAACTCAACATCAACAACGGCTTCACTTTCGGAACTTCCAAATTCTCCGCCTCCCGATTCAAAATCTGAAGTGCCCGTCTCATCGAAGGCCTCTCCTCACTATTCGGATTCACACAGCTCAATCCCAAAAGCAAAAGCCTCAACATCCCATCCTTATCAAATTCCCCATTCAATCTCTCATCAAAAGATTCCAAAATCCTATCTTTTGCATATAAACCCCAAACAAAATCAACCAGATTCACCATTTTGGCCTCTTTTACTTCTCCCTGTTTCTCTATAGGCCTCCTCCCACAACAAACTTCGAGGACAACTACTCCATAGCTAAAAGCATCGGTTTTTTCAGTGTACTTACCATATTGAATATACTCTGGCGCAAGATAGCCCATTGTCCCAGCAGTTAGAGTCGAAACGGGGCTCTTATTGTGATCCATCAGCCTTGCCAACCCGAAATCGCCTAATCTTGGATTAAACTCGGAATCCAACATTATGTTGCTAGTTTTTATATCGCGATGAATTACTCTCTGATCACATTCTTGATGAAGGTAAGAAAGAACTGAGGCGAGCCCGAGAGCTATATTATAGCGGCGATCCCAATTGAGATCTAAGCACAGGCTTGACCCGGGTTTAGGGTACAGAATTTTATAAAGGCTACCATTAGGCATGAACTCATAAACTAGAAGGAGTTCATTTTTTTCGGTACACCAACCTTGAAGCTGAACTAAATTTTTGTGCCTCAAGCCTGCGATAATGGTGAGCTCAGCAGAGAACTCGGTTTTGCTTTCGTGGGCATGTTTCGATCTTTTCACAGCGTAAGTTGTGCACGTTTTAGGATCGATCGCTTTGTAAACCGTGCCAAATGCTCCGTTGCCGATGATTCTGCTGCAGTGAAAGCCTTTGGTAGAAGAACTTAATTCTTTGTAGCTGAACTTTCTTGGGCCTTTCAAGAACTCGGGTTTATTTTCTTTGACCGATATAGATTTCTTGATTGAGAGCCATAGAATCAATACAAAGATGATGGCGAAAGCTAACGGAGCGAAGATCGCTAGGACAAAGATCAAATTCTTATGAGAATGGCTTGTAGTATTTGCGAAAGGCATTGCTGGCTTCATCGTCTCATTGGTATCTGATACATTTAGGGGGTTTCTTGAAGAGAGATTGAAGTTAGGCAATCCAAAGGTCTCGAAGCTCCAGCATTCGATCGTGTGGAGCTCAGTGCTCCCTTCAGTTGATCCAGAGAACCCGACATACATAAACTCATTGAAATGCTTCGAAAGACCATACCGCAATGATAATACCGGATTCTCAGGCTTGGTCTTATTACTGGTCAAGAAAACCAAGAGTCTTGTATCATCTCTGCAGTAATCAATCCAAGCAGTGATTGGATCCCCATTCTTGAGATCAACCTCAGCAGAATCAAGATCTGCCGCTCTTATCGATACGGGGCTATTAATATCAAGCCCGAGATGGTTTTCGCTTGGATCATCGAATCCTTCATCCAATTTTGTATCGAATTCGATCGCGATAATCGACCCGTTTCTGATATTCAACGGAGGGCCATTAAAGAGACCCAGATAGCCGCCAATGCTGCCAAGCGTAAAATTGAATGGAGAAATGAAGAAGGTGAGGCCATCGCCGTAGGAGTCGCGGTTTGGGTTCGTGATCAAGAAAGTGAAGTTAGTGGAAAAAGAAGCCGAAAGATTCGATCTCGGGTCGTGAAACTGAATGGGGAGGTTGAAAATGGCGGTCCCTGAGCTCGAGGAAGGGACCCCGGTCTCTCGGGTGAGCCCGATAGAGCCATTTCGGAGGTACGAATCGCCAAGGAGAGTGATGTTACGAAAGGAGAAGGATTGGAAAGAGAAGTTGGTGTTTTTTGAAGAGATTAGCAATGGGTGAAAGATGAGAGCAAAGAAGAGAAGGAGGAGGAGGAGGAGGGGAGTTCTTGAATGTGATGCCATTGAGAAGAGCTTGAAAGAATTGGAAAAAGATGAAATTGTTTGCTAGTAGTTTATCTTTTTTGATAATACCTTTAGATTTTGTTGGAGTTTTATTAACGGTAGGGAAAGGGAAAGGGAGCGGGCGCGGGTAATACATTTTGAAAAGTCGGCTCTCTAACGGTCGGCCAAAAAGAGAGGATTGAAATTGGATGGATTCTCTCTGATGTCTACATTTTTGTGCTCTGCAGTGCTCATGTGACTGTGGAGGTGGGGCCCACAGAGAATCTTGGACCAGGGCTGAAAAATTATCGTGTATAGATGTAGATGTACATTTTCTGGATAAAATGAATTTAGATCAAGTTTTATACCTATGAATTTGATAGTAACATGCCGAGTGCACAGTGTCGCGGTGGCAACACGTTATTCATCCATCGATTCACAACTCTTTACTTCTTTTCAGATTCTGTTTTTACAAAACAAACTTGCAAATAGATCACTGAAAAGAATGATGCCGCATGTTCATCCAACCGCCTATGTTAATTTTTCTCTTTTATATGACTTAATGAAAATACACACATCTGGTGTTAATTTTGAAGTACAAATATTTCTTACTTAAACTCTTTATGATCTTTAATTCATTAAATAGGAAATTTTGCCTTGCGTAAAGCAAAGAGCCAAACGAAGGGACATTACCGGAGCTTAAGGGAACTCACTTACGAACATAAAATGAGATATATATAAGAGTTATATAAGTTCATGAAGATAAATTAATTAACTCCAGAAATCTCATTCAAAATTACATATTGGTACTTTTCCACTAAATTGGGGCAAAAAAAAAAAAACCCCAGCCCAAAAGACTACACAACACAATTAAAGAATCTATAAAAAGATGCCACAGCTTAAATATACCTCCATCTTTATTTATCTACACTGACAAAAGTTACATATATATCAGATCTATTAAAACATAAATATTGATGATGTCTTCTTGCCACGTTATCAAGATACAACCATAGCAATAAAAGAAAAAGGAATACAGTTGCTCAACAATCACTGAATTGGCACATTCCTTTCTTCAAAATGCTTGATGACATAATTCTTAACTCTGAGCATTCTTAACAAAATATTTTTTTTTCACAAGACTCCTATCATATACAGACTATGATGCAAGATTTAGCATTTCAGGTCAACAACTCCTAGTCTCAAGCAAAACAGGATGAACGAACTGGATGCAATTAACAAAAAATCCTTGTTTGGCAGCACCGAGAGGAACTGGACGCAAGTAACCAAAAATCCTTGTTCAGCAGCACCCATCATCTCTATTCTAAGGATACCGATTTGTTATAATCTTCATTAAACTGGCAGCCGAAGAATACGGGTTGAAAGAACTGCAAAGTTTGGACATTAGAAAGTTCCGGATGCCTGTAATTGCTGATCAAAACATAATTGATAAAGAAATGTTCTTAAAAAAAATTGAAATGCCTTCGTTCAGGATGAGAGAATGATTTCTGCTAAAAAAATTTACTGGGCCTAAGTGTTGTTTAGAGATCATTATCTGATCTAAGCACTCTCTTCTGTAACCTACAGAAGAAGAAAAAAAAAGAGCAGTTTGGTTACTCCACGAAAAAGATAATAAATCACTAACTATTAAAAATAGGATAACGGCTGCCTTTATAACGGTGGCAGATAGTTTGAAAAGCTACTGAATTAAAGAATTAAGATATTCGCACGGCATAATAGGCTTTCCAGAATATTGTCTTGAGATACAAAAGACAATCTTTGCACATAAAAAAATATTTTCTAGCCAAAAGCTTAGTATTCATGTTTCAAGTCAAGAGATGAGTTCCATCAACAAAAGTCAACTAACGGGTTAATCGTATTTTATCTAGATCGATTGTTAGAGTTCTGTACCTAGCCCACAATGGAATGAATTTCTTCTCACGCCTGAAATCCTCTTCACCGTCTTCGTCATCGGAATCTTTGTAATGTTGATAGTCCTACCCACAAACTTGCCTTCTAGGATATCCTATGAAGGGAGACCGACCACTCCACACCTCAAGTGCAATCTGTGGGCTTATTCGGCAACCGAGAAATTGAATTATGAGTTGAGAAAGGCATGCAACTGCTCCGGTCTACCACAAGAGTTCTAAAGCTTCTGATGGCTTAAAAAAGCTCGCCTGTTTTTTCGTTTTTTCGTTTGTTTGTTTTTTTTAGCTTTTGCTTTTTTTCAATTCCAGCTAATTAGTTTTGATGCCGTTGAAAAATGCTTGTATTGATGATATATGGTGAGGTAGGGCTCAACTTTTCATCAGGGAAAAAAACGAGGGATTATGAGAGAATCTAGCAAACAGACATCCCCACTACTAAAATAGGGGTTTGCCCCTACGGATAACGAAATCCGTAGGGACGGATTTAGTTTGGCCCTACGGATGGCTAAAAGGTTGCCCCTACGGTCCTTACATATTAATTTAAAAAATATTAAATCGTAAATTGTTGTTTGCTCCTACGGAGCCGCAAACAAAGTACCTACGGACTTATCCGTAGGGGCATCTAAATAGAGATTTAATTAAAAAGGCACGGATCGATCCCTACGCTCATTACCTAAAAATTATTTTTCCATCGCCCGCGAACCCAAAATCCCCAAACCCTCGTTCCCGCCGATCGCCTGTGTTTCGTCGCCGTTCTCGTCGTCGCCAGCGCAAGCCGATTCGTCGTCGCCACCGTCTGGTTCTTCCTCATCTCCGATTTTGTCGTCGCCTCCTTTCGTCGTCGCCTCCGATCGATCGTCGACGCCTCCACTGCACAGGTTAGGAAATCTTAAATTAAACAAATTTTTGATTATTTTAGGGCTAGGGTTCATGGTTTGGGTACCGATGAGGCATCCGTTGGGGTTAGCGTTAGGGTTGCGGTTGGGGCTGGGACTGGGGTTGCGGTTGGGGCTGGGGTTCGGCAGGGGGTTGCGGTTCGGGTTGGGGTTCGGGTTAGGGTTAGGGTAGGGGCAGGGGGTTGCGGCAGGGGGTGAGAATTTTTCTAGATTTCTTTTAAAGCTTGTGAAGGAAATTTTGAGCCCCCTAAAAATGAACATTTCTAATGATTTTGATAAGAGACAAGGGAGCAATAAAGTTTTGTTTTCTATTTATCTAGATTCAAATGTCTATATATATATATTTACAATCTCAATATTCGTGGCATGTTGGTTATAAATTTCTCTCTCTGTAGAGATATATAGCCTATTTCAGCACATAGCTAGGTATGTGATAAAATTATTTTTGATAAAACAATGCATGATATAATATGGAAATATATTTGTTTCTTAGCTTCAATCATACAAACGTGTTCCAAATTAACGTAATTCAAATAGCAATTTCCTTGGAATTTTTTAGTCCAGAGAATCTTGATCGATTCTCAGGATCATATTGATTCAAGAATTTGGTGTGACACCAAAGACTGGACGTTAGACGAATAGCCGGTGGTAAAACTTCTTAAAGTATATTAATTTTGAATCTTCTTCTAAACTCAATGATTCTACATTGATAAAGAAAAGCTTAGATATCGATGACAAATGGCCACATATTACAAGTTACAAAGATGATGTTCAACACCTTCCCAACTTTTTCATTGCTTGTAATATTTTCTCTCCTCTCTCTCCTTTTCTCCTGGTCTCTGTCTATCATGAAACTTTGGGCATGCAAATTAAGACTCTCTCCTCTTTTTGGTTATTATTTTTCCCTTTGTCAGCTTAATTATTGAGATGGAGACTTGATTAGAGTTTTGGTGTCCATAATTTCATAATATGAGCAAGGCAATTGACAAATCATCATGATGTTGTTATGATCATAGCAAGATGTAGGTGCTTGTGTGTTGGTACTAAAGCATGATACAATCTCTTTTATTGCTAGTGGATGCGTTTTAAGAGTCTTTTCCTTTTAGTAATTTTCCTCTTTAGGGAGTTTTCGACATTGAAATCTCACTAGTTGATAATGTTAAATAAGTTCTAGTCCTAGTTTGCTACATTTTTTGATATATAGTAGATGGTGATACTTTTTTAAGTGCTTGTCGCATTAACTTGGAAGCCGACCATACCAAAGGTTGTGGAGGACATAATTATAGAGACACGAATCAAATGGTTTCATGTTAAAGCTACATCTTCACTCGAACTTTGGACATGTACAAAAGGAAGAGTTAATGTACATGTTATTAGAACTCATAGGTATGAGATGTCCTCTTTCTATATTTCAAAAAAATATACAAAATATATAAGGAATTTTTTTTTGCTCCAATAACAAAACTTTCCGAAATTTTTAAAACCAGTGGTTTACCTCTCTCAACTATAATTTATTCCCAAAATAGGCTTCCTTTAAATAGTTCATTAAAATATTTAAATGAAATAAGATAGAGAGGAAGAAGGATCTATACTTAAGTGCATAAATAACCAAAAAGGAAAACAAAGAAAAACAACAAAAGAAACCAAAAGATAGAGAAGGTAAAGCTAGAAGAATCGCGCCATTAGCTGCGGGTCATCTTTTAAATGAGCCCCTTCTTTGATCCCTTACCAGCAACCATCACAATCCCCATATATATAATTTCTTCAGGCAGTCCACTTAGCCGGTACCTGAAAATAGCATAAGTGTCACACGACAGCAGTTAATTTCTATCGGTTAACATACGTTCGATGTTCGTCGTGACATAGAACTATACAAAGTTGACCTTAGTCTAAAATTAGACTAACATATCCTTAACAAACGTTTAAGTTGATTTTAGTCTCAAATGAGATTAACGATCCTTAAACTCAACCCAAACCCAAATCTAAGATAATACGGATTTGGACTAATCCATGCCATACGGGGGACAACATAAATTAGTCTCCGTATATAATCCACGGGCAACCAAAAACAAAACAAACACCCACGACACGAAGTGACCATCTGGAGAAGGAGAAAGTTGTTACCGCTATGCGGTAGCGTAATTAACTGCAGGGGCTTGCGCCTGCAGGGAAGATCCGTTTAAACCTTCGATATACGGTGCCATAAATCAACTTGGTATCTTCGGAGAGGTGGACGGATAGAACCAAATAGCATCTGCCCCGAAGTTCAGGCCCGGACGTCCTAACATCCCGGTCGCGTCTTTCGGCGGAGAACATATGTGACATGTGATATGTATGCATGTGTTTATGTGATATGTGCGTATATATGCATTTAAGTAAAAACAACCCTACACTTAAACGAAATCATAAATTGAAACACACATATATAGAATACAACTCATACATGGGTATCCTCAAATCTAACTTTAATTATCGATAATTTATTCTTTTCAACGACAAACGCACACATAAAGCATATACACGGATTTTCTCCTTTGTCAGTAACCATCCCGTTCTTAGATTTCTCAATATAGTCATCATAACCTACAATTTATATGATACAGTCTAACATGGCCCATGAGTACGTCAGGGTTAAGAACTGGATGTATGTGAATTGGCAACAACGTATGCAACCTAAGTTTATCACTGGAGTTTCTGCTTTCATTGAATTTGCACGCGCACATAATAAGAAGGAGAAGACAGTAATGTGGCAGAAGAAGAAGAAGAAAATAACATTCCTTGTTCTCTGTTTCAGCATCAATCTTCTGATATGAACTAATGATGGCTTTCACATTGGCTTTTCCTTTTAGAGACTTCTTAGTGTCCAATGGAAAGTATACATCAGATTTGTGCAGGTCAGGTTCTTCTATGACATTCAAGAGTTTCAACTGATTCTGTAAATTACATCCTTGTTGGGTGATACTTTTACCACTTCTCACTGCAGGTGCGCTCTCTAATATCCATTTTGAATGTAATATTATAGATATTCATGCCTGTTTATGTCAAAATTACTTATATTGTCAATGTTTGATTGTCTAGTTGTTGGTGATGCGTCCATATCAGGGACAGAGGCCACTCCCGCTCCTCCAGCTATGTTTATATATCATATAGTGCATGTATATTGATTTAGAACGCTATATCATAAATATACACACATTCCTTTTGCTCTTATTTAGATTGTAATTTTTATTATTGTCTAGCTGTAGGTGGTGACAGTAGTTGACAATAAAATTTGTCATCCTAGAAACTATGATTTTTATATGTGCTCGCATGCGGGAATGATTGTAAGTCGTGGACCTGTACAATAAATTCTTATTTGGTATTTGTTTGAAATCAAATTGAATACTATATAATTGATAAGTTTGTTATATTTGTATTTAGTTTAGAATTAACACAATATTTATTCACGCAGCATGCACTTATGAGAAATAGGGCACCACGCGTCCAACTCATTATCATGTGCTGCTTGATGAGATTAGATTTGCGCCTGATGATCTACAAGAGCTTGTTCACTCCCTGTCTTATGTGTAAGCAGCGCTATATGCGAGTTTATCTTGTTAATATGTATGTACTGAAATTAATTAATATTATTCAAATTTTGATACATGCAGATACCAGAGGAGCACATCTGCTATCTCTATAGTTAAGGCTTTGAATTTGATGATTTTGGTATTTCTTGTCAATTTTATAAACCAATATGTGCTAAATATAATGTTCTGACAGTTGCTAGGGGGAAGGCAGCATTCCCCCTCATTTTTACCCTTGATTATCGCTATACCGGTCCTCATGCCGAGAGGTTCGGCCGGTATATGGGGGATGAGAGCCGGCTCGTAAAGAACTATCCACTTTACGTTGAGTGGGGCGAGCAGCACCGGCGCTCATTCGCCCTCTTCTTTGATCAGGCTCGGGTATTAATATATATTTTCATTTGTGATATAATGCAATATTAAGAGTTATTTTCTAATATATCTAATATTAAGAGTTATTTTCTAATATTGCAGACAGCTCAGACCCTGGCGTAAGGTGGTACACCGAGCGTGCTGTCCGTATATCTTGCCGTCCACGGCACCTCGACAGATCCCGCCACGGGCGAGCTTCGATATCCCGACGTCGCTGTTGGAGATAGTGCCCTCAAAGTCAATTATTGGATCGCAGGTACGTGATTGCAATGATTGAGGCATGACCTATACCGATATGACAGTCTTACTCGAGATGATAGTTTGCTATCTGGTTTGTCTTTATCATCGTATACATGCTTTAGTTCACTATTGCATATTGATAGAGCCCATAGGATTCTTGCTTGACTACCAGCAGTATGATGGCGATCATATACGTGGGAGCTGGGGTCTGTAAGCACATCCTTAAAGTGTCCCTAGTCGTGGGAGTTTCGAGACAGGGCATCGATACTCCAGAGTAGACTAGTGTATACAGTCGAGACCCCGACGAGGGGCGGTGGCCGGTCTCACAAGCCACTGGTGGCAGTTTGATTACCTAAGATATATACAGGTGCTCATTGGTTTATGAGTACACCGGACAGGACTCGTCGGGAACTTGCCAGTTGGTATTATACATATCGTCAGATAGTAGTTCCCTGGTGACATGTGTACATGTTAGTTCATCGACCTGAGATCGTCATTTGTCTCGTGTGAGTTCCCACTGTGCTTAGATTACTACCCTACCACGCTCAAAGGAGTTGTGCAAACAGGTTTTAGTTGGGTACAGTCCTGAGCCACATTGGAGGCAAGTGAGCGGATCGTCGGGGATTCGTCTCTCTCGGTATTGGGGGTTGATGTCGCGCAGTGCACGGGTGGCCATCACTAGGAATCCTCGGTTGAGGTAGTGGAGAATTACTGATTTGGATCAGTAGTTTCTCAGGAGGTGATGGGCTTCATGCCGACACGATTTATCGCGTTATTAGGGGTCTGACTTTATCCACCCCCTTAGACTCGATATGCGATACTCTTTATACGAATGGACCGGACTGTATATAAATTATCACTGTCAGGCTCAGTAGGGTTTATAGATGAGTTCGCTCGTCAGCTTCCCTTCCAATCAATACATAGGCAAACCGTTACGTACAGCTTGTACCTCTGACGTGCCAGGGGTTATACCCTGTGCCAGTGTGTTGATGAGTCATTAGAGTCCCCCACAGACACTTTCCGAAGTTCGGGCGAAACGTTGTAGAGACCATATGGGTTTATGGCAAGGTTCGGAAAAAGCACGTGCGTTTTCCGGGCAGATAATACTGGTCGGCTTTGATTTTAGCCGGATCCGAGTATTATACTGTGTAGATATAATATCTTTATCTCAGATGCATTTGTATTCGGTCGTAATACAAATGCGGGTATGTTTATACTGATACGGGGTTATCCTGAAATTCGTTTCAGGATCACTTTTGGAAGTTGCCAGTTTCCAGTTTTCTATCAGCCGTATTTAACATTCGGTTAAATACGGAATTATCTTTTCTCTTCTTGGGTGAGTCATGAGGGTGGGTCATGCTTCTAGAAGGTTCTAGAAGTGATGACAAGGTTAGTGACTCATGGTTGTATTTAATGATCATTAATGGTGGAGGTGACTAAGGGTGATGATTCATTAGTTCCATTAATGTGTTCATACTTGGTGCTAAGATATTTGTTGTTGATTTTTTCCTTTGTGGTCACCTTCCCCCTCCTACACTCACCTCCCTCCCTCTCTATAAGTGGCTGGACCCCTCCCCTCCTCTTGAGGCTCATAGTTGTGATTGGAAAAAAAAGATTATGATAGATTTGGATTCACGGAAATTAGACAGCCTCATTTCTCATTTCATCCGATCCAAAAGGCAACTTCCATAACCGTTCGTCCGTAACTTTGGACGTAACGAGACAAAGTGTTCTACTCATTCTCTACTTCATCTTGGTCATCTCTTTTAGCAAACTTGACGATCGAGTTGCCTCGGTTCAGAGGCGGGAGCCCGTTTAAAGATCCGTCGACGTGGTGCCACCTGGATGACAAGACTGGAGATCGAGGAGATCGGAGCAGCCGCAACAAGCGTGGGATGATGGTTGAAGACCGAAGGAATCGGATCGTTCGGTATAACTCTTCTACCCATTTTATAGTTTGTTAGTTTAGCTTTAATGGCAGATCCGAGTTATAGTACGCGATAGCGCCAGTTGTAAAAAGTTTTTGTTCCGCATTTGGCGTCTGTTAGACGGCCGGGGTGCTACCGTGGACTTACAGTGGTATCAGAGCCTCACCATTAAGCTATACAAACTTGCGCTAACACGTTTAAAATATCGGTCGAACGGATTTTCGAAAACCGCAAATTCCAAATTCAAAGTTTCTGTTAATTTTAAACAGTGTCTGAAAATTATTTTGATCATGTCAGAAAAATTAAGCAGGGTTTTTGAAGCCTACGTCAGAAAATGGGCACGTGATCCTACAGTAGCGCCGCGGATCCGCGGTCAAACGTAGCGTTTGACCGCGGAACCGCGGCCGTTATGTGGGAACAGTGATCCATTTTTTTGCAGTGAGCTTGTTTTGGGAATTTGTGGGTTTTGGAATATTTCTTTTGAGCCCAGATTTTGTTACTGTACTGCAGATGTACGTGGGGCCCACTTCGGGAAATTTAGTCGATCGAAATTTTAAACATGTTAATATGCAGTATTTACATTATATCTCCGACCGGGAATGTCATTTGATCGGTAAACCGCGTCTGATTACTATAGTTCTTTTAGACGGGTTTGCGAACGTGACATTCGCGTTGATGTTCTGTGTTGTGCTGTGATGTTACGGATATGTCGTGGTGGATAGCAGGGTGCAATGATAGTGCAGTTTGGATTTATTTGTACATTTGATATTGCGGGGCGAGCATCCAACATGTGGACTGCCGTCACTGCCCGTTGTATAATATTCTTTTTGTGGCACGACCGGGTTGAGGTCGATGTACCCGTTGTACATATTTTATTTTCTGTACTAGGTTTATCCCGCGAGGATAGCCGGGTTCTGGAGGGCAACATGTCCGTATCTCATGGCTTTGAGAGGCAGAGGGGCCTCACTCTAGAATTGGTAGACTATTTGCCGCACTCGTAGGGGGTACAGGTTGACCCAAGGAGGGGTGCTCAATTTACCGGATTCCGTGAAGTGCCGGGTGTTCCATTCACTATGCTGTGGGGACTACCTCGCTTCAGGTTTTGGCGGGTAACTTGCCGCACCCGTAGGGGTCTAGGTTTCATTGCACAGGCTATCCACACGACCAAGGGAACGTCGGGTTTCAGCAGCGGCTCTGTGAAACCCGGGGATCCCAGATTATCTGTAATGTTCTGTGATACTTATTACTTTTCTGTAATGTTGCATATTATCACGCCTGGAGCGATTATTGTATATTGGTATATATACTATTAGATGTTGTATATGTTTTGCACCCGCGCTAGTCCAGCCCCGCTCTGTCGTTAGTTAAGTAACCTAACGGGTGATGACGGGACCCAGTGGCGAATGCGGATGGCATATACGTACATTATATTTTCGTTCTTTTCTGGTGTGATTGATTGATGGGACTGCATTGATTCTTATCAATACAAGATAAAGCAAACCTATATTTGATGTTGTTGGAACAAATTTTAAAAGGTGTTATTACGAAGATGTTTCCTTCTGTTTTGCATAGTGATATTCAGTTGGAATATCCTGCACCTCATTCGACGAGGCAAGGGCTGATATCCCTTCACCGGGAAAAACCCCTTGGGCAGAAGTTTACGTCAGGGTAGTAACTTTAATATAGTCGATTACAAGTTGCTTTGCATCGCGGTATTCAGATGGAATATCCTGCACCTCATTCCACGAGGAAAGAGCCGAGATCCCTTCACCGGGAGTGACCTCTTTAGCAAAACGTTTTCGTCACTATATTTTATAAAAACCTATCAGGTTCCTTCAGCGATATCAAGTTCATTACGTTAAAGGTTTTTCGCCAAAAATCAGCCGTAGCCCTCCGTCATTTCTTTTGGGTATTCAGTAGTATTCAAGCTATGTATTTTGACCTAATGCCAAGGCATAGTGTTTGGTAGCTGCTGGGTATTCAATTGTTGCATAGATAGATGAGTTGGTTTGAGACAGCCGTTCTGCCATTTTGACCTAACGCCAAGGGCATGTGCGGGTGGGTTCAAATTAACCTGGATAATGACGGATAGAACTTGAATGTGACTTATGATATTTTGACCTAACGCCAAGGTCATAAGAGCATGGGGCAAAAATCACATCGGGAGTTTTAAACATACTAGAAACTTGCCAAGCATGCGCATACCTTCTGGAGTGTGATAACTTGAGTGGCTTCCATCAAGTTATCATGCGATGATAGTTGGATCCCGATTCTCACTGATGAGTTAGTTTACTCTTCGGGTGATCCCGACTAATTCTTCTTTCAGGTTTGGAGAAGAATTTGAGATAACAGTGGGAGGTTTCCTGATTAGATAAAGTGATAACCATTCTGATCTAGGTTAGAGTGCACGCTGAGTGTTTCTTTTCTCTCTCTCTTTGGCAGCGATCTTTGACCGACCCTAGACTATGACTCAGTGACCAAGTTGACCGAACCTTCTTAAAATACTGACTTTTGGATTGTCCAAATTACATAAGTCTTTGCCACTCCTTCTTTTACCCTTTGTATTTCTCAGAACACCCTGTATTACTACGGATATCCACTTCCATTGGATAGATCCATCGTATGGTTATATACGAACTCGAAGGGACTTCTTCGAGGATGGATCCAGGTTCAGGAGAAATAGAATTAGTTTATTCAGTTGTCTCTTATTATCACTTTCTCTCAGGTTGCGAGGGCTCCTAGGTTTAGGAGAGTACACCTATTACGCTTATTGGATAGTCTTATTCCAAACCATAGGCTGGTGCCGAAAGGTAGGGAATGAAGAAAACCAATTAGCCTAAGTAGAGTGTGCAGAAAGTAATATGTAAAGACATAATAAAGGGATTAGAAAGAGGGTAAAGTAAATTGCGACTGCTAATCATTCACGACCAAAACACGTACTTCATCGCCACTCCAATTTCACCTTTGCTTTTTCCCCAGTTCGGGAGAAATAGAATAAGGTATTATTCAGATTGTCTTTTATCATCACCTTCTCTCAAGCGAGTACTCCTAGGATTAGGAGGGTACACCTATTATGCTTACTGGATAGTCTTCTTCCAAACCATAGGCTGGTGCCGAACGGTAGGGAAGGAAGAAAACCATTTAGCCTAACGAAGGTGTACAGAAGGTAACGACTAAAGACAAATAAAGGGATTTGGAGAGGTGGCAAAGAGATATACGGTTATAGTCATGAATTGGATTATGAAAGAGGTATTACTAGGAATACCAGGATACCCCTACGAGACATTTTAATGTTTCAGTTTCACCGCGCATTGTTAAAGAAAAACTGATTTCCCGATTAGATACTTACTCCAGGGTATGTATTTACCAGGTTTTATTCTCATATCTGTATGGTTTTACAGATGATGAGTGGGAGGAAGTTATTTGGGAATTAGGTGATCATCCTCATTATATCAGAATTCGTTGTAATTGGTGATATTTGAAGAAAACGCCTGGGTACAGTTTTCAACCTACGATACACAGATTTTGAGTTATTCAAACTCAGGGGACTTATACAGAATATTGTATGTTGTCCAGTGTCCGTCAGGACAAAGGGGTAGGTCCTCGTACTATGTTCTGTTTACTTGTGACTTCTCTAGTTTTTAGACAAGTGTTTCGTAGAAATACAATGTCTAAGTTTTGAGAAGTTGTGGGTATAAGAATAAAGTAGAGAACCAGGTATCGCAAGTATCGGGATTCTTCAAAGAGATCGAAGATGTAGATTCTTGTGATTAGTATTCAGATGATAGTAATGGTTTTGAGAAACTTGTTTCTCTTTCAGGTTACTCATAATTGGATGGATTCCTAAATTGAGTAATGCTGATTAGCGTCTCTCCATTAAGTTGTTATGCACTGGAAACAGCTGCATGATTTGAATCTGGTTCCAATTAAATTAGTGTCTCTGTTTCTATATTGGATATAGAATGGTTCATATCCTAACGATGTTAAGATACGGGGAGTTGTCTAGCTTATGCTTAAAACCAGACACTGGATAAATCAAGGCACGTTTTTGTAATGGCAGTTTGTGGGTTGACCCTGGCTTTGACGAGGGTTGACATTTCTACCATCTGGAAGATCAATAGTGATATTGTTCTAGACTCGCCACAGTTTTATTAAAATGGAATTTTTCAGAAAACAGTAGTGGGAGTATGGTAGAACTGGAAGTGATTCCAGAACCGCAAACGATTACGGAAAATTTAATAGGACCAATATATTCAATCAGGTTTGACATTCCATTAGCCACTCCGCAGATATGGTGGGTAACCTCAGACACCCGAGAGCACTTCGGTAGCCTCAAGGACGGTGACATGGAGGTTCTTGTTTACCCAGACTTGACACTACTGTTGTTCCAGACTATGAGACCCGGCAGGAGGATATGTATAGCGTCATTCTAAACTAGTTTTAGAAGTGGACGTATATATTATTCTGCCAGAGAGTTGTCGTAGTCAGTGGGAGCAGCGGAAGTATAGTGGACAAGTAGCTTATGTCTATTTATAGACTTCAGCAGTTATAGCGGAGATAGATCATCTAATTTTAATGAGACAGTCATGGTTTTGACTTCATCAAAATAGTGGATAGATCTGTTGAGAAGGTAGTAGGGTGTGATGTCCTGGTATTTGGATGACATATACAGAGTAGGAAGTAAAATTCCTATACTACGGTCGGTTGTTCTTTGGTCGTCACTCAGTTGTTTCTCCACAAAAGATATGGATATAATATCAGACATTCTGCTTACTAGATCTATGGTTTTAGATCTAGATTTGGGTAGTTTCCCAATGTGGGTACTTTGACAGTATTCTAATAGTATTTTAGAATAGATGACTCCTGGTATGGTGGTGTACCTGCAGGTGATGGAGTCACCCTCTCTAAAGGTGTCTTAGAGACTAAAGGAGAGAGGGATATGCATAATTGGCAGATCACTTGCTTAGGCAATTGAGTCAATCATGAAATGTCAAGTACCACACCAGATGTTGTTTTTGCACTAGATGCGATATGTTTATATTAATCCAATCCTGAAGAAACATAAGGAAGCAGTTTTAGAACATAAGTGCTTGTTCTACAGATTTGATGACGGCAGCCTCCTTCGGGAGACGGTTATCATTCCAGGCTTCCAATGTGACATGGATGACAGAGTGATTATCAAAGTTATAGTTTTCCCTCTGACGAGGAACAGTATTATGGACAGGTGGTCCAAGAGAATGCTGTGGGAAGCATGGTGCTGGAAACTGATTAGGTTCAGTTATCGATACAGTCTAAGAAGTTTGGATTTGGAGTTCATTTATGAACTAGGTACCATCAAAAATCCAGACATATTCTAAGACTGGTATTACTCGATTCGGGAAATGGCTCTCTCCGCGAACTTGAGATTTAGAGAGATATAGAAAGAAACATCAGGGCGGATCCACTCACTGAGGCTATTTCTCGAACACAAGAGTTTTACAAACTAGTGTTTACCCCAATCAGAGCAAAGCTCTGTTCAAATTCCAAGATGGGAAAAGAAGCAATGCTTCTGTTTTTCTCTATCAGAGCAAAGCTCTAAAAAAAATTTTAAAAAATAAAAAAAAGTTGCGCAAACTGCGCAGTGCGCTGCGCGACACGTGTCTGTACAGTGTGCTGCGCGACACGTGTCAGCGCGCGCAGAAAAAAATAGAAAAAAGAAAAAAGAAAAAAAAAGAAGAAGTTGCGCAAGCTGCGCAGTGCGCTGCGCGACACGTGTCTGCGCAGTGCGCTGCGCGACACGTGTCAGCGCAGCTGCGCTGTGCGCTGCGCGACACGTGTCAGCGCGCGCAGATAAAAAAAAAAGAAGTTGCGCAAGCGTAGCTGCGCTGCGCGCTGCACGACACTTGTCAGCGCGCGCAGATGCAAAAAAAAAAAAAAAAAACTGCGCGACACGTGTCGGCGCAGATGCGCAAGCGCAGCTACGCTGCGCGACCCGTGTCACGCGCTGGGGGAGTTGCGCAAAACAGAATAAATCTTTTCTGTTCTTTTTAGAACAAGAAGATTTTCTTCTGTAAAGCAGAGACCTTTGGATCAAAGATCCAACGGTGGGGAAAATTCCACAAATCACTCAGCAAAAGATTTATGTAACAAATTTAACTAATTTATGAGCACTATAAAAAGGACCCCAGATCTCATTTCAAAATCATCAACATCTTGCTAAAAAAAAAAGAAGAGAATTCTTGGAAACTCCTCAAGAGCATAAAAAAAAGATAAAAACCTTCAAAAAGAAGAGAAAATTCTCTTATGAACAGATCATTGATCTAAGAACAAGATCATTGATCTTCAATAAAAAAAAATAAAGAAAAAAAATAAAAAAAAATAGTGCCTTGCACTTGCTATGAACCTTTGGTTCTCTGAAACAAGGAAAAACTTGTTTTTCTTTGATCCAAATTTAGATCAAGAGATCAAAAAGTGCTTTGCACTTCTGTTCTTGAATTTACAAAGATTCTTAGTGCTTTGCACAAATGCAATGCATTACTTGAAGGGCCAGGCCCAAGTCAAAAAGGCCTAACAGGCCAAAATAAATTGCAAAGCAATAAAAGGGCAGAGCCCAAATGAAATTGATGCTCTGTATCATTTATAAAGGGCAGAGCCCAAAACAAATTGATGCTCTGCATCCTTTCTGGGAAAAACCCAAATAAAAATAAAAAGAAATGCAATGCAAAAGCAAATAAAATGTTGGACATTTTCAACTGGACTTAGCCCAATTTTGGCCGTAAGTCCTCAAATTAAATTGACTGAGCAAGATTGCTCCTTTAAATCAATTTATATCCGGTTCGAGGGTACATCTCCGAGCTCCTTTGACACCGGTCGTTGTAATCCTTCAACGACGTCAGAGAGGCGACGGGTCCCAACGACCACACATGAATATGGACTGCGGGGTCCTTAAACTCGTGGACCGAAACGTCCCTAAACTAATGATGGACCGAAACGTCCCTAAACTAATGATGGACCGGAACGTCCTTAAATTAATATCGGACCGAAACGTCCTTAAACTAATGTCGGACCGAAACGTCCTTAAACCAATAATGGACCACCACGTCCCTAAACTGGAATATGGACCGCAACGTCCTTAAACTACCTATGGACCACTACGTCCCTAAACTGGAACAATAGAGCCTCCAAATGCTCTTTTGCCGGATCTAAACGGTCCCGTTTTAGTTGATCTTAGCCCCAAACACGGCTAACGTATCCTTAAACATTCAAATGGACTATAAAACCCTAAATCAACTTCGGTTCGAGGGTACATCTCTGAACTCCTCTGACACTTATCGTTGTAATCCTTCAACGACGTCAGAGAGGTGACGAGTCCCGATGGCCATATATTAAATAAATCACGTTTAAGTTGATCTTAGCCTCAAGGAGGCTAACGTATTCTTAAACTAAAGCATCAAACCCAAATCTAAGTAAATACGGATTTGGACTAATCCACGTCCTACGGGCGATGGCATTACTCAGTCTCCGTATACAATCCACGGGCAACCACAAACAAAACAAACACACACGACACGAAGTGAAATTCTGGAGAAGGAGAAAGTGGCTACCGCGATGCGGTAGCGTAATTAACTGCAGGGGCTTGCGCCTGCTGGGAAGAGCATCCCCACAATCAAAAACCCCTCTAGCGAGGGGGAATCTGACGAAGTCTGCTACATCGGCCGCATCCGTCTAAACCTCCGATACACGGTGCCATAAATCAACTTGGCATCTTCGGAGAGGTGGACGGATAAAACCAAATAGCATCTGCCCCGAACCTCAGGCAAAGACGCCCTAACGTCTCGGCCGCCGTTCGGAGGGGAACAGATTCTGGCACGCCCGGTGGGACCTTTTCCTCTTTCCACTCCACACTTCGTATGTCGTGTTCGCGAACGAATCGCGGTTTGCTGTGGTTGCCTATGGATTCGAGGTACTAAGATTTGGTGTCTTGCTCCGTGCAGAAAACAGAAGATCAATGGCTTCAAACTGCACTACCTGCAACTGCAACTCTCGCTCCATCCCGTCCGGAGGAGTGACTTATGGGCCTCAGGCGGCCTCCATCTTCGCTATGCCGGTGGAACAGGTAACTCAGGCCACCACTAGGCTGTTCTTTGGGACCATGATCCCACCGATGAGCGTCAATGCCCCAATGACATCGCAAGAAGCTCCCAAGAAGTCGGCATTCGATCGGCTTGCTACTACTGCGACCCCTCTCAACGGGTCGCCCAACTCCACTGCCTCGGTTTTTAATAGGCTAGGTTAGAGCTCCAACGGGCCCATGCAAAAGCCCGCGATACCCGAAGTTGCCATCCCAAAGCGGATAGCCATCCCGGCTCAAGCGGACGAAATCATTGGAAAGGCCCCTCCTTCCAAGAAGTCAGTTTTTACAAGGCTGGCCATTCCAGTTGCTGCTCCAGGCGAGATCTTCAAAGCTGCTTCCCCTGCCCAGAGGTCTGTCTTTGACAGATTAGACATTACTTCTCAACGGGTGTCAGCCTTCGATAGGCTAGCACCAATAACAGTCTGTCCTCAAAGCAGGGGGCACGACGAAGTCACCCTTGTAGCTGAAACAACTCCATCCGCAAGACACGCTCGACGTCGCCACTGGCGTCGAGTAAGGAAGGCTGGGGGCAACTCCCCCTCTGTGATAACTCCGTCAGCTCCGATGGTGAGGATCGATGCTGCTGTTCCAACCAAGAATAGCTTTGAACTGCTCAACAAGGTGCGCAGAAACTCTCCTACTGCGATGTTGAAGCGAACTCCTTCACCTATGGAGAATACTCCAGAGAAGAAGCTAGAACAGCCCCCTCAACGGCTGTCCTCTAAAATTTACAGAGTCTGGCGACAGGTCCAAGAGTCGGTGATCGATCAAGACTGCCTCCGACGACAGAAAAAGATGAAGGTTCGGCAGGGGAAGGATTACTCTGTCAAACCACAAAAAGCAAAAGCTACTTGGGTGCCCACTACAACGGCCCCCTTAACTCCAATCACTCAGAAGAAAAGGAGGCCGCAAAAAGCCCCTGTGAACATGGCGAAGCATAAAAGCGCTGAACACAAACGCCCCAAATCTGGGGGCATGGTGGTGCACACTGTTTATATGGCTTCTGGAAAGGAGGAAAGCCGCACTTCTACGGGCCACCGACCGCTCACCCGATCCGTGACGAAAGCCCAGGAGCAACAACAAAAGCTTCAGGAAATGATGACTACAATGGCAGCACTCACTGAGCCAAAAGAAAGCTCTGAAACGTCTTCGGATGAGCGTCAAGAACAAGAAACCGACGCTGACTTTTTACGCAGAGTCCTCGACAGGAGGGACAAAGAAGCTGCAGAGCAAGCAGCTAACATAAAACAGATGGCGCTCTTCTTCCAAGATATGGTAGAGATGATGTTACAGCCGGACCCTCCTGCTGAAGATCCTCCGATCATCCTTGAAGACGACAGGGGAGAAACGTCAAATCCCCCGCCAGCTCTGTCAACAGCCAAGGAGGAGGCAATCTCCAAAGTTGACCTAGACGAATATATAGCTCAGCAGATCCGGGTTCATCAGGCGAATGAAGCGGCTGGGCAAATTGTTAGAACCGGACGACCGTATCCGAGCTGGTATGACCAAATCAGTTACCCCCAGGATATACGATCCCTAAATTCCACGTATACAAAGGGACAGGGAATCCGCATCAGCATGTCGCTCAATTCAGGGCCTTATGCGGCAATACTGGAGGCGATGACAAATTGTTACTACGTCAATTTGTCGGCAGCTTAGCAGAAACAGCCTTTGAATGGTATTCGGAGCTACCTAACGACTCTGTCAAAACATTTGCAGAGATGGAACTGCTGTTTACACAAAGATTCGCGAGTGCTAGTGAACGCACCCCGATTACAGCACTGATAAATGCCAGGATAAGGCCCGGCGAAACGTGGGTCCAATACGCAACACGATGGCGAAACCTATGGTCGAAATGCGAACAACGCATAGAAGAGGCACCTGCGGTAGGCATGTTTGTGGGCACTCTCGATCCGCAGGCGACCATCTCGCAATTCATGATGTTCTTCAGGCCGACCACCTTCCAGGCCTTGATTGACAAATTAGCCCAAATGGACCAGATGGGCCATAGACCGTCTCCTCCAAAATCAGATTCCCGAGATGAGAAAGGAAGAGGGAAAGCGATCGTCGTCGCCAATGCTCAACAACAGTCAAGCAACTCAAAGCCGGTCGTTCGCCAAAACAACGTGCGTCCACGCCCATCCCTCGAAGAGAGGCTAGGACGTCCTTACTCGTTTCCTCAGAATAAAACGAGAAGACTGTTTGAGCTGGCAGTGCGTAACAGACTCATCAATCTGCCGAGTCCAAAGCGTCTGTCGCAGCCAGGCGATCTTAATAATCCCAATTATTGCCCTTACCACCAAACGGTAAGTCACCCGATTGAGGATTGTTTCGTCTTTAAGGGATGGATCGAGGATCAATACCTGCAAGGCAAGTTCGCGCTGTCTGAAAGCTGGAAGGTAAACCCACCACAGCCGCACTCTCCAAAGAAGACGGACACGCCGGGGGCAGCTTGTTCTTTAGTCAATGATGAAAACAATGGAGAAAACTCATCGGATGAATCCGAAGCCTACGTAGCGACTTGTCATATGATTTCTCATTCACTGACGGATGATAAAGAGGCTCCTTGCGCTGAGAAACCAATGGCGAATCCTGAGCCGGAGATTCTACAGCCATCAGACGAGTTGATCGATGTCTTCCTAAGTGAAATTCGTCTGAAAGCAAAAGCCAATCAAGAGCGTGAAATGGCCATACTAGAAAGAACCAAGGTATTCCCGTCAAATCAAAAGCCATACACTGCGGGTAAAAACAAATTCAAGACGAGGAAATGGTTCGCCAAAGCTCTATCAGTAGGAATGAAGCTACCGCCCTCTGAAGTAAATTCTTTCTCTGAGGTAGAGATGCACCCTAACTTCTGTTTATATCATCAGAAGATCATACATCCTACCGAAGACTGCGAGTCCTTTAACTGTTGGTGGCAAGGGTATGTCGCTCAAAAGCAACACTTCGACAGGACAAAGTGTGAAGCTTGTGGACATCGGAAAAATGCGATATATGAGCGCAAAGGAGCCGCCGCAAACTGTCATATAGCCAACTTCAAGGGATCACAAATTATCACCTTTGGAAGCGACTCTGACGAAGAAGTTATCCCCAACTTTTCCCTCGGGGAATCTATTTCGAAAATAAAGGAATTAAGCTGCGAGAACGTTCAGCCATGTAATCGCACGCTATTCGAAAAAAATCTCGGCCCCGTAAACAAGGGACCGAACAAAAAGAATAAAGGAAAAGGAAAAACGGCCTTCGTCGCCAGCGCTCAATAACAATTAAGTGACCCTAGACCGGTTGCTCGCCAAAGCAACAAGCGGCAACCCCTCCAGGAAAAGTTGAAACGTCCTTACTCGTTTCCGCAAGATAAAACAAGGGGACTGTTCGAGCTGGCAGTGTGCGACAGACTCATCAATCTGCCGAGTCCAAAACGTTCGTTGCGGCTAGGCGATGTTGATAATCCTAATTATTGCCCTTACCATCAAACGGTAGGTCATCTGATCGAGGATTGCTACGTCTTCAAGAACTGGGTTGAAGACCAATACCAACAAGGCAAGTTCGCGCTGTCCGAAAATTGGAAGGTGAACCCGCCACAACCGCATGCTCCGAGAAAGATGGATACGCCGGGGGCATCATGGTCAGTCATAGAGAAAGACCCATAGACCGAAAAGTCAATAAACTAGATATTCGCCTCAAATACGGCGACGGCGGACCGAGATGTCCTTAAACTAATGATGGACCGCAATGTCTTAAAACTTGCAAATGACCGAAATGTCTTTAAACTACTACCGCAGCATCCTTAGGCTGACGAGATAAAAAAAATATTTAAAAATATATATATAAAGAATAAAAAAAATAATAAAAAAAAGTAAAAAAATGGTATGTCCATAAGCAAAACGGGCACGGATGAAAACCCGAAAGGGCTCCGTGAGTAAAAACAGCAGGACTACCGGCGAGTGTTCGTGAAAACCCGAAAGGGCGCGACCTCGTAAATAAAAAAAAAAGAAGGTATGTCCATAAGCAAAACGGGCACGGATGAAAACCCGAAGGGCTCCGTGAGTAAAAACAGCAGGGCTACCGGCGAGTGTTCGTGAAAACCCGAAAGGGCACAACCTCGTTAAAAGACACTTATAAGGTCCCCTCGACCTTGTAAGGAGAAACCACCCGCGTGAGATCCTTACGACTCACAAAGGGAGCAGCACACTTAGGGATCCCCACGATTCCTAAGGATAAAATACACTTGCGAGATCCTCACGACTCGTAAGGAGAACTCTCTTATGGGACCCTCATGGCTCATAAGATTTGAAAATCTTAAGTTACAGAGACCAAAACCTGTGCTTAAGCAACCCCCATAACTTTCGTTATGGCCCTACAAGTGGCTCGATACTGACCCTTGTATACAATCCACGGGCGTGAATAAACATTTCCCTAACAAAGTCTCATCCGTGACTAGGGATATGCTCGTACAGCAAACAACACTTGTAAGTCCTCTCAATTTACAAGGAGAAAACCCTCTTGTAGGATCCTTACGACTTATCGAGGAACATACACTTAGGAATCCTCACGACTCCTAAGGAGAAAATACACCTACAAGATCCTCACGATTTGTAGGGAGAAATACCTTTGTGAAACCCTTACGGCTCAAGCCTTAGTCAACAGGACCTTAACCCTATTCGCTAAGCCATCTTTGTTCGACATCGACGGAGGCAGATGATGATTCGCTCCTGGCAATATCCCAGTTGTAGCGATACTGATGCCTAAATCGGTATCAAATTCCAAGTCCTTTCATGGCAGATGATGATTCGCTCCTGGCAATATCCCAGTTGTAGCGATACTGATGTCTAAATCGGTATCAAATTCCAAGTCCTTTCATGGCAGATGATGATTCGCTCCTGGCAATATTCCGGTTGTAGCGATGCTGATGCTGAGATTGGCACCAGATTCCAAGTTCTACGCTCGCGATAAAAATCAGCGAGCTGAAAATGCATATTAAATAGCCGAAATGATGGGGCAACTCGCAATAAAAAAACAGCGAGTAAAAAAATATATATATAGCCGAAATGATTGGGCAACTCGCAATAAAAAACAGCGAGTAAAAATAAAATAAACAGCCGAAATGATTGGGCAACTCGCAATAAAAAGCAGCGAGTAAAAATAAAATAAATAGCCAAAATGATTAGGCAACTCGCAATAAAAAGCAGCGAGTAAAAAGAAAAAATAGCCGAAATGATTGGGCACCGCGAAAAATAGCCGAAATGATTGGGCAATCGCGATTTTCGCGATATAAAAAGCTGAAATGATAGAGCATCGCGGAAAGAATAAAAAAAAATGAAAGAATGAAACTTTTTGCCCTACAGGTGAAATCACATCGATCCCTGTATACAATCCAGGGGCACAGATAAAGAGGGAACCATACATTCCCAACAGGCTCCATCAGAAAGCGAAGCCAAATCTCGACGGTTCATAGACAATCTAGAGACAATCTTGACATTTGTCGCAATATTACAGACACGATGTCAACAAATGAAGCAAACGAAGATCCCGAGCTTCAGGGTCTCGACGTCAACATCGACAACTTAGAGATCACCAACGGCGTTTCTCCTCACTCCAACTAGATGCAGACATGACGTCAACAACCGACCTCAGAATCGCAACGAAACGGAACCATGGCAAAGTCTCTAGTTCCAAATCTCAATGGCCACATCTGCAGCCTGGAGACCAACAACGGTGTGTCTCTTCATTCCAGCAGGACACAGATATTACACCATCAAGCGGAGCGATGGCAAAATCCCAGCTTCACCTCAGCATTCGTCTCGATACAGTAGACGCAATGTCAACAACAGCGTTCCTCTGCAGTCCAGCTGGAGGCAGATGCAACGTCAACAAAAGACCTCACGGTCGAAACAAAGCGGAATGACGGCAAAATCCCAGCTCCACCTCAGCATTCGTCTCAATACACCAGACACAGTGTGAGCAAATGAAGCAAAGGCCAAATTCCTAGCTTCAAGGTCTTAACGGCAAGTCATATAAGGCCTGAAAGACCACCGGAGATCATCTCACATGGAGTGGTCACCTCCTCGACGTTCGTTTCGATACAGCAGACGAGTTGTCACCCCAGCGTTCTTCCTCCAGCAGGGATTCGGACATGACAAAGCAAACGAAACGAAGGCCACATTCCTAGCTTCAACGTCTTTACGGTAACTCACATAAAACCGGAAAGACAATCGGAGATCATCTCGCACCAGCACAGAGTGGTCACCACCTCGACGTTCGTCTCGATACAGCAGACGAAATGTCAACCCCAGCATTCTTCCTCCAGCAGGGATTCGGACGTGATAAAGCAAACGAAGCGAAGGCCACATTCCTAGCTTCAACGTCTTTACGGTAACTCACATAAAACCAGAAAGACAATCGGAGATCATCTCGCACCAGCACAGAGTGGTCACCACCTTGACGTTCGTCTCGATACAGCAGACGAAATGTCAACCCCAGCATTCTTCCTCCAACAGAGATTCGGACGTGACAAAGCAAACGAAGCGAAGGCCACATTCCTAGCTTCAACGTCTTTACGGTAACTCACATAAAACCGGAAAGACAATCGGAGATCATCTCGCACCAGCACAGAGTGGTCACCACCTTGACGTTCGTCTCGATACAGCAGACGAAATGTCAACCCCAGCATTCTTCCTCCAACAGGATTTGGACACACCAAAGCAAACGAAGCGAAGGCCACATTCCTAGCTTCGACGTCTGGACGGTAACTCATATAAAACCGGAAAGACAATCGGAGATCATCTCG
Organism: Agapanthus africanus; assembly: GCA_030015575.1. Taxonomy (NCBI): domain Eukaryota; kingdom Viridiplantae; phylum Streptophyta; class Magnoliopsida; order Asparagales; family Amaryllidaceae; genus Agapanthus; species Agapanthus africanus. The sequence goes on from CM057351.1 coordinate 378,574,821, forward strand.
CACCAGCACAAAATGGTAACCACCTCGACGTCCGTCTCAATACTGCAGACGAGATGTCACCCCAATGTTCATCTCGACACAGCAGACGCAACGTCATTAAACGAATGGAGCCACGGCAAAATCCCTAGTTCCAAACCTCAGCGGTTCACCAGCAACCTAGAGACAACCTCGACGTCCGTCTCGATACAGCAGACGAGATGTCACCCCAACGTTCGTCTCGACACAGCAGACACAACATCATCAAACAAACGGAGCCACGGCAAAATCCCTAGTTCCCACCGCAACATTCGTCTCGATACAGCAGACGCAATGCCAGCAAACGAAGCAAAGGCCAAATTCCTAGCTTCAGGGTCTTAACGGCAACTTATATAAAGCCCGAAAGACTATCGGAGATCATCCCCACACCAGCACGGAGTGGTTATGACTCATCGGGGCTCACCAAAATAAGCCTAACCTCAAGTAAAAAGGCGACATGGCAAATTCCTAACGCTTGCTCTTCCGACGGTCAAACTGCCAAGGAGGATTGCTTGAAGACGTCTTGTCCAGCCCCCCGAAGGGATCAGAGACACGGCAGTCGCAGAGCTACTCGAACAGCACGATTGCCTATCGAGGACTATATCAGCTTATGCGACGGTACGATGGCCAAAACCCTAAGTACCACCAACCTTAACGGGCTTCTGTCGTAAAGAGCAGAGGTTAAATGCGACGTTAAGATGTTCTTGCGAGAAACGCTCGATTCGTCTCGACTTGCGAAAAAAATTGTTGAGGCGGCTCGACTCGTGAGATAAAGCCTTAGGCAGTGGGCATAAAAGAAGCCTGTTTCCTAAGCACTGGGACCCTGCAAGTTGGCCCAAAACGGTCTCTTGCATACCATCCACGGGTCTCACTCTCCAACATCGAACTTCGACAAGGAGGAAAACAACCGCTTACAAGTCCTCTCGACTCGTAAGAGGGAAAAATTCTCTTATAGGATCCTTACGACGTACAAGAGAAAACCACACTTAGGAATCCTCACGATACCTAAGGAGAAAAACCCACCTACGAGATCCTCTCGATCCGTAGGGAGAAAAGTCTCTATGAGACCCTCACGGCTCATAGAGTTGAAAAGTCTTAGGCAGCAGATCTGAACCTGCGGCCTAAGCCCTCGCTATCTCGTGAAGAAATCAAGAAGCTTACTCTATTACCTGCTAATTGTGACGACATGCTGAGAAAGGGGAAAAGCAACAGAAAGAGCATCCGATTTACATTTGATCAAGCGTTCAAGACACATTCATTCATGCATGGGCAAAAAGACTCAGGACAAAAGATATATAATAAAGACAAGCTGGGATAAAAAAAATTCCATTAATATTGCCCGAAGTTCTTACAGTCATAAAAACAATAAACGAAAGTTACAATGGAATAACCTCAGATCCAGGGCATGGATTGAGGAATTCAAAAGCGACCCTATCTATGACTTTCCAAGCCTCGTGGACCATCCTAGTGTGCTTCTTTTCGCGAGCGCAAGCGTCAGGGTCCCTCCCAATATCTTCCACCCTCCGATAAGCAGCGAGTATGGCAGACTGTTGAAAGACCTCGTGCAAGAGGTCGATAAGACTGTCTCGCCGTCTCTTCGAGATAAAGTTCAATAGGTACACAGAGTACACCTTGTCCTCAGCGGTATCCAACGCCCTAAGCGGCACGCCGGAACAAAATAGGGGAAGCGCTTCCCAGATAGCTCCCACGATAAGTTTAAGAAGAGAGGAGCGTCGGGGAAGCAGTGGACCATTGTATGCGTCGAAGCGACTCATTATTTCAGCACACTCCTCGTTTGTGAACTCCCGATTTTGAGAGCGGCCAAGTCGGCGGATGTCCTCATGAGAGATGATCTCGTTAAGAGCATACATGTGGGCGTTCATTGTTCCTGTGAAAGAGGATCAACAGAATTATCAGAAAGACTGATTAAGTAAAACGATATAATGCACAGAGGAATAAAATGCCATCTTTAAATTCCAAAATCCATGAAGAATTCTTAAGAGTTCTTCTATATGATTTGGGAGGAGCAAAGCTCCATTAATGAATTAAGAAAATCCAAGGAAAATCTTTCAGAGAGCAGAGCTCTATGGAACCCTAGTAGGGTCCCCTTTAGTTCTCTTTAGATCCCTTTAAGACCTGTAGAGCAAAGCTCTGCTAAGTGAAACCCTAAATAGGTTTCCTTTAGATCAGGAATCTATTGAGAGCGAGGCTCTATCAATGAAAATTAATTTAATTTAATTTAATCCAAATTAAAATTTTCACCTAAAAGTTTTAAGAGTTTAACTCTTAAAGTTCTTGAAAATAAAGAGCAGGGCTCTGAGTTCTGAAAGTAAAATTTTAGAGATGAGAATCATCTAAGAGGCCAAAGGTCCTATTTATAAGCATCAAGTGCCCTTTCAGCTTCCAAGGGATGGCGCGACGGTTCGGAGTCTGCCACCGCTGCGCTCACGTTAGGAGGCCACGTAAGCGCAACGGTGGGGGGCATTTGTTTACCCCAATCAGAGCAAAACTCTGTTCAAATTCCAAGATGGGAAAAGAAGCAATACTTCTGTTTTTCTCCATTAGAGCAAAGCTCTAAAAAAAAAAGTTGCGCAAGCTGCGCAGTGCGCTGCGCGACACGTGTCTGCGCAGTGCGCTGCGCGACACGTGTCAGCGCGCGCAGATAAAAAAAAAATTGCGCAAGCGCAGCTGCGCTGCGCGCTGCGCGACACGTGTCAGCGCGCGCAGATGCCAAAAAAAAAAAAAAAAAAAAACTTCAGCTGCGCTGCGCGACACGTGTCACGCGCTGGGGGAGTTGCACAAAACAGAATAAATCTTTTCTGTTCTTTTTAGAACAAAAGATTTTCTTCTGTAAAGCAGGGACCTTTGGATCAAAAATCCAACGGTGGGGAAAATTCCCCAAACCACTCAGGAAAAGATCTATGTAACAAATTTAACTAATTTATGAGCACTATAAAAAGGACCCCAGATCTCATTTCAAAATCATCAACATCTTGCTAAAAAAAAAGGAAGAGAACTCTTGGAAACTCCTCAAGAGCATAAAAAAAAGGTAAAAACCTTCAAAAAGAAGAGAAAATTCTCTTATGAACAGATCATTGATCTAAGAACAAGATCATTGATCTTCAATAAAAAAAATAAAGAAATAAAAAATAAAAATAAAAATAAAAATAATGCCTTGCACTTGCTATGAACCTTTGGTTCTCTGAAACAAGGAAAAACTTGTTTTTCTTTGATCCAAATTTAGATCAAGAGATCAAAAAGTGTTTTGCACTTCTGTTCTTGAATCTACAAAGATTGTTAGTGCTTTGCACAAATGCAATGCATTACTTGAAGGGCCAGGCCCAAGTCAAAAAGACCTAACAGGCCAAAATAAATTGCAAAGCAATAAAAGGGCAGAGCCCAAATGAAATTGATGCTCTGCATCATTTATAAAGGGCAGAGCCCAAAACAAATTGATGCTCTGCATCCTTTCTGGGCAAAACCCAAATAAAAATAAAAAGAAATGCAATGCAAAAGCAAATAAAATGTTGGACATTTTCAACTGGACTTAGCCCAATTTTGGCCGTAAGTCCTCAAATTAAATTGACTGAGCAAGATTGCTCCTTTAAATCAATTTATATCCGGTTCGAGGGTACATCTCCGAGCTCCTTTGACACCTGTCGTTGTAATCCTTCAACGACGTCAGAGAGGCGACGGGTCCCAACGACCACACATGAATATGGACTGCGGGGTCCTTAAACTCGTGGACCGAAACGTTCCTAAACTAATATCGGACCGAAACGTCCCTAAACTAATGATGGACCGAAACGTCCCTAAACTAATGATGGACCGGAACGTCCTTAAACTAATATCGGACCGAAACGTTCTTAAACTAATGTCGGACCGAAACGTCCTTAAACCAATAATGGACCACCACGTCCCTAAACTGAAATATGGACCACAACGTCCTTAAACTACCTATGGACCACTACGTCCCTAAACTGGAACAATAGAGCCTCCAAATGCTCTTTTGCCGGATCTAAACGGTCCCGTTTAAGTTGATCTTAGCCCCAAACACGGCTAACGTATCCTTAAACATTCAAATGGACTATAAAACCCTAAATCAACTTCGGTTCGAGGGTACATCTCTGAACTCCTCTGACACTTATCGTTGTAATCCTTCAACGACGTCAGAGAGGTGACGAGCCCCGATGGTCATATATTAAATAAATCACGTTTAAGTTGATCTTAGCCTTAACGAGGCTAACGTATCCTTAAACTAAAACATCAAATCCAAATCTAAGTAAATACGGATTTGGACTAATCCACGTCCTACGGGCGACGGCATTACTCAGTCTCCGTATACAATCCACGGGCAACCACAAACAAAAAAAACACACACGACACGAAGTGAAATTCTGGAGAAGGAGAAAGTGACTACCGCGATGCGGTAGCGTAATTAACTGCAGGGGCTTGCGCCTGCAGGGAAGAGCGTCCCCACAATCAAAAACCCCTCTAGCGAGGGGGAATCTGACGAAGTCTGCTACATCGGCCGCATCCGTCTAAATCTCCGATACACGGTGCCATAAATCAACTTGGCATCTTCGGAGAGGTGGACGGATAAAACCAAATAGCATCTGCCCCGAACCTCAGGCAAAGACGCCCTAACGTCTCGGCCGCCGTTCGGAGGGGAACAACTAGCTTTGTGAAACTGATTAGTAGAGGAGTTGGGTGTTCGGTATCACACGGGCTGTGAGTATGCGACATCGCAATAATTAGCCTTAAGTGCAAGTGGGAGATTGTTGGAGATAGTGCCCTCAAAGTCAATTATTGGATCGCAGGTACGTGATTGCAATGATTGAGGCATGACCTATACCGATATGACAGTCTTGCTCGAGATGAAAGTTTGCTATCTGGTTTGTCTTTATCATCGTATACATGCTTTAGTTCACTATTGCATATTCATAGAGCCCATAGGATTCTTGCTTGACTACCAGCAGTATGATGGCGATCATATACGTGGGAGCTGGGGTCTGTAAGCACATCCTTAAAGTGTCCCTAGTCGTGGGAGTTTCGAGACAGGGCATCGATACTCCAGAGTAGACTAGTGTATACAGTCGAGACCCCGACGAGGGGCGGTGGCCGGTCTCACAAGCCACTGATGGCAGTTTGTTCACCTAAGATGTATACAGGTGCTCATTAGGTTATGAATACACCGGACAGGACTCGCCGGGAACCTGCCAGTTGGTATTATACATATCGTTAGATAGCAGTTCCCTGGTGACATGTGTACAGGTTAGTTCATCGACCTGAGATCGTCATTTTTCTCGTGTGAGTTCCCACTGTGCTTAGATTACTACCCTACCACGCTCAAAGGAGTTGTGCAAACAGGTTTTAGTTGGGTACAGTCCCGAGCCACATTGGAGGCAAGTGAGCGGATCGTCGGGGATTCATCTCTCCCGGTATTGGGGGTTGATGTCGTGCAGTGCACGGGTGGCCATCACTAGGAATCCTCGGCCGAGGTAGTGGAGAATTACTGATTTGGATCAGTAGTTTCTCAGGAGGTGATGGGCTTCATGCCGACACGATTTATCGCGTTATTAGGGGTCTGACTTTATCCACCCCCCTAGACTAGATATGCGATACTCTTTAGACGAATGGACCGGACTGTATATACATTATCACTGTCAGGCTCAGTAGGGTTTATAGATGAGTTCGCTCGTCAGCTTCCCTTCCAATCAATACATAGGCAAACCGTTACGTACAGCTTGTACCTCTGACGTGCCAGGGGTTATACCCAGTGCCAGTGTGTTGATGAGTCATTAGAGTCCCCCACAGACACTTTCCCAAGTTCGGGCGAAACGTTGTAGAGGCCATATGGGTTTATGGTAAGGTTCGAAAAAAGCACGTGCGTTTTCGCACGTGTCGTTTTTCGGGCAGATAATACTGGTCGGCTTTGATTTAAGCCAGATCCGAGTATTATACTGTGTAGATATAATATCTTTGTCTCAGATTCATTTGCATTCGGTCGTAATACAAATGCGGGTATGTTTATACTGATACGGGGTTATCCTGAAATTTGTTTCAGGATCACTTTTGGAAGTTGCCAGTTTCCAGTTTTCTATCAGCCGTATTTAACATTCGGTTAAATACGAAATTATCTTTTCTCTTCTTGGGTGAGACATGAGGGTGGGTCATGCTTCTAGAAGGTTCTAGAAGTGATGACAAGGTTAGTGACTCATGGTTGTATTTAATGATCATTAATGGTGGAGGTGACTAAGGGTGATGATTCATTAGTTCCATTAATGTGTTCATACTTGGTGCTAAAATATTTGTTGTTGATCTTTTCCTTTGTGGTCATCTTCCCCATCCTACACTCACCTCCCTCCCTCTCTATAAGTGGTCGGCCCCCTTCCCTCCTCTTGAGGCTCATGGTTGTGATTGGAAAAAAAGATTATGATAGATTTGGATTCACGGAAATTAGACAGCCTCATTTCTCATTTCATCCGATCCAAAAGGCAACTTTCATAACCGTTCGTCCGTGACTTTGGACGTAACGAGACAAAGTGTTCTACTCATTCTCTACTTCATCTTGGTCATCTCTTTTAGCAAACTTGACGATCGAGTTGCCTCGGTTCAGAGGCGGGAGCCCGTTTAAAGATCCGTCGACGTGGTGCCACCTGGACGACAAGACTGGAGATCGAGGAGATCGGAGCAGCCGCAACAAGCGTGGGATGATGGTTGAAGACCGAAGGACTCGGATCGTTCGGTATAACTCTTCTACCCACTTTATAGTTTGTTAGTTTAGCTTTAATGGCAGATCCGGGTTATAGTACGCGATAGCGCCAGTTGTAAAAAGTTTTTGTTCCGCATTTGGCGTCTGTTAGACAGCCGGGGCGCTACCGTGGACTTACAGTCGCTACCCAGGAGTATTGCGTAAGTGTTAATATTTATTCAATCCATATTTGAAATTTTAGTTTTGGAAGGTTCAAATTTAAATTTTATACTTATACTTTACTGCTTAATGTGGGTGTAGGAGCGGATGGTTGAGCAGGCCGAGGCCACGGGGATCGATTTTAACGGACAGAGCGATCCGAGACTGCTGACCCCAGTCCTGGACACCGCACACGGACGGCACCACGGAGGTTGGGAGAGAGGCCGAGGACTGGGCCCTAGAAGGGCCCATATGAGGTTGGACTCCACCCCGGCGGTTACTTCCTCCGTCTCCAGTAAGCGATGTGTCCAGCAGGAACTGGAGAGCTTGAAGGCTACCGTTCAGGAGTTGAAGGAGATGCTGGTATGTATACTGCTTAATAGTAAAATATCATGTCATATGTTCAGTTGATAAAACTGCACATTTGTATTACATATTTCCTACCATTTTCATATTGAAAATGGACTTTATTATAATATATCATACATATGGGGGTTTATGTGTAAAAACACCATTTTCCATATGTTAATATATTTTAATTAGCATTTGGTAGGAAAATGTATGCAAATAAATTCATTGACCAAATCCTACTAGAACTAAATCTACTAAATATTATTTGAGATTATTGTGCAGAATTTTCCAAGTTGTTGTGCAGAATTTATCAAGCAAATCAAGTTGTTGAAGAAGACTTGCCTAATTAAGAAGCAAAACTTGGAGACCAAGTCTGGAAGCAACCAAGAAAAGATTTCCAAATTCTAAAGGTGCCAAGGATCGCCAAATGTCACGACGAGACATCTCCTGAAATTTGATGAAGAGATGTGATTAAACGGCCGCGGATCCGCGGCCATAGCCCCCCTTGGGCCGCGGATCCACGGCAAGATATGGGAGTTAGGTGCTGAAATTTGTGGCATGAATCTCTGACATATTTTACCAAGTTTTCAAGCAAAAGATTGTGGCTTTGGACTATAAAAGAGCACCGAGAGCCTCTTGGAAAATTCATCAAGCCAACGAGATCACGAAGTCCAAGACGGCTCACGCATCCAGGCTGATCATCAACGGTTCATCTACCTCCTTAGAAGAGATCGAGAAGCAAACTAGGTTTTTGTAATCATTTTCTAAGGAATCAAAGTGTACTTGATCTTGTTGATTAATAAAGGTAGTTTATTACATTTTCTCTCCATCTCTTTTTCTCCCAACATGCGCGAGTAATTCTCCGCTTGTTAGGGTTCGTAGGATTAGGGTAGGCTAATGGATGATGAAAATAACTAAACCCTTTTTAAGTCCTATAAAGTTTAGGAACTTTATCAAAAGAATCATTAACATCCTAATCGGGCGCGCTAGCAATTCTTTGCTAGTTCCGACCGCGACTAGAGATTAGATTAATGATTATTTTGGTAAAGGCTAGATTTGAACAGAGTTCCGTGTTGAGATAAGGGTTAAGAGTGGGATTCCTTTTCCCTCCAGAAACCCTAATCTACACGCATCACCGTCGTTCTAGTTTTAAATCTATTAATGGATAAAAAGGGTAACTTTTAATTAATCGTCCATGACTACTAAATCCTAACGAACCTTACATGCCCTCTTATTATATTAACTACATTTTTAAAATAATGTAGATCTATATTTTACATTCTTGTTTAACGTAGATCTAGAAACCATTCTATAAAATTCTTTATCCCTCCTCTCTTTCTCAACACATCTAAAGTAAGATTACAAGATTCAACGTTTCCCTGAGGACGACCCGTACTCACCTCGGTCTAGCTACGCGCGACACCGTTCTGATTGCGGTTAAACTACAAACACACTCTTTCGTGTCAATCAAATGGCGCCGTTGCCGGGAAAACGTGCGTAATTTTTTATTCTTACTATTTGTGTTGAATTCTTATACGATCTATATCATAAATAAAACAAAACTGCAAATTGTATATTTAACAATTATTGTGTGAATTTTGCGAGGGAATCTGGAGTCACAGACTTGAGGAAACAGGAGACATATACATTCATTGCGATCCAGAGAAGTAGAGAAGGCCACAGAAAAAAAATTCATCAATTGATATCTCCCTCTTGCGGCGGAAGCGCGGCCAGTTAGGAGATCTAGGGCTTCAATCTTCTCTGGTAAGATTCTAACCTCCTTCTCTCTCCTTTGAAATCCAACAAAAATATCTTTTCTGCAGGATTCTTTGCAAAATATCGCCGCTCAAAAATCTTTTTACAAGTTCTGTTTTGCGGTTTGTTTTTGCATATTTTAATACGGATTTTTAAGGGGCAAAGACCAAATCCAGATTAGATGGGGATTTCATCACCCTTCCTAAGCCCCACAAATCACAAACTGAGCATCTGCATCAACCCTACATTAATTTAAAAAATATATCTAGACCAGAATCTAAGGACTGTCGCGCTCAATAAGGACAGAGGAAGGTCGTGGGTAATCTATCGCTTATCCGCATTACTTTTGTAGTGTCTAGGCAAGTGTGTCTAAGGCGAGTGGTTACTTAATTAGGACCACTACTTTCGTAGTGGGGAGCCTCCCACTCACCTGGCACTTACCTGGCTACAAGGATAGTAAAGAGGCGGTAGAGGATTGATCCTACGGCTTGTCCTTTGGAAGTCTAGGAGCGGTCTAGAGACTGGACCTAGGTAACCATAGTTCTAGGGTTGTTTGTGCATTTTTGTGTGATTTGTCTAAATCCGTCATTTCTCAAAACAAACCAATTATTTTCTCCCCTTTTTACCCCTTCCCCCTTCTTCTTTTCTTATAATGGGTGACCTAAACAGAAGAACACTTGCCGAGCTTTGCTGTCCATAACCAGATATCTCTTGTTTTCGTAATCCTTTCGGTATACCGTCCGGCTCTTCCATGTCCTTAAGAGATCATATAGAACACGCAGGAAGAAACAGTTGGCCACCTCAGTCTAGGTCTTATCAACCGTATCCTAATCCTACACCTGTTTCAGTTGATACCCAGAGTGAGGAAGCTCCTAGACGAATGTCCATTGCTGAGCACATAGCTAGGTCTAGAGGCCAAAGTTTCAACCCGGACCAATATCAACCATCACCTCCACTTTCCAAAGAAGAGTTTGATAGTCAACCGACCAACCCATATCAATATTCTTCTTATCATAATATTGATCCTACTCCTACCCAATTTTCGCAACCATTCTATTCCTATCAATCCAATCCGATTTTTCCACCTTCTCTAGACAGTTCTTCTAATCAGTCATTTAGGAGTTTTAATTATCCACAGGAATTTCAATCTTATACTGAAACCCCTTATCAAACAAAGTCTAGTCTTGAGCGGAAATTAGAAGAAGGTATAGTGATGATGAACCACATTAGAGAGGAATGGAAGGAAAGCATGGCTAAATATGAAAGGGCAACGAGTTTCGAACCAGCCCAAGATTTTTCAGTATATAATACGGGCATCGGACAAAATGAGAATTTGGGTAGAGAGACAGAATTATACACCCTTCCTAATCAAACCTTCCATTTCCAAACTGAAATCCACAACTCCAGTTTCATAGATTCATCAAGTACACCAAATAGAATGACTGATAAGTTGTGTAACTTTGTAGTGTTTGATTTACCCGACTGTGAAGGGTCCATTTCAAGTGAAACCATACCCAAGCCTTGTGATCTCTACACCTCCACTCTTGAACCAAAACTGATTGAAAACCATACTTTTGATGAGGAGTTTAAGAATTTTAACCTTCACTTGAATGAGGTGATTGACGTTGGGGATATATTGATTGATGAACCCGCAATTTTGGATGATTTTGTCCCACCAATTCATCAAATCCTTTCACTTCCTTGTGGTCATCATCTTGAGCCTTTAACTCTTCCCGAACCCCAAACATGTCTTGAAGTTGATGATAATGGTATACCCGAAGATCTGACCGAAATACAGCCTCCATCTTCCACATCTGGTTCAGCAACACTCGGCACACCAATTTGTTTACCCATTTCACCTTCTACTTTCTCCGGTTCTTCTTCTGTTCCTATAGTTTCAGTGAGTTTTGATGAATCACAATCCGTTAATTCAAGTTCAATAATATCAGAAATTCAACTTGATTTGGATATTTTTGAAAATGAGGTAGATGAGTTTTTCGAATCCTCTACCTCAATAATTTTTGAATCAAGTAGGATAAATTCTGGCACAAAACTCTTTGACAGCAAAATGTTCAATCACACCATTGACAAAAGTTTTGAAGAACTTTTTACTGACGAACTTGAATTTTTAAACAATACGGATTTTGTGATTAATCAATCTCCACCTATAGAGGTTGGACCGTCACCATTCCTTATTCCTAATCATTCACATTCATCTTCATTCTTTCTTTTCTCTAATTTCAAACCCTTTCCAGACCACCTCTTATCCCTTCCCCACTTTTTCTTGAGTCGATACAACACATTCTTCCACCAACCTATACGATATACTGATAAAATCTTTGAATGGTTGGTGTTAACTTTTGGTCTTTGTAAAGTTTTATTTTGATCAAAAGACTCACCCCCTCTTAAAATGCTTCGTATTTTCTAACTCATGTTTGAGGGGGGGTATATTTTTGGCTCTTGAACATAACTTTTGTCCTCAAATTTGTGAGCCAAAAATAAGTTTGGGGGAGCATTTTCACTTTCATATATTCTTGCCCCCATTAATAATGTCCTTCCAAACTTACAGGTTTTTGTGATCCAGCAGATAGCAACAGTGAGGACACTGTTGAAAACAAGTTTGGGGGTATTAGGTTTGTGCTTATTTACACATACTTTGCATTATACTATATATAAGCACAAATTTTTTTTTTTTTTGATAACAAAAGTGTAGAAAGTGAAAAATTACATCCAAAAGATAGGAATAGTTTAAGAAAACCAAGAAAATTAGAAGTTTTCTTAAACGAACTAGTAATAAGTAGTTATGAGCTGTTGTCCCAAGGATTAGTAAGATGAAGGAAGTCACTAATCTGAGGATAAAAATAAGTCTGAAAAATAGTTTCTATTCTGGAAGCCAAACATTTGAATGTTGATACCCTACTATATGCACTTACACACGTCTTGAAACTCGGGATAGTAGAGGATACCTTGAAATGCTCTTGTCTAAAAGCCAAAGTATGAAGGAAATGAAAAAATGAAGAAAATATAAAAATGGTGAAAAGAAAAATGAACACTGGTTTTGTTATCGCCAAGGCAGCAATAAAAAAATATAGCGAGGGTGCCTCTTCACCTAGTGCCCTAAGGCTAACTGGTCTGGGAGTCACTGCTAAGCCTTAGGTGGTGCAAGACAAGGAAAATATTATCACCGGATCAGCAAGCACATGAGTAATCGGTCGGTTAGTACCTCAAGAAGTATTAACGGTCGCATGAAAAGGTGTGAGCAAACCTAAGTATTCATCAAATTAAAAAGTACTAAGGTAGATGGACAAGAGTATGATAGCTTGAATTGAATTCTCCGAGTATAGGGATGTTCTATACACACACGTAGGGGTATATGATCAATGTTTGGATGAAAGGTAGGAACGAAGAATAAAGACGATGTTTTATTGAGGGATGATGTGATTTCTAACATTTTTTCATTACTATTAAGATAGGGCTCATGACAACTGAAAAGCTAGTGTAGTTGGAAACTCTTATTTTCAAAGTCTTTCTTTTATGCTTCTTATCTTTATATGTAAATTTCACCATCTTTCTTTTGTTATAGGATTTTATGGGTGCAATCCGCTGAAAACCCTCAGGAGACAATACTCCTCCTACTAGGGACACCTAGAGGTTTAACGGCTTGTTGCACGTGCTCAGTGCAATCGTGTTTGCTTACGAAAGTGTGCTTAGTTTTCTCTTTTCTTTTTTTCTCCTATTGAATAAACTAGTTTGCTCGGGACGATCAAAGATAAGTTTGGGGATATTTGTTCAGTTGATAAAACTGCACATTTGTATTACATATTTCCTACCATTTTCATATTGAAAATGGACTTTATTATAATATATCATACATATGGGGGTTTATGTGTAAAAACACCATTTTCCATGTATTAATATATTTTAATTAGCATTTGGTAGGAAAATGTATGCAAATAAATTCATTGACCAAATCCTAGTAGAACTAAGTCTACTAAATATTATTTGAGATTATTGTGCAGAATTTTTCAAGTTGTTGTGCAGAATTTATCAAGCAAATCAAGTTGTTGAAGAAGACTTGCCTAATTAAGAAGCAAAACTTGGAGATCAAGTCTGGAAGCAACCGAGAAAAGATTTCCAAATTCTAATGGTGCCAAGGATCGCCAAATGTCACTACGAGACATCTCCTGAAATTTGATGAAGAGATGTGATTAAACGGCCGCGGATCCGCGGCCATAGCCCCCCTGCCGCGGATCCACGGCAAGATATGGGAGTTAGGTGCTGAAAATTTGTAGCATGAATCTCTGACATATTTTACCAAGTTTTCAAGCAAAAGATTGTGGCTTTGGACTATAAAAGGGCACCGAGAGTCTCTTGGAAAATTTATCAAGCCGACGAGATCACGAAGTCCAAGACGGCTCACGCATCCAGGCTGATCATCAACGGTTCATCTACCTCCTTAGAAGAGATCGAGAAGCAAACTAGGTTTCTGTAATCATTTTCTAAGAAATCAAAGTGTACTTGATCTTGTTGATTAATAAAGGTAGTTTATTACATTTTCTCTCCATCTCTTTTTCTCCCAACATGCGCGAGTAATTCTCCGCTTGTTAGGGTTCGTAGGATTAGGATAGGCTAATGGATGATGAAAATAACTAAACCCTTTTTAAGTCCTATAAAGTTTAGGAACTTTATCAAAAGAATCATTAACATCCTAATCGGACGCGCTAGCAATTCTTTGCTAGTTACGACCGCGACTAGAGATTAGATTAATGATTATTTTGGTAAAGGCTAGATTTGAACGGAGTTCCGTGTCGAGATAAGGGTTAAGAGTGGGATTCCTTTTCCCTCCAGAAACCCTAATCTACACGCATCACCGTCGTTCTAGTTTTAAATCTATTAATGGATAAAAAGGGTAACTTTTAATTAATCGTCCATGACTACTAAATCCTAACGAACCCTACAAGCCCTCTTATTATATTAACTATATCTTTAAAATAATCTAGATCTATATTTTACATTCTTGTTTAACGTAGATATAGAAACCATTCTATAAAATTCTTTATCCCTCCTCTCTTTCTCAACACATCTAAAGTAAGATTAAAAGATTCAACGTTTCCCTGAGGACGACCCGTACTCACCTCGGTCTAGCTACGCGCGACACCGTTCTGATTGCGGTTAAACTACAAACACACTCTTTCGTGTCAATCATCATATTATAGATATCAACATATCCAATATTAGTACGTAGCCTGAGCTTATTTGGTTGTAGACTTAGGTTTGATTACTTATACATACATATCTAATTAAAATAAACTACAATTTTCCAAACTAGATATCCAAATGGGGTTTCGAAATAACTTGATAATGATAAGAATTCGAATAATACACAGTTCTTACACGCTTATTACACACGTTAGGTCCAGACGCGACGGGGTACATCGGCCGAGCCTCCACATGCATCTCTTTCGGCTGCGGCTCCGCAAGCCACTACATCGGCTGCGGTTCCGCAGACAGCTCCTATAGCTCCACCGCACGCTCAGACTCCCGCAGCCGCGGCTCCGCAAGCCACTACCTCGACGGCTGTTGCGCAGACCATATCGCCAGCTCCACAGCCCGCTCAGACTCCCGCACGCGCCGAATTGCATGGTTTATTGACCGAGGAGCAGGCGCGCCAGGTTCTAGCGTTTATCAGAGATGGAGCTGGACCGAGCTAGGGTAGCTTTTTGATTCTTATTTTTTGAAACGTGTATTTATTTATATGATACATATTGTACTACATTTTGAAACATTTTGGACGATATTGATATTAGTTTATATTTATATCATATTCAGTTTTTTGGTTTCTTTTGTATATTATATGCGTGAGATGTGATTATGAATACTGCGATATATGTTGTGTGATGATTAATTTTATATTTGATTGATGTATATATAATTGTGCACAGGGCGAGAAAAAGTCAGGCAGCCTTTTTTTTAAAAAAAAAACAGATCATATGTACCTACGGATTAATCCGTAGGTACACATGTTGCCCCCTACGGCTTAAACCGTAGGGGCAAAATATTAGAATTAACTGATATTCCCCCTCCCCCCCGATCTCAGTTTCATGGGATTGGGTGTTTCCCTACGGATATATCCGTAGGTGTAAACAAATGCCCCTACGGCGGTATCCGTAGGGGCAAAATATCAGGATTTCTGATATTTTGCCCCTACGGATATGTACCTACGCATGTATCCGTAGGGGCTATTACTTGGCCCTACGGATTAATCCGTAGGTACAAGAAATCTATTTTAAAAAACCGTAAATAAAATATTTTTTTTGCCCCTACGGCCTAATCCGTAGGGGAAACGGTACCTACACATAACTCCGTAAGGACAAGTTTTAGTCCGTAGGGGCATGTTCAGGGCTTCGACTTGCACCTACGGCGTTTGCACCTACAGGTTATTTTTTCGTTCCTACGGATATATCCGTAGGGGCAGTGGTTTGTCCCTACGGGTAAATCCATAGGGGCAACCCTTATTTGTAGTAGTGCCTATATTAATATTGCAAAAAGTACAACTCAAAATGGTTCCATACTTCGCTTCAAAAAAAAGGGTTCCATACTAAGACATGATTTATTCTATTTTTGTCATCAAATGCTAAAACCTCAAAAATGTTGGGTACTGCTGCTTTCTGACACCGGCTGCTCTTTTCTGATTCCAGCTGCACCTTTGGTTCTTCCACCACCACTTCTTTTCTCTGTTCCTTCTCACCCTGTGATGATCAAACATTTAAACCAACATAAATATATGAAGTTAAAAATGGCTTTAAAAAATAAATGTGTGTGAAGTTTCCTGCTAAAGATTTTTGTTGAACCTTTTTCTCAACTTTTTCAGCACGTTGATTTCGCTCCTGTTCCCTTTTCTGCTTCCGTGTTTCTTCTATGCATCTTCGTTTTCTTTCCTTTTCCTTTCTTCCTTGCTGCAATATCTGTTTCCCTTTTCTTCCTTTCTTCCTCTTTCTGCTTGCTCGAGCTCCAATCTTCTAATGTTTTCCCGTTCTATCTTTTCCCTCTCCAACTTGGCTGCTGCCTTACGCATTTCACCCTCATTTTGGCTCTTTTCTATAAGACGTTTGGCAGCTTCAGCAGATTCAAGTGCCTTAACTTTGATGTCCTTCCTTCCTCCAAAGGAACAAGAATTATGTTGTGAGTCTTCAAGCAAGAAACGCGAAAACTGACCTTTTATGGCAAAAGAAAACCGCTAGCAATAATCTAACTGATCACAAAAGAACTGACCTTTTATGGTAATAATAATCCCGTAAAACATTGCGTTGCGAGCAGAAAATCATATAGCAGATTAAAATATGGAAGTTAGCTATACTGCATAGCTTTCGGTTTTCTTCTTAGAATTATGTCAACCATAATTGGCTCGAACACAGGATAACCGAAAATTCCATATAGTGCAGGAACATTACATATATTTAACACAAGACATATGCTCATTTACATGATTTGGGTATGGAACAGACTGTAACTTAAACTAAGTTAATAAAAATAGAAGAAATTTTTTGAAAAGGTTGAATTTTCACCTTTCAAGGGTGCAGCTGCTTGATGCTTTTGAGGGACAAGTGGAATGAAGGAAGTGATACTGGAAACTATATTACTGGGCTTGCCCTTTTCTAAGTTACCATGGCTTCTGCTTCTTTCATTTATCTTCCCAGATACTCTTCCCTTGCAAGACCTATTACCAAGAGATAAAGCAGCTTTCCGACGTAAAGTTTTGTTGACTGGACGATCATTAATTGTTCTCTTTGTCGTCTGTCGTAGACTCCTTATTGCCAGCATGTCCGCCTCTTTAGACCTGAGTTAACCGATTCTAAACTACCTCTATCAAAAAGCTATGTAGGCTCCAACACCAATATAGACTCATTTTGATGGTCTGAAGTAATATTAACAAGTTCATCTTCAGAAGCATCCAATTCACCGATGAGCCCATTTTCATCAGCAATGCTGGAATTTTCATCAATCCTGAAACATGGAAGCTCTGGGTTAGAGCCAACCTTCACCGAGTTCGAACCACTTCTCCCAGAAGCCACTTTGTCACAAAACTTCACAGCTGGGGGAGTTGAAGGAGGTTTCCTGCCAACTCTACAGCTGGAAGAAGGCATACTGCAAGAATATGGCCTTTCCCGATACTGTAAGTCCAAGTTGTCATTATCAGTTTCCTTAAAGTGTTCGATATTTATGTCCGTCACAAATCGTAGATTTGGGAAAAGAGGGAAAAAATATTATCGATTGATCAAGGAGCAATGTACAATATGTCTCTCTATATATAGCCAACAAAATAAAACCCTAATACGTAATATACGAATAATACACGTAAACCCCAATGCTAAAGGATAAATACAAAATAATGTATAAAAGATATGGTAAAAAATATGCATATCTTAACAGCCCCAAAAACTCACGGTGGACCATAAACCGAAAGTTTGGAGAAGAAATGCGAAAGTTGAGTAAGTGTTTGAGGCTTCGTAAAGAGATCGGCCAGTTGATTATTGGAATGGATGTAAAGAAGTAAAATCCTCTCTCGGTCATACTCTTGACGAACTATGTGACAATCCATCTCAATATGCTTAATATGGTCATGAGAAAACGGATTTTCAGCAACGAACAGCACTTTGTTGTCGCGGTAAAGTGAAACGCGAGAAGAAATGATGACACCGATATTAGTAAGTAAACTACGAAGCCATTTAAGGTCTACAGTAGTATCAGCCATTGCACGGTACTCAGCTTCAGTGCGGGAGCGAGAAACAGTATCTTGGCGCTTACTGCGCCAGGAAATCAAAGATATACTCAATAAGACATAGAACCCAGTGGTAAATCGACGAGTATCATGGTCGTCGGCCTGTCTAGCATCAGTGTATGAGTATGCGCGTAAAGAAAGATCAGAATCGGAAGGAAACAATAATGACCGAGTATGAGTGCCACGAAAGTATCGAAGAACCCATATGAGAGCTGCATAGTAAACTGATATAGGAGTACTCATAAACCAACTGAGATCATGAACATGTGCAATGTGACATGGTAAAAGAGGTAAATAAGTGCACCAACCAGTTCACGATACCGAATGGGGTTCGGTAAGATCACTCCATCTGCTTGATGAAGTTTCATATGAAGCTCCATCGGCATAGCTATAGAAGTACTGACAGTAATAGTAGAATTATCAATTGTGACTCATATAAGAAGATCAGAAATGCACTTCTGCTGTGACAGAAGATAACCACGGGGAGAGGAAGCAACTTCGATCTCCAAGAAATAGCGCAAATATCAAAAATCCTTCATCTCAAAGGGCTGCTGAAGAAGTTTTTTTAGATATATAATAGTGGATGTGTCATCACCAGTGATAATCATATCATTAATATAGATCAAGAGAAGAGCTCGGGCTTTGAAGGAAAAGCGATACAAATGTGCATAATCAGCAAGGCTCTCGATAAATCCTGCAGCCAAAAGAGTAAGACGAAATCGCTCAAACCAAGCGTGGGGTGCATGCTTAAAACCATAAAGAGCACGACACAGACAACATGCATACCTAGGAGAAGCGGAGATATCAGGAGGTGGCTCTATATAAATCGTCTATGAAAGATCATTATTAAGAAAATCATTTTTAACGTTCATTTGACATATAGGCCAGCGACGGGCTGCAGTAATTGCAATGAGCGTGCGAATGGAAGTGGTCTTTGGCAACAGGAGCAAAAGTCTTTTCATAATCAATATCATATTTCTGAGAAAACCCAAAAGCCACAAGCCGTGCCTTGTAATGTTCGACTGATCCATCTGACTTGATTTTGATCTTGTAAATCCACCTACAGCTAATGGGCTTGATATCTGATGGTAAAGGAACAAGATACCGCGTGTAAGTATCACGGAAAGCCTGCAATTTTTCCTGTATAGCTTGCTGCCATTTTTGATATTTCATAGTCTCGGTATATAACTTGGGTTCCTGAATAGAATGAATAGCAAAAAGAAAAGATACAAATTAAGGAGAATAATCGTTAGTCATGCAAAAGCTATAACAGTGGTCGTCTTTCTCGCGGAGGATTCCGACGAGGTGGAGGAGGAAAATAGCATCCGGAGAAGACGGTACAGATATAGGTGAATACTCAGTCGGCACTGTATCAGTGGAGGGACAGTAGAAGACGTAGGAGTATCAGTAGGTGTAACAGGTGGAGCGAGAGTATATGTAGGCACAATAGTGGGTATAACTGACGATGAGGTGGAGAAATCAAGAAAGTACACATCTATCTCGGAATGAGCAAACTATGACACATTCTCGAAAAACGTGACGTTTCGAGAAATGTGAAGCCGTATACTGGTAGGATCGTAATATCTATATCATTTATGAGACGAACTGCACCCTATCATAAAACATTTAACTGAGCGAGATGAGAATTTATCTCGTTTATGAGAAAGAAGAAAACGAAACAAACACAGTCAAACGTGTGTAAAATGGAATAGTCAAAAAAGATTTATAAATTCTTGAGTATGGAATGGCATAAGGAAATAAAGAAGATGGAGTAATGTTGATGAGAAGTACAGCTGTCAAGAGAGCCTCTGTCCAATAAGAGCGAGAAACAGATGCAGAGAGTAAGATGGCTCGTATAGTATCAAGGATATGTCGATATTTTCTCTCTGTTGTACCATTTGTTCATGAGTATGTGGACATGACTAGTGGGGAAGTGTACCATGAGATTTAAAGATTGCTTGCATTGATGATGAAACGTACTCACAAGCATTGTCAGATCTGAAAATTTGATTTCGTTTTTGAAATTGAGTGTAAATCATGTTTGTAAATTCAGTATAAATGGATGAAATCTCATATCTGGCACGTATAAGATAAACCCAAGAATAACAAGAATAGTTATCAATAAAACAAACATAATATCAATAACCAAACATGGATATTACAGGAGCAGGCCCCTAAATATCATAATGAATCAAGTTAAAAGGTTCCAAAAAAGTTTTATAATAAAAATTTAAATTTAAATTCTTATATAACTGCAAAAAAACATAAAGAAAAATCTCTGAGTTTATTTATCAAATCTGTTTTAAAATAATTCCATTTAAAAGATAATAGTTAACGATCATCTCTACGTGCATCGAGTCCGCAAAAAATTTAGCAAATAAAAACTAAAGGCAAGAGTAAGATGGATGGTCACTACTACAATATGGGGTTGCCCCTACGGACTCTGAAATCCGTAGGGGCAAATATTTCTTGCCCCTACGGATTTATCCGTAGGGACAACTCGTTGTCCCTACGGTGCCCTACGTTCTAATTTTTTCTTTGGCCCTACTGAGCCGTAAGCCAGGGACCTACGGTTATGTCCGTAGGGGCATCAACATAGGTTATTAATAAAAAAAAACACAGAAAAATTATATTCATCGTTCCCAAATTTCTCTCTCTCACTCCCGCGCCTCTCGTCGCCCGTTCCCGAGCTTCGTCGCCACCGCGCTCGCGAGCCTGCGCCAGCTTTGTCGGTCTTCCCCACACCTTCGTCGACTTCCCGCGCCTCGTCGCCACCTTCGCCGATCGTCGACGACCACCAATTTCTACCGTCTCCTCCACCGCGCGCACGGTTGTAAGTAAATCTGAAATAATTTTTAATTTTGACGTTGTACTCTAGGGTTCAGGCCAGGTTCGGGTAGGGATGAGGGCATCGGCGTCGGCATCGGCATCGGCATCGATTGGGTTCGGTTACGGTTAGGGTTAGGGTTAGGTTGTGGGGTTCGGTTGGGGCTGGGGCTGGGGCTGGGGCTGGGGCTGGGGTTTGGGGTTAGGGCTGGGCTGGGGTTGGGGTTGGGCTGGGGCTGGGGCTAGGGCTCGGTTGGGCTGGGGCTGGGGCTGGGGGTAGGGTTCGGTTAGGGTTAGGGATATTGGCCGAAAACCCTCTTCAAGAGATTAACCCATATCAATATTGGAGTAGTGAGCTTTAACAATGGTGAACTGAGTCCGCCAATGGAGAGCGGCCGTTTTGCAGCGGGAGGCTTAGCATATATAAGTAATATACGATTTACAAACAATAGCGGTAATCTATATAAACAACAAGATAATGATTTTCAAATTGGCCAAGTTAGACCCGACTGTTACTCCATTGACAATAGCCATCCTATAGATACCGTATATTTTGGTGGCCCTGGAGGGAGTAAAATATAATGTAAATGATGCACTCTTGCAAATGTGTTATCTTATTGAATAAAAAAGTTGCAATTGGGATGCTATTATTAGTACATGAGAATAATTTTTGTTGGATTCTATCATTACACATGCATCACGAGCTCTCGACAAATTTATTTACTCCGCCTGATAGAAGTACAAGTCTTATACCAGTAAAGAACCATGAAAATTTGCGATTGGTTATGATAAGTTGTGGAATCTCACAGTGCCATAACTTTCTTGAAGGATCTCAAAAGTTTTATCATAAACCATTTTACCTTTGTGGCGGACTTCAGCCCTATAGAAAAACGAAAAAGGAATTTCTCTTTCTTTACTAATTTGTTTGAAAAAAAAGCACTAGGCTTGCTTACAAATATCTTAGCTTACTAGAGGAAAAGAATCTTCTCAGAGACTCTTGTCTTATCCACGTAAGGTAGCCCAGCTTCACCACCTGCACTGAGTAGTCCGGTACCATCTCCTCCGTCTCTCTCCTCAGGTAACACCATTCTACTAGAGACCTCTTCACCGCCGACTGTGAGTCATCCGACTCCCGTTTTTCGTCGCTCTCTAAGGAATGTGAATACTTGAGCAAGAAAACGGATTAGGACGGATGTAGCAAGAAAACGGATGCGCTACCGCGCAACGGCTTTCGCGCTATTTGATTGCTTTATCACAAGCTCTCTTCATCCTTGATAATTGATTCTTTTGAAGTATCATAACTATGTTTTGCGTTAATGTATTTGCAATGTTGTAAATATGTGATTAGTTTTATGGCTTGACTTTAATAGATCTATATTCCTCTGTTTTTCCCTTGCTTTAGAGTTGAACATGATCTTTTAATAGCAAATATACTGCCCTTTAGAATTCAGATATGGACTGATAAGAAGAGATGATTGTTATCATGTTAACGGCCACTTATAAAATTTCTCAAATCTTGATCTCAATGGTTTAAAATCATGTTACACATACAACACGAATGCACAACAAACGCATAATTAGAGAGCGATTCGAGATGTTCAGGTTAAAACCAATATATGATACTCGATGATAATATGAAACCTTCGTATTCCCATCGATACTCATATATGAAACTAAAAGCGCCACTTAGTCCCCGTCTATCGGTTAACATACGTGCGATGGTCGTCGTGACATAGAACTATACGAAAGTTGTTAAATATCGGACGGTATAGCTCGATACTAACAACCGTCGTATAGTCTACGCGACGAGAAAATTCAATCGTATGGTAACCCATAGATTTGTCCCGTGTGGACAAGTTAAGAATGTATAAAGCTAACGCCTTCATTCACTTGTGTTTTCATCCGTTTCGAGATATTTCGTCGGTACCTTTCTGCTGGTTCTCCGTGTACAAAGATAGATTATATGTTCATTTCAACGTTGTTTCACAGCTTTGAAATGATTATCTATTCTATTACAGTGTACTCGGAGAACAGCGGGGAGGTGCTGCCGAAATTTACTCGAAACGGTTGAAAGCACAAGTGATGGGTGTTCGCTCTATACATTCTTAATGGGATAGAAGCCTACCCCCGACAGCCGGAACACACACATACAACAAGAATACACAACAAACGCATAATTAGAGAGCGATTCGAGATGTTCAGGTTAAAACCACTATATGATAATATGAAACCTTCATATTCTCATCGATACTCATATATGAAACTAAAAGCGTCACTTAGTCCACGTCTATCGGTTAACATACGTGCGATGATCGCCGTGACATAGAAATATACGAAGGTTGTTAAATATCGGACAGTATAGCTTGATACTAACAACCGTCGTATAGTCTACGCGACGAGAAAATTCAATCGTATGGTAATCCATAGATTTGTCCCGTGTGGACAAGTTAAGAATGTATAAAGCAAACGCCTTCATTCACTTGTGTTTTCATCCGTTTCGAGATATTTCGTCGGTACCTTTCCGCTGGTTCTCCGTGTACAAAGATAGATTAGATGTTCATTTCAACGTTGTTTCACAGCTTTGAAATGATTATCTATTCTATTACAGTGTACTCGGAGAACAGCGGGAAGGTGCTGCCGAAATTTACTCGAAACGGTTGAAAGCACAAGTGATGGGTGTTCGCTCTATACATTCTTAATGGGATAGAAGCCTACCCCCGACAGCCGGAACACACACATACAACAAGAATACACAACAAACGCATAATTAGAGAGCGATTCGAGATGTTCAGGTTAAAACCACTATATGATAATATGAAACCTTCATATTCTCATCGATACTCATATATGAAACTAAAAGCGCCACTTAGTCCCCGTCTATCGGTTAACATACGTGCGATGGTCGTCGTAACATAGAACTATACGAAGGTTGTTAAATATCGGACAGTATAGCTTGATACTAACAACCGTCGTATAGTCTACGCGACGAGAAAATTCAATCGTATGGTAACCCATAGATTTGTCCCGTGTGGACAAGTTAAGAATATATAAAGCAAACGCCTTCATTCACTTGTGTTTTCATCCGTTTCGAGATATTTCGTCGGTACCTTTCCGCTGGTTCTCCGTGTACAAAGATAGATTAGATGTTCATTTCAACGTTGTTTCACAGCTTTGAAATGATTATCTATTCTATTACAGTGTACTCGGAGAACAGCGGGGAGGTGCTGCTGAAATTTACTCGAAACGGTTGAAAGCACAAGTGATGGGTGTTCGCTCTATACATTCCTAATGGGATAGAAGCCTACCCCCGACAGCCGGAACACACACATACAACAAGAATACACAACAAACGCATAATCAGAGAGCGATTCGAGATGTTCAGGTTAAAACCACTATATGATAATATGAAACCTTCATATTCTCATCGATACTCATATATGAAACTAAAAGCGCCACTTAGTCCCCGTCTATCGGTTATCATACGTGCGATAATTTATTCTTTTCAACGACAAACGCACACGCAAAGCATATACACGGATTTTCTCCTTTGTCAGTAACTATCCCGTTCTTATATTTCTCAATATAGTCAGCATAACCTACAATTTATATGTTATACAGTCTAACATGGCCCATGAGTACGTCAGAGTTAAGGACTGGATGTATGTGGATTGGAAACAACGTATGCAACCAAAGTTTGTCGCAGGAGTTGCTGCTTTCCTTGAATTTGCACGCGCACATAATAAGATCATAATAGAGAAGATTCTTTGTCCGTGCGATAGATGTGGCAATAAGTACTGGCAGAAGGTAGAATTGGCAGAGCTTCATATTGTAAAACATGGGTTTACTAGACTTTATACAACTTGGAAATATCACGGGAAAGGAGAAGAATGCAGTACTGCGGCAGAAGAAGAAGGAGAACACGATAATGCGGCAGGAGAAGAAGAAGAATTCGGTAATACGGCAGAAGGAGAAAACGGTAATTTATTTCCATCAGAAGAAATGGAGGATATGGTAGAGGCTACCCTAGGTGAATCTATTCGTACCGAAGATGACATTCCTTCCGGTCAAGGACCGCATGCGGATAAATATGAAAATTTCATGAATGATACTAGGAAACCAATTTATGAGAATGCGAAGTATTCCACCCTCTCATGGTTCGTCCAACTTTTCCAGATTAAGTGCTTAAATGGATGGAGCAACAAGTCATTCACAATACTTCTTTCGTTCTTGAAAGATTCTATGCCTCCGGGAAATAATGTGCCCGACAGCAGGTACGAAGCCCAGAAGATGATGTCTGATTTGAGTCTAAAGTGCGAGAAAATTCAAGCATGTCCTAAAAATTGCGTGTTGTACCGGAAAGAGAACTCAGATTTGAAAGAGTGTCCAACATGCGGAGAGGCCAGGTATAAGCCGAAAGATTCTGATAAGAAGCCTGATATACCTGTGAAGATAGCACGATACTTTCCCATAACACAGAGGCTACAGAGGCTATTCAGGTGCAAGAAAACAGCCGAGGCAATGATTTGGCATCACCGTGCTCCTCCAAGCGAAGATGGAAAAATGAGCCATCCAAGAGATTCACCGGCATGGAAGGATTTCGATAGGAGGCACGCAATATTCAGTAGCGATCCTCGCAATGTCCGGCTCGGACTGGCTACTGATGGCTTCTGCCCATTCAACTATATGGCTGGAAGTCACAGCACATGGCCCGTTGTAATGATAATTTATAATCTGTCGTCTTAGTTGGCTATGGACCAATCATACTTTATGATGCCTCTTCTTATCGACGGACCAAACTCACCGGGGAACAATATCGACGTCTATCTCCGACCGCTGATCGAGGAGTTGAAATCTTTGTTCATTGATGGTGTAGAGACATATGATGCAAACACAAATACAACCTTCATACTGCGTACGGCTTTAATGTGGACAATTAATGACTTTCCTGCGTATGGAATGCTATCAGGTTGGTCCGTACATGGTCACAAAGCATGTCCTCATTGCCATGAACACACAACATCGAAATTCTTGAATTTTAGCAGGAAGGTTTGTTATTGCGGCCATCGACGTTTCCTGCCTCCAGACCACCCCTATAGGTTAGACACGGTTCACTTTGATGGTCATCAGGAGCTTCTTGGACCTCCATCCCCATTGTCCGGAGAGGACGTGATTTCTAAATGGGATGGTTACAATAACGTGACCTTCGGGATGGATCCGACGAAACAGGTCAAACCACCATATTGGAACAAGTTAAGCATTTTCTTCGAGCTTCCGTACTGGTCTACAAATTCAGTACGTCATTGTCTGGACGTCATGCATATAGAGAAGGGAGTATCAGAGCACATACTTAACTTACTTCTGTGTAAAGACGGGAAATCGAAAGACAACATGAATGCTTGGATGGATCTACAAGAGTGGGGAATAAGAAGTGAATTGCACCCTAGACTGGTAGCGGGTAAACCGGGCAAGTTTGTACTTCCCAATGCCGCTTATCATATGTCACAACCGGAAAAGAAAAGATTTCTGCAGGTGTTACATGATTTGAAAGTCCCCACAAGTTTCTCAGGATCATTCAGCAAGAAAATAAAAATTGTGAAGGGTAAGATCGATGGGCTGAAAAGTCATGATCACCATGTTATCGTGGAGCACCTTTTTCCATTAGCCCTCAGGACTTCTCTCCCCGACTCGGTTGGTCTAGTAATCAACGACCTATATTGTTTTTTCAGGGAGTTGTGTGCTAAAACACTGGAGGTTGTGACGCTGGATAAACTAGAAAATTTTATTGCGTTGATACTTTGCAAATTTGAGCATATTTTCCCACCGTCATTCTTCGATATCATAATACACTTGACGGTTCATCTTGCAACTGAGGCGAAGTTAGCCGGACCGGTACAATATCGATGGATGTATCCCGTCGAGAGGTACGTGTAATTTTTCGTTTCGCGCAATTTATAAATTTATTGTTGTCCTGTATGCCCGTATTTATTTATTCAACATATTTTCATTAGGTACCTCTACACTCTTAAGAAGTATATACGCAATAAAAATCGACCAGAGGGTTCTATCATGCAAGGTTATCTTCTTGATGAAGCAACCACATTTTGTTCCCGCTATCCGGACGAGAACATTGAGACAAGGCTTAACCGACCACGAAGAATTCAAGACGGGCCATATGGTAAAGCTGAGTATAAGAGGGTAGACACTATATTTATCAACAAGATATACCGGTTTATCTTGCTTAATTGCGCATGTCTTGAACAAATTAGAGAGTAAGTTTTTTTGGATTAATTGTTATATCTGTGTTTGTGTGTATATGAAAGGATATAATATTAATGTCATAATTATTTGTCGAAAACAGAATTCATTTTAACGAGGTACGTGAGGGGCATCCTGATTGGAACGAAGAACGTTTGGAAAAATATCATCAGGATACTTTTTGTGATTGGGTCACAGATCATGTAAGTTATTCGAATAACATTTTATTGCTATCAGTTTTAATCTAAACTTGTATCGTTATGTATTTATCGTAAAAAAAATTTTGTTAGATCCACGATCCGAATTTGTCTACATCATTTGAGAGTGATTCAAGATGTTTAGCTCAATTTCCTAGTATGGAGGTTGCATATTACAAAGGATTTGGTGTCCTTGGATACAAATTCGAAGTTAAGAACATAGAAACATCTAGAACCACTCAGAATAGTGGGATTGCGACGGTAGGATCGGACGATGTGATTTACTATGGGTACTTAAATTGTATACTCGGCATCCACTATCCCGGACGATCAGAACCCTTTTATATATTCCAGTGTACTTGGTACGATACGCGAACCGATACGGACAGGTGGAGAAGCAATCTTGGGACTTGGAAAGATGAATATGGATTGACCAGTGTGAACACACTTCGATTTTACGGTCAGGAAGATCCGTTTATCTTTCCGAACCAAGCGTTCCAAGTATACTACTCACAGTGTTTGAAGCATCCGGGATGGAGTGTTGTATGCCGATGGAAACCCAGAGATGTCTACGATGTCCCAGAATTCGAGGACAACAATGAGGACGAAGAAGAGAGAAGGCTTAAAGTGCTCCGACCGTCTGTTTCGAAGGACGGGTTATCTTCGACCGATCATGAAGTTACGTGGGTTAGAAATGACATCGACGATGAAATCCAAGTAGATATGTATAATGCGCCCACGAAACGAAAAAGGTTATGAGTAATGTTATATTATTACTTCACATTTTACGCTCTATACATATATAGCCAATACTTTTAATGATTGTCTAATGCGTCCACGAACCGTTTATCTAGATTTGATGACGATATCGGGAGCAGCGAGGGGCGGCAGGAGCTCCAGCCGCGGCAGAGGCAGAGGCAGAGCGGTTCTGCCGCCTGGAGAGCTCCGTAGGGAGCTTCAGAGGGCCGGTCTTGCACCCAGATCGGAGACCCCTTCGGATGCCTCCTTCCGTGTGGATTTTGCCACACCTCCAGGTATACTGCACGCATATCCATTTTGAATGTAATATTACAGATATTCATGCCTGTTTATGTCAAAATTACTTATATTGTCAATGTTTGATTGTCTAGTTGTTGGTGATGCGTCCACATCTGGGACAGAGGCCACTCCCGCTCCTCCAGGTATGTTTATATATCATATAGTGCATGTATATTGATTTAGAATGCTATATCATAAATACACACATTCCTTTTGCTCTTACTTAGCAATTTTTATTATTGTCTAGCTGTAGATGGTGACACCACCGCACCTGCGGGTATATTTATATATCCTATAGTGCATGCATATTGATTTAGAACGTTATATTATTGATCTACATATTCTTTTTGCAATTACTTATATAATCTATTTTTAATTGTCTAATTATAGGTGGTGCGTCCACATCTTCCGCAGGGGCCACTCCTGCCGCTTCCATACCCTCCGCATCGTCTGCAGGTTAGTATGAATAAATATAAAATATTTATTCATTTTACATATGCTCTATAGAATAAATATGAACTTCATGGAAATTTAGCGTCAATGTTTATTTTCTAGTTGGAGGGGATGCGTCCGCATCCGGGACCCCGGTTGTTCCTCACCGGAGGAACTATCGTCCCGCTCGTGCTGCTGCCCGGGCCCAGGCTCGTGCGATAGTCACCGGAGGTATATATCACACTTCAATTTTCGTTTAATCTTGATTTCTTAATACAACTTTGTCTTAATATTAATTGTCTTGATACTTCGTGCAGACGCAGGGCCTCCCCATCCCTAGAGGGGGACTCGAGGCCCGAATCAGTCCCATAGGCTGAGGCCTGACAGAGCTAGGGGAGGCAGCATTCCTCCTCTTTTTTACCCTTGACTATCACTATACCGGTCCTCATGCCGAGAGGTTCGGCCGGTATATGGGGGACGAGAGCCGGCTCGTGAAGAACTATCCACTTCACGTTGAGTGGGGCGAGCAGCACCAACGCTCATTCGCCCTCTTCTTTGATCTATCCAATATATTTATTATTAACACTTGCAATCTAATAACAATGTTTTTTTTTGTATTTTCAGTTGGATTACGATTTTCAGCCTGTAGCCGATCCTGATCATCCGGGGAGGGTGCTCGACCTTCATGCTCTGTACAATGGCCTGATGAAGAACATGCAAGCCAAGGTCCGATACAACAGGAATGAGCTGAAGGCCGACTGCTACTCCCTGTAGATGGCGACCCCCGAGATAGAGAGAGCGGCCCTCCTATCTACTCTGGCGTTTGCGAGAGTCGACGTAGAGACATGGCCTCTATTGTGCGAATATTTCGACTCCCAACGCAAACAGGTATGTATTTTAAATGTAATTCATTGTTTATGATATAATTTATTTTTTTGTGTCCCTTAATTAGAAAACTAAATGTCAATGCGTTGTGCAGAAACAAGCCGCTCAGAATACAGAGAACAGGAAGTCGGCGAAGAGGGGTCGCCCTACTTACACAGGTGGCTCGAGGAATATTACTCGAGCCATGGAGTTATCGGTAAATTACAATAGACCGACCTTTGTGATATTCTGCAATATTAAGAGTTATTTTCTAATATTTCTAATATTAAGAGTTATTTTCTAATATTGCAGACAGCTCGGACCGTGGCGTCAGGTGGTACACCGAGCGTGCTGTCCGCATATCTTACCGTCCACGGCACCTCGACAGATCCCGCCATGGGCGAGCTTCGATATCCCGACGTCGCTACCCAGGAGTATTGCGTAAGTGTTAATATTTATTCTACCTATATTTGAAATTTTAGTTTTGGAAGGTTCAAGTTTAAATTTTATACTTATACTTTACTGCTTAATGTGGGTGTAGGAGCGGGTGGTTGAGCAGGCCGAGGCATCGGGGATCGATTTTACCGGATAGAGCGATCCGAGGCTGCTGACCCCAGTTCTGGACGCCGCACACGGAGGGCACCACGGAGGTTGGAAGAGAGGCCGGGGACTGGACCCTAGCAGGGCCCATATGAGGTTGGACTCCACCCCGGCGATTACTTCCTCCGTCTCCAGTGAGCTACGTGTCCACCAGGAATTGGAGAGCTTGAGGGCCACCGTTCAGGAGTTGAAAGAGATGCTGGTATGTATACTACTTTATAATAAAATATTATGTCATATTATAGATATCAACATATCCATAATTAGTACGTAGCTTGAGCTTATTTGGTTTTAGACTTAGGTTTGAGTAATCATACATACATATGTAATTAAAATAAACAACGGTTTTCCAAACTAGATATTCAAATGTGGTTTCGAAATAACTTGATAATGATACGAATTCGAATAATACACAGTTCTTACACGCTTCTTACACACGTTAGGTCCAGACGCGACAGGGTACATCGGCCGAGCCTCCGCATGCATCTCCTTCGGCTGCGGCTCCGCAAGCCACTACATCGGCTGCGGTTCCGCAGACAGCTCCTATAGCTCCACCGCCCGCTCAGACTCCCGCAGCCGCGGCTCCGCAAGCGACTACCTCGACGGCGGCTGCGCAGACCACATCGCCAGCTCCACAGGCCGCTCAGACTCCCGCACTCGCCGAATTGCATGGTTTATTGACCGAGGAGCAGGCGCGCTTGATTCTATCGTTTATCAGAGGTGGAGCTGGACCGAGCTAGGGTAGCTTTTTGATTCATATTTTTTGAAACATGTATTTATTTATATTATACATATTGTACTACATTTTGAAATGATATTGATATTTGATATTGGTTTATATTTATATCATATTCAGTTTTTGGGTTTCTTTTGTATATTATATGCGTGAGATGTGATTATGAATACTGCGATATATGTTGTGTGATGATTAATTTTATATTTTTTTGATATATATATTATTGTGCACAGGGCGGGAAAAAATCAGGCAGCCATTTTTTTTTTTAAAATACAGATAATGTGTACCTACGGATTAATCCGTAGGTACACATGTTGCCCCTACAGATTAAACCGTAGGGGCACAATATCAGCAGTAACTGATATTTCCCCCTGATCTCAGTACGAGGGGGTTGGGAGTGCTCCTACGGATATGTCCGTAGGGGCAAACAATGGCTCCTATGGCGTTAACCGTAGGGGCAAAATATCAGAAATCCTGATATTTTGCCCTTACGGATAGGTACCTACACAGATATCCGTAGGGTCAAGTACTGTCCCCTACGGATATATCCATAGGTACAGTTAATATATTTTAAAAAACCGTAAATAAAATAACTTTTTTTACCCTACGGCCTACTCCGTAGGTGAAACTGGCCCTACACATATATCCGTAGGGACAAGATTTTGCCCGTAGGGGCAAGTTCAAGGCTTCAACTTGCACCTACGACGTTTGCACCTACAGATTATTTTTTCGCCCCTACGCATATATCCGTAGGGGCAGTCCCCTACGGATAAATCCGTAGGGGCAGTCCCCTACGGATAAATCCGTAGGGACAACCCTTATTTGTAGTAGTGGGTGCTTCAGGCTTCCATGGATTTCAAGCCCCCTCTTCCCCTCCCCCCAACACCCCAGCAAAAATCAAATCCATAATTCAAGATTAATATTTAGATGCGTATTTATTTTATTTTTTTGCTTATATATTTCTCCAGAGTTAATTTAGAGATTCAGTTATCTTCGCCTATTTTTTGCCTTTTTCTTTCCCAAAGAAATTTAAGCCTGGATTATCAAATAAGGGCCTTAGTTTTATTAGGCCCTGTACGGAAATAGAGTTCAGTTTTATAAACTGTTTCATTAAAATTAGCAAAACTAAACTCTAAAATCTTAACTTTCTCCGGTTTGACAACTATTTTGGAGTTGAAATTACTACAGTAGTTATCAGTTATCTCAACTCCAATCTAATCAAAAATTTGTAAACTCCATTTTTTTGGAGTTCAGGGCTTGCAAACCACGATATGCATCCCCTCTGCATCCACTTAAAGCTAAACAACGGTTATCCTAACTCCATATCTGAACATGGTATTAATTTTTCATCGATCACTTTGATTTTGGTACTAGTTACATTTGTGATCTATTGATCATCAACTTAAGAGATGTTTGGTTGCAAGGATTTAAGATGGATTTAAGGGACAAACGCCACAGCAAGTACAAAATCCATCCCAAATTTAATTTTTTTTTTCCTTCTTGTTTGTAAGGGTTTAGCTAGAGGCCTGCGGATCCCTACAAAATATGGATTTCAAAATTTGAGCTAAAAGCAATGAATTTGGTGCCACATCCCATTTTCACCTAATAAAAAAAAGATTTCCATCTCTAAGCTCTCTCTACATGATTCCTATCTCAAATCCACATTTCTACTAAACGCAAACTAAACAAAAGTTTAAATGTATAGTTACAAATTCATATCTAATATCTTTCTCGAGTCCAAACAAACAATTTTGTTTGTTTTTTCGGACCAAAAAAAAATCGGATAAGTGTGATAGCTGTGGTTGTGATCCAAATCCATTTTTTTCCAAATCGGATTAAAAAGAATCCTTGCATCCAAACCCATATTTTTCCGGCTTTTGCAGCCAAACATGCCTTTAATTATTTGCTAACAACCATTATGTTTTAGCTCATGGACAAGTGTGCTGGCTGTGGTTGTCATGCAAATTAATTAACATTAATTAGCTGATTACGTGGAAACCGAAAGACTCCAAATTCCAAACACTGAAGACTCTCGAAACGATATTTACACGCTCGTTATCTTGTCTTTGCACTGCCTCTCATTTATCATGTAGGAGAGCAGTGCTAATTTTAACAAAGGAGTGATTTTATCAAAAAGAGGCGTTGAAGCCTGCTGACGGTAACGCCTCCGCGGGAGCTGCCCCTTTCCGCATGCAAATTCTTAATCGGTCGCATAAATCTTCTTACGCGCATCGCACGTATAGTTTTCAAAGAAGGTGCAACGTTACGGTGTTGGATTCAATACACCATCGAGAACTTTCGCACCGGTGCATGCGTGCCACGTATGCAAATTTAAATTTGGCTTGTAGGCTTGTAGAAGCCTGGGGTTGTGACAGGTGTCATTGCCCAAAGGGCAACCGGAGCGCATTACAAGTCCCTATCTCTCAGGTAATAACCCGATGGTTTTCACAATAACCATATTCAAGCCGATGGGTCGTAACAAAGTGAGATGGAGAGTACCAGTTCAGATATATGTTACCGTATGAGGCCTTACTCTTTTGCCAATTACCAAACCTATAGTTTATGCACAACAGCAACAACAAGAACCGAGATTTTTATCCCAAACATATGAGGCAAGCTACATGAACCAGCATGAGAATCACGCAGGGTCCAGCACATGAATCCTCCGCCTCCACCCACTTTTATCAAACAATATACTTTCATTGAGGCCTCTGACAGTCATATCTTTTCGTATCACCTCCATCCATGTTTTCTTCGGTTTTCCTTTTGTCCTTTTAACATTGCCTATATCGATAGTATGCATTCGTCAAATCAGTGCTTTCATAGGTCTGCGTCGCATATGACCAAACTATCTTAGCCGGTTTTTCCGTATCTTCTCCTCCACAGGTGCTACACCAACTTTTGCATGAATATCTTCATTTTGCATCTTATCTTTTCTAGTATTACTACAATGTGTTACGAAGCATGCGCATCACCGCTACGTGCATCTTTTATGTATGATATTTCCTAGGAGCTCAGTATTCTGTACCATATAATAAGGCAGGCCGAATAGCGTTCCGATAAAATTTTCCTTTCAACCTTAACGGAAAGTTACAATCGCACAAAATCCCTATTGCACTTCTCCATTTCAACCAATCAGCTTGGATTCTTTAATTAACATCGCTATCGATCTTCCCGTCCTTTTGGATGATGGAACCTAGAAATCTAAACTGATTGCTCGGTGATATCTCTTGCCTTCCAATGTTAAACCAATGTGGTCTCGACTTTTCTGTTTCCTAAATTTGCGATATATATATGCTGTCTTAGACCTGCTCAATCCGAACCTCCGAAACTCCAACGTTTGCCTCAATAACTACAATTTGGCATTAACCCCTGCTTTCATCTCATTTATTAGAACAATATTATCAGCGAATATCATACACCAAGGTAGCCCATCTTGGACAGTTCTGCTACGGTCATTCATCACGATGGTAGACAGGAACGGACTAAATGGAGATCCTTGATATAAACCAATTGTAATCGGAAAATCACTTGTTAGGCCGCCACAAGTTCTGATATTTGCCACCACTCTATCGTACATATCCTTGATTATGTCAATGTACTAGACGAGGACCCCCTTCTTCATCATTGTCCTCCATAATACCTCTCTAGGTATCTTGTCGCACGCTTTCTCTAAATCAATAAATATCATATATAAATCTCTCCTCCTTTCTCGAAAATGTTCAACAAGTTGACGAAACAAATGAAAAGCCTCTGTCGTCGACTGTCCAGACATGAACCCAAACTGGTTATCTGTTATCTTAATATCCTTTCTTAACATGTGTTCAATCACTCTCTCCCAAAACTTTATGGTGTGACACATAAGTTTTTATTTGACGGTCGTTTGAGCAATTTTGAATATCATCCTTATTCTTGTAGATAGCTACAAACGTAATCTTCTTCTACATATTTGGTATTTTTTTGGTTTGCCAAATCTTATTAAACGGATCTGTCAGCTATTTAACGCCTATTTCTCCTAAGTATCTCTAAATCTTGATAGGAATCCCGTCTGGACAAACCACTTTTTTTGATCTCATTCTCTTCAAACCTTCTTTAATCTCTGATATTCTTATTTTATATATGAAATCACGGTTTATATCCTGAGATTGAACGATAAGTCCATCCAAATTTTTAGTAAAGCTCCCATTGAACAACTTGTCAAAATAATCTCTCCATCTTTCCTTAATATCCCCATCTAAAACTAAAACTTTCTGATTTTCGTTTTTGACACACTTTACTGCACATAAGTCTCTGGTCTTCTTTTCCCGCATCCGAACAATTCAGTATATATCATTTTTAACCTCCTTAGTGTCCAACTTTTCGTACATCTCTTTTAGACCTTAGTTTTAGCTTCCCGGACAACTTTCTTAAGTTTCTTTTTAACTATTTTATGCTTCTCAAATCCCTCCGCATCTCTGCTTTTTTTCAAACTTTTATAAGAACCCCTATTAATTTTGTAATACCCAGCCCCTTTTATACCAAAACCTGTATTTTTGTTACTTTAGAATTTTATCTAATTATAATCCTATTTATTTTATTTATAATTTTATTTATTTTTAAACCCCATTTTCTTTTATCAATAAAATCCAAACCCTATTATATACATACTTTTCCTTATCCCCAGCTCACTCCCTCCTTCCTCTTAAAATTTCTTATTTTTCCCGAGCCCAGAACTCCATTATTCTCTTTGATTTATTCCTTAACCTCGGCCCAGCTCACATCTTTTTACACCAATTATTTTTCCCCTATTTCCTTAGCCCAGCAGCCCATTATGTTTATTTTTAATAAACTTATTTCCTTTCCCTTTAACCCCGGCCCAGCCCTCTTTTTCTTTAATTCTTTGGCCCGGCCCACTCCCTGCAGCCCGCGTCCCCTCTCCAACCCGAGCCCGCTTCGCCTTCAACCCGACCCGACCCCCCACTACTGTTCATCTCCTTTAAATCCCCCAACGGTAACTCCCCTTTCACCCGCGCGAGATTCGCTCTCCTCGCCGTAGCCCACGTCGCCTCCTCCGCCCTCGCTCGCGCGCCGTTACTCCCCACGACGCGCGACCCCGTCTCCATATCTCTCCTCTCGTACATACCCACTCACTCTTTTCCTCACCTCACTATCTTCATCTCCCTCGTTCTCTTTCTTCCTCCCCTCTCGACCCGCACCCGCAACCGTCACCACCGCCTGCATCACCCCTCTTCTCGCTCCTCCCTCGCTCTCCCTTCTCCCTCATCAGAACCCCGACTCACTCCCTCAGCCGAGCCCGATCTCCCCTGCACCCATCAACTGACCCCTGCACCCCGTTTTCCCTCATTAGATTCCCACGTCGACGGCCGCCGCCATCATCCCCGAGCACCCTCACCTGCACCCCCTCACCAGAACCCATCGCATCTCGTCGACACCCCAGCCGACCACCTCCTTTCTTCATCCGCCTCCGCTCGACACCGCGACCACCATAGCTCCACCCCCTGCAACCATCACCGACCATCTTGCGCCTCTCGCCGGCGATCCTCTCGTCGTCGTCGCCCTGAACCCTACGCCGTCACCTCATCATCATTGTCGTTGTCGTCATCGTCATCTCTCCCTCACTCTCTGCTTATACTCTATCCCTCTCTCTCTCTCTGTCTCTCTCTCTCTCTCTAACTCTCTCTCACTCACTATCTCTTTCTCTCTCTAACTCTCAGCTCTCTCACTCGTTGTCTCTTCTCTCTCTCTAACTCTCTTTCACTCTCTCTTCCACTACTCTCTCACCCTCTCTCTTGATCCCTCTTCTCACCCAACCTACTGTAGCCCCACCATCAGGAGCTGCGACCACCGCAGACACCCCGACGACGCCCCGAGCCCCACTGGCCGAGAGCAGACCCGAGTTCACCCGGAGCCGATACCGTCGCGGTGCTAGCACGTCGCGCGCCCGTACTGTATCTCGCTGCCGTGCGCCTCCAGGCAAGTATTTTACTTGCTCACATGCTATTTACTTAAGTTACAGTCGTTAATTGCATAGATGATAAAGTTACAAGTTTAAACCAATTTTGTGTCATACCTGTTCGACGCGTGTTCCCAAAGAAAATACTTTTCTAAAATGACGGAACTGGATTAATTACTTTGGCCCTTGCTGTGATGAATACCTTGTGCAAGTTTCGCTGGAAAATATGACCGTTAACGACTAAAACAACTATCCCCAAGTTTAATCGTAAAACTGTAATTTTATTGTACCTGAAAACCGTTAAATTCACCATAAATCATATACACACTGGATTGATGCGTTCGAGGGCTCAAATCGAAGCCGACTCGACGAACTTTAACCCAACACCAGTTTCCAGACATTCCTATATTTAAACCGTGATAATATTTGGATCGGAGTGCGACTCTGGACTGCAGTCCAGAGCGACTCCAGTCGTTGCTTGCTGTTCCGTATTGGGGACCACAAGATCTCCTTAACTCGTAGATTGCGGAACTCCACTGCTTGTCATAGGTAAATCTGTTAGCTAGACAAAACAATTGGTTTCATTCTGTTTCGTTATCGTTTGATATTTAATCTGTAATTTAATAGATCGGGACGCATAACAGTCCCAGCAGAATCAGAACATACATATTGGCATTGAACAGTGTATATCTCCTGACGTACAGACGCGATCGAAGATCCGTCTATTGCGTTGAAAACCTTACTGAAAACCCTAGAATTTATCCAACTGTAGCGTCGCTAAAATCCGATCTCAATTGGGATCAAAATGCGTTGCGAAACGGACTTCTGATTCTGAAATTGGATTTCCAGCCGCGAGCGCTTAAAATGAAGTGGTTATAATTAATGATCCTGGAACCCGATTAGCTTGAAACCAAATTTGATGGATGGACAACTGAACACACTAATTACTACCTGTTTATCGTTTCGCTAAACTATATATGTACGTTTCATGATAAATCGTGCAAGTGATAAAATACTGTTTTTTGTGACACCTTAATCGTGCTTATATACTGTTCATGCATCATATCATACCTATATCATTGTAGTGATAACCTTGTGATATCGTGCATTTACCCAGTGTTAGATTCTAGTGATGATTGTGGCAAGTACGTCAGTGTTCGTGTATCCGTGATTAAGTGAAAGTGATACGTACTTGTACACAATCAGTGACCCTAGTATTCTATTGCATTGTCGACGTCTGTGGGATGCGTGTACGTGTGACTATAAGTGGTATGTGACACTTATGGAAGCGCTTGCACGGGTGTCACAGATAAGGCATCCGACACTGCCATTTATCTTAAGTATTGGTCGGGACGTGCTTGATGGAGGTCCTGCCTCCAGTTCTCGCGCAGACTTGTCACGGATCGATTAGTATTTAGGGTTATGGTTAGCGTTTGATGTAGGCCACGGGGTGTGGAGTAGTTTAGGTGTGAGTTCAACAGAATCTCGGGAGTCCCATGCCGGCTTATATATTTAGGGAGATATATGGAGATTTACAGGGTATGTGATATACACCGTGATATACATGTTACATGTTGGGCCCGTGGTCCCTTGCCCTTGGGTTCTACCCTTGGACGGAGGACACTCGCGAGTGGTTGACTCTCATACTTGGACTGACGATAGGCTTAGTGACCTGTACATTGAGACTTAGAGACTGATAGGGATACTGACATTTATATACCTTATATACTGTGTTGACATACGTGACATATCGTTCTACTGCTTTACTGTTCCGCTGCATTGATTACTGCACATTCATATTCATGCTGTCATTGATTTACTGTTATTCATATCTATTACCACTGTTAGAACTGTCACTTGATGTTATATATATATTATATTGCTATTGTGTCACTCTGACGACCTGAGTATGCATGCTCAGTGTGACGAGAAGATTTAGCCAGGACCAGAACTAGACGTGCATCACAGACTCCTTGACTTGCCATTCCGAGTTACATTCGTTTGTTCCACTTCAGGTCAGTCTTTACATTGTTTCTTTCAGTTACTGCATTTCTCATTACCTGCACATCATTTACTGTTTACCATGAAAAACTAGAAGCCGAAGTGTGACTACGGCAGGACATTTCCTTGACCGTAGGAGCATGGCTGGCCTTGTCTACCCCTCGTATTCCATATTTTGGGAAGCGGGGCGTGACGAATTTTAATAGCAATCTTTAATTTTTCGTTCCATCATAATGTGTTCTTAGATGGTGGAGCACCACTTCTTGACTCACCAAGTAGATATCTAACTACTCTCTTGATACAACTAGCCATCTTGTATCATATTCTGTCTGAATCATTTTTAGACTGCCAATCCACCTCTTGAACTACACAATCTATAAAAACCTTTTAGTTATCTTCCTTCAGTTGCTACTATTTTATTCTTGGTTTTACCTTATATCTAATTTTCTTAGGTCATCTTCTAAATCGAAAATTTAGAACTAAAAATCTATGTTATTTAGAACTAAAAATTTATGTCGAGTGGTTACACTCTCACCTGACACTATCTTATTGTCAATGCAACAACCTTTATATATCGTCAGAAAAAAATCTATTTAAGCTGCATTTGATCCACTCCTAAACGTGATAATGTAAGACTCTCCTTTTCTAAACTGAGTGTTTGCTAAGATCAAGTTATAAGACAAGGCAAAATCTAGAATCGAGATACCTGCTTCATTCCTTTATCCAAAACCAAAACCTCTGTTGATAGTATCAAACCCACCGCGACTAGTACCTACATGTCCATTGAGATCGTCACCAGTAAATAATTTCTCTCTATTAGGTATCCTTTACATAATCTCGTCTAAATTCTCCCAGAATAGACGCTTACTAGCGTCATCAAGACCTATCTGTAGTGCATAAGCATTAATAATATTAAATATCTCCCCATCTAGAATAAACTTAACCAGTAAAATTCTATCATCTCTTCTCCTGATCTCAACTACATCTACAAGCAACCGTCTATTTATGATTAGGTCCACGCCATCACGATTTTTATCTTTACCCGTATATCAAACCTTCTAACCCCAATGTTCTATGATTCTACCATTTTCACCTACCCACTTAGTTTCTTACAAACACATAATATCAACTCCCCTTCTAATCATCAGCTCCACTAATTCTATTAGCGCGTCGCTGAGTAGAGCACGCCCCAATAATATTCTTATTATGATTCATATCATAAAATACGACAAAGTTTTACGTTGACTATCACAAGCCTACCACGACTCTCACCTTTTTTCATTCGGACTTGGGACCGACAAGGTGGGATTAAACTGATAGGTAATGCACCAGGTATCGAATGTCTTTTATGCGATTTAATTAGAAAGCAAATTAAAATAATTAAAGTTGTTTCAAGTAGAGTCCAATTAATCTCTCTCTTGGTTTTCACGCTAGGGTTGCTCTTACCTTTGCCAAGTGGCCTCCACCTTCTCTTCTAATAGCCAACCCTAGAGAGCTTTCTTCTCCTCCAAAAGATTTTAGAGAGAGAAAGAAAGCGAGGAAAGATAGAGATCAAATATGGATGAATCAAGCTTCCATGGATTTCATCAAGGTCTCTCTGCTGGATCCCTCACTGGTGCCATCTCTCTCTCTCTCTCTCTCTAGCCCTCTCTCTCATCAAATCCTAATGAATTGCTTTAATAGATTCTCACATTGCAACACCTTGTCATTAGATTAAACAAAAAATTCTCAAAATATCAAATTCTGGAGTTGCAGTGAAAGTTATGGTACATAATTAAGTCTATAATTTTATAATTATTCAGAAATTATCGATTGCTTATGTTTTAATTTTTTTTACCATTTTTTGCCTTAATTTTAAGATGTCTCCCAACAGCCATCTTTGCCATCTTTGCTGGGTTGGTGGTCTGCATGCAGTCATGCTCCAGTAGCATGCAAACCTCAGCATAGACTTTTTGTGTCCGCATAAATTTTTTATGAGAATGACTCGTATTTATATTAGGTTAATTGCTAAAGAATACCCCTAA
Organism: Agapanthus africanus; assembly: GCA_030015575.1. Taxonomy (NCBI): domain Eukaryota; kingdom Viridiplantae; phylum Streptophyta; class Magnoliopsida; order Asparagales; family Amaryllidaceae; genus Agapanthus; species Agapanthus africanus. Next base: position 378,615,560 of record CM057351.1, read on the forward strand.
TGTTTCATCTAATTTGCATTATTTATATATCTTATTTTTTTGCTGCAATTAGATACCCTAAAATATAAACTGTATGGATTTTGTTTAAAATAATGATGTATTCGATAGTCACCCGAAGAGAGCAAAGTACAGACGGTTTGTATTTTAGGGTATATAAATGCAGCGAAAGAATCAATAATATAAATGCAAAGTAGATGAAACATTGAGATATTATTTAGCAATTAACCCTTTATATTTTAGCAACTTTTAATTTTCTTTTTTTCCTTACTGTACCAAAGTAGTCTTTTTGGGAAAAAAACATTTGTAGCGAAAAGTTGTTATATTGGTCAAGTGACAGTCATGAAGCTCGCCATTCAAAGCAACGGTTGATGTTTGAAAATTTTGAATACATCACCAACCTCGCAGATTTCAATCTGCGGTAATTAGCTTCTTCCTGTCTTTTTAATGGTCCCATTGGCTGTTGAAGAGCACACATATGTCTGCCACGTGTCTTGCGACAAAGCGGCAAGATAGCGGTGCCTTTAATATTTACAGCGGTTAAAAATTTCAAGCTAATGTTGGAACTATAATTTGAACGAATATATATATATATAATATTAATTAAAGAAAAATTCTTTTGCTGTAAAATGAAATGGCCTCCTTGGTCGAAGATGGCATCTTGCGACATAAATTACTTGTTCACAATTTATTGTTTATTTGTTTCCTATATATAAGATTTATGCATTTTAAATTATTAGGGAAATTTGTTTCTAGCGTCTAGTTGATTAACCTGATTTATTTTTAAACCTACCAAATTTCAAAACTATGGTAAACCTTCAAAATCATATATCTTTTTTTTTTAAAAACCAAATCTTAATTTTTATATGTATTACCAATGATTGTAAGATTTCACAAAATATGTTAGGACTTGTTTGATAAACAATCTTATGATTTGATAAACAATATGATGCCTTCATAAATAAATGTTATAATGTTATGATTTAATAAAAAATATTATGAATTGATAAAAAGTGTTATGATTTGATAAATAATGTTATACTTATTTATACCTTGAAAAGGGCAAATTTGTTATTTATGAAAAAAAAAAATCCCATTATAATACTTTGGGCTATTTTTTAATGATAGACCTTAGTCTGATACAAGTTGCATATATACAAGTAACAGATTCTAACTCATCGTCAAACGCCAACGCTACCAACGCCGGCAACAATCAATGCACGGTCCGAGAGCAAGACCGGTTCATGCCGATCGCGAATGTGATCCGCATCATGCGCAAGGTCCTCCCGTCCCACGCCAAGATCTCCGACGACGCCAAAGAAACGATCCAGGAGTGCGTATCCGAATACATCAGCTTCATAACGAGCGAGGCCAACGACCGCTGCCAGCGGGAGCAGCGCAAGACCATCACGGCCGAGGACTTGCTCTGGGCCATGAACAAGCTCGGTTTCGACAACTACGTTGACCCCTTGACTCTCTTCCTTCATAAGTACCGTGAGGTCGAGGGAGACCACCGCGGGTCCATCAGAGGGGAGCCCTTGGGCCCGCTGAAGCGGACCTCCGGCCTGGCGCCCGTGCCCGTTCAGCACATCGATCCATACGCTTTTCACCACCACCAGCAGCAGTTTGCATATGGGGAGAACGCGATGGGAGGGTATTATTTCGGGATGGCAGCGGCGGCCTATGGAATCGGAGGTGCCAGTGCTGTTGCAGGGGTTAATGGAGATGGCGGCGGTAGCGGCGGCGACGGAGGGGCGAGTGGTTCGCAGAATAGCCATGGGGGTTTTGATGCTTATAATGGTTCTGGTTACAAGTAACTGCTAATCTAGCTACTAATGCATGTTAACTTGGGGAGCTGTGGTTGTTTCAATTTTAACATGGGGTTAGTTAGTAGCCGGAGGTTAAAAAAATTGTGATGATTTGTGTGAGACTTGTCCTTTTTAGGATTTTGCTTAATCTGTTGCCCAAATAAATTCTTGAGTTTCGGTGGATTAGAATTTGGAACTTAATTATGATAAGAAATGGAAATTATTTTATATTGTGACACATCCAGGCTGCAGGGTTGAGAGACCTTTGGACCAAGATTTAGATATTTTCAGCATGCAATGGTGTCTTCGGTTTTTTAAGCGCAAGTAAACAACGTGTCACGGGAAGGAGGGGATCAAAATTTGGGTTTCTTTAATACTAGCTTAAATGTATGTCTCTTTGGTTGCACAAAAAGTCCGAAGTAAGTAATAATGCAGCTGAGAGTTTGTAGTTTATATTATATCACCTATTAAAGATTTCATATCTGGAGATTTCAATATTTGTTTTGGTTGATAATGGGTTTCATCTGGCTTGTGTATTTTTTTTATATAATAATTTGCATTCTTCTATCCACCCAATACCGAAATTCGCGCAACATTTAAATGCAGCAATTATAAATAATAGAGCAGGAAGAGGAGAAAGGCTTCAATTTTGTCCAAAAAGCGGAAAATCCTTCAAACCATGAAAAAGCATGCTCTTTACCTCATAATTAACCCCGGTGATGTTGATATTTCCCTGCATTAGATCTTTGTCATGCCCCGCTTCCAAAAATAGAGGTGATTAGGCCAGCTATATTCCTATGGTCAAGAAATAATCCCGCCGTAGTCATATTTCGGTTTCTTGTATTACTTGGTAATCAGTAAACACGGCACTATAGTAAAAGAAATCACAGCTCACAACTTTATTACATTAAAACAACAAAGTTCAGGATACATTTATTTGCATGAAAGAAATAACAACTAAAGAAATAACAATGTTCTTATAGCAAGTAGAAGGCGATAGCGTTGATGTTGCGAAATCTCCGCGATCTCGAATGACAGGTCCTGCTCCTGAGCTGGGTCCATTTCGTCCTCTGAGCATGCACACTTAGGTCGTTAGGGCGACACACACACACATAGTGTGTGTGTGCACTATAATATTAAATATGAAATGAATAGCAGAATACAGTAACATGAGAATAAGGAATATCAAGTGAATGTGAACAGTACGTAATATGTATCATGTCAGCAATCCACACAATATGAATATCATTACCTATCAGTCGCTAAGTCAAATGAAATCAACCGGTGGAAAGAATGCTCGTGTTTAATAAGGGTCTCGTGCATGTCCAAGACTACGGTCCACTGTTGCCCGGGACATAACCTTGCTGTCATGCCGCTAGGCCCGCGACCTAATATATATATATATATATATATATATATATATATATATATATACGGGAATAATGGAGAAAAGAGGCCATAGGAGGGGATTTCCTCCTATGGCGTGGAAAAAGTACAACCTCCACCAATTTTTTCGATGATCGGCCCCGATCATCTTCATCGTTATCATCTAAGATGTGGGTACACCAAATTTCATGTGATTCTACAACTTTTTCACCGTTGATTTAGCAATGTAAAAAGTTCTATTGTCGGTAAACCGTTAATTTTGAACCCACTAAATCAACGGTGAAAAAGTTGTGGAATCACATGAAATTTGGTGTACGCACATCTTAGATGATAACGATGATGATGATGGGCGCCGATCGTCGGAAAAAATGGAGGTTGTATTTTTTCCACGCCATTGGAGGAAATCCTCCATTAATCTCTCTCTCTCTCTCTCTCTCTATATATATATATATATATATCGAATGATCATCCTCTAAGTCACTGTACCTCGTTAAATACGAGTTTGATTCTACCTTGATTTTTCCATTTTCCCCAAGTTACAATAACTATATGTATATGACTAGTTATATACAAGCACGTGCCAAAATTATGGTTTTATTCATTTTCCACTGCACTGTTCACTTTCACGAATCAATCACTTATCACTGGCGTACTTAACACAACTAATCCAATGCCGCTCACGTTTGACAATGCAAAGTTCGTTATAAATTACTATGAACGTTCGCTATCACTAAAGGTATTATGGTCGGGTAAAATACAAGAATGATGCAGCATAGCAAGTCATGTACGATATGAAACACAATGTACATTACGAGTTCAGAAAAAACATACTAATTCGTACGATCGTGATTAGACAAAATACTACAAAAGAGGCTATAAGTAAACTCAAACAGAGATCCAACAAAATTGGTTGCAGGTCAATCGGGTTTCAGGTTTGCGAGTTACGGTCATTTTATTTTAAGTGTTCATCGCTGGAAATTCAGTTTCTGAACTGAAAGTCCATTTCGTAACACATTTTAATCTCTGTTGGGATCATAATTAGGCGACACTAAATTAGGTAAAATTTAGATCTATCAATTACATTTCCAACGCACCAGACGGATCGACAATACCCGCCATGTGCTGGGAGTTATGTCCTATCTAAGGCTAGGGTATACAATTTGTCCCTATACCAAACTGCAGTACACCTCGACTGTTTAAACTACAAATAAAATACCAAACGAAAGTAAAATCGAACGAAACTACCACTTATAGTCAGCTAACAGGATTATCTTCGCAACGGTATAGGGTTACGCATAATTTTACTTTCATACAGCGCTACACATTTATTTAATGTCAGGTGTCAATATGGAATGCTGCTCTGGACAGCAATCCAGAGCCGCATTCCAAGCCAGTTCTCGTCATGGGGTTATATCAGTATCGAAATAAATTTTGGCTTATCGAGTCTGCTTCGATATAAGCCATAGAATATCTCATTTTGATTTATATCTGATTTAATGAAGATTTTAAAGCGCAACATGCAAGGTGAATTCCAGATTCAACGTCGGCTTTTGGAGGCGATATTACGTGACGATAATCTCAGTGTTTTAGAATTAAGTCTCTACACAATAATTACTAACAGTAACAGAATTCCCTAAACACAATATATGGTCATTTTGAAAAAGTATTCATCCATGAATCATATCGAACACTCGGTTTACATCTATGGATAATAACCGAAATAGCTGTTCCATTTATTCGATTCGAACTAGACGCCGTTTAATTAAATTCTATTTGGTATTGTTACGGATTAGAAGGCTGAGTTGGCTTCCATTCATCACAGTTAAACCATAAGGGTTTGCCAGAGAAATAGTTTGTTTACACGTTATCGACACAACTATAAGGATGTGCATAAAATATTTATCGCGATTACATTGATTAACTAACACTTTAGCATGAATAAGTAAGTGATAGAGTTTCACATGCCTGGCGACGATCGTAGCGACGAATAGCGGGAGCACGGCACGTGCACGGGCAGCAACGGTGAAGACACGGCGACTCTGGACGTTTCCCGGCTAGGGGCAGTGAGTGCTCGGGGAGCGTTGGAGCAGATGGTTCAGGCGGCTAGAGTTGAGGAGGAGCAGGGGAGTTCGGTGGGTCGACGGTAATAGGTCGTGGCGGCAAGCTTGACGGTGCAGGGGTTGCAGTGGAGGGGAGTGTGCCGACGGGTTGGAGTTGCAGTGAGAAGGGACGATGGTGGTGCGGTGGATGGGGTGGTGGTGAGAGACGGCATCGCTGGTCTGCGAAGTTGCTGGAAGGTGGTCGTCGGAGTTGCTGGAAGGTGGTGATAGGGAGAAGCTAGGGGTTGGGTTGCAGTGAGAGGAGGCAGTGGTGGTGCGGCTGTGTTTTGAGAGAGGGGATGAGAAGGACACACACACACAGAGAGAGAGACGAAGAGAGAGAGAGAGAGAGATATGGGGACCGGGTCGGGTCGGGTTGGGGAACGGGTGCGTGGGTTTGGGCCAGGCTCGAGCTAGGGAAGGGATTAGGGTTCGGGTTTAAGAAAATAATATAAGAAAATTTTAGGTTAGGGTTTACAAAGAAAATATAGAAATAGAAAAATTGGAAAATTGGAAAAAAATATTTGGGAAACTAACTTGGGATTTAAACGGAAAATCTATTGGGACCAAAATTTAAAATACAGGAAGTACAATGGAACCGAGGATTTACAATCTTTTTTGGCAAAAAATTCCTCTTTAATAATTTTATTTAATTGCTTAACCTAATTAATTTTCTTTTCTTCGGTAGTTTTCATATTTCTCATGTATATGATCCTGTTATGAATGCCAAGACACCAAACGGAGGAGAAGATTGAAGAAAGGTAGCATTTTGAATGGAAAATCTTGTGAAAGAAAGTAAGGCTGTAAACGTGCTGACTTTAATTTGTTTGTGCTTGTTTATTTGTCGGACGAGCCCGAGCCAAGCTCCTACTGAAACGCGAAGCCTAGATTTAGATTGTTCGTATTCGTTTGTTTGCCATACAAACCCGGAGCCAAGCTATCACCAAGCCTCGAGCCTTTCCGATCGAGCCTATTTAAAATCAAGAAAAACAACAATAAAAAGTTGGAAGGGTCTTAAATTTTCTTATATAGATTTTCAATATTATATTTGAAAGTCTAAGAAGCAAGAAATATAGCGGTTTTAACTATAAATAAACAAGCAGAAAGGTTGATTACAACCTCTCCGACTAAATTTAAGCTACTAAAAATATCTGAATCCTTCAATATTGTAGCATAACAATATCGGCTTCATTATTTATTATGACCTGAGATCGAGTCTCGTTTACCTTAATTTGATAATAATTATGATCAACATCTTAAGAATGACTAAGCATTCTTTTATTTCTAGCCAAATATTATACATGTCATCTGAGCCTACACAAACCTTAAATTAGCCAAGTTCGAACACAGCTACATGAGCTAGCTTAACCTACTCATCATGTGTTTGTGTCTGTTCATCTATTTCTTCAGGTTTAGATCTTTGTTCAAGTTCGGTTCGTATAATCGCCAAATTAACAAGCTTGCACAAAGTTTTTATTGACCAGCCGAGATCCAAATTTAAAGATATTTTAACAGTTGCAGAAAAAAGGAGGAAAAGAAGTTTACAAAAAAATTTAGAGAAGAGAGGGAAAAATTGATGATAAAAAGTTTGAAGAGTATTTTGGAAAATATACATTCAAAACCAGTGTTAAAAATTATATATGTAGTAAAATGCACGTTTTTCAAGATATATAAGGTTTTTCTGCTTTAAAAAAAGTGTATATTTTTGTCTAAATTAAAAATAAAGAGTTTATTCCGATCACCATAACATTACTATTACATTTTTATTTTCTCAGGATAAATTATACTGAACCCTTATATATATTTCCTTTTCCTTTTACAGACAAAACCCTTGAACTTTATAATGCAGATAACTTCATCAGATAGCCACGGAGTATTATTTTGTTATGCTTTAAGCGACTCAATGATGATATCGATCGGGTGTAACTTGTAAAGTTTAATAGTTTTATCCAAACGTGAAGGAACACCTAAAAATTGAAGGTTTAGTATAATTTACCCTTTATTTATCTAACTAGTTATCACAACAACAGGAATTAAAAAGAGCATTAAACCCTAAACGACCCTCATATTCAATATGCATGCATTAAGCTTGCTTCCCTTCTTCCCCATCCTTGTATTTCCTCCCCCGAATCCCAGCAATCGCACCAGAATCATCGATCTCCTTCTGTACCGAAGAAGTGCCGCTCAGCCCCGCATCGTCATTCCAAAGATCACAACTAAGCAGGTCTTCTTGATAAGCTGTCAGTGGCAGGGTGATCGGAGGGCCTGGGACCTTGGGGGTCCTAAAGCCCCCCTTGCTCTGGAGGAAGATGGTGAGGGGCCCACGTAGTCCTCGAAGCCGAGGTTGTAGAGGGCCCACAGGATGTCCTTGGCGGTCACCGTCTTGCGCTGCTCGACCTGGCACCGGTTACTGGCACTGGTGGTGATGAAGGTGACCATGCAGTCACACATGGCATCTTTGGCCGCATCGGAGATCTTGGCGTTGTGGGGGACCATGCGGCGCATTATGCTGGTCAGATTGGCGATGGGGAGGTGGTTCGGGGCGTCCTGGTCTCGTGCTGTGTCGTTGATGTTGTTCGTTGTTATGGTGCTGATTGTTATTAGCAGCGACCTCAATTGAAGAGTTATAAATCGAAAAGCCGACTAAGCTGGGAAAAAAATGAAAACCTGCAGTGTCATAATATGCCGAAAACTTTTGAGTTTTGATGGTAACAAATATTAACATGAAATCACAACTATTCAAATTAAAAATCAGGCAGGATTGGTACTTTAAAAAATAGAAAGAGAAAAAAGAAAAAGAAACAGTATAATGACAATATAGCGATAATGTGGAATTCTTTTATCTAAAACGATGATTTAAGAGTCCATGAATTTTTGCAAATAATCATGATCATAAATCTATTATGATTTAAAATACAAATATATATATATATAGAGAGAGAGAGACACACACACGAACAGTTTTTTCATCATCCCTCAATCTGTCCTTCTGAATTTAAATAAAAAGAAACTAATTTTACCAACTCATGGTGAAATCTAGCAAAGAAAATCATATAAGGATTTTTATTTTTATTTTTTTGTGTGAAGAATAATTTTTTAAAACGGTATAAAAAAATAAGGAATGGTCGGTGTAATTAATGAAATTTGGACGTGACGGAGCCCTAACTAACGGAGCCTATTAAGCCTAACGGAGGTCGAACTCAGATACGTGCGTACGCGTAGAAATTAATTAAGTCCAGACACGACGAAACGGTGATGTCATCTTCTTCTGGGCCCTACTTTAAAATGACGACAATAACGGACAGTTACAAAGTAGGACAAAAATGCCAGGGACCGTTACATCGAGCCAAGTGCCTACGTAAATCTTTTAATCTTTTTTTTTTTTTCTTTACATATATATACAACACATTTCCTTTTATTTAGAGAAAGCCAGTTATTAATTATTTTTATCTTCATGTTTGCTGTTATGAATTAAATAATTTTGCATTCATGGCATTTGTGAAAGAGAAACCCACCGTGGCCGGTCCCAAGTCCGGATGAGAAAGGGTGAGGGTTGTGGTAGGCTTGTGACAGCCAACGGAAAACTTTGTCACATTCTATGACATGAACCATTACAAGAATATCGTTGGGGCGTCCCCTACTCAGCGACGCGCTACATCGGATCCCGGGTGTAGTGTTAAATATGCAAGGGCTTGGTCGTCGTCCAGATACGGCGCGCTACATCGGACCCCGGGTGTAGTGACAAATAAGCAAGGGTCGTCGTCTACAGACGGCGCGCTACATCGGACCCCGGGTGTAGTGACAAATAAGCAAGGGTCGTCGTCCACAGACGGCGCGCTACATCGGACCCCGGGTGTAGTGACAAATAAGCAAGGGTTTCATAGGATCCGTCTAGCTTCCTGGAACATAGGTTCCCTTACGGGTAGACTAATAGAATTAGTGGAGGTGATGATTAGGAGGAGAGTTGGTATTATGTGTTTGCAAGAAACTAAGTGGGTAGGTGAAAAGAGTAGAGTCATAGAGCCTTGGGGTTATAAGCTTTGGTATACGGGTAGAGATAAAAATCGTAATGGGGTAGGTATAATCATAGATAGACGGTTGCTTGAGGATGTAGTTGAGATTAGGAGAAAAGGTGATAGAATTTTACTGGTTAAGTTTCTTCTAGGTGGAGAGATCTTTAATGTTATTAGTGCTTATGCACCACAGATAGGTCTTGATGACGCTAGTAAGCGTCTATTCTGGGAGGATTTAGACGAGGTGGTGCAAAGTATACCTAGTGGAGAGAAGTTATTTATTGGTGGTGATCTTAATGGACATGTAGGTACTAGTCGTAGTGGGTTTGATACTATCCATGGAGGTTTTGGTTTCGGACAAAGGAATGAAGTAGGTGACTCGATTCTAGATTTCGCTTTATCTTATGACTTGATCTTAGCAAACACCTGGTTTAGGAAAAGAGAGTCCCACCTTATCACTTTTAGGAGTGGATCAAATGCTAGTCAAATAGACTTTTTTCTGACGAGAAGAATAGATAGAGGTTGTTGTATCGACTGTAAGGTAGTGCCAGGTGAGAGTGTAACTACCCAACATAGACTTTTAGTTCTAGATTTTCGATTTAGAAGAGAACCTAGGAAGATTAGACGTAAGGTAGAGCCTAAAATTAAATGGTGGCGATTGAAAGAAGGTAATCAAAAGGCTTTTATAGATCGTGTAGTACAAGAAGCAGATTGGCAGTCGGAAGATGATCCAGACAAAACATGGAACAAAATGGCTAGTTGTATCAAGAAAGTAGCTAGAGATCTACTTGGTGAGTCGAGAGGTGGTGCTCCACCATCTAAGGACATATCATGGTGGAATGAAGATGTAAAGGCTGCTATTAAAATTAAAAGGGATTCTTATAAAGATTTGAAGAAAAGTAGAGATGTGGAGAGATTTGAGAAGTACAAAATGGCTAAAAAGGAAGTCAAGAAAGCTGTTCGGGAAGCTAAATCTAAGGTCTACAAGGAGGTGTACGAGAAATTAGACACTAAAGAGGCTGCAAATGATATACACCGGATTGCTCGAATGCGGGAAAGGAAGACTAAAGACTTATGTGCGGTGATGTGTGTCAAAAATGAAAATCAGAAGGTTTTAGTTCGAGATGAGGATATCAAGGAAAGATGGAGAGATTATTTTGACAAATTGTTCAATGAGAGCTTTACTAAGAATTTGGATGGACTTGTCATTCAATCTCAAGATATAAATCGTGATTTCATGCGTAAAATAAGACTTACTGAAGTTAAAGAAGCTTTGAACAGAATGGGTTTAAGAAAAGCGGTTGGTCCTGACGGGATTCCTATCGAGATTTGGAGATGCTTAGGCGAAATAGGCGTTAAATGGCTGACAGATCTGTTTAATAAGATTTGGCAGACAAAAAAGATGCCAAATGAATGGAGGAAAAGTATCCTTGTACCTATCTACAAGAATAAGGGTGACATTCAAAGTTGCTCAAACTACCGTGGAATAAAACTAATGTGTCACACCATGAAACTTTGGGAGAGGGTGATTGAACACAGGCTAAGGAAGGATATTAAGATAACAGAGAACCAATTTGGGTTCATGCCTGGACGATCGACGACAGAGGCGATTCATTTGCTTCGTCAACTTGTCGAGCGCTTTCGAGAGAGGAGAAGAGATTTGCATATGATATTTATTGATTTAGAAAAAGCGTACGACAAGGTACCTAGAGAGGTATTATGGGGGACAATGATGAAAAAGGGGGTCCCCGTCAAGTATATTGACATAATCAAGGATATGTACGACGGAGTAGTGGCAAATGTCAGAACTTGCGGTGGCTTAACAAGTGATTTTCCGATTACTATTGGTTTACATCAAGGATCTGCATTAAGTCTTTTCCTGTTTACCATCGTGATGGATGAGCTTACTAGAACTATCCAAGATGAAGTCCCTTGGTGCATGCTATTCGCTGATGATATTGTTCTAGTAAATGAGACGAAAGCAGGGGTTAATGCCAAATTGGAATTATGGAGACAAACATTGGAATCTCGGGGATTCAGATTGAGCAGGTCCAAGACAGCATATATGCACTGCAAATTTAGTAGCCAGAGAAATCAAAACCATATTGGTATAACATTGGAAGGGCAAGAGATATCACCGAGCGACCAGTTTAGATATCTAGGTTCCATCATCCAAAGGAATGGGGAGATCGATAGTGATGTTAATCAAAGGATCCAAGCTGGTTGGTTGAAATGGAGGAGTGCAACAGGGATTTTGTGTGATCGTAACTTTCCGTTAAAATTGAAAGGGAAGTTTTATCGGAGCGCTATTCGGCCTGCCCTATTATATGGTACAGAATGCTGGGCTCCTAAGAAGCATCATACACAGAAGATGCACGTAGCGGAGATGCGTATGCTTCGTTGGATGTGCGGTAACACTAGAAAAGACAAGGTACGAAATGAGGATATCCGTGCAAAAGTTGGTGTAGCACCCGTGGAGGAGAAGATGCGGGAAAACCGGCTTAGATGGTTTGGTCATGTGCGACGCAGACCTATGGAAGCACCGGTTCGACGAATAGATACTCTCGATATGGGTAATGGCAAAAGGGCAAAAGGGAGACCGAAGAAAACATGGATGGAGGTGATACGAAATGATATGGTTGCCAAAGGACTCAATGAAACTATATTGTTCGATAGAAGTGAGTGGAGACAGAGGATTCATGTGTTGGACCCGGCGTGATTCTCATGTTGGTTCATGTAGCCTACCCCTTATGCTTGGGATAAAAGGCTCAGTTGTTGTTGTTGTTTGGCATTTGTGAAAGAGGGTAGGCTGATGATAGTTTGATTTACTTCTGTTTTTTCACTGAATCCTTCTTAAGGAATCATCAAACACAATAATCAAATCCACAAGAAAAGAGTTCAAGCTTCGATTGAGTGTTGAAAGACAATTTTAGCAAGATACAAGGACATATAAATCTTAATTATGAGAAAAAAATTATTTTTTATAAATCCGATTCGATCTTTCAGGTGAAGTGTGTTTTTTGTGACCAAAACATATATTTTAAGCCTCGGTGATAATGCATGATATTGGCGACCTCCAAGATCAGGACACATGGCAGATGACGTGTCCCAGGGCTCAGAGGAAAGGGCCCGCAGGGGCCGACGAGGCCACCCGGAGCCCGACCTACAAGCACAAACTGGCCCGCCTCGGGGCCCTCTGAAAATCAGCTTCCTCGGCCATTCAGCTCGCCCCGACCCGCCATAGGATCAAGACTCCTCGGCCTCCCTGCTCGCCCCCGAGCTCCCTGCCGAGGCCGTCTCCCTCGGCCCTCCGACCAACTCAACCACTCGCGGGCGCAACCGCCGCTCCGCGAATCTCACCATGTGCGGATTCTACACCAACAACATCCCACGTTCCACGCCACCACGATCCCCATTAATGGACGATCCGCTTTCTACGCCGGCGTGACGTCGGGAGCATAACTGTCGGCGAGATTCTCGTGCCCGCTGATGCGTGTCACCACCGCTATATAAACCCCCATCACGGAGGGGTCAAGTAAGCCATTATTTAAACCTCACGCCGTTACTCTGCTCGGATCCCATCACTAACTTGAGCGTCGGAGGGTCCTCAGTGGTATCAAACCACCTCGGGACTTCTTTGCAGGTACTCGGCGACAGCCTCCTCACCCAACCTTCTCCTCTTAAAACCCATTGAGACCCACACGCAATGAAGGACAATCAACCAAGTTCACATCGAGATCAACGGAAGACAACATCTGACGGAGGCCCGAAAAGGAGCTCCATCAGTTGGCGCCGTCTATGGGAAGAATAACTCCCCAAAATACGAAGTTGGCCTTCCGATCTCCGCCCGCATGGCAACCGACTCCCCTAAGGATCCAAACGCCCACTACCGCCCCCTCGCAATGGGGGCGCGGGCGGACCCTCTCCCGAAGTCGTCGGCCTCCCCACAGGATGCCACCCCACACTCTGCGGCGGCCGCCCGACCAAAAGAGCTAGGGGCCGGGAGCCCATCACCTTTGGCGACGAGGATCTCCACGGCATATCTGTGCCCCACAGCGACCCACTGGTGATCGTAGCGTGAATTCACCGATACGAGGTCCACCGAATACTCATCGATTCAGGCAGCTCAGCGGACATCCTCTTCCACGACTGCTTTCTGCGGATGAGGCTGGCCCCAGCGGACTTGAGGCCGACCTCCCACGTCCTCTCGGGATTCACCAACCACTCCGTCCCGACGCAAGGAGTGGTCACCCTGCAGTTCACGATTGGGGAGCCCGGCCACACGCACGCTGCCGGTAGACTTTATTGTGGCTAGGGTCCCCTCGGCATACAACGTCCTCATCGGCCGGCCGACTCTGAACTCCCTCCAGGCCCAGATCTCGACGTACCACCTGGCGATAAAATTTCCTCTCGACCAAGGTGGGGTGGGCAGGGCCTACGGGAGCCAACGGCTTACGGAGGTGGGTCTGGCAGAGGCATCTTCCCCCGAGCAGCACGCTGATAGCGCCGATGCATGCGACGACATGGAGGGGTCCCTAGACACCAGGGACGAGTGGAAGGAGGTCCGTAGGGCACCGATCGAGCCGCTGACCGAGGTGCCCTTAGCGGAAGGAGATCCAGGGAAGACCGTCCAGGTCGGGTCACTCCAGACGAGAACCCAGCGGGATGACCTGACCGGGTTCCTACGGAGCAATTTCGACGTCTTCGCCTGGGCCCCAGCTGACATGCCTGGGATCGACCCAAAAATCATCTCCCACAAGCTCGGGGTGGATCCTGCGGCCCGACCCGTCAGGCAGAAAAAGAGAAGCTTCGCCCCAGTCAAACAAAAGGCCATCGAGGAAGAAGTTGACCGACTCCTCGCCGCCAACTTCATCAGGAACGTACCCTACTCGGAATGGCTGGCCAACGTGGTCCTGGTCAAGAAATCGAGTGGGAAGTGGCGTATGTGCGTCGACTTCACCGACCTCAACAAGGCCTGCCCCAAGGACAACTTCCCGCTTCCCCGCATAGACCAGCTCGTCGACAGCTCGGCCGGGCATGAGCTCCTGAGCTTCATGGACGCTTTCTCCGGTTACAACCAAATCCGCATGAACCCTGACGACGAAGACATGACCGCTTTCACGACGGACCGGAGGGTGTACTGTAACAGGGTGATGCCCTTCGGCCTCAAGAATGCCGAGGCCACATACCAGAGGCTGGTCAACCGCATGTTTAAGCCGCAGATCGGTAGAAACATGGAGGTCTACGTCGACGACATGCTCGTCAAGTCCGTCTCATCGGCCGACCATATCAAGGACCTAGGCGACGCGTTCGAGGTGCTCCGCAAGTTCAACATGAAGCTGAACCCCGCCAAGTGTGCGTTCGGAGTGACCGGAGGGAAATTCCTCGGGTTCATGGTCACTCACCGCGGGATTGAAGCTAACCCGGAGAAGATCGACGCCATCGTGAACATGACTGCACCCCGGACCAACGTCGAAATCATGCGGCTCACGGGGCGAATCGCCGCTCTGAGCCGTTTCATGTCCAGGTCGGGGGAGAAGTGCCTCCCGTTTTTCAAGGCGCTGAGGAAAATCCCGAGGTTCGAGTGGTCGGAGGATTGCCAAGCCGCCTTCGACCAGCTGAAGAGGCACCTCGCAACGCCACCCCTACTCACCCGGCCCGTGGAAGGGGACGAGCTATCGCTGTACCTGGCGGTATCCGATCAAGCAGCAGGGTCGGTGCTCGTCCGAGAGGCCGAGGGGATGCAGAGGCCAGTGTATTATGTGAGCCTGTAATACCCAGCCCCTTTTATACCAATACCCGTATTTTGTACTCTTAAAATTTATTTATTTTATTTTACAACTATTTTAGTATTATAACTTTCCCTAACCCTAATTTATCTCAAGCCCCATTTACTTATCGATTCTATATTTTACAGATTCTTTTATTTTATTTTCCAAGCCGGCCCTTCTTCTCAAATTTCCTTATTCTTATTTATTTTCAAACCAGGCCCATTTCCCTTTCTTTGTAAATTGAAACTAAATAATTTCACTCTTTAAACCTCAGCCCATCCTCTCTTTTTCTGATTTACCCTCACTGCCCAAACCCAAACAAATAAAATAAGCCCAGCAGCCCGGCCCCTTTTCCATTCTCTTATTGTTTCTTTTTAATTTTATTTTGCAACCCCGGCCCGGCCTTTCACCTCCCAAGCCCGGCCCTTTCTTTTCCCTCATTATTTTTATCTGCTCCGGCCCAAGCCCACCTTCACCCTAACCGCTCTTTCACAACCCGACCCGCCTTCTCCCCTCTTCTTCCCCAACGGCTATTTTTCCCGCTCACTCGATCCACCATCTTCGCCGCTTCCTTCGCCAACGCTCGCGGCCATGACGCCCACGCCCATGTCGCAGCGCCGTTACCCCGACTCGTGCACCCCACGACTCGATCCACTCAATCTCCTCCCCCTCATCACTCTTACTCTCAAACTCCTCACCCCTTTCTCTATCCACAGAAAACCCCCACCGAGCACCCAACTCCGCTCATCCCACCGACGACGACGACAACCTCCTCGTCGACCCCATCACCCCCTCTCACAAACCCAAGCCACCATCTTTCCTTTCACCGCTTTACCGAGTCCCCTGCACACCTAACCCACCGTATCCATCAACGCCGGCATCCCCACGACGCTGGACACCGCCTGAGCACCAACACGACCTCCTCCACATCGCCAACAGCCTCCATCGACCGAGCACCTCCTCACCTTCTTCCCCACTTCAGCTCCCTCACCCGACCTCCTCCCTCATCACCTCAATCTCTGTCTCCCCCCTCTCTCTGTTACTCTCTCTCTATATATATCTCTCCCTCCCTCTGTACTCTCTCACTCTATCTCTCTCTCTCTATATATATCTCACTTCCCTCTCTCTCTCTATTACTCTCTCTCTCTCTCTAAATCTCTCTCTCTCTCCCTCTCAGCGCCTCTCCTCCCTGCTGGAGCCACAGTGTCCGTCGCACCCACTGAGACATCGAGTCCAAGAACCAAGCTCGAGCCAAGCCCAAGCCTAGCCGAGACTCGTCGTGTTCTTGCTACTTCGTGCCCGTGCCGTGTCACCACTGCCTTCGCCGCCGTGCCATCAATTCATCGTCAAAGGCAAGTATTTTTACTTGCTACATGCTAATCTATTCGTGTTACAAACTTAAATCGTATAGATTACAAGTTTACAATTTCCAATAGATTATATGCTATACCTGTTCGATGCATGATCCCAATGAAAATGTTCATCTAATTTGACAGAATTGGATTGCCTATGCTGTCCCATGTAGTAATGAATACCTTGTACAAATTTCACTGGAAAATACGACTGTTAATGACTAAAACGCTTACCCCCAAATATTCCTGTAAAACTGGAATTTTCCCGTATCTGAAAACCGTTAAAATTACCATAAATTATGTATATACTGTAATGATGCATTCGAGAGCTTAAATCGAAGCCGACTCGACGAACTATAACCTTATGCAAGTTTCTAATGGTTTCTGTACTTAAATTGTGACAATATTTGGATCGGAGTGCGACTCTGGACTGCAGTCCAGAGCGACTATGGTTACTGTTTACTGTCCCGTAATGCATGCCATCTTATTTCCTGAACTCTTATGTTGCGGAACTCTACAGTTTAGTAAAGGTGAATCTGTTATCTAGATAACACAAGTGGTTTCATTCCGTTTCATCGTCGTTTGCTATTTAAATTGTAAATTAAAAGGGCTGGACGTATAACAGTCCAGAACAGAATCAGAATTGACAAACTAGTGATAAACAGTGTGTAACTTTCGACGTACTGACGCGATTGAGAATCCGTCTATTGCGTTGAATACCCTACTGAAAACCCTAGATATAATTCAACTGTAGCATCGCTAAATTCTGATCCCAACTGCGATTAAAATGCGTTGCGAAACGGACTTCCGATTCAGAAACCGGATTTCCAGCAGTGAACGTTTAAAATGAAATGGCCATATCTAGTGATCCTGAAACCCGATTGACGTGAAACCAAATTTTCTGGATAGATAATCAAACATACTACTTATCCCCAGTTCATCGTTTCGCTAAACTGTGCACGTATGATTTATGATAAATTATGTAAGTGGTAGGATACCGATTTATGACATCTTAATCATGCTTTACATACTGTTTTCTCATCATATCATATTTGTGTCACTGCATTGATAACCTAGTGATCATATGCATTACCCAATGTTAGCTATTAGTGATAATTGTGGCAAGTACGTTAGTGTTCGTGGATAAGTGAAAGTGACACGTACTTGTACACAATCAGTGAACCCTATTATTCTATTGCATTGTCGATGTCTGTGAGACGCGTATAAGTGTGACTATAAGTGGTATGGGACACTTATGGAAGCTCTTGCCTGGGTGTCACAGATAAGGCACCAGACACTGCCCATTTATCTTGGGTATTAGTCGGGACGTGCTTGATGGAGATCCTGTCTCCAGTTCTCGCGCAGACTTGTCATGGACCGACCGGTATTTGAGGTTATGGTTGGCGTTTGATGTAGACCACGGGGTGTGCGGTAGTTTGAGTGTGAGTTCAACAGAATCTCGGGAGTCCCATGCCGGCTTATATATATGGAGATATATGGAGATTTACAGGGTACATGACCGTGAGTTATATTTTGGGCCCGTAGTCCCTTGCCCTTGGGTCCTACCCTTGGATGGAGGACACTCGCGAGTGGTTGACTCTCACACTTGGACTGATGATAGGCTTAGTGACCTGTACAGTGAGACTTAGAGACTGATAGGGATAATGGCATTGATATACATCACTTACTGTGTTGACATACTTGGCATACTATTTTTACTGCTTTACAGTTCACCTGATCTATTAGACACTTCATTGGTTACTCTATGTTCATATCTGTACCGTCTTGATTTACTGTTATATACCTATTATCACTGTTCAAGTTGCCACTGCATCTTTATATACATATATTGCTATTGTGTCGCTCTGACGACCTGAGTATGCATGCTCAGAGTGAGGAGTGGATCTAGCCTAGACCAGGACCAGACGTACATCGCGGACATCTTGATCAGCTATCTAGAGTTATACTCTTTTACCTCCATCAGGTCAGTTCTTTGTATTCATCTTGTTTCAGTTACTGCATTTCTCATTACCTGTGCGTTGTTTACTGATTACCACGTAAAGCTAGAAGCCGAAGTGTGACTACGGCAGGATATTTCCTTGACCGTAGGAGCATGGCTGGCCTTGTCAACCCCTCGTATTCCGTATTTTGGGAAGCGGGGCGTGACAGAGCCATGTATTCAAAGACGCGGAGACGAGATACCCCACCATAGAGAAGATCGTCCTGGCCCTCGTGGTAACCTCGCGGAAGCTGCGGCACTACTTCCAGGCACACACCATCATCGTCCTCACCGAGTGCCCCTTGGGGGCTATCCTGGCGTTGCCAGAATCCTCTGGCCGCCTAGAGAAATGGAAATGGGAGCTGTCTCAATTCGACATAAGGTATCGCCTGAGGTAAGCCATCAAGGCACAGGCCCTGGCCGATTTCGTCGTCGAATGTACCATCCTCAGCAGGAAGCCGGATCCCGCGCCTCCTCTCGCGGCCTGGCATTCTGACCAGGAAAGCCATGGATCAGCCCCGGAGTGGATCATCTACGTCGACGGGTGTTCCCGCCGAAAACTTCTGCGCGAAAGAGCCCAAGGTATCAAATGGCGGCGATACGCTTAAGAAAATGGGAATCAGTATCTTCCGGGCTGTTTTTTGATAAACTCCCGAATGAGAAACAGATAAATTCTGATGGTATCGAAAGCGGCTCGAAAAACCCTTCGATTTGATATATTATGGGCCTCGTAATTCATCCGGGATCAAAAGTTATGAGGAATTACGTGTCCACACGTGATGGGCTTTTAAAAACCCGCTGGAGGAGTTAAAAAATATAATAAAAACTCAGAAAAGACCCCAATGGGGCATCACGTGCTCACACGTGACCATGGGTCACGTGCAGACACGTGATGGGCTTTTAAAGCCTCTAAAATAATGAATAGAATTTAATTCTAAAAGTCAGAAAATACCTCAACGAGGTATCACGTGCTTACACGTGGCCAATGGTCACGTGTTGACACGTGATGGTTAAAACTGAAACATAAATAAGCGGCTGAGAAAGGAACCCAATTGGGGGTCACGTGCTCACACGTGACCAAAGGTCACGTGCCAGCACGTGACTGGCTTTAAAAGCATTATAATTTAATAGAATTAAATTCTAAAAGTTTCTGAATCTTTCCAAATGGAAAAGGGTTATGGGGAACCGTTGGATTAAAAATCCAAGGGTGATTAAAAATCACCAATTTATGGAAAAACCTTGGACAAGGAAAGATTTCCCTGAAAATCTCACCAGGATAACAAATAGAATATCTTTTGGATTTAAAATCCACGGTGAATAAAATTCACTGAATGATCTAAAGGCCCAGATTAATGATAAATATAAATCAAATCTCTCAACATACAAATCAAATCTCTCAATGAGAGATTTGCTAAACAAATTGATTCTCTTCCTTCTCCTATAAATAGGAGCCAAGAAGAGAAGAGAGGGGATCTACTTTTTTTTGAGAGAAAAACAGAGGGAGGAGAATTTAATTCTCAAGAGAAAAAAAGAAAAGAGAGGAGAATTTAATTCTCATCAAAGAAAAACCCTAGGTAAGAAAAGAGAGGATTCAAAAGAGAATTTAATTCTCAAAAGAGTTTAACTCTTATATAAAGAAAAGAACTTAGTTCTTCTTCTGGTTGAAGATCTGCACAGAGCACATCTCCCCATAAGTTAAGAATTTAATTCTCATCGGGTCGAGATCCTGCCATGCAGATCCTAAACTTAGAAGGGGAATTGAGTTCTGAGAATTTAATTCTCCTAAAACAAAACTAGGGTTTTACCCTAAATAAGAATTTAATTCTTTCAAAATAGGAATTTAATTCCTCCAGAATCAAAAATTAGGGTTTTACCCTAAATAAGAATTTAATTCTTAAAGATAAAGAGACTTAAAAGATCTCTGTGCATGAAAAAGACTAAGGTCACGTGCCCCACGTGACCCCTGAACAGATCCCCCAAAAATGAGAAGAGGAAAGTTTTGAGGCAATGCCTCACGTGTTCCCACGTGACCCTCATTATATATGGAACAAAAGCAAAGGCAGAAACAATTCTGGGCGCTCTCACGTGTTAGCACGTGACCCCTAATAAGTGTTCTAATAAATCAGGGCATGATTATACATCACGTGCCCACACGTGATGGTTATGAAAATTAAAAGTGTTTAACACTTGTTTGCAGAACAAAATAAAGAGGATCTGGCCCCACTTTTTGATGCCATCACGTGCTCTCACGTGACTCCCAAAACACAGAAAGAAAGATCAATGGAAATGAAGGCTTTGGGCGCTCTCACGTGTTTACCACGTGACCCCTTAGCAAACGTTTTAACAGTCAGCGCATAAATCCCCATCACGTGTCAACACGTAAAGCTCGAAATAAAGATGAAAAGTGTTTAACACTTATTCGCAGATTTGAAGATAAAACAAAGGAGATCTGGCTTCACATTTAGGGCGCCCTCACGTGTCCCCACATGACCCCTAACGAATCCCTTTAATATCGAATGGATGGATGCCTATCACGTGCCCACACGTGATGGCTAGGAAATTAAAGGTGTTAAATACTTACCTGCTGAATAAAATAAGGGAAATCAGGGCGCTCTCACGTGTTCGCACGTGACCCCTCCCTCCTTAGTGTTTAACACTAATTGGAAAACCCTATTTGCAGTGCTTAACACTGATTATCTTTTAGTGTTTAACACTAACTTGTTAATCTTATTCCCAGTGTTCAACACTGTTGGTCTTTAGTGTTTAACACTAGCTTTAGCCCAGTTGGCTAAATTTCTAGAGGCAAACCCTCTCCTTCAATGGACCAACAGAGGGCCAATATTTCAAACATAATTGGACTTAGCCCAAACTGGCCATAAGTCCTCAAATCATCTTGAACTGAACACATCTGCTCTTTCAACCAACTCATTGGTTCAAGGGTACATCTCGGAACTCCTCTGATATTTGTCGTTTTAATCCTTCAACGTCTTCAGAGAGGTGACGGGTCCCGACAACCACACATCAACACGGACTGTGGGGTCCTTAAACTCATGGACTTATGCGTCCCTAAACCAAGATACGGACTCTGGGGTCCTTAAACCCGCGGACTTATGCGTCCTTAAACTAACGGACTAATGCGTCCTTAAACACGCCCATATAGACTGTGGGGTCCTTAAACCCATGGACTTATGCGTCCTTAAACTACCAATGGACTACCATGTCCCTAAACTGGTAATGGACCACCACGTCCCTAAACTGGAACATGGACCACCATGTCCCTAAACTGGAGGTGGACCCCCATGTCCCTAAACTGGCAATGGACCCCTATGTCCCTAAACTGGAACAATAGAGCCAATTGCTCTTTTGTCGGATCTAAACGATCCCGTTAAGTCGATCTTAGTCCCAAACTGGACTAACGTATCCTTAACAACCGTTTAAGTTGATCTTAGCCTCAAAAATGGCTAATGTATCCTTAAACTTTCAAATAGACTCTAGTCCCAAATCGGACTATAAACCCCCTAATCAACTCTGGCTCAAGGGTACATCTCTGAACTCCTCTGACATCTGTCGTTGTAATCCTTCAACGTCGTCAGAGAGGTGATGGGTCCCGACGGCCATATATTTAATGGACCACTAGGTCCCTAAACTGGAACATTAGAGCCAATTGCTCTTTTGTCGGATCTAAACGATCCCGTTAAGTTGATCTTAGTCTCAAACTGGACTAGCGTATCCTTAACAAACGTTTGAGTTGATCTTAGCCTCAAATATGGCTAACGTATCCTCAAACCAAACCCCCAAACCCAAATCTAAGATAATACGGATTTGGACTAGTCCACGCCCTACGGGCGACGACATAACTCAGTCTCCGTAAACAATCCACGGGCAACAAAGTACAAAACAAACACCCACGACACGAAGTGACCATCGGGAGAAGGAGAAAGTTGTTACCGCAATGCGGTAGCGTAATTAACTGCAGGGGCTTGCGCCTGCAGGGAAGAGCGTCCCCACAATAAAAAACCCCTCAAACGAGGGGGAATCTGACGAAGTCTGCTACATCGGACGCATCCGTCTAAACCTTCGATACATGGTGCCATAAATCAACTTGGCATCTTCGGAGAGGTGGACGGATAGCACCAATTAGCATCTGCCCCGAATCTCAGGCAAGGCATTCCATGTCTCGGCCGCCGTTCGGAGGGGAACAGATTCTGGCACGCCCGATGGGACCTTTTCCTCTTTCCACTCCACACTTCGTGTGTCGTGTTCGCGAACGAATCGCGGTTTGCTGTGGTTGTCTGTGGATTCGAGGTACTAAGATTTGGTGTCTTGCTCCGTGCAGAAAACAGAAGATCAATGGCTTCAAACTGCACTGCCTGCAACTGCAACCTTCACTCGGTCCTTGCTGGAGGAGTGACTTATGGGCCCCAAGCGGCCTTCCTTTTCAAGATGCCGGTGGAGCAGGTAACTCAGGCCACCACTGGATTATTCTTCGGGACCATGCTCCCACCGTTGAGCTTCAATGCCACAATGACGTTGAAAGAAGCCCCAAAGAAGTCGGTCTTTGATCGGCTTACCACTGCCGCGGCCCCTCTCAACGGGTCGCCTAGCTTCAATACCTCAGTTTTCAACAGACTGGGCCAGAACGTCCGCAAACCTGCGATACCCGAAGCTGCCATCCCAAAGCGGATAGCTATCCCGGCTCAAGCGGACGAAATCATTGGAAAGGCTCCTCCTTCCAAGAAGTCAGTTTTTACAAGGCTGGCCATTCCGGTTGCTGCTCCAGGCGAGGTCCTCAAAGCTCCTTCCCCTACCCAGGTCAGGGGGCATGAAGAAGCTTATCAAACAACGGAGGTGACTCCATCCGCAAGACACGCCCGACGTCGCCACTGGCGTCGAGTAAGAAAGGCTGGGGGCAACTCCCCCTCTGGGATAACTCCGCCAGCTCCAACGGTAGGGATCAATGCTGCTATTCCAACCGGGAACAGCTTTGAATTGCTGAACACGGTGCGCAGAAACTCTCCTACTGCGGTACTGAAAAGACTTCCTTCACCTATGAAGAATGCTACAGAGAAGAAGCCGGAGCAACCTCCTCAACGGTTATCCTCTCAAATTTACAAGGTCTGGCATCAAGTCCAAAACTCCGTGATAGATCAAGACTGTCTCCGCCGACAGAAAAAGATGAAGGTTCGGCAGGAAGAAAATCCCCATGTCAAGCCACAAAAAGTAACGGCTACTTGGGTGCCCACTACAACGGCCCCCTCAACTTCAACCACTCAAAAGAAAAGGAGGCCGCAAAAAGCCCCTGTGAACATGGCGAACCGTAAACGCGCTGAGCACAAACACCCCAAGTCTGGGGGCATGGTGGTGCACACTGTTTATATGGCTTCTGGAAAGGAGGAAAGCCGTGCTTCGACGGGTCACCAACCGCTCACCCGATCCGTAACAGAAGCCCAGGAGCAGCAACAGAAACTTCAGGAGATGATGACTGCAATGGCCGCACTTACCGGGCCAAAGGAAAGTTCGGAGGCATCATCAGAGCAGCGTCACGAACAAGAAACTGATGCTGACTTCTTACGCAGAGTCCTCGAAAAGAAGGACAGAGAAGCCGCAGAGCAAGCGGCTAACATAAAGCAAATGGCGCTCCTCTTCCAAGATATGGTAGGGATGATGCTACAGCCGGACCCTCCAGTTGAAGACCCTCCGATCATTACTGAAGACTATAGAGGAAAGACATCTAATCCTCCTTCGGCTCTTTTAGCTGCCAAGGAAGAAACCATTTCCAAGGCCGCACTGGATGACCATATAGCTCAGCAAATACGAGCTCACCAGGCAAATGAAGCGGCTGGGCAAATTGCTAGAACCGGACGGCCCTATCCGAGCTGGTATGACCAAATCAGTTACCCGCCGGGATATACGATCCCTAAGTTCCATGTATACAAGGGAATGGGAAATCCGCATCAGCACGTCGCTCAATTCAGGGCCTTATGCGGCAATACTGGAGGCGATGACAAATTGTTACTACGACAATTCGTCGGCAGCTTAGCAGAAACAGTCTTTGAATGGTATTCGGAGCTACCTGACGACTCTGTCAAAACATTTGCAGAGATGGAGCTGTTGTTTACACAAAGATTCGCGAGTGCTAGTGAACACACCCCGATAACAGCACTAATAAATGCCAGAATAAGGCCAGGCGAAACGTGGGTCCAATACGCGACACGATGGCGAAACCTATGGTCGAAATGCGAACAACGCATAGAAGAGGCACCTGCGGTAGGCATGTTTGTGGGCACTCTCGATCCGCAGGCGACCATCTCGCAATTCATGATGTTCTTCAGGCCGACCACCTTCCAGGCCTTGATCGACAAATTAGCCCAAATGGACCAGATAGGCCATGGACCGTCTCCTCCAAGACCCGATTCCCGAAATGAGAAAGGAAAAGGGAAAGCGAGCGACGTCGCCAATGCTCAGCAACAGTCGAGCAACTCAAAGCCGGTCGTTCGCCAAAACAACGTGCGTCCACACCCATCCCTCGAAGAGAGGCTAGGACGTCCTTACTCATTTCCTCAGAATAAAACGAGAAGACTGTTCGAGCTAGCAGTGCGCAACAGAATCATCAATCTGCCGAGTCCAAAGCGTCTGTCGCAGCCAGGCGATCTTAATAATCCCAATTATTGCCCTTACCACCAAACGGTAAGTCACCCGATTGAGGATTGTTTCGTCTTTAAGGGATGGATCGAGGATCAGTACCTACAAGGCAAGTTCGCGCTGTCGGAAAACTGGAAGGTAAACCCACCACAGCCGCACTCTCCAAAGAAGATGGACACGCCGGGGGCAACTTGTTCTTTCGCCGAGGATGAAAACGATGGAGAAAACACATCAGATGAACCCGAAGACTACATAGCGACCTGTCATGTGATTTCTCATTCACTGACGGATGATAAAGAGGCTCCTTGCACCGAGAAACCAGGGGCGGGGCCTGAACCAGAACTTCTGTGGCCATCAGACGAGATGATCGATGCCTTCCTGAACGAAGCCCGTCTTAAAAGCAAAGCTGATCGAGAGCGCGAGATGGCCATATTCGAGAAAGCCAAACGTCGGCGACTAGATGAAAGGGTCGAAACACTCCCATCGGATCAAAGTACATCCGCCGCAAATAAAAGCAGGATCAAGACAAGGAAACGATTCGCCAAAGCCATAGCAATGGGGATGAGGCCGCCCTCTTTCAGAGAAAATTCTCCTGGTGGTATACATTTTGATGAAACGGACGTACACCCTAACTTCTGCTTATATCATCAGAGGATCGCACATCCTACTGAAGACTGCAAGTCCTTTAAGTGTTGGTGGCAAGGATATGTCGCTCATAGACAACACGTCAATAGAATAAAACGGGAAGCTTGTAGACAGCGAAAAAATACGACAGATGGGCATAAAAGAGTTGCCGGCAATTGTCATAGGGACGAGCCCGGGGGATCACGAGTTCTCACCTTTGGAAGCGACTCTGATGAAGAAGCCGCCCTCAACCCTCTCTTCAAGGAATTCATTTCTAAAACAAAAGAATTGGAGAGTTGCGAGAATGTTCAGCCGTACAATCTCACGCTACCCGGAAAGAATCTCGGATCCGCAAACGACGGAGCAAACGAAATGAGAAAGGAAAAGGAAAAAAACGGCCTTTGTTGCCAACACTCAACAACGGCCGAGTAACCCGAGACCGTTTTGTCGTCAAAACAACAAGCCGCGATACCTTAATGA
Source organism: Agapanthus africanus (assembly GCA_030015575.1). NCBI lineage: Eukaryota > Viridiplantae > Streptophyta > Magnoliopsida > Asparagales > Amaryllidaceae > Agapanthus > Agapanthus africanus. The sequence continues at coordinate 378,641,731 of CM057351.1, forward strand.
GAAGTTGAAACGTCCTTACTCATTTCCCAAAGATAAAACAAAGAGATTGTTCGAGCTAGCAGTGCACAGCGGGCTTATCACTCTGCCAGATCCAAAACGTCCATTGCAACCAGATGACGTTAACAATCCTAACTATTGTCCCTACCACAGAGTAATGGGTCACCCACTCGATAATTGCTACGTCTTCAAAAACTGGGTTGAAGACCAATACCAACAGGGCAAGTTCGCGCTGCCCGAAAAGTGGAAAGTAAACCCGCCACAACAACATGCTTCGAAAAAGGTGGATATACCGGGGGCATCATGCTCATTCATAGGGAAAGCCCCATAGACCGAAAAGTCAGTAAACTAGAGATTCGCCTCAAATACGGCGACGGTGGACCACTATGTCCTAAAACTGGCGTCGGACCGAAACGTCCTTAAACTAACGGCGGACCGCAATGTCCTAAAACTTGCAAATGACCGAAACGTCGTTAAACTACTATCAACCCGCGGCATCATCAGGCTGGCGTGGTTAAAAAAAAAAAGCAAGAAAAAAAGAAAAAAGAAAAAAAAACGGTATGTCCATAAGCAAAATGGGCACGGATGAAAACCCGAAAGGGCTCCGTGAGTAAAAACAGCAAGGCTACTGGCGAGTGTTCGTGAAAACCCGAAAGGGCGCGACCTCGTTTAAAAAAAAAAAAAGAAAAAAGAAAAAAAAAAGAAAAGAAAACGGTATGTCCATAAGCAAAATGGGCACGGATGAAAACCCGAAAGGGCTCCGTGAGTAAAAACAGCAGGGCTACCGGCGAGTGTTTGTGAAAACCCGAAAGGGCGCAACCTCGTTAAAAGACACTTACAGGGTCCTCTCGACCTTATAAGGAGAAACCACCCGCGTGAGATCCTTACGACTCACAAGGGAGCAACACACTTAGGGGTCCTCACGATTCCTAAGGAGAAAATACACTTGCGAGATCCTCACGACTCGTAAGGAGAACTCTCTTATGGGACCCTCACGGCTCATAAGATTTGAAAGTCTTAAGTTACAGAAACCTTAACCTGTTCTTAAGCAACCCCCACAACCTTCGATATTGCCCTACAAGCGGCTCATATTGACCCTTGTATACAATCCATGGGCACGAATAAATATTTCCCTGACAAAGTCTCATCCGTGACTAGGGATATGCTTGTACAGCAAACAACACTTGTAAGTCCTCTCGACTTATAAGGAGAAAACCCTTTTATAAGATCCTTACGACTTACAAGAGAACATGCACTTAGGAATCCTCACGATTCCCAAGGAGAAAACACATCTACAAGATCCTCACGACTTGTAGGGAGAGATACCTTTGTGAGACCCTTACGGCTCATGAAGTCAAAAGCCTTAGTCGACAGGACCCTTAACCCTGTTTACTAAGCCACCTTTGTTCAACATCGACAGAGGCAAATGATGATTCGCTCCTGGCAATATCCCAGTTGCAGCGATGCTGATGCCTAAACCGGTATCAAATTCCAAGCCCTTTCAAGGCAAATGATGATTCGCTCCTGGCAATATCCCAGTTGCAGCGATGCTGATGCCTAAACCGGTATCAAATTCCAAGTCCTTTCACGGCAAATGATGATTCGCTCCTGGCAATATTCCAGTCGCAGCGATGCTGATGCCAAGATTGGTATCAGATCCCAAATCCCCTACTCGCAAAAAAAAAAATCAGCGAGCCCAAAAAAAATGCATACGAAATAGCCGAAATGATGGGGCAACTTGCAAACAAAATCAGCAAGTAAAAATGTATGCATACAAAATAGCCGAAATGATTGGGCAACTCGCAATAAAAAGCAGCGAGTTAAAAAAAAATATAGCCGAAATGATTGGGCACCGCGAAAAATAGCCGAAATGATTGGGCAATCGTGATTTTAGCGATATAAAAAGCTGAAATGATAGAGCATCGCGGAAAGAATAAAAAAATGAAAGAATGAAACTTTTTGCCCTACAGATGAAATCACGTCGATCCCTGTATACAATCCAGGGGCACAGATAAAGAGGGAACCATACCTTCCCAACAGGCTCCATCAGAAAGCGAAGCCAAATCTCGACGGTTCATAGACAACCTAGAGACAACCTTAACATTTGTCGCAATATTACAGACACAATGTCGGCAAATGAAGCAAAGGAAGGCCCCTAGCTTCAGGGTCTCGACGTCAATATCGACAACTTAAAGATCACCAACTGTGTTTCTCCTCACTCCAACTAGATGCAGACATGACGTCAACAACCGACCTCAGAATCGCAACGAAACGGAACCATGGCAAAGATCCTAGTCCCAAATCTCAACGGCCACATCTGCAGCCTGAAGACCAACAACGGTATGCCTCCTCATTCCAGCAGGACAAAGATGTTACACCATCAAGCGGAGCGATGGCAAAATCCTAACTCCGCCTTAGCATTCGTCTCGATACAGAGGACGCAATGCCAGCAAACGAAGCGAAGGCCAAATTCCTAGCTTCAAGGTCTTAACGGCAAGTCATATAAAGCCTGAAAGACCACCGGAGATCATCCCACATGGAGTGGTCACCACCTCGACGTTCGTCTCGATACAGCAGACGCAACATCACCAAAAGGAGCAACGGCAAAATCCCCAGTTCCAAACCTCGACGGTTCACCAGCAACCTAGAGACAACCACGACATTCGTCTCGATACAGAGGACGCAATGCCAGCAAACGAAGCGAAGGCCAAATTCCTAGCTTCAGGGTCTTGACGTCAAGTCATATAAAGCCTGAAAGACAATCGGAGATCATCCCACACCAGCGTGGAGTGGTCACCACCTTGACGTTCGTTTCGATACAGCAGATGAAATGCCACCCCAGCGTTCTTCCACCAGCAAGATTCGGACGCGACAAAGCAAACGAAGCGAAGGCCAAATTCCTAGCTTCAACGTCTTGACGGTAAGTCATATAAAACCGGAAAGACATTCAGAGATCATCTCATACCAACATGGAGTGATCACCACCTCGACGTTCGTCTCGACACAGCAGACGCAACATCACCGAAAGGAGTCACGGCGAAATCCCTGGTTCCAAACCTTGACGGTTCACCAGCAACCTAGAGACAACCGCGACATTCGTCTCGATACAGAGGACGCAATGCCAGCAAACGAAGCGAAGGCCAGATTCCTAGCTTCAGGGTCTTAACGGCAAGTCATATAAAGCCTGAAAGACCACCGGAGATCATCCCACATGGAGTGGTCACCACCTCGACGTTCGTCTCGATACAGCAGACGCAACATCACCAAAAGGAGCAACGGTAAAATCCCTAGTTCCAAACCTCGACGGTTCACCAGCAACCTAGAGACAACCACGACATTCGTTTCGATACAGAGGATGCAATGCCAGCAAACGAAGCAAAGGACAAATTCCTAGCTTCAGGGTCTTAACGGCAAGTCATATAAAGCCTGAAAGACTATCGGAGATCATCCCACACCAGCACGGGGTGGTTATGACTCATCGGGGCTCTCCAAAATGAGCCTAACCTCAAGTAAAAAGCGGCATGGCAAATTCCTTGCGCTTGCTCTTCCGACGGTCAAACTGCCAAGGAGGATTGCTTGAAGACGTCTTGTCCAGCCCCCGAAGGGATCAGAGACATGGCAGTCGCAGGGCTACTCGAACAGCACGATTGCCTATCGAGGAATACATCAGCTCATGCGATGGTACGACGGCCAAAACCCTAAGTACCACAGACCCTAACGGACTTCTGTCGTAAAGAGCAGAGGTTAACTGTGACGTTAGGATATTCTTGCGAGATCTGCTCGATTCGTTTCGACTAGTGAGGAAATTGATGCCTTTGCGAGAACTTCTCGATTCGTCTCGACTCGTGAGATAAAGCCTTAGGCAGTAGGGATTAAAAAACCTGTTTCCTAAGCACTGGTATCCTGCAAGTCGGCCCAAAATGGTCTCTTGCATAAAATCCACGGGTCCCACTCTCCGAAGTCGAATTTCGACAAGGAGGGGAACAACCGCTTACGGGTCCTCTCGACTCGTAAGAGGGAAAAATTCTCTTACAAGATCCTTACGACTTATAAGAGAAACACACTTAGGAATCCTGACGACTCCTAAGGAGAAAATACACCTACGAGATCCTCTCGATCCGTAGGGAGAAAAGTCTTTATGAGACCCTCACGGCTCATAAAGTTGAAAAGTCTTAGGTGGCAGATCCTAACCCTGTCTCCTAAGCCATCACTGCCCTGCAAAGAGGTCAAGATGGACCGTCTATGAGCTACACTCGCCAAAGCTACATGCCACTGAAATGGAAAAGCTACTCATGAGCATATAAACTACTTCACTCCAGAGTAAGATATAAAGAGATAGAAGGGTGCGGCTCATGGAGTTAAGGGTTTGGAACTATATCTCTTAAGAGTCGAGATTTGAGTCAATGATAAATGACGACGCTTGTGTCCGCTCGTTATCTTCTCAGATCAAGATTCTGAAAGTAATATACCAACCCGAAATTGGTCATACGCTATGCATTACTTTGCACTACTTCACCCACGTATATACTTACATGGGCAAAGTAGTGGGGGGCATTTGTTCCCGCCGAAAACTTCTGCGCGAAAGAGCCCAAGGTATCAAATGGCGGCGATACGCTTAAGAAAATGGGAACCAGTATCTTCCGGGCTGTTTTTTGATAAACTCCCGAATGAGAAACAGATAAATTCTGATGGTATCGAAAGCGGCTCGAAAAACCCTTCGATTTGATATATTATGGGCCTCGTAATTCATCCGGGATCAAAAGTTATGAGAAATTACGTGTCCACACGTGATGGGCTTTTAAAAACCCGCTGGAGGAGTTAAAAAATATAATAAAAACTCAGAAAAGACCCCAATGGGGCATCACGTGCTCACACGTGACCATAGGTCACGTGCAGACACGTGATGGGCTTTTAAAGCCTCTAAAATAATGAATAGAATTTAATTCTAAAAGTCAGAAAATACCTCAACGAGGTATCACGTGCTTACACGTGGCCAATGGTCACGTGTTGACACGTGATGGTTAAAACTGAAACATAAATAAGCGGCTGAGAAAGGAACCCAATTGGGGGTCACGTGCTCACACGTGACCAAAGGTCACGTGCCAGCACGTGACTGGCTTTAAAAGCATTATAATTTAATAGAATTAAATTCTAAAAGTTTCTGAATCTTTCCAAATGGAAAAGGGTCATGGGGAACCGTTGGATTAAAAATCCAAGGGTGATTAAAAATCACCAATTTATGGAAAAACCTTGGACAAGGAAAGATTTCCCTGAAAATCTCACCAGGATAACAAATAGAATATCTTTTGGATTTAAAATCCACGGTGAATAAAATTCACTGAGTGATCTAAAGGCCCAGATTAATGATAAATATAAATCAAATCTCTCAACATACAAATCAAATCTCTCAATGAGAGATTTGCTAAACAAATTGATTCTCTTCCTTCTCCTATAAATAGGAGCCAAGAAGAGAAGAGAGGGGATCTACTTTTTTTTGAGAGAAAAACAGAGAGAGGAGAATTTAATTCTCAAGAGAAAAAAAGAAAAGAGAGGAGAATTTAATTCTCATCAAAGAAAAACCCTAGGTAAGAAAAGAGAGGATTCAAAAGAGAATTTAATTCTCAAAAGAGTTTAACTCTTATATAAAGAAAAGAACTTAGTTCTTCTTCTGGTTGAAGATCTGCACAGAGCACATCTCCCCATAAGTTGAGAATTTAATTCTTATCGGGTCGAGATCCTACCATGCAGATCCTAAACTTAGAAGGGGAATTGAGTTCTGAGAATTTAATTCTCCTAAAACAAAACTAGGGTTTTACCCTAAATAAGAATTTAATTCTTTCAAAATAGGAATTTAATTCCTCCAGAATCAAAAATTAGGGTTTTACCCTAAATAAGAATTTAATTCTTAAAGATAAAGAGACTTAAAAGATCTCTGTGCATGAAAAAGACTAAGGTCACGTGCCCCACGTGACCCCTGAACAGATCCCCCAAAAATGAGAAGAGGAAAGTTTTGAGGCAATGCCTCACGTGTTCCCACGTGACCCTCATTATATATGGAACAAAAGCAAAGGCAGAAACAATTCTGGGCGCTCTCACGTGTTAGCACGTGACCCCTAATAAGTGTTCTAATAAATCAGGGCATGATTATACATCACGTGCCCACACGTGATGGTTATGAAAATTAAAAGTGTTTAACACTTGTTTGCAGAACAAAATAAAGAGGATCTGGCCCCACTTTTTGATGCCATCACGTGCTCTCACGTGACTCCCAAAACACAGAAAGAAAGATCAATGGAAATGAAGGCTTTGGGCGCTCTCACGTGTTTACCACGTGACCCCTTAGCAAACGTTTTAACAGTCAGCGCATAAATCCCCATCACGTGTCAACACGTGATGCTCGAAATAAAGATGAAAAGTGTTTAACACTTATTCGCAGATTTGAAGATAAAACAAAGGAGATCTGGCTTCACATTTAGGGCGCCCTCACGTGTCCCCACGTGACCCCTAACGAATCCCTTTAATATCGAATGGATGGATGCCTATCACGTGCCCACACGTGATGGCTAGGAAATTAAAGGTGTTAAATACTTACCTGCTGAATAAAATAAGGGAAATCAGGGCGCTCTCACGTGTTCGCACGTGACCCCTCCCTCCTTAGTGTTTAACACTAATTGGAAAACCCTATTTGCAGTGCTTAACACTGATTATCTTTTAGTGTTTAACACTAACTTGTTAATCTTATTCCCAGTGTTCAACACTGTTGGTCTTTAGTGTTTAACACTAGCTTTAGCCCAGTTGGCTAAATTTCTAGAGGCAAACCCTCTCCTTCAATGGACCAACAGAGGGCCAATATTTCAAACATAATTGGACTTAGCCCAAACTGGCCATAAGTCCTCAAATCATCTTGAACTGAACACATCTGCTCTTTCAACCAACTCATTGGTTCAAGGGTACATCTCGGAACTCCTCTGATATTTGTCGTTGTAATCCTTCAACGTCTTCAGAGAGGTGACGGGTCCCGACAACCACACATCAACACGGACTGTGGGGTCCTTAAACTCATGGACTTATGCGTCCCTAAACCAAGATACGGACTCTGGGGTCCTTAAACCCGCGGACTTATGCGTCCTTAAACTAACGGACTAATGCGTCCTTAAACACGCCCATATAGACTGTGGGGTCCTTAAACCCATGGACTTATGCGTCCTTAAACTACCAATGGACTACCATGTCCCTAAACTGGTAATGGACCACCACGTCCCTAAACTGGAACATGGACCACCATGTCCCTAAACTGGAGGTGGACCCCCATGTCCCTAAACTGGCAATGGACCCCTATGTCCCTAAACTGGAACAATAGAGCCAATTGCTCTTTTGTCGGATCTAAACGATCCCGTTAAGTCGATCTTAGTCCCAAACTGGACTAACGTATCCTTAACAACCGTTTAAGTTGATCTTAGCCTCAAAAATGGCTAATGTATCCTTAAACTTTCAAATAGACTCTAGTCCCAAATCGGACTATAAACCCCCTAATCAACTCTGGCTCAAGGGTACATCTCTGAACTCCTCTGACATCTGTCGTTGTAATCCTTCAACGTCGTCAGAGAGGTGATGGGTCCCGACGGCCATATATTTAATGGACCACTAGGTCCCTAAACTGGAACATTAGAGCCAATTGCTCTTTTGTCGGATCTAAACGATCCCGTTAAGTTGATCTTAGTCTCAAACTGGACTAGCGTATCCTTAACAAACGTTTGAGTTGATCTTAGCCTCAAATATGGCTAACGTATCCTCAAACCAAACCCCCAAACCCAAATCTAAGATAATACGGATTTGGACTAGTCCACGCCCTACGGGCGACGACATAACTCAGTCTCCGTAAACAATCCACGGGCAACAAAGTACAAAACAAACACCCACGACACGAAGTGACCATCGGGAGAAGGAGAAAGTTGTTACCGCAATGCGGTAGCGTAATTAACTGCAGGGGCTTGCGCCTGCAGGGAAGAGCGTCCCCACAATAAAAAACCCCTCAAACGAGGGGGAATCTGACGAAGTCTGCTACATCGGACGCATCCGTCTAAACCTTCGATACATGGTGCCATAAATCAACTTGGCATCTTCGGAGAGGTGGACGGATAGCACCAATTAGCATCTGCCTCGAATCTCAGGCAAGGCATTCCATGTCTCGGCCGCCGTTCGGAGGGGAACAACGGGTCTTCCACCGAGGAAGGCTGCGGTGCTGGCCTCATTATCCGAGGCCCGAACGAAGCTGAGATGGAGTATTCCTTGAGGCTCGGTTTCAAAGCATCAAACAACGCAGCGAAGTACGAAGCCCTCCTAGCCGGACTGCGCATGGCCGTCGGGCTGGGGTTGAAGGTCGTCCGGGTCCGCAGCGACTCGGCCCTGGTCGTCGGCCAAGTAACCGGCCGCTAAGAGGCTCGGGAACCCCTAATGATGAAATACCTAGACGAGGTGAGAAAGCTCCGAAGAAACTTCGATGAAATCCAGGTAGAACAAATACCCAGACAAATGAATACTCAAGCAGACGCACTGAGTAAGTTGGCTTCATCATACTCGGCCAGCAACAGGCGCTCAATACTCTTCGAAACCTTAGCCCAACCCAGCGTTGAAGACGAGGCGGCGACGCTCCAAGTGTATGCAACACAGGAGAATGACCCAGATTGGAGGAAGCCCCTCGTGGAATTCCTGAAAGACGGCACGCTCCCGGAAGACAGGGTAGCCGCCCGCCGCCTCCGGGCCAGAGCCACCCACTTCATCTGGAGCAACGGGAACCTCTACAAGAAGGCCTTCACTCAGCCCCTGCTCCGGTGCGTTGACCCCCACGAGGCCGACTACGTCCTGCGGGAAATCTATGAAGGGGTGGGCGTCGCACACCAGGGGGCTCGAACCTTGACCCAAAAGGCGCTACTCCAGGGGTACTATTGGCCCACCATGCACGAAGACGCCCTGAAACTGGTCAGGAGGTGCAAGAGCTGCCAACTCCACGGCAGTATCCCCCGCCTCCCGGCTACCGAGCTAACGGCCCTGGCGTCCCCGTGGCCATTCGCCCAATGGGGATTGGATATGATCGGCCAGTTTCCCATAGAGACTGGCGGACATAAGTACGTCCTCGTCGCGGTGGACTATTTCACCAAATGGATTGAGGCCGTTCCCATCAGGAAACCGGACGCCGCCACAACCATCAAGTTCCTCCAAAACAACCTGATTCATCGGTTCGGGATCCTAAGGTGCATCATCACCGACCACGGGACAAACTTCGAGAACGAGAAAGTAAGGGACTTCTGCAAAGAATACCACATCCTCATGAAGTTTGCCGCGGTCGCGCACCCCCAATGTAACGGGCAGGCCGAGGTCGCTAACCGGGACGTCCTCAGGGGCCTCCGAACCCGCCTGGAAGGGAGGCAAGGCAGTTAGGTCGAGGAACTACCCCGGGTCTTATGGGCCCTGCGCACGTCAAAAAAGACTCTTACTGGGGAGACCCTTTTCAGCCTCTGCTACGGGACCGAAGCAATGGTCCCAGCAGAGATCGGGCTACCCAGCCACCGAGTTGAGCACTTTGACGATGAAGCAAACACCATGGCACTACGAACCAACCTCGACGTATTGTTGGAGAAAAGGGACCGGGCCCAGATCAGAGCCTCCGCCTACCAACAGCAAACGGCCCGGTACTATAACGCTCGGGTAAAGCACCGATCCTTCAAGGCCGGGGACCTAGTCCTACGGCGGAACGAGTTCATCGACTAAGGCAGGCTTCACAAGTTCTCCCCAAAATGGGAGGGTCCCTTCCTCGTCTACGAAGCGCTCCTCGGTAGAGCCTACCGCCTGCAAGATGTGGACGGACGGAAGCTACCTCGGCTTTACAACGCGGAGAAGCTCAAGCTATACTTATAAAGTCAAAACTAGCAAAACGCCGTGCCCCGGCCACCGCTCAAAATCTCCCTTTGAGATGATGATGTACAGCGTTGTATAAAATTTCTATCCATGCGAATAAAGAAACTTTCGAACCTTCTTTCCGGTAGGGTTCCCCCTGTACAACGAGAAGGGTCCCCCAGAGATGGTCGGGCCCGAGGTTCCCTCGCTCGGCTATCTCCAGCGGGCAGCTCCCCTGCCACGGCGCCAGGAACCGAACGTCCTCTCAGAGGCAACCGAGCCCGAGGTTCCCTCGCTCGGCTATCCCCTGCGGGCAGCTTCCCTGCCACAACGCTGGGGATCGAAAAGCCCTCCCAGAAGCAGTCGAGGACCGAGGTTCCCTCGCTCGGCTGTCCCCCACGGGCAGCTTCCCTGCCACCACGCCGGGGATCGAAAAGCCCTCCCAGAGGCAGTGGAGGCCAGAGGTCCCCTCACTCGGCTATCCCCCGCGGGCAGCTCCCCTGCCATAATGCCGGGGATCAAAAAGCCCTCCCAGAGGCAGCCGAGGCCAGAGGTTCCCTCACTCGGCTATCTTTCAGGACAAAAGCCCTCGCCAAGAGGCACCGGGCAGTAACCCTGCCCGGCCAAGGGTCTTTGGTGGCTTCCTACAGCCTTATAGCTTTCCTCGCGCCAAGGGCCAAAGTCCTCCCAGAGGCAGTCGGGTCCTCGCCTGGCTATCCCCGACTGGTAGCTTCCTACCACAACCGACAGGGATCAAAGTCCTCGCCAAGAGGCACTGGGCAGTAACCCTGCTTGGTCCCCATCCTGAAGGATCTGAAAGCCCTCCCAGAGGTGGCCGAGCCCGAGGTTCCCTCGCTCGGCTATCCCCAGCGGGCAGCTTCCCTGCCACACGCTGAGGATCAAAATTCCTCCCCGAAGCGGTCGGATCCTTGTCTAACCGTCGATAGCTGGTAGCTTCCTCCCACCATCCTGAAGGATCAAGTGCCCTCACAAGGGGTGACCGAGCAGCCACCCTGCTCGTCAAAAACTGCGGCTGGTAGTTGCCTAACCCCGACTCCAGAGATCGGATCCTTCTCCAAGCGGCAACCAAACGACCACCCTGCTCGGCCCTGTGGCCGCGCTCAAGGATCTGAGACACCCGGAAGAACGGCTGGTTCATCCAAATCTGAACGATCTCCCATCGACCTGGCGGGTACACAAGGATACCTCCACGGCAGCGCTCGGCGCCCTCGCCGGCTGGCAAACTCGACAGGAGATCGCCGGACATATGGCCAAACTTACACGGGAACACAACAATACAAACAAGGGCATCCTATGAACGTCCTTCACACAAAAAAAGAGAAGAAAAAAAGGGCGGACACAAACCGACGAATTAAGGGTTCTTTTTTCCTTTTATTGCCAAAATCAAGATCTTTACAAAGGGTATTCTGGGGGCCCCCAACCCTACATACTGCCCGGAGGCTCGCTTCGGCCACTTCGCCGTCGGCGTCACGGCCCAAGGCCCTACCACCGAAGACTTTGCCACCAAGGGCGCGCCAGGCACCCCTCGCCGGAGACCTCGTCGCCGGAAGCGGGACCCGAGCGCGGAGTTCACCATCGTCGAACTCGGGAAGCTGTTCCTTCACGGCGTCCAGAGCCTTATTCCACGCAACGGCAGAATGCTCCTCGAGCTCGGCGTAAAACTGCTCCGACGCCTTGTACTCGGCCACAGCTTTCTTATCCCGAGCCTCGGCAACCTGAGCCCTCAGCAGCGCCGACTCAGCATCCCCCCTGTTGGCGTCCCTCTCCTTCTCCAGTGCCGCAAAGCGTCCGGCCAGGTCCGCCAGCTTCCTGTCAGCGACCCGGAGTGACGCGTTCAGACGGCAAAGGGCACCCCGAACCGCCGAGTTGGTGAGCTCCGCGGCCTCCGCCCGGCCAGCCACGACGTCAGCCTTATCCCTCTCCCGGCGCAGGTCACGTTGCAAGATCTCGATCTCCAAAGGAAACGCCCCCACTGGCCTCGGGGCGTGGAACGCTCCCTCGGCCTCCATGCGAACGGCGAGGGCGCAGTGCTGAAAAACGTGACAGAAAGCCAATGAGAAACCAAGGAAAGGCATACCGAGCCGGATGCGCGCAGAAGGATTCATACCTGGACCGCCCCCTAGGCCATGGCCTCTAATTGATCCCTCAAGGCGCCACACGAGAGCCTTCCCCCTGCCGATTCCTCCATCCCGGCGAGCAGACCAGTGGCAACGGAAAGCCCAGACGGAACAGTGAAGACGGAGCCCCTTTCCAGCACGGGAATCCCTTCAGGGGCCTTTGACGGCGGCGCGCGAGAAACCGTCCTTTTCCTCTTCGAAAGGGGCCGACCCTCGCCCTTCCTCCTGTCACCAGTCTGAGACTCGGGTGACGGCTGATGACTCCGGCCGCCGCCAGAAAAGCTCCCAGGTGCCGCTGACGAGATGGACGGCCCGGCCGTCGGCGGAGAATCAGGCGGAGGGCGCAGGTTAGCCGGGGGCTCGGCCATGCCACTGGCTTTCCCCCGGCGTGAGCCGCCCGAAAAATGGGAACGAACCATGTCTCGCGAAGGAGGAAGAACGCCGAGCGATAGCGACTCGAGGAAGGAAAGAGATGAAAAGTTGGGGGCCCTGGGGCGGGCCCCGCCACCATTTTATCGCCGCATCCAACGGCACCCGTCAACTCCCGCCGAAATGACTCCTCACGATCGGCGGCTTCGATCGACCCACGTGTCGGCCTGCTTACGTCACATCGGCCAGTCGCCCTTCGACACGTGGACCATTGCTTCAGTCACATAGCGCTCAAACCGACACACCCCCTTTAAGGTGCGGAGACCCCGCCTCGTTTCGCTAGCAGAAAAGACGACCAATGGACCGAAGGCTCGTCCCGACGAAACCATAGGAAGGATCTCGCCTCAGGAGGCCCGGCAGTCCATTCCTGGCCCGACCACTATCTGGTCGGGACAAGAGTGGGTGGCTAATGATAATGCCCGATATTGGCGACCTCCAAGATAAGGACACGTGGCAGATGACGTGTCCCAGGGCTCAGAGGAAAGAGCCAGCAGGGGCCGACGAGGCCACCCGGAGCCCGACCTACAAGCACAAACTGGCCCGCCTCGGGGCCCTCTGAAAATCTGCCTCCTCGGCCATTCAGCTCGCCCCGAGCCGCCATAGGACCGAGACTCCTCGGCCTCCCTGCTCGCCCCCGAGCTCCCTGCCGAGGCCGTCTCCCTCAGCCCTCCGACCAACTCAACCACTCGCGGGCGCAACCGCCGCTCCGCGAATCTCGCCATGCGCGGATTCTACGCCAGCAACATCCCACGTTCCACGCCACCACGATCCCCATTAATGGACGATCCGCTCTCTACGCCGGCGTGACGGCGGGAGCATAACTGCCGCGAGATTCTCGCGCCCGCTGATGCGTGTCACCACCGCTATATAAACCCCCATCATGGAGGGGTCAAGTAAGCCATTCTTTACACTTCACGCCGTTACTCTGCTCGGATCCCATCACTAACTTGAGCGTCGGAGGGTCCTCGGTGGTACCAAACCACCTCAGGACTTCTATGCAGGTACTCGGTGACAGCCTCCTCACCCAACCTTCTCCTCTCAAAACCCATTGAGATCCACACGCAACGAAGGACAATCAACCGAGTTCATCTCGAGATTAACGGAAGACAACATCTGACGGAGGCCCGAAAAGGAGCTCCATCACTCGGCAATCCGATACTTTGTTTTAAAAAAATTCTGACTCCAATCAGATCCAATGTTATTTTTATAAACTATATAGGAATTTTTCTATTATAAACTAATTAAAATATGTGGGAGAGAGAATTATACCAGTATCATGTCCTTTGGGTGTTTCCCTTTCAGGGAAAATCAGTGATGCCCCTCCTTTTCTGCTTTCTCAACAATTAACATCACACGTGGCAGCAGCCGGAGCAACAAGGGTGGTGTAACCGATGGAGGTCCCATTTGCAAATAATCCTAGTAAACAATTGGGTATTTGCACTATTCCATTTATGGGTTATATATTGGAGCAATCTTTAATTGCTACGAGGAAGAGATTATTAGTTTGTAGTTTTAGTAAGTATTCTTCTTGTTATATTAGAAACTGTAAGATTCACGCTTGTCGCTGTATAAATAAGGCTTTGTGATCTTGTGAAGTCGTTAACAAGTTACGGCCGATTTTGTTGTATCATGCATCCTGTAATCTCAGCAATGCCAATACCTTCCAGTTGGTCGAGGCAGGTAGTATTGTTGTTTTCTTATATTTGTATCGGTTGATTCCATTTTTTTTTCAGTTTCATTCTTGCCTCCCATCTGCTGACACGCCTGTCAGTTTCATCTATGAGCCTAGATGGTATATTTTGTCGTCTTTCTGCTAGAGTGGTTATATGTGTTCTTGAACATCCATTGCAATTCATGTAATATTAGTTGAATATTAATAAAGTTTTATAGTTGCGCTTAATACTTTATTATGTGGGTATTCTTGTTTATTTATAATTGTTATAATATCCTTAGAAATTATATTGTTAAATTATGCACTGTGATATGTCACTTGTATGGAGATGTGATCTAATTTAGTAATTTCTTAAATTAAGTGCTTAATCTACAACTAGTATATATATGATACCTAGAGTTGTGATATATTATCATGCGTGATGCTGACATATGCGATTTAGTGGTTTGTCATAATCACCGAGAATGGAAATTCTCCAGACGTATGTCATGAGCGTATATATATTGATATATGTAATGCAAGACCTCGTTTGATTTCTCAAGATTGTTACCTATAGACGTAGAGAATTCAAACCGTTGCATAATCCTTTTGACTTGATAATACTGCAGTTTTTGATTTGTTGACAAATAAGGTTTGATATGATGGTTAATCTTGTCGTTTAGACAGGAACAAGAAACCCGAAATAATGGGCTGCTTAAATATATTTTAAAAAACTATAGATGTCTAGATAGAATCCGACATTCTCATATTGATGAGAATAAGTTTACTGTTCAATCCCATGAAAGTATCAAATCCTATACAGGTATTTTGGAAATTGTTTTTTTCAAAATTATATAATTATTGTGTCACGCTCCGCTTCCCAGTAGACGGAAACAATAACGTGGTAAGCCCGCGCCATATTTATACAGAGAAGGCCATTCTCTAAGTAAATATACTAAGCGTATTGAAACAATAATACACAATACAAGAATAAATAGAGACTGCAAATTTTTTTCAACAAACATCTTTATTTACATTCAACTTCCAATATTTACAATATATGAGTTTATGTTGGGAAGTAAATACAATAAGCAAAATGCCTAAACAAGTGACATATATAAACTGAAGGAAAATGAAGCTGAGCTAGCCCTGAATAGTGATCTGGTTGTAATTCTCCTCTGTGGCTTCCACTTTCTCCGTCTCAACCGTATCTGATGAACATTTCAAGAGAAAAAAGTGGGTGAAATGCCCGTCAGCGAACTAGCGAACGGTAAGTCCCAAGGATAAATAAGAATAAGAAAAATGACAATTGTAGAATATATAGATGACGAATAAGAGTATATGATCATGGACAAATATATTCTATAGGTCTATATATGGTCACTATGTTAACATTAAGTTCTAAGTGTGAATGTTAACGCAGCTGTAGAAATATTCATGAGCTCAAGAGTGGAGCCTCAGGAATAAGGAAACACGAGCCCATTTCATGTGTTAGCATCGGGGCTCTAGGCTGTGGATGAGTCAATCCGACTGATATTCAAGTAAAATAAATGCCACGCTCCGCTTCCCAGTGTACGGGCAGAGGACGCGACAAGACCGCTACGTATTTACTCAGAAGTAAATACGCTAAGCGTAACTAAGCAATAAAAAGAAATATACACAAGAGACAAATGTAATGAAACACCAACTTTATTTATTAACATTCTTTTGTACAATGCATGGAAAAGTAAATACATTTGAATGAAAGCAATGCCTAAACAGTGACATAACAGAAATGGAAAATACAGAATCTAAAGGAAATGTACAAGTGTAACTACAGCTTGGGATTTTCAATAAACTGGTCAAAGTCTTCAGTGCTAGGCTCGATCTCTGGAAGGTCCGAATCACCCGACGACATTCAAAGAAGAAGAAAGAGAATATCGCCAGCGAACAAATCGCTCGGTAAGTCACAAAGATAAGGGAGAAATAGAATAGACAGAGAGAGAATGTAGCTTTTAAAATTGTATTATATAGTTAACGTTGTTGTTTGTAGCTTGGTACAGAAGAGGCCAGTGTATACGAGAGATGTCTCTATATGCCAGAGACTAAAAGCAAATAGAATACAAGGCTCCGTCGATAATACCACGGAACAACGACATGAATGTAATTACGTCTTAAGTGACCACCCCGTGCCACCTTTAACATATTCTGTACCAGTCTATCCTTTTATAAACCCCGCGATGTCTTGTTTGTATTGTTGTATTGTTTGAATTATATATTGTATATACATGGATGACTTGTGTTGTAAATGGAAGACTTGCCGAAACCATGATATCGTATAAATGGAAATGGATGTACTAAATAATCATGCAGATGAATGTATATCCATGGTTCGGTTCAGTCAAGTTGTATAGATTGATAGATTGAACAAATTGAATATGTGGATTCATATTGAATTGTAGTTTGTACTTGAATCATATTCTAGTCGGCTTATTTATAATGAGACTCGATCTGAGTCAGAACAATTAGAAAAGAAATTAAAGTCCTGAATTAGGTTTTGATGTTATCGGTAACCGCTGTACATGGGCGGCATGATTTGTGTCCTTTTCAAAAACGATTACCGTGTTGATAACACCGTTTGTTAAGTTGTCTACCTTAAATAGGCAAGCACCGATATCTCCGGCTCCCTGAGGCTCAAGAGACTGGTCCCGTTTAAACTTATATTTACTAGGGTCCTTAGGGTAATTTATAGAACTTGAGGGGGTTTTATGTAAAAATAATTTTTTGTATACTTTTCAAAATACACCCTAAGTATTTAATTATCGTTTTTAGAGTTTTCATAGATATAGATTTTATATATGTGACATTTCTAGTGAATAAAACCTAATTTCATAATATATGGTATTTATCTGTAATATTGAACTTGTATAGAATTATATGGTATTTTCATGTAAAGTGATTGTTTTGATTTAGAAAAGTTGGAATATTTATATTATATCAAAAATAGATATTTTGATAATATATATATATATATATATATATATTTATAAAAAATAATTTAATTTATTATTTTTCTAGAAATCTCATTTTTTTAAGTTTTTTGTATTTTTAAATCTTTCGAGACCGAATACTCCTTGCGGAGGTCTGCATCTCGCACTACTAAGCCCGAGGATGTGCGATAATCCGCACCATCCTGAACGGGTTCCCCAAAATGGGTTGTAGCGGCGCTTTGCAAAGATTTATTTAAAATATATAATCTTATAGAAAAAGGTTTTTATAAGATAAAGGTATTTAAGTATAAATTCGTATTCCCGTATTCTATGTTCCCGAAAGGTATCGTGCTATATTGCATATGAGTGTTGTGAGGTGGTAGGTCATTACCTCGTAATCTATTTAAAGGTATAGTAAGGAAATATGATGTTTAATGTCGAAACTAAATTACATGGTATTTTTCTGAAAAAGTACGATAAAAATTGCAATATGAAATATTTTGCTATGAAACTTGTTCATGATATTTTGTTAATGTTTAATAGTCAAGATGTGAGGGTTTGATATGTTTGTAGTTAAGAAAATTGGGACTTTTTAAAGAAAACCGAATCGGAAGTCGGACTAACTCCGCTTCCGTCGGGTTTTAAAAATACGAGTTTTAAGAATAACAAAGTGTAGAGGGAGGAGGAACTTACAAGCTAACAAGAAAGAAGGAAGATATAGGTAGAGAGGGGAATCGCCGGTGCGTCGTTTCGTCGCCGGAAACTCCTCGTATCGCCGTCGAAAGTTCGCCGGAGTTTCGCCCTTTGCTAACTCCACTTGTACACTATTGAACCTAGAATTTTCTTGAGAGTTTTAGGCAGAGTTTAGAAGTGAGGAGGGGTGAGAATTGGAGTGGTATTTATAGGAAAAACTAGGGTTAGGGTAGATGAAAGGGTGTGAGAAAATTCGTATTAAATTTTGTATTAAAAAAGATTAATGGGATTTTTAAATGTTCTATTATTGTGCAGGGTAATTAGACTATTCAGGGGTTATTGGAATATAAAGAGACACAGAACTCATGTAGGGCAAATTGGATTTTTCGATGACTCGGCTGGCGGCGGCGGCCGATTCGGCCGATCCGCCGGCCGAGTCAGGCCGAGTCGTCCCCCCTTACTACCACGTGTCCTATGTCTCATGGTCTTTCTCCTGGGTCAGTTTGTTTTATATGTGACTTTTGGTTTTTACGAGTTATGCACATGTAGGCTCTTGGGCTTCTAAAAATTAAAAGAAAACAATATTAAAAAATAATGTGGCTGATGAGATTTGAACTCTGGTGCTTTGGTTCAGCAGTCAAGGTCTTACCAATGAGCTACAAGCTCCTTCTTGCTATTAAAAAGCAAATCAAACTTATAACTTGTGCTCAGGCAAAAGTATCCCTTTCTGTATTTTTGAAAAAATTTCATACAGAAAGTATAAGGTTGTTACATTTTACACTCCTTATAAAAATTTCGTCCGCGACATTTGTAAAAGGAAAGTGTAACAGATTTAAGGAAAGTTTGGTCGTGTATGAAGAATAACAAAGTGATGCAAGGATTTGAGAATGTGAAAGAGAATTACCAGTGTTCTCTTGATCTACAGCCTCGGCTTCTACGGCTGCTAATGTGAAAGTCTGACACCGTGGTACCTTCTTCCTAGCTGGAGGCACATTCTGTCTTTGTGGCATGTTTCTCTGCCTTCAAGGCATGTCCCTCATTGCCTGTTGGAATTGGCGCGTAGGCTGTGCATGTGGTAGAGCTGGGAGTGCAAGACGAGGTGCAGGAGCCTGGATAGCTGGCCGCTGAGGGTAGTTGGTGTGTGTGTGAGCTGGGTTGCGTCTATAAGGACAGTTTCCAATTCCGTAATTGCATGCGCCACAAACTAAGTATAGGCCTTTTGCGCTCCTACAGTCCTTCCACAAGTGTCCTTCCTTCTTGCAATAGAAACAAAAGTCGAGACTCGACTGGTTATTGATTTTTTCTGATCTTCTGGGTTCAACAGTTAGCCTTGAAGAGGCTCTTCCTTCCATCTGGTTGGCAGGGCGCTTCACTCCGGCAGATTGAGGTCTGCCCTTTCTCTTTACCTCTTTACTACTGCCTCGTATTTTCGGGCAGCCTTCAAAACCAAATCATGGGTTGGGAAATCCCCTGTAGCTTGAGCAGCTTGGATTTCCGGGTCCAACCCTTACTGAAATCTTCTAGCTCTTATCTCAGCAGTCGGTATGAGATGGGCCGCAAAACCTATTACGGTCTTATGTTAACTGTGTAGTATGTGATATATTGAAAAGTCGAATTATTGAGACATATCTTACCGACTGAGCATGGTGAACTCAGCGTCATATTCATCTACAGATTTGGTCCACATGGAACCCTATTGCAGATGGATGAACTGCTGTTCCATATCAAAGCGGGTAGTCTCTGGGAAATACTTTGCGTTGAACATGTCGCGGAAAGTCTTCCATTCGATGGGTTGATCAAGATGGCTTTCTTCTACCTTCCACCAAACTCGTGCATTGTCCGTGAGCTGCAGTTTCGTAGCACGGACCCAAACTATCTCTGACACTTGTGCCGCTGCCAGATCATCTTTGATGCTCTGAGCCCATTCCTCAGCTTCCAGTGGGCTCTTTTTTCCTGTAAACTGTTTGGGGTGCAAAACCATGAATTGATTCACCCCAGGTGCTTCTGCTTCTGGACGGTTCATTAAAAGAGCAGTCTGCTGCTGTTGTCCTTCCAGGAGGCTGCGAATCGCTTCAAGTAGAACCGTCTGCTCGTTAATCGGAGCAGAGACGGCAGGTGTGAGTGGTAATGGTGGAGGTGTGTTGTTGACATTGGTGCTGGTGTTGTTCAGAGAATCCATAACCTTGAATGAAAAATTTAGGTTAGGACAGATTCAAAGTATATGAAATGATAAGATTCAAGAAGTATGAATTGTAAAGAATGTTTTCAGTTGCTGGTTCTTGTGTTATATTACTTAGGTTGTCCACGCAGAGCTGAACTGCATGATAGGGTTCCATACAGTTCTGACCTGCATGGGCCACCAACAAAACCTGTCATGTCCCGCTTTCCAGTGTACGGGTAGGAGACGCGATAAGGCCGCTACATATTTACTCAGAAGTAAATACGCTAAGCGTAACTAAGCAATAAAAAGAAATATACACAAGAGACAAATGTAACGAAACAACAGCTTTATTTATTAACATTCTTTTGTACAATGCATGGAAAACTAAATACATCTGAATGAAAGAAATGCCTAAATAGTGGCATAACAGAAATCGAAAATACAGAATGTAAAGGAAATGTACAAGTGTAACTACAGCTCGGGATCTTCAATAAACTGGTCCAAGTCTTCAGTGCTAGGCTCGATCTCTGGAAGGTCCGAATCACCTGACGACATTCAAAGAAGAAGAAAGAGAATGTCGTCAGTGAACAAATCGCTCGGTAAGTCCCAAAGATAAGGGAGAAATAGAATAGACATAGAGATAATGTAGCTTTTAAAGTTGCATTATATAGTTAACGCTGTTGTTTGTAGCTTGGTACAGAAGAGGCCAGTGTATACGAGAGGAGTCTCTATATGCCAGAGATTAAAGGCAAATGGAATACAAGGCTCCGTCGATAATACCACGGAATAACGGCATGGATATAATTACGTCTTAAGTGACCACCTCGTGCCACCTTTAACATATTCTGTACTAGTCTACCCCTTTATAAACCCCACGATGTCTTGTTTGTATTGTTGTATTGTTTGAATTATATATTGTATATAGATGGATGACTTGTGTTGTAAATGGAAGACTTGCAGAAACTATGATATCGTATAAATGGAAATGGATGTACTGGATAATCATGTAGATGGATGTATATCCATGGTTCGGTTTAGTCAAGTTGTATAGATTGATAGATTGAACAAATTGAATATGTGAATTCATATTGAATTGTAGTTTGTACTTGAATCATATTCAAGTCAGCTTATTTATAATGAGACTCAGTCTGATTCAGAACAATTAGAAAAGAAATTGAAGTCCTGAATTAGGTTTTGATGTTATCGGTAACCGCTGCACATGGGCGGCAGAATTTGTGTCTTTTTCAAAAACGATTACCGTGTTGATAACACCGTTTGTTAAGTTGTCTACCTTAAATAGGCAAGCACCCATATCTCCGGCTCCCTGAGGCTCAAGAGACTGGTCCCGCTTAGACCTATATTTACGAGGGTCCTTAGGGTAATTTATAGAATTTGAGGGGGTTTTATGTAAAAATAATTTTTTGTATACTTTTCAAAATACACCCCAAATATTTAATTATCGTCTTTAGAGTTTTCATAAATGTAGATTTTATATATGTGACATTTCTAGTGAATAAAACCTAATTTCATAATATATGGTATTTATCTGTAATATTGAACTTGTATAGAATTGTATGATATTTTCATGTAAAGTGATTGTTTTGATTTAGAAAAGTTGGAATATTTATATTATATCAAAAATAGATATTTTGATAATATATATATATATATATATATTTATTTATAAAAAATAATTTAATTTATTATTTTTCTAGAAATCTCATTTTCTTAAGATATTTGTATTTTTAAATCTTTCGAGACCGAATGCTCCTTGCGGAGGTCTGCATCTCGCACTACTAAGCTCGAGGATGTGCGATAATCCGCACCATCCGGAACGGGTTCCCCAAAATGGGTTGTAGCGGCGCTTTGCAAAGATTTATTTAAAATACATAATCTTACAGAAAAAGGTTTTTATAAGATAAAGTTATTTAAGTGTAAATTCGTATTCTCTTATTCTATGTTCCCGAAAGATATTATATTGCATATGAGTGTTGTGAGGAGGTAGGTCATTATCTCGTGATCTATTTAAAGGTATAGCAAGTAAATATGATGTTTAATGTCGAAACTAAACTACATGGTATTTTTCTGAAAAAGTACGATAAAAATTGCAATATGAAATATTTTGCTATGAAACTAGTTCATGATATTTTGTTAATATTTAATAGTCAAGATGTGAGGGTTTGGTATATTTGTAGTTAAGAAAATTGGGACATCTTAAAGAAAACCGAATCGGAAGTCGGACTAACTCCGCTTCCGTCGGGTTTTAAAAATATGAGTTTTAAGAATAGCAAAGTGTAGAGGGAGGAGGGAATTATAAGCTAACAAGAAAGAAGGAAGATACAGGTAGAGAGGGGAATCGCCGGTGTGTCGTTTCATCCCTGGAAACTCCTCGTATCGCCGTCGGAAGTTCGCCGGAGTTTCGCCCTTTGCTAACTCCACTTGTACACTATTGAACTTAGAATTTTCTTGAGAGTTTTTGACAAAGTTTGGAAGTGAGGAGGGGTGAGAATTGGAGTGGTATTTATAGGAAAAACTAGGGTCAGGGTAGATGAAAGGGTGTGAGAAAATTTGTATTAAAAAAAGGATTAATGGGATTTTTAAATATTCTATTACTGTGTAAGGTAATTAGACTATTCAGGGGTTATTGGAATACAAAGAGACAGAGAACTCATGTAGGGCAAATTGGATTTTTCGATGACAAGTGCACGTGCATTTTCGAACCCTGCCATAAAACCATACGGCCTCTACAACGTTTCGCCCGAACTTGGGAAACTATCTGTGGGGGACTCTAAAGACTCGTCAGTACCCTGGCAGTGGGTTTAACCACAAGCACGTCAGCGGCACTAGCTGTGCGTAACGGCTGCCCATGTACTGACCGAAAGGGAAGCCGATGAGCGAACTCATCCTGGAACCCTACTGAGCCTATCAGTGACAATATACGTACAGTCCGGTCCGTTCGTCTATGAGCATCGCATATCGGGCCTAGGGGGTTGGAAACGTTAGACCCCCAATAGCGGTATAAGTCGTGTCGGAGAGTAGCCCTGAACACCTTGAGAAACTACTGGAATACTTACCAGTAATTCACACATGCCTTGGCCAAGGACTTGGTGTAATGGCTCTCCTAGACACAGCACGATCTCACCCCCAATACCGGGAGAGACGAATCTCCTGCCGATTCGCTCACTTGCCTCTATGTGGCTCGGGACTGTACCCAACTAAATCCTGTTTGCACGACTCCTTTGAGCCATGGTAGGGTAGTAATCAAAGCAAAGTGGGAACTCACACGAGACAAATGACGATCTCAGGTCGATGAACTAACCTGTACACATGTCACCAGGGAACTGCTATCTGACGCTAGGTATAATACCAACTAGCAGGTACCCGGCGAGTCCTGTCCAGTGTACTCATAACCCAATGAGCACCTGTATACATCTTAGGTGATCCAACTGACACCAATGGCTTGTAAGACCGGCCACCGCCCCTCGTTGGGGTCTCGACTGTATACACTAGTCTACTCCGGAGTATCGATGCCCTGTCTCGAAACTCCTACGACTAGGGACCACTTTTAAGGATGTGCTTATAGACTACCCAACTCTCACGTATATGATCGCCATCATACCGTTGGTAGTCAAGCAGGATCCTAAGGGCTCTATCAACGTGTAATAGTGATCATGTCACCTAAAGCTGTACACGACTGATAAAGGAAAACCAGATAGCATACTATCATCTCGAGTAAGACTGTCCTACCGGTATAGGTCCTCCCTCAATCATTGCAATCACGTACCTGTGATCCAATAATTGATTTTGAGGACACTATATCCAACAATCTCCTACTTGCACTTAAGGCTAATTATTACGATGTCGCATACTCACAGCCCGTGTGATACCGAACACCCAACTCCTCTAGTAAACAGTTTCACAAAGCTCGTTTGTAAAAACTCTTGAGTTCGAGAAATAGCCTCAATGAGTGGATCCGCCCTGATGTATCTTTCTATGTCTCTCTTAATCTCAAGTTCGCGGAGAAAGCCATCTCCCGAATTGAGTAATACCTGTCTTAGAATATGTCTGGATATCTGATGGGACCTAGTTCATAAATGAACTCCAAATCCAAATTTCTTAGACTGTATCGTCAACTGAACCTAATCATCATCTTGGACCACCTGTCCAAACTACTGCCCCTTGTCAGAGGAAAAACTATAACTCTGACAATCACTTTGTCATCCATGTCACCTTGGAAGCCTGGAATGATAACCGTCTCCGAAGGAGGCTGCCGTTATCAAATCCCTAGAACATCCACTTATGTTCTAAAAACTGCTTCCGTATGTTTCTCCAGGATTGGATTAATATAAACTTATTGCATCTAGTGCAAAAACAACATCTGGTGTGGTACTTGACATCTCACGATTGACTCAATTTCCTAAGCAAGTGATATGCCAATCATGCACATCCCTCTCCCCTTTAGTCTGTAAGACACCTTTAGAGAGGGAGACTCCATCACCTGCAGGTACACCACCATGCCAGGAGTCGTCCATTCTAAAATACTATTAGAATATTGTCAAAGTGCCCACATTGGGAAACTACCCAAATCTAGATCTAAAACCATAGATCTAGTAACCAGAATGTCTTATATTATATCCATATCCTGTGTGGAGAAACAACTGTGTGACAACCACAGTATAACCGATCGTAGTATAGGAATTTTACTTCCTACTCTGTGTATGTCATCCAAATACCAGGACATCACACCCTACTACCTTCTTAACAGATCCATCCCTATTCTGATGAAGTCAAAGCCATGACTGTCACATCAAAATTAGATGATCTATCTCCGCTATATCTGCTCTAGTCTATAAATAGACATAAGCTACTTGCCCACTATGCTTCCGCTGCTCCCACTGACCACAACAACCCTCTGGCAGAATAATATATACGTGCACTTCTAAAACTAGTTTAGAACGACGCTATACTCATCCTCCTGCCGTGTCTCACAGTCTGGAACAACATTAGTGTCAAGTTTGGGTAAACAAGAACCTCCCTGTCACCGTCCCTGAGGCTACCGGAGTACCTCTCGGGTGTCTGAGGTTACCCACCATATCTGCGGAGTGGCTAATGGAATGTCAAACCTGATCGAATCTTTAGGTCCTATTAAATTTTCCGTAATTGTTTGCGGTTCTGGAATCACTTCCAGTTCTACCATTCTCCCAGTACTGTTTTCTGAAAAAATCCATTTTACTAAAACTGTGGCGAGTCAAGAACAATATCACCATTGATCTTCCAGACGGTAGAAAATCAACCCTCGTCATAGCCTGGGTCAACCCACAAACTGCCATTACAGAAACATGTCTTGAGTTATCCATAGTCTGGTTTTAAGCATAATCCGGACAACTCCCCATACCTTAACATCGTTAAGATATGAACCATTCTATATCCAATATAGAAACTTTGGTACTTATTTAATTGGAACCAGATTCTAATCATGCAGCTGTCTCCAGTGCATATCAACTTAATGGAAAGAGGCCAATCATCATTTACTCAACTTAGGAATGCATCCAATTATGAGTAACCTGAAAGAGAAACAAGTTTCTCAAAACTATTACTATCAACTGAATACCAATCACAAGTATCTACATCTTCGATCACCTTGAAGAATCCCGATACTTGCGACACCTGGTTCTCTACTTTATTCCTATACCTATAACTTCTCAAAACTTAGACATTGTATTTCTACGAAACACTTGTCTAAAAACTAGAAAAGTCACAAGTAAATAGAACATAGTACGAGGACCAACCCCTTTGTCCTGATAGACACTGGACAACATACAATACTCTGTATAAGTCCGCTGAGTTGAATAACTCAAAACCTGTGCATCGTAGGTTGAAAACTGTACTTATGGGTAAGAACTACTCCGCTGTTCAATGCTCCTTACCCAATGGTCAACTGATATAGGTAAATGTCACGGACATAATTTCAAAAAGTTTTATCTCACTTTATAAAAATAAACGTACAGATATATCAGTTTGAAATTGGTGCACAACAACGGATATTCAAAACCAAATACTTGCCGTCCGGCAAAAACCCAGGCGATTTCCTCAAATATCACCAATTATAAAGAATTCCGATATAATGAGGTTGATCACCTAATTCCCAATAACTTACTCCCACTCATCATCTGTAAAACCATACGGATGTGAGAATCATACCTGGTAAATACATACCCTGGAGTAAGTATCTAATCGGGAAAACAATTTTCCTTTAACAATGCATAGTGAAACTGAAACATGAAAATGTTTCAGTTTGGTATCCTGGTATTCATAGTAATGGCTCTTCCATTATCCAATTCATGACTGTAACCGTATATTTCTTTGCCATCTCTCCAAATCCCTTTATTTGTCTTTAGTCGTTACCTTCTGTACACCATCGTTAGGCTAAATGGTTTTCTTCTTTCCCTACCTTTCGGTACCAGCCTATGGTTTGGGAGAAGACTATCTGTCACACCTCGCTTCTCAGAGTACGCTAAAGTGGGCACGTGACATAGCCAACCATGCTACCTGTGGGTAGGAAGTATCCATCCACAGTCACATTACGGCTGTAGAGATATCAAGAACAAAAATAAAACTATCTAAACATGTCCATAATCCAAGATAACATGAGTTAAGAATAATAAAATGCGGAAGCGAAAGATCCAATACAAGATAACTGGAATGTATGTCCCATAATGCGGGCTCACATCACGAATAAAAATGCAGGAAAGAAAAACTAACTACTGCTGACACTCACAGCTCAGCCTGTCGGCTGAAGTACTCCTGCTCGGACTGCGACAGCGGTACAGAATATGGGCCATGCAAAACCCAGACGTCAGCGCATCAAGTCATCAAGTAATAACATATAAACATGGTAACAGGCAATGCGAATATAAATATGAATAAAGCAAGGGTAACAATAATATAAATCAGAGCAGTGCAGTGGGTAAACTAAACTGTTCTATCAGGTTTTCTATTCTAAAGTCTTTGAAACCAAATTGATGAATCATCGATGTAACTCAATAGTATCCCGTACATACCCGGGACCACGGCCCAGATTCTCGGGCTGAAACCGAGACATGCCGCTAGGCACTAAACAGGAATGTGTACAGATGAATGATGTCAGCAGCATCATTCCAAGGCTGGCCTAGCCTCTAAAACTGATCAGAACAAGTAGCGAACTGTTGAGTTACAAATCAGGTTTCACCTTTGATTTCCCCATACCCCCAAGTTATATGTGTATGTCCAGTCAGGTATCCCGTAATCAAGAACTAATGCCAACACAGGATCAGGTAAACAGGTTTGTCTGGATAGACAACAGGAACGGTCCATGAGGACTACATGTCAGGTTTGTTGGCATTAGACACAAGATCAGGTAAAGGGTCAGGTCATGGTACATCAGGTCAAGTCAAGCAGTATACGGTACCATGTCGGGTCAATCAATATGTATGTAGCAAGTCAGGTCAAGATGTAAACGATATCATGGGTGTACTCATACTCAGTTATATAATCAAGCATGGTCATCAACAACATAGATTTAAGCAACGCATTAAACAATAAAGAAACTTCGATTAAATTAGCAGCACCGTTATCAATTGTGTTTCAGAGGTGTTCTCAATATTACAAGAATATAATATGACAGTTAGGGCCGTTAAATCATGTTAACCAGTTTAAGAATTTTATGGATGCAATGATATATATATATATATATATATATATATATATATATATATATATATATATATATATATATAGGTTCAAAGGATGAAATCACAGTTAATACAAGTTAAATGTACACGAGTGTTCGAATGAAGTAAAACTATAGAGCAAGTGCCAAAGGCTACGTCAATAGTGAAAGTGTGATTAAAACATGCAAATGTGATTATTAGGTGTAATACAGTAATTGCAAATGGTAGGTTTCAAGTGTGGAAGATAAAATGATATAACATGTGATTTGTTAGTGTATATGCCCTAGAGACCATTACTGTATCATATTAGTATGTATATTACTTGATGGAAGCTTGGGATATTCACAGTTGTATATACAATCTTGCTCGAAATGGTAGTATGCTACTTGGTTTGTCTCTTCTTTAATATGTGCATGTGTTTCTTTTAGCATATCGCTTATATATATATTAGTGGAGCCCTTAGGATCTTTTCTTGATTACCAGCGTTGTGATGGCGCTCACACTCGTGGGGGCTGGGTAATCCATAAGCACATCCTTATACAGGTCCCTAGTCGTTGGACTATCGAGACAGGGCATCGATACTCCGGAGTAGACTGGCGTATGCGCTTCTCATCCCAGCGTGGGAGACGGTCTGTCCCACAGCCGTCAGTACGTCGTACTTGAGATAGTATGCGGGTGCTCGTTAGGTTACGAGTACACCGGACAGGACTCGTCGGGAACTGTTGGTTGGTATTATACATATCGTCAGTTATCAGTTCCCAGGTGACATGAGTACAGCTTAGTCCGCTGACTTGACACTGTCACTTCGCCTCGAGTGTGTTCCCACTGTACTTTGATTACTACCCTACCACGGCTCAAAGGAGTCATGCAAACAGGTAGTAGTTGGGTGCAGTCCCGAAGCACTTGGAGGCAGTGACGGTTAGACAGGATTCGTCTCTCCCGGTATTGGGGGTTGACATCGCGCTGTGTCTAGGAGAGCCATTACACGAGTAGTCCCTGGCCAGGGCAAGCGAGGTATACTGGTAGGTTTCCAGTGTTATCTCAGGGTGTTCTGGGCTACACTCCGACACGACTTGTACCGCTATTAGGGGACTGACGTTTACCGCCCCCTAGGTCCGCCATGTGATGTATCAGACGAACAGACCGGACTGTACGGAGACTGTCACATACAGGCTCAGTAGGAGTTCAGATGGGGTCACCTCGTCAGTCTTCTTATCGGCATCTACCTGGGGACCGTTACGTACAGCTAGTGCCGCTTGCGGTCTGTGGTTAAACCCACTGCCAGCGTAGTGTCGAGTCTTTAGAGTCCCACACAGAGAGCTATTCGCCTTTAGGCAAAATGAGTAGAGGTTGCATGGTTTTGCGACTGGGTTCGTTCACATCGCGGGCTTTGGTTTAAGCCAGATCCTAGTATATGATTTGGGATTGGTTTTATCTCTTTGTGTTCGTGTTCCTCGGATCACGAATACGGGTGCGTATGCACAGTTGATTGAGACAGAGGGAGAGGATTTTGATTAGGGTTAATGACCATTGTCATTTTATTAACCCTAATGCTTATGTGTGTATTATGATTAATTGATATTAGTTTAATATAATTGTGCATGGTTAGGGTTATTGACCATTTGACATTCTTGACTTGTTGACCTAGGTTGACATTTTGACCATCATCATTTCATTTAGAAGATGCTCTTTGATCCTTGCAATTTGCATTAAAAATGAAATGATAATGGTCATGTCTTGATTAAGCCATGACAATTATCTTGCTAATTATCAATTTACATAATTCACCCATATATGAGAGAATGGTTCATTTTATTCTCTCATTCTATCATATAGTTTCTCTCTCTTGCTCTTCCTCTTCCTCAAGCTCTCCCCTCTCATGTGTTGAGAAACACTTGAGCTTGAGAAAAACCATTCCATAGTAATCTCTACTCTCATCTAGGGTTCTAGGATTAGCACTTCTAACACCCTAGTTACTTCTAGCTTGAAGTTGAAGCCAAAGGTTGAGGCTTTCGGGTGGATCCTTCTTCGACGTGAGAAGACGACAAAGGTGATCCCTTTCTACTACTCCAAGGAGCAAGGAGAGAAGGACTTAAAGCCCTAGGTATAACCATTCTACCCTTTAGCTAGTTTCTAGTTAGCTTTTAGTTAGTTTTGTTTAGTTAGGCTCTGATACCACTGTAAGTCCACGTTGCCTACCCCGGTACTTCTCGGTCATGAACCGAGTCAAAACGGCGGCGGTTCCGCAGCAAAAGCATACCCATTGCCGCGGAACCGCGGCGCTTTGAAGGGATCACTCGACCGTTTTTGGTGGGCTTCCTCACAAAACCCTGAGATGATTTTTGGAGTATGACTTTTTATTTTTAGAGCAGAAAAAATTTTAACAGAAACTTGGGGTTTTGCATGTCGTAGTTTTGCGATTTTTCCGATCGAACTTCCATATACTTTTACTACCTAGCTAGTTTATGTTTAGTTTTGAACGTCGGCTAATCGCTATACATCGATTAGTGGGGGTTATACATATCTGTGATCTGTGTTTGATGCTGGTATGTGTATATGAATGCGTTGGATTGTCGCGGGTGAATAGCCGGGGTGGATGTGAGATGAGTGTTTCTTTTTCTTTCATTCATGTAATATGTAAATTGATGTATTATTATTTGTATGGCCGCACAACCGGGTCGGGGTTGTAGCCGTCATTGTATAATTCTTTTTACTGTTTTTGCTCCTAGGATAGACCCATGGAGGGGGTGCATAAACTAGCGGGTATCTCGAAGTGCCGAGTGGCCTACTCACGGTGTTGAGGGAGGTTGCTTCGCTTCGGGTACTTGGCGGGTAGTTTGCCGCACCCGTAGGGGTCTTGGGTGGGGTATTGGCTATTCACCGCGACCGTGTAATCCGCTTTTCGTTGCAGGCTCGAGTGGATTGCGGATTCCTAGTATATCCAATGCATTCATCTGTGATCTGTAATGCCTATCATTGCTATATATCTATATACTATAACTATTTAGGCGTTGCTTATGTTTTACAGCCGCGCTAGCCCAGCCCCCGCTCTGTCGTTAGTTAAGTAACCTAACGGGTGATGACGGGGCCCCGTGGCGAATGCGAATGGCATAAGCGTACGTCATATTTTGGTTGTTTTCTGCAATGGTAGGATTAAATGATGGGACGCATTAAAAGAACTAATGCAAGAAAATAAACCAAGTAAAAGTCGACTGGAACACTTTGAAAACCACTCGGTTCTTTTCAAAACTAAACTTTTAAACGCGGAGCTTGAACCACTCCTTTTAAAAGCTATCTCGTTCCATCGATTATATCAAGTTCACTACGTTCACGGTTTCGCCAAAACCATTCGTAGCCCTCCGTCATTCCACATGAATGGTCAAAAAGTATTCAAGCTATGTATTTTGGCCAAAGTCAAGGCATAGTGATTGGTAGCTATTGGGTATTCATGTGCAGCATAGATAGATGCGTTGGTTTGGGATAGTCGTGCTGTCATTTTGGCCAAAGTCAAGGGTAGGTACGGGTGGGTCCAAATTAACCAGGAGAATGACGGGTAGAACTTGACATGCGACTTATGATATTTTGGCCAAAGTCAAGGTCATAAGAGCATGGGGCAAAAACCCACATCGGGAGTTTCATAAGTACTGAAACTTGATAGCGCTGCATACCATTTGGAGTGATGATTCTGGTAGGATTCCTTCGGTTTTATCACGCGATGATATTTGGATCCCGATCCTACTGTGAGTATATGCTACTCCTCGGGAAAACTCTCACTTAACGATCAATGCTATAAACCTAGTAAGTGTCTAGAAAGGTGTTAGCGGGGCTATGCCCACAGGGAAAAGAGGTTACTTAATTAAGGAACTTCGCGAAAGCGTTGGAAAACCTCCCTCGAAGTATCGACACTGGCCTGGCTGAACGGTTAAGCAAGTATTGTACGGTGAGATTGATCCCGACTAATCCTTTCTTTACGGTTTGAGAAGGGATTCGAGAGACAGTGGGAGCCATCCTGTTTAGACAAACTAAAAACCACTCTAAACTTGCAAGAGCATCATACTAAAGTGTTTCTTTTCTCTCTCCTAATTGCAGCGACCATTCAACATGACCGGACTTAAGTTATTACTAGATAAAAACATACTGACAGGGCCAAACTACAAAGATTGGCTCAGGAATGTCAAGATGGCAATCACTTACGACAAGTTGGGGTATCTCCTTACCACCAAAGCTCCCCCTGTCCCAGGTCCCAAAACCAGAGTCACGGATAGGGAAATCCGTAAGACCTGGGAAATAGATTGTGCGAAGGCCAAATGCCTCGTACTTGCCTCGATGGACAACGAACATCAGAGGAGGCACGAGAATATGGACCTAGAGTCCATATTTCTTCATACAAAAGAACTGTATGGAGAGCAGTCTCGTATCGCCAGATACGAAGTGTCGAAGAAGTTGTTTTCGGCAAGGTTGGCCATCGGATCATCGGTAGCGGAACACGTGCTTAAGATGATTGGCTACATAGAGGAGCTCGCGGAACTTGGGACCACGTTGGAGAATGAGCTCTATACGGACTTGATTCTCCAGTCCCTTCTTTCCACTTACGCCCAGTTCATCCTGAACTTCAACTTACAGGAAAAAGAAGTTGAACTTTCAGAGCTCCTCAACATGCTGAGAAGTGCAGAGGGCACCCTACAGAAAGGTAGGGAGACATCCACTTTGTTTGTAGGAGGATCTTCCTCTTCTAGGTCCAGGGCGAAAGCCAAGGGCAAGAAGAAGAAAGCCCCCGCCAAACCAAGAGGCGGTGTCAGTAAAGTGGATATGAAGGGAAAAGGAAAGGCAAAAGCAACAAAGGGAGCGGGGATGCTTGTGGGGAAAGAAGAGTGCTTTTACTGTCACAAAAGTGGACACTGGAAACAGGATTGCAAGGCTTGGAAGGCCAGAACCCAGGATCTGAAGCAAGTTGCGGCTTCAGTTTCAGGTGTGTATGTTATTGAAAACTGTCTATCAATAAACTCTACATCCTGGGTATTGGATACCGGATCAGGATCTCATATCTGTAATTCTTTGCAGGCGTTGAGAAAGCGTAGAGTTTTGAAGGTAGGTGACATGACCCTCAGAGTTACAAACGGAGCTAGCATGGATGCTGAGGCCGTGGGGGACTATCACCTGGGATTGTCAGATGGACACTTTTTGGTTTTGCGTAGTTGTTATTTTGTACCAAATACAACCTTTAATATCATTTCTGTATCTTTATTATCTAAAGAAGGTTATGAATTTGCATTTGTAAGTAATGTAGTGAACATTCACCTTAATCAAGTTTTGATTGGGTCAGGTACATTGAACAACGGTATATACGTATTAAACCAACCATAAATTTTCAATGTTCAGAATACACACAAAAGAAAGTCTCCAGAAATCAATAAAACTTTCTTATGGCATTGTAGACTGGGTCACATCAATGAGAGAAGGTTGACTAAGTTACATACAGAAGGATATTTGGTTTCGTTCGAATATCAATCGTATGCAACTTGTCAATCCTGTCTCAAAGGAAAGATGACAAAGACTCCATTCACCGGACACGGAGTAAGAGCGAGCGAGCTCTTGGGACTCGTACACAGCGACGTGTGCGGTCCAATGTCTACGCATGCACGAAGCGGTTATTCTTACTTCATTACTTTTACGGATGACTTTTCAAGGTATGATTATGTCTTCTTAATGAAACATAAATCCGAGGCTTTTGAAAAATTCCAGGAATATAAGAATGAAGTAGAAAAACAAACAGGCAAAAGTATCAAGGCATTGAGATCTGATCGAGGTGGTGAATACTTGAGTGCCGAGTTCTTGGGTTACTTAAAAGAGAATGGAATTCTCTCTCAGCTTACTCCTCCATACACTCCGCAACATAACGGTGTATCGGAGAGACGGAACCGAACCCTATTAGATATGGTGCGGTCCATGATGAGTAACGCTGAGTTGCCGCGATCGTTCTGGGGATATGCGCTAGAATCAGCTGCATACCTTTTGAACCGAGTTCCAACTAAGACTGCGCCTACTACACCATATCAGATGTGGTGTGGGAAGAGACCCTATCTTAATCACATTAAGACATGGGGATGTCCAGCTTTTGTAAAAAAGCAGCATGCGGACAAGCTCGAGGCACGCTCAGTACAGTGCAAGTTTGTGGGATATCCAAAGAACTCCAAGGGATATTTCTTTTATTGCGAAGAGGAACAAAAGGTTTTTGTTTCTCGCCATGCCCACTTTCTAGAACACCAGTTCTTAGAAAAAGAAATAAGTGGGAGCGCAATAGAACTGGAAGAAATTCCAGAACCACGAGCTATTACTGAAAGCTTAGTAGAACCAGAGGGTTCGAAAGATCAGGACATTCCCACGCCACTCCGCAGGAGTAGTAGGCAGTCTCATCCGCCCGAGAGATACTACGGTTTTCTCATAGACGGGGATAGAGAGGATTGCATCATAGATTCTGATGAGCCTACTAGCTTTCAGCAAGCCATTCAGAGCGTCGACTCGGTAAAATGGCTGGATGCAATGTGGACCGAAATGGAGTCCATGTACACCAACAAAGTATGGACGTTGGACATTGCTCCAGATGGGGTAAAACCCGTAGAATGCAAGTGGATCTTCAAAAGGAAGATTGGTGTAGATGGACAGGTTGAGACCTATAAAGCTAGACTGGTTGCAAAGGGTTTTCGTCAGCGACCTGGTTTGGACTATGACGAAACCTTTTCTCCAGTAGCTATGCTGAAATCCATTCGGATCCTTCTTGCCATTGCTGCCTTCCACGATTATGAGATTTGGCAGATGGACGTAAAAACCGCTTTTCTAAATGGACATTTAGAGGAGTGTGTCACCAGCCAGAGGGTTTCATTCAGAGTGGGAGCAGCGGAAAGGTGTGCAAGTTGCTTAAGTCTATTTATGGACTAAAGCAGGCATCGCGGAGTTGGAACATCTGTTTTGATGAGACGGTCAAGAAATTTGGCTTTATCAAAAATCCAGATGAACCATGCATCTATTGTAGATTTGTAGCGAGAACTGTAGTATTCCTCGTTTTATACGTGGATGACATTCTCTTAATAGGAAATGACATTCCTATGCTACAATCTGTCAAGGGGTTCTTGTCATATAGGTTCTCCATGAAAGACCTGGGGTGATGCCTCATACATTCTGGGGATCCGGATCTACCGTGACAGATCCAAGAGGATTTTAGGACTCTCACAGTCCAGGTACATCGACGCCATACTGAAAAGATTCAGTATGGAAGATTCCAAGCGTGGTAATCTACCGGCTTGTCACGGGATCACCCTCTCCAAAGAGATGTCTCCCAAGACTGATTTGGAGAGGGATCGCATGTCTATTATACCCTACGCTTCTGCGGTAGGCTCTATAATGTATGCGATGTTGTGTACCAGACCAGATGTGGCTTATGCACTGAGTGTGGTAAGCAGGTATCAGTCAAACCCTGGGGAGAAACATTGGATAGCAGTAAAGAACATTCTCAAGTACCTGAGAAGGACTAAGGAGATGTTCTTGGTGTATGGCGGAAAAGACCTCCAGATTGAGGCCTTTGCTGACTCCAGCTTCCAGAGTGACAAGGATGATTTCAAGTCCATGTCGGGTTTTGTCTTTACCCTCAATGGAGGGGCGGTGTGTTAGAAGAGCTCCAAACAGGAAACCGTTGCTGACTCGACTAAGGAAGCGGAATACATCGCTGCATCTGATGCCGCAAAAGAAGCTGTCTGGATGAGAAAGTTCTTGAAAGAACTTCAGGTGGTTCCGTCCATTGTTGACCTAATACCTCTGTATTGCGACAACAACGGGGCTATAGCTTTAGCGAAGGAACCCAGGTCCCATCAGAAATCCAGACACATCTTAAGGCGGTATCACCTGATCAGGGAGATCGTGGATCGCCAGGAGATCGAGGTTCGGAGGGTTGCTTCAGAAGATAACACTGCAGATCCATTCATGAAGGCCTTACCCCAGACTCAGTTCGAGCGGCTGATCGAGATGATAGGTCTTCGATACGCCAGTACATGACCTTAGTGCAAGTGGGAGATTGTTAGTGTATATGCCCTAGAGGCCATTACTGTATCATACTAGTATGTATATTACTTGATGGAAGCTTGGGATATTCACAGTTGTATATACAATCTTGCTCGAAATGGTAGTATGCTACTTGGTTTGTCTCTGCTTTAATATGTGCATGTGTTTCTTTTAGCATATCGCTTATATACATATTAGTGGAGCCCTTAGGATCTTTGCTTGATTACCAGCGTTGTGATGGCGCTCACACTCGTGGGGGCTGGGTAATCCATAAGCACATCCTTATACAGGTCCCTAGTCGTTGGACTATCGAGACAGGGCATCGATACTCCGGAGTAGACTAGCGTATGCGCTTCTCATCCCAGCGTGGAAGACGGTCTGTCCCACAGCCTTCAGTACGTCGTACTTGAGATAGTATGCGGGTGCTCGTTAGGTTACGAGTACACTGGACAGGACTCGTCGGGAACTGTTGGTTGGTATTATACCTATCGTCAGTTATCAGTTCCCAGGTGACATGAGTACAGCTTAGTCCGCTGACTTGACACTGTCACTTCGCCTCGAGTGTGTTCCCACTGTACTTTGATTACTACCCTACCACGGCTCAAAGGAGTCGTGAAAACAGGTAGTAGTTGGGTGCAGTCCTGAAGCACTTGGAGGCAGTGACGGTTAGACAGGATTCGTCTCTCCCGGTATTGGGGGTTGACATCGCGCTGTGTCTAGGAGAACCATTACACGAGTAGTCCCTGGCCAGGGCAAGCGAGGTATACTGGTAGGTTTCCAGTATTATCTCAGGGTGTTCTGGGCTACACTCCGACACGACTTGTACCGCTATTAGAGGACTGACGTTTACCGCCCCCTAGGCCCGCCATGCGATGTATCAGACGAACAGACCGGACTGTACGGAGACTGTCACATACAGGCTCAGTAGGAGTTCAGATGGGGTCACCTCGTCAGTTTTCTTATCGGCATCTACTAGGGGACCGTTACGTACAGCTAGTGCTGCTTGCGGTCTGTGGTTAAACCCACTGCCAGCGTAGTGTCGAGTCTTTAGAGTCCCACACAGAGAGCCATTCGCCTTTAGGCAAAATGAGTAGAGGTCGCATAGTTTTGCGACTGGGTTCGTTCACATCCGCGCACTTGTGCACGTTTGCTGTCCGGACAGCTTATACTAGCGGGCTTTGGTTTAAGCCAGATCCTAGTATATGATTTGGGATTGGTTTTATCTCTTTGTGTTCGTGTTCCTCGGATCACGAATACGGGTGCGTATGCACAGTTGATTGAGACAGAGGGAGAGGATTTTGATTAGGGTTAATGACCATTGTCATTTTATTAACCCTAATGCTTATGTGTGTATTATGATTAATTGATATTAGTTTAATATAATTGTGCATGGTTAGGGTTATTGACCATTTGACATTCTTGACTTGTTGACCTAGGTTGACACTTTGACCATCATCATTTCATTTAGAAGATGCTCTTTGATCCTTGCAATTTGCATTAAAAATGAAATGATAATGGTCATGTCTTGATTAAGCCATGACAATTATCTTGCTAATTATCAATTTACATAATTCACCCATATATGAGAGAATGGTTCATTTTATTCTCTCATTCTATCATATAGTTTCTCTCTCTTGCTCTTCCTCTTCCTCAAGCTCTCCCCTCTCATGTGTTGAGAAACACTTGAGCTTGAGAAAAACCATTCCATAGTAATCTCTACTCTCATTTAGGGTTCTAGGATTAGCACTTCTAACATCCTAGTTACTTCCAGCTTGAAGTTGAAGCCAAAGGTTGAGGCTTTCGGGTGGATCCTTCTTCGACGTGAGAAGACGACAAAGGTGATCCCTTTCTACTACTCCAAGGAGCAAGGAGAGAAGGACTTAAAGCCCTAGGTATAACCATTCTACCCTTTAGCTAGTTTCTAGTTAGCTTTTAGTTAGTTTTGTTTAGTAAATATCCCGACTTTGTCTAGTCCATGTTGCATAGAGTAGTAAAAATCCGATTTTTATTCCGTTTTCCGCCTCCCCGCAAGTACCGGGGTGGGCAACGTGGACTTACATGATTGAATACGAAAAATGGGAAATTATAGCACTAAAGTTAAATTGCAGGTTTAGGGTGTCATCAATGTATATGTAAATACTGTTTAGCATGTAGCAAGGGGTACTTGCCTCGACGGGTCGCGAATCGGGAAAACGGAACGTTAAACGTCGGCGGGGAAAACTCGCGACGTGCGCACTGTTCACGGAATGAACCCAAACGACGAACAGTGGAACCACACAGGTCAGAGTACCACGCTGGAACGTCGGGATGTTAGTTATATGTATGCCCTAGAGGCCATTACTATACATAGGATGTATATTGTGGTGGATGCTTGGACATATATAGGGAGGACTTTCTTGCTCGACATGATAGTATGCTATCTGGTTACTGTAACATTTCCAAATAATAAAATATTATTTTTGGGAATTTTTTTTATAATTTAATATTATTTTAATGAATATTTTAATATTTCGGTATAATTAAATACAAATAAATGGGGAAAATTTTGGAAAAATTATGGAAAATGATAAAATAGGGTATTTTATGGAATTATGCCATTTTGAAGTTTTTATGGTTAATTATAAGCTAATTTAGCGCGATTAAAAATCGCTAATTGGTTTTTAGCAATTTTGTGCAAAACATGCACATATCCTTTTTCTCTACACTTGTGCATTTCTACCATGGCTTTTCTTTTGGGTTTACTATTCAAGTGAGAAGGGATTTAGTGAAGAAAAGAAAAAGAAAAGAAAATAAGAAAAAGAAAAGAAAATAGGTATGGTGAGAGAGAGAAAGAGTAGGTGAGGACTTCTTTGACTTAGCTCCTTCTCCTTTTTCCACCACCATTTCCTCTCTCCCTCTTCATGGTTGCTGCTGCTGCCCTAGCTCCTCATTCCCTCCCTCTTCACCTTCTCAAATCATCATAAAAACAAACTCAAAACCCTATCTTCATTTCACTAAAAAGGTGCACGAGCTCGAGACAAACATATCGGACCAAGAAAGCAAGGATTTTGGCCACTAGGGGCAACTCAAGAAAATTCTTGAGTTGCCAAATGAGGTAATTTCTGGATCATTAGATTAGTTTTTGCATTACTTATACCCCTATGTTAAAATTGAATCGATATCGGGTGGTGTTGTGGACTTAAAGGAAACCTAGTTAGGGTTTGAGGAAATTGTGAGTTGTAGTATGAAATTGAGCTTAGTGGAGGCTGCACAAACACCCTACTGATGGAATTGAGACCCAAACCTAAGATTTGAAACCCGGAATACGGATTTAGAAAACCGATATCGGAGATATTGTGAAATCTGTGAAGGTTTTAGGAATCTGCTATCACCCCGAGACCCCTAAAATAAAATTGAGCTGACAGTGAGTCGTGCAGGCACCTAGGAAGCTACCACCAAGACCCGAGCCCCTAATTCAAACCCATGGCCGCAGATTTAATCATTCTGGCCGCAATTTGCGGCCAGAGTAGGGTAGAATTGTTCCAGTTTTGTTCCAGGGCTCATTTTGCACTAAAATAGACCCCTCCTATATGCAGTTTTGGCTAATTGTCACCTGGGGAAAATCTGGGAGCATTTTGGTGTGTTTTAGGCGATGTTTTCCGTATTTTAAAATGCACTTTCTTGATATTTGGATTTGTATTTGGTTGTCGGGTGTTCGTACATCGACAACAGGGATTGTGTGATTGATTTGCACGTTTAGGCCATAGGTTCCAACCTATGAGCACACTGTGCGCTGTTTTGGTTTTCTGCCTCGATTTTAATACGTATTGCGACGGATTATTATTGTAGGTACCCTCGCAAGGATTCCGAGGCGAAGAAGCGCGGCGTCATCGATTTCGGCGAGCGAAGACCAGGTGAGTAGATTTATATCTACGGGGAGAAGTCGGGTGGATGGCGTATAGCACCCCCGCAGTTCGTGGTGATGTATACGAACACGTATACACACATATATATATTGTTTATTTATTGTTTGAGTTATTGATGATAAATATGGATATTTGGTGTTCTTGGATGATTGAGTGTCGCGAAACCCTAGAGTAGCGGTCGCACGACACTTGCACACACCCACCCATACTTGCATACTTTCTTCTTTCTTTTGTGCTCATGCGGGAATATATAGTTATGTGTTCACATATGTATGGGACTATGTGTTCACATACGGATTTGAGAATGATACTTGGGATTGAGATGAGTCGATGAGATTTGTGTTGAGATTGTGATATCGGTGATATGGCAGGATTCGTATTTGAGGTACGTCATGGTGTTATAGCGGATCTTGGGGCGACGATACGGGTGAATAGTGTTATAAATAAAGTGGTCGACATGTGA
Organism: Agapanthus africanus; assembly: GCA_030015575.1. Classification (NCBI taxonomy): domain Eukaryota; kingdom Viridiplantae; phylum Streptophyta; class Magnoliopsida; order Asparagales; family Amaryllidaceae; genus Agapanthus; species Agapanthus africanus. The sequence continues at coordinate 378,681,792 of CM057351.1, forward strand.
TCGTGATATGAGATATGATATGCTAGGATATTGATCCTAGGTTGTATTGGGCGATGTATACCCCTTGATCATAACTATATTGATGATATCAGTATTGTACTAGACCTAGGTCAGTACCTTAGACTATGATCTTTGATAAAGAGGATACCGGATGAATAGTGTGACGAATATGATTTTGACCTGTACCCAGATTTGGGGATGCCGTACGACAGATTTACGTACAAGCTATATTTTGATGATTGATCCGCACTCTTGACTTGGGATGTCTGATTTTAGATATGGTATCGGATATGATATTATTGAGGCGGGATCACCGACTAATATATATACAGGTATGTATATATATCGACTCAGATGTTAGGCGGTTTCCTTACCTGTAGTCCAGCTTGTTAGCTTAGCCCTTTAGTTTAGTTTAGTTGTTAGATTAGATTCGATTCTTATCTATTTCAAAAAAAAACTAACGAATCGTGGGCATTTTAAAAGACAGCCCAAGGGATCCTACGGATATTTCAAAAGACGTATCTTTTCATAAAAACACCGTAGCCCCTATTTTCAAAACCCCACGATTCGTGTTATGTTCAAAAGGCATCATTGTAGGACTTATATTAGGTTAATGCAGATTAGTTATCGTTGCGTCTAGTGTTCAGCTCCCGCTCATTATTGTGGTTCGCTCCGCATCGCATGCTTATATTATGCTTCATATTCTACTGTTGATATCTTGTGGTTAAGACACCAGCACCATTACCGATGATGCGTATGTACTACGTACACTTACTTGCCGGCTCACACACATCTTCATCGGTAATTGCCATGTCACGTACACCTTAGAAAATATTATTGCTTGACATAGCCTGTTAGCTAATAGTTTAGACATGATATTAGTGTACTTGCCTTATATGTTAGTTTAGACATTGTAGTTATTACCTGCTACTTCATGCATACTGTTATTCATTGTTATGCCGCATTCATGGATTCTCATGCATATATTCACTTTTTACGTGCTATTGAGGTTTTGGATTCGGATTTCCATGAGATTTTCTGGATTTGGGGAAAACCGCAAAACATATACAAACTTCTTCTTTCTCTTTTTAAATGAAAAGCGCGGTTTTTCCCATGATGTATGAGTCGTCCACCATGAGTTTGCTGATGGATTTCGAGACCCGATTCGAGGAGTTGGATGAACCGTTTCGGGTACATGGTGGGCCCGGTACGGTACCCCGGGGCGAGAAGGCCGTGTTGTTGACGTTGAGCCTAGCAGGGGAGCACTACCGACCGGTGATATTACCCGACGCGTCGGATATCCGGAGGATACCGTCGTGGTCTTGAGATGGATGGTAGGGGCCGGTCTGGACTGACGGCGCCCTAGATATTGAGATTGAAATATTGAGATTTCGAGATATTGAGGTACTGAGATTTGATGATACAGGCCAGTCCGGATAGCCGGAGCCTGAGGTTTTGAGACATTGAGATTTATGTTTCGTGTCGATGCTAGACACTGTTGATGCTGATTTCATTTATGATACCTCATTTTAAAAATACAAAGGAAATCTCACTAATTTATGAAAACAGTTTCTTCATTTACATGTATTCTGTTTTCATGCATTCGTACCTCATTCATATGATATATTGCTACCTGAGGCACTGACACGGGCACATGAGATCACACTCGGGTTAGATATTACCCTAACCATTGTTATAGGCTGCATGTTATACATATATTTGAGGATATATTATGATCATCGACCTAGGTTGCGTTATTTATACGATTTCTGTGCATAGATGTTTTTTCTATTCACGAGTTGGCAACTCACCCCCGTTGTGCCACAGTTCTTGCAGGTTTTTGCCGTACAGTTTCCATAGCGGCTTTTCTGGCACACTGCTTCCATACGGGTGACTTGCTTTGGTAGGTGGGTTCTTTTGTATCAGAACCGCCATTGTACATTATTTATTCATTGTATCTAGAAATTCCATCAACCAAAACTTGTATATTGTTTCAGACTTAGAGACAGTGATGTATTATTTTGACCTTAGAGTCGCGCTTGTAGTATTACGGTTTTCTGGCTGTTTTGAGTTTCTTTTCGGGTTTTGATCCTCGCCCTTTGGCGTTGTATATTATTATTGCTTGCGTGGTTGTGATCGTCGATTGACGAAGAGCTAGCTCCCGCTTGGGGATACCTTTTATCATTTCATATATATTATTCTTGTTGTACCCCGTTCGGGGCCAGTTTTTACAAAGGAAACTCTGCCGAAATTTTCAGAAAAGAATACACATTTTAAAAATGCATATTCGGCTTAGTAATTAAAAGGCTTGATTTCAAAACATGTTTCTTTACTTATTAAAAACAAGTTTTCTTTATTTACTCCCTAAAATGGTTTTAGATTTCTGGGCTTTTGGCTTACTTGGATTAGATGGGGTCCTATAGACTTCATATGATTCAAGTGCCAGTCACGGGCTATTTCGGGTCGTGACAGTTACTCTTTATCTTAACGTGTACACTGATTGTCTCTCTGTTACATGTTGGTAAAGCCCTTAGGATGTGTACTTGACTACCTGGAATATGATGCAGATCATACTAGTGGGGACATGGTAGTCCATAAGTACATCTTTCAAAGTCCCTAGTCGTGGGTGTATCGAGACGGGGCATTGATATACCAGAGTAGACTAGCGTATACCTTCTCGACCCATACAGATGGGCGATGGATGATCCCATATCCATTGGTGTTTGACATCAGAGATGATATACGGGTACTCAGTGGAGACTGGGTACACTGGACGGACTCACCGAGAACTCCCAGATGGTATTATACCTTACGTCAGATGGCAGTTCTCTGGTGACACTGGTACAGAGTAGTCTGTTGACCCGAGATCGTCGTAGAGTCTTGTGTGATTCTCACTGTGCTTTGATTTCCACCTTACCACGTCCAAGAGGGCGTGCAAAACGGTGGTTTTTGGGTACAGTCTCGAATCACATGGAGGCAATGAGCGATAGGAGGGGATTCGTCTCTCCCGGTATAGGGAGTTGATGTTGCGCTGTGTTCGATTGGCTATAACCGGAAATCCCTGGCCAGGGTTGCTGAGATTTACTGGTAAGTGTTACCAGTAGTTTCTCGAATTGTTATAGACCTCATATCGACATGACTTATCGAGCTATTGGGGTCTGACGTTTACCACCCGTAGGCGAGATATGCGACATATCAGACGAACAGACCGGACTGTACGGTAAGTGTTACTGGTTGGATTCACAGGAGTATGAGCGGGCTTGCTCGTCGATCTTCTGATCGCTCAATACCCGGGTGGCCGTTACGTTTAGCAGACCGCTTGCGGCTTGTGGGTGTTTGATATGATCATCACCTACTGCCGGCGTATTGACGAGTCTTTAGAGTCCTACACAGAGGTTTTCTGGCTCAAGCGAAACGAAATAGGAGCACATATGAGATATGTGCGGGACCGAGAATAATGCGTGTATGTGATACCGTATTCTATTCTCGCGATGAATGTATCGATTGGTTGTATGCGATATAACCTAGTTATCGAATCAAGGATTGATTCGATAAGTCGGTACATTGGATATTAGTCGGTCATATGCGATATGAACGGATCGTTAAATCAAGTGTTGATTTAATGATTTAATGTATAATTATATATTTGATATATTACTTTGCATTAACTAGTATTTGTTCACTTAAGATGGATTTTCTCACTTGATGTGCACATTGTATATATGATATAGTTTTGTGCACTAGTTTGTATCATGTTTGATGATACATGCAAACTTGGGTGTATGTTTGATTAAACCATGGTTAGTTAATGGTTAGGGTTTCATTTGCTTTATTTATTTATTTATTTATTTCATTTTGGCTTAAGATAAAATGGTGGCTTTCTTTGGATTTTGTTGAAGCTTCATGAAGCTTTGAAAAAGCTTTGACCATTTTGTTTTATCCCTTAAACCTAACCATTAAACCTAACCCTAGTTTATTCTCTACACTTGACCATGGTTGAGATATGATAAGAATGACTTATTTTCTATTTTCCAATGAATTCTTATCATATTCTTTTCTTCTTCTTCTTCTTCTTCAAGATGAAGAAAAATCTTGCTATCAACAATGGCAACTTGAAAAAAAGAGTAAGAAATCCAATTCTAAAGTGAACCCACTTCCTATTTCTTTATCCTCTATCACTTGCCAAGTAGTATAGGGTGTTTTCTTCACAAGTTTCATGGCTTGGTGAAGTTGGAGCTTGATCTTGTGTTGCCTCGATGTAGATCATCTTCGGCATCGAAGTCGACGACCTAGCCCGCCCATTTCTCCGATGAAGCCGACGCTAGAGCCCGGGATCCGATGATCGCAGCGAGGGGACTTCATCACGGAGCTATGGAGGTGGAGGACCGGATCTACAAAGATTGTATTTCCGTTCACTTAGTTAAGTTGTTAACTAGTTGCATGTTTCGCCTATTCTCTAGTTAATGATCCGTATTAGGATTTCTCGGCACTTGTAAAATTTGAAATTGGCATGGTTGATGCCATGTGAGACCTCATTAGAGTGCCTAGGAACCCTACAGTGGTATCAGAGCCTAGCTAGAGCCTTAGGCGATGCGTAGACGAAGTTAGAAACCCGAATGAACCCGAAACCCTAATCCGAGACCCTTCTCTGTACATTTTCTGGAACTGTGGTTTTTTCCAAATTAAAAATAGCCAAAAAAATCAGTAGGCTATTCTAGGAGTTACTGTGAAGTTCGAGCTCTTAATTCGATGAAACCGCCGCGGGACCGCGGCATTAGCATGCTATTGCGGCGGTTCCGCGGCATTAGCATGCTAATGCGGCGGTTCCGCGGCCATATAGTCGCTTCATTCTTTGAAATTTCACAGTAATGTCCTATTTTCATTCCTGATTCTTATGGATATTTTTAATGTATGCTCCACAGTGGATTTTTCTGGGTTGTATTGGGGACTCGGTGTTTCGATCGGGATGTCTAATTTTGTCTATGTTTTCTGGATAATTTTTGAATATGTTAAAAAGGTTCGACCGGATATAAATACCCACTTTTTCCCCTGTCGGGAAATTTCCAAGTGTTGGATTTTTCCGTGGTTTAAAGACGTTCTAAGTAGTGCAAGTAACGCGATGGACCCTCTAGAAGACAACAAACCTTAACTCGATTATGTGACCGTCTTGAACTGCCCTTTGAACCTTAGGGTTTGGGGCAGTACGGCGTGCCACATGTGAGGCGTTGGCTTGACCCTTCTACGGCTGGACCGTTGGTACTGAGGCATGAAGTGAATGTTTTTAAACTTGTTTCATGTGTTTAGCTGTTTCGGGAAAACTTGGGTGTTCGATTGTTCGATCGGAAAGTTTGACATTTTCTATTTATCCGGAATGTGATACAATATTTGGAATCCACAAGTAGTTATGAGATAACTGAATGAATGTTATAAGCATAGCACTTTAGTCTCACTTGATCGGTTGCCACGGAATTTTGATGTGATCAAAAGTCCGTCGCAATCTTGTAGCGTACGCGGATACTCGCCGGTAAACTTAATAGACAGCCTCACCCCATAGCCCCGACCAAGTGACTGTAGGAGAACCCCGTCGCTGAAAGCATCCGTTTGGGTGCTGGCGGCAGCGGTGTTCCGCCTTAGTGCACTTCGTCGACGGTATCGGGGGTGTGGCCGCCTACTAAAGTTTGCGACGAGCATTCGATCAGGATGTCGGGAATCTTGTTGAATTACCCGACTTGATATTGAAAAGTGTTTTCGATAATGAGACTAAAATGCGGGGTTTATAATTGTTAGGCATGCGATGTCTAAGGAATTCATTTGATTAGGCATGCGATGTCTATGCAGGTTGCGGATTCCAACTGTTGTAGTTTTACACTTTCTTTTCTGTGACCGTAAGTGTAATACGTGATATCGCCGGTTTCGTTGCTATATGTCAACGACAATTGGAATACGCATGTTTACTTACGTTGATGACATGTGATGTTATGTGTTGCTGGATATGTTATATTGGATCATCGTGTTTGAATAGCCGGGTTTTTTTTATGTGAGATGAGTGTTTTTCATTTTCATTTATGTAAAAACTTGTATGTAATATTCTTTTATTGGGGCACTTCCAGGTTGCGGAAGATGTCACCTTTTGTATATTATTTACTTTTCCGCACTAGGATAGACCCAAGGAGGGGAGCACAAGTAACCGGGTTCTGGAGTTCAGTGGGAGACCAACTCGAGGAGTCGAGTCCGGGTCTCCTAACTCTAGAATTGGTAGGGTTGCTTGCCGCTCTCGTAGGGGTCTAGGGGTGTGGGTTTGGCTATTCATTGCGACCGTGGAATCCGTGTTTTATACTGGCTCGTATTGAAAACACGGACGTCCTAGTATATCTAATATTTCATATGTTTCTTCTGCTGCGATATCTGTGATGTGATCATGTGATGTTCTGTGATAGATACAGTATATAGTATATATGATATATTATATAGACGTTACTTATGTTTTACACCCGCGCTAGCCCTGCCCCGCTCCGTCATTAGTTATCTAACCTAACGGTGCACGAGGGGACATCGAGGCGAATGCGGATGGTATAAGTGTACGTCGTATTTATCTGTGATGTTTAGGTGGACTTAAATGATGGGACTTCATTAATGTGATTAATGAAAGAAAAGAAACCTAAAGATGTTGTAGAATCGAATTTCAAAAATAAAAAAAACAGGTAGCTACAGTTCTTGCTTTGCACAGCGGTATATATGATATATCCTGCACCTTATTCGATAAGGAAAGGACCGAGATCCCTTCACCGGGAGTGACTCCTTTAGCAATAACTGGCAGATGCTACACCCCTCGGTTTGTCTTTTGATAGCTTCTATAGTTTCTGCTTTGCACAGTGATATATATGATATATCCCGCACCTCATTCGACGAGGAAAGGGCCGACGATCCTTTCACCGGGAGTGACCCCTTTAGCAAAACTAGAAAAGCCTAAAAAAAAACACTCCATTTTAAAATCATTTGATTCTACAACGATATCAAGTTCATTACACAATAGGTTTTCAGAAAAACCTGTCGTAGCCCTCCGTCATTTCAGATAAGTACTAGTTAGTATTCGTGCTGCGGTTGTTTGGCATGCGTCAAGGCGTTGTGTACGGTAGCTAACTAGTGCTTATCTGCTAGCATCCGATGCGATTGGATTAGGGTATTCGTACGGCGTTGTTTGGAATGCGTCAAGGGTCGTGCGGGTGGGTTTAATTCAATCAAGAAATGTACGGGCTGAACTTGACTAGCGGACTATGGGTTGTTTGGTATGCGTCAAGGTCATAGCACGCTAGGGGCAAAATTATCGGGAATTTCAAGTGTTGAAATTTGCAATGAGATTGCATACCTTCTATGAGATAGTTGGATCCCGATACCCGCTGCGAGTAAGAGTTACTCCTGGGAGAGTTTTACACATTACAATTAGCCGATCAAGTAGGTGTCTAGAAAGGTGTTAACGAGGTTACGCCTCTGGGAAAACGAGGTTTACCGTAATTAGGTCCGTGCGAAAGCACGAGGAACCTCCCTTAAAGTACCGACACTGGCCTGGCTGAAAGATTGGCGAACTTGTAGCGTGTAATTAATCCCGGCTAGTCTTTCCTTTTAGGGTTTGAAGGAAGATTTGATAAAAACAGTGGGAGCCATCCTGATCAGATAAAATAAATAACCAATATGATCTTGCAAGAGCTTACGTTGAGTGTTTTCTTCTCTCTCTCTCCAGGTAGCGATCATATCACGCCTTAATCAAGATAATAATACGGAATATTGATCGAACCCGCTTGTTATACTGAGCTGGGGAACGTTGATCCCGCTCCAACTTATAATTGTTATAAGACAGAGCAGGAAATTGGGGATTACCAGAATTCCCGTGCCACCCAAACGAAGAAAGTGCATATGATGCATCTCCTTCGGGTGTGTTCATTACAAAGAACTGTTTCTCTATATCCTCTACGTCCTGGGTATTTGATACCAGATCAGGATCCCAGATATGTAATCTGTTACATAGGGCTACAGAAAGGTAGAGAACTGAGAACGGGTGATAAGTTTCATGAGGCAGAAAACGGGGCAAGTGTTGCAGCCAAGTCTGTTGGTCACTGTCACCCTGTATTCCAAATACATTGATTCTGAACGAATGTTATTAGATACCGAACCTGATATACAAAATCATATCAGTCTCTTTATTAGTAAAGAAATGATAAAATTTTGTATTGTTGGATAATGTTTTGAACATTTCCTATATCAAAAGTTGATCGGTTCAGGCACGTTATCTAAAAGCATTGATGTTCTAAATCAAACTACAGTTTTTAGTATACAGAACACACACAAGAGGAAGAGTTCAGAAATGAACGAATCCTTCTTGAGGCATTATAGACTAGGTCATATCAATGCGACCCGACTGGCTGAAGTTACATTTAGATGCATATTTAAATTAGTTTGAATTTACATCTTGTGAAACTTGCCGGTCATGTCACAAAGATACGATGACACCAGCTCTGTTTATTGGAAACAGAGAAAGAGTTAGTGAACTCTTGGGATGATACATGTTGATGTATAAAGGTCCCCTGTCTATACATGCCAAGACCGGTTCTTTGTACTTCATTACATTCTCTGATGATCTCTCAAGATTCAGACATATGTTCCTGTTGAAACACAAGTCCGAACCTTTTGAGATATTCACGGAATATAAGTTAGAAGTAGAGAACCAAAATGAGGGTATAAGTATTATGTCCTTTGATGCGATCAGGGAGGAGAATACTTGAGCACGGAATTCCTGGACTATTCTAAAGGAGAATGAGATTCTCTCTCAGCATTACTCCTCCGGATGCACCATAGCACGATGGTATATCGGGACAGAGCAATTGCATCCTATTCGATGTGGTGCGCTCTATGATGAGTACTACTGAGTTACCTGTTTCCTTTTGGGAGTTATGCACTTGAGAAGCTGCATACCTATTGAATAGGGTTCCAATCAAATCAGTTGCCTACCACTTCATATGTGATATGGAAAGGGGAGAGCCCATATCTTAAGTTAGTTAAGATTTGGGGTTGTCCGGCCTATGTCTAAAAGCAAAATCCGGACAAGCTCGAGGCAAGTTCTGTTATGTAGAACTGGAAATGTTCCAGCTATACAAACTGCAGCTGATGATTTGAAAGAACCAAAGGATTCAATAGTTACCAACGAACTTCAGCCTCTCCGCCGATCTAGTAAGGTTCCTCACCCGCCTGAGAGATACTTCGGTTACTCTATGACAGTGGGAGCGAGGATTGCATCATGAGATGATGACCCAACTAGTTTCGAGCTGGCCAAAAGGAGTGGGACTCGGTAAGAATGGCTGGATGCTTAGCGATCTGAGATGGAATCCATGTACACCAACAAAGTATGGACTTTAGTTTCTATATCTGAAGGGTTAAATCCCCATCAGGAGCAAGTATATCTTGAGAAGATTACTTGGTGTACATGGAAAAGTTGAGACTTTCAAAACTAGACTTGTTAAAGGTTTGCATCATTGACCAGGTATGGATTATGTTGAAACCTTTTCTAAGGATCTATGTTTAAGTCCATCCAGATCCTACTTGCCACGGCTACATACCATGACTACGATATCTGGCGGTTGGGTGTCATGACTGCTTTTCTAAAATGATGTTTTAGAAGAGAGCGTCTGTAAGTACACAGCCAGAGGGCTTCGTAGACAGTGGGAGCAGCGGAAACGTGTACAAGATACTTTATAGGATAAAGCAGGTATCGCGGAGTTGGAACGTCTGTTTTGATGAAGTAGTCAAAGAGTTTGACATCATCAAAATGGTAGATGAACCTTGTATATACAAAAAGGTAGTAGGGAGTATGGTGGCGATCCTCGTAGAGTACGTGGATGACATACTCTTGATAGGGAAGGAGCTTCCTATGCAACGTTCAGTCAATCTCCGCCTATCACAAGGATTCTCCATATAGGATCAAAGTGATACCTCCTAAATTCTGGGTTTTGGATCTATGAGATAGATCTAAATGGATGTTAGGACTCTCACTAGTTGTAGTGAGATGGTATCAATCGATCCTGGGGAGAATCACTGGAAGGGTTCTAGGGTGATAAGGATGACTGAAAGTCAGTCACAGGCATTGTCTTTACCCTCAGTAAAGGGACGGTATGTTGGAAGAGTTCCAAGCTAGATACCGTGACATACTAGACGATTAAAGGCAAGATACATCGCTACTTATGATGCTACCAAAGAGGCAGTCTGGGTGTATATTGGTTCATGAGATGAACTTAGTTCCTCCCATTGTGTGACAATGGAGTTGTGGCTTATGCCAAGGAACGACCGTCCCATCAGTGATCCAGACATATTCTAAGGCAGTATCACCTGATCATGGAGATGGTTGATCTCCAAAGGATCGAGGTCAGGAGAGTAGACTCAGAGGACAACACGGCGGATCCACTCACAAAGGCCTTTTCCTAGAGAGACACTTTTATGGGATGGTTGAGTATGGGATACTACAACCACTGCTATCAGATGGTCCTAGTGCAAGTGGGAGATTGTTAGTTATATGTATGCCCTAGAGGCCATTACTATACATAGGATGTATATTGTGGTGGATGCTTGGACATATATAGGGAGGACTTTCTTGCTCGACATGATAGTATGCTATCTGGTTACTCTTTACCTTAACGTGTACACTGATTGTCTCTCTGTTACATGTTGGTAAAGCCCTTAGGATGTGTACTTGACTACCTGGACTATGATGCAGATCATACTAGTGGGGACATGGTAGTCCATAAGTACATCCTTCAAAGTCCCTAGTCGTGGGTATATCGAGACGGGGCATCGATATACCAGAGTAGACTAGCGTATACCTTCTCGACCCATACAGATGGGTGATGGATGATCCCATATCCATTGGTGTTTGACATCAGAGATGATATACGAGTGCTCAGTGGAGACTGGGTACACTGGACGGACTCGCCGAGAACTCCCAGATGGTATTATAGCTTACGTCAGATGGCAGTTCTCTGGTGACACTGGTACAGAGTAGTCTGTTGACCCGAGATCGTCATAGAGTCTTGTGTGATTCCCACTGTGCTTTGATTTCTACCTTACCACGTCCAAGAGGGCGTGCAAAACGGTGGTTATTGGGTACAGTCCCAAATCACATGGAGGCAATGAGCGATAGGAGGGGATTCGTCTCTCCCGGTATAGGGAGTTGATGTTGCGCTGTGTTCGATTAGCTATAACCGGAAATCCCTGGCCAGGGTTGCTGAGATTTACTGGTAAGTGTTACCAGTAGTTTCTCGAATTGTTATAGACCTCATATCGACATGACTTATCGAGCTATTGGGGTCTGACGTTTACCACCCCTAGGCGAGATATGCGACATATCAGACGAACAGACCGGACTGTACGGTAAGTGTTACTGGTTGGATTCACAGGAGTATGAGCGGGCTTGCTCGTCGATCTTCTGATCGCTCAATACCCAGGTGGCCGTTACGTTTAGCAGACCGCTTGCGGCTTGTGGGTGTTTGATATGATCATCACCTACTGCCGGCGTATTGACGAGTCTTTAGAGTCCTACACAGAGGTTTTCTGGCTCAAGCGAAACGAAATAGGAGCACATATGAGATATGTGCGGGACCGAGAATAATGCGTGTATGTGATACCGTATTCTATTCTCGCGATGAATGTATCGATTGGTTGTATGCGATATAACCTAGTTATCGAATCAAGGATTGATTCGATAAGTCGGTACATTGGATATTAGTCAGTCATATGCGATATGACCGGATCGTTAAATCAAGTGTTGATTTAATGATTTAATGTATAATTATATATTTGATATATTACTTTGCATTAACTAGTATTTGTTCACTTAAGATGGATTTTCTCACTTGATGTGCACATTGTATATATGATATAGTTTTGTGCACTAGTTTGTATCATGTTTGATGATACATGCAAACTTGGGTGTATGTTTGATTAAACCATGGTTAGTTAATGGTTAGGGTTTCATTTGCTTTATTTATTTATTTATTTATTTCATTTTGGCTTAAGATAAAATGGTGGCTTTCTTTGGATTTTGTTGAAGCTTCATGAAGCTTTGAAAAAGCTTTGACCATTTTGTTTTATTCCTTAAACCTAACCATTAAACCTAACCCTAGTTTATTCTCTACACTTGACCATGGTTGAGATATGATAAGAATGACTTATTTTCTATTTTCCAATGAATTCTTATCATATTCTTTTCTTCTTCTTCTTCAAGATGAAGAAAAAGCTTGCTATCAACAATGGTAACTTGAGAAAAAGAGTGAGAAATCCAATTCTAAAGTGAACCCACTTCCTATTTCTTCATCCTCTACCACTTGCCAAGTAGTATAGGGTGTTTTCTTCACAAGTTTCATGGCTTGGTGAAGTTAGAGCTTGATCTTGTATTGCCTCGACATAGATCATCTTCGGCATCGAAGTCGACGACCTAGCCCGCCCATTTCTCCGATGAAGCCGACGCTAGAGCCCGGGATCCGATGATCGCAGCGAGGGGACTTCATCACGGAGCTATGGAGGTGGAGGACCGGATCTACAAAGGTTGTATTTCCGTTCACTTAGTTAAGTTGTTAACTAGTTGCATGTTTCGCCTATTCTCTAGTTAACGATCCGTATTAGGATTTCTCGGCACTTGTAAAATTTAAAATTGGCATGGTTGATGCCATGTGAGACCTCATTAGAGTGCCTAGGAACCCTACACGGGGCACGTCGTCGGCATCACCGGATTCCGGCCAAGTATAGAACAGTGAACAATCAAGACATGCAAACAAGAAAAGAAAAGAAAATAAAGAAGAAGGGAAGGAGGAAAGAGAAGGGGGTGCTCACGAGGATCTGTGGGGAGGTTGTGATTGCCGACCACGTCGACGGAGCTCCGGCGGTCGGCCTACGACGACAGCGACAGGAACCTACAGAACAAGAACCATGAGCAGGGAGAAAGGAGAAGAAAGGAGAAGAGAGAGGGAGCATCACTCACGGAGGGGGTATGCGCGATGGCCAGGGGCACGGAGACGGGTCGTCGGCAGCGATTTCCGGCGGCGCCGACGTGTGCTGCCGACGTGTGCTGGGGTGCACAATTTCCTCGTGCAGGTGCTCGGGAAGAAAGGGAAAGGAGGAAGGAGGTGCAGTGGGGATGACGAGGGCGAGGAGGCGATGGGGCCGGCGATGAGGGCATCGGCGTTGGGGCGAAGACGAGGGAGAACGAGGCGGCTAGGGCTTCGCAAGGTTGGGTTCGCTACGTGAAAAGAAAAAGAAAAAGGAGGAAGAGAAAATATTTATGGGGGAGAGAGAGAGAGAGATGCGGGGAGGGAGAGAGAGATATAGACGGGGAGAGAGAGAGAGGAGTTGCGAGAGGAGAGAGAGAGGAGAGAGATAGAGAGAGGAGAGAGAAAATATAGGGGGAGAGAGAAGTTTGGATTTAGCGAGAGAGAAAAGAGAGAGAGAGAGAGACGTAGGAAAAAGGTGGGGCCCTTGGGGGTTAAAGGAAGGAGGGGATTGGTTGGGATTGAAATTATAAAAGATTTAGGAAAGGAAATATTATATGGGTATTAAAAATATATTCGACGGTTTAAAATATATTAGAAAATTGGAATTTGGCGCAAAGTAAAATATTTCCAAATTGCGTCCGGGTCGGGTCCAAAAATTTGAAATTGAAATAAGAAAATTTTAGGCGGGATCCAAAATTTAAAATGAAGTATTTTACAACCAAAAAGCATACCCCCAAAACGGACACACGCACGTGCGCATAGCCGTCCAAACTCGCCCGTTTCACTGAACGGGACGAGAACACGATGCACGGACGCTACAACAGGGTTAGGGGTGTCAAGCATGCCAAGGCGAATATTTTTAATTTTATTTTAGATGCCTTAAAATGTTATATGCAGAAATGAATTGACGGGGTAAAATTACAATAAGTAACAATCAAGCAAGATAACTGAAATAAAGGCCACACTCCATTCATATGGTAACAGAAACTAGTAGCATTGGGCTCGGTTGTTACATTATACCCAACTACAAAAAGAATTTCGTCCTCGAAATTCCAAGAATACAAGGATAAACAACAAATAACTACAAGAAAAGATGAGGAAACTTCTGCCGGATTTCATCTTCTCGTTCCCAAGTGGACTCTCCATGCGAGCGATTACCCCAAGAAACAAGCACAAGAGGGATCACCTTGTTCTTAAGAACCTTTTCCCTTCGATCCACAATTTCAACCGGTCGCTCCTCAAAAGTCAAGTCTTCTCGTACTGTTAGCTCCAAATGATCCAATACATGCGTTTCATCTCGAACATACCTTCGGAGTTGAGATACGTGAAACACATCGTGCACATTCGCCAAGGACTGCGGTAACGCCAAACGATACGCTACCTCACCAACATGCTCCAAGATCTCAAAGGGTCCAACAAATCGAGGACTAAGCTTTCCTCGACTTCCAAAACGAATCACCCCTCTAGTCGGTGATATCTTCAAGAATACCAAATCACCCACGGCGAACTCCAGAGGTCTTCTCGACGTGTCTGCCTAACTCTTCTGTCGGTCTTGAGCTGCTTTCATATGATTTCTGATAGTGTTAACTTTCTCAACTGTTTGCACAACCAAATCTGGTCCCAACAATCTTCGTTCACCGACATCGTCCCAACAAACAGGTGAACGGCATTTACGACCATACAAAGCTTCAAATGGAGCCATCTGGATAGTTGCCTGAAAACTGTTGTTGTAAGAAAACTCCACCAAATGTAGATGATCCTCCCATGAACCCTTGAAGTCCAACATGCATGCTCTCAACATATCCTCAAGAGTTTGGATCGTTCTCTCCGACTGACCATCAGTTTGAGGATGATAAGCTGTGCTAAACTTCAATCGAGTCCCTAAACTTTCCTGTAAACTCTGCCAAAAGTATGATAAGAACCGAGTGTCCCGATCGGACACGATGCTCACCGGTACTCCATGCAATCTTATAATCTCCTGCATGTACCGCTCCGCCAAAGTCTCAATTGATTGACCAACCCGAAAAGGGATAAAGTGAGCTGCCTTGGTCAATCGATCAACAATCACCCATACAGCATTGTTGCCTTTTGGACTCCGCGGTAAAGCCGTCACGAAATCCATGGTTATATGTTCCCACTTCCACTGAGGAATCGGAAGTGGTTGCAATAAACCAGCAACCCTTTGATGTTCAGCCTTAACTTGCTGACACACCAAGCACTTTGCCACAAAGCGAGAAATCTACCGTTTCATGCCTTCCTACCAGAAATGCTGTCGAATATCTCAGTACATCTTTGTGCCTCTTAGATGTATAGAATAAGCTGAACTGTGTGCGTCTTTCATAAGCTCTTCACGAATATCTCCCTTTGGCACACACAAACGGCTACCATACCTCAACGAACCATCTTCGTGGATCAATAAATCTGTTCGTAGTCTGGCTTCAACCTGCTCTCGAAACTTTTGCAGTCTAGGATCCTGCGATTGTGCTGCTTTAATATTCTCGATCAACGATGAATGTACTTGCAGCTGCATCAACTGTCCTGTAGAATGCGGTAGCACAACCTCCAAGTCAAATCTTCGAAAATCTTCAACGAGCTCCTTCTGCGTAGTTAACACCTGAATTGCTGGTAACCGACTAAGCGCATCCGGCACGACATTAACCTTCCCCGGATGGTACTTAAGATCAAGATTGTAGTCAGCCATCAGCTCCAACCATCTACGTTGCCTCATATTAAGCTCCTTCTGCATGAACACATACTTCAAGCTCTTATGATCAGTAAAAACTTCGACCCTTTCGCCCAAAAGGTAGTGTCTCCAAATCTTCAAAGCGAAAATCACAGCTGCCGGCTCCAAGTCACGAGTTGGGTAATTCTTCTCATGGGTCTTCAATTGTCTTGATGCGTACGCTACAACCTTCCCATGCTGCATCAAAACACATCCCAATCCTTTCCCAGATGCGTCGCTGTGAATCACCAATCCTCCGGAATTGTCTGGCACGGTCAGAATAGGGGCGGTTATCAATTTCTGCTTCAACGTCTCAAAAGCTAACGCACATTTGTCCGTTCATACAAAAGGTACCTCCTTGCGCGTAAGCTTGGTTAACGGCTCCGCCAGACGAGCAAAGTTCTCCACAAATCTCCTGTAATACCCGGCGAGTCCAAGAAAACTTCTTATCTCCGCAACATTCTTTGGAATTGGCCAATCACGAACTGCTGCAATCTTTTCGGGATCGACGGCGATTCCATCGCCAGACACAACATGCCCCAAAAACTTTACTTCCTCCAGCCAAAACTCGCACTTACTCATCTTCGCATACAACTTCTCTTGTCTCAACGTTTGTAGTGCGATCTTCAAATGTTCCGCATGCTCTTCAAAACTCTTCGAGTAAACCAGAATATCGTCAATGAATACCACAATAAACTGGTCCAAGAATGGTGAAAAGATTCGGTTCATCAAGTCCATGAATATTGCCGACGCATTCGTTACTCCGAAGGGCATCACTAAGTATTCGTAATGTCCATACCGAGTTCGGAACGCCGTCTTACAAATATCTTCTGCTTTCACTCGGACCTGATGATATCCGGATCGCAAATCCAGCTTCGAGAATACTCTCGTGCCACTAAGCTGCTCGAAAAGTTCGCCAATGCGAGGGATCGGGTACTTGTTCTTAATAGTCACCCGGTTTAATTCTCGATAGTCGATGCACATCCTTCTCGTGCCATCTTTCTTCTTTACTAGAAGAACTGGAGCTCCCCAAGGCGAGTTACTGCTTCGAATCCAACCCTTTTCAAGCAATTCAGTAACCTGTTTCTTGACTTCTTCCAACTCTACTGGTGCCATTGGATAATATGCTTTGGATACTGGCTCTGCACCAGGAATAAGATCAATTGTGAACTCCACGTCTCGCTTCGGCGGTAAACCCGATATATCTTCAAACACGTCCATAAAATCGCGAACAACAGCCGGCTCTTCACTTTTATCAACTTCCATTGATGCAAGAATATTGTTTGTCGGCCTAGCCCTAAACTCGACTGGCCCGACAGAACTGCTTCCTCCAGTGAAGCTAAACTCGGGATGTCCGGGAATCTGGAAAATTACTTTCCTTGCCCTACAATCAATGTGAGCGTAGAAAGTGCCAAGAAAATCCATTCCCAGGATGACCTCGTAGCTGCCCGTATCAATCACCAAGAAATCTGCAAAAAGCTCCCGTCCGCACACAACAACTATACAATCTTTTCATTCCCTGCTAGCTATGATTTTCCCATTCCCAGTGTGTATGTCCCAGAAACTATACAGGGTCGTGCAGTCAATCGAGTGTGTAGTTATAAACTTGGATGACATAAAATAATGGGATGCACTAGAATCAAATAATGCTAATGCGGGAAAACCATGAACGAGTAGAGTACCTGAAACAACTTCTCCTGACGCCTTAGCTTCTTCAGCTGTCAAGGTAAAAGCTCGAGCCTGATTAGGTCCTTGAGTCAGCTGTTTCTATCCCTGGAACGGTCTCTGCAGAGGCTTCTGAATATCATCCCTCGTACGAAGCTTCGACGGACAAGCACTAACAGCGTGATCTGCCGCTCCACAAACCAAACAGAGTCCCAGCCTCCTTCGACAATCCTTTTGCATGTGGCTAGGTAAATTGCAGTAGTTACAAGTCATGCTCTTTCTTCGATCGACGACAACAGGCTTCTTCATGGGTGCTATACCTCGACGGTCCACTGGAATACCTCTGCGACCATGAGCTCGGTTTGGTACAAATGCTGGCTTCCTTACCGCAACTGCTGTCTGCTGCAAACTCCCCTTCATCCCAGATAAACTCTGCTGCTCTCGGGCTGCCGCAAGTACTTGTGAGAAAGTGGTCAAATCCAGGGAGACAATCTTCCTCTGGATCTCTACGTCCAAGCTGCGCATGAACCTCCGTGTCCTGTCTGCATCGTTGGCAACTAAAGGTCCAGCGAATCTGCTGAGTTTTGTCCATTCTGCTGCATGCATATCTACGGGTGCTCCATTCTGCTTTAGCCCGATGAATTTCTCTTCCATTTCCTCCCGTGCGGTCCGCGGGAAGAATTTTTCTAGGAAACTCTTTGAAAAATCCGCTCACTTGATCGGCTTGGGCAAGCGGTTCTCCTCCACAAGCCACCATTCTCGGGCGTAGTCCACTAACTGAATGCGTACCACATCAACTCTTTTTTCATCTGGAATCTGTGCCACAATAAGCAAGTTCTCTGTGTCAACTAGCCACTGCTCCGCTGGCAACGGCTCCTCCAAACCAGTAAATGTAGATGGACCCAAACGCCTGAAATCTGCTACGGTCCCCACTCGGTCAACTGGTTTAGCTCCAACATTGTTCACAGACTGCTGAACGATCTGCAAACCTTCCTGAAATGATTTCGCTTGCTGCTGGATCAGCTCGGTCTGTTTCTTTTGATTCTCCAGCAATCCCCTTATCATTCCAAGCATGGCGGCTTCGTCCACACGCCTTTGGTACGTCTTCAAATTCTTATCTGCCATATTCCTGAAATCAAAACACCCAACATTAGCATGATGATAGATTCAAAATATAGATCAAGGCTAGAACTCCAGGTTATTTAAATAGAGTGCCGCATTGTAACTATGCCGCGGTATCATAGCCACAATTACATAACTCCACCCAAGTCGCCTAAGTCCTAGAGATAACAAGGAATCAGGTTTTCGAGTCGATATGCAAAGGAAGTTTGCACATCGTAAAAGATATAATCAGGAAGAATGTGATTCAAGAATGGTAAAATGGCAAGGTGGCAGGACATGTTTCCTAAACACGGGTATTCTGATTCGTGTATTGGGTACAATACCCAACTACAAAAGAATCAACCCGACTAACCTATGGTTCTGATACCAAAAGAACCATGTCACGCCCCGCTTCCCAGAGTACGCTAAAGTGGGCACGTGACATAGCCAACCATGCTACCTGTGGGTAGGAAGTATCCATCCACAGTCACATTACGGCTGTAGAGATATCAAGAACAAAAATAAAACTATCTAAACATGTCCATAATCCAAGATAACATGAGTCAAGAATAATAAAATGCGGAAGCGAAAGATCTAATACAAGATAACTGGAATGTATGTCCCATAATGCGGGCTCACATCACGAATAAAAATGCAGGAAAGAAAAACTAACTACTGCTGACACTCACAGCTCAGCCTGTCGGCTGAAGTACTCCTGCTCGGACTGCGACAGCGGTACAGAATCTGGGCCATGCAAAACCCAGACGTCAGCGCGTCAAGTCATCAAGTAATAACATATAAACAGGGTAACAGGCAATGCGAATATAAACATGAATAAAGCAAGGGTAACAATAATATAAATCAGAGCAGTGCAGTGGGTAAACTAAACTGTTCTATCAGGTTTTCTATTCTAAAGTCTTTGAAACCAAATTGATGAATCATCGATGTAACTCAATAGTATCCCGTACATACCCGGGACCACGGCCCAGATTCTCGGGCTGAAACCGAGACATGCCGCTAGGCACTAAACAGGAATGTGTTCAGATGAATGATGTCAGCAGCATCATTCCAAGGCTGGCCTAGCCTCTAAAACTGATCAGAACAAGTAGCGAACTGTTGAGTTACAAATCAGGTTTCACCTTTGATTTCCCCATACCCCCAAGTTATATGTGTATGTCCAGTCAGGTATCCCGTAATCAAGAACTAATGCCAACACAGGATCAGGTAAACAGGTTTGTCTGGATAGACAACAGGAACGGTCCATGAGGACTACATGTCAGGTTTGTTGGCATTAGACACAAGATCAGGTAAAGGGTCAGGCCATGGTATATCAGGTCAAGTCAAGCAGTATACGGTACCATGTCGGGTCAATCAATATGTATGTAGCAAGTCAGGTCAAGATGTAAACGATATCATGGGTGTACTCATACTCAGTTACATAATCAAGCATGGTCATCAACAACATAGATTTAAGCAACGCATTAAACAATAAAGAAACTTCGATTAAATTAGCAGCACCGTTATCAATTGTGTTTCAGAGGTGTTCTCTATATTACAAGAATATAATATGACAGTTAGGGCCGTTAAATCATGTTAACCAGTTTAAGAACTTTATGGATGCAATGATAGATATATATATATATATATATATATATAGGTTCAAAGGATGAAATCACAGTTAATACAAGTTAAATGTACACGAGTGTCCGAATGAAGTAAAACTATAGAGCAAGTGCCAAAGGCTACGTCAATAGTGAAAGTGTGATTAAAACATGCAAATGTGATTATTAGGTGTAATACAGTAATTGCAAATGGTAGGTTTCAAGTGTGGAAGATAAAATGATATAACATGTGATTGAATACGAAAAATGGGAAATTATAGTACTAAAGTTAAATTGCAGGTTTAGGGTGTCATCAATGTATATGTAAATATTGTTTAGCATGTAGCAAGGGGTACTTGCCTCGACGGGTCGCGAATCGGGAAAACGGAACGTTAAACGTCGGCGGGGAAAACTCGCGACGTGCGCACGGTTCACGGAATGAACCCAAACGACGAACAGTGGAACCACACAGGTCAGAGTACCATGCTGGAACGTCGGGACACGTCATCGGCATCACCGGATTCCTGCCAAGTATAGAACGGTGAACAATCAAGACATGCAAACAAGAAAAGAAAAGAAAATAAAGAAGAAGGGAAGGAAGACAGAGAAGGGGGTGCTCACGAGGATCTGTGGGGAGGTTGTGATTGCCGACCACGTCGACGGAGCTCCGGCGGTCGGCCTACAACGACAGCGACGTGAACCTACAGATCAAGAACCATGAGCAGAGAGAAATGAGAAGAAAGGAGAAGATAGAGGGAGCATCACTCACAGAGGGGGTGTGCGCGATGGCCAGGGGCACGGAGACGGGTCGTCCGTAGCGATTTCCGGCGGCGCCGACGTGTGCAGGGGTGCGCAGTTTCCTCGTGCATGTGCTCGGGAAGAAAGGGAAAGGAGGAAGGAGGTGCAGTGGGGATGACGAGGGCAAGGAGGCGAGGGGGCCGGCGATGAGGGCGTCGGCGTTGGGGCGAAGACGAGGGAGAACGAGGAGGCTAGGGCTTCGCAAGGTTGGGTTCGCTACGTGAAAAGAAAAAGAAAAAGGAGGAAGAGAAAATATTTATGGGAGAGAGAGAGAGAGATGCGGGGGGAGAGAGAGAGAGATATACGAGGAGAATGAGAGAGATAGAGACGGGGGGGAGAGAGGAGTTGCGAGAGGAGAGAGAGAGGAGAGAGATCGAGAGGAGAGAGAAAATATAGGGGGAGAGAGAAGTTTGGATTTAGCGAGAGAGAAAAGAGAGAGAGACGTAGGAAAAAGGTGGGGCCCACGGGGGTTAAAGGAAGGAGGGGATTGGTTGGGATTGAAATTATAAAAGTTTTAGGAAAGGAAATATTATATGGGTATTAAAAATATATTCGACGGTTTAAAATATATTAGAAAATTGGGATTTGGCGCAAAATAAAATATTTCCAAATTGCGCCCGGATCGGGTCCAAAAATTTGAAATTAAAATAAGAAAATTTTAGGCAGGATCCAAAATTTAAAATGAAGTATTTTACAACCAAAAAGCATACCCCCAAAACGGACACACGCACGTGCGCGTAGCCGTCCAAACTCGCCCGTTTCACTGAACGGGACGAGAACACGATGCACGGACGCTACAACAGGGTTAGGGGTGTCAAGCATGTCAAGACGAATATTTTTAATTTTATTTTAGATGCCTTAAAATGTTATATGCAGAAATGAATTGACGGGGTAAAATTACAATAAGTAACAATCAAGCAAGATAACTGAAATAAAGGTCACACTCCATTCATATGGTAACAGAAACTAGTAGCATTGGGCTCGGTTGTTACATTATACCCAACTACAAAAAGAATTTCGTCCTCGAAATTCCAAGAATATAAGGATAAACAACAAATAACTATAAGAAAAGATGAGGAAACTTCTGCCGGATTTCATCTTCTCGTTCCCTAGTGGACTCTCCATGCGAGCGATTACCCCAAGAAACAAGCACAAGAGGGATCACCTTGTTCTTAAGAAGCTTTTCCCTTCGATCCACAATTTCAACCGGTCGCTCCTCAAAAGTCAAGTCTTCTCGTACTGTTAGCTCCGAATGATCCAATACATGCGTTTCATCTTGAACATACCTTCGGAGTTGAGATACGTGAAACACATCGTGCACATTCGTCAAGGACTGCGGTAACGTCAAACGATACGCTACCTCACCAACACGCTCCAAGATCTCAAAGGGTCCAACAAATCGAGGACTAAGGTTTCCTCGACTTCCAAAACGAATCACCCCTCTAGTCGGTGATATCTTCAAGAATACCAAATCACCCACGGCGAACTCTAGAGGTCTTCTCGACGTGTCTGCCCAACTCTTCTGTCGGTCTTGAGCTGCTTTCATATGATTTCTGATAGTGTTAACTTTCTCAACTGTCTGCATAACCAAATCTGGTCCCAACAATCTTCGTTCACCGACATCGTCCCAACAAACAGGTGAACGGCATTTACGACCATACAAAGCTTCAAATGGAGCCATCTGGATAGTTGCCTGAAAACTGTTGTTGTAAGAAAACTCCACCAAATGTAGATGATCCTCCCATGAACCCTTGAAGTCCAACATGCATGCTCTCAACATATCCTCAAGAGTTTGGATCGTTCTCTCCGACTGACTATCAGTTTGAGGATGATAAGCTGTGCTAAACTTCAATCGAGTCCCCAAACTTTCCTGTAAACTCCGCCAAAAGTGTGATAAGAACCGAGTGTCCCGATCGGACACGATGCTCACCGGTACTCCATGCAATCTTACAATCTCCTGCATATACCGCTCCGCCAAAGTCTCAGTTGATTGACCAACCCGAAAAGGGATAAAGTGAGCTGCCTTGGTCAATCGATCAACAATCACCCATACAACATTGTTGCCTTTTGGACTCCGCGGTAAAGCCGTCACGAAATCCATGGTTATATGTTCCCACTTCCACCGAGGAATCGGAAGTGGTTGCAATAAACCAGCAACCCTTTGATGTTCAGCCTTAACTTGCTGACACACCAAGCACTTTGCCACAAAGTGAGCAATCTCCCGTTTCATGCCTTCCCACCAGAAATGCTGTCGAATATCTCGGTACATCTTTGTGCCTCCTGGATGTACAGAATAAGCTGAACTGTGTGCTTCTTTCATAAGCTCTTCATGAATATCTCCCTTTGGCACACATAAACGGCTACCATACCTCAACGAACCATCTTCGTGGATCAATAAATCTGTTCGTAGTCCGGCTTCAACCTGCTCTCGAAACTTTTGCAGTCTAGGATCCTGCGATTGTGCTGCTTTAATATTCTCGATCAACGATGAATGTACTTGCAGCTGCATCAACTGTCCCGTAGAATGCGGTAGCACAACCTCCAAGTCAAATCTTCGAAAATCTTCAACGAGCTCCTTCTGCATAGTTAACACCTGAATTGCTGGTAACCGACTAAGCGCATCCGGCACGACATTAACCTTCCCCGGATGGTACTTAAGATCAAGATCGTAGTCATCCATCAGCTCCAACCATCTACGTTGCCTCATATTAAGCTCCTTCTGCGTGAACACATACTTCAAGCTCTTATGATCAGTAAAAACTTCGACCCTTTCGCCCAAAAGGTAGTGTCTCCAAATCTTCAAAGCGAAAATCACAGCTGCCGGCTCCAAGTCATGAGTTGGGTAATTCTTCTCATGGGTCTTCAATTGTCTTGATGCGTATGCTACAACCTTCCCATGCTGCATCAAAACACATCCCAATCCTTTCCCAGATGCGTCGCTGTGAATCACCAATCCTCCGGAATTGTCTGGCACGGTCAGAATAGGGGCGGTTATCAATTTCTGCTTCAACGTCTCAAAAGCTAACGCACATTTGTCCGTCCATACAAAAGGTACCTCCTTACGCGTAAGCTTAGTTAACGGCTCCGCCAGACGAGCAAAGTTCTCCACAAATTTCCTGTAATACCCGGCGAGTCCAAGAAAACTTCTTATCTCCGCAACATTCTTTGGAATTGGCCAATCACGAACTGCTGCAATCTTTTCGGGATCGACGGCGATTCCATCGCCAGACACAACATGCCCCAAAAACTTTACTTCCTCCAGCCAAAACTCACACTTACTCATCTTCGCATACAACTTCTCTTGTCTCAACGTTTGCAGTGCGATCTTCAAATGTTCCGCATGCTCTTCAAAACTTTTCGAGTAAACCAGAATATCGTCAATGAATACCACAATAAACTGGTCTAAGAATGGTGAAAAGATTTGGTTCATCAAGTCCATGAATACTGCCGGCGCATTCGTTACTCCGAAGGGCATCACTAAGTATTCGTAATGTCCATACCGAGTTCGGAACGCCGTCTTGCAAATATCTTCTGCTTTCACTCGGACCTGATGATATCCGGATCGCAAATCCAGCTTCGAGAATACCCTCGCGCTACTAAGCTGCTCGAAAAGTTCGCCAATGCGAGGGATCGGGTACTTGTTCTTAATAGTCACCCGGTTTAATTCTCGATAGTCGATGCACATCCTTCTCGTGCCATCTTTCTTCTTTACTAGAAGAACTGGAGCTCCCCAAAGCGAGTTACTGCTTCGAATCCAACCCTTCTCAAGCAATTCAGTTATTTGCCCTCTTTCTAATCCCTTTATTTTTTCTTTACTTATTTCCTTCTGTACACCCTACTTAGGCTAATTGGTTTTCTTCATTCCCTACCTTTCGGCACTTGCTTATGGTTTGGAAGAAGACTATCCAATAAGCGTAATAGGTGCACTCTCCTAAACCAAGGAGCCCTCGGAACCTGAGAGAAGGTGATAATAAAAGACAACTGAATAAACCAATTCAATTTCTCCTGAACCTGAATCCATCCTCGAAGAAGTCCATTCGAGTTCGTATATAACCATATGATGGATTTATCCAATGGAAGTGGATGTTCGTAGTGATACGAGGTGTTTTGAGAAATGCAAAGGGTAAAAGAAGGAGCAGCAATGACTTATGCAACTTAGACAATTCAAAAGCCAGTATTTTAAGAAGGTTCGGTCAACTTGGTCACTGAGTCATAGTCTAGGGTCGGTCAATGGTCGCAGCCAAAGAAAGAGAGAAAAGAAACACTCTACGTGCACTCTAACCTAGATCAGAATGGTTATCACTTTATCTAATCAGGAAACCTCCCACTGTACTGTCAAATTCTCCTCCAAACCTGAAAGAAGAATCAATCGGGATCACCCAAAGAGTAAACTAACTCATCAGTGGGAATCAGGATCCAACTCTCATCGTATGATAACATGAAGGAATCCACTCACGTTATCACACTCCAGAAGGTATGCGCATGCCTGGCAAGTTTCAGTTTCTTTAGAAACTCCCGATGTGGATTTTTGCCCCATGCTCTTATGACCCTGACGTTGGCCAAATGCCATAAGTCACATGCTATGTTCTACCCATCATTATCTTATCAATTTGAACCCACCCGTACATGCCCCTGACGTTGGCCAAATGGCAGAACGACTGTCCCAAACCAACTCATCTATCTATACAACAGATGAATACCCAGCAGCCACCAAACACTGTGCCTTGGCGTTGGTCAAAATACATAGCTTGAATACTACTGAATACCCAATTGAAATGATGGAGGGCTACGGCAGGTTTTTGGCGAAAAACCTTTAACGTAACGAACTTGATATCGCTAAAGGAACCTGATAGCTTTTTAGAAAATATAGTGGCGGAAACCTTTGCTAAAGAGGTCACTCCCGGTGAAGGGATCTCGGCTTTTTCCTCGTGGAATGAGGTGCAGGATATTCCAACTGAATACCGCGATGCAAAGCAACAAGTAATCGACTATAGTGAAGTTATTACCCAGACACAAACTTCTGCCCAAGGGGTCACTCCCGGTGAAGGGATCTCGGCCCTTACCTCGTCGAATGAGGTGCAGGATATTCCAACTGAATACCACTGTGCAAAACAAAAGAAAACGTCCTTGTAATAACACTTTTTAAAACTGTTCCAATAACGTCCAAACATGTTTGTTTTCCTTTGCATTGATCAGAATCAACGCAGTCCCATCAATTAATCACACCAGAAAAGAATGAAAATAAAATGTACGTATATGCCATCCGCATTCGTCACTGGGTCCCATCATCACCCGTTAGGTTACTTAACTAACGACAGAGCAGGGACTGGACTAGCGCGGGTGTAAAACATATACAACATCTACTAGTATATATACCAATATACAATAATCGCTCCAGGCGTGATAATATGCAACATTACAGAAAAGTAATAAGCATCACAGAACAATACAGATAATCTGGGATCCCTGGGTTTCACAGAGCTGCAATTGAAACCCGACGTTCCCCTGGTCGTGTGGATAGCATGTGCAATGAAAACCTAGACCCCTACGAGTGCGGCAAGTTACCCGCCAAAACCTGAAGCGATGCAGCCCCCTACAGCAAAGTGAATGGACCACCCAGCACTTCACGGAATCCGGTAACTTGGGCACTCCATCTTGGGTCAACCTGTACCCCCTACGAGTGCGGCGAATAGTCTGCCAAATCTAGAGTCAGGCCCCTTTGCCTCTCAAAACCATGAGATGTGGACCCGTTGCCCTCCAGAACCCGGCTATCCGTGCACTCCGTCGCGGGGTAAACCTAGTACAGAAATGAAAATATGTACAACGGGTACATCGACCTCAGCCCGGCCGTGCCCCAAAAGAATATTATACAAACAGGCAGTGATGGCAGTCCACATGTTGGACGCTCGCCCCCACAATATCAAATGTATAAATAAATCCAAACTGCACTACCATTGCACACAGCTATCCACCACGACAAATCCGCAACATCATAGCACAACACAGAACATCAACGCGAATGTCACGTTCGCAAACCCGTCTAAAAGAGCTATAGCTATTAGACGCAATTTACCGCTCGAATGACATTCACGGTCGGAGATATAAAGTAAGTACTGTAAACTAACACGTTTAAAATTCCGATCGACAAAACTTCCCGAAGTGGGCCCCACGTACAGTTCCAGTACTCAAACAAAATCTGGGCCCAAACAAAATATTCCAGAAACCACAATTCCACATGCAAAACACCTAGAAGAAATATGGTGTACTTTTGCCACAAATCGGCGGCGGAACCGCGGCCAAATCATGGTTTGTGCGGCGGTTCCACGGCAGTCTTGTGGATTCAGTCCACCAGATTTCTACAGTATTCTTAAAAAGGCCTGCACGATTTTCTGAGATGCTCAAAATAATTTTTAGACCAGTTTAAAAATTCGACAGAAACTTTATCATGAAAAATGCTGTTTTCGAAATTTCGTTCGATCGATATTTTAAACACGTTAGAACAAGTTAGTAAAGGTTAATGGCGTGGCTCTAATACCATGTAAGTCTACGGTAGCACCCCGGCCGTCATTCTGACGCCAAACGCGGAACAAAAAACTTTTATAACTGGCGCTATCGCATACTGTAACCCGGATCTTCCCATTAACGCTAAACTAACAAACTGTAAAGAGGTAGAAAGGCTATACCGATCGATCCGAGTCCTTCTGTCTTTAGCCATCATCCCACGCTCCTCGCGGCAACTCCGATCTCCTGTCTCCTCTTCGAGGTGGCACCACGTCAACGGATCTTTAAACGGGCTCCTGCCTCTATACCGAGGCAACTCGGACATGTGTATGCTAACCGACATGTCCAAGATGAAGTAGAGAATGAGTAGAATACTTTGTCTCAAACACCCTAGGGTTCTCATCACATGAGAGGGTTAGGGTGGAGGTTGAAGAAGATGCAAAGAGATGGAAATTATGAGCTCATGAAAAATCTAGTGAGCAAAATAACCAAGCACCAAAAATTGCCTTGGCTGCCTAAAATAGTGGTGATGATATATATAAGGTTTTGTGATGAAATATCATGGAAAATATCCCACCAAAATATCTCCAACTCAACCCTAAAATATCACATCCAAAACAAACCTCATTAATACTTTAATGACTCACTAGATGACTCATTACATGAGTCATTAGTGAACATTCTAGAATTAATGAGTCACAAAGAATGAGTCACACTTTCCAAAATCCATAATCATTTAAACCAAAATGATTAATCCAAAAAGAAAAGCATCTTCTAAAATATTCTCGTAACGGATTACGAGAATACCCCTCACCTATATATACATACCTGTATCCGTATTCCGACCGAATACGAATACGAATACGAGAGACTAAAATATTCCGACTCAATATAATACTTGGATCCGGCTTAAACCAAAACCCACCAGTATTTTCTGTCCGAAATATGATGCGTGCATAAGTGCACGTGCATTTTCGAACCCTGCCATAAAACCATACGGCCTCTACAACGTTTCGCCCGAACTTGGGAAACTATTTGTGGGGGACTCTAAAGACTCGTCAGTACCGTGGCAGTGGGTTTAACCACAAGCACGTCAGCGGCACTAGCTGTGCGTAACGGCTGCCCATGTACTGACAGAAAGGGAAGCCGATGAGCGAACTCATCCTGGAACCCTACTGAGCCTATCAGTGACAATATACGTACAGTCCGGTCTGTTCGTCTATGAGCATCGCATATCGGGCCTAGGGGGCTGGTAACGTCAGACCCCCAATAGCTGTATAAGTTGTGTCGGAGAGTAGCCCTGAACACCCTGAGAAACTACTGGAATATTTACCAGTAATTCTCACCTGCCTTGGCCAAGGACTTGGTGTAACGGCTCTCCTAGACACAGCACGATCTCATCCCCAATACCGGGAGAGAAGAATCCCCTGCCGATCCGCTCACTTGCCTCCATTTGGCTCGGGACTGTACCCAACTAAAACCTGTTTGCACGACTCCTTTAAGCCGTGGTAGGGTAGTAATCAAAGCATAGTGGGAACTCACACGAGACAAATGACGACCTTAGGTCGATGAACTAACCTGTACACATGTCACCAGGGAACTGCTATCTGACGCTAGGTATAATACCAACTAGCAGGTTCCCGGCGAGTTCTGTCCGGTGTACTCATAACCCAATTAGCACCTGTATACATCTTAGGTGATCCAACTGACACTAATGGCTTGTGAGATCGGCCACCGCCCCTCGTTGGGGTCTCGACTGTATACACTAGTCTACTCCGGAGTATCGATGCCCTGTCTCGAAACTCCTACGACTAGGGACCACTTTTAAGGATATGCTTATAGACTACCCAACTCTCACTTATATGATCGCCATCATACTGTTGGTAGTCAAGCAGGATCCTAAGGGCTCTATCAACGTGTAATAGTGATCATGTCACCTAAAGCTGTACACGACTGATAAAGGCAAACCAGATAGCATACTATCATATCGAGTAAGACCGTCCTACCGGTATAGGTCATCCCTCAATCATTGCAATCACGTACCTGCGATCCAATAATTGACTTTGAGGGCACTATATCCAACAATCTCCCACTTGCACTTAAGGCTAATTATTACGATGTCGCATACTCACAGCCCGTGTAATACCGAACACCCAACTCCTATACTAAATAGTTTCACAAAGCTCGTTTGTAAAAACTCTTATGTTCGAGAAATAGCCTCAATGAGTGGATCCGCCCTGATGTATCTTTCTATGTCTCTCTTAATCTCAAGTTCGCGGAGAAAGCCATCTCCCGAATTGAGTAATACCTGTCTTAGAATATGTCTGGATATCTGATGGGACCTAGTTCATAAATGAACTCCAAATCCAAACTTCTTAGACTGTATCGTCAACTGAACCTAATCAGTATCCTGCACCATGCCTCCTACAGTATCATCTTGGACCACCTGTCCAAACTATTGCCCCTCGTCAGAGGGAAAACTATAACTCTGACAATCACTCTGTCATCCATGTCACCTTGGAAGCCTGGAATGATAACCGTCTCCGAAGGAGGCTGCCGTTATCAAATCCTTAGTACATCCACTTATGTTCTAAAAACTGCTTCCGTATGTTTCTCAAGGATTGGATTAATATAAACTTATTGCATTTAGTGCAAAAACAATATCTGGTGTGGTACTTGATATCTCACGATTGACTCAATTGCCTAAGTAAGTGATATGCCAGTCATGCACATCCCTCTCCCCTTTAGTTTGTAAGACACCTTTAGAGAGGGAGACTCCATCACCTGCAGGTACACCACCATGCCAGGAGTCGTCCATTCTAAAATACTATTAGAATATTGTCAAAGTGCCCACATTGGGAAACTACCTAAATCTAGATCTAAAACTATAGATCTAGTAACCAGAATGTCTTATATTATATCCATATCCTGTGTGGAGAAACAACTGTGTGACAACCACAGTATAACCGATCGTAGTATAGGAATTTTACTTCCTACTCTGTATATGTCATCCAAATACCAGGATATCACACCCTACTACCTTCTTAACAGATCCATCCCTATTATGATGAAGTAAAAGCCATGACTGTCACATCAAAATTAGATGATCTATCTCCGCTATATCTGCTCTAGGCTATAAATAGACATAAGCTACTTGCCCACTATGCTTCCGCTGCTCCCACTGACCACAACAACCCTCTGGCAGAATAATATATATGCGCCCTTCTAAAACCAGTTTAGAACGACGCTATACTCATCCTCCTGCCGGGTCTCACGGTCTGGAACAACATTAGTGTCAAGTTTGGGTAAACAAGAACCTCCCTGTCACCGTCCCTGAGGCTACCGGAGTACCTCTCGGGTGTCTGAAGTTACCCACCATATCTGCGGAGTGGCTAATGGAATGTCAAACCTGATTGAATCTTTAGATCCTACTAAATTTTCCGTAATCGTTTGCGGTTCTGGAATCACTTCCAGCTCTACCATACTCCCACTACTGTTTTCAGAAAAAATCCATTTTACTAAAACTGTGGCGAGTCAAGAACAATATCACCATTGATCTTCCAGATGGTAGAAAATCAACCCTCGTCATAGCCTGGGTCAACCCACAAACTGCCATTACAGAAACGTGCCTTGAGTTATGCAGAGTCTGGTTTTAAGCATAATCCGGACAACTCCCCATACCTTAACATCGTTAAGATATGAACCATTCTATATCCAATATAGAAACTTTGGCACTTATTTAATTGGAACCAGATTCTAATCATGCAGCTGTCTCCAGTGCATATCAACTTAATGGAAAGAGGCCAATCAATATTTACTCAACTTAGGAATGCATCCAATTATGAGTAACCTAAAAGAGAAACAAGTTTCTCAAAACTATTACTATCAACTGAATACCAATCACATGTGATTCCCCCAATCAGAGCAAAGCTCTGCTTGAATTTCAAATTCAAAAGGTGAAGCAGCGTTTCAGATCTCTTGCGCTGCGCGCAGAGCGCCACGTGTCAAAAGCAGACACGTCAGCGCAAGGGGCGCTGCGCCCAAGGCAGCACACCCCAATCAAAGCAAGGCTCTGTTTTAAAATTTAAATTTTAAAAATAAAGGAATCAACGATTCAGATAACTTGCGCTCTGCGCTGCGCGACACATGTCAGCGCAGTTGCGCTAGCGAAGTCGCGCTGGGCTTTGCGCTGCGCGACACGTGTCGAGCGCAGGTGCACTTGCGCCAACTGTGCCAGCACTAAAACTTAAATAATGAATTATTTAATCAGAATTAAAATTCTAGAAAGATCTTTTTAATCTTATTAAATTAAGAAGATTATCTTTTGTAAAACAGAGGCCTTAGGAGCAAAGATCCAACGGTTGGGAAATATCCCCAGATCAATCAGAGAAAGATCTCTGCAGCTAACCTAACAAACTAATTGGCCCTATATAAAGGCCCCTAGACTCCAAGTCTCTGCTATACAAAAAACACTTCTAAAAACTTTGAGAAGAACTCGAAGAGAAAAAGGTAAACCTTTGGAAAAAAAAAAAATTTCTTCTAAAAAGATCAATGATCTAAGAACAAGATCAAGATCTTCCATAAAAATATAGATCAAAAAAGAACTAATAATAAAAAAGAAGTAATTTACTTCTTTATTAGATCTTTTGATCTATATACAGGCATTGCCTTTTGATGAACCATCGGTTCTTAAAAACTTGAGGTAGAACCTCTTTAGAACTAAAAAGGTTCTTTTCTTTGATCCAAAATTGATCAAGATGCGCTCTGCGCTACTGTACAGTGCCTTGCACTCTTGATTTGCGCTGTTGCGCTTTTTGGATTGGCGCAAGTCACCAGAGAGCGCCACGTGCCAATCTGCGCCTTGCGCTCCTAAAATATAGCGCACTGCGCTCTTGGTTTGGCGTACTGCACCAGAGCGCGCCACGTGTCAGCAGCGCACTAGAGCAGCGCACTGGCGCAGCGCACTGCGCTAACAGACTTGCGCTCACCAGAGCGTGACACGTGTCACCTCCACATGCGCTGGCGCCTTGCGCTCATTAATTGGCGCAAACCGCCTGACAAGCCACGTGGTGCACTGTCAGAACATTATATTGTTAGTTATATGTATGCCCTAGAGGCCATTACTGTACATACGATGTATATTGTAGTGGATTCTAGGACATATATAGGGATGACTTTCTTGCTCGACATGATAGTACGCTATCTGGTTGTACTTTATTTTAACATGTACTCTAATTGTCTCTATGTTACATGTTGATAAAGACCATAGGATATGTACTCGACTACTGGGACTATGATGAGATCATACTAGTGGGGCCACGGTAGTCGACGAGTACATCCTATAATTGTTCCTAGTCGAGGGTGTATCGAGATAGGGCATCGATGCACCAGAGTAGACTAGAGTATACGCATCTTGACCCATATGATGGGCGATGGATGATCCCATATCTATCGGTGTTTGACATCAAGGATGGTGTACGGGTGCTCAGTGGAGACTGGGTACACTGGACGGACTCGCCGAGAACTCCCAGATGGTATTATACCTTACGTCAGATGGCAGTTCTCTGGTGACACTGGTATAGGTTAGTCTGTAGACCCGAGATCGTCATAGAGTCTTATGTGATTCCCACTGTGCTTTGATTTCCACCTTACCACGTCCAAGAGGGCATGCAAAACGGTGGTTTTTGGATACAGTCCCGAGTCACATGGAGGCAATGAGCGATAGGAGAGGATTCGTCTCTCCCGGTATAGGGAGTTGATGTTGCGCTGTGCTCGATTGGCTATAATCGGAAATCCCTGGCCATGGTTACTGAGATTTACTGGTAAGTCTTACCAGTAGTTTCTCGAACTGTTATAGACCTTATATCGACACGACTTATCAAGCTATTGGGGTCTGACGTTTACCACCCCTAGGCGAGATATGCGACATATCAGATGACAAGACCGGACTGTACGGGGGTGTTACTGATTGGATTCACAGGAGAATGTACAGGCTTGCTTGTTGATCTTCTGATCGCTCAATACCCGGGTGGCCGTTACGTTTAGCAGACCGCTTGCGGCTTGTGGGTGTTTGATATGATCATCACCTACTGCCGGCGTATTGACGAGTCTTTAGAGTCCTACACAGGGGTTTCCTGGCTCAAGCGAAACGGAGTAGGAGCACATATGTGATATGTGCGGGACCGAGATTAATACGATATGAGATACCGTATTCTATTCTCGCGATTCATGACATTGATCGGTTGTATGCGATATAGCCGGGTTATCGGATCAAGTGTTGATTCGATA
The DNA here is from genome assembly GCA_030015575.1 of Agapanthus africanus. Lineage (NCBI taxonomy): Eukaryota > Viridiplantae > Streptophyta > Magnoliopsida > Asparagales > Amaryllidaceae > Agapanthus > Agapanthus africanus. The sequence continues at coordinate 378,715,496 of CM057351.1, forward strand.
AGTTGTTACACATGATATTAGTCGGTTATAGCCGGATTATTAAATCAAGAGTTGATTTAATAATTTAATGTATAATTATATATTTGATATATTACATTACATTAACTAGTATTAGCTCACTTATGATTTATTTTCTCACTACATTGTGCATAAGTGTATATGTGATATATATTTGTGTACATATGATTGTATCATGCTTGATGATACATCAAAGATGGGTGTATGAGACTTATACCAAGATTAGGATAAAGATTATGGTTTTGTTTATATCTTAAGGATAACAAAAGAGAAAGACTTTGTCAAAGTTCTCAAGCTTTCATGAAGCTTGTGGAAACATTGACAAAATCAACTCTTTTGTCATTCTTAAGGATATTTAGTTAACCCAACCCTTAACCTCATGCTTTGGTTAATTCTCTACATGAGTTAAGCATGGTAGCTTAACTCACCCATGGTTGCATTATTGAGAGGGTAGTAATTCATATGAGATGATTATTCTTTCTTCATCTTCTTCTTCATCATGCTCTATGAAAAGCTTACTAGCTCCAATGGTGCCATGAGAAAAAGTGTGAGAAAATCAATTCTAAAGTGAGCCCACTTCCTACTTCTTCATCCTCTACCACTTGCCATGTAGTAGAGTGTGTTCTCTTCACAAAGTTCATGACCTAGTGAAGGAATAGCTTGAGTGAGTGTCTCCCCGACGTAGATCATCTTCGGCCTCAAAGTCATCGAAGCAAGCACGTTCGTTCTTCTTGTGAAGCTTATCTAGAGTCCGGAGTTCATGATCGCAGTGATGGGGACATCTACACGGAGCTTAAGAAGTGAAGGACCGTATCTACAAAGGTTGTAATCCCTCTCACTTACTGTTAAAGAGTTTAACATGCTTGTTTTCACCTAAACTCAAGTCTAAAGATCTTGTTACGGGTTGTTTGGCACGGCTAATTTTTAAATCGGGCATGGTTGATGCCTCTTAGAACCTTGTGAGCATGCCTAGCAACCCTACGGTGGTATCAGAGCCAAGCTAGAGCTTTAGGCGAAGTGTTGACGAAGTTAGAAATCCGATCGAACCCCGAAACCCTAATCTATACCCTTCTCTGTACATTTTTAAAAACTGTGGATTTTTCCTAATTAAAAATGCTCAAAAAATTCAGCAGGGTTTTCAAGGAATTACTGTGCAGCACGTGCCCCTAATTCGACCAAACCGCCGCGGAACCGCGGCCGTACCTGGCTTGTGCGGCGGTTCCGCGGCCAAAAAGTTGAATTAAGGCACGTGGTTTGCGCAGTAATGCCCGTCTGTAATTCCTGTGTTTTCTGGGAATTTTTGATTTATACTCAAGAGTTGAGTTTTCTGGGTTGTATTGGGGATTCGATGATTCGATCGGATTATTTAACTTTGTTCATTTTTGTCCGGGTAATTTTTGAAAGTGTTCAAAAGTTCGACCGGATATCAATAACTCACTTTTTCCCGACCCGGAAAATTTCCAAGTGTTGGATTTTTCCGTTTTTTAAGAACGTCTAAATCGTGCAAGTAACGCGATGGACCCTCTAGAAGACAACAAACCTTAACTCGATTATGTGACCGTCTTGAACTGCCTTTTGAACCTTAGGGTTTGGGGCAGTACGGCGTGCCACATGTGAGGCGTTGGCTTGACCCTTCTACGGCTGGACCGTTGGTACTGTGGCATGAAATAGATGTTTTTAAACCCCCCTCAAGTGTTGAGCTATTGGGAAAACTTGAGTGTTTGATTATTCGATCGGAAAGTTTAACATTGTCTATTTATCTGGAATGCGATACAATATTTGGAATCCACAAGTAGTTATGAGATAACTAATTTGAATGTTATAAATCTAGCACTTTAGTCTCAATTGATCGGTTGCCACAGAATTTTGATGCGATCAAAAGTCCGTCGCAATCACGTAGCGTACGCGGATACTCGCCGGGTAAACTTAATAGACAGCCATGCCCCATAGCCCCGACCAAGTGACTGTAGGAGAACCCCGTCGCCAAAAGCATCCGTTCGGGTGCTCGCGGCAGCGGTGTTCCGCCTTAGTGCACTTCGTCGACGGCATCCGGGTGTGCGGCCGTCTACTAAAGTTTGCGACGAGCATTCGATCACATATCGGGAATCTTGTTGAATTACCCGACTAGATATTGAAAAGTGTTTTCGATATAGAGACTAAAATGCGGGGTTTATAATTGTTAGGCATGCAATGTCTAAGGAGGTTGCGGATTCCAACTGTTGTTGTTTTACACTTTCTTTTCTGCGACCGTAAGTGTAATATGTGATATCGCCGGTTTCGTTGCTATATGTCAACGACAATTGGGATGCGCATATTTACTTACGTTGATGACATGTGATGTTATGTGTTGCTGGATATGTTATATTGGATCGTCGCGTTTTGAATAGCCGGGAGTTTTATGTGAGATAAGGGTTTTTATTTTCATTCATGTAAAATTCAATATATGTAATATTCTTTTATTGGGGCACTTCCGGGATGAGGTTGATGTCACCACTTGTATATTATTTACTTTTCCGCACTAGGATAGACCTAAGGAGGAGAGCATAAGTAACCGGGTTCTGGAGTCCAGTGGGAGACCAACTCGAGGAGTCGAGTCCGGGTCTCCTAACCTTAGAATTGGCAGTGTTGCTTGCCGCTCTCGTAGGGGTCTAGGGATGTGGGTTTGGCTATTCATCGCGACCGTGGAATCCGTATTTTATACAGGCTCGTATTAAAACACGGACGTCCTAGTATATCCAATATTTCATATATGTTTCTACTGCTGCGATATCTGTGATGTGATCATTTGATATGTTGAGATAGATACTGTATATAGTATATATGATATATTATATAGACGTTGCTTATGTTTTACACCCGCGCTAGCCCTGTCCCGCTCTACCGTTAGTTACCTAACCTAACGGTGCACGAGGGGACATCGAGGCGAATGCGGATGGCATAAATGTACGTCGTATTTATCAGTGATGTTTAGGTGACTTAAATGATGGGACTTCATTAATATGATTAATGAAAGAAAAGAAACCTAAAAGATGTTTGTTTCCTGATTTAAAATCAGGAAACCTTCTGGGAAAAGCTTCAGAAGAGGGTCACGTGCTTACACGTGACTAGCGGTCACGTGTTGGCACGTGACACCTAAAAGCATCATCAAGTCAGGTTCAGTTTTCCAACTACATCAAAGAAAGGGCTTCAGAAAGGGTCACGTGTCGGCACGTGACATTTAAATGCAAGCGTCAAAGGCACACCGGTTCCCTGATCAAGTCAAGAAAAAGTCTTCAGAAGAGGTCACGTGCTCCCACGTGACCAGGGTCACGTGTTGGCACGTGACGTTCAAAGCAGCAGACTCGTTCTCCAGATGAACCAAGGAAAGAGAGTTCAAACAAGGGTCACGTGCTCACACGTGACCAGGAGTCACGTGGTGGCACGTGACGTTTAAGCAACGATCAGAAGACAGAGCGCAAAAGAAAGGAAAAGGCTCATTCCAAAGGGGGTCACGTGCTCACACGTGACCATGGGTCACGTGGTCACACGTGACCGGCTTTCAAAGCCCATTGTGTTAACGGAATTAAATTCTGAAAGAAATTCAAATCTTTCCAAAGGAAAGCGGCTATCTGGAACCAATCGAATTAAAGATTCAGAGGTGGTGAAATATCATCTATCTATGGGAAAATCTCGGGTTTGGAAAGATTTCCCCTTTAAATCTAACCGAAACAACAAAGGAAAAATCCCTGGATTTGAAATCCAATGGTGAATAAAATTCACCTAATAATCCAAATGTCCAAAACGAATGATGGATGCAAATCAAATCTCTGATGAAGATTCATCAAAAACTGATTGATTCGGCTGCTTCTCCTATAAATAAGAGCCAAGAGACACAGAGAAATATATATACAGAGACAAGGAGAGAAAAAGAAAAAAAAAGAGAGCTTCGATACTTGGAGAAACTTGGATCTTCTGCAAAAAACCCTAGGTAAGAAAGGGAAAAGCTCCTTGAAAGAAAAAGAGAATTTAATTCTCAACAAAGTTTAACTCTGATATATAAAACAGAAGAACATATTTCTTCTCTCTTTGATAGAGGATCTGCAAAGTGCACATCTCCCCTTGAGGTTGAGAATTTAATTCTCAATGGGTTGAGATCCTGCCATGCAGATCCAAAACATAGAGAGGGAATGCAAGCATGAGAATTTAATTCTCACAGAACTATAGGAATTTAATTCCTTTCAAATAAAATTAGGGCTTGACCCTGTATCATGGGAATTTAATTCCTTCAGAACAAAAAGAAATAGGGTTTAACCCTAATTAAGAACTTAGTTCTGTTGAAACAACGGGAATTTAATTCCCTTAATCATCATTTAACAGGGAATGGGAATTCAATTCCTTAAAAAAGCTTTTATTAGGGTTTAACCCTATTCAGTCCTTCACATATACGAGGAATTTAATTCCTACGGAAGATTCAGAGTCCAACTCTATTCAGAATATAAACCTTCAAAAGGAAGTAGGAATTTAATTCCTCTGAAATTTAAAGCTCAAGGAATTTAATTCCTGAAAAAAGATTAACAAAGCCTCTAAACAAAATACATAGAGGCAGGGTCACGTGTTACCACGTGACCCCCCCAAGAGATCTACAGAAAGCCCCTTTGAGGCAGCACCCCACGTGACCCACGTGACCCTCGGCAGAAGCTCTAATACATAGGCATTTGAATGCCCATCACGTGATGGCACGTGACGCTCTGAAAGACGCGATAATCTCAGCAGAATACATGAAGGGAGGGCGCTCTCACGTGTTGCCACGTGACCCCTCTTGCCTTAGTGTTTAACACTAAGTTAAAACTCTCGAACCCAGTGTTAAAACATTGTTGGGCCTTAGTGTTCAACACTAATTAAAAAGCTTTATCTGCAGTGTTCAACACTGATCTGTTTTAGTGTTTAACACTAATTTGAAAAGCCTTGTTGCTGGTGTTTAACACCAATTATCTCTTAGTGTTAAACACTAACTTGTCAACCTCATCCCCAGTGTTCAACACTGACTGCTCTGTAGTGTTTAACACTAGGCTTTGGCCCAATTGGCCTAAATGGATAGAGGCAAAGCCTCTCCTGATTGGACTTAGCCCAAGATGGCCATAAGTCCTCAATTTGTGATTAACTGGGCCAATGGGCTCATAACATAATTAATCGGTCTTGATCCCAAATTGGGCCAAGGACTATTTAATCCACTCCGGTTCTAGGGTACATCTCTTCATTCCTTTGATACTTGGCATTGTAATCCCTCAATGTCTTCAAAGAGGTGACGGGTCCCGACGACCACACATCAACACGGACTGTGGGGTCCTTAAACCCGTGTTTAATGCAAAATTCCTGGTTACGTGGAACGCGGATAATGTCACTCTTTGACCCCGTGGAAAACGTCCAGAGCGGAGCCTGGTCCTCGCAGAGCACGGCAGTGAACCTGTGTGAAGCATCCAGAGCACATACCGGACTGTGGGGTCCTTAAACCCATGGACTACGACGTCCTTAACCTTGACCGAGATGTCTTAAAACTAACAATGGACTGTGGGGTCCTTAAACCCATGGACTACGACGTCCTTAACCTTGAACGAGATGTCTTAAAACTAACAATGGACCGCAATGTCCTTAAACTACCCATGGACCGCAATGTCCTTAAACTACCCATGGACTGCAATGTCCTTAAACTACCCATGGACCGCAATGTCCTTAAACTAGAACAATAGAGCCCCGTATGCTCTTTTGTTGGATCTAAACGGTCCCGTTTAAGTTGATCTTAGCCTCAAAGATGGCTAACGTATCCTTAAACCTTCAAATAGACTGGACTATGAATCCCCCTAATTAACTCTGGCTCGAGGGTACATCTCTGAACTCCTCTGACATCTGTCGTTGTAATCCTTCAACGTCGTCAGAGAGGTGACGGGTCCCGACGGCTATACATTTAATGGACCACTAGGTCCCTAAACTGGAACATTAGAGCCCAAACGCTCTTTTGTCGGATCTAAACGATCCCGTTAAGTTGATCTTAGTCTCAAACCGGACTAACGTATCCTTAACAAACGTTTGAGTTGATCTTAGCCTCAAGTAGGGCTGACGTATCCTCAAACCAAACCCCTAAATCCAAATCTAAGATAATACGGATTTGGACTAGTCCACGCCCTACGGGCGACGACATAACTCAGTCCCCGTAAACAATCCACGGGCAACAAAACAAATACCCACGACACGAAGTGACCATCTGGAGAAGGAGAAAGTTGTTACCGCAATGCGGTAGCGTAATTAACTGCAGGGGCTTGCGCCTGCAGGGAAGAGCGTCCCCACAATCAAAAAACCCCTCAAATGAGGGGGAATCTGACGAAGTCTGCTACATCGGACGCATCCGTCTAAACCTTCGATACATGGTGCCATAAATCAACTTGGCATCTTCGGAGAGGTGGACGGATAGCACCAATTAGCATCTGCCCCGAATCTCAGGCGAGAACCCATGTCTCGGCCGTCTTTCGGAGGGGAACAGATTCTGGCACGCCCGGTGGGACCTTTTCCTCTTTCCACTCCACACTTCGTGTGTCGTGACTCGCAAACCAATCGCGGTTCGCTAATGGTTGCCCTTGGGTTTCAAGGTACTAAGAATTGGCGTCTGGCTTATTGCAGAAAGCAAAGGATCAATGGCTTCTACTTCCGTGAAATTCTCCAACTGCTCAGACTGCAATTGCAACCAACGCTCTGCCTCGCCAGGAGGTATAGCCTACGGACCCCAAGCTGCTTCGCTATTCACAATGCCCGTGGAACAGGTCACTCGCGCCACCACAGGATTGTTCTTCGGGACCATGCTCCCGCCGACAAACTTCACCGCTCCGGTGCTGACAACGGAAGCTCTCAAGAAGTCGGTCTTTGATCGTCTTACCCCTGTCGCGGCTCCTCTCAACGAGTCGCCCAACGTCAACGCCTCGGTCTTCTCTAGATTGGGCCAGAAATCCCGCAAACCCATCACGGGGCCTACAATCTCAGAGAAGGCTGCTTCTAAGAAAATGGCTGCTCCTGCTCCCGAAATCGCCAAGGCGGCTTCTCCGGCCAAAAGGTCGGTCTTTACAAGATTGACGGCTCCAGCTCCCGCTCCTGCTGCCCAAAGGACGTCGGTCTTTGACAGGCTAACACCAACAGCGACCCCCCACCCAGACAGGGGGCAAGATGAAGCCATTCTTACCGCTGACCCTACGCCGTCCGCTCGACACGCTCGACGTCGCCATTGGCGCCGAGTAAGGAAGGCTGGGGGCAACTCCCCCTCCGGGTTGACTCCATCGGCCCCGGTGACAGAAGTTAATGCTGCTGTTCCAACTGGGAACAGCTTCGAAATGCTAAATAAGGTGCGAAGGAATTCTGCTACTGCGGTGCTGAAGAGGTCTCCTCCCCCGTTAAAAAAGGTTGTGGAAATAAAACCCGAACAGCCCCGATCTCCTCAACGGCTATCTTCCAAAATCTATAAAGTTTGGCGGCAGGCCCGAGATTCGATCATCGATCCAAACTTCTCCCGCCAGCACAAGAAGCTGAAGATCCAACCGGAAGCCGGTCACCAGGCTAAACCCCAAAAGGCTGTTGATCAACTGGCTCATAAAAGGAGGAGGCCAGAGAAGACCCCCCGACACGCAACGACGGCTAAAAGCACTGAGCCCAGACGCCCTAAGTCTGGGGGCATGGTGGTGCACACTGTTTACATGGCCTCTGGAACCACATTCCAGGCTTTGATTGACAAGTTGGCTCAGATGGACCAGATGGGTCATAGACCACCTCCCCCGAAGTCGGAACCTCGGAATGACAAGGGTAAAGGAAGAGCGACCTTTGTTGCGAATGCCCAACAGCAACCTAACGCCTCGAAACCGGCAGATCAACTGGAGGAAAGACGTCGGTATTATAATGAGAAGATGAAGCGTCCCTACTCGTTCCCACGGGACAAGACGAAACGGCTATTCGAGCTGGCAATACGTAACAGACTTATAAACCTGCCAAATCCAAGGCGACCGCCGCAACCCACCGAGGTGAATAACCCTAACTATTGCCCTTACCATCAAACGGTAGGCCATCCGATTGAAGATTGCTTCGTCTTCAAAGGATGGATTGAAGACCAGTACCTCCAGGGGAAGTTTGTACTGTCCGAAAAGTGGAAGGTAAACCCACCACAGCCGCATGCTCCTAGGAAAGCGGATACACCGGGGGCAACCTGCTCCTTTATTGAAGAAGCTCCATGGGAGGTCGTATTATCAACTAAAACCAAAAGAATGCTGAGAGACCTTCATGCGTGCCCTGCGATCGAATGGAAGGACCCTCTTGAACCTTAAATTATCGAAGGGATGCTAAGACGCCGCCCAACTACAAAGACTCGAGATAAGAGCCCAAATACTCACGCCCAATCATCAAAATCTTCGAAGAAAAAGAAGAAGAAATCCAAGAAGTCCGTGAAGCCTGGAAACGAGCACACGGACTTGCAGAAGCAAATCGACGCACTGGAAGAGTACAATCAAAAGGCGCGAACTCCTGTCACACTGCAAGAGTTCCTCAACCACATCTTTCAAGAGGAAGATGATGGAGAAGGCTCGTCGGATGAATCCGAAGGATATGTGGCGAGTTGTAACGTAATCTCCCACTCGTTTACCGATGATGGGAAAACTCCTGGCATTGAAAAGCTGGAGACAGAGCCTGTACCAGAGCGTGCATGGCCAACAGATGAAATGATCGACGCTTTTGTAGACGAGATTCGTCTAAAATGTAAAGCGGACCGGGAGCGTGAAATGGCCACATCGGAAGGAGCCAAATGCGGGCAACTGAACGAAAGATTTGACCTACCATTGCCAGAGCAAAAGGCATCCAAAGTAGACAAGAAGATATTCAAGACGAGAAAAAGGTTTGCCAAAGCCATGTCAATGGGGATGAAGCTACCGCCCTCGGAAGGAAACACACACGACGGGATGGAGAGGCACCCTCACTATTGCGCATATCACCGGAAAATCTCACACCCCACGGAGGAGTGCGACGCCTTTAAGATATGGTGGCAAGGATATGTCGCTCGTCGGCAACATGTTAAGCGCATGAAACGCAAGATCCGTCGGGAGCGAAAAAGTACTATCGATGGGCACGACAGAGCTACTGGCAACTGTTACATGGTAAACACCGGGGGGGTCACAAGTTCTCACCTTTGGGAGCGACTCTGACGAAGAAATGGCTCTGGGCCCTCTCTTTAAAGAATCCGCTTTAGGGAAAGAGGAGAAATCGGAGATCTGCGAGAACATTCAGCTGCGCAATCACACACTCCCAGAAAAGAATCTCGGGCCCGGGAATAGAAAGGATAAGGGAAAGGAAAAGGTCACTGAAGGTATCACTTTAGATGACCAAGTCATCAGAGAGCTGGCTGCCAAAGACCCTCCTAGGAAGGGTAAGGTGGACTATAACATCCTCGCGCACCTAAGGAAGCTACCTTCTCAGCTTAGCATTCTCGATGCCCTCCTATTATCAAAAGAAGCGCGAGACTCACTAATTAAGGCGTTACAAGAACCTGAGCAATTCCAAGCCTTCCTCGCCACTGAAAAGATGAAGGATGAACTGGAGGAAGTGCATACAGCCGACATCACTTTCGGTGATGAAGACCTCCTTCTCGGGATGTGCGACCACAACCGTCCCCTGTATGTCTCCGGATACTGCCATGATATCAAGATAGGAAAGATTCTGGTGGATAATGGATCCTCTGTCAATCTCCTTAATGTTCGGGTATTGAAGGAAATCTGCATGAGCGTGCAACACCTCGCTCGTGACAAAATTACTATCTCCGGTTTCGATTCACAATCGTCACGGACTCTCGGATCTGTGATACTGACCTTACGCTTTGGACTTCTCGTCACAGACATCAAATTCCATGTCATTGACGCCAAGACCTGCTACAACGCCTTGCTCGGTCGTCCTTGGTTACACGAATACAACATCATCCCTTCTACACAATATCAGTGTATGAAGTACTTTGAAGATGGTTTCGAGTATACCGTAACAGGTGAGTTAAACCCATTTTCCGTGAACGAAGTCCGCAAATACGAAGATGCGAAGTACTTTTTGCCAGATTTCGAGGATACAGAAAGATGTCGCAATCCGGAGAACAAAACCGCCGCCACCATCCCTGTTTTCGGGAGCGATACCGAAGAAGAGGAAGAGATAGTTTACGCAGGGCCGTCTCAACGCAACAACCTGAGGACGCTTGCCCCCATGTTAGTCTTCGGAAGTGACTCAGAAGATGAAGTGAATGCTGTGTTCTCCAATCGGCTGTCAATACAAGCACCCCCTGGCGATGACCATAGTTTGCAAATCACCATGGTACCGCGAGAACACTACAAGGATCTCGACACGCTTCAGGCTCACAATGTGCAGGACCTGCAAACATTCTACGTCCCTCCCAGGCGAAGGGGTGAGAAGGTGATCCTATTCTACCGATCCTCAGAGTCGAAGATAGAGAGAGAGATCTGGCATGGCGCGGATGCTACACTTGACAGGCTCCAACCCATCCGTCTGCCCAGATACTATACAAATGGATTAAAGAAGCTATTGAAGCGCCAAGGAGTACCTTTAGAATAGACCGTTCGGCAGGCGCGGTTCTACAACAGGATTTGGGATGTCCCCGGGACTCAACGCAAATTGCCCAACGGGAAGATGGAAACACTCGGGCTTGGATACGCAAGAGCCGGAAAACGGGAACGGGCTCACAGTAGCTACGCTATATATACCTTTGACGAAGAGGAGGACGCCCTGTCAGGAGATGCCAACCCCCCATCAAAACTAGACCCCGCGATTAAAGCGCCGAGTCCGTCGTTTGAAGAACGAATGGGCAAAGCCTATCAGGAAAATGGGTCAGGAAGCTCGGGAAGACCACAACCGTGAAATGGCCATCTACGAGAAGGCCAGGACGCAACGTTTATCTCAACGTGCTGCAAAAGACAAAGACGCTTGTCCTCGTCAATCCATTGTACGAAAGGCCCGACGCAAAGACGGAAATAAATCAAGAAGCGGCTCGGGTTTGTCCCTCACGAAGAAAATGAGTCGAGCGTACTCCTTCCCCCGAGACAAGACGGAGAGGTTACTCAACCTCGCTATAAAACATCAAATGATCACTCTTCCAGAGTCTAGACATCCTGAGCAAGCTAGCAAGGCTTCTCATCCGAGTTATTGCTCTTATCATCAAGCCATAGGACATCCTACCGAAGACTGCTTCACCTTCAAGAACTGGGTCGAGGACCAGTACCGACGGGGCAGATTCGCTTTATCCGACGGCTGGAAGGTAACGCCGCCACAGAAGCATGAGCCCAAAGCCGCAAGAGCAGAACCGGGTCCACCTCAGTCCGGGGAGCGGGTTCGCACTTGCTATACGATTACGATATTAGGAGAAGAGCCCGAGAACGTAGATGACCTTCCCCGGTGCTTTGAGAACAGCGATGATGAGGTGATCTCAGAATTTCCGCCCGCTCCGAAAGAACTGGAAGATGGCATACATACTACTGCAGATAACCTCAAGAAGGTTGAGTTGGGATCGGCAGACGACCCGCGACCGACATTTGTCAGCGAGCTGTTATCCGAAGAGAGGGTGGCTGCGTTAAAGAACGTGCTTCTACAGCATAAAGACTGCTTCGCGTGGAACTATTCCGAGATGCCAGGATTAGATCCGGAGATTGCTGTGCATAAATTGGCGATATCCCCAGATATCAAGCCAGTCAAGCAGGCGCCATGAAGGATGCGACTCGAGCTTGAAATGAGCATCAACGCCGAAGTCAAGAAGCTGATCGATTCTGGATTTATCCAAGAAGTCCAGTACCCCGACTGGATCGCCAATATCGTCCCGGTAATGAAGAAGAATGGGACGGTACGCATATGCGTGGATTTCAGGGATCTCAATAAAGCCTGTCCAAAGGACGATTTCCCAGTACCAGTAACCGAGCTAATGATAGATAACACGTCCACTCACGAGGTTTTCTCTTTTATGGACGGCTCGTCAGGATACAATCAGATAAAGATGCATCCCGAAGACTAGAAGCATACCGCTTTCCGAACCCCTTTGGGTATATTCTGCTACAGGGTTATGCCCTTTGGTCTAAAGAACGCCGGCGCTACCTATCAAAGGGCCATGACAAAAATCTTTGATGACCTCATACACGACGTCGTCGAGTGCTATATCGATGACCTTGTAGTAAAGAGCATGTCATACGAAGATCATTTAAAACATCTGGAGACTATATTTCGACGCCTTCGGCAATATAATTTGAAAATGAATCCCCTCAAATGCGCGTTTGGAGTCTCCTCGGGCAAATTCCTGGGATTCATCGTTCGACACCGAGGTATTGAAATAGATCCGTCAAAGATTAAGGCGATCATGGAAATGCCTCCGCCAAGAACCCTCAAGCAGTTGCGATCTCTTCAAGGGAAGCTCGCATACATCCGGCGGTTTATCGCTAATCTTTCGGGCAAATGCCGTCCTTACAGCCACCTGATGAAAAAGGGAACTCCATTCGTTTGGGATCACAAATGTCAAGGTGCACTAGACGAGATCAAGCAGTACCTGCAGAACCCTCCGGTGTTGGCAGCGCCGGTCAAGGGAAGACCCCTCATTCTTTATACGACCGCCCTCGAAGGTTCCTTGGGCGCGTTATGGGCACAAGAGAACGATCAGGGGAAAGAGAGGGCACTCTACTACTTAAGTCGAGTGCTGCTGGGGGCAGAAAGCAACTATTCCCCCATTGAAAAGCCCTGCCTGGCGTTGATCTTCGCAATTACAAAGCTTAGACATTACGCATTAGCACATGAAGTCCGTCTTATTTCGAAGGTGGACCCTCTCAAATATTTGATGTCGAAAGCCATATTGACGGGACGACTCGCTAAGTGGGCCCTGCTATTGATGGAGTTCTCGATAACGTATCAACCTCTCAAGGCAGTGAAAGGCCAGGCCATTGCCGACTTCCTCGCCGAGCACCCGATACCGGCCGATTCTCCTCTGAACTGTGATTTGCCAGACGAGCATGCATTTGATGCGATTAGCGGCGGAAGCGCCCGATGGGAACTCTATTTCGATGGAGCATCCTCCATAAAGAAACAGAAACAAGGTGTCCCAATGATCAAATCAGGGATAGGTCTCATCTTTGCAACTCCACAAGGAGGGATAATGCGCTTCGCCTTCTCCTTAACAGAGCCGAGGACAAACAATGAAGCCGAATACGAAGCTCTGATAGCAGGCCTCGAGATCGCCATCGACATGGGAATTGAAGACCTCCTTATATACGGGGATTCTCAGCTGGTCGTTAGTCAAGTAAATGGTGACTACCAAACGTGCAAGCCGGAGTTAGTAAAGTACGGCGAAAGGGTGCAACAACTATTGACCCAAATTCCCTCCTATACTTTGGAGAACATACCGCGCGCGGAAAACAGCAAAGCAGACGCGTTGGCTAAACTTGCTAAAGAACTGGCTGACGAGAACCTCGATGACGTCAGAATCGTGATACAAAGCCGTCGAGTGCTCGCCCCGGCAGAAATATCTCCGGAATCATGCGAAGAAAAGGGAACGACTGAGCAGACGACCCTACAAATAAAAGACCATGAGAAGGCCGAAGACTGGAGGGAAGTCTTCATAGACTACTTTAAGTCCCACCGAATGCCCGAAGAAGCGTCCTCAAGACATCAGCTCATGAAACGAGCTTTATCCTTCGCTTTCGTCAACGATATTCTATACAATAGATCGTTTGATTCTCTATGGCTGAGATGCTTAGGACCTGACGAAGCAGAAAGAGTCATTCAGGAAGTTCATGACGGACTTTGCGGTTCTCACCAAGCAGGCCCAAAGATGAAGTTAAAAATTAAACGGATGGGTTACTACTGGCCCACGATGATCCAGGACTGCCTCGAGTATGCGAAGCAATGCCACTCATGCCAGATTCATGGAGACTTCATCCACCAACATCCGAATCCACTGCACCCAACGCTGGCTAGTTGGCCATTCGAAATGTGGGGGACTGACATAGTCGGCCCCATTGAGCCAGCATCATCCCGGGGACACCGTTTTATCCTGGCGACAACTGATTACTTCTCCAAATGGGCAGAAGCAGTACCACTAAAGGAAGTGAAGACGGAGAATATCCTCCATTTCTTCAAGACGCACGTCATCTATCAGGTCGGAACTCCACGGCGGATTATCTCCGATAATGGGCCGGCCTACCGAAGCCATAAGATTAGCCGCTTCGCACAGCAGCACAATATAGACTGGAGATATTCTTCGGTTTACAATCCGCGAGCTAACGGTCTGGCCGAGGCCTTCAATAAGACCTTGACGAAGATCATAAAAAAGACCGTTTCCAGGAATAAGAGAGACTGGCACGAAAGGCTACAAGAAGCCCTTTGGGCTTATCGAACTACATTCAAGACGGCCACAAACACAACGCCGTACGCATTAGTATTTGGGACGGAAGCAGTGCTCCCCCTCGAGATAGAGTTACCCTCTCTACGAGTGGCAGTCCACCACGAGCTGACGAACGAAGAAAATGCTCACCTTCGGCTTGAGGAGCTTGATGCCCTCGACGAAACCCGGCTCATAGCGCAACAACATCTAGAGGCCTACAAAGCAAAGATGGCGCGCTCATACGAAAGATTGACCAGGCCGAGGACATTCCGCCAAGGCGAACTTGTACTAGTGGTCAAAAGACCTATGATCCCCAATCGTGCAAAGCGAGGAAAATTTGAGCCAAACTATGAAGGCCCATACATCATAGACAAGGTCTACCAGGGTGGAGCCTACCTACTCATGGACATGCACGGTGAAAGGCCTTTCAGGCCAATAAACGGCCGCTTCTTGAAGAAATACTACGCTTAATAAGCCGCAGCCTGGGTCAATGATAGATGACGATGACTATGTCCGCTCACTATCTTCCTAGGCTCAGACTTTAAAAGCAGCAGCCGGCCTTCCCATGACGACGGACCGAAACGTCCTTAAACTATCGACGGACCGAAACGTCCTTAAACTAACAACGGACCGAAACGTCCCTAAAACTACTACCGCAGCATCTTTGGGCTGACGAGATAAAAAAAAGAGGAGAAAAATAAAATAAAATAAAATAAAATAAAAAAAAAAGTGAAAAAGAATTAAAAAAAACGGTATGTCTATAAGCAAAATGGGCACGGATGAAAACCCGAAAGGGCTCCGTGAGTAAAAACAGCAGGACTACCGGCGAGTGTTTGTGAAAACCCGAAAGGGCGCAACCTCGTTGAAGGAAACTTACAAAGTTCTCTCGACCTTGTAAGGAGAAACCACTTGCGTGAGATCCTTACGAATCACAAAGGAGTAACACACTTAGGGATCCTCACGATTCCTAAGGAGAAAATACACTTACGAGATCCTCACGACTCGTAAGGAGAATTCTCTTATGGGACCCTCACGGCTCATGCGATTTGAAAGTCTTAAGTTACAGAAACCTAAACCTGTTCTTAAGTAAATCCTCCACAACCTCCGATGTTGCCCTACAAGAGGCTCAATACTGACCCTTGTATACAATCCACGGGCGCGAATAAACATTTCCCCCAGCAAAGTCCCACCCGTGACTAGGGATATGTCCATATGGTGAACAACCCTTGTAAGTCCTCTCGACTTACAAGGAGAAAACCCTCCCGTAGGATCCTTACGACTTACAGAGGAACATACACTTAGGAATCCTCACGATCCCTAAGGAGAAAATACACCTGCAAGATCCTCACGACTTGTAGGGAGAAATACCTTTGTGAGACCCTTACGGCTCATGAAGTCAAAAGCCTTAGTCGACAGGACCTTAACCCTGTTTGCTAAGCCACCTTTGTTCAACATCGACAGAGGCAAATGATGATTCGCTCCTGGCAATATTCCAGTTGCAGCGATGCTGATGCCTGAACTGGTATCAAATCCCAAGTTCTTTCAAGGCAAATGATGATTCGCTCCTGGCAACATCCCAGTTGCAGCGATGCTGATGCCAAAATCGGTGTCCAAAATCCGAGCTTGCGGCGAAAAAACTAGCAAGCCACACATGCCTACAAAATAGCCGAAATGATGGGGCAACTTGCAATAAAAAGCAGCAAGTAAGAATGAAGGCATAAAAAATAGCCGAAATGATGGGGCAACTCGCAATAAAAAGCAGCGAGTAAAAAGAAAAAAAAAACAGCCGAAATGATTGGGCACCGCGAAAAAATAGCCGAAATGATTGGGCAATCGCGATTTTCGCGATATAAAAAGCTGAAATGATAGAGCATCGCGGAAAAAGAAATAAAATAAAAATAAAATGTATGCCTTACAGGTGATGTGCCATCACGCCCTGTATACAATCCAATGGCATAAACAAAAAGGGAACGTACCTCCCTCCCCTAGGTTTCACCAAAGAACGAAGCTAAATCTCGACGGGCCACAAGCGACCTAGGGATCATCCCAACACTCGTCTCGTAACAACGGACACAACTTCAAGCTAAGCGGAACAACGGCAACTCCCAGTTCCATGGCTCGGTGGTATACATATCGCCAACAGTCAAACCTTCACCCCGTGAAATATGGATATATTCAGCAAAATTCCTGGTCACGTGGAACGCGGATAATGTCACTCTTTGACCCCGTGGAAAACGTCCAGAGCGGATCCTGGTCCTCGCAGAGCATGGCAGTGAACCCGTGCGAAGCATCCAGACCGGAGCCTAGTCCTCGCCTAACGCGGCAGTGAACCCGTGTGAAGCATCTAGTGCAAAATTCCTGGTCACGTGGAACACGGATAATGTCACTCTTTGACCCCGTGGAAAATGTCCAGAGCGGATCCTGGTCCTCGCAGAGCATGGCAGTGAACCCGTGCGAAGCATCCAGAGCGGAGCCTAGTCCTCGACTAACGCTGCAATGAACCCGTGTGAAGCATCTAGTGCAAAATTCCTGGTTACGTGGAACGCGGATAATGTCACTCTTTGACCCCGTGGAAAACGTCCAGAGCGGATCCTGGTCCTCGCAGAGCATGGCAGTGAACCCGTGCGAAGCATCCAGAGCGGAGCCTAGTCCTCGCTTAACGCGGCAGTGAACCCGTGTGAAGCATCTAGTGCAAAATTCCTGGTTACGTGGAACACGGATAATGTCACTCTTTGACCCCATGGAAAACGTCCAGAGCGGATCCTGGTCCTCGCAGAGCATGGCAGTGAACCCGTGCGAAGCATCCAGAGCGGAGCCTAGTCCTCGCCGAGTACGGCAGTGAACCCGTGTGAAGCATCTAGTGCAAAATTCCTGGTCACGTGGAACGCGGATAATGTCACTCTTTGACCCCGTGGAAAACGTCTAGAGCGGATCCTGGTCCTCGCAGAGCATGGCAGTGAACCCGTGCGAAGCATCCAGAGCGGAGCCTAGTCCTCGCCTAACGCGGCAGTGAACCCGTGTGAAGCATCTATTGCAAAATTCCTGGTTACGTGGAACGCGGATAATGTCACTCTTTGACCCCGTGGAAAACGTCCAGAGCGGATCCTGGTCCTCGCAGAGCATGGCAGTGAACCCGTGCGAAGCATCCAGAGCGGAGCCTAGTCCTCGCCGAGCACGGCAGTGAACCCGTGTGAAGCATCTAGTGCAAAATTCCTGGTCACGTGGAACGCGGATAATGTCACTCTTTGACCCCGTAGAAAACGTACAGAGCGGATCCTGGTCCTCGCAGAGCATGGCAGTGAACCCGTGCGAAGCATCCAGAGCGGAGCCTAGTCCTCGCCTAACGCGGCAGTGAACCCGTGTGAAGCATCTAGTGCAAAATTCCTGGTCACGTGGAACGCGGATAATGTCACTCTTTGACCCCGTGGAAAATGTCCAGAGCGGATCCTGGTCCTCGCAGAGCATGGCAGTGAACCCGTACGAAGCATCCAGAGCGGAGCCTAGTCCTCGCCTAACGTGGCAATGAACCCGTGTGAAGCATCTAGTGCAAAATTCCTGGTTACGTGGAACGCGGATAATGTCACTCTTTGACCCCGTGGAAAATGTCCAGAGCGGATCCTGGTCCTCGCAGAGCATGGCAGTGAACCCGTGCGAAGCATCCAGAGCGGAGCCTAGTCCTCGCCTAACGCGGCAGTGAACCCGTGTGAAGCATCTAGTGCAAAATTCCTGGTTACGTGGAACACGGATAATGTCACTCTTTGACCCCGTGGAAAACGTCCAGAGCGGATCCTGGTCCTCGCAGAGCATGGCAGTGAACCCGTGCGAAGCATCCAGAGCGGAGCCTAGTCCTCGCCGAGCACGGCAGTGAACCCGTGTGAAGCATCCAGTGCAAAATTCCTGGTCACGTGGAACGCGGATAATGTCACTCTTTGACCCCGTGGAAAACTTCCAGAGCGGATCCTGGTCCTCGCAGAGCATGGCAGTGAACCCGTGCGAAGCATCCAGAGCGGAGCCTAGTCCTCGCCTAACGCGGCAGTGAACCCGTGTGAAGCATCTAGTGCAAAATTCCTGGTTACGTGGAACGCGGATAATGTCACTCTTTGACCCCGTGGAAAACGTCCAGAGCGGATCCTGGTCCTCGCAGAGCATGGCAGTGAACCCGTGCGAAGCATCCAGAGCGAAGCCTAGTCCTCGCCGAGCACGGCAGTGAACCCGTGTGAAGCATCTAGTGCAAAATTCCTGGTCACGTGGAACGCGGATAATGTCACTCTTTGACCCCGTGGAAAACGTCCAGAGCGGATCCTGGTCCTCGCAGAGCACGGCAGTGAACCCGTGTGAAGCATCCAGAGCGGAGCCTGGTCCTCGCCAAGCACGGCAGTGAACCCGTGTGAAGCATCCAGAGCAAATACCGGACTGTGGAGTCCTTAAATTCCACGGACTATGACGTCCTTAACCTCGACCATGATGTCTTAAAACTAACAATCAACCACCCCGATTCCTTACAGATTTTGCCTTGGTTTAAGGGTACATCTCTTCACTCCTTTGATGCCCGGCGTTGTAATTCCTCAACGTCTTCAAAGAGGTGACGGGTCCCTGCAATCAAACACCGGACTGTGGAGTCCCTAAATCCACGGACTATGAGGTCCTTAACCTTGACCGTGATGTCTTAAAACTAACAGCGGACTGTGGAGTCCCTAAATCCACGGACTATGAGGTCCTTAACCTTGACCGTGATGTCTTAAAACTAACAGCGGACTGTGGAGTCCTTAAATCCACGGACTATGAGGTCCTTAACCTTGACCGTGACGTCTTTAAACTACGATACCTTGAGAAACCCCCGACTCCGTAAAACACGGACAAGGGTGACCGCATCCAACACTTGCAGGCCCTCACGACCTGTAAGGAAGAAAAACTCTCTTGCGAGATCCTTACGACTCTCAAGGAAAAACCCGCTTAAGGATCCTCACGATCTTTAAGAAGAACTTACACCTATGGGATCCTCTCGACCTGTAGGGAGAAAAACTCTTTATGAGACCCTCGTGGCTCGTAAAATGCAAAAGTCTTAGGAAGCAGATCTTAACCCTGAATCCTGAGCCATTGCTGTCCTGCAAGGAGATCAAGATAGAATATCCCCAGAATACATTCAATGAGAAGGAAACACATTATTAAGAAGAAAAAATGTATCTTTTATTCATAAACCAAAATGGGTACAAAGTACAATTCATGAAAGAAACAAAAAAGAAAATACCCTCATCCATGAGTATGTACAAGAAGGAAGGAAAAGATACAAATGTTTCAAGCCGGCAGGCGATTCAGCAGCTTGGTCAGCTCATCCTACTTTTGCTGAGCCACGGCTTCATGACGCAAGATCTCCAAAAGACGAGCCTCCGCCTGAGCTTGTTGGGCCTGATATGAAGCAAGCCGGGCTTCAAGCTCTTTCTCAATGGCCTTATGAGCCTCGACCCTCTCACGAGTGAACGTGGCAGCTTTATCGAGAGCCACAACCTTATGTTCGTTACGTATCGCTCTATCAGGCCACGTAAGCTCGCTTTCATAACCACAGCCTTGGAAACAAGACATTGACAAGACCATATAAATGGGCTTCCAGTTGACGGGAATAATCGATCTAAAACGCGCTTACATCGCCTGATGTGAAAGGTAACAAGAAAAGTTTCCGACATATTTCAAGCATGCGTTCGCAGTCATATGAGTATTCAAAAAGGGAATAATAATAATAATAGCATTTGCAATCGCTTGAACGTTCATAATACCCAAAATGGTCTGATGCGCAGGAAAGCGATGGTAGCATTTGCAATTAAAGAAAGTTCTCATGAGAAGAATACAAAGTTTATTTATGCAGGCGGAAACATACATACTAGCACCAAGCCTACACGGAATCTCGGCATAAAGCATAAAAAAGGAGGGACTAATTTAAAAATGTTCTACACTAACGGAAAAGGTCACCAAACATGGGATCAACGGCACAAGGGTTAATGAAACAGAGGACAAAATTCTCCATCTCTCTCTCTGCTTTCTCCAGCACGTCAAAGCGACGGTTCTCACGAGGAGTCGCTCCCCATCGATTGGCGCCGTGTTCGTCCGCGAAAGCAGACATAATAGCTCGCCAGGCCTTGATTTGGCTCAGCAGATGAATTGAGCAATCCTTCAAAGCCTGAGTAATCAGGCACGCTTCATGAAAACCCTCGAGCTTTTCTTCTGCCGCGTCGAGCATCGCCAGGGTCATCTCCGCCGGGTGAGGAGGGATGTCGGCAAGCACGGCCTTGAGAATCATCCGGAGCCAGAGAGAACCCATCGGGAGGGGGGACCCCCTACGGATTGAGAGTTCATGCATGGCTGAGTCGCATTCGTTGTCGGTAAAGAGGGGATCCACCAACCGAGCAGCAAAGCGGGGGACCATTTCCTCAATAGGAACTTCCCATGGCTGTCGACGAGCATGAGGGCGATTGCAGGCCATGGCGCTCGTTTGTTTCTCAAGACAAATTACTCTAAGATAAAAAATAATAATAATAATAATATAAATCTCTTTGTGAGAGGAAAAGGGAAGCTATAGCATCATATATAAGGAAATGCATTAAGTGCTGTGCGCGGAAAATCTTGCATGGTGAAACTATTTCCAAGGCCCAAAAAAGGAAAGGCATCGAAAATCAAGGAGATGGAATTATTTCCAAGGCCCCTTTTTCTGCGTCCAATATTGTGCGCTGAAAATAGGGCATGAGAAGATTTTGTGAACAGCCACATCAAGGGACCCCACGTGCAGGCTACGTGAGGACTAAACCTGATGTACACTAAAAAAAAAAACGGAGTAGCACCCTGCATATTGAAAGCACCAACAACAACAGTAGCAAAATGATAAAATCCCAGAGAAAAGACATGCAAACATAGAAAGACATAATAACAATTGTCACTCATACTTCAAGAGGTTCATACAAAACACAGAGGACACATTTACAACGGTAAAACTTCAGATACGGGGCATGGGTTGAGAAACTCAAAATTAACTTTATTCAAGATTTTCCAAGCATTTCGAACCTCCCGAGTATGCTTCCTCTCACGATCACAAGCATCGGGGTCCTCACGAATGTCCTCCACCCTCCGATAGGCGGCAAGTATGGCCGACTGCTGGAACATCTGATGCAGGAGATCAATGAGATTATCCCGCCTTCTCTTTGAGATCAAGTGCATTAGATACACCGAGTGTACTTTATCCTCGGCGGCGTCCAATGCCCCAAGGGGCACACCAGCACAGAATAGAGGGAGAGCCTCCCTGATCGCAAGCACGATCAGCCTCAGAAGAGAAGAGCGACGGGGGAGTAGCCGATGGTTGTACTCATCAAAGCGGCTCATAATCTCGGCACATTGAGCATCGGTGAACTCCTGGTTCTGACTCCGGCCCAGTGCACGAATATTCCCATAGGAAATGATCTCGTCAAGACCATACAGATGGGCATCCATGATACCTGAAATAAAGGTCATGAGATTCATTAGAAAACTCCTGTTTCATTAACTGCAGAAGAATAACCTCGGGCCAAGAGACCCCAGGAAGCCTCTGTGTGAAGAAATCGAGTTCTTCGTTGGAATTAAATTCCTTATTGAGAAAAGGGAATTAAATTCCCAGAAACATTTTTGATGGAATTAAATTCCATGGAGTTGAAACGCCAAGGATCATCTAAACCCTAAAAGATCTACAGTTTGAAGATTAAGCAGTTTCATGTTCTTATGGAAAAATATGAAGAAAAAAGGGTAAAAACCCTTGTTTTGGATTTAAAATCCAGAGGAATGTGAAGGTCCATCGTTGTCCAAAAACATTACCTGAAGAAAAGGATTCTTTTCGAACAGAGTTAAACTCTGCAGACTGTTTCAAGATAGAGAACTAAGCTCTGGAAGCGAGAATTAAATTCTCAAGGAAGAAGTTCTCAGAAGAAGAAGATGAACAAAGTGAAGGCTCCTATGAAGAGACAGAGGTATTTATAGAAGACAATGAAAACGTTTCGTCTCCCCAGATCCCTAGAGGAATCCAACGGTCACAAGAGGTGACAGCGTTGCACTCACGTGCAGACACGTGAGAACAACGCTGTGGGGGCATTTGTTTCCTGATTTAAAATCAGGAAAGCTTCTGGGAAAAGCTTCAGAAGAGGGTCACGTGCTTACACGTGACTAGCGGTCACGTGTTGGCACGTGACACCTAAAAGCATCATCAAGTCAGGTTCAGTTTTCCAACTACATCAAAGAAAGGGCTTCAGAAAGGGCCACGTGTCGGCACGTGACATTTAAATGCAAGCGTCAAAGGCACACCGGTTCCCTGATCAAGTCAAGGAAAAGGCTTCAGAAGAGGTCACGTGCTCCCACGTGACCAGGGTCACGTGTTGGCACGTGACGTTCAAAGCAGCAGACTCGTTCTCCAGATGAACCAAGGAAAGAGAGTTCAAACAAGGGTCACGTGCTCACACGTGACCAGGAGTCACGTGGTGGCACGTGACGTTTAAGCAACGATCAGAAGACAGAGCGCAAAAGAAAGGAAAAGGCTCATTCCAAAGGGGGTCACGTGCTCACACGTGACCATGGGTCACGTGGTCACACGTGACCGGCTTTCAAAGCCCATTGTGTTAACGGAATTAAATTCTGAAAGAAATTCAAATCTTTCCAAAGGAAAGCGGCTATCTGGAACCAATCGAATTAAAGATTCAGAGGTGGTGAAATATCATCTATCTATGGGAAAATCTCGGGTTTGGAAAGATTTCCCCTTTAAATCTAACCGAAACAACAAAGGAAAAATCCCTGGATTTGAAATCCAATGGTGAATAAAATTCACCTGATAATCCAAAGGTCCAAAACGAATGATGGATGCAAATCAAATCTCTCATGAAGATTCGTCAAAAACTGATTGATTCGGCTGCTTCTCCTATAAATAAGAGCCAAGAGACACAGAGAAATATTTATACAGAGACAAGGAGAGAAAAAGAAAAAAAAGAGAGCTTCGATACTTGGAGAAACTTGGATCTTCTGCAAAAAACCCTAAGTAAGAAAGGGAAAAGCTCCTTGAAAGAAAAAGAGAATTTAATTCTCAACAGAGTTTAACTCTGATATATAAAACAGAAGAACATATTTCTTCTCTCTTTGATAGAGGATCTGCAAAGTGCACATCTCCCCTTGAGGTTGAGAATTTAATTCTCAATGGGTTGAGATCCTGCCATGCAGATCCAAAACATAGAGAGGGAATGCAAGCACGAGAATTTAATTCTCACAGAACTATAGGAATTTAATTCCTTTCAAATAAAATTAGGGCTTGACCCTGTATCATGGGAATTTAATTCCTTCAGAACAAAAAGAAATAGGGTTTAACCCTAATTAAGAACTTAGTTCTGTTGAAACAACGGGAATTTAATTCCCTTAATCATCATTTAACAGGGAATGGGAATTCAATTCCTTAAAAAAGCTTTTATTAGGGTTTAACCCTATTCAGTCCTTCACATATACGAGGAATTTAATTCCTACGGAAGATTCAGAGTCCAACTCTATTCAGAATATAAACCTTCAAAAGGAAGTAGGAATTTAATTCCTCTGAAATTTAAAGCTCAAGGAATTTAATTCCTGAAAAAAGATTAACAAAGCCTCTAAACAAAATACATAGAGGCAGGGTCACGTGTTACCACGTGACCCCCCCAAGAGATCTACAGAAAGCCCCTTTGAGGCAGCACCCCACGTGACCCACGTGACCCTCGGCAGAAGCTCTAATACATAGGCATTTGAATGCCCATCACGTGATGGCACGTGACGCTCTGAAAGACGCGATAATCTCAGCAGAATACATGAAGGGAGGGCGCTCTCACGTGTTGCCACGTGACCCCTCTTGCCTTAGTGTTTAACACTAAGTTAAAACTCTCGAACCCAGTGTTAAAACATTGTTGGGCCTTAGTGTTCAACACTAATTAAAAAGCTTTATCTGCAGTGTTCAACACTGATCTGTTTTAGTGTTTAACACTAATTTGAAAAGCCTTGTTGCTGGTGTTTAACACCAATTATCTCTTAGTGTTAAACACTAACTTGTCAACCTCATCCCCAGTGTTCAACACTGACTGCTCTGTAGTGTTTAACACTAGGCTTTGGCCCAATTGGCCTAAATGGATAGAGGCAAAGCCTCTCCTGATTGGACTTAGCCCAAGATGGCCATAAGTCCTCAATTTGTGATTAACTGGGCCAATGGGCTCATAACATAATTAATCGGTCTTGATCCCAAATTGGGCCAAGGACTATTTAATCCACTCCGGTTCTAGGGTACATCTCTTCATTCCTTTGATACTTGGCATTGTAATCCCTCAATGTCTTCAAAGAGGTGACGGGTCCCGATGACCACACATCAACACGGACTGTGGGGTCCTTAAACCCGTGTTTAATGCAAAATTCCTGGTTACGTGGAACGCGGATAATGTCACTCTTTGACCCCGTGGAAAACGTCCAGAGCGGAGCCTGGTCCTCGCAGAGCACGGCAGTGAACCCGTGTGAAGCATCCAGAGCACATACCGGACTGTGGGGTCCTTAAACCCATGGACTACGACGTCCTTAACCTTGACCGAGATGTCTTAAAACTAACAATGGACTGTGGGGTCCTTAAACCCATGGACTACGACGTCCTTAACCTTGACCGAGATGTCTTAAAACTAACAATGGACCGCAATGTCCTTAAACTACCCATGGACCGCAATGTCCTTAAACTACCCATGGACTGCAATGTCCTTAAACTACCCATGGACCGCAATGTCCTTAAACTAGAACAATAGAGCCCCGTATGCTCTTTTGTTGGATCTAAACGGTCCCGTTTAAGTTGATCTTAGCCTCAAAGATGGCTAACGTATCCTTAAACCTTCAAACAGACTGGACTATGAATCCCCCTAATTAACTCTGGCTCGAGGGTACATCTCTGAACTCCTCTGACATCTGTCGTTGTAATCCTTCAACGTCGTCAGAGAGGTGACGGGTCCCAACGGCTATACATTTAATGGACCACTAGGTCCCTAAACTGGAACATTAGAGCCCAAACGCTCTTTTGTCGGATCTAAACGATCCCGTTAAGTTGATCTTAGTCTCAAACCGGACTAACGTATCCTTAACAAACGTTTGAGTTGATCTTAGCCTCAAGTAGGGCTGACGTATCCTCAAACCAAACCCCTAAATCCAAATCTAAGATAATACGGATTTGGACTAGTCCACGCCCTACGGGCGACGACATAACTCAGTCCCCGTAAACAATCCACGGGCAACAAAACAAACACCCACGACACGAAGTGACCATCTGGAGAAGGAGAAAGTTGTTACCGCAATGCGGTAGCGTAATTAACTGCAGGGGCTTGCGCCTGCAGGGAAGAGCGTCCCCACAATCAAAAAACCCCTCAAACGAGGGGGAATCTGACGAAGTCTGCTACATCGGACGCATCCGTCTAAACCTTCGATACATGGTGCCATAAATACACTTGGCATCTTCGGAGAGGTGGACGGATAGCACCAATTAGCATCTGCCCCGAATCTCAGGCGAGAACCCATGTCTCGGCCGTCTTTCGGAGGGGAACAATGTTGTGGAATCGAATTTTCAAAAACAGGTAGCTACAGTTCTTGCTTTGCATCGCGGTGTTCCTTGTAGAACATCCTGCACCTTATTCGATAAGGAAATGGCCGAGATCCCTTCACCGGGAGTGACCCTTTTAGCAATGACTGGCAGATGCTACACCCCTCGGTTTTGTCTTTTGATTGCTTTTCTAGTTCTTGCTTTGCACAGTGATATATATGATATATCCTGCACCTCATTTGACGAGGAAAGAGCCGAGATCCCTTCACCGGGAGTGACCTCTTTAGCGAAACTAGTAAAAGCCTAAAAAACACTCCATTTTAAAATCATTTGATTCTACAATGATATCAAGTTCATTACGCAATAGGTTTTCAGAAAAACCTGTCGTAGCCCTCCGTCATTTCAGATAAGTCCTACTTAGTATTCGTGCTACGTTTGTTGACCTCCGTCAAGGCGTAGTGTGCGGTAGCTAACTAGTATTTATCTGCTTATGCATATGATGCAGATTGGATTAGGGTAGTCGTACGATCTTGTTGACCTCCGTCAAGGGTCGTGCGGGTGGGTTTGATTCAATCAAGAAATGACGGGTTGAACTTGACTAGTAGCCTGTGGTTTGTTGACCTCCGTCAAGGTCATAGGGTGCTAGGGGCAAAATTATCGGGAATTTCAAGTGTTGAAATTTGCAATGAGATTGCATACCTTCTATGAGATAGTTGGATCCCGATACCCTCTGCGAGTAATTGTTACTCCTGGGAGAGTTTTACACATTACAATTAGCCGATCAAGTAGGTGTCTAGAAAGGTGTCAACGGGGTTATGCCTCTGGGAAAACGAGGTTTACTTTAATTAGGTCCGTGCGAAAGCACGGGGAACTTCCCTCAAAGTACCGACACTGGCCTGGCTGAAAGATTGGCGAAGTTGTAGAGTGTAATTAATCCCGGTTAGTCTTTCCTTTTAGGGTTTGAAGGAAGATTTGATAAAAACAGTAGGAGACATCCTGATTAGATATATTAGATAACCAATCTAATCTTGCAAGAGCATACGCAGAGTGTTTTCTTCTCTCTCTCTCCAGGTAGCGACCATATCACGCCTTAATAAAGATAATAATACGGATGAATTGACCGAATCCGCTTGTTATACTGAGCTGGGGAACGTTGGTCCCGCTCCAACTTATAATTGTTATAAGACAGAGCAGGAAATTGGGGAATACCAGATTTCCCGTGCCGCCCAAACGAAGAAAGTGCATGCTGATGCATCATCTTCGGGTGTGTTCATTACATAGAACTGTTTCTCAGTATCTTTTACGTCCTGGGTATGAGATACCGGATCAGGATCCCGTATATGTAATCTGTTACATGGGCTACAGAAAGGTAGAGAACTGAGAACGGGTGATAAGTTTCATGAGACAGAAAACGGTGCAAGTGTTGCAGCCAAGTCTGTTGGTCACTATCACCCTGTATTACCAGAATACATTGATTCTGAACGAATGTTATTAGATACCGAACCTGATATACAACATCATATCAGTCTCTTTATTAGTAAAGGAATGATATAACTTTGTATTGTTGGATAATGTTTTGAACATTTCCTATATCAAGAGTTGATCGGTTCAGGCACGTTATCTAAAAGCATTGACGTTCTAAATCAAACCACAGTTCTTAGTATACAGAACACACACAAGAGGAATAGTTCAGAAATGATCGAATCCTTCTTGATGCATTGTAGATTAGGTCATATCAATGCGACCCGACTAGCTGAAGTTACATAAAGATGCATATTTAAATTAGTTTTAATTTACATCTTGTGAAACTTGCCGGTCATGTCATAGAGATAAGATGACTACAGCTCCGTTTATTGGAAACAGAGAAAGAGTTAGTGAACTCTTAGGATTGATACATGCTGATGTATGAAAGTCTCCTGTGTACACATGCCAATACTGGTTCTTTGTACTTCATTACATTCTCTGATGATCTCTCAAGATTCAGACATATGTTCCTGTTGAAACACAAGTCCGAAACTTTTGAGATATTCACAGAATGTAAGTTAGAAGTAGAGAACCAAAATACAGGTACACGTATTATGTCCTTTGATGAGATCAAGGAGGAGAATACTTGAGCACGGAATCCCTGGACTATTCTAAAGGAGAATGAGATTCTCTCTCGGCATTACTCCTCCGTATACACCATAGTACGATGGTATATCGAGACGGAGCAATAGCACCCTATGTGATATGGTGTGCTCTATGATGAGTACTACTGAGTTTCCTATTTCCTTTTGGGAGTTATGCACTTGAGAAGCTGCATACCTATTGAATAAGATTCAAATCAAATCAGTTGCCTACCACTTCATATGTGTTATGGAAAGGGAAGAGCCCATATCTTAAGTTTGTTAAGATTTGGGGTTATCCAGTATATGTCTAAAAGCATAATCCGGACAAGCTCGAGGCAAAGTCAGATCTGTAGAAGTTTGTTGGATATCCCAAGCATTCGCAAGGGAATATCTTCTACCAAACCGAGGAACAAAAGATGTTTTGTTTCTCAGCATGCCACCTTTGTGAAAAGAAATTTCTTATGGAAAAATTAGTGGTTATGAGGTAGAACTGGAAGGAGTTCCAGCTATACAAACTGCAGCTGATAATTTGGTAGAACCAAAGGATTCAATAGTTTCCAACGAACCTCAGCCTCTCCGCCGATCTAGCAGGGTTCCTCACCCACTTGAGAGATACTTCAGTTTCTCTATGACAGTGGGAGTGAGGATTGCATCATGAGATGATGACCCAACTAGTTTCAAGCTGGCCATCAGGAGTAGGACTCTGTAAGAATGGCTGGATGCTTATCGATCAGAGATGTAATCCTTATACACCAATAAAGTATGGACTTTGGTTGCTTTATCTGAAGGGTTAAATCCCCATCAGGAGCAAGTATATCTTGAGAAGATTACTTGGTGTACATGGAAAAGTTGAGTCTTGCAAAGCTATGCTTAAGTCCATCCAGATCCTACTTGCCACGGCTACATACTATGACTACGATATCTGGCGGTTGGGTGTCATGACTGCTTTTCTCAAAGATGATTGGAAGAGAGCGTCTATAAGTACACAGTCAGAGGGCTTCGTAGACAGTGGGAGCAGCGGAAACGTGTGCAAGATGTTTTATGTGATAAAGCAGGCATCGCGGAGTTGGAACGTCTGTTTTGATGTGTTAGTCAAAAATGTTGACTTCATCAAAATGGTAGATGAATCTTGTATATACAAAAGGGCAGTAGGGAGTATGGTGGTGATCCTCGTAGAGTACGTGGATGATATACTCTAGATGGGGAAGGAGTTTCCTATGCTACGCTCGGTCAATCTCCGCTTATCACAATGATTCTCCATATAGGATCAAAGTGATACCTACTAAATCCTGGGTTTTGGATCTATGAGATAGATCTAATTGGATGTTAGGATACTCACTAGCTGTAGTGAGATGGTATCAATTGATCCTGGGGAGAATCACTGGAAGTGTTCCAGGGTGATAAGGACGACTGAATGTCAGTCACAGGCATTGTCTTTACCCTCAGTAAAGGGACGGTATGTTGGAAGAGTTCCAAGATAGATATCGTGGCATACTAGACGATAGAGGCTAGATACATCGCTACCAAAGATACTACCAAAGAGGAAGTCTGGGTGTATATTAGTTCATAAGATGAACTTCGTTCCTACCATTGTGTGACAACGGAGTTGTGGCTTATGCCTAGGAACGCCCGTCCCATCAGTGATCCAGATATATTCTAAGGCAGTGTCACCTGATCATGGAGATGGTTGATCTCCAGGGGATCAAGGTCAGGAGAGTAGACACAGAGGACAACAGCGCGGATCCACTCATAAAGGCCTTTTTTCCCAGTAGAGACTTTTATGGGATGGTTGAGTATGAGATACTTCGACCACAGCTAATTGTTGGGTATGTGATACCACAACAGATGGCCCTAGTGCAAGTGGGAGATTGTTAGTTATATGTATGCCCTAGAGGCCATTACTGTACATATGATGTATATTGTAGTGGATGCTCGGACATATATAGGGAGGACTTTCTTGCTCGACATGATAGTACGCTATCTGGTTGTACTTTATCTTAACATGTACTTTGATTGTCTCTATGTTACATGTTGATAAAGCCCTTAGGATATGTACTCGACTACTGGGACTATGATGAGATCATACTAGTGGGGCCACAGTAGTCGACGAGTACATCCTATAATTGTTCCTAGTCGAGGGTGTATCGAGACAGGGCATCGATGCACCAGAGTAGACTAGCGTATACGCATCTTGACCCATATGATGGGCGATGGATGATACCATATCCATTGGTGTTTGACATCAAGGTTGGTGTACGGGTGCTCAGTGGAGACTGGGTACACTGGACGGACTCGCCGAGAACTCCCAGATGGTATTATACCTTACGTCAGATGGCAGTTCTTTGGTGACACTGGTACAGGTTAGTCTGTAGACCCGAGATCGTCATAGAGTCTTGTGTGATTCCCACTGTGCTTTGATTTCCACCTTACCACGTCCAAGAGGGCGTGCAAAATGATGGTTTTTGGGTACAGTCCCGAGTCACATGGAGGCAATGAGCGATAGGAGGGGATTCGTCTCTCCCGGTATAGGGAGTTGATGTTGCGCTGTGTTCGATTGGCTATAACCAGAAATCCCTGGCCAGGGTTGCTGAGATTTACTGGTAAGTGTTACCAGTAGTTTCTCGAACTGTTATAGACCTCATATCGACACGACTTATCAAGCTGTTGGGGTCTGACGTTTACCACCCCTAGGCGAGATATGCGACATATCAGACGACGAGACCGGACTGTACGGGAGTGTTACTGATTGGATTCACAGGAGAATGTACATGCTTACTTGTTGATCTTCTGATCGCTCAATACCCGGGTGGCCGTTACGTTTAGCAGACCTCTTGCGGCTTGTGGGTGTTTGATATGATCATCACTTACTGCCGGCGTATTGACGAGTCTTTAGAGTCCTATACAGGGGTTTCCTGGCTCAAGCGAAACAGAGTAGGAGCACATATGTGATATGTGCGGGACCGAGATTAATACGATATAAGATACCGTATTCTATTCTCACGATTCGTGACATTGATCGGTTGTATGCGATATAGCCGGGTTATCGGATCAAGTGTTGATTCGATAAGTTGTTACACATGATATTAGTCGGTTATAGCCGGATTATTAAATCAAGAGTTGATTTAATAATTTAATGTATAATTATATATTTGATATATTACATTATATTAACTAGTATTAGCTCACTTATGATTTATTTTCTCACTACATTGTGCATAAGTGTAAATGTGATATATATTTGTGTATATATGATTGTATCATGCTTGATGATATATCAAAGATGGGTGTATGGGACTTATACCAAGATTAGGATAAAGATTAGGGTTTTGTTTATATCTTAAGGATAACAAAAGAGAAAAACTTTGTCAAAGTTCTCAAGCTTTCATGAAGCTTGTGGAAACATTGACAAAGTCAACTCTTTTGTCTTTCTTAAGTATATTTAGTTAACCCAACCCTTAACCTCATGCTTTGGTTAATTCTCTACATGAGTTAAGCATGATAGCTTAACTCACCCATGGTTACATTATTGAGAGGGTAGTAATTCATATGAGATGATTATTCTTTCTTCATCTTCTTCTTCATCAAGCTCCATGAAAATCTTACTAGCTCCAATGGTGCCATGAGAAAACGTGTGAGAAAATCAATTCTAAAGTGAGCCCACTTCCTACTTCTTCATCCTCTACCACTTGCCATGTAGTAGAGTGTGTTCTCTTCACAAAGTTCATGACCTAGTGAAGGAATAGTTTGAGTTAGTGTCTCCCCGACGTAGATCATCTTCGACCTCGAAGTCATCGAAGCAAGCACGTTCGTTCTTCTTGTGAAGCTTCTCTAGAGTCCGGAGTTCACGATCGCAGCGATTGGGACATCTACACGGAGCTTAAGAAGTGAAGGACCGGATCTACAAAGGTTGTAATCCCTCTCACTTACTGTTAAAGAGTTTAACATGCTTGTTTTCACCTAAACACTAGTCTAAAGATCTTGTTACGGGTTGTTCGGCACGGCTAATTTTTAAATCGGGCATGGTTGATGCCTCGTAGAACCTTGTGAGCATGCCTAGCAACCCTACATATATGCTATGCATTATTAAAAAGGGCAGAGCCCAATTAATGGTCTAATAGACCAAAGATAAATGTTGTGCATTATAATAAAAGAAAAAAGAGGGCAGAGCCCAATCAAAGGCCTAACAGGCCAGATGTGAATAAAATGTTAGACATTTTCTAACTGGACTTAACCCAATTCTGGACATAAGCCCTCAAATTAAATTGAACTGAGCACAACTGCTCTCTCTCAAATCAATTTACATTCGGTTCAAGGGTACGTCTCCGAACTCCTCTGATATTTGTCGTTGTAATCCTTCAACGTCGTCAGAGAGGTGACGGGACCCGACAACCATACATTGATACAGACTGTGGGGTCCTTAAACTCATGGAATATGATGTCCTTAAACCAATATTCGTCCCCAAAATGGGAATGTTGGACCACCATGTCCCTAAACTGGCAATGGACCACTATGTCCCTAAACTAGAACAATAGAGCCCTCAAATGCTCTTTTGTCGGATCTAAACGATCCTGTTAAGCTGGTCTTAGTCTCAAATTAGACTAACGTATCCTTAATAAACGTTTAAGTTGATCTTAGCCTCAAATATGGCTAACGTATCCTTAAACCAAAACCTTCAAACAGACTTTAGTCCCAAATTGGACTATAGATCTCCCAACCAACCTTGGTTCAAGGGTACATCTCTGAACTCCTCTGATGTCTGTCGTTGTAATCCTTCAACGTCTTCAGAGAGGTGACGGGTCCCGACGGCCATACATTCCATGGACCACTATATCCCTAAACTAGAACAATAGAGCCCCCAAATGCTCTTTTGTCGGATCTAAACGATCATGTTAAGCTGGTCTTAGTCTCATATTAGACTAACGTATCCTTAACAAATGTTTAAGTTGATCTTAGCCTCAAATATGGCTAACGTATCCTTAAACCAAAACCCCAAACCCAAATCTAAGAAAATACGGATTTGGACTAATCCACGTCCTACGGGCGACGATGTAAATTAGTCTCCGTATACAATCCACGGGCAACCACAAACAAAACAAACACCCACAACACGAAGTGACCAGCTGGAGAAGGAGAAAGTTGTTACCGTGATGCGGTAGCGTAATTAACTGCAGGGGCTTGCGCCTGCAGGGAAGAGCGTCCCCACAATCAAAAAACCCTCGAACGAGGGGGAATCTGACGAAGTCTGCTACATCGGCCGCATCCGTCCAAACCTCCGATACACGGTGCCATAAATCATCTTGGCATCTTCGGAGAGGTAGACGGATAAAACCAAATAGCATCTGCCCCGAATCTCAGTGCCAAGACGTCCCAGTCTTGTGCCCCTTCCTTCGGAGGGGAATAGATTCTGGCACGCCCGGTGGGACCTTTTCCTCTTTCCACTCCACACTTCGTGTGTCGTGTTCGCGAACAAATCGCGGTTTGCTGTGGTTGCCTATGGATTCGAGGTACTTAGATTTGGTGTCTTGCTCCGTGCAGAAAACAGAAAACCAATGGCTTCAAACTGCACTAACTGCAACTGCAACTCTCGCTCCGTCCTTGCTGGAGGAGTGACTTACGGGCCCCGAGCGGCCTCCCTTTTCAAGATGCCACTGGAGCAGGTGGCTCAAGCCACCACTGGACTATTCTTCGGGACCATGCTCCCACCGATGAGCTTCAATACCCCAATGACGTCGCAAGAAGCTCCAAAGAAGTCGGTCTTTGATCGGCTTACAACTACCGCGGCCCCTCTCAACGGGTCGCCCAACTCCACTGCCTCGGTTTTTAACAGACTAGGCCAGAGCTCCAACAGGCCTATGAAGAAGCCTGCAATACCAGAAGGCGTTATCCCGAAGCGGATAACCAACCCTGCTCCCGTTCCAGGCGAAATCACCAAGGTTGCTTCCCCTACTCGGAAGTCTGCTTTCGATCGGTTGGCCGTCCCCATTCAACGGACGTTGGTCTTTAAAAGGCTGATAACAGCGAATTCTGACCAACACAGGGGGCATGAGGAGGTCACCCCTGCGGCTGAACCAACACCATCCACGCGACATGCTCCCCGTCATCACTGGCGTCGAGTACGGAAGGCTGGGGGCAGCTCTCCCTCTGGATTTACTCCACCAGCTCCAACGATGGGGATCGATGCTGCTGTTCCAACCGAGAACAGCTTTGAACTGCTCAACAAGGTGCGCAGAAACTCTCCTACTGCAGTGCTGAAGAGAACTCCTTCACCTGTGGGGAATGATACAGAGAAGAAGCTGGAGCAGCCCCCTCAGCGGCTGTCCTCTAAGATTTACAAAGTCTGGCGTCAAGTCCAAGACTCGGTTGTTGATCAAGACTACCTCCGCCGACAGAAAAAGATGAAGGTTCGGCAGGAGACGGACTACTCTGTCAAGCCAGAAAAAGCAACAGCTGGCTGGGTGCCTACTGCAACGGCTCCCTCAATGTTAATCACTCAAAAGAAAAGGAGGCCGCAAAAAGCCCCTGTGAACATAGCGAACCGTAAAAGCACTGAGCACAAACGCCCCAAGTCTGGGGGCATGGTGGTCCATACTGTTTATATGGCTTCCGGAAAGGAGGAAGGCCGTGCTTCGACGGGTCATCGACCGCTCACTCGATCCGTGACCAAAGCCCAGGAGCAACAACAGAAGCTTCAAGAAATGATGACTGCAATGGCCGCACTTACCGGGCCAAAAGAAATCCCGGAGGCATCATCGGAGCAGCGTCATGAACAAGAAACCGAAGATGACTTCTTACGCAGAGTCCTCGACAAGGAGGACAAAGAAGCCGCAGAACAAGCGGCTAACATAAAACAAATGGCGCTCCTCTTCCAAGATATGGTAGGGATGATGTTACAGCCGGACCCTCCAGCTGAAGACCCTCCAATCATTGTTGGAGACGATAAAGAGGAGACATCTAATCCTCCGCCGGCTCTTTCAGCAGCCAAGGAGGAAACCATTTCCAAAGCTGCACTGGACGACTATATAGCTCAGCAGATACGAGTTCATCAGGCGAATGAAGCAGCTGGGCAAATTGTTAGAACCGTACGACCCTACCCGGGTTGGTATGACCAAATCAGTTACCCGTCGGGATATACGATCTCTAAGTTCCATGTGTACAAGGGGACAGGGAATCCACATCAGCACGTCGCTCAATTCAGGGCCTTATACGGCAACACTGGAGGCGACAACAAACTGCTGCTTCGCCAATTCGTCGGCAGCTTATCGGAGACGGCCTTCGAATGGTATTCAGAGCTACCTAACGACTCTATCAAAACATTTGCGGAGATGGAGCTACTGTTTACACAAAGATTCACGAGTGCTAGTGAACGCACCCCGATAACGGCACTGATTAATGCCAGGATGAAGCCGGGTGAGACTTGGGTCCAATACGCAATACGGTGGCGGAATCTGTGGTCGAAATGCGAACAGCGCATCGAAGAAGTACCTGCGGTAGGCATGTTCGTGGGCACTCTTGATCCGCAAGCAACCATCTCGCAATTCATGATGTTCTTCAAGCCGACCACGTTCTAGGATTTAATTGATAAGTTAGCCCAGATGGATCAAATGGGTCACAGACCGTCTCCTCTGAAGCCGGAACCCCGAAACGACAAGGGTAAAGGGAAGGCGACCTTCGTTGCGAACACCCAACAGCAGCCCAGTGCCCCAAAGCTAGTGGATCAACTGGAAGAGAGACGGCGGTATTATAATGAGAAAATGAAGCGTCCTTACTCCTTCCCGCGGGATAAAATGAAGAAGCTATTCGAGCTGGCGATGCGCAATAGGCTTATCAATCTCCCGAATCCAAGGAGACCACTGCAACCCAGCGAGGTGAATAATCCCAATTATTGCCCTTACCACCAAACGGTAAGTCACCCAATCGAGGATTGCTTCGTCTTTAAGGGATGGATCGTGGATCAGTACCTACAAGGCAAGTTCGCATTATCCGAAAACTGGAAGGTGAACCCGCCACAACCTCATGCTCCTAAGAGGATGGGCACGCCTGGGGCATCGTGCTCTTTTATAAAAGAAGTTCCATAGGAGGTCGCTCTTTCAGCCAAGACGAAAAGGATGCTGAAAGATCTTCACACAAGCCCGACAATCAGGTGGAAAAATCCACTGGAACCCGAGGTCGTAGAAGGGATGCTAAAGTCGCGCCCAACTCCAAAGATCAGTGGTGATAGCCAAAGCTCGCACACCCAGCCGTCAAAGTCTTCGAAAAAGAAGAAGAAGACCAAAAAGCCCGTGAAGCCTGGTGACAAGCGCACGAGCCTGCAAAAACAAATCGACACGCTGGAGGAATATAATCAGAAGGCGCGGACTCCTATCACACTCCAAGAGTTCCTCAGCCACGTCTTTCAGGAGGAAGATGATGGAGAAAGCTCGTCAGATGAATCTGAGGGTTACGTAGCAAGTTGTCATGTGATCTCTCACTCGTTTACAGACGATGAAAAGGCTTCTTGCACAGAGAAACCGGGGGCGAATTCTGAGCCTGAACTTTTAGAACCATCAGACGAAATGATTGATGCATTCCTAAACGAAGCCCGTTAGGAAAGCAAAGCCAATCGAGAGCGTGAACTGACTATATTTGAAAAGGCCAAATGCCAACGACTGGAGGAAAAGGTCGAGACGCCCCGAATGGAGCAAAGCGTCCCTATCGCCAGCAAAAGTAAGCTTAAAATAAGGAATCAATTCGCTAGGGCCCTGGCAATAGGAATGAAGTTGCCCTCTCTCAAAGGAAATTCCCCTGGCAATATACGTCTTGACGAAGCAGACATACATCCTAACTTCTGCCTATACCATCAGAGGATTGCACACCCCACCGAGGAATGCTTAGCCTTTAAAAACTGGTGGCAGGGATATGTTGTCCATCGACGACACGTTCAATAAGTGAAGCACAAGGCTCGTCGGGAACGGAAAAGCACAACATATGAGCGTGAAAGAGCTGCTGGAAGTTGTCACATAGCTGACACCAAGGGATCGCAAGTTATCACCTTTAGAAGCGACTCTGACGAAGAAGTCGCCCTCAGCCCTCTCTTCAAGGAGTCCCCCTCCGGCACAAAACATGTGAAGATTTGCGGCAAAATCTAGCTGCGTAATCGTACGTTGACCTATGACCGAAACGTCGTTAAACTACTACCAACCCGCGGCATCCCCAGGCTGACGTGGTAAAAAAAACGATATGTCCATAAGCAAAATGGGCACGGGTGAAAACCCGAAAGGGTTCCGTGAATAAAAACAGCAGGGCTACCAGCGAGTCTTGTGAAAACCTGAAAGGGCGCAACCTCGTTAGAAAAAAAAGAATAAAAAGAATAAAAAAAGAAGACGGTATGTCCATAAGAAAAATGGGCACGGATGAAAACCCGAAAGGGCTCCGTGAGTAAAAACAGCAGGGCTACCGGCGAGTGTTTGTGAAAACCCGAAAGGGCGCAACCTCGTTAAAAGACACTTACAGGGTCCTCTCGACCTTGTAAGGAGAAATCACCCGTGTGAGATCCTTACGACTCACAAGGGAGCAACACACTTAGGGATCCTCACGATTCCTAAGGAGAAATTACACTTGCGAGATCCTCACGACTCGTAAGTAGAACTCTCTTATGGGACCCTCACGGCTCATAAGATTTGAAAGTCTTAAGTTACAGAGACCTGAACCTGTTCTTAAGCAACCCCCACAACCTTCGATATTGCCCTACAAGTGGTTCAATACTGACCCTTGTATACAATCCACGGGCGCAAATAAACATTTCCCCAGCAAAGTCCCACCCGTGACTAGGGATATGTCCATATGGTGAACAACCCTTGTAAGTCCTCTCGACTTATAAGGAGAAAGCACTCTTGTAGGATTCTTACGACTTATAAGAGAACATACACTTAGAAATCCTCACGATTCCTAAGGAGAAAACACACCTACGAGATCCTCACGACTTGTAGGGAGAAATACCTTTGTGAGACCCTTACGGCTCATGAAGTCAAAAGTCTTAGTCGACAGGATCCTAACCCTGTTTACTAAGCCACCTTTGTTCGATATCGATAGAGGCAAATGATAATTCTCTCCTGGCAATATCCCAGTCGTAGCGGTGCTGATGCCGAAATCGGTGTCTAATCCCAAGCTTGCGGCGAAAAGACAGCAAGCCACACATGCATGCAAAATAGCCGAAATGATGGGGCGACTTGCAACAAAATCAGCAAGTAAAAATATATGCATGCAAAATAACCGAAATGATTGGGCAACTCGCAATAAAAAGCAGCGAGGAAAAAAAAACAGCCGAAATGATTGGGCAGCTCGCAATAAAAAGCAGCGAGTAAAAAGAAAAATAGCCGAAATGATTAGGCACCGCGAAAAATAGCCGAAATGATTGGGCAATCGCGACCTTCACGATATAAAAGCTGAAATGATAGAGCATCGCGGAAATAAAATAATAATATAAAAAAAAATGAATGAAACTTTTGCCCTACAGGTGAGATCACATCGATCCCTTTATACAATCCAGGGACAAAAACAAAAAGGGAACCATATCTTCCCAACAGGCTCCACTAGAAAACGAAGCCAAATCTCGACGGTTCATAGACAACCTAGAGACAACCTCGACATTTGTCGCAATATTGCAGACACAATGTCAACAAACGAAGCGAAGGAAGATCCCTAGCTTCAGGGTCTCGACGTCGATATTGACAACTTAGAGATCACCAACGGCGTTCCTTCGCAGTCCAGCAGGATACGGATACAACGTCAACAAAAGACCTCACGGTCGAAACAAAGCGAAGCGACGGAAAAATCCCAACTTCACCTCAACATTCGTCTCGATACAGCAGACGAGATGTCAACAACGGCGTTCTTTCGCAGTCCAGCAGGATACGGATACAACGCCAACAAAAGTCCTCACGGTCGAAACAAACCGAAGCGACGGCAGAATCCCAGCTTCACCTCAACATTCGTCTCGATACAGCAGACAGATGTCAACAACGGCGTTCCTTCACAGTCCAGCAGGATGCAGATACGACGCCAACAAAAGACCTCACAGTTAAAACAAAGCGAAGCGACGGAAAAATCCCAGCTTCACCTCAACATTCGTCTCGATACAGCAGACGAGATGTCTACAACGGCGATCCTTCGCAGTCTAGTAGGATGCAGATACAACGCCAACAAAAGACCTCACGGTCGAAACAAAGCGAAGAGACGGAAAAATCCCAGCTTCACCTCAACATTCGTCTCGATACAGCAGACGAGATGTCAACAACGGCGTTCCTTCGCAGTCCAGCAGGATGCAGATACAACGCCAACAAAAGACCTCACGGTCGAAACAAAGCGGAGTGACGGCAAAATCCCAGCTCCACCTCAGCATTCGTCTCGATACAACAGACGAGATGTCATGACAGCGTTCTTCCTCCAGCAGGATTCAGAAACGCCAGTAAATGAAGCAAAGGCTAAATTCCTAGCTTCAGGGTCTTGACGACAACTCATATAAAGCCTGAAAGATAATCGAAGATCATCTCACACCAACATGAAGTGATCACCATCTCGACGTTCGTCTCTACACAACAGACGAAATGTCA
This sequence comes from Agapanthus africanus, assembly GCA_030015575.1. Lineage (NCBI taxonomy): Eukaryota > Viridiplantae > Streptophyta > Magnoliopsida > Asparagales > Amaryllidaceae > Agapanthus > Agapanthus africanus. The sequence goes on from CM057351.1 coordinate 378,755,196, forward strand.
CGACAGCGTTCTTCCTCCAACAGGATTCAGACGTGACAAAGAAAACGAAGCGAAGGCCAAATTCCTAGCTTCAGGGTCTTAACGGCAAGTCATATAAAGCCTGAAAGACAATCGGAGATCATCTCGCACCAGTGCGGAGTGGTCACCATCTCGACGTTCGTCTCGACACAGTAGACGCAACATCACCAAAAGGAGCCACGGCAAAATCTCTAGTTCCAAACCTCGACGGTTCACCAGCAACCTAGAGAAAACCGCGACATTCGTCTCAATACAGCAGACGCAATGCCAGCAAACTAAGCGAAGGCCAAATTCCTAGCTTCCGGATCTTAACGGCAAGTCATATAAAGCCTGAAAGACAATCAGAGATCATCTCGCACCAGTGCGGAGTGGTCACCACCTCGACGTTCGTCTCGACACAGCAGACGCAATGCCAGCAAACGAAGCGAAGGCCAAATTCCTAGCTTCAGGGTCTTAACGGCAAGTCATATAAAGCCTGAAAGACAATCGGAGATCATCTCGCACCAGTGCGGAGTGGTCACCACCCCGACGTTCGTCTCGACACAGCAGACGCAACATCACCACGAGGAGCCACGGCAAAATCCCTAGTTCCAAACCTCGACGGTTCACCAGCAACCTAGACACAACCACGACATTCGCCTCGATATAGAGGATGCGATGCTAGCAAACGAAGCAAAGGACAAATTCCTAGCTTCAGGGTCTTAACGGTAAGTCATATAAAGCCTGAAAGACTATCAGAGATCATCCCACACCAGCGCGGAGTGGTTATGACTCATCGGGGCTCTCCAAAATGAGCCTAACCTCAAGTAAAAAGCAGCATGGCAAAATTCCTAACGCTTGCTCTTCCGATGGTCAAACTGCCTAGGAGGATTGCTTGAAGACGTCTTGTCCAGCCCCCGAAGGGATCAGAGACATGACAATCGCAAGGCTATTTGAATAGCAAGATCGCCTATCGAGGAATATATCTGCCAACGCGACGGTACGACGGACAAAACCCTAAGTACCACAGACCCTAACGGACCTCTGTCGTAAAGAGCAGAGGTTAACTGTGACGTTAGGATATTCTTGCGAGAACTGCTCGATTCGTCTCGACTCGTGAGGAAATTAGTGTCTTTGCGAAAACTTCTCGATTCGTCTCGACTCGTGAGGAAAAGCCTTAGGCAGCGGGGATTAAAAAACCTGTTTCCTAAGCACTGGGGTCCTACAAGTCGGTCCAAAACGGACTCTTGCATACTATTCACGGACCACACTCTCCAAGGTCGAATCTCGACAAGGAGGGAAACAACCGCTTACGGGTCCTCTCGACTCGTAAGAGGGAAAATTCTCTTATAAGATCCTTATGACTTACAAGAGGAAACGCACTTAGGAATCCTCACGATTCCTAAGGAGAAAATACACCTATGAGATCCTCTCAATCCGTAGGGAGAAAAGTCTTTGTGAGACCTTCACGGCTCATAAAGTTGAAAAGCCTTAGGCAGCAGATCTGAACCTTCCTCCTAAGCCATCACTACCTCTTGAAGAAGCTAAGACAGGATGCTCGCTCTATCATCTGTCGACCATGTTTACTAAGGTAACATGCTGATAATAAAAGAAGGGGGAAAGCGCAGAGATGACACAAGACATTGCAAAAAAAAATGTGTATATCTTTATTCATGAATTCAATTAAGTACAAGGCGAATCGCATAAAAGAATAAAGAATGGATACATATTATTCAAAGATTACAAGTGTATGATTGATACAAAATGTTCATGGAGAAGGAAGCGTCTTCAACAAATCCGCAAGCTGCTCTCGCACTTCCTTCAACGCCTCCTCCTGAGCGGCTGCCGCGGCCACTTCTGCTTCCACCTGGGCCCGCTGCTGCAAGTAAGATGAAAGCTGTTCCTCAACTGCCTGCTGAGCTGCCTCGCGATTTTGTGCATCCCACTCGACGACGTCAAGCTGCTGCCTCAGTGTTAACCCGTCAGAGATGCATCGCCGAAGGCCTTCAAAGATAACCTTCAACTGTGCAGCATTTGCATCCACCTGAGCATGCAGTCGGGCGGACTCGCTTGAGGTCTCCTTGCATTCCCTCCGCCTTAAAGCCGCTTCTTGCTCCAGATGGTGGAGGAAAGACGCACTCTACTCGATCCATGCAGCCCGTTGAGTACTCGCGGCCAAAATCTTGGGGGCAGGACACATTAGCTCCAGCTGATGCAGGCGGGCCTCGATCTCCCTGCAGTGATTAACCCAAGACTCGACGACGCCTTCATTATGAAAATTTACAAGCATCGCCAGCATCGGATTAACCTCCGCAGCGAAATCTGCGGCAGATGGGGGAGCTTCTGCGTCAAGCTCTTCGATGCATCCGCTCAACATACTCAAACTCATCGAACACCCTTTGAGGATGGACGTCGGAAAATAGGCCTGCCGGCATCATGATGCGAGACTCGAAGGGGACCGGAACCGGAGCGATAGCTGCAAAAAAAATCACAATCAGATGACAGACCTAAAAAAATGCAAGAGATTCATGAACAATGAAGTTTACTATACCAGCTGCAGCAGGTGGCAAAACTGGAAGGACCGGTGGCGCAACCGATCTTTCATCTCCTCCTTCGATCTGTTGCACTGCAATCAGGGCAAGGAAAAATCATAAATAATTCCATTATTGAAAAAGAAAGGGCATTAATTGAAAACTATACTCACTAGCGCCGCTGGAGGAAGCAAGCTCCGATGGGAAGGAGAAGTGTGGGTGCAGCACCTGTTAAAGATGATCAAAAAGCACTCCTGCAAAGATGCAATAGTACGACATCAGTACATAAATTATGCAGCCAAGATAAGAATGATAAGTCACAAATCTATACCTTCCAACATTTGCGACGGTACGAAGGAGGGTAGAGTGGTGGCCACCGTTAGGGCAGTAACTGACGGCGCTCCCTCGAGTAAAGGGGCATCTACACTAGCCGCACCTGCGTTAGAAACAAGATAAGCCATGTCAGAAAAGTTACAGAATAAAAAAGGGACGGTAACCCAAAATTTACCTGATGTGTCACCAGCCGAAACGGCGGCGTCTCCCTCCTCCATTGACATGGGTCTACTTCCCGTTGCCTCATCGCCCGACTCCACAGGAGCCGTCGTCATGCTCGCGGCGCCGGGAGACGACAGGGAACCGTAAGCAGGGAGAGCGATGATCAGAGCGTTGCCCGACTCTTGAGAAAGAGCGCCCGTCTCGTCCTCAGCGATCATGCCCGTCTCACCCGCTACCCCCTAGGGCTCTGCGGTCATGACCGTCTCGTCCACCGCTGCCATAGGTTCATCGGTCGCAGCCGCTCCATCCGCTACTGCCCTAGGCTCGGTCGTAGCAGCCGTCTCACCTACCGCCCCCTCGGGCTCGGCATCGACAACCTTCTCGGGCACAGTAGGCGTGACTGTCTCGTCAGCCACTAGCTCGGGCCCAGCAACCACGGCTGCACCGCTTACCGTCGCCTCGGGATCAGCTGCTACCATCTCCACTGTCCCCTCAGGATCAATGGTTCCCTCCGCTCCTTCAGTTGGACTTGGCCCTGCAGGACAAGATGTATAAGAACCAATAGTTTTACAACTCTTACAACAAAGCCTCGAAAAACACGTTACCTGAGGTGGATTGATCGTTGGTTTCTCGAGCTGCACGCACCGCCCGTCTATGAGCAGTAGACAAGGCGACCGGTGGCTCCTTGGAAGGAGTAGCAGGGGGAGTAACGGCACTTGGGCCCGCTCCAATGGCCAAAGCAGCGCTGCGCTCCTTCGCTGCGTGCCTCAAGCGTTTCCTCTCCTCCCGGGCCGTCACGACGGACCTCTTCGAGGCCTCCTTCAGCAAGGCGTCGTCGTCCGCGTTTAGAGTTGCCTCCAGAGCTTTCGAGGCATCCATCATTGGATTTTTGAGTCGGGTCTCTTGCGGCAATTCCAAAGAGGCCGGAACATCGGTAGCTGGCCCGGGGAGAATCCCTGCATCGGCTTGCGCAGTAGATCCCGCGACCCCTGCAAAGTGACAAAGAAAAGATTAGATTGGCCATAAAAAGGAGAATAATGACTCAGTGAGCCGAGACATACCAACACCCGATAGGGTGTGTTTCATCTCTTCCTCCTGGAAGGTTTTGAGGGAAGCAGCGATGGCTTCTTCGGTAGAAATGCCTGTTCAAAGAAAGGAAAAGCGTCAGTCAAAGACAATGATAAAAGTACGATAAAATGAAGAAGAATGCAACTAGTGATTACCTGATTGCATGAGTTTAGCTAACCACGCGTCAAGCCTTGCCGATCGCTTAGAAGCTGCAATGCCGGCCGCCAGATCGGTGTCTTCTGGCGCTACGACGAAACCTTCGTTGGTTCCATACTCACTTAAGCCTTCGGTGAGAGGGGCCTGAGGCTCTAAGCCGAGGACGGCGTCAAGGGAAAGAACCGACTTCTTCTTCCTCTTCTGCACACGAACCCCGGACGCACCGAAAATCAACTTACGTTTCGTGGGCACCTTAGGACGGCGGGTCCCGATGTCCGAGCCCACGCCGGATTCAGGCGAAACCACATTCACCGTCTCCACTGGAGCACGGGGCGCTGGGGGCACGTCCATGGTATCATGAGGCAATCCGCGCAAAGGGCTCAGCATGCGCGGTGGCTCAGCTCCAGCATCTCTCAGCGGAGGAACGACAGAGATTCTTAGCCTCAGGGGAACTTTGCGGTCACTGCCAGGGGGCACACCCTTGCGGTCAACCAACAACCGCTTCTCCTCCCGGATGACGGCACCCATCGCGTGTGTGTACCAAGCCACATACATGTTGAGGGCCCTTGGAACGCAAGTCGGCTCGCTAATGTAGAAATGGGAGCCCGTGTTTAGCCGCATGAAGTGATATAATGCATTCCGTATCCCCTCTCCGGTGGCCGCAGGCTCTTCCAAAAATGCCTCCAGTGGGACCCCCTGGTTATAGCTTAATTGTTGGGCGAACCGATGGGGGTTGTACCTCATGAAGAGCGCCATAGCATTTTGCCTAAACACCAGGAAGCCCGACCGGATGGAGTATAAGTGAAGAATCTCCTGGGCTTTCAATACGGAGGCCCCGTCCTTGAAGTTATCGCGCAACGCCAATACCGCCTTAGAGGTCTCCGAGCCGATGGTCATGACCTTGTCCGTAAAAGAAATGCTCGCTCCGACCGTGCGCGGACGAAGAAGCAACCCTCTAGCCTCCCGCGGAGACGGATTCACAATAGAGGCGCCGATCAGCCGCATAACTCTCGGGAATCTGTACTTCTCGTAAAGCGATGGTCTTTTATGAACACCAAATACCCCGAGCACATGCATTTCCATCCATGAAGTAAAATAGTGCATCGGGAAATTGGCGGGTTGCACTCCTGGTTCATTTGCGTCCGCCGCCACACTGAGTCCATGGTACAGGTGGGCCAACCCGACAATTCCAATTGATAATTGTATACCAGCCACCATCCGGTGCACTGGGTAGAAGACGGACGGCCTCATGTAGCGCGGGTGCATGGGGAGCGCGAACCAGAATAGCCATAGCCCCAGAAACCCCAGAAATAAGGTCTCCTCGTCGATGCCCGGGGCGGCGATTTCCGATAAGGGCATGATTGCAGCGTCAGGAAGGTAAAAACGCTTTTGGTCATCCTCCAATACTGGTCGACGATCTAAGCCAAAGCCGAAGGGGTCGTCGAGCTTGGTGAACTTTTTGCTTCGCTGTGATAGAATCTCCGGTCGAAGAAAGCGGGCGATAAAATCTATGAAACTGACTCCCCGGCCTCCCGATTCCAAATAGAGACTTTCATACATATTCAACACCTTCACTAGACTCGGGAACTGGTGCTGAATAGCATTCTCCGGCGTTAGGCCCATTACCAGCGGCTTGGTGGCGAAGACGTATTCGTCAGGAGGAAGTAACTCTTCATAATGCTCCCCCCTCACCGGCAAACCCGAAATCTCAGCAAATTCCTCCAGGAGGATGGAGACTTCCCTGTCCGTCAAAAGAAAGGTATGCGTGGGGATGTTCCATTGTTCCACGAATGCCTTAACCCACCACGTCGGAGAAGCAGGGTACTCGAACAATGAGGCGTAGACTGCTGGGTACAGACCAATCTTCAGCAAATACGTCTTCTTCGCTGACAAGATGTACCTGGCCCACTGCAAGTACCCGTCCAAAAGCCGAGGGATCAATCCAATGTTATAGGGTTGTCCCCAAGAGCGCGACTCACCCTGGCATATGCGCCGCACCAAAATATCCACGGCCGCCGGCGGCTGCACGGGTATGGCGGCAATCGAAGGTTGAAGAAGATCCTCCGAGTTCCAATTTACGACCTCCACGGCATAGTTCACCGGGGGTGCATCTGCATATGGGATCGACGAGATTGGCTCTGACGGCGTTGCGCAAGAGAAGCTTCGGCGACCCTTGATGATTTCACCGTACCATCTGCCCTAAAGATGAAGGTTCTTATACTCACGGTCGTAATCCTTAATAATAGTAAGAACCTCCCGGTCCACCGGCGCCTCAGGGAATCCTCCCTCTGAGCGGAAGAATGGGAATGAAAGGTCAGAAGACATGGTGCCTGCAAGAAAAAGTGAAATTCAGTTATCAGCACCATAAGTTAATTTTAAAAATTCCTACGCTTGGTACTTTAAAATTTATACCACACTGCAATGCAGTGGAAAGGGGACCAAAGGGGGACCCACAAAATCAGTTAATAAGACAGCCTCATCATTGGATGAGACTGTCAATTAATGAGGAGATCCTCAAAAGAATATTCTCATTAAATGAGAAATCCCTTGAGATAAGGAGAAAATCTCCCTTTTCAGAGCAAAGCTCTGTCACAGAGTGACACTTGTCAAACTCTGGTCACAAGGGAATAAAATTCCTTAAAGAGCCTAGCTCTGTAATAATGATGGAAAAATCCATCAAAGGAAAAATTAATTTCTAAAAATTAAAGTTTGGGATCTTAAAGATCCATGAAAAACTCTTAGGAGTTCATCATCAGAAGATCAAAAGATCTATATTTTGTCAATGAGCAAAACTCTGTTCATGGGTTAAGAAACCCTGAAACAAATTCTTGAGAGCAAAGCTCTGTTTATGAAACCCCAAAAGGGTTTTCTTTCGATCAAAGGATCTATGAGAGCAAGGCTTTATTATTTGAAATTAATTTAATTAAGTTAAGTTAATTTTTACCTAAGATGTTTCTAAAGTTCTAAAATGAGAGCAAGGCTCTGTGGTTCTTGAAAACAAGAGCAAGGCTCTGAAAATAAATTTCTTGAAGATGATAATCATCTGCTGAGGACCAAGGGTCCTATTTATAGGCACTTAAGCACCTCTTCAACTTCTGAGTTGATCCAACGGATCAGATCTTGCCACCGCTGCACTCACGTGTGCGCCACGTGAGCGCAACGGTGAGGGGGCATTTGTTTCCCCCAATCAGAGCAAAGCTCTGCTTGAATTTCAAATTCAAAAGATGAAGTAACGCTTCAGATCTCTTGCGCTGCGCGCAAAGCTCCACGTGTCAAAAGCAGACATGCCAGCGCAAGGGGCACTGCGCCCAAGGCAGCGCACCCCAATCAGAGTAAGGCTCTGTTTTAAAATTTAAATTTTAAAAATAAAGGAAGCAACGCTTCAGATAACTTGCGCTCTGCGCTGCGCGACACGTGTCAGCGCAGGTACGCTAGCGCAGTTGCGATAGCGCAGTCGCGCTGCGTGACACGTGTCAGCGCAGTTGCGCCAGCACAGTCGCGCTGCGCTCTGCGCTGCGCGACACGTGTCAAGCGCAGGTGCACTTGCGCCAACTGTGCCAGCACTAAAACTTAAATAATGAATTATTTAATCAGAATTAAAATTCTAGAAAGATCTTTTTAATCTTATTAAAATAAGAAGATTATCTTCTGTAAAACAGAGGCCTTAGGATCAAAGATCCAACGGTTGGGAAATATCCTCAGATCAATCAGAGATAGATCTCTGCAACTAACCTAACAAACTAATTGGCCCTATATAAAGGCCCCTAGACTCCAAGTCTCAGATATACAAAAAACTCCTCTAAAAACTTTGAGAAGAACTCGAAGAGAAAAATGTAAACCTTTGGAAAAAAGAAGAATTTTTTTCTAAAAAGATCAATGATCTAAGAACAAGATCAAGATCTTCCATAAAAAAAGAGAGATAAAAAAGAACTAATAATAAAAAAGAAGTAATTTACTTCTTTATTAGATCTTTTGATCTATATAAAGGCATTGCCTTTTGATGAATCATCGGTTCTTAAAAACTTGAGGTAGAACCTCTTTAGAACTAAAAAGGTTCTTTTCTTTGATCCAAAATTGATCAAGATGCGCTATGCGCTACTGTACAGTGCCTTGCACTCTTGATTTGCGCTGTTGCGCTCCTTGGATTGGCGCAAGTCACCAGAGAGCGCCACGTGTCAATCTGCACCTTGCGCTCCTAAAATATAGCGCACTGCGCTCTTGGTTTGGCGCACTGCACCAGAGCGCGCCACGTATCAGCAGCGCACTAGCGCAGTGCACTGGCGCAGCGCACTGCGCTAACAGACTTGTGCTCACCAGAGCATGACACGTGTCACCTCCACATGCGCTGGCGCCTTGCGCTCATTAATTGGCGCAAAGTGCCTGACAAGCCACGTGGTGCACTGTCAGAACATTAAATGCTATGCATTATTAAAAAGGGCAGAGCCCAATTAAAGGTCTAATAGACCAAAGATAAATGCTGTGTATTATAATAAAAGAAAAAAGAGGGCAGAGCCCAATCAAAGGCCTAACAGGCCAGATGTGAATAAAATGTTAGACATTTTCTAACTGGACTTAACCCAATTCTGGCCATAAGTCCTCAAATTAAATTGAATTGAGCACAACTGCTCTCTCTCAAATCAATTTACATCCGGTTCAAGGGTACATCTCCGAACTCCTCTGATATTTGTCGTTGTAATCCTTCAACGTCGTCAGAGAGGTGACGGGTCCCGACAACCATACATTGATACGGACTGTGGGGTCCTTAAACTCATGGACTATGATGTCCTTAAACCAATATTCGTCCCCAAAATGGGAATGTTGGACCACCATGTCCCTAAACTGGCAATGGACCACTATGTCGCTAAACTAGAACAATAGAGCCCTCAAATGCTCTTTTGTCGGATCTAAACGATCCTGTTAAGCTGGTCTTAGTCTCAAATTAGACTAACGTATCCTTAACAAACGTTTAAGTTGATCTTAGCCTCAAATATGGCTAACGTATCCTTAAACCAAAACCTTCAAACAGACTTTAGTCCCAAATTGGACTATAGATCTCCCAACCAACTTTTGTTCAAGGGTACATCTCTGAACTCCTCTGATATCTGTCGTTGTAATCCTTCAACGTCTTCAGAGAGTTGACGGGTCCCGACGGCCATACATTCCATGGACCACTATGTCCATAAACTAGAACAATAGAGCCCCTAAATGCACTTTTGTCGGATCTAAACGATCCTGTTAAGCTGGTCTTAGTCTCAAATTAGACTAACGTATCCTTAACAAATGTTTAAGTTGATCTTAGCCTCAAATATGGCTAACGTATCCTTAAACCAAAACCCCAAACCCAAATCTAAGAAAATACGGATTTGGACTAATCCACGTCCTACGGGCGACGATATAAATTAGTCTCCGTATACAATCCACGGGCAACCACAAACAAAACAAACACCCACGACACGAAATGACCAGCTGGAGAAGGAGAAAGTTGTTACCGCGATGCGGTAGCGTAATTAACTGCAGGGGCTTGCGCCTGCAGGGAAGAGCGTCCCCACAATCAAAAACCCCTCGAACGAGGGGGAATCTGACGAAGACTGCTACATCGGCCGCATTTGTCCAAACCTCCGATACACGGTGCCATAAATTAGCTTGGCATCTTCGGAGAGGTGGACGGATAAAACCAAATAGCATCTGCCCCGAATCTCAGTGCCAAGACGTCTTAGTCTTGTGCGCCGTCCTTCGGAGGGGAACAACAAGTATCTACATCTTCGATCATCTTGAAGAATCCCGATACTTGCGATACCTGGTTCTCTACTTTATTCCTATACCTATAACTTCTCAAAACTTAGACATTGTATTTCTACGAAACACTTGTCTAAGAACTAGAGAAGTCACAAGTAAACAGAACATAGTAAGAGGACCAACCCCTTTGTCCTGAAGGACACTGGACAACATACAATACTTTGTATAAGTCCGCTGAGTTGAATAACTCAAAACCTGTGCATCGTAGGTTGAAAACTGTACTTATGGTTAAGAACTACTCCGCTGTTCAATGCTCCTTACCCAATCGTCAACTGATATAGGTAAATGTCACGGACATAATTTCAAAAATTTATATCTCACTTTATAAAAATAAACGTACAGATATATCAGTTTGAAATTGGTGCACAACAACGGATACTCAAAACCAAATACTTGCCGTCCGGCAAAAACCCAGGCGATTTCCTCAAATATCATCAATTACAACGAATTCCGAAATGTTCCCCTCCGAATGGCGGCCAAGACATGGGCGTCTAGCCTGAGATTCGGGGCAGATACTATTTGGTTTTATCCGTCCACTTCTCCGAAGATGCCAAGTTGATTTATGGCACCGTGTATCGGAGGTTTAGACGGATGCGGCCGATGTAGCAGACTTCGTCAGATTCCCCCTCACTGGAGGGTTTTTTGATTGTGAGGACGCTCTTCTCTGTAGGCGCAAGCCCCTGCAGTTAATTACGCTACAGCACCGCGGTAGAAAGTTTCTCCTTCTCCATAATTTCACTTCGTGTCGTGGGTGTTTGTCTTGTTTGTGGTTGCCCGTGGATTGTATACGGAGACTAATTTATGTCGTCGCCCGTAGGACGTGGATTAGTCCAAATCCGTATTTTCTTAGATTTGGGTTTGGGGTTTTGGTTTAAGGATACGTTAGCCCTATTTAAGGCTAAGATCAACTTAAACTTTTGTTAAGGATACGTTAGCCTAATCTCCAGACTAAGATCAACTTAACAGGATCGTTTGGATCCGACAAGAGAGCAATTGGCTCTATTGTTTAGTTTAATGACATTGCGGTCGATTTCCAGTTTAGGGACATAGTGGTCCATCATTCCCATTTGGGGACGAACATTAGTTTAAGGACATTTCGGTCCAACGTTCCCATTTTGGGACGAATATTAGTTTAAGGACGTTTCGGTCCACGAGTTTAAGGACCCCACAGTGCGTATCGATGTGTGGTTGTCGGGACCCGTCAACTCTCTGAAGACGTTGAAGGATTACAACGACAAATATCAGAGGAGTTCAGAGATGTACCCTTGAACCGGGTGTAAATTGGTTTAAGAGAGCAGTTGTGCTCAGTTCAATTTAATTTAAGGACTTACGGCCAGTATTGGGCTAAGTCCAGTTGAGGATATTCAACAATTTTTATTTGTCTGGCCTATTCGGCCTTTGATTGGGCTCTTCCTTTGTTTAATAATGCATGGCATTTTTTTTGGTCTATTAGACCTTTATTTGGGCTCTGCCTTTTTTTTAAAATGATGCACAGCATCTGACAGACCTTTGTTTGGGCTTTGCCCCTTCTTAATAATGCATTGCATTTTTTATTAGGCCTGTTAGGCCTTTTAATTGAGCTGTGTCCCTTCTTTAATAATGCAAAGCATTTATTGTTCTGACAGTACGCCACGTGGCTTGTCAGGCGCTTTGCGCCAGCGCAAGGCGCAAACTCATGTGGGGGTGACACGTGTCACGCTCTGGTGAGCGCAAGCGCAGTGCGCTGCACCAGTGCGCTGCGCTGTTGCGCTGATGATACGTGGTGCGCTCTGGTGACTTGCGCCAAACCAAGAGAGCAGTGCTCTGTTTTTAGAAGCGCAAGGCGCAACTGTTCTAGGGCCAACACGTGGTGCTCTCTGGTGGCTTGCGTCAACCCGAGAGCGCAACAGTGCAATTTTTTCAAGTGCAGGGTACTGTTCAATATCTTAATCCAATTTTGGATCAAAGAAGAGAATCTTTTAAGATTCCAGAACCAATGGTTCATCAAAAGGCAATGCCTTTATGTAGATCGGAAAGATCTAAAGAAGTAAATTACTTCTTTTTATTAATATTATCATTTTTTATTGAAGATCTTTGATCTTTTTCTTAGATCATTGATCTTTTCAGAAGAAAATTCTTCTTTTTCTAAAGGTTTACCTTTTTCTTTCTTTCTTTCTGAATTCTTCTCAAAGTTCTTAGAAGAGCTCTGTGAATTCTCTGTGTGCTCAATAATGTTAATGTCCTTTAGACTTGGAGTCTAGGGGCCTTTTTATAGTGCCATTTGATTTGTTAAATCAGTTAAAGAGATTTTTCTCTGAGTGATTTAGGGATTTTCTCCCACCGTTGGATCTTTGATCCAAGGGCTTCTGTTTTATAGAAGATAATCTTCTTGTTTTAACAAGATCAGAAAGATCTTTCTAGAATTTTAATTCTGTTTTAGTGCTGGCACAGTTGGCGCAAGCGCACCTGCGCTTGACACGTGTCGCGCAGCGCAGAGCGCAGCGCTACTGCGCTGCCACGTGTCGCGCAGCGCGACTGCGCTAGCGCATCTGCGCTGCCACGTGTCGCGCAGCGTAGAGCGCTAGCGCAACTGCGCTGCCACGTGTCGTACAGCGCAGAGCGCAGCGCAACTGCGCTTCCACGTGTCGCGCAGCGCAGAGCGCAGCTCAGCTGAAGCGTTGCTTCCTTTATTTTCATTTTAAATAGAGCCTTACTCTGATTGGGTGAGCTACCTTGGGTGCTGCACAGGCGTGTCAGCTTTTGACACTTGCGCTGCCAACAGAGCCTTGATCTCATGAATCTGTTTCAGGGTTTCTTAACCCCTGTACAGAGCATTGCTCTTTGGCAAAACACAGATCTTTTGATCTAAAAATGAAGAACTCTTAAGAGTTTTCATGGATCTTTAAGATCCCAAAATTTTTAATTTTTTAATTTTTTTTAAGAATTAATTTTCCTTTTGATGGATATTTCCATAAGAGCTGGGCTCTTTAAGGAATTTTATTCCTTGAGACCAGAGTCTGACAAGTGTCACTCTGTGACAGAGCTTTGCTTTGAAAGAGGAGATTTTCTCCTTATCTCTAGGGATTTCTCATTTAATGAGAGTATTCTTTTGAGGATTTATTCATTAATTGACGGTCCCATCCAATGATGGGGCTGTCTTATTAACTGATGAATTGTCATCTAGATTTTGTGGGTCCCCCTTTGGTCCTTTATCTACTGCACTGAAGTATGGTATAAATTTTAAAATGCCAAGCGTTGGAATTACGACACTGACGACTGATTTTTTTCCCTCCGCAGGAAACATGTCTGCTGACCTGTCATTCCCGTTTGTTCGCTCAGAGGAAGGATTTCCCGAGACGCCGGTGGACCGGGAGGTGCTCGCTCTCATTAAGGCTCATGACCCCGAGCACAAGAACCTTCACCTGTGGGGTGGGTGGTATAACGAAATCATCAAGGGTCGCCGAAGCTTCGGTTCCTCGACACCGTCTGAGCCCATCTCGTCGATCCCCTATGCGGATGAACCCCCGGTGAAGTATGCCATGGAGGTCAAGAACTGGAATTCGGAGGATCTTCTCCAGCCTTCGATCGCTGCTATTCCCGTGCAGCCGCCGCCGGCCGTGGACATCTTGGGGCGGCGCATATGTCAGGGTGAAGCACGCCCTTGGGGACAGGCTTACAATATTGGATTGACCTCGCGACAACCGGCCGGATATCTGCAGTGGGCTAGATATATCCTATCAGAGAAGAGGACGCATCTGATGAAGATCGGTCTGTACTCCGCAATCTACGTCTCGCTGTTTGAGTACCCCGCTCCTCCAACGTGGTGGGTCAAGGCTTTCATTGAACAATGGAACATCCCCACCCACACCTTCCTTATGACGGACAGGGAAGTCTCCATCTCCTTGGAAGAGTTCGTTGAGATCTCGGGCTTGCCGGTGAGGGGGGAGCATTACGAGGAGCTGCTTCCTCCTGACGAGTACGTCTTCACCACCAAGCCGCTGGTATTTGATTTGACGCCGGAGAATGCTATTCAGCACCAGTTCCCGGGCTTGGTGAAGGTGCTGAACATATACGAAGGTCTCTATCTGGAATCAGGAGTCCGGGGAGTCAGTTTCGCAGATTTTATCGCCCGCTTCCTTCGACCGGAGATTCTATCGGAGCGGAGTGAAAAGTTCGCCAAGCTCGATGACCCTTTCGGCTTCGGCTTAGATCGTCGACCAATATCGGAAGACGATCAAAAGGATTTCTATCTCCCCGACGCCGCCATCATGCCCTTATCAGAAATCGCCGCCCTGGGCATTGATGAAGAGACCTTCTTTTTAGGGTTCCTGGGATTGTGGCTATGCAGCTTCGCTCTCCCCATGCACCCGCGCTACATGCGGCTGTCTGTTTTCTACCCAGCGCATCGGATGGTGGCTGGCCTGCAGTTGTCAATAGGAATCGCCGGGTTGGCTCACCTATATAATGGACTTAGCGTGGCGGCGGAAGCTAATGAACCTGGGGTGCAGCCTGCCAATTTCCCGATGCACTACTTCACCTCGTGGATGGAAATGCATATGCACGGGGTGTTCGGCATCCACAAGAGCCCTTCGTTTTTTGAGAGGTGCAGACTCCCAAGAGTCATGCTGCTGATCGGCGCCTCGATTGTGAATCCGTCCCCGCGAGAGGCTAGGGGGTTGCTCCTTCGTCCGTACCTGGTTGGAGCGAAGATTTCTTTTATGGACAAAGTCGTGACTATCGGCTCGGAGACCTCCAAGGCGGTGTTGGCGCTGCATGATGGCTTCAAGGATGGGGCCTTCGTATTGAAAGCCCAGGAGATTCTTCACATCTACTCCATTCGGCCAGGCTACCTGGTGTTCAGGCAGAACGAGATGGCGCTTTTCATGAGGTACAACCCCTACCGGTTCGCCCAGCAATCAAGCTATAACCAGGGGGTCCCGCTGGAGGCGTTTTTGGAAGAGCCCGCGGCTAGTATGGAGGGGATACGGAGCGCGATACACCATTTTATGCGGCTGAATACGGGCTCCCACTTTTTCATCAGCGAGCCGAGCTGCGTCCCCCGGGTCCTCCACGCGTACGTGGCTTGGTATGCGCACGCAATGGGTTCAGTCATCCATGAGGGGAAGTGCATGTTGGTTGACCGCAAGGGTGCGCCTCCCGGCGGCGACCGCAAGGCTCCCCTGAAGCCAATGACCCCTGTCGTTCCTCCGTTGAAAGATGCTGGAGTTGGGCCACCGCGCATGCTGAGCCCTCCGTGCGGATTGCCCCGTGCTACCGCAGATGTGCCCCCAGCACCCCGTGCTCCAGTGGAGATGGTGAATGTAGTTTCGCCTGAGTCTGGCGTGGGCTCGGACATCGGGACCCACCGTCTCAAGGTGCCCACGAAGCGCAAGTTGATCTTGGGTGCACCCGGGGCTCGCATGCAGAAGAGGAAGAAGAAGTCGATCCTTTTTGCTGACGTTGTGTTCGGTCAGGAACCTCATGCTCCTTATAGCAAAGTCTTGGATGAGTACGGGACCAACGAAGGATTAGTTATGCCGCCAGACGACACTGATTTGGCGGCTGCCATCCCAGTTTCAGAGCGATTGGCGAGGCGCGATGCGTGGTTAGCTAAACTGGCGCAATCGGGTAATCACTAGCTGTATTTTTCTATCATCGCATCGTACTCTTATCATTGTTTTTGACTAACGGTTTCCCCCCTTTTTTAAACAGGCATTTCTATCGAAGAAGCTATCGCTGCTTCTCTTAAAACTTTCCAGGAGGAGGAATGACTCAGAGCATCTTTAGGCCTTGGTACACTTCGGTTCACTGAGTCTTTATTCTCCTTTGTTATGGTCAATCTAATCTTTTCTTTGTCTTATTGCAGGGACCGCGGAATCTATTGCACAAGCCGATGCAGGGACTCTTCCCGGGCCAGCTACTGAAGTCCCGGCCTCTTCGGGGCTGCCGTGAGAGACTCGACTCGAAAAGCCGATGAGGGATGCCCTGAAGGCTCTGGAGGCAACTCTAAATGAGGACGACGATGCCTTGTTGGAAGCTTCCAAGAGGTCCGTCGTGATGGCCCAGGAAGAGAGGAAGCGGTTGAGGCGCGAGGCGAAGGAGAGCAGAGCTGCTTTGGCCGTGGGAGCAGGCTCAAGCACTGTTCTTCGTGCTGCTACTCCTTCGGAAGAGTCTCCGGTCGCCCTGTCCACTGCTCATAGGCGGGCGGTGCGTGCAGCTCAGGAGGCCAACGATCAATCCACCTCAAGTAATGTGTCTTTCAAGACTTTGTTGTAAAAATTGTAAACCTATCGGTTCTTATATATCTTGTCCTGCAGGGTCAAGTCCAACCGAAGGGGAGGCGGAAACCATCAAGCCTAAGGGGACAGTGGAGGAGGTACTGGCTGAACCCAAGCCGACGGTGGGCGACGTAGTCGGGGTTGCCGGGCCCGAGCTAGTGGCTGACGAAATGGTCACGTCCACTATGCCTGAGAAGGTGGCTGATGCCGAGCCTGAGGTAGCGGCGGATGAGACAGCTGCTACATCCGGGTCTGGGGCAGCAGCGGATGGAGCGCCTGAGACCGATGACCCCGTGGCAACGGTGGACGAGACGGCCGCGACTGCTGAGCCCGAGGGAGTAGCGGGTGAGACGGGCATGATTCCTGAGGACGAGCCGGCCGCTCTTTCTCAAGAGTCTGGCAATGCTCCGATCATTGCTCTCCCCGCCTATGGTCCTCCGCCGTCTCCTGGCCTCGCGAGCACGACGACGGCCCCCGTAGAGTCTGGTGATGAGGCCACGGGAGGTAGACTCATGTCAATGGAGGAGGGAGACGCCTCCGTTTTGGCTGGCGGCTCATCAGGTAAATTTCGGGTTACCGTCCCCCTTTTTTTTAACTTGCAATCTTTCCTGACAGGTTTATCTTTGTTTTTAACGCAGGTGCGGCTAGTGCTGATGCTCCATTGCCCGGGGGAGCGCCGTTGGCTACTGCCTTGGCGGTGGCCACCTCTCAGCCTTCTCTCGTACCATCGCAGATGCTGGAAGGTATGGATTCGCGACCCATCAGTTTCATCTCTCAGCCGTATAATTCATGTATTGACGTTATACTATTGCGTCCTTGCAGGAGTGCTTTTTGATCACCTCTACCAGGTGCTGCACCCACACTTCTCCTTCCTATTGAAGCTTTCTTCTTCTAGTAGCGCTGGTGAGTATGATTTTCAATTAATACCCTTCCTTTTTCAGTAATGGAATTATTTCTGATTCTTCCCTGCCCTGATTGCAGTGTTACAAATTGAAGAAGGAGATAAGGGATCGGTTGCGCCACCGGTCCTCCCAGCTTTGCCGCCTGCTGCAGCTGGTATAATAAACTCTCTCATTGATGACTTTCTTATATTTCTTGAATCGTCATCTGATTGTGTTTTGTCTTTTCAGCTGTCGTTCCGGTTCCGACCCTCTTTAAGCCTCGCATCATGATGCCGGCAGGCCCCTTCTTGAGACGTCCATCTTCAAAGGGTGCCGCGATGAGCTTGGGCATGCTGAGCGGATACGTCGAAGAGCTTGACGCAGACGCTCCCCCATCTGCCGCAGATTTCGCTGCGGAGGTTAACCCGATGTTGGCGGCGCTTGTAAATTTTCATAATGAAAGCGTCGTCGAGTTTTGGGTTAATCACTGCAGGGAGATCGAGGCCCGCCTGCATCAGCTGGAGTCTATGCATCCTGCCCCCGAGATCTTGGCCGTGAGCACTCAACGGGCGGCATGGATCGAGCAAAGCGATTCTTACTTCCTCCATCTCGAACAAGAAGTTGCTTCAAGGCGTAAGGAGCGTGGTGAGACTTCGAGCAAATCTGCCCAACTCCATGCTCGGGTGGAGGCAAACGCTGCACAGCGGAAGGTTATCTTTGAAGGCCTTCTGCGATGCCTCTCCGAAGGGTTAACACTGAGGCAGCAGCTTGACGTCGTCGAGCGGGATGCACCTAATCAGGAGGCAGCCCAACAGGCAGCCGAGGAGCAACTTTCATCCTACCTGCAGCAGCAGGCCCAGGTGGAAGCAGAAGTGGCCGCGGCAGCCACTCAGGAGGAGGCGCTGAAGGAAGTACGAGAGCAGCTCGCGGATTTGTTAAAGACACTTCTTTCTCAGTAGCTACTTTTTGTATCAATTGTACTTGTAAATAAAAATGTATTTTTTTATTCTTTAACTCAATGTATCTTGTACTCAATCAAGTTTATGAATAAAAGATATACATTCTTTGTAATGTCTTGTGTCATTCCTGCGCTTTCTTCCCCCTTTTTTTTATCAGCATGCTGCTTTAGTAAACATGGTTGACAGATAATAGAGCGAGCATCCTGTCTTGGCTTCTTCAAGAGATAGAGATGGCTTAGGAGGCAAGTTCAGATCTGCTGCCTAAGACTTTTCAACTCTATGAGCCGTGAGGGTCTCGTAGAGAATTTTCTCCTTACGGATCGAGAGGATCTCGTAGGTGTATTTTCTCCTTAGGAATTGTGAGGATTCCTAAGTGCGTTTTCTCTTGAGAGTCGTAAGGATCTCACAAGAGAATTTACTCCCTTACGAGTCATGAGGACTCGCAAGTGATGGGTGAAGTTACCCTTATCCGCCTTTCACGGGGTCAGGGGTTTGACTCTCGGTCATTGATTAACTGTCGAGTCATGGAGCTGGGAAATTCGTCGCGGCTCCGCTTCACTGGCGTCGTATATTCCTGTTGAGACACTGATTTCTCTGCGGATCAGCGCGAATTGAGATGCTCTCATCAAGGACGCTGATTTCCCTGAATCGAGGAGGTTGCCAAGGACACTGATTTCCCTGGGGTTGAGACGAGTCGAGGTATTCCTGCAAAGACACGGGTTTCTCTGCGGGTCGACGCGAATCGAGGTGCTCTCGTCAAGGACACTGGTTTCCCTGAATCGAGGAGGTTGCCAAGGACGCTGATTTCCCTAGGGTTGAGACGAGTCGAGGTATCCCTGCAAAGACACTGATTTCTCTCCGGGTCGACGCGAGTCGAGATGCTCTCGTCAAGGACACTGGTTTCCCTTACTTGAGGAGGTTGCCAAGGACACTGGCTTCCCTGGGGTTGAAACGAATCGAGGTGTTCCTGCAAAGACGGTAATTTCTCTGCGGGTCGACGCGAATCAAGAAGCTCTCATCATGGACGCTAGTTTCCCTGAGTCGAAGTATTTTGCCGAGGACACTGGTTTCCTCGAGGTTGAAACGAATCGAGGTGTTCCTGCAAAGACGCTAATTTCTCTGCGGGTCGACGCGAATCAAGAAGCTCTCATCAAGGACGCTAATTTCCCTGAGTTGAGGAGGTTGCCAAGGACACTGATTTCCTTGGGGTTGAGACGAGTCGAGGTATTCCCGCAAAGACACTGGTTTCTCTGCGGGTCGACGCGAATCAAGAAGTTCTCGTCAAGGACACTGGTTTCCCTGAGGTTGAGACGAGTCGAGGTATTTTGCCGAGGACACTGGTTTCCTCGAGGTTGAAACGAATCGAGGTGTTCCTGCAAAGACGCTAATTTCTCTGCGGGTCGATGCGAATCAAGAAGCTCTCATCAAGGACGCTAGTTTCCCTGAGTCGAAATATTTTGCCGAGGACACTGGTTTCCTCGAGGTTGAAAAGAATCGAGGTGTTCCTGCAAAGACGCTAATTTCTCTGCGGGTCGACGCGAATCAAGAAGCTCTCATCAAGGACGCTAGTTTCCCTGAATCGAGGTATTTGCCAAGGACATTGATTTCCTCGGAGTTGAAACGAGTCGAGGTATTCCTGCAAAGACACTGGTTTCTCTGCGGGTCGACGCGAATCAAGAAGCTCTCATCAAGGACGCTAGTTTCCCTGAGTTGAAGTTGTGTGTCTTTCAGGTTTTATATGAATTACCGTCAAGACTTGGCTCCGTTCTCTGGTGGAGCATGGGGAGGAAAGATGTGTTTCCTTATTTGTTTGTGCCCCTGGATTGTATACAGGGATTGCTATGATATCTCCTGTAGGGCAAAAAGTTTCATTCTTTTTCATATTATTATTTTATTTCCGCGATGCTCTATCATTTCAGCTTTTATATCGCGAAGGTCGCGATTGCCCAATCATTTCGGCTATTTTTCGCGGTGCCCAATCATTTCGGCTATTTATTTTATTTTCACTCGCTGCTTTTTATTGCGAGTTACCCAATCATTTCGGCTATTTTGCATGCATACATTTTTACTTGCTGCTTTTTATTGCAAGTTGCCCCATCATTTCGGCTATTTTGTATGCACGTATGGCTCGCTGATTTTTTTATCGCGAGTGTGGAACTTAGAATCTGATGCCAATCTCAGCATTAGTATCGCTACAACTGGAATACTGCCAGGAGCGAATCATCATTTGCCATGAAAGGACTCGGAATTTGATATCGGTTTAGGCATCAGCATCGCTACAACTGGGATATTGCCAGGAGCGAATCATCATTTGCCTCTGTCGATGTCGAACAAAGGTGGCTTAGCGAACAGGGTTAGGATGCTGTCAACTAAGGCTTTTGACTTCATGAGCCGTAAGGGTCCCACAAAGGTATTTCTCCTTACAAGTCTTAAGGATCTCGTAGGTGTGTTTTCTCCTTAGGGATCGTGAGGATTCTTAAGTGTATGTTCCCCTGTAAGTCGTAAGGATCTTACAAAAGGGTTTTCTCCTTATAAGTCGAGAGGACTTATAATGGTTGTTCACCATATGGACATATCCCTAGCCATGGGTGGGACTTGGTTTGGGAAATGTTTATTCACGCCCATGGATTGTATACAAGGGTCGGTATTGAGCCACATGTAGGGCAATATCGAAGGTTGTGGGAGTTGCTTAAGAACAGGTTAAGGTTTCTGTAACTTAAGACTTTCAAATCTTATGAGCCGTGAGGGTCCCATAAGAGAGTTCTCCTTACGAGTCGTGAGCATCTCGCAAGTGTATTTTCTCCTTAGGAATCGTGGGGATCCCTAAGCGTGTTGCTCCCTTGTGAGTCGTAAGGATCTCACGCCGGTGGTTTCTCCTTACAAGGTCGAGAGGACCCTGTAAGTGTCCTTTAACGAGGTTGCGCCCTTTCGGGTTTTCACAAACACTCGCCGGTAGCCCTGCTGTTTTTACTCACGGAAATGTTTTTTTATTCTTCTTTTTTATTCCTTTTTCTAACGAGGTCGTTCGATGGGGCCGATTACGTCAGTCCCCCACATTTCGAATGGCCAGCTAGCCACTGTTGGATGTAGAGGATTTGGGTGCTGATGGATGAAGTCCCCATGAATTTGGCATGAGTGGCATTGCTTCGCATACTCGAGGCAGTCCTGAATCATCGTTGGTCAATAATAACCCATCCGTTTAATCTTCAACTTCATCTTCGGGCCTGCTTGGTGAGAACCGCAGAGTCCGTCGTGAACTTCCTGAACGACTCTTTTCGCTTCTTCAGGTCCGAGACATCTTAACCACAGAGAATCAAATGACCTCTTGTACAGAGTATCATTGACGAAAGCGAAATACAAAGCTCGTTTCATGAGCTGATGTCTTGAGGACGCATCTTCAGGCGTTCGACGGGATTTGAAGTAGTCTATAAAGACTTCTCTCCAATCCCCAGCCTTTTCCTGGTCTTTTATTTGCATAGACATTTGCTCAGTCGCTCCCTTTTCTTCGGATGATTCCGGAGATATTTCTGCCGGGGCAAGCACCCGACGGCTTTGTACCACGATTCTTACGTCATCGAGGTTCTCGTCGGCCAGTTCTTTAGCGAGCTTAGCTAGTGCATCTGCTTTACTATTTTCCGCGCGCGGTATGCTTTCCAGCATGTAGGAGGGGATTTGAGTCAGCAGTTGCAGTACTCTCTCGCCATACTTCACCAGCTCTGGTTTGCATGTTTGATAGTCGCCGTTTACTTGACTAATGACCAGTTGGGAATCTCCGTATATGAGGAGGTTTTCAATTCCCATGTCGATGGCGATCTCGAGGCCTGCTATCAAAGCTTCGTATTCGGCTTCATTGTTTGTCCTCGGCTCTGTTAAGGAGAAAGCGAAGCGCATTATCCCTCCTTGTGGAGTTACGAAGATGAGGCCCACCCCTGATTTGATTATAGGGATGCTTTGTTTGCGCTTCTTCATGGAAGACGCTCCATCAAAATAGAGTTCCCATCGGGTATCACTACCGTCGATCGCATCAAACGCATGTTCGTCTAGCAGCTCGCAATTCAGAGGAGAATCGGCCGGTATCGGATGCTCAGCAAGGAAATCGGCGATGGCCTGGCCTTTCACTGCCTTAAGAGGCTGATAAGTTATTGAAAACTCCATCAATAATAGGGCCCATTTAGCGAGTCTCCCTGTCAATATGGCCTTTGACATCAGTTATTTGAGAGGGTCCACCTTCAAAATGAGACGGACTTCATGCGCCAACGCATAGTGCCTGAGCTTCGTTATCGCGAAGATCAACGCCAGGCAGTGTTTTTCGATGGGGGAGTAGTTGCTTTCTGCCCCCAGGAGAACTCGACTTAAGTAATAAAGAGCTCTTTCTTTCCCTTGGTCATTCTCTTGTGCCCATAATGCGCTTAAAGAACCTTCGAGGGTGGTTGTATAAAGAATGAGAGGCTTTCCCTTAACCGGAGCAGCCAACACTGGCGGATTCTGCAGGTATTGCTTGATCTCGTCCAGCGTGCTCTGGCATTTATGATCCCAAACGAAAGGGGTTCCCTTCTTCGTCGGATGACTATAAGGGTGGCACTTGCCTGAAAGGTTGGCTATAAATCGCCGGATGTACGCGAGCTTCCCTTGGAGAGACCGCAATTGCTTGAGAGTCCTTGGCGGAGGCATTTCCATGATCGCCTTGATTTTTGACGGATCTATCTCGATACCCCGGTGTCGGACGATGAATCCTAGGAATTTGTCCGAGGAAACTCCGAATGCGCACTTAAGAGGGTTCATCTTCAAGTTGTATTGCCGAAGGCGTTGAAATACGGTCTTCAGATGCTCTAAATGCTCCTCGTATGATTTGCTTTTAACCACGAGGTCGTCGATATAGCATTCGACGATTCATGTATAAGGTCATCGAAGATCTTCGTCATGGCCTTTTGATAGGTGGCACCGGCGTTCTTTAGACCGAAGGGCATCACTTTGTAGCAGAATATACCCAGCGGGGTCCGGAAAGCGGTGTGCTTCTGGTCTTCACGGTGCATCTTTATCTGATTATATCCTGATGAGCCATCCATGAAGGAGAAAACTTCATGAGTGAACGTGTTATCTATCATCAGCTCGGTGACTGGCACTGGGAAATCGTCCTTCGGGCAGGCTTTATTGAGATCCCGAAAGTCTACACATATGCGCACCGTCCCATTTTTTTCATTACCGGGACGATATTGGCGATCTAGTCAGGATATTGAACTTCCTGGACGAAGCCGGAGTCGATCAGCGTCTTGACCTCGGCGTTGATGCTCATCTCAAGCTCGAGCCACATTCTTCTCGGTGCTTGTTTGCTTGGTTTAACGTCCGGGGATATCGCTAATTTATGCACAGCAATTTCTGGATCTAGTCCTGGCATTTCGGAATAGTTCCATGCGAAGCAATCTTTATGCTGCATAAGCAGGTCTTTTAATGAAGCCACCCTCTCATCAGACAGCAGCTCACTAATGAATATCGGTCGCGGGTCATTCGCCGTCCTCAACTCAATTTTCTTGAGGTTATCCGCAGTGGTATGTATTCCATCTTCCAGCTCTTTCGGCGCTAGTAGGAATTCCGAGATCACCTCGTCATTGCTATTTTCAAAGCACCAGGGAAGGTCATCCATATTCTCGGGCTCTTCTTTTGATATTGTTATCATATGACAAGTACGAGCTCGCTTCCAAGACCGATGTGTATTTGGTTCTACTCTCGTAGCCTTGGGTTCATGCTTCTGTGGCGGCGTTACCCTCCAGCTGTCAGATAGAGCGAATTTACCGAGTTGATACTGATCTTCGACCCAGTTCTTGAAGGTGAAGCAATCTTCGAGAGGGTGCCCTATTACCCTGTGGTAAGAACAATAGTTCGGGTGTGAGACTTCGCCTGCTTGTTCGGGGTGCTTGGACTCTGGAAGCGTAAGCATTTGGTGCTTTATAGCTAGGTCAAGTATCTTCTTTGTCTTGTCTTGAGGAAAAGAGTATGCTCGACTCATTTTCTTCATAAGGGACAAATCTGGATCGCTCGATTCCCGACTGCGTGGCTTCTTGGTCCCGCTTTGTCTTTGTTGAATGTCTTTTCCGCATTTTGACTTGTTTCTGCCTCTGTGTCGCGCCTTTTTTACAACAGGTTGACATGGAGCGGCATTTTCGTCTTTCATAGCCTGTTGAAGGAGGCGTTGCGTCCTGGGTTTCTCGTAGATGGCCATTTCGCGGTTGTGGTCGTCTCGAACTTTTTGACCAGCTTCCCTTATAAGCTTATCCATTTGTTCTTCGAACGACGAACTGGGCATTTTTGCTTCGGGGACTTTTTCTGGTTCAGGGTTAATATCTTCCTATTGAGTATCCCCTTCTTCATCAAAGTTATGCACAACATAGCAGTCACGGAGTAGCTCCCGTTTCTTGGACCGAACATATCCAAGCCCGATTGCTTCCATTCTCCCATTGGGCAACTTGTGCTGAGTTCCAGGAACGTTCCAGATCCTATCATAGAATTTAGCTTTTCGAGCGGTCTGTTTGAAGGGTATCCCTTGGCGCTTTAATAGCCTTTTCAAGCCTTCTGTATAGTATCTAGGCAGACGAATGGGCTGAAGCCTGTCAAGCGTAGAATCCGCACCGTGCCAGATTTCTTTTTCCACCTTGGTTTCCCCGGAATGGTAGAATAGAATCGTCTTTTCGCCTTCTCGCCTGGGAGGGACATAGAACGTCTGCAGCTCTTCTACATTGTAGGTATCAAGCGCGTCAAGTTCTTTATGATGTTTAAGTGGAACCATGGCGACTTGTAAACTTTGCTCCTTATTAGCAAAAGTTTGTATTGAAGGCCGAGCGGAGAATACAACATGGACTTCATCTTCCGAATCGCTGCCAAAGATCAACAGAGGAGCGGACGGTCCTGGCTTGTTGTACTGGGGTGGGCCCGAATAAACCATCTCTTCGTCCTCCTCGGTATCGCTCCCGAAGACAGGGATTGTGGCGATAGCTTTGTTCTCCGGCTTGTGACACCTCTCCGTGTCTTCGAAATCCGGTAAGAAGTATTTTGCGTCTTCATATTTGCGGACTTCATTCACGGAGAATGGGTTCAATTCTCCTGTTACGGTATACTCGAGACCATCCTAAAAATGTTTCATACACTGATGCTGTGTAGAAGGGATGATATTGTACTCGTGTAACCAAGGCCGACCGAGCAGAGCATTATAGCATGTCTTGGCGTCTATGACGTGGAATTTAATGTCCGTGACGAGTAGCCCAAAGCGTAACGTTAGTATCACAGACCCAAGATTCCGTGATGATTGAGAGTCAAAACAAGAGATGGTGATCTTATCACGAGCGAGATGATGGACATTCATGCAGATTTCCTTCAACACTCGCACGTTGAGGAGATTGACGGAAGACCCATTGTCGACCAGGATATTGCATATCTATATATCGTGGCAGTATCCTGAGACATAGAGGGGGCGGTTGTGCTCACACGTCCCAAGGAGAAGGTCTTCATCACCGAAAGTGACATCGGCTGTGTGCACTTCTTCCAGGTCGTCCTTCATCTTTTCTTCGGCGAGAAAAGCTTGGAATTGCTCTGGCTCCTGTAGCGCTTTGATCAATGAATCTCTTGCCTCTTTTGATAGTAAAAGGGCATCGAGAATACTGAGCTGCGAGGGTAACTTCCTCAAGTGTGCCAGAACGTTGTAGTCCACCTTATTTTTCTTTGGCGGGTCCTTGGCAGTAAGCTCTTCCACGACTTGGTCATTTAGGGAAATATCCTCAGAGACCTTTCCTTTTCCCTTATCTTTTTTATTTGAGGGTCCAAGATTCTTTTCGGGTAGCGTACGATTACGCAGCCGGATATTTTCGCAGGCCTTTGGCTCTTCCTCTTTTCCCGGGATGGACTCTTTAAAGAGAGGGCTAAGAGCCATTTCCTCGTCAGAGTTGCTCCCGAATGTGAGAATTTGCGCTTCCCCGGCGTTAACCATGCGACAATCGCCGATAGTTCTTATAAGCTCCTCGGTCGTACTTTTTTGCTTCCGACGAGTTTTGCGCTTCTCCCACTTGAAATGTTGCTGGTGAACAACATATCCTTTCCACCATTTATTGAAAGCCTTGCACTCTTCGGTGGGGTGCGAAACCTTCCGATGATACAAGCAATAGGAAGGGTGCATCTCTGTTTTGCCGGCAATGTTTCCTTCAGAGGGTGGTAGCTTCATCCCCATCGACAGGGCTTTAGCAAACCTCTTCCTCGTCTTGAATTTGATTTTGTCCGCAATGGATGCATTTTGATTTGACGGGAGTGTCTCGACCTTTTCGTCTAATCGCCGGCGCTTGGCCTTTTCAAATAGGAGCGTCTCGCGTTCCCGATCAGCCTTACTTTTCAACAGAGCTTCATTGAGGAATGCATCAATGGTTTCATCTGATAGCCCCAGAAGTTTCGGTTCAGGATCTGCCCCCAGCTTCTCAGTGCAAGGAGTTTTCTCATCGTCTATAAACAAGTGGGAGACCATATGACAACTCGCCATGTAACCCTCTGTTAGTTATATGTATGCCCTAGAGGCCATTACTATACATAGGATGTATATTGTAGTGGATGCTTGAACATATATATGGAGGACTTTCTTGCTCGACATGATAGTATGCTATCTGGTTGAACTTTACCTTAACGTGTACACTGATTGTTTCTCTGTTACATGTTGGTAAAGCCCTTAGGATGTGTACTTGACTACCTGGACTATGATGCAAATCATACTAGTGGGGACATGGTAGTCCATAAGTACATCCTTCAAAGTCCCTAGTCGTGGGTGTATCGAGACGGGGCATCGATATACCAGAGTAGACTAGCGTGTACCTTCTCGACCCATACAGATGGGTGATGGATGATCCCATATCCATTGGTGTTTGACATCAGAGATGATATACGGGTGCTCAGTGGAGACTGGGTACACTGGACGGACTCGCCGAGAACTCCCAGATGGTATTATACCTCACATCAGATGGCAGTTCTCTGGTGACACTGGTACAGAGTAGTCTGTTGACCCGAGATCGTCATAGAGTCTTGTGTGGTTCCCACTGTGCTTTGATTTCCATCTTACCACGTCCAAGAGGGCGTGTAAAACGGTGGTTTTTGGGTACAGTCCCGAGTCACATGGAGGCAATGAGCGATAGGAGGGGATTCGTCTCTCCCGGTATAGGGAGTTGATGTTGCGCTGTGTTCGATTGGCTATAACAGGAAATCCCTGGCCAGGGTTGCTGAGATTTACTGGTAAGTGTTACCAGTAGTTTCTCGAAATGTTATAGACCTCATATCGACACGACTTATCGAGCTATTGGGGTCTGACGTTTACCACCCCTAGGCAAGATATGCGACATATCAGACGATCAGACCGGACTGTACGGTAGTGTTACTGGTTGGATTCACTGGAGTGTGAGCGGGCTTGCTCGTCGATCTTCTGATCGCTCAATACCCGGGTGGCCGTTACGTTTAGCAGACCGCTTGCGGCTTGTGGGTGCTTGATATGATCATCATCTGCTGCCGGCGTATTGACGAGTCTTTAGAGTCCTACACAGAGGTTTCCTGGCTCAAGCGAAACGAAATAGGAGCGCATATGAGATATGTGCGGGACCGAGAATAATGCGTGTATATGATACCGTATTCTATTCTCGCGATGAATGTGTCGAATGGTTGTATGCGATATAACCTAGTTATCGAATCAAGGATTGATTCGATAAATCGATACATTGGATATTAGTCGGTTATGTGCGATATGACCGGATCGTTAAATCAAGTGTTGATTTAATGATTTAATGTATAATTATATATTTAATATATTACTTTGCATTAACTAGTATTGGTTCACTTTATATGGATTTTCTCACTTGGATTGTGCACATTGTATATGTGATATACATTTGTACATTTGATTGTATCATGTTTGATGATACATGATTGTTTAAGTGTATGTTAAGATTAAACCATGGTTATGTGATGGTTAGGGTTATGATTTTATTTGCTTACTCATTTATTTATTTATTTATTTCATTTTGGCAAAAGAAAAGAAATGGTGGCTTGCTTTGTTTTACATTGAAACTTCATGAAGGTTTGAAAAAGTCCACCATTTTTGTTTCATGCCTAACCTAACCATTGACCTAACCCTAGTTTATTCTCTACACTTGACCATGGTTGATTATGATAAGTATTCTATTATTTTCTATTTTCTAAATAACTTATCATAACAATATTCATCTTCTTCATCTTCTTCTTCCATGAAGAAGCTTACTTCATCAATGGTGATTGATGAAAATGAGTGAGAAATCCAATTCTAAAGTCTACCCACTTCCTATTTCTTCATCCTCTACCTCTTGCCAAGTAGTATAGGGTGTTTCCTTCACAAGTTTCATCACTTGGTGAAGTTGGAGCTTGATCTAGCAATGCCTCGACGTAGATCATCTTCGGCACGAAGCCGACGACCTTGCCCGCTCTTTCTCCGATGAAGCCGACGCTAGAGCCCGGATTTTGATTTGGACAGCGGAGATAACTTCATCATGGAGCCGTGGAGGTGGAGGACCGGATCTACTAAGGTTGTATTTCCGTATTCTTGTAGTTAAGTGTTAACTAGTTTATTGTTTCGCCTAGAAATCTAGCCAACGATCCGTTCTAGGGTTTCTCGACACCGTTTAAATTTGAAATTGGTATGGTTGATGCCTTGTGAGACTTTATTAGGGTGCCTAGGAACCCTACAGTGGTATCAGAGCCTAGCTAGAGCCTTAGGCGAAGTCTAGACGCAATTTGAAGTCCGAACGAACCCGAAACCCAATTCCAAACATGCTCTCTGTCCTTTTTCTAAAAATCTGGATTTTTCAATATTAAAAATATGCAGAAAATTAAGCAGGGTTTTTTATGAATTACTGTGAAAAACGGAGACCTAACTCCGTCATAACGCCGCGGAACCGCGGCCTGAGCCCACGTGGCGCGGCGTTTCCGCGGCCATATTGTTGACTCTTTGACTCCTTTTTGCACAGTAATGTTTATAATTAATTCCTGTGTTTTCTGGGTAATTTTAATATAAGCTATGCAGTTGAGTTTTCTGGGGTTGTTTTGGGGATTCGGTGTTTCGATCGGAGTATCAAATTTTGTCTGTGTGGCTTTCCGGATAATTTGTAGAATATGTTAAAAAGTTCGACCGGATATAAATACCCAATTTTTCCCCTGTCGGGAAATTTCCAAGTGTTGGATTTTTCCGTAGTTTAACGACGTTCTAAGTAGTGCAAGTA
This sequence comes from Agapanthus africanus, assembly GCA_030015575.1. Lineage (NCBI taxonomy): Eukaryota > Viridiplantae > Streptophyta > Magnoliopsida > Asparagales > Amaryllidaceae > Agapanthus > Agapanthus africanus. The sequence continues at coordinate 378,784,600 of CM057351.1, forward strand.
ACTCGATGGACCCTCTAGAAGACAACAAACCTTAACTCGATTATGTGACCGTCTTGAACTGCCCTTTGAACCTTCGGGTTTGGGGCAGTACGGCGTGCCACATGTGAGGCGTTGGCTTGACCCTTCTACGGCTGGACCGTTGGTACTGAGGCACGAACTGAATGTTGTTAGACTTATTTCATGTGTTGATCTGTATCGGGAAAACTTGGGTGTTTGACTGTTCGATCGAAAATTTTAACATTTTCTAATTATCCGGAATGGGATACAATAATTGGAATTCACAAAGAGTTATGAGATAACTGAATGAATGTTATAAACATAGCAGTTTAGTCTCACTTGATCGGTTGCCACGGAATTTTGATGTGATCAAAAGTCCGTCCCAATCACGTAGTGTACGCGGATACTCGCCGGGTAAACTTAATAGACAGCCTCACTCCATAGCCCCGACCAAGTGACTGTAGGAGAACCCCGTCGCCGAAAGCATCCGTTCGGGTGCTCGCGGTAGCGGTGTTCCGCCTTGGTGCACTTCGTCGACGGTATCAGGGGTGCGGCCGCCTACTAAAGTTTGCGACGAGCATTCGATCAGTTTTTCGGGAATCTTGTTGAATTGTCCGACTTGATATTGAAAAGTGTTTTCGATAATGAGACTAAAATGCGGGGTTTATAATTGTTAGGCATGCGATGTCTAAGTAATTCATTTGGTCAGGCATGCGATGTCTGAGGTGGTTGCGGATTCCAACTGTTGTAGTTTTACATTTTCTTTTCTGTGACCGTAAGTGTAATATGTGATATCGCCGGTTTCGTTGCTATATGTCAACGACAATTGGGATGTACATATTTACTTACGTTGATGACATGTGATGTTATGTGTTGCTGGATATGTTATATTGGATCGTCGTGTTTGAATAGCCGGGGGTTTTTATGTGAGATGAGTGTTTTTCATTTTCATTCATGTAAAAACTTGTATGTAATATTCTTTTATTAGGGCACTTCCAGGTTGCGGAAGTTGTCACCCTTTGTATATTATTTACTTTTCCGCACTAGGATAGACCCAAGGAGGAGGGCACAAGTAACCGGGTTCTGGAGTCCAGTGGGAGACCAACTCGAGGAGTCGGGTCCGGGTCTCCTAACTTCCGAATTGGTAGGGTTGCTTGCCGCTCTCGTAGGGGTCTAGGGGTGTGGGTTTGGCTATTCATCACGACCGTGGAATCCGTGTTTTATACTGGCTCGTATTGAAAACACGGACGTCCTAGTATATCCAATATTTCATATGATTCTTCTGCTGCGATATCTGTGATGTGATCATGTGATGTTCTGTGATGGATACAGTATATAGTATATATGATATATTATATAGACGTTACTTATGTTTTACACCCGTGCTAGCCCTGTCCCGCTCTGCCGTTAGTTACCTAACCTAACGGTGCACGAGGGGACATCGAGGCGAATGCGGATGGCATAAGTGTACGTCGTATTTATCTGTGATGTTTAGGTACTTAAATGATGGGACTTCATTAATGTGATTAATGAAATAAAAGAAACCTAAGATGTTGTAGAATCGAATTTCAAAATAAAAAGGGTAGCTACAGTTCTTGCTTTGCACAGAGGTATATGTGATATATCCTGCACCTTATTCGATGAGGAAAGGACCGAGATCCCTTCACCGGGAGTGACTCCTTTAGCAATAACTGGCAGATGCTACACACTCGGTTTGTCTTTTGATTGCTTTTAAGTGTTTTTACTTTGCACAGTGATATATATGATATATCCCGCACCTCATTCGACGAGGAAAGGACCGACGATCCCTTCACCGGGAGTGACTCCTTTAGCAAAACTAGAAAAGCCTCAAAAGCACTCCATTTTAAAATCATTTGATTCTATAACGATATCAAGTTCATTACGCAATAGGTTTTCAGAAAAACCTGTCGTAGCCCTCCGTCATTTCAGATATGTACTGGTTAGTATTCGTGCTGCGTTTGTTGACCTCTGTCAAGGCGTAGTGTGCGGTAGCTGATTAGTGCTTATCTGCATAAGCATATGATGTGATTGATTTAGGGTAGTCGTGCGACCTTGTTGACCTCTGTCAAGGGTCGTGCGGGTGGGTTTACTTCAATCAGGAAATGACGGGTTGAACTTGACTAGCAGCCTATGGTTTGTTGACCTCTGTCAAGGTCATAGGACGCTAGGGGCAAAATATTATCGGGAATTTCAAGTGTTGAAATTTGCAATGAGATTGCATACCTTCTATGAGATAGTTGGATCCCGATACCCGCTGCGAGTAAGAGTTACTCCTGGGAGAGTTTTACATATTACAATTAGCCGATCAAGTAGGTGTCTAGAAAGGTGTCAATGGGGTTACGCCTCTGGGAAAACGAGGTTTACATTAATTAGGTTCGTGCGAAAGCACGGGGGACCTCCCTCAAAGTACCGACACTGGCCTGGCTGAAAGATTGGCGAACTTGTAGTGTGTAATTAATCCCGGCTAGTCTTTCCTTTTAGGGTTTGAAGGAAGATTTGATAAAAAGCAGTGGGAGCCATCCTGATTAGATAAAATAATAACCAATCTATTCTTGCAAGAGCGCACGCTGAGTGTTTTCTTCTCTCTCTCTCCAGGTAGCGACCATATCACGCCTTAATCAAGATAATAATACGGATATTTGACCGAACCCGCTTGTTATACTGAGCTGGGGAACGTTGGTCCCGCTCCAACTTATAATTGTTATAAGACAGAGCAGGAAATTGGGGAATACCAGATTTCCCGTGCCGCCCAAACGAAGAGAATGCATGCTGATGCATCATCTTCGGGTGTGTTCATTATACAGAACTGTTTCTCAGTATCCTTTACGTCCTGGGTATGTGATACCAGATCAGGATCCCAGATATGTAATATGTTACATAGGGCTACAGAAAGGTAGAGAACTGAGAACGGGTGATAAGTTTCATGAGGCAGAAAACGGGGCAAGTGTTGCAGCCAAGTCTGTTGGTCACTGTCACCCTGTATTATAAATACATTGATTCTGAACGAATGTTATTAGATACCGAACCTGATATACAAAATCATATCAGTCTCTTTATCAGTAAAGAAATGATAAAATTTTGTATTGTTGGATAATGTTTTGAACATTTCCTATATCAAAAGTTGATCGTATCAGGCACGTTATCTAAAAGCGTTGATGTTCTAAATCAAACTACAGTTCTTAGTATATGGAACACACACAAGAGGAAGAGTTCAGAAATGAACGAATCCTTCTTCAGGCATTGTAGACTAGGTCATATCAATGTGACCCGACTAGCTAGAGTTACATATAGATGCATATTTAAATCAGTTTGAATTTACATCTTGTGAAACTCGCCAGTCATGTCACAAAGATAAGATGACCATAGCTCCGTTTACTGGAAACAAAGAGAGAGTTAGTGAACTCTTGGGATGATACATGTTGATGTATGTAGGTCCCATGTCTACACATGCCAAGACTGGTTCTTTGTACTTCGTTACATTCTCTGATAATCTCTCAAGATTCAGACATATGTTCCTGTTGAAACACAAGTCCGAACCTTTTGAGATATTCACAGAATATAAGTTAGAAGTAGAGAACCAATAAAGGTATAAGTATTATGTCCTATGATGAGATCAAGGAGGAGAATACTTGAGCACGGAAATCCTGGATTATTCTAAAGGAGAATGAGATTCTCTCTCAGCATTACTCCTCCATATACACCATTGCACGATGGTATATCGGGGCGGAGCAATCACACCCTATGTGATATGGTGTGCTCTATGATGAGTACTACTGAGTTACCTATTTCCTTTTGGGAGTTATGCACTTGAGAAAATGCATACCTATTGAATTAGGTTCGAATCAAATCAATGCCTACCACTTCATATGTGATATGGAAAGAGAAGAGCCCATATCTTAAGTTAGTTAAGATTTGGGGTTGTCCGGCCTATGTCTAAAAGCAAAATCCGGACAAGCTCGAGGCAAGGTAAGTTATGTAAAACTGGAAAGGTTCCAGCTATACAAACTGCAGCTGATGATTTGGTAGAACCAAAGGATTTAGTAGATTCCAACGAACCTCAGCCTCTCCGCCGATCTAGTAGGGTTCCTCACCCACCTGAGAGATACTTCTGTTTCTCTATGACAGTGGGAGCGAGGAATGCATCATGAGATGATGACCCAACTAGTTTCGAGCTGGCCATCAGGAGTGGGACTCTGTAAGAATGGCTGGATGCTTAGCGATCTGAGATGGAATCCTTATACACCAACAAAGTATGGACTTTGGTTGCTATATCTGAAGGGTTAAATCCCCATCAGGAGCAAGTATATCTTGAGAAGATTACTTGGTGTAGATGAAAAAGTTGAGACTTTCAAAGCTAGACTTGTTAAAGTTTGCATCATTGACCAGGTGTGGATAATGATGAAACCTTTTCAAGTAACTATGCTTAAGTCCATCCAGATCCTACTTGCCACGGCTACATACCATGACTACGATATCTGGTGGTTGGGTGTCATGACAGCTTTTCTAAATGATGTTTTAGAAGAGGGAGTCTATAAGTACACAGCCAGAGGGCCTCGTAGACAGTGGGAGCAGCGGAAACGTGTGCAAGATGCTTTATAGGATAAAGCAGGCATCGCGGAGTTGGAACATCTGTTTTGATGAATTAGTCAAAGAGTTTGACATCATCAAAATGGTAGATGAACCTTGTATAAACAAAAAGGTAGTAGGGAGTATGGTGATGATCCTCGTAGAGTACGTGGATGACATACTCTTGATAAGAAAGGAGTTTCTTATGCTACGCTCGATCAATCTCCGTTTATCACAATGATTCTCCACATAGGATCAAAGTGATACCTCCTAAATCCAGGGTTTTGGATCTATGAGATAGATCTAAATGGATGTTAGGGTACTCACTAGCTATAGTGAGATGGTATCAGTTGATCGTGGGGAAATCACTGGAAGGGTTCCAGGGTGATAAAGACGACTGAATGTCAGTCGCAGGCATTGTCTTTACCCTCAGTAAAGGGACGGTATGTTGGAAGAGTTCCAAGCTAGATACCGTGACATACTAGACGATAAAGGCAGGATATATCGCTACTTAAGATGCTACCGAAGAGGCTGTTTGGGTGTATATTGGTTCATGAGATGAACTACGTTCCTCCCATTGTGTGACAATGGAGTTGTGGCTTATGCCAAGGAACGCCGGTCCCATCAGTGATCCAGACATATTCTAAGGCAGTGTCACCTGATCATGGAGATGGTTGATCTCCAGGGTGATCGAGGTTTGGAGAGAAGACTCAGAAGACAACACAGCAGATCCACTCACAAAGGCCTGTTCCCAGAGAGAGACTTTTATGGGATGGTTGAGTATGAGATACTACAACCACTGCTATCAGATGGCCCTAGTGCAAGTGGGAGATTGTTAGTTATATGTATGCCCTAAAGGCCATTACTATACATAGGATGTATATTGTAGTGGATGCTTGGACATATATAGGGAGGACTTTCTTGCTCGACATGATAGTATGCTATCTGGTTGAACTTTACCTTAACGTGTACACTGATTGTCTCTCTGTTACATGTTGGTAAAGCCCTTAGGATGTGTACTTGACTACCTGGACTATGATGCAGATCATACTAGTGGGGACATGGTAGTCCATAAGTACATCCTTCAAAGTCCCTAGTTGTGGGTGTATTGAGACGGAGCATCGATATAGCAGAGTAGACTAGCGTGTACCTTCTCGACCCATACAGATGGGTGATGGATGATCCCATATCTATTGGTGTTTGACATCAGAGATGATATACGGGTGCTCAGTGGAGACTGGGTACACTGGACGGACTCGCCGAGAACTCCCAGATGGTATTATACCTCACGTCAGATGGCAGTTCTCTGGTGACACTGGTACAGAGTAGTCTGTTGACCCGAGATCGTCATAGAGTCTTGTGTGGTTCCCACTGTGCTTTGATTTCCATCTTACCACGTCCAAGAGGGCGTGCAAAACGGTGGTTTTTGGGTACAGTCCCGAGTCACATGGAGGCAATGAGCGATAGGAGGGGATTCGTCTCTCCCGGTATAGGGAGTTGATGTTGCGCTGTGTTCGATTGGCTATAACAGGAAATCCCTGGCCAGGGTTGCTGAGATTTACTGGTAAGTGTTACCAGTAGTTTCTCGAAATGTTATAGACCTCATATCGACATGACTTATCGAGCTATTGGGGTCTGACGTTTACCACCCCTAGGCAAGATATGCGACATATCAGACGATCAGACCGGACTGTACGGTAGTGTTACTGGTTGGATTCACTGGAGTGTGAGTGGGCTTGCTCGTCGATCTTCTGATCGCTCAATACCCGGGTGGCCGTTACGTTTAGCAGACCGCTTGCGGCTTGTGGGTGCTTGATATGATCATCATCTGCTGCCGGCGTATTGATTAGTCTTTAGAGTCCTACACAGAGGTTTCCTGGCTCAAGCGAAACGAAATAGGAGCGCATATGAGATATGTGCGGGACCGAGAATAATGCGTGTATGTGATACCGTATTCTATTCTCGCGATGAATGTGTCGAATGGTTGTATGCGATATAACCTAGTTATCGAATCAAGGATTGATTCGATAAATCGATACATTGGATATTAGTCGGTTATATGCGATATGACCGGATCGTTAAATCATGTGTTGATTTAATGATTTAATGTATAATTATATATTTGATATATTACTTTGCATTAACTAGTATTGGTTCACTTTATATGGATTTTCTCACTTGGATTGTGCACATTGTATATGTGATATACATTTGTACATTTGATTGTATCATGTTTGATGATACATGATTGTTTAAGTGTATGTTAAGATTAAACCATGGTTATGTGATGGTTAGGGTTATGATTTTATTTTCTTACTCATTTATTTATTTCATTTTGGCAAAAGAAAAGAAATGGTGGCTTGCTTTGTTTTACATTGAAACTTCATGAAGGTTTGAAAAAGTCCACCATTTTTGTTTCATGCCTAACCTAACCATTGACCTAACCCTAGTTTATTCTCTACACTTGACCATGGTTGATTATGATAAGTATTCTATTATTTTCTATTTTCTAAATAACTTATCATAACAATAATCATCTTCTTCATCTTTTTCTTCCATGAAGAAGCTTACTTCATCAATGGTGATTGATGAAAATGAGTGAGAAATCCAATTCTAAAGTCTACCCACTTCCTATTTCTTCATCCTCTACCTCTTGCCAAGTAGTATAGGGTGTTTCCTTCACAAGTTTCATCACTTGGTGAAGTTGGAGCTTGATCTAGCGATGCCTCGACGTAGATCATCTTCGGCACGAAGCCGACGACCTTGCCCGCTCTTTCTCCGATGAAGCCGACGCTAGAGCCCGGATTTTGATTTGGACAGCGGAGATGACTTCATCACGGAGCCGTGGAGGTGGAGGACCGGATCTACAAAGGTTGTATTTCCGTATTCTTGTAGTTAAGTGTTAACTAGTTTATTGTTTCGCCTAGAAATCTAGCCAACGATCCGTTCTAGGGTTTCTCGGCACCGTTTAAATTTGAAATTGGCATGGTTGATGCCTTGTGAGACCTCATTAGGGTGCCTAGAAACCCTACACCTTCAGATTCATCCGACGATCTTTCTCCATCATCTTCCTCCTGAAAGATGTGGCTGAGGAACTCTTGGAGCGTGATGGGAGTCCGTGCCTTCTGATTTTACTCCTCCAGCGCGTCGATCTGTTTCTGTAAGTCCGTACGCTTGTCGCCAGGCTTCACGGGCTTTTTGGATCTCTTCTTCTTCTTCTTTGAAGATTTTGACGGCTGGGTATGAATGCTTGGGCCATCACCACCGGTCCTTGTAGTTGGACACGGCTTCAATATCCCTTCAATGATCTGGGGTTCTAGCGGGTTCTCCCACCTGACCGCCGGGTATGTCTTGAGATCATTCAGCATCCTTTTGATTTTGGCTGATAACACAACCTCCCATGGAGCTTCTTCAACAAGGGAGCACGTTGCCCCCGGCGTATTCACCTTTTTAGAAGTATGAGGTTGCGGCGGATTCACCTTCCATCTTTCGGATAACGCGAACTTGCCTTGCTGATATTGATCTTCAATCCAGTTTTTGAAAACGTAGCAATCTTCAATCGGATGACCTAATACTCGGTGATAGGGACAGTAATTGGGATCATTGACGTCGTTTGGCTGCGACGGACGTCTTGACTCCGGTAGATTAATGAGTCTGTTACGCATTGCTAGTTCAAACAATCTTCTCGTTTTATTCTGAGGAAACGAGTAAGGACGTCCCAGCCTCTCCTCGAGGGACAGGTGTGGACGCATATTGTTTTGACGAATAACCGGCTTCAAGTTGCTCGGCTGTTGTTGAGCATTGGCGATGACGATCGCTTTCCCTTTCCCCTTCTCATTTCGAGAGTCTGGCTTTGGAGGGGACGGTCTGTGACCCATCTGATCCATCTGGGCTAACTTATCGATCAAGGCTTGGAACGTGGTTGGTTTAAAGAACATCATGAACTGTGAGATAGTTGCATGAGGATCTAGGGTGTCCACAAACATGCCCACCGCCGGCGCTTCTTCAATACGTTGTTCGCACTTTGACCACAAGTTCCGCCATCGAATTGCATATTGAACCCAAGTCTCGCTCGGCTTTACTCTCGCATTAGTCAAAGCTGTTATTGGAGTACGCTCACTGGCACTTGCAAAGTGCTGGGTAAACAACAACTCCATTTCAGCGAAGGTCTTGACGGAGTCATTTGGAAGTTCGGAGTACCACTCAAATGCCGTCTCCGATAAGCTACCGACGAACTGGTGAAGCAACAATTTATCATCACCGCCGGTGTTACTGCAAAGAGCCCTGAACTGGGCAACATGTTGATGGGGATTGCCAGTCCCCTTATAGACAAAGAATTTCGGTATTGTATAGCCCGGCGGGTACTTGATCTGATCATACCAGCTCGGATATGGTCGCCCCGTTCTGACAACTTGACCGGCTGCCTCCGTTGCCTGATGAACCCGTATCTGCTGAGCTATATATTCGTCCAGGTCAGCTTTGGAAATTGTCTCCTCCTTTGCTGCTGACAGAGCCGGCGGGGGATTCGACGTTTCTCCTCTGTCATCTTCAAGGATGATCGGAGGATCTTCGGCTGGAGGATCTTGCTGGATCATCATACCCACCATGTCCTGGAACAGAAGAGTCATTCGTTTTATATTGGCTGCTTGTTCCGCAGCCTCTTTATCCTTCTTTTCCAGTATCCTGCGAAGGAATTCAGCGTCAGTTTCTTACTCCTGGCGTTGATCCGAGGACGCTTCGGGGCTTTCTTTTGGCCCAGTGAGTGCGGCCATCGCGGTCATCATTTCCTGGAGCTTCTGCAGCTGCTCCTGAGCTTTAGTCATCGACCGCGTAAGCGGTCTATGACCTGTGGATATACGGCTGTCTTCTTTCCCGGACGCCATGTAGATGGTGTGTACCACAATGTCCCCGGACTTAGGGCGTTTGGGTTCACTGCCTTTGACATTCGCCGCAGGCGTGGGGATTTTCCCTGGCCTTCTTCTCTTGTGGGCCGTTGCTTTGGGCACCCAGGTGGTCGTCATCTTTCGTTGCTTGACAAGGGGATTTTCTTCCTGCCGAACTTTTGACTTCTTATGCTGGTGAGAGAAATTCGGATCAATCACCGATTCTCGGACTCGTCGCCAAGTCTTATAGACCCTGGAGGACAGCCATTGAGGAGACTGCTCCGGTTTTTCTGGTTCTGCTTCCACGGCGGTCTCTACCGGTGGAGGAGATCTTTTGAGCACCGCAGTTGGTGAATTTCTGAGTACCCTGTTCAGCAGCTCAAAGTTGTTCCCAGTTGGAACAGCAGCATTAACTTTCACCGTTGGAGCAGGTGGCGTTAGCCCAGAGGGGGAGTTGCCCCCAGTCTTCTTTATCCGGCGCCAGTGGCGACGTCGGGCGTGACGAGTAGTTGGGATTGGTTCAGCGACGGCTTCGTCTTGCCCCTTATTCTGGGGATGGGCTGCTGCCGGTGTTAGCCTCTTGAAGACTGACGTTCGTTGAGAAGCTACGTCCAACCGGTCAAAAACAGATTTCTGAGCGGGAGTGGGAACGAGAGTAGTCAATCTCGCGAAGACCGACCCTCTGGGAGGAGAAGCCGTCTTGACGACTTCAGGAGCAGATATGGCTGTCTTCTTTGGGACGGCCACTTCACGAGTCATGGGCTTCTTGGCAGGCCCTTCGGGGTTCAGGCTCAGTCTGGTGAAAACCGAGGCTGCCGGCTTGAGATTGGACGACCCGTTGAGAGGGGCCGTAGTAGTAGTGAACCGATCGAAGACCGACTTCTTTTGCGCTTCCGGTACGGGCACTGGAATGGTGAATCTTGCAGGCGGGAGCATGGTCCCGAAGAACAGGCCGATTGTAGCCTGAGTCACTTGTTCTACCGGCATAGCAAGGATGGAGGCCGCTTGAGTCCCATAGGTTACGCCTCCAGGTGAGGCGGAGCATCGGTTGCAGTTGTATTTGGAGCAGTTTGAGCAGTTAGACGCCATTGCTGTTTGATTGCTGCACCAAGCAAGAGACCAAATCATAGTAACTTGAAACCCTAGGGCAACCATTAACAAACCGTGATCCGTTCGCGAAGACGACACATGAAGTGTAGAGTGGAAAGAGGAAAAGGTCCCACCGGGCGTGCCAGAATCTGTTCCCCTCCGAATGGCGACCAAGACATGGGCGTCTAGCCTGAGATTCGGGGCAGATGCTATTTGGTTTTATCCGTCCACCTCTCCGAAGATGCCAAGTTGATTTATGGCACCGTGTATCGGAGGTTTATACGAATGCTGCCGATGTAGCAGACTTCGTCAAATTCCCCCTCACTGGAGGGGTTTTTGATTGTGGGGATGCTCTTCCCTGCAGGCGCAAGCCCCTGCAGTTAATTCACTACCGCACCGTGGCAGCAACTTTCTCCTTCTCCAGAATTTCACTTCGTGTCGTGGGTGTTTGTTTTGTTTGTGGTTGCCCGTGGATTGTATATGGAGACTAATTTATGTCGTCGCCCGTAGGACGTGGATTAGTCCAAATCCGTATTTTCTTAGATTTGGGTTTGGGGTTTTGGTTTAAGGATACGTTAGCCCTATTTAAGGCTAAGATTAACTTAAACTTTTGTTAAGGATACGTTAGCCTAATCTCCAGACTAAGATCAACTTAACGGGATCGTTTGGATCCGACAAGAGAGCAATTGGCTCTATTGTTTAGTTTAATGACATTGTGGTCGATTTCCAGTTTAGGGACATGGTGGTCCATCATTCCCATTTGGGGACGAACATTAGTTTAAGGACATTTCGGTCCAACGTTCCTATTTTGGGATGAATATTAGTTTAAGGACGTTTCGGTCCACGAGTTTAAGGATCCCGCAGTCCGTATCGATGTGTGGTTATCGGGACCCGTCACCTCTCTGAAGACGTTGAAGGATTACAACGACAAATATCAGAGGAGTTCGGAGATGTACCCTTGAACCGGGTGTAAATTGGTTTAAGAGAGCAGTTGTGCTCAGTTCAATTTAATTTGAGGACTTACGGCCAGTATTGGGCTAAGTCCAGTTGAGGATATTCAACAATTTTTATTTGTCTGGCCTATTAGGCCTTTGATTGGGCTCTGCCTTTGTTTAATAATGCATGGCATTTTGTTTGGTCTTTTAGACCTTTATTTGGGCTCTGCTTTTTTTTAAAATGATGCACAACATATGACAGACCTTTGTTTGGGCTTTACCCCTTCTTAATAATGCATTGCATTTTTTATTAGGCCTGTTAGGCCTTTTAATTGGGCTCTGTCCCTTCTTTAATAATGCAAAGCATTTATTGTTCTGACAGTGCGCCACGTGGCTTGTCAGGCGCATTGCGCCAGCGCAAGGCGCAAACTCATGTGGGGATGACACATATCACGCTCTGGCGAGCGCAAGCGCAATGCGTTGCGCCAGTGCGCTGCGCTGTTGCGCTGCTGACACGTGGCGCGCTTTGGTGACTTGCGCCAAACCAAGAGAGCAGTGCTATGTTTTTTAGAAGCGCAAGGCGCAACTGTTCTGGGGCCGACACGTGGCGCTCTCTGGTGGCTTGCGCCAACCCAAGAGCGCAACAGTGCAATTTTTTCAAGTGCAGGGCACTGTTCAATATCTTAATCCAATTTTGGATCAAAGAAGAGAATCTTTTAAGATTCCAGAACCAATGGTTCATCAAAAGGCAATGCCTTTATGTAGATCGGAATTAGATCTAAAGAAGTAAATTACTTCTTTTTATTAATATTATAATTTTTTATTGAAGATTTTTGATCTTGTTCTTAGATCATTGATCTTTTCAGAAGAAAATTCTTCTTTTTCTAAAGGTTTTACCTTTTTCTTTCTTTCTTTCTGAATTCTTCTCAAAGTTCTTAGAAGAGCTCTGTGAATTCTCTGTGTGCTCAATAATGTTAATGTCCTTTAGACTTGGAGTCTAGGGGCCTTTTTATAGTGCCATTTGATTTATTAAATCAGTTAAAGAGATCTTTCTCTGAGTTATTTAGGGATTTTTCCCCACCGTTGGATCTTTGATCCAAGGGCTTCTGTTTTACAGAAGATAATCTTCTTGTTTTAATGGAAAGAGACCAATCAACATTTACTCAACTTAGGAATGCATCCAATTATGAGTAACCTGAAAGAGAAACAAGTTTCTCAAAATTATTACTATCAACTGAATACCAATCACAAGTATCTACATCTTCGATCACCTTGAAAAATCCCGATACTTGCGACACCTGGTTCTCTACTTTATTCCTATACTTATAACTTCTCAAAACTTAGACATTGTATTTCTACGAAATACTTGTCTAAAAACTAGAGAAGTCACAAGTAAACAGAACATAGTACGAGGACCAACCCCATTGTCCTGATGGACACTGGACAACATACAATACTCTGTATAAGTCCGCTGAGTTGAATAACTCAAAACCTGTGCATCGTAGGTTGAAAACTGTACTTATGGTTAAGAACTACTACGCTGTTCAATGCTCCTTACCTAATCGTCAACTGATATAGGTAAATGTCACGGACATTATTTCAAAAAGTTATATCTCACTTTATAAAAATAAACGTACATATATATCAGTTTGAAATTGGTGCACAACAACGGATACTCAAAACCAAATACTTGCCGTCCGGGAAAACCCAAGCGATTTCCTCAAATATCACAAATTACAAAGAATTCCGATATAATGAGGATGATCACCTAATTCCCAATAACTTACTCCCACTCATCATCTGTAAAACCATACGGATGTGAGAATCATACCTGGTAAATACATACCCTGGAGTAAGTATCTAATCGGGAAAATAGTTTTCCTTTAACAATGCATAGCGAAACTGAAACATGAAAATGTTTCGAAGGGGTATCCTGGCATTCATAGTAATGCCTCTTCCATTATCCAATTCATGACTGTAACCGTATATTTCTTTGCCATCTCTCAAAATTCCTTTATTTGTCTTTAGTCGTTACCTTCTGTACACCATCGTTAGGCTAAACGGTTTTCTTCTTTCTCTACCTTTCGGCACCAGCCTATGGTTTGGATGAAGACTATCCAATAAGCGTAATAGGTGTATACTCCTAATCCTAGGAGTACTTGCAACCTGAGAGAAGATGATGATAAAAGACAACTGAATAATACCTTATTCTATTTCTCACGAACTGGGGAAAAAAGCAAAGGTGAAATAGGAGTGGCGATGATCTACGTGGTTTGGTCGTGAATGATAGCAGTCACAATTTACTTTGCCCTCTTTCTAATCCCTTTATTTTGTCTTTACTTATTTCCTTCTGTACACCCTACTTAGGCTAATTGGTTTTCTTCATTCCCTACCTTTCGGCACCTGCCTATGGTTTGGAAGAAGACTATCCAATAAGCGTAATAGGTGTACTCTCCTAAACCAAGGAGCCCTCGCAACCTGAGAGAAGGTGATAATAAAAGACAACTGAATAAACCAATTCAATTTCTCCTGAACCTGAATCCATCCTCGAAGAAGTCCATTCGAGTTCGTATATAACCATACGATGGATTTATCCAATGGAAGTGGATGTTCGTAGTAATACGAGGTGTACTGATAAATGCAAAGGGTAAAAGAAGGAGCGGCAATGACTTATGCAACTTAGACAATCCAAAAGCCAGTATTTTAAGAAGGTTCGGTCAACTTGGTCACTGAGTCATAGTCTAGGGTCGGTCAATGGTCGCAGCCAAAGAGAGAGAGAAAAGAAACACTCTGCGTGCACTCTAACCTAGATCAGAATGGTTATCACTTTATCTAATCAGGAAACCTCCCACTATACTGTCAAATTTTCCTCCAAATCTGAAAGAAGAATCAATCGGGATCACCCGAAGAGTAAACTAACTCATCAGTGGAAATCGGGATCCAACTCTCATCGTATGATAACGTGAAGGAATCCACTCACGTTATCACATTCCAGAAGGTATGCGCATGCCTGGCAAGTTTCAGTTTCTTTAGAAACTCCCGATGTGGATTTTTGCCCCATGCTCTTATGACCCTGACGTTGGCCAAATGCCATAAGTCACATGCCAAGTTCAACCCATCATTATCTTGTCAATTTGAACCCACCCGTACATGCCCCTGACGTTGGCCAAATGGCAGAACGACTGTCCCAAACCAACTCATCTATCTATGCAACAGATGAATACCCAGCAGCCACCAAACACTATGCCTTGGCGTTGGTCAAAATACATAGCTTGAATACTACTGAATACCCAACTGAAATGACGGAGGGCTATGGCTGATTTTTGGCAAAAAACCTTTAACGTAACGAACTTGATATCGATGAAGGAACCTAATAGCTTTTTAGAAAATATAGTGGCGAAAACCTTTGCTAAAGAGGTCACTCCCGGTGAAGGGATCTCGGCTCTTTCCTCGTGGAATGAGGTGCAGGATATTCCAACTGAATACCGTGATGCAAAGCAACAAGTAATCGACTATAGTGAAGTTATTACCCTGACACAAACTTCTGCCCAAGGGGTCACTCCCGGTGAAGGGATCTCGGCCCTTGCCTCGTCGAATGAGGTGCAGGATATTCCAACTGAATACCACTGTGCAAAACAAAAGAAAACGTTCTTGTAATAACACTTTTTAAAACTGTTCCAATAACGTCCAAACATGTTTGTTTTCCTTTGCATTGATCAGAATCAACGCAGTCCCATCAATTAATCACACCAGAAAAGAACGAAAATAAAATGTACGTATATGCCATCCGCATTCGTCACTGGGTCCCATCATCACCCGTTAGGTTACTTAACTAACGACAGAGCGGGGACTGGACTAGCGCGGGTGTAAAATATATACAACATCTACTAGTATATATACCAATATACAATAATCGCTCCAGGCGTGATAATATGCAACATTATAGAAAAGTAATAAGCATCACAAAATAATACAGATAATCTGGGATCCCCGGGTTTCACAGAGCCGCAACTGAAACCCGACGTTCCCCTGGTCGTGTGGATAGCCTGTGCAATAAAAACCTAGACCCCTACGAGTGCGGCAAGTTATCCGCCAAAACCTGAAGCGAGGCAGCCCCCTACAGCAAAGTGAATGGACCACCCAGCACTTCACGGAATCCGGTAACTTACGCACTCCATCTTGGGTCAACCTGTACCCCCTACGAGTGCGGCGAATAGTCAGCCAATTCTAGAGTCAGGCCCCTTTGCCTCTCAAAGCCATGAGATGTGGACCCGTTGCCCTCCAGAACCCGGCTATCTGTGGACTCCGTCGCGGGGTAAACCTAGTACAGAAATGAAAATATGTACAACGGGTATATCGACCTCAGCCCGGCCGTACCCCAAAAGAATATTATACAAACAGACAGTGACGGCAGTCCACATGTTGGACGCTCGCCCCACAATATCAAATGTACAAATAAATCCAAACTACACTACCATTGCACACAGCTATCTACCACAACAAATTCGCAACATCATAGCACAACACAGAACATCAACGCGAATGTCACGTTCGCAAACCCGTCTAAAAGAGGTATAGCAATTAGACACAATTTACCGCTCGAATGGCATTCACGGTCGGAGATATAAAGTAAGTACTGTAAACTAACACGTTTAAAATTCCGATCGACAAAACTTCCCGAAGTGGGCCCCACGTACAGTTCCAGTACTCAAACAAAATCTAGGCCCAAACAAAATATTCCAGAAACCACAATTCCACATGCAAAACACCCAGAAGAAATATGGTGTACTTTTGCCACAAATCGGCGGCGGAACCGCGGCCAAACCATGGTTTGTGTGGCGATTCCGCGACAGTCTTATAGATTCAGTCCACCAGATTTCTAAAGTATTCTTAAAAAGGCCTGCACGATTTTCTGAGATGCTCAAAATAATTTTTAGACCAGTTTAAAAATTCAACAGAAACTTTATCATGAAAAATGCGGTTTTCGAAATTTCGTTCGATCGATATTTTAAACACGTTAGAACAAGCTAGTAAAGGTTAATGGCGTGGCTCTTATACCATCTAAGTCTACGGTAGCGCCCCGGCCGTCATTCTGACGCCAAACGCGGAACAAAAAACTTTTATAACTGGCGCTATCGCATACTGTAACCCGGATCTTGCCATTAACGCTAAACTAACAAACAGTAAAGAGGTAGAAAGGCTATACCGATCGATCCGAGTCCTTCGGTTTTTAGCCATCATCCCACGCTCCTCACGGCAACTCCGATCTCCTGTCTCCTCGTCGAGGTGGCACCACGTCAACGGATCTTTAAACGGGCTCTCGCCTCTATACCGAGGCAACTCAGACATATAGTATGCTAACCGACATGTCCAAGATGAAGTAGAGAATGAGTAGAATACTTTGTCTCAAACACCCTCGGGTTCTCATCACATGAGAGGGTTAGGGTGGAGGTTGAAGAAGATTCAAAGAGATGGAAATTGTGAGCTCTTGAAAAATCTAGTGAGCAAAATAACCAAGCACCAAAAATTGCCTTGGCTGCCCAAAATGGTGGTGATGATATATATAGGTTTTGTGATGAAATATCAAGGAAAATATCCTACCAAAATATCTCCAACTCAACCCTAAAATATCATATCCAAAACGAACCTCATTAATACTTTAATGACTCACTAGATGACTCATTACATGAGTCATTAGTGAACATTCTAGAATTAATGAGTCACAAAGAATGAGTCACACTTTCCAAAATCCATAATTATTTAAACCAAAATGATTAATCCAAAAAGAAAAGCATCTTCTAAAATATTCTCGTAACGGATTACGAGAATACCGCTCACCTGTATATACATACCTGTATCCGTATTCCGACCGAATACGAATACGAGAGACTAAAATATTCCGACTCAATATAATACTTGGATCTGGCTTAAACCAAAGTCCACCAGTATTATCTGTCCGAAATATGACACGTGCACAAGTACACGTGCATTTTCGAACCCTGCCATAAAACCATACGGCCTCTACAACGTTTCGTCCGAACTTGGAAAACTATCTGTGGGGGACTCTAAAGACTCGTCAGTACCCTGGCAGTGGGTTTAACCACAAGCACGTCAGCGGCATTAGCTGTGCGTAACGGCTGCCCATGTACTGACCGAAAGGGAAGCCGATGAGCGAACTCATCCTGGAACCTTACTGAGCCTATCAGTGACAATATACGTACAGTCCGGTCCGTTCGTCTATGAGCATCGCATATCGGGCCTAGGGGGCTGGTAACGTCAGACCCCCAATAGCGGTATAAGTCGTGTCGGAGAGTAGCCCTGAACACCCTGAGAAACTACTGGAATACTTACCAGTAATTCTCACCTGCCATGGCCATGGACTTGGTGTAATGGCTCTCCTAGACACAGCACGATCTCACCCCCAATATCGGGAGAGACGAATCCCCTGCCGATCCGCTCACTTGCCTCCATGTGGCTCGAGACTGTACCCAACTAAAATCTGTTTGCACGACTCCTTTGAGCCGTGGTAGGGTAGTAATCAAAGCACAGTGGGAACTCACACGAGACAAATGACGACCTCAGGTCGATGAACTAACCTGTACACATGTCACCAGGGAATTGCTATCTGACGCTAGGTATAATACCAACTAGCAGGTTCCCGGCGAGTCCTGTCCGGTGTATTCATAACCCAATGAGCACCTGTATACATCTTAGGTGATCCAACTGACACCAATGGCTTGTGAGACAACCACCGCCCCTCGTTGGGATCTCGACTGTATACACTAGTCTACTCCGGAGTATCGATGCCCTGTCTTGAAACTCCTACGACTAGGGACAACTTTTAAGGATGTGCTTATAGACTACCCAACTCTCACTTATATGATCGCCATCATACTGTTGGTAGTCAAGCAGGATCCTAAGGGCTCTATCAACGTGTAATAGTGATCATGTCACCTAAAGCTGTACACGACTGATAAAGGCAAACCAGATAGCATACTATCATCTCGAGTAAGACTGTCCTACCGGTATAGGTCCTCCCTCAATCATTGCAATCACGTACCTGCAATCCAATAATTGACTTTGAGGGCACTATATCCAACAACAACAATCCCCTCAACAAACTCAATATCAGCAACCTTTCCAACCCCAACCTTACCAAAATCAAATGAACAATTTTGCACCAAACAACTCTTTTCCTCAAAACAATTTTGTTCAGCCAAATAACGATAAGGTTTCCTCGCTAAAACGAAATCTGGAGGCATTTTTAAAACAATCCACACAATCCTCAGCCAACATCCGGTCTTCCATTCAGTCTTTGGTGCAACACACTACATCACATGGGCAAAGTATCAAAACCATTGAAGCCCAAATTGCACAACTGAATGCTGCCTTAAGCGAGCGAGAGAAGGGGAAGCTTCCATCTCAACCACTATCAAATCCCAGTCACCCACAAAATGCACATGTTGCTCATGAACAACAAAACCATAATGTGAGTGCCGTGACTACATTGAGATCTGGAAGGATGTTGCACAACAATGTTGGCACTGATGATGACACCCCGGCCGCCACTTCTTCTTCTTCTACTACTTCTTCTTCTTCATCTTCTTCGTCTTCAGAGCCTATTCTCCATTCTTCACAAGGCTCTACTTCTTCTACTGCTCCGAACGGACCCACATCTCACTCCAAGAAAACACCAACACTGGGATCTGTTCCAACTCCGCAATCTCCTCCACAAACATTGGACTCAATAAATTTTCAAAATGTTCCATTTCCAAACAGGTTGAGATCCAATAAACAAACTCCATAAATGGAGAAGATTATGGAGTTATTTAAACAAGTTAGCATTAATATTCCCCTCTTGGATGCAATCTAACAAGTCCCTTCTTACGCTAAAATCTTGAAGGACTTATGCACCAAGAAGAGGAAATCACAGGTACTTAAGAAAGTTTTCTTGGCTAGTGCAGTGAGTGATGCTCTTACCCAACCTTTACCTCAAAAACGAAAGAACCCTGGCTGTCCTACAATTTCAATAACTATTGGGGATAAGAACATCAACCGCGCACTTTTAGATCTTGGTGCCAGTGTTAACCTGCTTCCCTATTCGGTATATGAGCAACTAGGCGTTGGAGAACTGAAATCCACACATTGTACTCTCCAAATGGCTGACCGATCTATCACCCATCGTAGGGGTGAGTTGGAGGATGTGTTGATTAAAGTAGGGGACTTCGTATTCCCCGTTTATTTTATTGTTATGGACACACAGCCTGTAGCTAACCCCCAGAGTCAAATTCCGGTGATACTCGGTCGTCCATTCCTTGCAACTTCTAATGCGGTGATCAATTGTCAAAATGGTTCGATGAACCTATATTTTGGAAACATGACAATTGAACTCAACATTTTTAAGTTGGGGAATCAGCCTTCCGAACTTAATGCTAATATACTTGATGTTTGCTCGATCCAAGAGATCACCCAGGAGGACTGTGAGCTCGAGAAACTTCTGTTCGATCATAGCAATTTTGACGCCACTAGTGTGTTCCTCCTTGAATCTGATACTTCTTTCACGCCCGATAATGACTACGAGTGTTTCACTTTCTCGAACGATCTTGACCATTCACCACCCGAGTTTGAATCCTTTGAATTTTCGGATGAGTTAACTGAACCATCCGACTCGGTTGCTTACATTCGTTTTGAACCTCTATTGGAATCCTTTGAGTTTGAGACAATTTCACCAATTTTACCTTCAATTGTTTCGCCTCCAACACTCGAACTCAAGTTATTGCCGTCTCACTTTAAATATGCTTACTTAGGTGAGAATGAGACCCTTCCTGTTATCATCTCAGCTTCTCTAGCCCCCGAGCAAGAGAAAACCCTCTTAACGGTCTTACAAAGCAATCGGCAAGTTTTTGGCTGGACTATGGCGGACATCAAGGGGATTAGTCTCCTAATTGTTGAACATCATATTCATATGATGGATGATGCTAAGCCAGCAAGGGATCCACAGAGACGACTCAACCCAGTAATGAAGGAGGCTGTTAAAAAGGAGATCGTAAAATGTATTGATAGTGGTATCATTTACCCTATCTCTGATAACCAGTGGGTTAGCCACATTCACGTTGTCCCAAAGAAATCGGGCATAACGGTCATAACTAATGAAGCGAATGAGTTAATACGTACTCTCACCCAAACCGGGTGGCGAGTATGCATCGATTATAGAAAACTCAACGCCGCGACACGGAAAAAACCACTTTCCATTACCTTTTATTGACCAAATGCTAGAACGATTGGCTGAGCATGAATTTTATTGCTTTTTGGATGGCTACTCCGGCTATAATAAAATTCCCATCGCCGAAAAAGACCAAGACAAGACCACATTCACTTGTCCTTTCGGTACGTTTGCTTACCGTCGCATGCCTTTTGGGTTATGCAATGCACCCGCTACCTTCCAACAGTGTATGATGGGTATTTTTTCAGACATGGTGGAAAAATTCTTGGAGATCTTCATTGATGATTTCTCCATTTTTGGTGACTCCTTTGATGAGTGTTTGCTATATCCAGACGCAGTCCTTACCCGGTGTAAGGATAAGAACCTTACTTTAAATTAGGAGAAGTGCCACTTCATGGTACGAGAAGGTATTGTCTTAGGACATATCATCTCGCAAAATGGTATTGAGGTAGATAAAGCTAAGATTGAAGTCATTTCCAATCTCCCTCCGCCCAAATGCGTCTGAGACATTCGAGCCTTCCTTGGCCATGCCAGTTTCTATAGACGGTTCATCAAGGATTTTAGCAAGATAGCTAGACCCTTGACTCTTTTGTTGGCCAAAGACACCACATTTGATTTCAACTCGAGCTGCATGAAGGCGTTCGAGTCATTGAAAAACTCACTCACTTCTGCTCCCATTCTTTCGTCTCCTGACTAGACGCATCCATTTGAAATTATGTGCGATGCATCTGATTTTGCCATTGGTGCTGTTCTTGGACAGCACATCAATAAGATGCCGCATGTGATTTATTACGCTAGCCGAACCTTGAACGAGGCCCAATTAAATTACACAACAACCGAGAAGGAATTCTTAGCTGTTGTGTTTGCATTAGAAAAGTTCCGGCCCTACTTAATCGGCTCTCCAGTCATCGTTTACACTGACCATTCTGCTCTTCGCCATCTTTTTGCGAAGAAGGACGCTAAATCTCGGCTGATACGTTGGATTCTCTTACTACAAGAGTTTGACCTTATCATCAGAGACAAAAAAGGATGCGAAAACATAGTCGCCGACCATCTCTCCCGCCTCCCTTCTTCACCAATGCTTCAAATTCCTATAAAAGACGTTTTTCCGGATGAGCAGCTCTTGACTGTATCGTGCGAACCTTGGTTCACAGATATTATGAATTATTTGGCCACCGGACTTATACCAAATGAATGGTCGAATCAGGACAGACTCCCATTCCTATCCCAGGTAAAACATTTTTACTGGGACGAACCATATCTATTTAAATACTGTCCCGACCAAATTATTCGTCGGTGTGTCCCCGACAATGAATTTAAGAGCGTGCTGTCATTTTGCCACGATCAAGCGTGTGGCAGGCATTTTGGCCATAAAAAGACAGCCGGAAAAATCTTGCAGTGTGGTTTCTATTGGCCACAACTTTCTAAAGACGCACACGAGTACTGCGAGACATGCTCCCGGTGCCAACACTTGGGCCGTATATCTAGGAGAAACGAAATGCCTCTCCAACCAATATTGGTTGTGGAAATTTTTGATATTTGGGGGATAGATTTTATGGGACCGTTTCCCAATTCTTTTGGGAACGTGTATATTCTCCTCGCTGTTGATTATGTTTCTAAGTGGGTCGAGACTGTGCCCAGCCGAACTAATGACAATAAGGTTGTTGTTAGATTCCTCAAAGAAAACATTTTCTCTCGGTTTGGGCACCTCCGCGCAATCATCAGCAATAATGGAACTCATTTCTGTAATAGGACTTTCGAGTCCTTAATAGGAAATATTCCATTAATCACAAGCTATCAACGCCCTATCATCCCCAAACGTGTGGGCAAGCCGAAATTTCAAATCGGCAAATTAAATAAATATTGGAGAAAACGGTTTCCAAAAACCGTAAGGATTGGTATTCAAAACTTATTGATGCCCTTTGGGCATTTCGAACTGCCTATAAGACCGATCTTGGCATGTCTCCGTATAGGCTTGTTTATGGAAAGTCTTGCCACCTTCTAGTTGAAATTGAGCATCGCGCATTTTGGGCGTTAAAAGAGCTGAATTTATCTTTAGGAGAGGCGGGCAGCCATAGAAAGCTGCAATTAAACGAATTGAGCGAGCTTCGGGATGAAGCTTACGAGAACGCGGTTGTCGTAAAAAACCGAACGAAGGTGTTTCACGATAAACACCTTATGCGCAAAACTTTCAAACCTGGTCAACAGGTTTTACTTTACGACACCCGGCTACATTTCCATCCCGGCAAGCTTAGATCTCGATAGAAAGGGCCATTTTTGGTACGCACTGTATATCCGCATGGTGCGGTCGAATTAGAAAATCCCGAGAACGGTTCACTATTCAAGGTGAACGGACATAGAATTAAACCGTTTCTCACTGCGGACTCTTCGGATTAGCTCCTGCTGTTGCAAGAGCCGATTTACATTGACTGGTCTTCCTCCATCTACCCCCAAAATTTCGGTTATCCAGCCATAAACAGTGGAAACACTGTTTCAAATAAGTTTGGGGGTATGTCACACTTGTAATTATAAAATAAAAATAAATAAAAATGAAAATAAAAAAAATTCAATTTTTGGGGGTATTTTTTTGTAAAATTTCAGAATAAAAAACAAAATAAATTTTTTTACAAATAAATTCCTCTTTTGAAGAGGTCCTTTTTGCAAATAACCAAAACACCCCCTATAAATAGAACCCGACCCCTCCTCTGAACTTTCATAACCCTAATTTCTCATTTCTTCAAAACCCTAGCCACCGCTCAACTTTCAGCAGCGAGATCTCCCCGCGTCGCCGCGTTTCCGCCGCCGAAGCCCCCTCTGCGCCGCGCTTCCGCCGCTCATTGGTGTCTTCTCCCTCTGAAAACTTCAGAGGATGTTTGCATTCTCTGATCTTCTCTGTTAAAATTTTTAGAAATATTCTGCACTTTTCTGTGATGGCACCCACTTTGCAATTCGAAAGAGGTTTCTCACAAATGTTTGCACACACGGTCTATGGTAGCTATTTCGGTGACGAGATCCGAAGACGTGGGTGGAACTTTTTACTTTTCAACCATCCAAATTCCTTCGCGCTTCCGGATCTTGTAAACCGTTTTTACGAGTGCATGGAAGAAGGTTGCCTCTCACAACATGGTTACATTAGGTTGATTTGGGGGATAGGGAAATAATAATTGATAGGGCCTTCATCCATGAAGTCACCTTAATACCTATACTACCTACTCATGACCAACCCCTCCAATTCGAGGATTACCTACCCTTGATGGATAATGATTGTTCGAGAGAGCCACGCAAGGGCATTCAGGCTAGAACCCTTTTTGCGAACGTATTAACTGTGTGCCGTTGGGCACAAAATAATATTTTTGGTAGTTCGCACAATACGACATTTTTCACACCATCCCTTCATATCGTGCATACTTTGATGACTAGAAACCCCAGCTATGATATGTGCACGGTATTACTTCACTCCATTGGTGCGGGCAAGAGGGCTACCAATTATCCATGCCCTATGTTGGTGACACAACTGTGTCGACATTTCCTCCCTGTGGAGGAATTTGAGTTTTATATGCATGGAGGTATCCCCATTAGACCTCTTCTTAAGGGCGTATCCACATCCTACACACGCTTAAATGATGTATGGTCGCGTACCGAGCTGGCCGAGGACGTACCCGCCAAGACACCCAGCTCCAGCTCGACCGCGAGTGAGGAAGAGCTTACCCCAGCGGCACAAGCACGCTTACTTAGGAAAGCCACTAGGGGGATAGACAGATTGATAGGGATAGTGACCAACCTGGATCAGCGAGTCACAGGTTTGGAGCATGGCATGACCACCCTGCTGGCGAGAGAGGAACGTTCCCGTTCACGTTCGAAGGGACGGCGAGACCATGAGCAGTAAGGGCACTTCTTTTGATAAGTTTGGGGGTTGAGGTGGTTTGTAAATAGTTATCATTGCATTGCATATTTTAATTTTTTGTACATATTTGTTTCTTCTTTCTTTGCATATTTAATTCCGCATTGCATCTTTATAAAAAAATATATAAAAATTAAAAATGAAAATAAAAAAATAAAAATATATATAAAATAATAAAACCAAATAAAAAATTTGAAAAAAAATTTTAAAAAAATTATAAAAATTGAAAAATTTCAATTTTGGCCTTATTTGACTTAAGTTCGACAAGTCGGTTGAATAGTAGGGAAAAACTAAGTCCTAAACTTAGTAAATTAAAAACTCTAAAAATAACCTTTCTTAAAGTTTAACTAAAGAAAATATATGTCCTTATAGTTGATTTAGAAATAGGTAAATTTTGAGTTCAGTTCTTGGGCTAAGTCAAAATAAGGGAAGATTATTGAAATTTTTATTTGAAGTGTAAGTCTGAAAAATAATTTCGAACCTTAAGTCTAAATTCTGAAGATATATACCCTACAACGCGCACATACACGCACCTTGAAACTTGGGATAGTAGAGAATACCTTGAAATGCTCTTGTCAAAAATCCTTAGTATGAAGGAAAATAAAAGTATAAGTGTGAATAAAGAGATAAAAATGAACACTGGTTTTGTAATTACTTAAGGCTGCATAAATAAAAAATATAGCGAGGGTGCTTTATCACCTGGTGCCTTAGATCAACTGGTTTGGGAGTCACTGCTAAGCCTTAGATATTACAAGACGAGGAATTACGTCTAAATGCGCGAACACATTTTGTAATCGGTCGTTAGTACCTCAAGAAGTATTAACGGTCGCATGAAGAATGGGTGAGCAATTTCATCTAAAATTAACCAACTAAAAGTACTTTGGACGATGGACAAGAGTATGATAGCTTGAATTGAATTTCCAAGTGTAGGGTGATACATACACACATGTAGGGGTATATGATTGGGGTTTGGATGAGAGATAGGAATGAAAGATAGGGCTTATACTTTCAGTAGAGATGATAAAAATTCCTAAGTTGAGATGGAACCTTAGAAGGAAAATTCAAAAGATGCTGAAAGCTTAATAAATTTGTAGAACATATATGATCTTAAGATAAATGAAAAGGAAGTGTGAAAAATATGGGTTGATAATTTCTAAGTTGAAGACAATAGAATTTCTTACTAGAATACTGAATTGAAGAATGAAAGTCAACATGCCAAATTGATCGGATTTTGTGGGTATTATCCGCTAAAAACCCTCAGGAGACAACACTCCTCTTACTAGGGACACCTAGAGGTTTAACGGCTTGTTACACGAGCTCAGTGCAATCGCGATTTCCTGCGAAAGTGAGGTTAGGTTTTTTCGAGAATAAAATTGGCTTTGCTCGGGACGAGCAACAGATAAGTTTGGGGGTATTTGTTCATATCAGAATTTTGCATTATTATATCACCCATTCTTATTCATATTACATATAAATAGGTGCTTTTGATCCATGTCTGCTAAATAGTTGCATGTGACAGGTTTTCAGATCGTTACAGTGAAATTCATGAAAAGACGCTACAAATGTGAGACTACGGCCAACAATAGATGAATCTGTATGATGCCACCTACCAGTTCAAGGAACAAATGAAGATCAGTAGACAGTTCAATACACAAAGCACAAGGGTAGCACAAGATTCAAGACTTCAACGTGAAGCTCACGGTAAAATTCCATAAAATTCTGCACTATTGGAAATCTGGAAGAAAATAGAAGAAATTCTGAGGATCCAAGTGAAGAAAACAGAAGGAAAAAGCAACATGAAGCAACCCTGAAGAACTGACCCAGAGATCCCACTAATTGGCAGCGGAACCACGGCCAAACATGCCTTCCTGCCGCGGTTCCGCGGCCATATAGTGCACGTGTCGGTGAGTGTCGGTTCTTTGACCCGGCTTTCTTAGGGTAGTCTTGTAAATTCAAATGTGGATCAGATTGTAACCTAGGATTTTTTCTATCTATAAATAGGAAAGCCAAAAGCCAAATGAAGGCATGCCTCTTTTTAATTCTAGATTTAAATTTTAATTCAAGTTGTAATCGTTGAAAGTTCATCAATAAAGGTATTTTTATTTTTATCTTGCATTCTTTTTATCCGAATTTAATTCCTACAATTTTCTTATTCTGTTCTTTTACTATCTGCAACTTAGATAGTCTTTTAAAATAAAATTATAAAAATGAATTTTATCGTTAACTTCCTAATGAGTGAGTAATTCCTCACTTGTTAGGGTTAGGATATGGAAGGTTTGAGAGAAGGAAATCTCTCTCACTCCTTTCCTTGCCTATATAATTTTAATTAATTAGGAATCTATTTAAATTAACCACACACCGCTCACAACGGCACCCTATGCTACAAGATAGCGGTGATTACCTAGTTAAGACCGGTTGTGGTTGAATTAACTGGAGGTTAGGGCTAAGAGTTAAGAACGGACGGACAAGGGCCTAATCCCCGTTGTTGACTATTACCCTAACACCTATACTCTTAACTAGGGCATTGTTAGCAGTGAGAAGAATCCATATTTCAAACTAACCTAATCCTAACCCTAGCAAGACTTTAAATCAATTTAATCTCATTCTTAGATCTTAAAACAAAACCTACCAAAAAATAGGACTTAACTCGTTAGAACTTAAAGAAAGAATACCATTTCCTTGTGGATCGACCCGTACTCAACCGGCTAGCTACCGAGCGACACCGTCTTGATTGCGGTATTCTTAAATTTAAATTAAAACGCACGTACTAAAAATCTCAACAATCATTAATATAGCAGTAATATGAAATAACGTGACATGACATGCAACTAGATATATAATTAATGATATGGATGCACAAATATCGATCGAGGTTACATTTACAGCTTCAAGATTATGTAGGATGCACATTGTCAAACATGGGGTGTTAATATAACAATAATATGAATTTATGTGATCTGTAGATGCAGCTACATATATGATCAATGACAAGGATGCATCCGGGTATCCGAAAACAGTAAAACATTAATATGGATGTACAATGCAATCAAAATGTGATATTTTTATTCATATGGATGCAGATATAATAGTATAGCATGTAGCAAGATAAACTTACCTCGATTGGATCACACGATGGATATGTACGACACATCCGACGTCGGTAAAACGCCGCAATGTACACACGGCGCGCGAGACGGGTCCTAAGCAAGGCAAGAGGGTAATCATGCAAGCAAGGGACATTCACTGGATCGCCTGGATCGGCAGCGACGACACGACTCCGGCGATGGATGACTTGGGGTTTCTGGGACAGAGGAGACGAGAGGGTGACGATGGTGTGAGGTCATCGGGTTAACGGAGCTCCGGCGAGGCAAGGTGTGCAAGGTGCTCGGGCTCGGTTAGGGTTTCTTGGTGGTCGGGGTTTGGTTATTGGGGTGTGCAGGGAAAGAAAGGTGATGGTGGTGATGAAGAGAAGAGGAGAGGAGATTGATGGTGCTGGCGACGACGAGGTGAGGGTCGTCGGCGGTGGAGGGTGGAGGTTCTTGGGTCGGTTTGGGCGTGCAGGGGATTCTAGGGTTTGCAGTGGGTTTGTGGGGCTTTGGGAGAAGAGGAGAGAGGATGAGGAAGAAGATGATAATGAGGGTTGAGGAGCGAGGTCGATGGAAGATGAGGCAGAGGAGTTAGGGTTAGGGTTTATGGGTTTCCCGTGGCGAGGCGCGGGGATTTAAGTAGAAGAGGAAGAAGAAATAGAGAAGGGAGGTGATCGTAGTGGGGAGGTGGTGACGGGATCCGAAAAGCGAACAGTGTTCGCGATAGGAGAGAGAAAGGAAGAGAGAGAGGGAGTGGGAGAGAGAGAGAGTCAGCTAGAGAGAGAGAGAGAGAAAAAGAGATAGAGAGAGTGAGTGGGAAAGAGAGAGAGAGAGTCAGCGAGAGAGAGAAAGAGAGATAGAGAGAGATCGAGAGGAGAGAGAGAGAGGGAGAGAGAAATTTGTTGTTTTGTTAGGATTTTAATTATAAAAATCTTTTTAGTTAATAAATTTTAAACTGTTATTAACAATATAAAATATTGTATTAATAAAATTTGATATTCTGGTAAATACAAACTTATTCCAAAATATGCCCAGGTCGGGTCTAAAATTCTAGTTTCAAAATACGAAAAATATATGTGTCGACCAAACTAAAATAGGATATCCGGGTAACGAAAATGCATACCCCCAAGAACGGATGCACGCACGTACACATAGCCATCCAAACGAGTCCGTTTCACTGAACGGGACGAGAACAAGATGCGCGGATGCTATCATCCCTATCAGTCTCTAAGTCTCACTGTACAGGTCACTAAGCCTATCGTCAGTCCAAGTGTGAGAGTCAACCACTCGCGAGTGTCCTCCACCCAAGGGTAGAACCCAAGGGCAAGGGACCACGGGCCCAACATGTAAATCACGGTAATAATCATGTACCCTGTAAATCTCCATATATCTCCCTAAATATATAAGCCGGCATGGGACTCCTGAGATTCTGTTGAACTCACACTCAAACTACCCCACACCCCGTGGTCTACATCAAACGCTAACCATAATCCTAAATACCAATCGGTCTGTGACAAGTCTGCGCGAGAACTGGAGGCAGGACCTCCATCAAGCACGTCCCGACTAATACCTAAGATAAATGGCAGTGTCTGGTGCCTTATCTGTGACACCCGTGCAAGAGCTTCCATAAGTGTCCCATACCACTTATAGTCACACGTACACGCGTCCCACAGACGTCGACAATGCAATACAATAATAAGGTCCACTGATTGTGTGCAAGTACGTGTCACTTTCACTTAATCACTTATACACGAACACTAACGTACTTGCCACAATCATCACTAAAACCTAACACTGGGTAGTGCACGTTATCACTAGGTTATCAATGCAGTGACATGTGTATGATATGATGCATAAACAGTATGTAAAGCATGATTAGGGTGTCATGAATCAATAATCTACCACTTGCATAATTTATCATAAATCATACGGTTACAATTTAGCGAAACGATAAATGGATAATAAATAGTATGTTCAGTTATCTATCCATCGAATTTAGTTTCACGCCAATCGGGTTTCAGGATCACTAGTTATAGCCATTTCATTTTCAGCGTTCACGGCTGGAAATCCGGTTTCAGAATCGGAAGTCCGTTTCGCAACGCATTTTAATCCCAGTTGAGATCAGATTTTAGTGACGCTACAGTTGATTGAAATCTAGGGTTTTCAGTAAGGTTTTCAACTCAATAGACATATCTTCAATCGCGTCTGTACGTCAGGAGATATACACTGTTCAATACTAGTATGTCAATTCTAATTCTATTGGGACTGTTATACGTCCACATCTATTAAATCACAGATTAAATAACAAACGATAACGAAACAGGATGAAACCACTTGTGTTGTCTACCTAACAGATTCACCTATAATAAACGGTAGAGTTCAGCAACCTACGAGTTAGGGAAACAGAGTGGTGCTCATTGCGAGACGGCACACAGTAAATAGAGTCGCTCTGGACTGCAGTCCAGAGTCGCACTCCGATCCAAATATCGTCACAGTTTATGTACAGAAACAATCAGAGACTTGCATAGGTTTATAGTTCGTTGAGTCGGATTTTATTTGAGCCCTCGAACGCAGCATTCCAGCATGTATATAATTTATGGTGATTTTAACGGTTTTCAGGTACAAGAAGTTTCCAGATTTACAGGTAAACTTGGGGGTAGTCGTTTTAGTCATTAACGATCATATTTTCCAGTGAAATTTATACAAGATATTCATCACAACAAGGGCCAATACAGACAATCTAATTCCGTCAAAATAGACAAGTATTTTCATTGGGAACACACATCGAACAGGTATGGCACATAATTGATCTAAAATTGTAACTTTATGATCTATGTAATTAAAGATTGTAACTTGAGTATATAGCATGTAAGCAAGTAAAATACTTGCCTGGGGACGTGTCGACGACGGTACTGCAACGGCAACGGCACGATTGCGACACACGCGCGGCAACTTGACTTGGCTCGAACTCGAGTCTCGGCTCAAACTTGGTACGGTCTTGACGGCGAGGGTGGTGGTCGTTGGTGTGTCAAGGTCGATGGTGAGGAGAGAGAGTTGTAGAGAGAGAGAGACGGAGTGATAAAGCGAGGCAGAGAGGGGAGAACAGAGAGGGAGTGGGTGCAGGGTGAGAAAGAGAGAGAGGTAGAGAGTTAGAGGGAGAGAGAATTAGAGTGAGAGTGGGAGAGAACTGGAGAGGGAGGGAAGAGAGAGCCAGAGAGAGAGAAAGCACCCAGAGAGAGAGAGAGAGAGACAGAGAGGGTGAGTGAGATCAGAGGGAGTGAGAGAGAGCAGAGGGTGAGAGAGAGATGAGAAGGTTCGAGAGGGAATGAGAGAGAGAATGAGAGAGATGGAGAATGGAGAATGGGAATGAGGGGGGGCTCGGGGCGAGGAGAGGGTGGTGAAGAGGAGAGAGAGGTGCAGAAGATGGGGGTCGTGAGGGTTGTACACGGTGGTGAGGTCGTTGTCGTCGTCGTCAAGGGAAGCGGGTGATGGGCGATGGAAGCGGAAG
This sequence comes from Agapanthus africanus, assembly GCA_030015575.1. Classification (NCBI taxonomy): domain Eukaryota; kingdom Viridiplantae; phylum Streptophyta; class Magnoliopsida; order Asparagales; family Amaryllidaceae; genus Agapanthus; species Agapanthus africanus. The sequence goes on from CM057351.1 coordinate 378,815,809, forward strand.
TGGGTTCGAGAGAGAAGGAGGAAGGATAGAGAGGAGGGAGAGAGAAAAGGGTGTGCCGGGAGAGAGGAGGAGAGATAGGGGAGACAGGGTCGCCCGTCGTGGAGAGTAACGCGTGCGAGCGACGGGGCGCGAGCGTGGGCGGAGGTGACGGAAGTGGGTCGAGCGCGCGGGAAAAGGAACTAGCCGTTGGGGAAGAAAGGGTAGCGGGCCGGGTCGGGTAGGCAGCGCGGGAACGGGGGAAGTTGCGGGCTTGGGTTGGGTGTGGGCCAGGAGAAAAATTAGTTTAATCTAATAATCCTCGTGGGCTCGGGCTGAAGGGGTTGGGCCAGGAAAATAAATGAATTTTGAGGGAAGGGATGAGGCCGGGCCGGGGATTTAAAAGAATGGATTTAGTTTATAAAGGAATGGGCTGAGTTTTAGAATTTAAAGAAAATTTAGTTTATTCAAAAGGGGATGGGCCGAGTGAATTTATCAATAAAAGGAAAAGGTGGTGTTGGATTTGCTGTGGAATTATGGGAATAGAAAAGTGAAGATTTAGGGTTTGGGGTTTTAGGGTTTAATGGAGTTTCTTTAAATAATTAAATGATTAAAAATAATAAAATTTATGGTTTACAGAGAAATACGGATTTAGGCGTATAAAAAGAACCGGGTATTACAGCATCCGGCACTACATTAACTTTCCCCGGATGGTACTTAAGATCAAGATCATAGTCAGCCATCAGCTCCAACCGTCTACGCTGCCTCATATTAAGCTCTTTCTGCGTGAACACGTACTTTAGGCTTTTGTGATCGGTGAATACTTCAACCCTTTCGCCCAGTAAGTAGTGTCTCCAAATCTTCAAAGCGAAAATTACAGCTGCTAGCTCCTAATTATGAGTTAGGTAATTTTTCTCATGGGTCTTCAACTGTCTCGATACGTAAGCTATAACTTTCCCATGCTGCATCAAAACACATCCCAAACCTTTCCCAGATGCGTCGTTGTGAATCACCAATTCTCCGGAACCGTCTGGTACGGTCAAAATAGGAGCGGTTATCAACCTTTGCTTTAATGCTTCAAAAGCTGACGCACATTTATCCGTCCATACGAACGGTACTTCTTTGCGCGTAAGCTTGGTCAAAGGCTCAACCAAACGTGCAAAATTCTCCGCGAAACTTCTGTATTAACCTGCAAGTCCCAAAAACTTCTGATCTCCGCTACGTTCTTCGGAACCGGACAATTTTGAACTGCTGCAATCTTCTCAGGGTCCACGGCGATTCCATTTCCGGATACGGCGTGCCCTAAAAACTTCACTTCTTCAAGCCAGAACTCGCACTTGCTCATCTTTGCATATAATCTTTCTTGCCTCAATGTCTGCAGTGCGATCTTCAAGTGCTCTGCATGCTCTTCAAGGCTCCTTGAGTAGACAAGAATATCATCGATGAACACCACTATAAACTGGTCCAAGAACGGTGAAAAGATCTGGTTCATCAAGTCCATAAATATCACCGGTGCATTCGTGACTCCGAATGGCATCATTAATTACTCGTAATGTCCATACCAAGTTCGGAACGCGGTCTTGCAAATATCTTCTGATTTAACTCGGACCTGATGATATCCGGACCGCAAATCCAGCTTCGAGAATACCCTCGTGCCACTGAGTTGCTCGAACAATTCGCCAATGCGAGGGATCGGGTACTTGTTCTTAACAGTCACCCGGTTTAATTCTCGATAATCGATGCGCATCCTCCTTGTGCCATCTTTCTTCTTGACCAGAAGAACTGGAGCTCCCCAAGGTGAATTGCTGCTGTGAATCCAACCCTTCTCTAGCAATTCAGTAACTTGCTTCTTGACTTCTTCCAACTCCACTGGTGCCATCGGATAGTACGCCTTTGATATTGGCGCTGCACCAGGAACAAGATCGATCGCGAACTCCACATCTCGTTTTGGCGGTAAACCCGAAATGTTCTCGAACATGTCCATAAACTCTCGAACTACAACTGGCGCTTCCTCCTTATCAACTTCCATCGTCGAAAGAACATTGTTTGTCGGCCTAGCCCTAAACTCGACTGGCCCGACAGAAGTGCTTCTTCCAGCGAAAACAAACTCCGGATGTCCCGGAATCTGGAAAATCACTTTCTTCGCCCTACAATCAATGTGAGCGTGGAAAGTGCCAAGAAAATCCATTCCCAAAACAACATCGTAGCTGCCAGTATCGATCACCAAGAAATCTGCAAATAACTCCCGACCACAAATAACAACAGAACAATCCTTGCATTCGCTACTAGATATGATCTTCCCATTCCCAGTGTGTATGTCCCAACAACTAGACAGGGTCGTGCAAGAAATCAAGTGTGCAGCAATAAGCTTGGACGACATAAAACAATGGGATGCACCAGAATCGAATAATGCTAATGCGGGAAATCATGAACAAGTAGGATATCTGAAGCAACTTCATCTGAAGCCTTCGCCTCTTCAGCCATCAGGGTAAAGGCTCGAGCTTGATTGGGTCCCTGAGTTAACTGCTTCTGCCCCTGAAACTGCTTCTGCGGTGGCTTCTGAACATCATCCTTCAAACGAAGCCTCAACGGGCAAACACTGATAGTGTGATCAGCTGATCTGCAAAACCAAACAAAGTCCAAGCTTCCTTCGACAATCCTTCTGCTGATGTCCGGGTAGATGGCAAAAGTCACAAATCATCCTTCCTCTCTGCTCAGGTATGACGGGCTTCTTCATCGGCACCACGCCACGTCGGTTCACTGGAATACCTCTGCATATAGGCGCTCGGTTCGACGCAAACGCCGGCTTCCGCACTACAACTGCCTGCTGCTGCGTACCCCCTGTCTTCACTGATAAGCTCTGCTGCTCTCTGGCCGCTTTAAGCACTTGCGAGAAAGTGGTCAATCCCAGAGATATGATGTGCCTCTGGATTTCCACGTCCAAACTGCCCATGAACCTTCATGCCCTATCAGCATCATTGGCAACCAAAGGTCCAGCAAAATGACTGAGCCGTGTCCACTCAGCCGCATGCGCATCCACGGATCCGCCATTCTGCTTCAAGCTGATAAACTTTTCTTCCATTTCTTCCCGTGCAGTCTGCGGAAATAACTTCTCCAAGAAACTCTTCGCGAAAGTAGCCCAACCGATCGGCTTGGGCAAACGGGTCTCTTCCACAAGCCACCATTCACGGGCATAGTCCACCAATTGGATGCGTACAACATCTACTTTCTTGTCCTCCGGAATCTGTGCTGCAACGAGCAGATTCTCCGTATCGACTAACCACTGCTCTGCTGGAAACGGCTCCTCCAAACTAGTGAAAATGGACGGACCAAGTCTCCTGAAATCCGCCACGGTACCCACACGCACTACTGGTTTGGCCGCAACATTGTTTACGGACTGCTGGACGATCCACAAACCTTCCTGGAAAGCTTCGGCTTGCCGCTGGTTCAGCTCGGTCTGTTGCTTCTGGTTCTCCAGCATCCCACGAATTACTCCAAGCAAAGCGGCATCATCAACACGCCTCTGGTACGATCTCAGATTTCTGTCCGCCATGATTCTGAAGCCAAAACATCGAAGGGGATTAGCAAGATAAACAAGATTCAATAAACATGATACAACAAGCAAGATAGTAATAAGGCAGGACATGCTCCTAGTTACGGGTATTATGATTCGTGTATTGGGTCCAATACCCAACTACAAAAGAATTAAACCCGATTAACCCAAATCCTATATCTCTGATACCAAACAAACCCTGTCACGCCCCGCTTCCCAGAGTGCGCTAAGATCGGCACGTGACAGAGCCAACCATGCTACCTGTGGCTAGGAAACATCCCTCCACAGTCACATTAAGGCTGTCTATAATATATCAAGAACAGTAGAAATAAAATAAATTATCTAGTACATGTCCATATGTCAGAATAAACGAGTCAAGAAATAATATGCGGAAGCAATAAATCCAAATAACAATAACATATGAAAAGTACGTCCCAAAATACGGGCTCACATCAGGAAATGAAAAATGCTGAAAGAAAACTAAACTAAAATACTAACAGGATCCTCACTGCTCGGCCTGTTGGCTGAAATACTCCTGAACGGCCTGCGACAGAGATAGAGGATCTGGGCCATGCAAAACCCAGAAGCCAGTGCGTCATAATATCAACAATAGTACAAGCAACCAGGATGTAATGAGATATGCAGGCATGAATTATAAATAGTAACAAGTGTATATCAAGTAACACGGGTATGTAACAGTGAAGTGTATACGTGCGGGTGAAGTGCGGTAAATAATCTAAACTGTGCTACTAGGTTACCTATTCTAAAGTTATTCGAAATCATTTGATGTACTCCTCATGTAACTCAAAGAATATGTCCCGTTACCCCCCCTCCCGGGACCACGGATCAGGAATATGTGAACCAAGAATGGTTTTGTCCCGTTACCCCCCGGGACCACGGATCAAGATGTAAGAGTCACGAATGACTCTGTCCCGTTACCCTCCGGGACCATGGATCAAGTAATACCCTTTTAAGTTACACTCGGTTACACCTTTGATTTCCCCCTACCCCCAAGGTTATGTGTTTAAGTCAGGTATTAATAAATCTGGAGCTAATGTCAACACAAGATCAAGCAGGTATAGGTTTGTCTATGTAGACAACAGGATACGTCCGTCAGGACAACATGTCAGGATTGTCGGCATTAGTAACAAGATCAAGTAACAGGTCAAGCAGTGGTGTATCAGGTAATGTCATGTGGTGCATATGTATCATACGGATGCTCATAATAAAACTGTAGCAGGTATGGATGCACAATAAAAGCATGGATGCACAAATATTTATTAGGGGTTACATCATGACTATGTAGGATGCACAGTATCAAGTATGGGGTACTAATATAACAATAGTATAAATTAATACGTCATGGCATGCAACTAGATATAATGAATTAATGGTATAGGTACACAATAAAACATGGATGTATGAATAACTATCAGGGGTTGCAACTATAGCTCCATTACTAAGTAGGATGCACATTATCTATCATGGAGTGTTAATATAGCAGTAATATGAAATAACGTGACATGACATGCAACTAGATATATAATTAATGGTATGGATGCACAAATATCGATCGGGGTTACATTTACAGCTTCAAGATTATGTAGGATGCACATTGTCAAACATGGGGTGTTAATATAACAATAATATGAATTTATGTGATCTGTAGATGCAGCTACATATATGATCAATGACATGGATGCATCCGGGTATCCGAAAACTGTAAAACATTAATATGGATGTACAATGCAATCAAAATGTGATATTTTTATTCATATGGATGCAGATATAATAGTATAGCATGTAGCAAGATAAACTTGCCTTGATTGGATCACACGATGGATGCATACGGCACGTCTGACGTCGGTAAAACGCCGCAACGCACACCCGACACGCGAGACGGGTCCTAGCCAAGGCAAGAGGGTAATCACGCAAGCAAGGTCCGTTCACTGGATCGCCTGGATCGGCAGTGGCGACATGACTCCGGCGATGGCTGACTTGGGGTTTCTAGGACAGAGAAGACGAGAGGGTGACGATGGTGTGAGGTCGTAGGGTTAACGGAGCTCCGGCGAGGCAAGGTGTACAGGTGCTCGGGCTTGGTTAGGGTTTCTTGGTGGTCGGGGTTTGGTTGTTGGGGTGTGCAGGGAAAGAAAGGTGATGGTGGTGATGAAGAGAAGAGGAGAGGAGATTGATGGTGCTGGCGACGATGAGGTGAGGGTCGTCGGCGGTGGAGGGTGGAGGTTCTTGAGTCGATTTGGGCATGCAGGGGATTCTAGGGTTTGCAGTGGGTTTGTGGGGCTTTGGGAGAAGAGGAGAGAGGATGAAGAAGAAGATGATGATGAGGGTTGAGGAGCGAGGTCGAGGGAAGAGGAGGCAGAGGAGTTAGGGTTAGGGTTTGTGGGTTTCCCATGGCGAGGCGCGGGGATTTAAATAGAAGAGGAAGAAGAAATAAAGAAGGGATGTGACCGTAGTAGGGAGGTGGTGACGGGATCCGAGAAGCGAACAGTGTTCGCGATAGGAGAGAGAAAGAAAGAGAGAGAGAGAGTGAGTGGGAAAGAGAGAGAGAGAGAGAGTCAGCGAGGGAGAGAGAGTGAGTGGGAAAGAGAGAGAGAGAGTCAGCGAGAGAGAGAGAGGGAAAGAGAGAGAAAGAGAGAGTGAGTGGGAAAGAGAGAGAGAGAGTTAGCGAGAGCGAGAGAGAGAGAGAGTTAGCGAGAGCGAGAGAGATCGAGAGGAGAGAGAGAGGGAGAGAGAAATATGTTGTTTTGTTAGGATTTTAATCAAAAAAATCTTTTTAGTTACTAAATTTTAAACTTTTATTAAAAATATAAAATATTGTATTAATAAAATTTGATATTCTGGTAAATACAAACTTATTCCAAAATATGCCCAGGTCGGGTCTAAAATTCTAGTTTTAAAATACGAAAAATATATGTGTCGATCAAAACTAAAATAGGATTTCCGGGTAACGAAAATGCATATCCCCAAGAAAGGAAGCACGCACGTATATGTAGCCATCCAAACGAGTCCGTTCACTGAACGGGACGAAAACAAGATGCGCGGATGCTACGACAGGGTTAGGGGTAACAGGCCAATGTCAAAGTTCCGGCGACGTTTCGAGAAGAATCCAGCGACACTGCGACTCCCCAACACCTTCAAAAGTTCCCTCTATCTCTCCTCTTTCCTTTCAACCAGTAAGTCCTCTCTTCCATCCTCTCATTCTAATCTAAAACACTCTCATTTCAAAACTCGTCGAAAGTGGAGTTATTCCGATTTCCGATTCTCTTTTCTTTATAAACCCAAATTTTCTTAATAACAAACCTATCAATTCTTCATATATTATTTAACAAATATAAAACAACAATTTGACCAAGTTTCAATCCAAAATTTAATGTTAAATAAATTCTATTTCACTTTTTCGGTAAAATACCATCAAGTTTACATACGACATTACTTTACCGTTTTGCTCATATTACCTTTAGAAAACTGATGAGGTAATGACCTACCTCATCACAACACTCATTCTTGATATAGCACGATGGCTTTTGGAACTTTAGTTTGTAGGATAATGACAAGTTTACAATAAAATACCCTAAACTATTACAAAACCGTATTCTTTAAATTGTCTTATTTAATTCCATATGATTAAATCCTTACAACCCATTTTAGGAAATCCAATTTGGTTGGTGTGGATTATCGCACATCCATCGGACTAGTAGGGCGAGATGCGGACCTCCTCACGGAGTATCAGATCTCGTTGGAATTTTATTACAATTTTTAAGAAAATATGATTTTTATTAATAAAGAAATTCTATTTTTAATAAATATATATATAAATATTATCAAAATATCTATTTTAAATATATAATATATTCTATGTTTTCTCATCCAAAGAAAAGAATCCCTAAAGTTCATGAAAATACCATAAAGAATCAATACAAGTCAAATTACATGAAAATACCATGTAATATTCAAGTTAGGTTTATATAGTACTTGACTATCTCATCACTCTTAAAAATTACATCTATGAAAACCCTAAAGACGATAATTGAATACTTGAGGTATATTTTGAAAATATATCAAAACTATTTTTCATAAACCCCCTCAAGTTATATTAAATTACAATAAGGACCCTAGTAAATATAGGTTTAAGCGGCACCAGTTCTCTTAAGCCTCAGGGAGCCGGAGAATTTGGGTGCTTGCCTATTTAAGGTAGACAAACTAAATACGGTGTTATCAACACGGTAATTCTCTTGGAAAAAAACCCAAATTCTGTCGTCCATGTGCAGCAGTTACCGATAATATCAAAACTAATTCAGCGCTTCAATTCTGTTTAAAGAGACTGACTCAATCTGAGTCCCAATCTAATCTGAAAACAATTTGAATACAATCTATACTTGAATGCAATTCAAATATAACTTCAATTCAACATGAATCCATTTATACCAGAATTCAATCTATATCAATATGAACATGATTTGACCGAACCATGGATATACATTTGACTAGTTTACATGAGTATCCATTTATATCCCTTCTGTTTACATGAACTACTGATATCATGGTTTCGGCAAGTCTTACATCTATAATTTACTTCAATACAATCAATACAAAAGACATTACGGGGTTTTAAAGGGGTAGACTGGCACAGAATGTGTTAAAAGTGGCACGAGATGGTCATTAAAAGACGTAACTATACATCCATTGCCGTTATTCTGTGGTTTTATCGATGGAGCCTTGTACTACGGGTTACCATAGTCCACGGTGTAAGTTGGACTCCTCTCGTATACACTGGCATATTCTGTACCAAGCTACAAACAACCGCGTTAGCATAACAATCAAACTTTATACCAGTTACATTCTCTTGTTTATCTATTCTATTTCTATCTCTCTTTAGGGCTTACCGAGAGATTGTTCGCTGATGACATTCCTATTTCTCTTCTTTCTTTGGAATGTTGTCAGGAGGACCCGACTCTGAGGAATTCGAGACCAGCCAAGAGCAATTGGAGCAGACCACTGAGCAGCACAACCATTAGGCTTCACTTGTACTCACTTTTCTTTCAGTTCATACCATTGTTTAGGCATCGGTTTCCAGTATTGTATTTTACTTTCCAGTTGTATTGTAAAGAATGTTTAATCAATAAAAGTTTCTATTCAGTTACATCTCTTGTCATTTTCTTGTGTACTTTATCATATTGCTTATTTACGCTTAGCGTGTTTGCTTCTTAGTAAATATGTCGCGTGACTCGCCACGACCCCTTGTCCGTACACCGGGAAGCGGGGCGTGACAACAGCAACCACCACCCTTGCCTTCAAGACCCCCAACTACCCTCTTAGTCGGCACCACCGACCCCTACTAGCTGATGATGCCTCCACCACGCCCATCTAGTGCCACCCGAGCCCCATCGACAACCACGATGTCGACCTCCCTGCACCGCATGCTCCAGCCAACTACTGAGGTCAGAGCCTGTGCCAAGCTCAGGACAAGGTCAAGTTTGTCGTATCGTGTCTAGCCGTGTGTGTGTCATGCCGTGCCGTTCATCAACTTTCACCACTTTTGTGTCGCCGATCGTCGTCAGGCAAGTTCCAAGACTTGCTTACATGCTATAATCTTATATGTCGATATAGGGTTCGACACTATCGCGTGATGAGATTTAGACCAAATTCATTTAAAATAAATTGGATCTAGGTATTAATCAAGTCATACACCTCGTGTTAACGTCGTATAAAAGTTCGTAAGTTATTTTCATGTGAATTGAGTGAACGAAATCGATATTCCGACCAATAATCTATTGCTTAGTTTAGGTATTCGATATGGAACTTATGCGAAAACCTAGTCTAGTGTGGCGGAAATTATGGATACTAGTTTCCCTTAGAGATAATGGATAACGCATAAAAATTTAGGTTGAAAACAAGGGCTTTAACCCTATAGAATGTCAACCCCATTTAGATCCGCCAAATCTGAAATTTTCCCGTACATGTAACTTGTGAAAATCATAATAAATTAGATACACACCAGAATTTTGTGTTCAAGGGCTCGTATCGAAGATGACTCGACAACCTAGAAACCCTTATAATTTATATTTCGTTTCTATTTTAAAACGATAACGAAAACTATTTGGAAGTGCGGCTCTGGACTGCAGTCCATAGCAGTACTGCTTGTCGACACCTGAATTAAAATATTTTTATAACTCTATGTGAAAATGGTATTATGCATAAACCTATATAGTTGCGAATATTATCCTATTATCTAACTATCAGTAGTGGTTTCATTTTTTTTCTATCGTTTGCTATTTTAATTATATTTTAAATCGTCGCTATGTACTGTAGTCCCAAGCAGGGACAGAACGTATACCCTGATATTAAACAATATATATCTTTCAGCACACAGTAGGTATTATCGATCCGTCTAGTGTATTGGAAACCTAATTAATAGATCTAAATATTACTCAGCTGTAGTGTTGCCTAATTATGATCCCAACAAGGTGAAAACTGTGTTAAGAAATGGACTTTCAGTTCAGGAACTGAATTTCCAGCAGAGAACGCTTAAAAAGAAATGACCGTAATTTGCAAACCCGAAACCCGATTAACTTGAATCCAATTTCTTTGAATTTCTAATTAAGTTTTATTTCTACCCTTTTTGTATCATTTTGCTTAATTCTGATCGTACGATTTAATGTGAATTTTTTCTAAATTCCTAAGATGCGTAATGACTTATTGCATATGACTTGCTTAGTGGCATAATTCACATATTTACCCATCTGTGATACATTTAGCGATAGTGAGCACCCTTATTAATTCTTATTGTATATTGCATTATCGAACGTGAGTGGTATCGGATTACTTGTGTCGAGTACGCGAGTGAAAAGTGAACGATTTGGGATTGTGAATAGTACAGTGAATAGCGAATAAAACAGTGTTACTGGTGCGTACTTGTAAACAACAAGCCCGTACATACATTTATTGAAATCTGAGGAAAAGGGGAATCGAAGTGGAAAGGAACTTGTATTTAACGAGGTTAGCGATTTAGAGGACGATCATTCGAACAACGACTCTTATATATATTAGATTTGGACTTAATGGTCCGGCTGACTGGGTTATGTCCCGGGCAACAGTAGACCATAGTCTCGGGTACACATGAGTCCCTCATTAAACATGATCACTCCTTTTCGCAAACTCGATTTCAAAATTTACTTAAAGATCTGTAGGAACACAGGTCATACAATGCATTAATTATTGACATATCGATTACCTGCATTCATGGTTTCCACTGTTATTACCTGTTATTTTCATGCTTCATTATCGTTATCATATTGTTGCTATTGCATCGTCCTGATGACCTGAGTATGCATGCTCATAACTTGGAGATGACTGAGCTCAGAAGTCAGATCTACCGTTCGAGCTCACAGAGATTTAGACGGTCATACCTTCAGTACTTTACCGCTTTCCATAAATCAACCTTGTATTCGCAATTGGTTAGTAGTTTTCTTTCTATTGGACTCTTGTAAATTATGAATAATGAAAGTTGATGTAATAAACTAGTGATGTCTTTTCTTTACTTCTATGCTACGATTACTGATTACCATGTAACGCTTGAAACCGAAGTGTGACTATGGCGGGATTATTCCCTGACCGTAGGAGCATAGCTGACCTAGTCGTCTCCCGTATTCCGTATTTTGGGAAGCGGGGTGTGACACGGTTTTGTTGGTATCAGAGCGTCAGGTTTAGTATTAAGGGATAACATTAACTACGCTTTATTATATTATTTTCACTCCACTATCTTTCTACTTTCATCCTTGTATCTAATCATATCCATTCATTTATCTTCCAGCGACATGACTTTCCCGAACAACCTCTCCTTGGACTCTAGTTCTCAAGATCGCATAGAGAGGATCCTGAACGCACTGATGACTCTCACAGAAGCCCAAGAGATAAAGACGGGCCTACTTACCGAGGGTCTCAGGGAAATTACCGCATTAGGAGGACCCTTCGCTCTCATTGCCGCCCCCGAGGGCGCCGCGGCACCAGCTACACCTGCCAGAGCTAGCAATGTGTCAGATTTCCGGAGGCTACACCCGGCTGTATTTATAGGGTTAGCCAAACACTTGAGGCCGAGAAATGGCTAGTCAATGTAGAGAACCTACCGATGGCCGCACAAGTCCCCGATGAAGAGAAAGTGAATGTGATAAAGATCCAGCTGGAGGACGAAGCCCGTACTTGGTGGTCCGTCAAAGAGAGCAGACTTGATGGGTCAATTTAATGGAGCAAGTTCAAAGATGATTCTTAGACCACTACTTCCCCTCCACCTCCAAAGTAGAAATGGAAGAAAGATTTATCTTGCTGAAGCAAAACGGCCGCCCCGTTGACGTATATGCGGCAGAGTTCAACTGTCACGCCCTGCTTCTCAGTATACGGCGAAGGGGATGCGACTGGTCCGCTACGTATTTACTGTGAAGTAAATACGCTAAGCGTATCTAAGCAATATAAAGTAAATACACAAGAGACAAAAGATATGAACTGAACATCAATTTTATTTATTAACATTCTTTTGTACAATGCATGGAAAAGTAAATACATGGAATAAAGCGATGCTTAAACAATGGCATAACAGAAATGAAAAAGTACTGAAATGGAAAGTGTACAATGACTAGAGCTCGGGGTCTTCACTGAACTGGTCCAAGTCTTCAGCAGTGGGCTCGATCTCTGAAGTGTCCAGATCACCTGACAATATTCAAAGAAGAAAGAAAGAGAATGTTGTCAGCGAACAAGTCGCTCGGTAAGTCCCAAAGATAAGGGAGAAATAGAATAGACAGAATAAGAAGGTATCTTTTAAAGTTGTATTATATTGTTGTAATGTTGTGTTAACGCTGTTGTTTGTAGCTTGGTACAGAAGGATGCCAGTGTATACGAGAGGGGTCTCTATATGCTAGAGACCAGGGCAAACGGAATGTACAAGGAACCGTTAAGCCACGGTACAACAGCAATGGAATATAGGTTAGGTGTCTTAATTTTACTGTCTCGTGCCACTTTTAACACCTTCCGTACCAATCTACCCCTTAAACCCCGTAGTGTTTTGATTGTATTGTTGTATTGTATTGTATAGATTGTATAGTTGGATGACAGACCAAAACCATGATATCAGTAACGGATGTAACTATATAATCATGTGAATGGAATAACTGTAGAATCGTGTAAATAGATGTATATCCATGGTTCGGTTCAGTCAAGTTGATAGATTGAATATATGGAATAATGGAATATTGTAAATTATAGATTATAGATTGTAGATTGTACTTGAATCATATTCAAGTCAGATTATAATGAGACTCACTCTGAGTCAGACAATTAGAAAAGTAAATTGAAATCCTGATTGTTTTGATGTTATCGGTAACTGCTGCACATGGGCGGCAGGATTTGTGTCTTTTTCAAAGACGATTACCGTATTGATAACACCGTTTGTTAAGTTATCTACCTTAGATAGGCAAGCACCCACTTCTCCGACTCTCTGAGGCTCAAGAGATTGGTCCCGCTTAAACCAATATTTACTAGGGTCTTTAGGGTAAATTATAGAACTTGAGGGGGTTTTATGTAAAAATACTTTTATATATTTTTCAAAATACACCCCAAGTATTTATTAATCGTCTTTAGAGTTGTAATGAATGTAGATTTTATATTGTGATATTTCTAGTGAAAATATCCTATTTTCATAATAAATGGTATTTATTGGTAATATTGGTTTTGTATGGAATTCATGGTATTTTAGTGTAAAATGATTCTTGTGATATTTTTAGAAAAAGTGGAATATTTATATTATTACAAAATAGATATTTTAAGGATAAATATACATATATTTATATGAAAATAATTTTTAATATATATAATATTCTAGAAATCTCATTTTCTTTAGATTTTCGTATTTTAAATCTTTCAAGACCGAATGCTCCTTGCGGAGGTCTGAATCTCGCACTATTAAACCCGAGGATGTGCGATAATCCGCACCATCCCGAACGGGTTCCCCAAAATGGGTTGTAGTGGCGCTTTGCAAAGATTTGTATAAATACTAAATCCTTTAGAAAACAGTTTTATTAAGTAAATGGTATGTAAATGAAAATGTGTCGCTTTCCTGTATTCTATGTTCCCAAGGGTATTGTTCTATGTTGCATATGAGTGTGTGAGGAGGTAGTTCATTATCTCGTGATCTACTTAAAGGTATAGCAAGTTTTGTGATGTTGAAGGTAGAATTGAAACTATGTGGTATTTACATGAAAAAATGCGGTAAAATGAAATAGCAATTGTTTTTTGATATGAAACTTGATCAATTTGGTTGATTAGTGTTTAATAGTCAACATGAGAGAGTTTAAGCATAATTGTATTAACGATAAGTGAAGTTTTATAAAGAAACCGAATCGGAAATCGGATTGGTTCTGATTCCGTCGGGTTTTGTAATTCCGTATTTTAGAAAAGAATAGAGAGATAGAATTTGGGGACTTACGGGTTTTGGACAATAACGAGAGTGAGAAGGAAGGAGAGGAATCGCCGTTGCTTCGTCGCCGAGAGCTCCTAGAACGATTGCCGGAAGTTCGTCGAGAATTTCGACGTAGCTTCGCTTCGTGCTCGTTTTCAAAGTACACAAGTTTCTTGGAAATTTTAGAGAGTTGGATCAGAGTTTTGGGGTGAGAGGGTAGAGGGTAGGGGTGTATTTATAGGGTTAGGCTACGGTTAGGGTACATGTAGGGTTTTAATTTAAATAAATGTAAAAGTGTATTAAAAAATCATTAAAAATGGAGTAAAAGAGGTATTAAAAACTCTCTGGAAACGATCTGAGTAATTGGAGTATGCAGGAGGGTTGAGAAGCCCAAGAGTCACATTTTCTCTGTTGACGACTCGGCCGACCGGCCGAGTCAGGCCGGCGGCGCCGGCCCGAGTCGGGGGCTCGGAAGATGGGGGGTCGCCGGAGGTAGTCACTGGTGCATTAACATTTTCATGTGTAGTGGAAAATGTTGGAGTTATCACGTGTAGACTGTTGGGCTTCTATAAAATTTAAAACAAATAAATATTAAAAATAATGTGGGGCATGGGATTTGAACTCTGGTGGCTTGGTTCAGCATTGCAAGGTATTACCAATGAGCTACAAGCTCCTTCTTGTAATTATGGAGTGAAATAGATACTTAAAGTGGTAACAACAACATTAAATACTCCAAGTATACTTTAAATTTAAAGCAAATTTATGTACACTAAAAATGGAGTTGTTACAGTCTACCCTCCTTACAAAAATTTCGTCCTCGAAATTTACAACTTTTATTTGAGGACTAGTTTACAAAGAGGTGTGGATATTTTGCACGCATTTCATCTTCCCTTTCCCAAGTGGACTCTCCTGGAGTGTCTTTCCTCCACATCACTCGGACCAAGTTAACTTCCTTGTTCCGAAGTGTCTTCATTTTTCTGTCCAGGATCTCCACAGGCTGCTGCTCACAAGACAAGTCGGGCTGTATAGTGAGCTCGGAATGATCAAGAACATGGCTGGGGTCACTCACATACCTTCTGAGTTGGGATATGTGGAATACATTATGCACTCCTTCCAATGTGGGTGGAAGCGCTAAGCGGTATGCCACTTCACCGACTCGTTCGGCCGAGTCGTCAACAGAGAAAATGTGACTCTTGGACTTCTCAACCACCTGCACACTCTAATTACTCAGATCGTTTCCAGAGAGCTTTTAATACCTCTTTTACTCCATTTTTAATGATTTTTTAATAAATTTTTACATTTTTAAATTAAAACCCTACATCTACCCTAACCCTACCCTAACTCTATAAATACACCCCTACCCTCTACCCTCTCACCCCAAAACTCTGAGCCAACTCTATAAAATTTCCAAGAAACTTATGTACTTTGAAAACGAGCACGAAGCGAAGCTACGGCGAAATTCCCGGCGAACTTCCGGCGATCGTTCTAGAAGCTCCCGGCGACGAAGCGACGCACCGGCAATTCCTATCCTTCCA
Source organism: Agapanthus africanus (assembly GCA_030015575.1). Lineage (NCBI taxonomy): Eukaryota > Viridiplantae > Streptophyta > Magnoliopsida > Asparagales > Amaryllidaceae > Agapanthus > Agapanthus africanus. Next base: position 378,831,335 of record CM057351.1, read on the forward strand.
TCTCACTCTCGTTATTGTCCAAAACCCGTAAGTCCCCAAATTCTACTTCTCTTTTCTTTTCTAAAATACGGATTTACAAACCCGACGGAATCAGAACAAATCCGATTTCCGATTCGGTTTTCTTATAAAACTTCACTTCTCGTTAATACAATTATGCTTAAACTCCCTCATGTTGACTATTAAACACTAATCAACCAAACTGATCAAGTTTCATTTCATAAAATGATGGCTATTTCACTTTATCGTATTTTTCATTAAATACCACATTGTTTCAATTATACATTTAACTTCATTAAACTTGCTATACCTTTAAGTAGACCACGAGGTAATTACCTACCTCCTTACACACTCATATGCAACATAACACGATACCCTAGAGAACTTAGAATACGGAAAAACAAACATTTTCATTTAAATACCCTTTACTTAATAAAACCATTTCTAAAAGATTTAGTATTGATACATCTTTACAAATAAATAACCTTTGAGCTAATAATAAAAATATCTAGACTCAGCCAATTAAGGACTGTCGCACTCAATAGGACAGAGGAAGGTTGTGGGCATTCAGTCGTTTATCTAAACCTGACTTTGTGGTGCCTAGGCTAGACAACTGTATTCCACATATCCCATGTCACGCCCCGCTTCCCAGTATACGGTGAAGGGGACGCGACTGGTCCGCTACGTATTTACTGTGAAGTAAATACGCTAAGTGTATCTAAGCAATATAAAGTAAATACACAAGAGACAAAAGATATGAACTGAACAGCGGCTTTATTTATTAACATTATTTTGTACAATGCATGGAAAAGTAAATGCATGGAATAAAGCGATGCCTAAACAATGGCATAACAGAAATGAAAAAGTACTGAAATAGAAAGTGTACAATGACTAGAGCTCTAGGTCTTCACTGAACTGGTCCAAGTCTTCAGCAGTGGGCTCGATCTCTGAAGTGTCCAGATCACCTAACGACATTCAAAGAAGAAAGAAAGAGAATGTCGTCAGCGAACAAGTCGCTCGGTAAGTCCCAAAGATAAGGGAGAAATAGAATAGACAGAATAAGAAGGTATCTTTTAAAGTTGTATTATATTGTTGTAATGTTGTGTTAACGCTGTTGTTTGTAGCTTGGTACAGAAGGATGCCAGTGTATACGAGAGGGGTCTTTATATGCTAGAGACCAGGGCAAACGGAATGTACAAGGAACCGTTAAGCCACGGTACAACAGTAATGGAATATAGGTTAGGTGTCTTAATCTTACTGTCTCGTGCCACTTTTAACACCTTCCGTACCAATCTACCCCTTAAACCCCGTAGTGTTTTGATTGTATTATTGTATTGTATAGATTGTATAGTTGGATAACTGACCAAAACCATGATATCAGTAACGGATGTAACTGTATAATCATGTGAATGGAATAACTGTAGAATCATGTAAATAGATGTATATACATGGTTCGGTTCGGTCAAGTTGATAAATTGAATATATGGGATAATGGAATATTGTAAATTGTAGATTGTAGATTGTACTTGAATCATAATCAAGTCAGATTATAATGAGACTCACTCTAAGTCAGACAATTAGAAAAGTAAATTGAAATCCTGATTGTTTTGATGTTATCGGTAACCGCTGCACATGGGCGGCAGGATTTGTGTCTTTTTCAAAAACGATTACCGTATTGATAACACTGTTTGTTAAGTTGTCTACCTTAGATAGGCAAGCACCCACTTCTCCGGTTCCCTGAGGCTCAAGAGATTGGTCCCGCTTAAATCTATATTTACTAGGGTCCTTGGGGTAAATTATAGAACTTGAGGGGGTTTTATGTAAAATACTTTTATATACTTTTCAAAATACACCCCAAATATTTATTAATCGTCTTTAGAGTTATAATGAATGTAGATTTTATATTGTGATATTTCTAGTGAAAATATCCTATTTTCATAATAAATGGTATTTATTGGTAATATTGGTTTTGTATGGAATTCATGGTATTTTAGTGTAAAATGATTCTTGTGATATTTTTAGAAAAAGTGGAATATTTATATTATTACAAAATAGATATTTTAAGGATAAATATACATATATTTATATGAAAATAATTTTTAATATATATAATATTCTAGAAATCTCATTTTCTTTAGATTTTCGTATTTTAAATCTTTCGAGACTGGATGCTCCTTTCGGAGGTATGAATCTCGCACTACTAAGCCCGAGGATGTGCGATAATCCGCACCATCCCGAACGGGTTCCCCAAAATAGGTTGTAGCGGCGCTTTATAAAGATTTGTATAAATACTAAATCCTTTAGAAAACGGTTTTATTAAGTAAATGGTATTTAAATGAAAATGTGTCGCTTTCCCGTATTTTATGTTCCCAAGGGTATTGTGCTATGTTGCATATGAGTGTGTGAGGAGGTAGGTCATTACCTCGTGATCTACTTAAAGGTATAGCAAGTTTTGTGATTTTGAAGGTGGAATTGAAACTATGTGGTATTTACATGAAAAAATGCGGTAAAATGAAATAGCAATTGTTTTTTGATATGAAACTTGATCAATTTGGTTGATTAGTGTTTAATAGTCAACATGAGAGAGTTTAAGCATAATTGTATTAACGAGAAGTGAAGTTTTACAATGAAACCGAATCGGAAATCGGATTGGTTCCGATTCCGTCGGGTTTTGTAATTCCGTATTTTAGAAAAGAATAGAGAGATAGAATTTGGGGACTTACGGGTTTTGGACAATAATAAGAGTGAGATGGAAGGAGAGGAATCGCCGGTGCGTCGCTTCGTCGCCGAGAGCTCTTAGAACGATTGCCGGAAGTTCGCCGGGAATTTCGCCGTAGCTTCGCTTCGTGCTCGTTAAACAAGTTTCTTAGAAATTTTAGAGAGTTGGCTCAGAGTTTTGGGGTGAGAGGGTAGAGAGTAGGGATGTATTTATAGGGTTAGGCTAGGGTTAGGACAGATATAGGGTTTTAATTTAAAAAATGTAAAAATGTATTAAAAATCATTTTTAAAAAAGAGGTATTAAAAGCTCTCTGGAAACGATCTGAGTAATTGGAGTGTGCAGGGGGGTTGAGAAGCGCAAGAGTCACATTTTCTCTGTTGACGACTCGGCCGACCGACCGAGTCCGGTCGAGTCGGGGGCTCGGAAGATGGAGGGTCGCCGGAGGTAGTCACTGGTGCATTAACATTTTCATGTGTAGTGGGAAATGTGGGAGTTATCACGTGTGGACTGTTGGGCTTCTATAAAATTTAAAACAAATAAATATTAAAAGTAATGTGGGCCATGGGATTTGAACTCTGATGGCTTGGTTCAGCAGTGCAAGGTATTACCAATGAGCTACAAGCTCCTTCTTGTAATTATGGAGTGAAATAGATACTTAAAGTGGTAACAACAACATTAAATACTCTAAGTATACTTTAAATTTAAAGCAAATTTATGTATACTAAAAATGGAGTTGTTACATCAACCGTCTGAGCCGATTCGTCCCATATATGGTCGCTTTAGAGGCCATAAGGGCCAAACGTTTCTTGCAGGGACTTGACTTTGAGCTGCAGCAGTTGAATGCGTCTCTCGAGTTACAGACTTTCTCATTGCTCAAAGTTGCATGAATTTAGGAGAAGATGGGAGCTTGGGGTAATTGAGCCTGAGCACAAGTTATAAGTTTGATTTGCTTTTGAACAGCAAGAAAACACTTGTAGCTTATTGGTAAGACCTTGCACTGCTGAACCAAAGCAATAGAGTTCAAATCCTATCAGCCAAATTATCTTTTTATTTTAAATTCTTTTAATCTTTTAGAAGCCCAAGAGTTTGCACGTGCACTACACGTAATAGGGTAAGTTACAGAATAATCAAACAGGTGAAATAGGCTAGTTAAAGCGTCATGGACAAGTGGCCCCAATCCAGACCCTATCCCCTCGGATCCGACCGGCAAGAATCCCTCCCAGACCGGTGCCGCCGGTTTTCCCTAGCCCAAACCCCAATTTTTTTGTAAACCCTTGACCCTTGGACTCCCATCTTTAACCCTTATCTGTTTATTTTCCGTGCATTTTCCAGAGAATTAAAAACTCCTTTAAATACCATTTTTAATGCAACATTTAAATGCATTTTTCATCACCCCCTAAACCCTAATTTATCCTATAAATACCCACTCTATTTTGCATCCCTTCACACTGAAAATTCTATACAAAAACTATCAAGAATTCCCAAGTCATTATTTGTGTGCAAGTGGAGTTAACAAAGAGAAAAACTCCGACGAAGTTCAGGCGACGATACAAGGAGTTTCCGGTAACGACACGAAGCACCGACGAATCCTAGACCTCCTCCTACCTCTCCCCTCTCATCAAAACAGTATGTCCCCCTTCTCTCTCTCTTTTGCTATTCCCAAACTCTTCATTCTTAAAACGTGTCGGAAGCGGAGTTATCTAGCTTCCGATTCTCTTTTCTTTTAAAAATACAACTTTTTTCTTAATAACAAACCTACAACTTTTGATATATTGTTTAGTAATCATTAACAAAGACAATAGAACAAGTTTGACATCAAAATGATAACCATAGCAAATTGTATTTCAATTTTACATTAAAATACCTTTATATTTCATATCGACATGTTTATACCTTTTAACCATGTTATTTTTAGAAAACTCACGAGGTAATGATCTACCTCCTCACAACACACATATCTAATATAGCACGATAAAATTTGGGAACATAGATTCGGGAAAATACGACTTTACATATAAGTACCTTCAACTTATAAAACCTGTTTCTATAAGAAGTGTATTTAACAAATCTTTACAATTGGGCCTATACAACCTACTCTTGGGGACCCACGTTCGGTATGGTATGGATTATCGCACATCCTCGGGCCTAATAGAGCGAGATGCAGACCTCCTCACAGAGCATACGATCTCGAAAGATTTTTAATACATGTTTCTTTAGAAAATGTGATTTCTATTATAAATAAAACTTATATTTTTAATAAATAAATATATATGTAATTAATATCAAAATATCTATTTTTAACCACATTTCCAAAATTCAAGAGAAACATCCCATTTACAAGAAAATACCATACATTTCCAATATTTCAAATAAATACCTTATACTTTAAAAACTAGGTCATATTCACAAGAAATTTCACTTTGAATAAAAGAAATATTTATGAAAACTCTAAAGACGATAATTAAATACTTGAAATATATTTTGAAAGTATAACAAAATTATTTTACATAAAATCCTCTCAAGTTATACTAAATTACAATAAGGACCCTAGTAAACATAGGTTTAAGCGGGACCAGTCTCTTGAGCCTCAGGGAGCCGGAGATATGGGTGCTTTCCTATCTAAGGTAGACAACCTAACAAACGGTGTTATCAATATGGTAATTGTCTTTGAAAAAGACACAAATCCTGCCGTCCATGTGCAGCAGTTACCGATAACATCAAAACGATCAGGATTTCAAGTTCTTTTTAAAGTGTCTGACTCAGACTGAGTCTCAATCTAATCAATCTGACTTGAATATGATTCAAGTACAACTACAATATAGCATGATTCAATATGAATCTATCTATTCAATCTATATCAATCTGTATTGACTGAACCGAACCATGGATATATTCCATTTACATGTTCTTCCATTATATCCGTTCCATTACTGATATCATGGTTTCGGCAAGTCATCCATCTATACAATTGAAAAGACAATACAATACAAGCAATACAATCAAGACATCGCGGGGTTTATAAAGGGGTAGATTGGTACGGAAGGTGTTAAAAGTGGCACGAGACTGTAACCATAATACACATAACCTGAATCTCCATTGCCGTTGTACCGTGGCTGAACGGTTCCTTATGCTCCTTATACCTTAGTCCACGAGGAATGTTGGACTCCTCTCGTATACACTGGCATTTTCTATACCAAGCTACAAATAACTACGTTAACATAACAATCAACATTATAATAGTTATACTCTCTCTTTGTCTATTCTACTTCTCCCTCCTCTTTGGGACTTACCGAGCGATTTGTTCACTGACGACATTCTCTTTCTTCTTCTTTGGAATTTCGTCAGGTGTTTCGGACTCACTGGAGATCGAACCCAGCAGCGAAGACTTTGATCAATTTACTGAAGACCCGGAGTTTTAGATTCACTTGTACATTACATTTCATTTTCATTTCTGTTATGCCATTGTTTAGGCATTGTTTTCATTCTATGTATTTTCATTTCAGTTGTATTCTAAAAAGAATGTTTAATAAATAAAATTGTTGTTTATTTACATCTTGTCTCTTGTGTATATTTTATTTTATATTGCTTAGATACGCTTAACGTGTTTACTTCTGAGTAAATACGTAGCTGCCTCGTCGCGTCCTCTGCCCATATACTGGGAATCGGGGCGTGACAAATTCAAAGGCCCCAGCTCGAGTAACAAGAGGCCCTTAGTTATCCCGATACATACTCATACATCGTCCTGATCAGTCATACGAATTCACAGGCCAGGGAGGACGCAGATGAAGCATCCCTTCGTTCCCTGGCAGTAGCAACAGTTGAAGGGTTTAGTCTACGGCTACTGTCACATAAATGGGGATACCCAGAAAGATTGTCGCCATGCCAAGGGACAATGTTTGATTTGCGGATCTAGACAGTACAGGGTTAGTGGTTGCCCTCAGTGAATAGAGTTATAGAGAGGGTCTGGACAGCAGTAGCAGAGGTCAATGGAGCAGAGACAGACCAACACAGGTCGCGGTCAGGGACATGCTTTCACCATGACTGCCGAGCTGGCAGAAGCCATAGGAGAAGTTGTTACAGGTACTCTACCCGTTCATTCTATACCAGTTAAAGTACTATTTGACTCTAGAGCATCATATTGTTTCATATCTACACATTTCGTCGACACTCACTCCATACCACATGAACCATTAACTAAAGGATGAGAATACATATGGGTAATGGTATTATAGAGTCTAGTTGAGAATGTAGATCTTGTCCAGTTGTTGTGTGTGGCAGGGAATTCTACGTGAATTTTCTTTTAATCGGGACAGGCAGCTACGATGTGATTCTTCGGATGGATTGGATGAGTACAGTCTATGCGATCATCGATTACCGAGCTAGGAATGTAACCTTCCGCATCCCCAATCACCCTGAGTTTTTTTCAAAGGCGGAAGTGAATCTCTGGAGCCAGCCAAGTATAGAGCTAAACCGAAGGTATTAACGGTTATGGAGATTGATGGGAACCCAGCGCCAGAGATCGTTCGGGATTTCTTTGATGTGTTCCCTGAAGATTTACCATGTCTACCACCTCCTCGCGTTTTGGGATTCTCAATCGACCTGATTCCAGGTACATCACCAGTTTCTAAAGCACCGTACAGAATGACACCAGTTGAATTGGCAGAATTGAAAAAGAAAATTAAAGATCTCTTGGAGAAAGGATTTATTCGCCCAAGTGCTTCGCCGTAGGGTGCACCAGTTTTGTTAGTGAAGAAGAAGGATGGATCGCTGCGGATGTACATAGACTACCGTGGGCTTAACCGAGTAACAATAAAGAACAAATACCCCATTCCGCATATCGACGACTTATTTGATCAATTGGGTGGTGCCAAGGTATTTTCGAAGCTGGAACTGTAAGTACACGGCAGCGCCCCGGCCGTCATTCCGAGGCTAAAATGCGGAAACAAAACTTTTACAAAACTTGTAAACCGGCACTACCACGCACTATAAACCCGGATCGGGCCATTAACCTAATGCTAGCAAACTAGAGAATGGGTAGAAAGCTATACCGAGCGATCCGTGTCCTTCGGTCTTCGGCCTCCACTCCGATCTCCTCGCGGAATCTCCGGTCTTCATCTCCTCGTCGAAACGGACACCACATCGCCGGGTTCTTTTACGGGCTCCCACCTCTGGACCGAGGAAACTCGGGCATGAAATTGGCGAGTCGACGTGTCCAAGAATACTGTAGATGAAGTGTAGAAAGCTTTGTCTCATTGGGGTTGAGAAGTTGCCATGATGGAGGTGGAGAATAATGAACTTTTAGAGAGGTTGATGAATTTATGTAGCAAGCCAAAAATGAGAGCAACAAATTTCCCTCATCAAAATGAAATTGCCCCTTCACCCTCACAAAGTGTGGCCGGCCTCTATCAAGAATGAGGAGAGAATAAATGTATCAAGGGGGGTGAGCACAAGAGGGTTGTGGTAACCATAAGGAAAAGTGAAGATTATTAGGAAATTTAGTCACCACCAAAATCCTTTCATTTCCTATCACATTAAATGCAAAAACCATGATGAAAGAAAAAGCAAAGATGCTATATCTATCATAATCCCTCATTGACAAATAACACCCTCCAAGTTGCTAATTTGCACATTTGCAAATTAGCCCCTCCATCAGAAAAATCCGGCCATGAAGGAACAAAGGAAAACTGGCCGAAACGGAATGCAAACTGGCAACTTCAAAAAACTGATCCCGTAATAAATTACAGGAAAACCCCGCGACTGTATATACATACCCGCATTTGTATTGCGACCGAATACAAATGCAATGAGACAAAATCTACACTGTACAATACTAAGATCCGGCTTAATCCAAAGCCCGCTAGTATCATCCGTCCGACCATGATCCGTGCAATACCGCACGTATAAGATCGAACCCTGCCATATCTCCATACGGCCTCTACAGCGTTTCGCCCGAAACTTGAGAAACTGTCTGTGGGGGACTCTAAAGACTCGTCAATACATTGGCTGTGGATTTAACCACTAGCACGTCAGAGGTATTAGCCATACGTAACGGGCTACCAGGTATTGACCAAAAAGGACGTCGATGAGCGAACTCATCCTGACACCCTACTGAGCCTGTCAATGACAATATCCGTACAGTCCGGTCTGTTCGTCTATGAGCATCGCATGGCGGGCCTAGGGGGTTGGTAAAAGTCAGACCCTCAAAAGCGGTACAAGTCGTGTCGGAGTGTAGCCCAGAACACCCTGAGATACTACTGGAATACCTACCAGTAAATCTCCTGCCTTGGCCAAGGACTTCGTATAATGGCTCTCCTAGACACAGCGCGACCTCACCCCCAATACCGGGAGAGACGACCCCTTGCAGATCCGCTCACTGCCTCCATGTGGCTCGGGACTGTACCCAACTAAAACCTGTTTGCACGACTCCTTTGAGCCGTGGTAGGGTAGTAATCAAAGTACAGTGGGAACTCACACAAGACAAATGACGATCTCAGGTCGATGAACTAACCTGTACGCATGTCACCAGGGAACTGCTATCTGACGTCTGGTATAAGACCAACTAGCATGTTTCCGGCGAGTCCTGTCCGGTGTACTCATAACCCAATGAGCGCCTGTATACATCTTAGGTGAACCAACTGACACCAGTGGCTTGTGAGACAGGCCACCGCCCCTCGTCGGGGTCTCGACTGTAGACACTAGTCTACTCTGGAGTGTCAATGCCCTGTCTCGAAAACTCCCACGACTAGGGACCTTTTAAGGATATGCTTATAGACCCCAGCTCCCACGTATATGATCGCCATCATACTGCTGGCCATCAAGCAAGAATCCTAAGGGCTCTATCAACGTGCAATAGTGACCTGTAAGGTCACCTGAAACAGTACACGATGATAAAGATAAACCAGATAGCATACTATCCTCTTGAGTAAGATTGTTCTAACGGTATAGGTCCTCTCTCAATCATTGCAATCACGTGTCTGTGATCCAATAATTGACTCTGAGGGCACTATCTCCAACAATCTCCCACTTGCACTCAAGGCTAATTATTGCGATGTCACATACTCACAGCCCGTGTGATACCGAACACCCAATTCCTCTACTAATCAGTCTCACAAAACCCGCTTGCGAAACTAATGCGTTCGAGGAATAGCCTCAGTGAGTGGATCCGCTCAAATGTTTCTTTCTATGTCTCTCTTTATCTCAAGTTCGTGGAAAAAGCCATCTTCCGAAATGAGCAATACATGTCTTAGAATGTGTCTGGATATCTGATGGGACCTAGTTCATAAATGAACTCCAAATCCAAACTTCTTAGACTGTATCGTCAACTGAACTTAATCAGTATCCTGCGCCATGCCTCCCTCAGTATCCGCCTGGACCACCTGCCCATAGTACTGCCCCTCGTCAGAGGGAAAACTATGACTCTGACAGTCACTCTGCTGTCCAGGTCACCTTGGAAGCCTGGAATGATAACCGTCTCCTGAATGAGGCTGTCGTTATCATATCCTTAGAACATGTACTTATGTTCTAAAACTGCTTCCTAATGTTTCTCCAGGATTGGATTAATATCAACTTATTGCATCTACTGCAAAAACAACATCTGGTGTGGTACTTGACATCTCATGATTGACTCAATTGCCTAAGCAAGTGATCTGCCAATCATGCGCATCCCTCTCCCCTTTAGTCTGTAAGACACCTTTAGAGAGGGTGACTCTATCAACCTGCAGGTATACTACCGTGCCAGTAGTCGTCCATTCTAACACTTTTAGAATGCTGTCTAAGTACCCAGATTGGGAAACTACCCAAATCTAGATCTAGAACCATAGATCCAGTAACCAGAATGTCTGATATAATATCCAAGTCCCATGTGGAGAAACCACTGTGTGACAACCAAAGTATAACCGATCGTAGTATAGGAATTTCACTTCCTACTCTGTGTATGTCATCCAAATACCAGGACATCACACCCTACTACCTTCTTAACAGATCCATCCCCTATTCTGATGAAGTCAAACCTATGACTGTCACATCAGAAATAGATGATTTATCTCCGCTATATCTGCTTTAGTCTATAAATAGACATAAGCTACTTGTCTACTATGCTTCCGCTGCTCCCACTGACTACGACAACCTTCTGGCAGAGTCATATAGACGTACACTTCTAAAGCTAGTTTAAAACGACGCTATACTCATCCTCCTGCCGGGTCTCACAGTCCGGAACAACAACAATGGCAAGTCAGGGTAAACAAGAACCTCCCTGTCACCGTCCTTGAGGCATACCGATGTACCTCTCGAGTGCCTGAGGTTACCCACCATATCTGCAGAGTGGCCAATGGAATGTCAAACCAGATTGAATCTTTAGGTTCTTATCAAATTTTCAGTAATCGTTTGCGGTTCTGGAATCGCTTCCAGTTCTACCATACTCCCACTACTGTTTTCTGAAAAAATCCATTTTTATTAAAACTGTGGCGAGTCAAGAACAATATCACTATTGATCTTCCAGATGGTAGAAAGTCAACCCTCGTCATAGCCCGGGTCAACCCACAAACAGCCATTACAGAAACGTGCCTTGAGTTATCCAGAGTCTGGTTTTAAGCATAAGTCGGACAACTTCCCGTACCTTAACATCGTTAAGATATGAACTGTTCTATATCCAATACAAAAACAGAAGCACTGATTTAATTGAACCAGATTCAAATCATGCAGCTATCTCCAGTGCATGTCAACTAAATGGAAAGAGACCTATCAGCATTACTCAACTTAGGAGTGCTTCCAATTATGAATAACCTGAAAGAGAAGCAAGTCTCTCATAATCATTACTATCAACTGAATACCATACACAAGTATCCACATCTTCGATCACCTTGAAGAATCCCGATACTTGCAACACCTGGTTCTCTACTCTATTCTTATACCTATAACTTCTCAAAACTTGGACCTTGTATTTCTACGAAATACATGTCTAAGAACTAGAGAAGTCACAAGTAAACAGAATATAGTACGAGTACCAACCCCTCTGTCCTAATGGACACTGGACAACATACAATACTCTGTATAAGTCCCCTGAGTCTAATAACCCATTCCCTGTGTGTCGTAGGTTGAAAACTGTACTTATGGTTAAGAAGAATTACACCGCTGTTTAATGCTCCTTACCTAACCATCTACTGATATAGGTAAATGTTATAGACATAATTTCAAAAAGGTATATCTCACTCTATAAAAATAGACGTATAGATATATCAATTTGAAATTGGTGCATAACAACGGATATTCAAAACCAAATATTTGTCGTCCGGCAAACAGCCCAGGCGATTTCCTCAAATATCACCAATTACAACGAATTCCGATATAATGAGGATGATCACCTAATTCCCAATAACTTACTCCCACTCACCATCTGTAAAACTATACAGATGTGAGAATCATACCCGGTAAATACATACCCTGGAGTAAGGGCTAATTGGGAAATCAGTTTTCTTTTAACAGTACACAGTGAAACTGAAACATTGAAATGTTTCGTAGGGGTATCTAGGTATTCCTAGTAATGCCTCTTCCATTATCAGATTCACAACTGTAACCGTATATTTCTTTGCCATCTCTCCAAATCCCTTCATATGTCTTTAGTCATTACCTTCTATACACCCCTTTAGGCCAAATGGTTTTCATCCTTCCCTACCGCTCGGCACCAGCCTATGGTTTGGAAGAAGACTATCCAATAAGCATAATGGGTGTACTGTCCTAATCCTAGGAGAACTCTCAATGCGAGAGAAGGTGAAGATAAAAGACAACCGAATAAACCTTATTCCTATTTCTCCTGAACCAGAATCCATCCCCGAACTGGAACAAGTTCCTTTCGAGTTCGTATATAACCATACGATGGAGTATCCAAATAACTGTGGATCTTCGTAGTGATACGGAATATTCCGGAGAAATACAAAGGTGAAATGGGAGTGGTAATGAAATACTTGGTTTGGTTGTGAATAGCAGTCGCAATTTACTTTGCCCTCTTACTAATCCCTTTATTTGTCTTTACTTAATACCTTCTGTACACCATCGTTAGGCTAATTGGTTTTCTTCATTCCCTACCGGTCGACACCTGCCTATGGTTTGGAAGAAGACTATCCAATTTGCGTAATGGGTGTACTGCCCTAATCCAAGGAGCACTCGCAACCTGAGAGAAGGTAAAAGGAAAAGACAACTGAATAGTCCTATTCGTTTTCTCCAGAACTGGAAACCATCCTTGAATAAATTCCTTCGAGTTCGTATATAACCATACGATGGTTTTATCCAATGGAAGTGGACGTTCGTAGTAATACGGGGTGTTCTGGAGAAAAGGGTAAAAGTAGGAGTGGCAATGAGGTATGCGACTCTGACAATCCAAAAGCCAGTGTTTAAGAAGGTTCGGTTAATTTTGGTCACTGAGTCATAGTCTAGGGTCGGGCCATGGTCGCTGCCAAAGAGAGAGAGAAAAGAAACACTCAGCGTGCACTCTAACCTAGATCAGAATGGTTATCAATTTATCTAATCTGGAAACCTCCCACTGTACCGTCAAATTCTCCTCCAAACCTGAAAGAATAATTAGTCGGGATCACCCGAGGAGTAAACCAACTCATCAGTGGGAATCGGGATCCAACTATCATCGCATGATAACGTGATGGAATCCGCTCACGTTATCACACTCCAGAAGGTATGCGCATATCTGGCAAGTTTCAGTTTCTTTAGAAACTCCCGATGTGATTTTTACCCCATGCTCTTATGTCCTTGACTTTGGCCAACAAATCATAAGTCACATGTCAAGTTCTACCCGCCATTCTCCAGGTTAATTTGAACCCACCCATACCTACCCTTGACTTTGGCCAACAAGGCAGTACGACTGTCCCAAACCAACGCATCTATCTATGCTGCATATGAAAATCCAATAGCTACCAATCACTGTGCCCTGACTTTGGCCAACAAACACAGCTTGAATACTATTGACTATCCATATGAAATGATGGAGGGCTACGAATGGTTTTTGGCAAAAAACCTTTAACGTAATGAACTTGATATCGTTGAATGAACCAGATAGCTTTTATAAAAATATAGTGGCGAATACCTTTGCTAAAGAGGTCACTCCCGGTGAAGGGATCTCGGCTCTTTCCCTGTAGAATGAGGTGCAGGATATTCCAACTGAATACCACGATGCAAAGCACAAGTAATCGGCTATAGTGAAGTTATTGCCCTGACGCAAACTTTTGTCTAAGGGGTCACTCCCGGTGAAGGGATCTCGGCCCTTGCTTCGTCGACTGATGTGCTGGATATTCATAACCGAATACCACTGTGCAAAACAAAAGAGAACGTCCTTGCAATAACAGCTTTTTTGAAAAATTGTTCCAACAACATCAGAATAGGTTTGTTTAGCTTGCATTGATCTGAATCAACGCAGTCCCATCAATTGATCACACCATAAAGAACGAAAATAATGATGTACGTATATGCCATACGCATTCGCCACCAGGTCCTGTCATCACCCGTTAGGTTACTTAACTAACGACAGAGCGGGGACTGGACTAGCACGGATGCAAAACATATACAACATCTACTAGTATATATATCAATATATAATATTCGCTCAAGGCATGATAAAATACAACATCACAGAAATGTAATAAGCACCACAGAATAATACAGATATCTGGGATCCCCGGGTTTCATAGAGCCGCTACTGAAACCCGACGTTCCCCTGGTCGTGTGGATAGCCTATGCAATGAAATCCTAGACCCCTACGGGTGCGGCAAGTTACCCGCCAAAACCTGAAGCGAGGCAGCCCCCTTCAACAACGTGAATGGACCACCCAGCACTTTACGGAATCCGGTAACTTGAGCATCCCTCCTTGGGTCAACCTGTACCCCCTACGAGTGCGGCGAATAGCCCGCCAATTCTAGAGTGAAGCCCCCTCCGTCTCAACGCTATGAGATGCGGGCCCGTTGCCCTCTAGAACCCAGCTACCCGTGCACCCCACCTTGGGGTAATCCTAGTACAGAAAGTAAAATATATACAACGGGTACATCGACCTCATCCCGGTCGTGCCCCAAAAGAATAATATACAAACAGGCAGTAAGGCAGTCCACATGTTGGACGCTCGCCCCGCAATATCAAATGTACATAATAAACCAAACTGTCCTACCATTGCATCCAGGCTATCCACCACGACAATCCGCAACATCACAGCACAATACAGAACATCAACGTGGATGTCACGTTCGCAAATCCGTCTAAAAGGGCTATAGCAGTTAGACAGGATTTACCGATCAAAAGACATTCACGGTCGCAGATATAATGTAAATACTGTGAACTAATATGTTTAAAATTTTCGATCGACTAAATTTACTGAAGTGGGCCCCAAGCACAACTGTAGCACTCAAAATAAATCTGGGTCCAAAAAGAATATACCAAAACCACCATTTCCAAGTCCAAGAACCTCTGTAAAAATTTGGTGCTACAAGGAGTCACTATAGACGCGGAACCGCGGCCAATGCATGGGTTTGGCCGCGGTTCCGCGGTGGAACAGTAAAGTCAAGCCACCAAATTTTTGCAGAACTCTTAGAATTGCCTGCACGTATTTCTGCAATGCTCTAAATAATTTTTCTAGCCAAAAAAAATCGACAGAAAACTGATGCATGAAAACGCGGTTTTTGGAATTTTCGTTCGATTGAACTTGTAAATACGTTAGAGCAAGCTAGACTAGCTTAATGGCGTGGCTCTGATACCAGTGTAAGTACACGGCAGCGCCCCGGCCGTCATTCCGAGGCCAAAATGCGGAAACAAAACTTTTACAAAACTTGTAAACCGGCACTACCGCGCACTATAAACCCGGATCGGGCCATTAACCTAATGCTAGCAAACTAGAGAATGGGTAAAAAGCTATACCGAGCGATCCGTGTCTTTCGGTCTTCGGCCTCCACTCCGATCTCATCGCGGAATCTCCGGTCTTCATCTCCTCGTCAGAACGGACACCACATCGCCGGGTTCTTTTACGGGCTCCCACCTCTGGACTGAGGCAACTCGGGCACGAAGTTGGCGAGTCGACGTGTCCAAGAATACTGTAGATGAAGTGTAGAAAGCTTTGTCTCATTGGGGTTGAGAAGTTGCCATGATGGAGGTGGAGAATAATGAACTTTTAGAGAGGTTGATGAATTTATGTAGCAAGCCAAAAATGAGAGCAACAAATTTCCCTCATCAAAATGAAATTGCCCCTTCACCCTCACAAAGTGTGGCCGGCCTCTATCAAGAATGAGGAGAGAATAAATGTATCAAGGGGGGTGAGCACAAGATGGTTGTGGTAACCATAAGGAAAAGTGAAGATTACTAGGAAATTTAGTCACCACCAAAATCCTTTCATTTCCTATCACATTAAATGCAAAAACCATGATGAAAGAAAAAGCAAAGATGCTATATCTATCATAATCCCTCATTGACAAATAACACCCTCCAAGTTGCTAATTTGCACATTTGCAAATTAGCCCCTCCATCAGAAAAATCCGGCCATGAAGGAACAAAGGAAAACTGGCCGAAACGGAATGCAAACTGGCAACTTCAAAAAACTGATCCCGTAATAAATTACAGGAAAACCCCGCGACTGTATATACATACCCGCATTTGTATTGCGACCGAATACAAATGCAATGAGACAAAATCTACACTGTACAATACTAGGATCCGGCTTAATCCAAAGCCCGCTAGTATCATCCGTCCGATCATGATTCGTCTATGAGCATCGCATGGCGGGCCTAGGGGGTTGGTAAAAGTCAGACCCCCAAAAGCGGTACAAGTCGTGTCGGAGTGTAGCCCAGAACACCCTGAGATACTATTGGAATACCTACCAGTAAATCTCCTGCCTTGGCCAAGGACTTCGTGTAATGGCTCTCCTAGACACAGCGCGACCTCACCCCCAATACCGGAAGAGACGAACCCCTGCAGATCCGCTCACTGCTTCCATGTGGCTCGGGACTGTACCCAACTAAAACCTATTTGCACGACTCCTTTGAGCCCTGGTAGGGTAGTAATCAAAGTACAGTGGGAACTCACACGAGACAAATGACGATCTCAGGTCGATGAACTAACCTGTACACATGTCACCAGGGAACTGCTATCTGACGTCTGGTATAAGATCAACTAGCATGTTCCCGGCGAGTCCTGTCCGGTGTACTCATAACCCAATGAGCGCCTGTATACATCTTAGGTGAACCAACTGACACCAGTGGCTTGTGAGACCGGCCACCGCCTCTCGTCAGGGTCTCGACTGTATACACTAGTCTACTCTGGAGTGTCGATGCCCTGTCTCGAAAACTCCCACGACTAGGGACCTTTTAAGGATGTGCTTATAGACCCCAGCTCCCACGTATATGATCGCCATCATACTGCTGGCCATCAAGCAAGAATCCTAAGGGCTCTATCAACGTGCAATAGTGACCTATAAGGTCACCTGAAACAGTACACGATGATAAAGATAAACCAGATAGCATACTATCATCTTGAGTAAGACTGTTCTAACGGTATAGGTCATCTCTCAATCATTGCAATCACGTGCCTGTGATCCAATAATTGACTCTGAGGGCACTATCTCCAACAGGAACTTCATTCGGGTTATCACCAGATCAGAGTAACGGCTAAAGATGTATGCAAGACGGCTTTCTGGACACGATATGGGCATTATGAGTTTCTTTTGATGTCGTTCGGTGTTACCAATACTCCAGCAATATTCTTGGATCTGATGAACAGGGTATTTGCAAAATACTTGAACACATTTGTCGTTGTATTCATCGACGACATACTAGTCTACTCTAAGACTCGAGAGGAGCACACCGAACATTTGCGAACTGTACTACAAATTCTGCGGGAAGAGAAGCTATACGCAAAACTGAGCAAGTGCGAGTTCTGGCTCGACAAAGTGCAGTTCTTAGGTCACATTTTTTTAGGTGAAGGCATTTCAGTAGACCCAGCAAAGATGGAATCTGTTAGAGATTGGCCGACATCGAAGTCAGTGGCGGAGATCAGAAGCTTCCTGGGATTGGCAGGATATTATCGGCATTTCGTTCAGAACTTTGCATGAGTTGCTGAACCCTTGACAAAGATGACACGGAAGGAAGTGCCTTATGTGTGGTCAGAGGAATGTACACGGGCTTTTGAGTTACAGAAACAAAAGTTGACCATGGCTCTTATTCTTACAGTTCCAGATAATTCGAGTGCTTTGGTGATACACAGCGATGCTTCAGGGAAAAGTTTAGGCTGTGTTCTGATGCAGCACGGTCGGGTAGTTGCTTATGCCTCACGGCAGCTGAAGAATCACGAGAGGAACTATCCAACACATGACTTGGAGTTAGCTACAGTGGTTTTCACTTTGAAGATCTGGAGACATTATTTATTGGGAGAAAGGGTAGAAGTGTACACGGATCACAAGAGTCTGAAATACGTGTTCACTCAGAAGGAATTGAATATGAGGCAACGCCGATGGCTAGAACTAATGAAGGACTATAACTTGAACTTACAGTACCATCCATGAAAAGTAAATGTCATACCCGACGCTTTTAGTCGCAAGCCATCGGTCATGATGTTGACCAGTCAGAGGAGCATCATTGAGGAATTTCAGAAGCTTTAACTAGAGCTTGTTACACCGAGTGCAATCGGGCAGCTTTGGCAATTACAGCTGCAGTCTTTACTTGTAGATCGCATTAATGCTGCACATGCTGATGATCCTCGATTGCAGAAGTTCAGAGAGCAGGTGGAAGCCAGACTAAGGATAGATTTTCTCATACATCGAGACGGTTCTTTAAGATTCGGTAGCAGACTCTATATTCCTGAGGGGGATGTTCGAGAAGAAGTACTAGCTGAGGCCCGTAGTTCAGCTTATTCAGTGCATCTGAGAGGCATGAAGATATACCGAGATCTGAGGCAGCACTATTGGTGGAACGGGATGAAGCGGGAGATTGCACGGTTTGTGTCCAAGTGCTTAATATGCTTACAAGCAAAGGCTGAACACCAGAGGACAGCGGGATTATTACAACCGCTTCCGATACCAGAATGGAAATGGGAGTACATCGCTATAGATTTCGTGACTGCTTTACCACGGAGTCCAAGAGGAAACAACGCCGTCTGGGTTATTGTCGTCCGTCTTACGAAAACAACACACTTTATACCTTTCCGAGTGGGACAGTCAAAAAAGTCACTTGTGGAGAAGTACATGCAGGAAGTAGTGCAACTTCACGGAGTTCCGGTCAGCATAGTATCAGATCGAGACACCCAATTCATTTCGCGCTTCTGGAAGAGCTTACAGGAGAATCTGGATACACGTCTCAAGTTCAGCATGGCTTACTATCCACAGACGGATGGACGGTCCGAGCATACTATTCAGACACTTGAGGACATGTTGAGGGCTTGCATGCTAGACTTTCAAGGTTCTTGGAAGGATCACCTCCATCTTGTAGAGTTTTCTTATAACAACAGTTTCCAAGCCAGCATCTAGATAGCTCCATTCGAAGCACTTTACGGACGGAAATGTCGATCCCCTGTTTGTTGGAATGACGTTGGTGAGTAAAGATTACTGGGCCCCGAACTTATAGTTCAGACGGTAGACAAGGTCCAGATGATCAAACAGCGCATCAAGACGGCTCAAGACCGACAGAAGAGTTGGGAAGGTGCCAGCAGAAGATCATTATAGTTCGAAATTGGCATCATGTATTTCTGAATATTTCACCTACCCACGATGTTATCAGATTTGGGAGTCGCGAGAAACTCAGTCCCCGATTCATCGGACCGTTCGAGATACTAGAGCGAGTAGGGAAGGTGGCTTACCAACTTGCCTTACCTCCATCGTTAGCTGGCGTGCATAACACATTTCATGTGTCACAGTTGCAGCGCTACGTTCGAGATGACAGTCACACTCTCAATCATTCGAAATTGACTCTGGGTAGCGACTTATCGTACGTGGAACAACCTACTGCTATACTCGATCGTAGAGAGAAAGTGTTGAAGAATAAGGTTATTCCGCTAGTCCGAGTATTTTAGGATGGTCGTTCACCTAGGGAATCTACCTAAGAACGTGAGGAGGATATCCGTTTGCGGTTCCCACATATTTTTGAGTAGCTGTTTGTGTCATTATTTTCTTGTTTTCGTTCTTTTAATTTTGAGGATGAAATTTGTAAGGGTAATATAATATAATACCCAGTTTCTTTTGTACGACAATATCCGTATTTAAATAAAGTGTCTTTTCCAATATTTGTCCATTTATATTTTTATTTATTTTCATACACCTAAACTCCTTTTACCCAAATAGTTTCACTAAACCCAATTCCCTAACAAAAACCCAAAACTCTTTTTCCCTTTTTCTTTTCCTTCTTTTTTCCAAGCCCAAACTCCTCTCTATCCCCAACAGTCTTTCTCCTTCTTTTCTAATTCAAAAACTAATATGACTCCAAATCTTTTCCCCATTAAAATCCTTTATTCTCAAATAAATCTTAATTAATACTATTTATTTCTTTTAATTAATTTTTTTTAAATTTCCTCTCTCCCTCTCTCACGTTTCTTCTACCTCTCTCTCACTCTCTTCACTCTCTCACTCTCTTCACTCTCTCAATCCCTCATGCTAACTCTCTCTCTCTCTCTCATCTCTATCTTACATTTCCCTCTCAAATTTCGCCCGAACTCCACCGAAGCCATCGCCATCGCCCCCCGACTGCACCACCTCACCGACCACCGTGTTACTCTCCCCCAACGACGACCCAAAATTCACCACCGCCCCTCTCCTCGTCACCTACACCGACCACATCTCCCTCGACTTCCAGCGAGCACCCATCACCGGAGCAACCTCTTTCCCGACCTCCAACGAACCCCAACCACCATCGCCATCCGCCCTCGCCTTCACCATTGCCAGCACCCTTTCCGCTTTACCTCAACCCAACAACGCCACCCACTGCACCCACTCCCTCCTCCAGCCACCCTCACCAACTCGCCGCGCAACCTCGAGCTCCCATCTTCGCCGGCGATCCCCGAAAGCGCCGACGACAGCAACCACCACCCTCACCTTCAAGACCCCCAGCTGCCCTCTTCGTCAGCACCGTCGACCCCCACTTGTCGTTGCTGCCTCAGCCGTGCCCACCTAGTGCCGCCCGAGCTCCGTTGACGACCACGCCATCGACCTCCCTGCACCGCACGCTCCAGCCAACGACTGAGGTCAGAGCCCACGCTAAGCACAGGCCGAGGTCAAGTTTTCCGTATCGTGTCTAGCCGTGCGTGCTTCGTGCCGTGCCGTTCATCAACGTTCACCGCTGTCATGTCGCCGATCGTCGTCAGGCAAGTTCCGAGACCTGCTTACATGCTATAATACTTATATGTCGATAGAGGGTTCGACACTATCGTGTGATGAACTTTAGACCGTATTCATTTAAAATAAATTGGATCTAGGTATTAATCGAGTCACACACTTCGTGTTAACGCCGTATAGAAGTTCTTAAGTTATTTCTATGTGAATTGAGTGAACGAAATCGATATTCCGACCAATAATCGATTGCTTAGTTTAGGTATTCGATATGGGACTTATGCGAAAACCTAGTCTAGTGTGGCAGAATTTATGGATATTGGTTTACCTTAGAGATAATGGATAAAGCATAAAAATTTAGGTTGAAAACACGGGATTTAACCCCATAGAATGTCAACCCCATTTAGATCCGCCAAATCTGAAATTTTCCCATACATGTAACTTATGAAAATCATAGTAAATTAGATACACACCGGAATGTTGTGTTCGAGGGCTCGTATAGAAACTGACTCGACAACCTAGAAACCCCTATAATTTATATTTATTTATATTTTAAAACAATGACGAAAACTGTTTGGAAGTGCGGCTCTGGACTGTAGTTCAGAGCAGTGTTACTTGTCAACGCCTGAATAAAATGTTTTTATAACTCTGTGTGAAAATGATATTATGTGGAACCCTATACCTTTACGAAGATTATCCTGTTAGATAACTATCATTGGTGGTTTCATTCATTTTTATTATCGTTTTCTATTTTAATTATCTTTTAAATCATCGTTATGTACTGCAATCCCAAGCAGGGATAGAACGTATACCATGATCTTAAACAATGCATATCTTCCAGGACACAGCGGATATTGTCGATCCGTCTAGTGAATTGGAAACCTAATTAATTGGTCTAAATATTACTCATCTATAGTATCGCCTAATTATGATTCCAACAGGGTGAAAACTGTGTTACGAAACGGATTTTCAGTCCAGGAACTGAATTTCCAGCAGAGAACACTTAAAAAGAAATTACCGTAATTTGCAAAGCTGAAACCCGATTGAATTGAAAACAATTTCGTTGAATTTATAATTAAGTTTACTTTCTACCCCTTTTGTAACATTTTGCTTAATTCTGATCGTACGATTTAATGTGAATTTTTTCTAAATTTTTAAGACACGTAATGACTTATTGCATATGACTTGCTTAGCTGCATAATTCATATATTTACCCATCTGTGATACCTTTAGGGATAGTGAGCATCCTTATTAATTCTTAGTGTATATTGCATTGTCAAACGTGAGTGGTATCGGATTAGTTGTGTCGAGTATGTCGGTGAAAAGTGAACGATTTGTGATTGTGAACAGTACAGTGAATAGCGAATAAAACAGTGTTATAGGTATGTACTTGAACATAACTAGACCGTACATACATTTATTGAAACCTGAGGAAAAAAAAGGAAATTGAAGTGGAAAGGAACTTGTATTTAGCGAGCTTAATGTTCCCGCCAAAAAAAAAATTCTGCGCAAAAGAGCCTAATGTATCAAATGGCAGCGATACGTTTAAGAAAATGTGAACCAGTATTTTTCGGGATGTATTTTAACAAACTCCCGAATTTGAAATGGCTAAATTCTAATGGTATCGAAAGCGTCTCGAAAAAGCCTTCGATTTGATTTATTATGGGCTTCATAATTCATCCGGGATCAAAAGTTATGAGCAAATATGCTATGCACGTGTAATCTAAGGAAGAAAATGCGAACCAGTATTTTCCGGGCTGCATTTTGACAAACTCCTGAATGAGAAATAGATAAATTCTGATGGTGTCGAAAGCGTCTCAAAAAATCCTTCGATTTGATATATTATGGGCCTCATAATTCATCCGGGATCAAAAGTTATGAGGTATCACGTGCTCACACATGCCTACACGTGACCGGGCATCACGTGCAGACACGTGACCATTTACAGGCAAAGCCTGTAGGCACTGAATAAAATAAATAATTGGAAATAATTAATCAGTGGGGTCATGTGCCAACACGTGATGGGCCTTTAAACCCACAGAAAAGAATTAAAGGTATAATAAAATAATAAGGAAAAATCCCAATGGTGCATCACGTGCCAACACGTGACCAAGGGTCACGTGCTGACACGTGATAATTTCTGAGTTCTTTAAAACAACAGAATTAAATTCTGGTCAAATGCTTAATCAGGGGGTCACGTGCCAACACGTGATGGGTTGCTAAAGATCTATGAATTAATAGAATTAAATTCTAATTAAGAGGGAATCAAAAACCCTAACTGGAAAAATATTTCCCTAAATCTTTCCAAACAAAAAAGATGGTGCCTTGTAAAATGGAGCACCGTTGGATTAAAAATCCAATGGTGATTAAAAATCACCAACAATTTATGGAAAGATTTTATACAAGGAAAGATTTCCCTGAAATTTTTCAGGAATAACGGATAAAATATCTTTTGGATTAAAAATCCAATGTTGAATAAAATTCACTGGATGATCTAAAAGATCATGTTGGTTATAAAAAACAACTAAAATCTTTCAATGAAAAATTGACAAAACAAATTGATTCTTTTCTTTCTCCTATAAATAGGAGCCAAGAAGAGAAGAGAGGGGGATCTATTTTTTTTAGGAAATATACAACAACAGAGAGAAAAAAGAGAGAAGAATTTAATTCTCAAGAGAGAAAAAGATCTCTTCAGAAAAAGAAAACCCTAGGTGAGAAAGGGAAAGCGATCTAAGCTCTATAAAACAAAAAGAGAATTTAATTCTCAATTTAAGAGTTTAACTCTTCTGAATAAGAACTTAGTTCTTCCTTTGGTTGAAGATCTGCAGAAGCAGATCTCCCCACAAGTTGAGAATTTAATTCTCATCGGGGAGATTCTGCCATGCAGATCCAAAACTTAGAGGGAGAATTGAGTTTTGAGAATTTAATTCTCCCAAATTCATAGGAATTTAATTTCTCCAAATAAAACTAGGGTTTAACCCTATATGAGAATTTAATTCTCCCAAATTCATAAGAATTTAATTCCTCCAAATGAAACTAGGGTTTAACCCTATATGAGAATTTAATTCTCCCAAATTCATAGGAATTTAATTCCTCCAAATGAAACTAGGGTTTAACCCTATATAAGAATTTAATTCTTCCAAATACATAGGAATTTAATTCCTCTAAACAGAACTAGGGTTTAACCCTATAAAAGAATTTAATTCTTAAAAACAAGAGACTTAAAGCTCTCCATGCACATAAAGATCAAAGTATCCAACGTGATCACGTGGTAACATGTGACCCTCATCCTCAATGAGTAAAAAAAGAATGAACAAGACTAGGTCATGTGTCCCCACGTGACCCTTAAACAGACCCCTCAAAACGAGAAAGAAAAAGTATGAAGGCAATGCCTCACGTGCTCGCACGTGACTCTCAAAACAAAAGGGAACAAATCCAAGAGCAGAATCAATTTTGGGCGTCCTCACGTGTCCCCACGTGACCCCTAATAAACACTTTAATAATCAATGCATGGGTACCCATCACGTGCCCACACATGATGGTCTGAAGACCAAAAGTGTTTAACACTAACTGAATACTCTGAGAACAAAATAATGGAAGTCTGGCCCCCATCTTCAGACGTCTCACGTGACCCCACGTGACCAATTCAATTTTAGTGTTTAACACTATTTTCAACACATCACGTGGGAGCACGTGATCGCCAAATATCCTCTAGTGTTTAACACTATTTTAAGCCAAGCTTAGCCCAAATTGGTTAAGTTTTCCAGAGGCAAATCTCCCCTTCAACTGAACCTTAAAATCCAGAGTTATAATGAATGGTTAGTGCTCAGCCAAAGACAAAATGTTGTCAGAGCCCCCAAACCCCTGTTTAGCATTGCTAAATAATGTTCGACAGTCCAACCAAAAGTCAACCATTTTAAACCTGATTGGACTTAGCCCAAGTTGGCCATAAGTCCTCAACTCAGATTCAACTAAGCCCATGTGCTCATAATCTAATTAATTGATCTTAGTCCCAAATTGGACCACAGATTTCCCAATCAACTTTGGTTTAAAGGTATATCTCTTCACTCCTTTGATATTTGTCGTTGTAATCTTTCAACGTCTTCAGAGAGGTGACGGGTCCCGACAACCATACATTTCATAGACTATGGCGTCTTTAAACTGGACTGTGGGGTCCTTAAACCCATAGACTATGATGTCCTTAACCTCGGACTGTGGGGTCCTTAAACCCATGGACTATGATGTCCTTAACCTCGGACTGTGGGGTCCTTTAAACCCATGGACTATGATGTCCTTAACCTCGGACTGTGGGGTCCTTAAGCCCATGGACTATGATGTCCTTAACCTCTGACTGTGGGGTCCCTTTAAACCCATGGACTATGATGTTCTTAACCTCGGACTGTGGGGTCCTTAAGCCCATGGACTATGATGTCCTTAACCTCGGACTGTGGGGTCCCTTTAAACCCACGGACTATGATGTCCTTAACCTTGGACCGTAATTTCCCTAAACTAATCGACCGTAAAGTCCCTAAACTAAAACAGTAGAGCCCAAATGCTCTTTTGTTGGATCTAAATGATCCTGTTAAGTAGATCTTAGTCTAAAATTAGACTAACGTATCCTTAACAAATGGTTAAGTTGACCTTAGTCTAAAATTATACTAACGTGTCCTTAACAAACTGTTAAGTAGTTCTTAGTATCCATTCTTCTCTGTTTTAGTGGATCCGGTGCCCACACTGTTTTTGCTAAACCCTTTCCCCTTTTCCAGTCTTCCCCGTTGCCAGTCTAAAATTAGACTAACGTATCCTTAACAAACGTTTAAGTTGATCTTAGTCTCAAATGATTGAGACTAACGTATCCCTAAACCCAACCCCCAAACCCAAATCTAAGAAAATACGGATTTGGACTAATCCACGCCCTACGGGCGACAACATAAATTAGTCTCCGTATACAATCCACGGGCAACCAAAAACAAAACAAACACCCACGACGCGAAGTGACCATCTGGAGAAGGAGAAAGTGGTTACCGCGATGCGGTAACGTAATTAACTGTAGGGGCTTGCGCCTACAGGGAAGAGCGTACCCACAATCAAAAACCCCTCAACGAGGGGGAATCTGACGAAGTCTGCTACATCGGCCGCATCCGTTTAAACCTTCGATACATGGTGTCATAAATCAACTTGGTATCTTCGGAGAGGTGGACGGATAGCACCAATTAGCATCTGCCCCCAAATTCAGGCAAAACGTTTGTCTTCCCGGTTTTCGGCGGAGAACAGATTCTGGCACGCCCGGTGGGACCTTTTCCTCTTTGCACTGCACACTTCGTGTGTCGTGTTCGCGAACGAATCACGGTTTGATATGGTTGCCCTTGAGTTCGAGGTATTAAGATTTGGTTTTGCTCCCGTGCAGAAAAGAGAACATCAATGGCCTTTAACTGTTCCAGCTGCAACTCCCGTTCCACCTCGTCTGGAGGAGTAACCTACGGGCCCCAAGCAGCCTCCCTCTTCACAATGCCAGTAGAACAAGTGACTCAGGCCACAACTGGATTGTTCTTCGAGACCATTGTTTCCCCCAATCAGAACAAAGCTCTGTTTCAAAATTCAAAATTTAAATTGAAGCAACGCTTCAGGTTCAGCGCTCTGCGCGCTGAGCGCCGCGTGTCAAACACAGTCGCGCTAGCGCCAGGTACGCTGCGCGCTAAGCAGCGCACCCCCAATCAGAGCAAAGCTCTGTTTTAAAATTCAAAATTTAAAAGTTGAAGCAACGCTTCAGAATCAGCGCTCTGTGCGCTGAGCGCCACGTGTCAAACACAGACGCGCTAGCGCCAGGTATGCTGCGCCCTAGGCAGCGCACCCCCAATCAGAGCAAAGCTCTGTTTTAAAATTCAAAATTTAAAAGTTGGAGCAACGCTTCAGATCCAGCGCTCTGCGCTGCGCACTGCGTGCCGAACACGGGTGCGCTAGCGCAGTTGCGCTGCGCTCTGCGCTTCGTGCCACGTGTCGAACATGGGTGCGCTAGCGCAGTTGCGCTGCGCTGCGCGCTACGTGTCGAAAGATCTACTAATAATAAATTATTAATTAATCAAAACTAAAATTCTGTTATGGAAAGATCTTTCCAATTTTATTAAAACAAGAAGATTATTTTCTGTAAAACAGAAGCCTTAGGATCAAAGATCCAACGGTGGGAAATATTCCCAAATCAATCAGAGAAAGATCTCTTAAAACTGATTCAACAAATCAATTGGCCCTATATAAATGCCCCAAGACTTCAAGAGAGATATAGAGAAAACCCTCTGCAAACTTTGAGAAAACTCAAAGAGAAAGAAAGGCAAGCCTTTAGAAAAAGAAGAACATTTCTTCATCCTCAAGGTAAAGAACTAGTTCTTGAACCACAGAGATGAAATCATCTCGTAGAAAGAAGAACCATGTTCTAAAAAGATCATAGATCTACAAAAGACCAAGGTCTTTGATAAAAAAGAAAAAAGATCAAAAGATCTAATTATAAAAAAAACTAAAAGAAGTATTTTACTTCATTCACAGATCTTTGATCTATAAAGGCAGAGCCTTTTTATAAAACAAAAACTTTTGTTCTTGAATCTTGAGGCAAAGCCTCCTTTAAGAACATAAATTTATTCTTTGATCTTGAAAGTGCCTTGCACTCACGAATTGCGCTCTTGCGCTCATTGGACCGGCGCTCAGCGTCAAAACCCGCCACGCGTCAACCAAAGACACAATTTGCGCTTTGCGCTTCTGAAACAGCGCACCGCGCTTATGGGCTGGCGCTCAGCGCCAAGCACGCCACATGTCACTCACTGGCGCGCCAACAGACTAGCTTAAAGCGCTCATAAATTAAAAGCGCAATGCGCTAATGAACTAGCGCTTAGCGCTAAGCGCGACACGTGTCCTCTTCGTGTGCGCTACCTGATAGAAACGCAATGCGTTCTTTAACTGGCACAAAGCGCCTGGCGCGCCACGTGGCGCATTGTCAGAACACAATTTGTTCTGATGAAGACAAAAGATGTCAGACCCCAATGCTTAGCATTACTAAAAGTGCCGAGCCCAAATAATGGCTTAATAGCCAGAACAAAAAAATGTTAAACATTTTAATTGGACTTAGCCCAATTCTGGCCATAAGTTCTCAACTTATCTTGAAATGAGCACATCTGCTCTTTCAACCAACTCACCTTGGTTCAAGGGTACATTTCTTCACTCCTTTGATATTTGTCGTTGTAATTCCTCAACGTCTTCAAAGAGGTGACGGGTCCCGACAACCACATATTTCATAGACTATGACGTCTCTAAACATTGGGCTGTGGGGTCCTTAAACTCATGGACTATGATGTCCTTAACCTCGACCGTGATGTCTTTAAACTAACATTGGACTGTGGGGTCCTTAAACTCATGGACTATGATGTCCTTAACCTCGTCCGTGATGTATTTAAACTAACATTGGACTATGGGGTCCTTAAACTCATGGACTATGATGTCCTTAATCTCGACTGTGATGTCTTTAAACTAACATTAAACTGTGGGGTCCTTAAACTCATGGGCTATGATGTCCTTAACCTCGACCATGATATCTTTAAACTAACATTGGACTGTGGGGTTCTTAAACTCATGGACTATGATGTCCTTAGCCTCGACCGTGATGTCTTTAAACAAACATTGGATTGTGGGGTCATTAAACTCATGGACTATGATGTCCTTAATCTCGACCGTGATGTCTTTATACTAACTGTAGGGTGTTTTTCGTCATCCTATTGAGATAGGAATACGCGCGCACTTGTCAGGCGTACTACAGATTTCCCCTGTCTAGGGTAGGCCAGGGTTTATTGATTGTGGGGATCCGAATCTCCGGCAACCGCGAACTATGCTGCCGTTAATTACCCCTCGCCTTTGGAGCGAGGGAACCTCCGATTGACGGGTTAAACTGGTCATGCGAACTCAATGTGCAGTGTACGTGTGTTTTGTTTTGGAGGGGGCTTGGATATATCGGGGACCCCGCAGAGTTTTTACGGGAGGGAGAGTGTTGTAGAGTATGTGTGTGTGTATATGTATATATACATATATATAAAATAAAAAAAAAGGAAAGGGCATCCAAAGGATGCGTGGGAAAAGCGCCAGCGCTTTGGGACGCTGGCGCTTTGAGCGCAAGAGCGCTGGCGCACCACGTGTCAGCACATGGGCGCTCGAGTGCAAGCGCTTTTGGGCGCTAGCGTTCTGAGCACAACAGCGCTAGCGCCCCACGTGTCAACGCGTGGGCGCTCGGGCGCTAGCGCTTTGGGCGCTCGGGCACGCTAGCGCTCTGAGCGCAAGAGCGCTAGCGCACCACGTGTCAGCACGTATGCGCTCGGGCGCTAGCGCTTTGGGCGTAGCGCTTGTTCCTCTCCGAAAGACGGCGCGACGAGACGCAATAAACGTCTTGCCTGAAATTCGGGGCAGATGCTATTTGGTTTTATCCGTCCACCTCTCCGAAGATGCCAAGTTGATTTATGGCACCGTGTATCGGAGGTTTAGACGGATGCGGCCGATGTAGCAGACTTCGTCAGATTCCCCCTCGCTTGAGGGGTTTTTGATTGTGGGGACGCTCTTCCCTGCAGGCGCAACCCCCTGCAGTTAATTACGCTACCGCATCGCGGTACCCACTTTCTCCTTCTACAGATGTTCACTTCGTGTCGTGTGTGTTTGTTTTTTTTGTGGTTGCCCGTGGATTGTATACGGAGACTAAGTGATGCCGTCGCCCGTAGGACGTGGATTAGTCCAAATCCGTGTTTACTTAGATTTGGGTTTGGTGTTTTAGTTTAAGGATGCGTTAGCCATATTGAGGCTAAGATCAACTTAAACTTTTGTTAAGGATACGTTAGCCTAATCTCCAAACTAAGATCAACTTAACGGGATCGTTTGGATCCGACAAGAGACCGATTGGCTCCATTGTTTAGTTTAATGACGTTGCGGTCGATTTCCAGTTTAGGGACATGGTGGTCCATCATTCCCATTTGGGGACGAGCATTAGTTTAAGGACATTTCGGTCCAACATTCCCATTTTGGGACGAATATTAGTTTAAGGACGTTTCGGTCCACGAGTTTAAGGACCCCGCAGTCCGTATCGATGTGTGGTTGTCGGGACCCGTCACCTCTCTGACGTCGTTGAAGGATTACAACAATAGATGTCAGAGGAGTTCGGAGATGTATCCTTGAACCGGATGTAAATTGATTTAGGAGAGCAGTCTTGCTCAGTCAATTTAATTTGAGGACTTACGGCCATGATTGGGCTATGTCCAGTTGAAGATGTTCAACGTTTTTATTTATCTTTGGCCTATTAGGCCTGTGCTAGGGTTTTGCCCTTGCACTGCATTTTATTCTGGCCTGCTAGGCCTTTTTGATTTGGGCTCAGTCCCTTTGCAGAGCATCTGTTTTTGTTCGGGCTCTGTCCCTTTTTAAAATAATGCATTGCATTTTATTAGGCCTGTTGTGCCTTTTTAATTGGGCTTGGCCCTTCTGTAAATAATGCAGTGCATTAATTACTTGACAGTGGCTTGTCAGGCGCTTTGCGCCAATTATTGAGCGCAAGCGCTTGTGGTGGTGACACGTGTCACGCTCTGGTGAGCGCAAGCACAGTGTGCAGTGCGCTGTGCCAGTGCGCTGCGCTGTTGCGCTGCTGACACGTGGCACGCTCTGATGAGTTGCGCCAACTTTAAAGAGCAATGCTCTATTTTTAAAAGCGCATAGCGCAAGTGGTTCTGGAGTTGACACGTGGCGCTCTCTGGTGGCTTGCGCCAACCCAGGAGCGCAACAGTGCAGTTTTTGCAAGTGCAAGGCACTATTTCAATAACTTGAGAATCTTTAAGATTCCAGAACCGATGGTTCATAAAAAAGTGTAAGGCACTGTTATTATTTATTTTTTTATTGAAGATCATTGATCTTGTTCTTAGATCAATGATCTATT
This sequence comes from Agapanthus africanus, assembly GCA_030015575.1. Classification (NCBI taxonomy): domain Eukaryota; kingdom Viridiplantae; phylum Streptophyta; class Magnoliopsida; order Asparagales; family Amaryllidaceae; genus Agapanthus; species Agapanthus africanus. Next base: position 378,862,280 of record CM057351.1, read on the forward strand.
CAGAAGAAGTTCTTCTCTTTTTTTTAAAGGTTTTTACCTTCTTTCCCTTCTTGAGTTCTTCTCAAAATTCTTCAGGGTTCTCTCTGTTTTGTTGTTTTTGAAGTTCTTGATGTTCTTTTGAATTGGGGTCTAGGGGCCTTTATATAGTGCCCATTAATTTGTTAAATTTGTTAAAGAGATCATTCTCTGAGTGATTTGGGGAATTTTCCCCACCGTTGGATCTTTGATCCAAGGGCTTCTGTTTTACAAAAGACAATCTTCTTGTTTTAACAAGAACAGAAAAGATCTTACTGGAATTTTAATTTTGTTTGGCGCAGATGCACCAGCGCTTGACACGTGTCGCACAGCGTAGAGCGCAGCGCAACTGCGCTGCCACATGTCGCGCAGCGCAGAGTGCAGCGCAACTGCGCTGCCACGTGTCGCGCAGCGCAGCGCAACTGCGCTGCCACGTGTCGCGCAGCGCAATGCTTGCGCAACTGAAGCGTTGCTTCCTTTAATTTTGGTTTAAATAGAGCCTTGCTCTGATTGGGCGCGCTGCATTGGGCGCTGCGCTGACGTATCAGCTTTTGACACGTGGCGCGTTGCGCGCAGCGCAAGGGATTTGAAGCGTTGCTTCAATTTTTGAATTTTGAAATTCAAACAGAGCTTAGCTCTGATTGGGGGAAACAAATGCCCCCTCACCGTTGCGCTCACGTGGCGCACACGTGAGTGCAGCGGTGGCAAGATCTTGGCCGTTGGATCAACGGGTTGGTTGAAGGGGCGCAGGCGCCTATAAATAGGACCCTTGGTTCTTAGTAAATGTTTTACCATTTTCAAGAATCTTGATTTTCAGAGCCTTGCTCTTGCTTAAGAATTTTAGAGCTTTGCTCTCGTTTCTTTCCAAGAACTCCAGAGTTCAGATTTTAGATCATCTTAGGTAAAATTTAACTTAAATTAAATTAAATTAACTTTAATCAACAGAGCCTTACTCTTATAGATGTTTGATCTAAAAAAAAACCTTTGGGGTTTCACCAACAGAGTCTTGCTCTCAAGAGTTCACAGATCTACAGAGATCTTGTTCCATGGGTTTTAACCTATGAACAGAGCTTTGCTCTTGGATCAAATGTAGATCTTTTTGATCTGAAAATGAAGAACTCCTAAGAGTTTTCATGGATCTTTAAGATCCCAAAATTTTTAATCTTTAGGAGTTTAAAAGAATTTTTTTTTCTTAATAGATTTTCTCGTCATTATCACAGAGCTAGGCTCTTTTAAGGAATTTTATTCCCTTGAGACCAGAGTTTGACAAGTGTCACTCTGTGACAGAGCTTTGCTCTGAAAGAGGAGATTTTCTCCTTGTCTCTAGGGATTTTTATTAATGAAAATATTCTCTTGGGGATTAATTGACAGTCTCATCCAATGATGGGGTTGTCCTATTAACTGATGCACTGTCGTCCAGATTTTGTGGGTCCCCATTTGGTCCCCTACCTACTGCATTGCAGTGTGGTGTAAATTTTTAAAATGCCAAGTGTTGGATTTACAACACTGACGGCTAATTTTTGTCCCTCCACAGGAAACATGCCTGCTGACCTATCATTCCTGTTTGTTCGCTCGGAGGGAGGATTTCCCCAGGCACCAGTGGACCGAGAGGTGCTCACTCTCATCAAGGATCATGACCCTGAGCATAAGAACCTTCACTTGTGGGGTAGGTGGTATAACGATATCATCCAGGGTCGCCGAAGCTTCGGTTTTGCTACGCCGTCCGAGCCAATATTTTCGATCCCCTATGCGGATGAACCCCCGGTGAAGTATGCCGTGGAGGTCAAAAATTGGAATTCGGATGACCTCCTCCAGCCTGCAATTGGGGCTATTCCCGTGCAGCCGCCGCCGGCAATAGATATTTTAGGGAGGCGAATATGTCAGGGTGAAGCACGCCCTTGGGGACAGGCCTATAACATTGGATTGATCCCGCGACCGCCCGCCGGATATTTGCAGTGGGCCCGGTACATCTTATCAGCGAAGAGGACTCATCTGATGAAGATTGGATTGTATTCGGCCATCTACGTCTCGCTCTTTGAGTATCCCTCTCCTCCAACGTGGTGGGTTAAGGCTTTTATCGAACAATGGAATATCCCCACCCACACCTTCCTGATGACGGACAGGGAAGTCTCTATCTCCTTGGTGGAGTTTGCTGAAATCTCGGGTCTGCCGATGAGGGGGGAGCATTACGAGGAGCTGCTTCCTCCTGACGAATACGTCTTTTCCACCAAGCCGTTGGTGTTTGATCTGACGCCGGAGAACGCTATTCAGCACCAGTTTCCGGGCTTGATGAAGGTGCTGGAGATCTATGAAGGGCTCTATCTGGAATCGGGCACCCGGAGAGTCAGTTTCGTAGATTTTATCGCCCGCTTCATTCGACCGGAGTTCCTATCGGAGCGGAGCGAGAAGTTTGCCCAGCTTGATGACCCTTTTGGCTTCGGCTTGGACCGCCGACCCACATCGGAGGATGATCACAAGGACTTTTATCTCCCCGGCGCCGCCGTTATGCCCTTGTCAGAAATCGTCGTCCCAGGCATGGATGAGGAGACCTTTTTTGTAGGGCTCTTAGGATTGTGGCTGTGCATCTTTGCGCTCCCCATACACCCGCGTAACATGCGGCCATCTGTTTTCTACCCAGCGCATCGGATGGTGGCTGGTCTGCAATTGACAGTAGGAATCGCCGGGCTGGCTCACCTTTATAATGGACTCAGCGTAGCGGCGGACGCTAATAAGCCTGGGGTGCAGCCTGCTAACTTCCCGATGCACTACTTCACCTCTTGGATGGAAATGCATGTGCACGGGGTGCTCGGCGCCCATAAGATCCCTCCGTTTTTTGAGAAGTGCAGACTCATGCGGTTGGTCGGCGCTTCAATCGTGGTTGCACCTCCGCGGGAGGCTAGGGGGCTGCTCCTTCGTCCACACCTGGTCGGAGCGAAGGTTTCTTTTTTGGATAAAGTCATAACCATATGCTCAGAGACCACCAAGTCGGTAGTGCCGCTGTGCGATGATTTTAAGGATGGGGCCTCCATACTGAAAGCTCGGGAGATCCTCCACCTCTACTCTATTCGGCCGGGCTACCTGGTGTTTAGGCAGAATGAGACGGCACTCTTCATGAGGTATAACCCTCATCGGTTCGCTCAGCAATCGAGCTATTACCAGGGGATCCCGATGGAAGCTTTCTTGGAAAAGCCCGTGGCCAGCCGAGAGGGCATAAGGAATGCAATACACCATTTCATGCGGCTTAACACGGGTTCCTATTTCTTCATCAGCGAGCCGAGCTGCGTCCCCAAGGTGCTCAACGCGTACGTGGCTTGGTACGCGCATGCAATGGGTCCAGTTATCCTTATGGAGAAGCGCATGCTGGTTGACCGCAAGGGTGCGCCTCCCGGCAGCGATCGCAAGGCTCCCTTGAAGCCAAGGACCCCGGTCATTCCTCCGTTGAAAGATGGCGGAACCGTGACACCGCGCGTGTTGAGCCCTCCGTGCGGACTGCCGCTCCGTGGTACTGCGGATGCACCACCAGCGCCCTGTGCTCCAGTGGAGACGGTAGATGTGGTTTCGCCGGAGTCCGGCGTGGGCACGGATATCGGGACCCGCCGCCCTAGGGTGCCGGCAAAGCGCAAGTCGATCTCGGGTGCACCCAGGGCTGGTGGGCAGAAGAGGAAGAAGAAGTCGCTCCTCTCTCTCGACGCGATCCTCGATTTAGAGCCTCAGGCCCCTCTTACCGAAGGTATAAGCAAGTATGGCAGCAATAAAGGCTTCTCGGTAGACCCCGCAGACACTGACCTGGCGGCTGCCATTACGGCTTCTGCGCGATCAGCGAGGCTCGAAGCGTGGTTGGATAAACTCGCTCAAGCAGGTAATCATTAGCTGTACTCTTCGTCATTTTATAGCATTTTTATTATTATCTTCGACTAATGCTTTCCCCCTTTTTTAACAGGTGTCACTACCGAAGAAGCCGTCGCTGCCTCTTTAAAAACCTTCCAGGAGGAGGAAAAGAAGCGTGCTTTAATGGGCATAGGTACGTCTCGCCTTATTAAGTTTTTATCCTCTTTTCTGATGGTCAACCTAACCTTCTTCCTTTGTTTCTTTGCAGGGGCTGCGCCAGCTGATGTGGGGACTCTCCCCGGGCCCGCTACTGAAGTCCCAGTCTCCTCGGGGCTGCCGCGAGAGCCTCAACTCGACAAGTCGACGAGGGATGCCTTGAAGGATTTGGAGGCATCCCTGTTCACAGACGAGGACGTCTCAATGAAGGAGGCTTTGAAGAGGTCCGTCTCAATGGCTCAGGAGGAGAGAAAGCGGCCAAGACGCGAGGTGAAGGCACGCAGGGCTGCTTTGGCCGTGGGAGCTGGCCCAAGCACCGTCCCTCATGCTACTACTCCTTCGGAAGAGTCTTCGGTCGCCCTGTCCACTGCTCATAGGCGGGCATTGCGTGCAGCTCGGGAGACCAACGATCAGTCCACCTCAGGTAGTGTGTCTTTCAAGATTTTGTTGTAAGAATTGTAAACCTATCGGTTCTTATATATCTCGTCCTGCAGGGCCAAGTCCAACCGAAGGGGAGGCGGAAAGCATCGAGGCTAAGGGGACAGTGGAGGAGGTATTGGCCGAACCCGAACCGATGGCGGGCGACGTAGCCGGGATTGCCGGGCCCGAGCTAGTGGCTGACGAAACGGTCACGTCCGCTATGCCTGAGAAGGTGGCCGATGCCGAGCCCGAGGTAGCGGCGGATGAGACAGCTGCTACAGCCGGGTCTGGGGCAGCAGCGGATGGAGCGCCTGAGACCGATGACCCCGTAGCAACGGTGGACAAGACGGCCGTGACTGCTGAGCCCGAGGGAGTAGCGGGTGAGGCGGGCATGATTCCTGAGGACAAGCCGGCCGCTCTTTCTCAAGAGTCTGGCAATGCTCCTATCATTGCTCTCCCTGCCTACGGTCCTCCGCCGTCTCCTGGCCTCGCGAGCACTACGACGGCCCCCGTAGAGTCTGGTGATGAGGCCACGGGAGGTGGTCTTATGTCGATGGAGGAGGGAGACGCCTCCGTCTCGGCTGGCGGCTCATCAGGTAAATTTCGGGTTACTGTCCTTTTTTCTTTATCTTGCAATCCTTCCTGACAGGTTTATCTTTGTTTTTAACGCAGGTGCGGCCAGTGCTGATGCTCCATTGCTTGAGGGAGCGCCGTCAGCTACTGCCTTGGCGGTGGCTACCTCTCAGCCCTCTCTCGTACCATCGCAGATGTTGGAAGGTATGGATTCGCAACCCATTAGTTTTATCTTTCAGTCGCATAATTTATGTACTAATGTCATACTATTGCATTTTTTCAGGAGTGCTTTTTTATCATCTCTATCAGGTGTTGCACCCGCACTTCTTCTTCCCATCTGAACTTGCTTCTTTCTCCAGTGGCGCTGGTGAATATAGTTTCCAACTGATGTCTTTCTTTTTTCAGTAATGGAATTATTTCTGACTTTCCCTCGTCCTGGTTGTAGTACTACAAATCGAAGGAGGGGATGAGAGATCGGTCGCGCCACCGGCCCTTCCGGCCTTGCCGCCCGCTGCAGCTGGTATAGTAAACTATCTCATCAATGACTTTTTTTTGTATTTCTTGAACTGTCATCTAATCGTATTTTGTTTTTTCAGCTGTCGTTCCGATCCCGGCGCCTTTTGAGTCTCGAGTCACAATGCCAGCAGGCCCCTTCCTGAGACATCCGTCTTCAAAGGGTGCCGTAATGAGCTTAGGCATGCTGAGCGGATACGTCGAGGAGCTTGACGCAGACGCTCTCCCGTCTGCCGCGGATTTCGCTGCGGAGGTTAACCCGATGTTGGCGGCGCTTGTGAATTTTCACGATGGAGGCGTCGTCGAGCTTTGGGTTAATCACTGCAGGGAAATCGAGGTTCGCCTGCATCAATCGGAGTTTATGCGCCCTGCTCCTCAGACCTTAGCCGTAAGCAATCAAAGAGCAGCATGGATCGAGCAAAGCGCTTCTTACTTCCGTCACCTGGAACAAGAAGCGGCTTTAAGGCCGAGGGAATGCCAAGAGACCTCAAACGAGGCGGCCCGTCTGCGCGCTGAGGTTGAGGCGGACGCTGCCCAGGTGAAGGCTATCTTCGAAGGCCTTCTGGAGCGTATCTCTAATGGGCTAAACTTGAAGTGGAAGCTTGATGCCGCCAAGCGTGACGCCCAAGGCCACGGAGCAGCTCAGCAGGTCGTCCGGGAGTAGCTTGCATCCTTCTTGCAGCAGCGGGCTCAAGTGGAGGCGGAACTGGCGGTGACGGCCAACCAGGAAAAGGCATGGAAGGAAGTGCGCGAACAACTGATAGGGCTATTTAAGACGCTTCCTTCCCAGTAGTTGCCCTTAAATCAATATACTTGTAAAAATTTTCTTTTTCGAATAAGATGTATCCATTCTTTATTCTTTTGTACGATTCACCTTGTACTTGATTGAATTACTAAAGATACACATTTTTTTTGCAATATCTTATACTATTTCTTTGCTTTCTCCCTTCTCTTATTATCAGCATGCTGTCTTGATAAACATGGTTGACAGATAATAGAGTAAGCATCTTGGTTTCTTCGAGAGATAGCGATGGCTTAAGCCGCAGGTTTAGATCTGCCGCCTAAGACTTTTCAACTCTATGAGACATGAGAGTCTCATAGAGACTTTTCTCCCTATGGATCGAGAGGATCCCGTAGGTGGATTTTCTCCTTAGGAATCGTGAGGATTCCTAAGTGCGTTTTCTCTTATAAGTCGTAAGGATCTTATAAGAGAATTTTCCCTCTTACGAGTCGAGAGGACTCGTAAGCGGTTGTTTCCCTCCTTGTCGAGATTCGACTTTGGAGAGTGAGACCCATGAATAGTATACAAAAGACCGTTTTAGGCCGACTTGCAGGGTCCCAGTGCTTAGGAAACAAGTTTTTTAATTCCTGCTGCCTAAGGCTTCATCTTGTAAGTCGAGACGAATCGGGAAGTCCTTGCGAAGACACTAATTTCCTCACGAGTCGAGACGAATCGAGCAGCTCTCGTCAAGGACACTAATTTCCCTGAGTTGAAGTATTTTGCCAAGGACGCTGGTTTCCTCGAAGTTGAAACGAATCGGACTACTCCTGCGGAGACACTGGTTTCTCTGCGGGCCGGCGCGAATCAGGATGTTCTCGTCAAGGACACTGGTTTCCCTGAGTCGAAAGATTTGGCCGAAGACACTGGTTTCTTCGGGGTTGAAATAAATCGGAGTATTCTTGCGGAAACACTGGTTTCTCTGCGGGCCGATGCGAATCAGGAGGCTCTCATCAAGGACGCTAGTTTTCCTGAATTGAGGTATTTGCCAGGGACACTGGTTTCCCTGGGGTTGAAACGAATCGATGTATTCCTGCAAAGACGCTAGTTTCTCTGCGGGTCGACACAAATCAAGAAGTTCTCGTCAAGGACACTGGTTTCCCTGAGTCGAAGGATTTTGCCGAAGACACTGGTTTCTTCGGGGTTGAAACGAATCGGAGTATTCCTGCAGAGACACTGGTTTCTCTACGGGTCGACGCGAATCAGGAGTCTCTCATCAAGGACGCTAGTTTCCCTGAATTGAGGTATTTGCCAGGGACACTGGTTTCCCTGGGGTTGAAACGAATCGATGTATTCCTACAAAGACGCTAGTTTCTCTGCGGGTCGACGCGAATCAGGATGTTCTCGTCAAGGATACTGGTTTCCCTGAGTCGAAGGATTTTGCCGAAGACACTGGTTTCTTCGGGGTTGAAACGAATCGGAGTATTCCTGCGGAGACACTGGTTTCTCTGCGGGCCGACGCGAATCAGGAGGCTCTCATCAAGGACGCTAGTTTCCCTGAATTGAGGTATTTGCCAGGGACACTGGTTTCCCTGGGGTTGAAACGAATCGATGTATTCCTGCAAAGACGCTAGTTTCTCTGCGGGTCGACGCGAATCAGGATGTTCTCGTCAAGGACACTGGTTTCCCTGAGTCGAAGGATTTTGCCGAAGACATTGGTTTCTTCGGGGTTGATACGAATCGGAGTATTCCTGCGGAGACACTGGTTTCTCTGCGGGCCGACACGAATCAGGAGGTTCTCATCAAGGACGCTAGTTTCCCTGAATTGAGGTATTTGCCAGGGACACTGGTTTCCCTGGGGTTGAAACGAATCGATGTATTCCTGCAAAGACGCTAGTTTCTCTGCGGGTCGACGCGAATCAGGATGTTCTCGTCAAGGACACTGGTTTCCCTGAGTCGAAGGATTTTGCCGTGGTCTTTCAGGTTTTATGTAAGTTACCATCAGAACCGTGAAGCTAGGAATTTGATCTTCGCTTCGTTTGCTGGCACTGCGTCTGTTGCATCAAGACGAATGTCGCGGATGTCTCTAGGCTGTTGGTGAACCGTCGAGATTTGGCTTTGCTTTCTGGCGGAACCTGTTGGGAAGGTATGGTTCCGTCTTTGTTTGTGCCCTTGGATTGTATACAGGAATCGATGTGATCTCACCTGTAGGGAAAAAGTTTCATCATTTTTTTTATATTATTATTTTATTTCCGCGATGCTCTATCATTTCAGCTTTTATATCGCGAAGGTCGTGATTGCCTAATCATTTCGGCTATTTCCCGCGGTGCCCAATCATTTCGGCTATTTATTTTATTTTTACTCGCTGCTTTTTATTGCGAGTTGCCCAATCATTTCGGCTGTTTTATATGCATACGTTTTTACTTGCTGCTTTTTATTGCAAGTTGCCCCATCATTTCGGCTATTTTGTATGCATGTGCGGCTTGCTGGCTTTTCGCCGTAAGCCTGGAATTAGACACCGGTTTCGGCATCAGCACCGCTACAACTGGGATATTGCCAGGAGCGAATCATCACTTGCCTCTATCGATGTCGAACAAAGGTAGCTTAGCGAACAGGGTTAAGGTCCTGTCGACTAAGGCTTTTGACTTCATGAGCCGTAAGGGTCTCACAAAGGTATTTCTCCCTAAAAGTCGTGAGGATCTTTTAGGTGTATTTTCTCCTTAGGAATCGTGAGGATTTCTAAGTGTATGTTCCTCTGTAAGTCGTAAGGATCCTACAAAAGGGTTTTCTCCTTGTAAGTCGAGAGGACTTATAAGGGTTGTTCATCATGCGTACATATCCCCAGTCACGGATGGGACTTGGTTAGGGAAATGTTTATTCACGCCCGTGGATTGTATACAAGGGTCAGTATTGAACCACTTGTAGGGCAATATCGAAGGTTGTGGAGGTTGCTTAAGCACAGGTTTAGGTCTCTGTAACTTAAGACTTTTAAATCTTATGAGCCGTGAGGGTCCCATAAGAGAGTTCTCCTTACGAGTCGTGAGAATCTCGCAAGTATATTTTCTCCTTAGGCATCGTGAGGATCCCTAAGTGTGTTGCTCCCTTGTGAGTTGTAAGGATCCCACGCGGGTGGTTTCTCCTTACAAGGTCGAGAGGACCCTGTAAGTGTCTTTTAACGAGGTTGCGCCCTTTCGGATTTTCACAAGACTTGCCGGTAGCCCTGCTGTTTTTACTCACGGAGCCCTTTCGGGTTTTCATTCGTGCCCATTTTGCTTATCGACATACCGATTATTATATATATATTTTTTATATTTTTTTTTTATATATTTTTTTTTATTCATCTCGTCAGCCTAAGGATGTTGCGGTAGTAGTTTAAAGACGTTTCGGTCCTTCGTTAGTTTAAGGACGTTTCGGTCCGTCATTAGTTTAAGGACGTTTCGGTCCGTCATTGAAGAAGGCCGACTACTACTTATAGAGTTTGGGCTTAGGAAGTTAGCGAGCGGACATAGTCGTCGTCATCTATCATTGACCTAGGCGGTAACTCGCTAAGCGTAGTATTTCTTTAGGAAGCGACCATTTATTGGCCTGAAAGGCCTTTCACCGTGCATATCCATGAGTAGATAGGCTCCACCCTGGTAGACCTTGTCTATGATGTACGGGCCTTCATAGTTCGGCTCGAATTTTCCCCGTTTGGCGCGATTGGGGATCATAGGTCTTTTGACCACTAGCACGAGTTCGCCTTGGCGGAATGTCCTCGGCCGGGTCAATCTTTCATATGAGCGCGTCATCTTTGCTTTATAAGCCTCCAGATTTTGTTGCGCTATGAGCCGTGTTTCATCAAGGGCATCAAGTTCCTCAAGCCGAAGGTGAGCATTTTCTTCGTCCGTCAGCTCGTAGTGGACTGCCACTCGCAAAGAGGGTAACTCTATCTCGAGGGGGAGTACTGCTTCTGTACCGAATACCAACGCATATGGCGTTGCGTTCGTGGCCGTCTTGAACGTAGTTCGATACGCCCAAAGAGCCTCTTGCAGCCTCTCATGCCAGTCCTTCTTATTTCGGGACACCGTTTTCTTCATGATCTTTGTCAAGGTCTTGTTGAAGGCCTCAGCTAGACCGTTAGCTCGTGGATTATAAACCGAGGAATATCTCTAGTCTATATTGTGTTGTTGCGCGAAGCGACTGATCTTGTGGCTTCTGTAGGCTGGCCCGTTATCGGAGATGATCCGTCGCGGAGTTCCAAACCAATATATGACGTGCGTCTTGAAGAAATGGAGGATATTCTCTGTCTTCACTTCTCTCAGCGGTACTGCTTCTGCCCATTTGGAGAAGTAATCAGTCATCACCAGGATGAAACGATGTCCTCTAGACGATGTTGGTTCGATGGGGCCGACTATGTCGGTTCCCTACATTTCGAACGGCCAGCTAGCCACCGTTGGATGTAGTGGATTCGAATGCTGGTGGATGAAGTCCCCATGGATTTGGCACGGGTGGCATTGCTTCGCATATTCGAGGCAGTCCTGAATCATCGTGGGCCAGTAGTAGCCCATCCGTTTGATCTTCAACTTCATCTTTGGGCCTGCTTGGTGAGAACCGCAGAGTCCGTCGTGAACTTCCTGAATGACTCTTTTTGCCTCTTCAGGTCCCAGACATCTCAACCACAGAGAATCAAACGACCTCTTGTATAGAGTATCATTGACGAAGGCGAAAGCCAGAGCTCGTTTCATAAGCTGATGTCTCGAGGACGCGTCTTCAGGCGTTCGACGGTATTTGAAGTAGTCTATAAAGACTTCTCTCCAATCCTCGACCTTTTCCCGGTCTTTTATTTGCAGGGTCGTCTTCTCAGTCGCTTCCTTTTCTTCGGATGATTCCGGAGATATTTCTGCTGGGGCAAGCACCCAACGGCTTTGTACCACGATTCTGACGTCATCGAGGTTCTCGTCAACCAATTCTTTAGCGAGCTTGGCTAATGCGTCCGCTTTGCTGTTTTTCGCGCGCGGTATGTTTTCCAAGGTGTAGGAAGGAATTTGGGTCAAGAGTTGTTGCACCTTTTCGCCGTACTTCACCAATTCTGGTTTGCATGTTTGGTAGTCACCATTTACTTGGCTGACGACCAGTTGGGAGTCTCCGTATATGAGGAGGTTTTCAATTCCCATGTCAATGGCGATCTCGAGGCCTGCTATCAAAGCTTCTTATTCGGCCTCATTGTTCGTCCTCGGCTCTGTTAAGGAGAAGGCGAAGCGCATAATCCCTCCTTGTGAAGTTACGAAGATGAGGCCTACTCCCGACTTGATTATGGGCGTACTTTGTTTGCGCTTCTTCATGGAAGATGCTCCATCGAAATAAAGCTCCCATCGGGTATCACCACCGTCGATCGCGTCAAACGCATGTTCGTCTGGGAACTCGCAACTCAGAGGAGAATCGGCTGGTATCGGATGCTCAGCGAGCAAGTCGGTGATGGCCTGGCCTTTCACTGCCTTGAGAGGTTGATAGGTTATCGAGAACTCCATCAAGAGCAGGGCCCATTTAGTGAGTCGCCCCGTCAGTATGGCCTTAGACATCAAATATTTAAGAAGGTCCACCTTCGAAATGAAACGGACCTCATGCGCCAACGCATAGTGCATGAGCTTTGTTATCGCGAAGATCAACGCCAGGTAGTGTTTTTTAATGGGGGAGTGGTTGCTTTCTGCCCCCAGTAGAACTCGACTTAAGTAGTAGAGTGCTCTTTCCATCCTTTGGTCGTTCTCTTGCACCCATAATGCGCCTAAGGAACCTTCGAGGGCAGTTGTATAAAGAATGAGAGGCTTTCCCTTGACCGGAGCAGCCAACACTGGCGGATTCTGGAGGTACCGCTTGATTTCGTCCAGCGCGTCTTGGCATTTATGATCCCAGACGAACCGGGTTCCCTTCTTCATCAGGTGACTGTAAGGACAGCACTTGCCTGAAAGGTTGGCTATAAATCGCCGTTTGTACGCGAGCTTCCCTTGGAGAGACCGCAGCTGTTTGAGAGTTCTTGGCGGGGGCATTTCCATGATCGCCTTAATCTTTGACGGATCTATCTCAATACCTCGGTGTCGGACGATGAATCCCAGGAATTTACCCGAGGAAACTCCGAATGCACACTTGAGAGGGTTCATCTTCAAGTTGTATTGTCGAAGGCGTTGAAATACTGTCTTCAGATGCTCGAGATGTTCCTCGTATGATTTGCTTTTAACCACGAGATCGTCGATATAGCATTCGACGATTTCGTGTATAAGGTCATCAAAGATCTTCGTCATGGTCCTCTGATAGGTGGCACCGGCATTCTTTAAACCGAAGGGCATCACCTTGTAGCAGAATATACCCAAAGGGGTCCTGAAGACGGTGTGCTTCTGGTCTGCGGGATGCATCTTTATTTGATTATACCCTGATGAGCCGTCCATGAAGGAGAAAACCTCATGAGTGGATGTATTGTCTATCATCAGTTCGGTGACTGGCACTGGGAAATCGTCCTTCGGGCAAGCTTTATTGAGATCCCGGAAGTCCCCGCATATGCGCACTGTCCCATTTTTCTTCATCACCGGGACGATGTTGGCGATCCATTCAGGGTATTGAACTTCCTGGATGAAGCCAGAGTCGATCAGCTTCTTGACCTCAGCATTGATACTCATCTCAAGCTCGAGCCGCATTCTTCTTAGCGCCTTTTTGACCGGCTTGACGTCCGGAGATATCGCCAATCTGTGCACAGCAATTTCTGGATCTAGTCCCGGCATTTCGGAATAGTTCCACGCGAAGCAATCTTTATGCTGCACAAGCACATCTTTTAACGCAGCCACCCTTTCTTCAGATAGCAGCTCGCTGACGAATGTCGGTCGCGGGTCGTTTGCCGTCCCCAACTCAATTTTCTTGAGATTATCTGCAGTAGTATGTATTCCATCCAGCTCTTTCGGTGCTGGTGGAAATTCTGAGATCACCTCGTCGTTGCTGTTTTCGAAGCACCAGGGAAGGTCATCCATATTCTCGGGCTCTTCTTTTGATATTGTTATCATGTGACAAGTACGAGCTCGCTTCGACGACCGATGTGGAGCTGGTTCTGCTCTCGTGGCTTTGAGTTCGTGTTTCTGTGGCGGCGTTACCGATCAGCTTTACTTTTTAAAAAAGCTTCATTGAGGAATGCGTTAATTGTTTCATCCGATGGCCCCAGAAATTCCGGTTTAGGATCTGCCCCCAGCTTTTCAGTGCAAGGAGTTTCCTCATCGTTTGTAAACGAATGGGAAATCATATGACAGCTCGCCACGTATTCCTCGGATTCATCCGACGAGCTCTCCCCCTCATCTTCTTCTTGAAAGACATGGTTGAGGAACTCTTGGAGTGTAATGGGAGTTCGTGCTTTCTGGTTGTACTCCTCCAGTGCGTCAATCTGCTTTTGTAAGTCCGTGTGCTTGTCGCCAGGCTTCACGGGCTTCTTGGATTTCTTCTTTTTCTTCTCTGAAGATTTTGACGGCTGGCTGAGAGTGCTTGGGCCACCGCTATCGCTCTTTGGAGTTGGGCGCGGCTTCAACATCCCTTCAATGATCTGAGGTTCCAACGGGTTCTTCCACCTGATCGCTGGGCATGTTTGAAGATCGTTCAGCATCCTCTTTGTTTTGGCTGATAGCACGACCTCCCATGAAGCTTCTTCAACGAGAGAGCACGTTGCCCCCGGCGTATTCATCCTTTTAGAGGTGTGAGGTTGCGGCGGATTCACCTTCCATCTGTCGGACAACGCGAACTTGCCCTGTTGGTACTGGTCTTCAATCTAATTTTTGAAGACGTAGGAATCTTTGATCGGATGACCCAGTACTCGGTGATAGGGACAGTAATTGGGATCATGGACGTCGTTTGGCTGCGACGGACGTCTTGGATCCGGCAGATTAATGAGTCGGTTGCGCAATGCCAGCTCGAATAATCTTCTCGTTTTATCTCGGGGAAACGAGTAAAGACGTCTTAGCCTCTCCTCAAGGGGTACGTGCGGACGCATATTATTTTGACGGACAGCCGGTTTCAAGTTGCCCGGCTGTTGTTGAGCATTAGCGACAACAATTGCTTTTCCCTTCCCCTTCTCATTTCGAGAGTCCGGCTTTGGAGGGGGAGGTATATGGCCTATCTGGTCCATTTGAGCTAGCTTGTCGATCAGGGCTTGGAAGGTAGTCGGCTTGAAGAACATCATAAATTGGGATATGGTCGCCTGCGGATCGAGGGTTCCCACAAACATACCCACTGCTGGCACTTCTTCAATGCATTGCTCGCATTTTGACCATAAGTTCCGCCACCTATAGCATATTGGACCCATGTCTCGCCCGGCTTCACCCTGGCATTAATCAATGCCGTCATCGTGGTGCGTTCGCTGGCGCTTGCGAAACGCTGGGTAAACAGCAGTTCCATCTCCGCAAATGTCTTGATAGAGTCGTTTAGGAGCTCAGAGTACCACTCGAACCCTGTATCTGACAAGCTGCCGACGAACTGGCGAAGCAACAATTTATCATCACCGCCGGTGGTGCCTCAAAGCGCCCTGAACTGGGTAACATGCTGGTGGGGATCGCCCTTCCCCTTATTGACATGGAATTTCGGTATTGTAATACCCCAGAGCAGTGCGGTCTTAAGACATCATGGTGATCTGCTCTGTCCCCAGAGCAGTGCGGTCTTAAGACATCATGGTGATCTGCTCTGTCCACACTCAGTGCGGTCTGTTGCGGACATCTTGGTGATCTGAGTGAGGGAGCCATTTCAGAACAATGGGATCGGGACCTTAAAGCACATTCCGAAAGAGGACCGAACTGCATTATAAATATAATGATACCACCCTCAATTACAGAGGCGCCTTTTAAGTGAACCGGAACTACAGGAGCTTGAGAACTCCGTAGTTAAGCGTGCTCGGGCCAGGGAAGTCTTGGGATGGGTGACCTCCTGGGAAGTGGCCCCTGGTCGGGTCCGGTTCACTCTAAAGGGAAAAACCGTGCGGTTTCGGCCATAGCGGACAATACCATCTGTACTGAGGCGTGGGGCGTTACATTTATGGTGGCCCATGCAGGTCCCTCAACAGTAGGTCTGTGGTTCGAGGATGAACCATTGTTCTTAGATGGGGGGAATGTAATACCCCAGAGCAGTGCGGTCTTAAGACATCATGGTGATCTGCTCTGTCCCCAGAGCAGTGCGGTCTTAAGACATCATGGTGATCTGCTCTGTCCACACTCAGTGCGGTCTGTTGCGGACATCTTGGTGATCTGAGTGAGGGAGCCATTTCAGAACAATGGGATCGGGACCTTAAAGCACATTCCGAAAGAGGACCGAACTGCATTATAAATATAATGATACCACCCTCAATTACAGAGGCGCCTTTTAAGTGAACCGGAACTACAGGAGCTTGAGAACTCCGTAGTTAAGCGTGCTCGGGCCAGGGAAGTCTTGGGATGGGTGACCTCCTGGGAAGTGGCCCCTGGTCGGGTCCGGTTCACTCTAAAGGGAAAAACCGTGCGGTTTCGGCCATAGCGGACAATACCATCTGTACTGAGGCGTGGGGCGTTACAGGTATTGTATAGCCCGGCGGGTACTTGATTTGATCATACCTGCTCGGATATGGTCGCCCCGTTTTTACGATCTGGCCGATTGCCTCAGTCGCCTGATAAACCCGGATCTGCTGAGCAATATATTCGTCCAAGTCAGCTTTGGAGATTGTCTCCTCCTTAGCTGTTGACAGAGCCGGTGGAGGATTTGACGTTTCTTCCCTATCGTCTTCAAGGACGATCGAGGAATCTTCAGCAGGAGGATCTTGTTGGATCAGCATTCCCACCATGTTCTGGAACAGGAGGGCCATTCGCTATATGTTGGCTGCTTGTTCAGCAGCCTCTTTATCCTTCTTCTCCAATATTCGACGAAAGAATTCAGCGTCAGTTTCTTGCTCTTGGCATTCATCCGAGGACGCTTTGGGGCTTTCTTTCGGCCCAGTGAGTGCGGCCATCGCGTTCATCATTTCTTGGAGCTTCTGCTGTTGCTCCTGAGCTTTGGTCACTGACCGTGTAAGCGGTCTATGACCCATGGATGTACGGCTGTCCTCCTTTCCCGATGCCATGTATACCATATGCACCATCATGCCCCCAGACTTAGGGCGTTTAGGCTTATTGTCCTTGGCATTTGCTGCAGGAGTGGGGACTTTCTCCGGCCTTCTTCTCTTTTGAGTAGTCGACGTGGAGGGAGCCGTTGCAGCGGGCACCCAAGCGGTTGTCGTCCTTTGTTGTTTGACACGGCGGTTCTTTTATTCCTGCACTTTCGCCCTTTTCTGTTGACGAGAGTGATCTTGGTCAATTACCGAGTCTTGAACCTTCCGCCAGACTTTGTAAAATTTGGAGGACAGCCGTTGAGGAGGCTGCTCCGGCTTTGTTTCTATAACATTCTCCGCTGGTGGAGGGGATCTTTTGAGAACCGCAGTCGGCGAATTTCTGCGTACCTTGTTTAGCAGCTCAAAGCTGTTCCCGGTTGGAACAGCAGCGTTAACTTCCACCACTGGAGCTGGTGGAGTTAGCCAGGAGGGGGAGTTGCCCCCAGTCTTCCTTATCCGGCGCCAGTGGCGACGTCGGGCATGACGGATTGTTGGGATTGATTCAGCGACGGCTTCGTCTTGCTCCCTGTTCTGGGGAAAGGCTGCTGCCGGTGTCAGCCTCTTGAAGACTGACGTTCGTTGAGAAGCTACGTCCATCCGGTCAAAAACAGATTTTTGAGCTGGAGCGGGAACGGGGGTAGTCAGTCTCGCGAAGACCGACCCTCTGGGAGGAGAAGCCGCCTTGACGACTTCGGGAGCAGCTGTCTTCTTCGGGATGGCCTTATCAGGTACCATGGGCTTTTTGGCGGGCCCTTTGGAGTTCAAGCTCAGACTGGTGAAGACCGAGGAATTGGACGACCCGTTGAGAGGGGCCGTGGGAGTAGTAAGTCGATCAAAGACCGACTTCTTTGACGCTTCCGGTACGGGCATTGGGATGTTAACGTTCACCGGCGGGAGCATGGTCCCAAAGAATAGACCGGTGGTAGCTTGAGTCACTTGTTCCATAGGCATAGTAAACAGGGAAGCAGCCTGCGGTCCATAGGCTACACCTCCAGGTGAGGCGGAGCGTCGGTTGCTTTTGCAGTTGGAGCAGCTTGAGCAGTTGCCAGCCATTGATCCTTTTGCTTTCTGCAGCAAACGAAACACCAAATCTTAGTACTTCGAAACCCAAGGGCGACCATTAGCGAACCGCGATTGGTTCGCGAATCACGACACACGAAGTGTGGAATGGAAAGAGGAAAAGGTCCCACCGGGCGTGCCAGAATCTGTTCCCCGCCGAAAGACGACGCGGCGGAGACGCGATAAACGTCTTACCTGAAATTCGGGGCAGATGCTATTTGGTTTTATCCGTCCACCTCTCCGAATATGCCAAGTTGATTTATGGCACCGTGTATCGGAGGTTTAGACGGATGCGGCCGATGTAGCAGACTTCGTCAGATTCCCCCTCGCTTGAGGGGTTTTTTTTTGTGGGGACGCTCTTCCCTGCAGGCGCAAGCCCCTGCAGTTAATTACGCTACCGCATCGCGGTACCCACTTTCTCCTTCTCCAGATGTTCACTTCGTGTCGTGTGTGTTTGTTTTTTTTGTGGTTGCCCGTGGATTGTATACGGAGACTAAGTGATGCCGTCGCCCGTAGGACGTGGATTAGTCCAAATCCGTGTTACTTAGATTTGGGTTTGGTGTTTTAGTTTAAGGATACGTTAGCCATATTGAGGCTAAGATCAACTTAAACTTTTGTTAAGGATACGTTAGCCTAATCTCCAGACTAAGATCAACTTAACGGGATCGTTTGGATCCGACAAGAGAGCAATTGGCTCCATTGTTTAGTTTAATGACGTTGCGGTCGATTTCCAGTTTAGGGACATGGTGGTCCATCATTCCCATTTGGGGACGAGCATTAGTTTAAGGACATTTCGGTCCAACATTCCCATTTTGGGACGAATATTAGTTTAAGGACGTTTCGATCCACGAGTTTAAGGACTCCACAGTCCGTATCGATGTGTGGTTGTCGGGACCCGTCACCTCTCTGACGTCGTTGAAGGATTACAACGATAGGTGTCAGAGGAGTTCGGAGATGTACCCTTGAACCGGATGTAAATTGATTTAGGAGAGCAGTCTTGCTCAGTCAATTTAATTTGAGGACTTACGGCCATGATTGGGCTAAGTCCAGTTGAAGATGTTCAACGTTTTTATTTATCTTTGGTCTATTAGGCCTATGCTAGGGCTTTGCCCTTGCACTGCATTTTATTCTGGCCTGCTAGGCCTTTTTGATTTGGGCTCAGTCCCTTTGCAGAGCATCTGTTTTTGTTTGGGCTCTGTCCCTTTTTAAAATAATGCATTGCATTTTATTAGGCCTGTTATGCCTTTTTAATTGGGCTTGGCCCTTCTGTAAATAATGCAGTGCATTAATTACTTGACAGTGGCTTGTCAGGCGCTTTGCGCTAATTATTGAGCGCAAGAGCTTGTGGTGGTGACACGTGTCACGCTCTGGTGAGCGCAAGCGCAGTGTGCAGTGCGCTGCGCCAGTGTGCTGCGCTGTTGCGCCGCTGACACGTGGCGCGCTCTGGTGAGTTGCGCCAACTTTAAAGAGCAATGCTCTATTTTTAAAAGCGCATAGCGCAAGTGGTTCTGGAGTTGACACGTGGCGCTCTCTGGTGGCTTGCGCCAACCCAGGAGCGCAACAGTGCAGTTTTTGCAAGTGCAAGGCACTATTTCAATAACTTGAGAATCTTTAAGATTCCAGAACCGATGGTTCATAAAAAAGTGCAAGGCACTGTTATTATTTATTTTTTATTGAAGATCATTGATCTTGTTCTTAGATCAATGATCTATTCAGAAGAAGTTCTTCTCTTTTTTTTAAAGGTTTTTACCTTCTTTCCCTTCTTGAGGTCTTCTCAAAATTCTTCAGAGTTCTCTCTGTTTTGTTGTTTTTGAAGTTCTTGATGTTCTTTTGAATTGGGTTCTAGGGGCCTTTATATAGTGCCCATTAATTTGTTAAATTTGTTAAAGAGATCATTCTCTGAGTGATTTGGAGAATTTTCCCCACCGTTGGATCTTTGATCCAAGGGCTTCTGTTTTACAGAAGACAATCTTCTTGTTTTAACAAGAACAGAAAAGATCTTACTGGAATTTTAATTTTGTTTGGCGCAGATACACCAGCGCTTGACACGTGTCGCGCAGCGCAGAGCGCAGCGCAACTGCGCTGCCACGTGTCGCGCAGCGCAGAGCGCAGCGCAACTGCGCTGCCAAGTGTCGCGCAGCGCAGAGCGCAGCGCAACTGCGCTGCCACGTGTCGCGCAGCGCAATGCTTGCGCAACTAAAGCGTTTCTTCCTTTAATTTTGTTTTAAATAGAGACTTGCTCTGATTGGGCGCGCTGCCTTGGGCGCTGCGCTGACGTATCAGCTTTTGACACGTGGCGCGTTGCGCGCAGCGCAAGGGATTTGAAGCGTTGCTTCAATTTTTGAATTTTGAAATTCAAACAGAGCTTTGCTCTGATTGGGGGAAACAGCGCTCTGAGCACATAGCGCTAGCGCTCTAAGCGCTAGCACCCCACATGTCAGCACGTGGGCGCTTGGGCGCTAGCCCTCTGAGCGCAAGAGCGCTAGCGCACCACGTGTCAGCACGTGGGCGCTCGGGCGGCAAAAGGGACTTAGTCCCTGCAATGGGGGTTGTACTCCCAGAAAGGAGCACTTATTTTTCTCTGTATTTATATATATATATATATATATGAGGAGTTAAACTCCTAGGATGTTTTGAAGCTGATGAAAGGCTTCTCACCTTGAGCCCTAATTCTTCCCCAAAGTGGGTTTCTGGAGATGGGTCTCCTTCTTCTTCCTTTGTTGGCCGGATCTTGAAGATCAAGAGATGTGAGATTTTAAAAATCTCTTCTTTTTGAGATTTGATGGTAGATCCAAGTTCCCCTTTGTGGGTTTTGTGGTGAAAACTATTTAGTTTTGAAAAAGCAAGAGTAAAACTCTTGATTTAATTCAAAAGAGAGAAGAAGGTTTTAGAACCTTGAGGAAGGAGAAAGAGGCACAGGCCCTAATTTTTTGGGGGGAATGAAAAGCATATCATTTATTCATCATCATGTTGCCTTATATAGGCTTACATATTTATATATAGCCCCTTGGGCTTTACAAAATGGCATTTTGCCCATCCCATGGCTCATGTGCCGTTTCTTTTTGCACATAAGCCACGGGCTTACAAAAATTTGGATTTATGTCCATAAAAATTACATCAAAATTATTTTTTACATGATTTTCATGGGGAGGCCGGCCGCTTCATGTTCCGGCTCGACTCGGGCATGGGCCCACTTGATCTGGGCTTGGGCCCAGCTGGCTTGGGGCTGACCTTGACTTTGACTTGGTCAACCGGGGTGCAATTTTCGACCCCAATACTAACATTGGACTGTGGGGTCCTTAAACTCATGGACTATGATGTTCTTAATCTCGACCGTGATGTCTTTAAACTAACATTAGACTGTGGGGTCCTTAAACTCATGGACTATGATGTCCTTAACCTCGACCGTGATGTCTTTAAACTAACATTGGACTGTGGGGTCCTTAAACCCATGGACTATGATGTCCTTAACCTCGACCGTGATGTATTTAAACTAACAACGGATCGAGATGTCCTTAAACTAACATTGGACCGTAATGTCCTTAAACTAATCGACCGCAATGTCACTAAACTAAACAATAGAGCCCAATTGCTCTCTTGTTGGATCTAAACGATCCCGTTAAGTTGATCTTAGTCTAAAATGAGACTAACGTATCATTAACAAACGTTTAAGTTGACCTTAGTCTCAAATGAGGCTAACGTGTCCTTAAACCCAACCCCCCCCCCAAACCCAAATCTAAGAAAGATACGGATTTGGACTAGTCCACGTCCTACGGGCGACAACATAAATTAGTCTCCGTATACAATCCACGGGCAACCAAACACAAAACAAACACACACGACACGAAATGACCATCTGGAGAAGGAGAAAGTTGTTACCGCAATGCGGTAGCGTAATTAACTGCAGGGGCTTGCGCCTGCAGGGAAGAGCGTCCCCACAATCAAAAACCCCTCAAATGAGGGGGAATCTGACGAAGTCTGCTACATCGGCCGCATCCGTTTAAACCTTCGATACATGATGCCATAAATCAACTTGGCATCTTCGGAGAGGTGGACGGATAGCACCAATTAGCATCTGCCCCGAAATTCAGGCAAGACGTTCGCCGCATCTTCGTCGCGTCTTTCGGAGGGGAACAGATTCTGGTACGCCCGGTGGGACCTTTTCCTCTTTCCACTCCACACTTCGTGTGTCGTGTTCGTGAACGAATCGCGGTTTGCTAATGGTTGCCCTTGGGTTTGATGTACTGAGATTTGGCGTTTTGCTTGGTGCAGAAAGCGAAGAATCAATGGCATCAACTTGCGCGAAGTGTTCCAACTGCAACTGCAACCCATGTTCCGCCTCATCTGGAGGCATAGCTTACGGGTCCCAAGCGGCTTCTCTGTTCACGATGCCGGTGGACCAGGTGACTCAGGCTACCACCAGATTGTTTTTCGGGACTATGCTCCCATCGATGAGCTTCAGCACTCCTGTACCAACACCAGAAGCTCCCAAGAAGTTGGTCTTTGATCGGCTTACAACTACTGCGGCCCCTCTCAATGGGTCGTCCAGCTCCAGCGCCTCGGTCTTCACCAGATTGGGCCAAAGTTCCAGTGGGCCCATGATGAAGCCTGCAATTCAAGAGAAGGTTATTCCGAAGAGAGTAGCTATCCCCGCTCCTGAAGTCGTCAAGGCGGCTTCTCCTGCCAAAGGGTCGGTCTTCACAAGGCTGACTGTTCCGGCTCCCATTCCGGCTCCCGTTTCTGCTCAAAGGTCTTTCTTTGACAGATTGGATGCTGCTGCTCAGCGGACGTCAGTCTTTAAGAGACTGGTACCAGCAGCGCCTCACCAGAACAGGGGGAACGATAAAGCCATCCCCATAGCTGAACCAACACCATCTACACGACATGCTCGCCGTCGTCACTGGCGCCGAGTGCGGAAGGCTGGGGGCAGCTCCCCATCTGGATTTACTCCGCCTGCCCCAACGGTGGATGTCAATGCTGCTGTTCCAACGTGGAACAGCTTTGAGTTGCTGAACAAGGTGCGCAGGAACTCTCCTACCGCCGTACTGAAAAGATCTCCTTCGTCCGTGGAGAATGTTGCGGAAGCAAAGCCAGAACAGTCCCCTCAGCGGCTGTCCTCCAAAATCTACAAAGTCTGGCGGCAGGTTCGGGACTCAGTAGTTGATCAAGATTACCCTCGCCGGCAGAAAAAGGTGAAGGTTCAACAGGAAGAGAGCCGTCCCGGCAAGCCACAAAGGACGACGACTACATGGGTGCCCTCTGTAACGGCCCCCTCGACGTCAACCACTCAAAAGAGAAGGAGGCCAGAAAAAGCCCCTGTGACTACGGTAGACCACAAAGACGCTGAGCCCAAACGCCCCAAGTCTGGGGGCATAACGGTGCATACTGTTTACATGGCTTTCGGAAAAGAGGTAAGCCGCGCTTCGATGGGCCACCGACCACTCACCCGATCCGTGACAAAAGCTCAGGAACAACAACAGCAGAAGCTTCAGGAGATGCTGACTGCAATGGCCGCACTCACCGGGCCAAAAGAAAGCCCGGAGGCATCATCAGAGCAGCACCGTGAGCAGAAAACTGATGCCGAATTCCTTCGGAGAATGCTTGAGAAGAAAGACAAAGAGGCCGCAGAACAAGCGGTCAATATAAAACAAATGGCCCTTCTATTCTAAGATATGGTGGGCATGATGATCCAGCCGGATCCCCCAGCGGAAGATCCTCCAGTAATAATTGAATATGACAGAGGAGAAACATCGAATCCTCTGCCGGCTCTGTCAACAGCCAAGGAGGAGACAATCTCCAAAGCTGCCCTGGATGACTATATTGCTCAGCAGATACGAGTGCACCAGGCAAATGAAACGGCCAGCCAAGTTGTCAAAACTGGGCGACTGTATCCAGGCTAGTATGATCAGATAAACTACCCGCCGGGCTACACGATCCCCAAATTCCATGTATACAAGGGGACAGGCAATCCCCATCAACATGTCGCTCAGTTCAGGGCTCTTTGCGGCAACACTGGGGGTGATGATAAGCTCTTGCTCCGCCAATTCGTCGGTAGCTTGTCAGAGACAGCATTTGAGTGGTACTCTGAACTTCCAAATGACTCCGTCAAGACTTTCACAGAAATGGAGTTGTTGTTCACCCAGCGATTCGCGAGTGCTAGTGAGCGCACCCCAATAACGGCATTGATCAATGCCAGCGTGAAGCCAGGCGAAACTTGGGTTCAATATGCAATCCGATGGCGGAATCTGTGGTCAAAATGCGAACAGCGCATCGAAGAAGCACCAGCGGTACGCATGTTTGTGGGCACTCTAGACCCTCATACAACTATTTCACAGTTCATGATGTTCTTCAAACCGACCACATTCCAGGCTTTAATCAACAAGCTAGCCCAGATGGATCAGATGGGTCACAGACCGTCTCCTCCGAAGCTGGAACCGCGGAACGAAAAAGGTAAAGGGAAGGCGACCTTCGCTGCGAATACCCAACAGCAGCCCAGTGCCCCTAAACTGACGGATCAACTGGAAGAGAGAAGGCGCTATTATAATGAGAAAATGAAGCGTCCTTACTCGTTCCCATGGGACAAAACGAAGAGACTATTCGAGCTGGCGATGCGCAACAGGCTTGTCAATCAGCCGAATCCAAAATGACCATTGCAACCCGGCGAAGCGAATAATCCCAATTATTGCCCTTACTACCAAACGGTAAGCTATCCAATCGAAGATTGCTTCGTCTTTAAGGGATGGATCGAGGATCAGTACCAACAAGGCAAGTTTGCGTTGTCTGAGAGGTGGAAAGTGAGCCCACCACAACCACATACTCCTAAGAAGATGGACACGCCGGGGGTAACGTGATCTTTTGTTGAAGAAGCTCCATGGGAGGTCGTTCTTTAGGCCAAAACCAAAAAGATGCTGAATGATCTCCAGACATGCCCGGCGATCAGGTGGAAGAATCCGTTGGAACCTGAGATCATCGAAGGAATGCTGAAGCCATGCCCAACTCCAAATATTGGTGGTGATAGCCAAAGTGTTCACACCCAGCCGTCGAAATCTTCGAAAAAGAAGAAGAAATCCAAAAAGCCCGTGAAGCCTGGCGACAAGCGCACGAACCTGCAGAAATAGATCGACGCGCTGGAAGAGTATAACCAGAAGGCGCGGACTCCAATCATGCTCCAAGAGTTCCTCGGTCACGTCCTTGAGGACGAAGATGATGGAGAAGACTCGTCGGATGGATCTGAAAATTACGTTGCAAGTTGCCATGTGATCTCTCATTCATCGATAGATGATGAAGAAGCTCCTTGCACCGAGAGACTGGGGGCAGGTACTGAACCGGAACTTCCAGGGCCTTCAGACGAAATGATTGACGCATTCCTAAACGAAGCTCTTCTGAAAAGTAAAGCTGATCAGGAGCATGAGATGGCCATATTTGAAAAGGTCAAACACTGGCGACTGGACGAAAGAGTCGAGACACTCCCGCCGAATCAAAGGACATCCGTCGCAAATAAAAATAAGTTCAAGACGAGGAAAAGGTTTGCTAAAGTCATATCGATGGGAATGAAGCTGCCGCCCTCCGAAGAAAACATTCTTGGTGAAGCAGAAATGCATCCTAGCTACTGCTTATATCATCGAAAGATGGCACACCCCACCGAAGAGTGCAACGCTTTTAAAAGATGGTGGAAAGGATATGTTGCTCACCAGCAACATTTTAGGCGGATGAAACGCAAAACTCGTCGGGAGCAGAGAAGTACGACCGAAGAGTATAAAAGAATTACTGGCAACTGCCGCACGGTCAACGCCGGGGCATCGCAAGTCCTCACCTTCGGAAGTGACTCCGACGAAGAGATGACTCCTGGCCCTCTTTTCAAAGAATCTACCTCTGGAAAAGAGGAAGAAACGAAGACCTGCGAAAATATCCAGCTGCGCAATCGTACACTTCCAGAAAAGAATCTCAGACCCACAAACAGGAAAGATAAGGGAAAAGAAAAGGTTTCTGAGGATATCGCCCTAGATGACCAAGTCATGAAAGAGCTGACCGCCAAGGACCCGCTAAAGAAAAGTAAAGTGGACTACAACGTCCTGGCGCACCTAAGGAAGTTACCTTCGCAGCTCAGCATTCTCGACGCCCTTTTACTATCAAAAGAAGCAAGAGATTCATTGATCAAGGCGCTGTAAGAGCCAAAGCAATTCCAAGCTTTCCTCGCCGAAGAAAGGATGAAAGACGAACTGGAAGAAGTACATACAGCCGATATCACCTTCGGCGATGAAGATCTCCTCCTTGGGACGTGCAAGCACAACCGTCCCCTGTATGTCTCAAGATACTGTCACGATATCAAGATAGGCAAAATCTTGGTCGACAATGGGTCTTCCGTTAATCTCCTCAACGTGCGAGTGTTGAAGGAAATCTGCATGAGCGTTCAGCACCTCGCTCGTGATAAAATCACCATCTCCGGTTTCGACTCCCAGTCATCACGGACTCTCAGGTCTGTGATACTAACGTTGCACTTTGGGCTACTTGTCACTGATATCAAGTTCCACGTCATTGACGCTAAGACATGCTACAATGCTTTGCTCGGTCGGCCCTGGTTACACGAATACAACATCATCCCTTCTACACAACACCAGTGTATGAAGTATTTCAAGGATGGTCTTGAGTGTACTGTGACAGGAGAGCTAAACCCATTCTCCGTGAACGAAGTCCGGAAATACGAAGATGCAAAATACTTCCTGCCAGATTTCGAGGATACGGAGAGATGTCACAAACCGGAGAACAAAGTTATCCCTACCATTCCGGTCTTCGGGAGTGATACCGAGGAGGAAGAAGAGATAGTTTACTTAGGTCCGCCCCAGTGCAACAAACCAGGGCCGTCCGCTCCTATGTTGATCTTTGGCAGCGACTCGGAAGATGAGGTCCATGCTATATTCTCTGCTTGGCCTTCAATACAAACATTCGCTGATGAAAAGCAAAGTTTGCAAGTTGCCATGGTTCCGCCCAAGCATCATAAAGAACTAGACACGCTTGATACCTACAATGTGGAAGAGCTGCAGACGTTCTATGTCCCTCCCAGGCGAGAAGGTGAAAAGGCAATCCTATTCTACCGATCCGTGGAAACTAAAGTGGAAAAAGAAATCTGGCACGGTGCGGATTCTACACTCGACAGGCTCCACCCATCCGTTTGCCCAGATATTACACGAACGGACTAAAAAGGTTGTTAAAGCGCCAAGGCGTTCCTTTCAAACAGACCGCTCGAAAAGCTAAGTTCTATGACAAGATCTAGAATGTCCCCGAAACTCAGCGAAAATTGCCCAACGGGAGAATGGAAACGACCGAGCTTAGGTATGTTCAATCTAAGAAACGGGAGCTACTCCGCGACTGCTACGTCGTACATGACTTTGATGAAGAAGGGGATGCTTTATGGGAAGATGCTAACCCTGAACCAGAAAGAGCTCCCGACGTGAAAATGCCCAGCCCGTCGTTCGAAGAACAAATGGACAAGCTTATAAGGGAAGCGGGTCGAAAGGTTCAAGACGACTATAATCGCGAAATGTCCATCTACGAGAAAGCCAGGACGCAACGCCTCCTTCAACAGGTTGCGAAAGATGAAAATGCTCCTCCCTGTCAACCCGTTGTACAAAAGGCCCGACGCAGAGGCAGAAACAAACCAAAGAACGGGAAAGGCGTTCGACAGCGACAAAGCGGGATCAAGAAGCTACGCGATCAAGAATAAAGCAACCAGGACTCATCTCTTATAAAGAAGATGGGTCAAGCGTACTCTTTTGCCCAAGACAAGACAAAGAAGCCACTTGATCTTACTATAAAACATCGAATGATTACACTGCCAGAGTCCAAGCATCCCGAGCAAGCCAACGAGATCTCTCACCCAGACTATTTCTCTTATCACCGAGCAATAGGACATCCTCTCGAGGACTGCTTCACCTTCAAGAACTGGGTCGAAGACCAATATCATCTTGGCAAGTTCGCTCTATCTAGCAATTGGAGGATAACTCCGCTGCAGAAACACAAACCAAAAGCCGTGCATACAGCGAGACTAGAACCAGATCAACATCGATCTTGGAAGCGAGCTCGTACCTGTCATATGATAACGCTATCAGAAGAAGAGCCCGAGAATATGGATGACCTCCCCTGGTGCTTTGAAAACGATGATAACGAGGTGATCTCAAAGTTTCCGCCGGCGCCGAAAGAGCTGGAAGATGGAATACATACTACTGCAGACGATCTCAAGAAAATTGATTTGGGGACGGCAAGCGACCCACGGCCAACGTTTGTCAGTGAGTTATTGTCTGAAGAAAGGGTGGCTACGCTAAAGGACGTGCTCATGCAACATAAAGATTGCTTCGCATGGAACTATTCCGAAATGCCAGGATTGGATCCAGAGATTGCTGTGCGCAAATTGGCGATATCTCCGGACGTCAAGCCGATCAAACAAGCACCGAGAAGAATGCGGTTCAAGCTTGAGATGAGCATCAATGCCGAGGTCAAGAAACTAATCGACTCCGGTTTTATCCAAGAGGTTCAATATCCTGATTGGATCGCCAACATTGTCCCGATGATGAAGAAGAATGGGACGGTACGCATATGTGTGGACTTTCGGGATCTCAATAAAGCCTTCCCGAAAGATGACTTCCCAGTACCGGTCACCGAGCTGATGATAGACAATACGTCCACTAATGAAGTTTTCTCCTTCATGGACGGCTCGTCAGGATACAATCAGATAAAGATGCATCCCGAGGATTAAAAGCATACCGCTTTCCGGACTCCTTTGGGCATATTCTGCTATAAGGTAATACCCTTCGGTCTGAAGAACGCCGGTGCCACCTATCAAAGGGCCATGATGAAGATTTTCGATGACCTCATACATGAAATCGTCAAATGTTATATCGACGACCTCATAGTTAAAATCAAATCATACGAGGAACATCTAGAGCATCTAGAGATCGTATTTCAGCGCCTTCGGCAATACAACTTGAAGATGAACCCTCTCAAATGCGCGTTCAGAGTTTCCTCGGGCAAATTCCTAAGATTCATCGTCCGAATCTGAGGCATCGAGATAGATCCGTCAAAGATCAAGGCGATCATGGAAATGCCTCCGCCAAGGACTCTCAAGCAACTGCGATCTCTCCAACGGAAGCTCGCGTATATCCAGCGATTTATAGCCAATCTCTTGGGCAAGTGTCGTCCTTACAGTCACCTGATGAAGAAGGGAACCCCTTCGTCTGGGATCATAAATGCCAAAGCGCACTGGATGAAATCAAGCAGTACCTACAGAATCCGCCAGTACTGGCCGCTCCGGTCAAGGGAAAGCCTTTCATTCTTTATACAACAGCCCTCGAAGGTTCTTTAGGCACATTATGGGCACAAGAGAACGATCAAGGGAAAGAGATAGCCCTCTACTATTTGAGTCGGGTTCTACTGGGGGCAGAAAGCAATTACTCTCCCATCAAAAAACACTGCCTGGCATTAATCTTCGCGATAACAAAGCTCAGGCATTATGCATTGGCGCATGAAGTCCGTATCATATCGAAGGTGGATCCTCTCAAGTATTTGATGTCAAAGGCCATATTAACGGGGCGACTCGCTAAATGGGCTCTGCTCTTGATGGAGTTCTCAATAACCTATCAGCCTCTTAAGGCAGTGAAAGGCCAGGCCATCGCCGACTTCCTCGCCGAGCATCCGATACCTGCCGATTCTCCCTTGAACTGCGAATTGCCAGATGAACATGCGTTTGACACGATCGACGGAGATGATACCCGATGGGAACTTTACTTCGATGGAGCATCCTCCATGAAGAAGCGCAAACAAAGCACCCCCATAATCAAATCAGGGGTAGGCCTCATCTTCGTAACTCCATAAGGAGGAATAATGCGCTTTGCCTTCTCCTTAACAGAGCCGAGGACAAACAATGAAGCCGAGTATGAAGCTTTGATAGCAGGTCTCGAGATCGCCATCGACATGGGAATTGAAAACCTCCTCATATACGGAGACTCCCAGCTGGTCGTTAGTCAAATAAACGGCGACTACCAAACGTGCAAGCCAGAGTTGGTAAAATACGGCGAGAGAGTACAACGACTTTTGACTCAAATTCCTTTCTACACCTTGGAAAGCATACCACGCGCGGAAAATAGCAAGGCGGATGCATTAGCCAAGCTCGCTAAAGAACTGGCTGACGAAAACCTCGATGACGTGAGGATCGTTGTGCAAAGCCGTCGGGTTCTTGCACCGGCAGAAATATCTTCGGAGTCATCCGGAGAAAAGGGAGCGACTGAGCAAACGGCCCTGCAAGTAAAAGGCCAAGAAAAGGTTGAGGATTGGAGAGAAGTCTTTATAGACTACTTCAAATCTCGTCGAACGCCCGAAGATGCATCCTCAAAACATCAGCTCATGAAACGAGCCATATCTTTCGCCTTCGTCAATGATACTTGGTACAAGAGGTCATTTAATTCTCTGTGGTTAAGATGCCTAGGACCTGAAGAAGCAAAAAGAGTCGTCCAAGAAACGCACGATGGACTCTGCGGTTCTCACCAAGCCGGGCCGAAGATGAAGCTAAAGATCAAACAGATGGGTTATTATTGGCCCATGATGATCCAGGACTGTCTCGAGTATGTGAAGCAATGCCACTCGTGCCAGATCCATGGGGACTTTATCCACCAGCATCCGAATCCATTACATCCGACAGTGGCTAGCTGGCCATTCGAAATGTGGGAACTGACATAATCGGCCCCATGGAACCAGCATCGTCCAGAGGACATCGATTCATTTTGGCGACAACTGATTACTTCTCCAAATGGGCAGAAGCAGTACCGCTGAGGGAAGTGAAGACGGAGAATATCCTCCATTTCTTCAAGACACACGTCATTTATCGGTTTGGAACTCCGTGACGGATTATTTCCGATAACGGGCCGGCCTACAGAAGCCTCAAGATCAGCCGCTTCGCACAACAGCATAACATAGACTGGAGATACTCCTCAGTCTATAATCCCCGAGCTAACGGTCTAGCTGAGGCTTTCAACAAGACCTTGATGAAGATCGTGAAGAAGACGGTGTCTCGAAATAAGAAGGACTGGCATGAGAGACTGGATGAAGCTCTCTGGGCGTATCGAACTATGTTCAAAACGGCCACGAACACAACTCCATACGCATTGGTATTCGGTACGGAGGCGGTACTCCCCCTCGAGATAGAGTTACCCTCTCTACGAGTGGCAGTTCATTACGAGCTAACAGACGAAGAGAATGCTCACCTTCTGCTTGAGGAGATCGATGCCCTCGATGAAACCCGACTCATAGCGCAACCAAGTCTGGAGGCTTATAAAGCAAAGATGACGCACTCCTATGAATGATTGACTAGGCCGATGACATTCCGCCAAGGCGAACTTGTGCTAGTGGTCAAAAGACCTATGATCCCCAATCGTGCTAAACGAGGGAAATTCGAACCAAACTATGAAGGCCCGTATATTATAGACAAAGTCTAGCAGGGTGGAGCCTATCTACTCATGGACATGCATGGCGAAAGGCCCTTCAGGCCAATAAATGGTCGCTTCCTGAAGAAGTACTATGCCTGACGAGTCACGGCCTAGGTTAATGATAGATGATGACGACTATGTCCGCTCGCTATCTTCCTATGCCCAAACTCTATAAGTAGTAGCCGTTCAGCGGACCGAAACGTCCTTAAACTAACAGCGGACTGAAACGTCCTTAAACTAACAGCGGACCGAAACGTCCTTAAACTAACAGCGGACCGAAACGTCTTTAAACTAACAGCGGACCGAAACGTCCTTAAAACTAACGACGGACCGAAACGTCCTTAAAATAACAATGGACCACTATGTCCTAAAACTGGCTGTTGACCGAGATGTCGATACACTACGGTGAATTGCAGCATCCCAAAGCCGATATAAAAAAAAAAAGAAAGAATAAAAAAAAAGAGAGAAAAGAAAACGGTATGTCCATAAGCAAAATGGGCACGGATGAAAACCCGAAAGGGCTCCGTGAGTAAAAACGGTAGGGCTACCGGCGAGTCTTGTGAAAACCCGAAAGGACGCAACCTCGTTAGAATAAAAAAAGAGAGAAAAAAACGGTATGTCCACAAGCAAAAAGGGCACGGATGAAAACCCGAAAGGGCTCCGTGAGTAAAAACAGCAGGGCAACCGGCGAGTTTTATGAAAACCCGAAAGGGCGCAATCTCGTTAAAAGACACTTGCAAGGTCCTCTCGACTTTGTAAGGAGAAACCACCTGTGTGAGATCCTTACGACTCACAAGGGAGCAACATACTTGGGGATCCTCACGATTCCTAAGGAGAAATTACACTTGCGAGATCCTCACGACTCGTAAGGAGAACCCTCTTATGGGGCCCTCACGGCTCATAAGATTCAAAAGTCTTAAACTACAGGGATCTAAACCTGTTCTTAAGCAGCCCCCACAACTTCCAATACTGCCCAACAAGCGGCTCAATGCTGACCCTTGTATACAATCCACGGGCGCGAATAAACATTTCCCTAACAAAGTCCCATCCGTGACTAGGGATATGTCTACATGGTGAACAACCCTTGTAAATCCTCTCGACTTATAAGGAGAAAACGCTCTTTTAAAATCCTTACGACTTATAGGAGAACATGCATTTAGGAATCCTCATGATTCTTAAGGAGAAATCGCACCTACGAGATCCTTACGACTCGCATGGAGAAATACCTTTATGAAACCCTTACGGCTCATTAAGTCAAAAGCCTTAGTCGACAGGATCTTAACCCTGTTTACTAAGCCACCTTTGTCCGACATCGACAGAGGCAAATGATGATTCGCTCCTGGAAATATCCCAGTTGTAATGGTGCTGATGCCGAAAATCGATGTCTAATTCCAAGCTTGCAAGCGAAAAGCCAGCAAGCCACACATGTATACGAAATAGCCGAAATGATGGGGCAACTTGCAACAAAATCAGCAAGTAAAAAAATGTATGCATGCAAAATAGCCGAAATGATTGGGCAACTCGCAATAAAAAGCAGCGAGTAGAAAAAATAAAATAAATAGCCGAAATGATTGGGCACCGCGAAAAATGGCCGAAATGATTGGGCAATCGCGACCTTCGCGATATAAAAGCTGAAATGATGGAGCATCGCGGAAAGAAATAAAAAAAATGAAACTTTTGCCCTACAGGTGATATCATGTCAATCCCTCTATACAATCCAGGGACGCAAACAAAGAAGGAATCACACCTTTCCTCCCCAGGTTTCATCAAAACAAAAAGCCAAATCTCAATGGTTCACAGATAGCCTGGAGATCATCTCAACATCCGTCTCATTACGACAGACGCAACGTCAAACAAAGCGGAACCGCGGCAACTCCCAGTTCCATGACTCGGCGGTGCACAGATAACCGAGTGTCAAACTCCGACTCCATGAAATGCGGATAAAGTCAACCCTTCCTGGTCACGTGGAACGCGGCTTATGTCAATCCTGACCCCGTGGGAAACGTCTGGAGTGGATCCTGGTCCTCGCAGAGCACGGCAATGACCCCGTGCGAAGCATCCAGAGCGGAGCCTGGTCCTCGCCGAATACGGCAGTGAACCCATGAGAAGCATCCAGAGCAAAATTCCTGGCTACGTGGAACGCGGCTTATGTCAATCCTGGCCCCGTGGGAAACGTCCAGAGCGGATCCTGTTCCTCGCAGAACACGGCAATGACCCCGTGCGAAGCATCCAGAGCGGAGCCTGGTCCTCGCCGAACACGGCAGTGAACCCGTGAGAAGCATCCAGAGCAAAATCCCTGGCTACGTGGAACGCGGCTTATGTCAATCCTGACCCCGTGGAAAACATCCAGAGCGGATCCATGTCCTCGCATAGCATGGCAATGACCCCATGTGAAGCATCCAGAGTGGAGCCTGGTCCTCGCCGAACACGGCAGTGAACCCGTGAGAAGCATCCATAGCAAAATTCCTGGCTACGTGGAACGCGGCTTATGTCAATCCTAACCCTGTGGGAAACGTCCAGAGAGGATCCTGGTCCTCGCAGAGCAATGAAATGACCCCGTGCGAAGCATCCAGAGCGGAGCCTGGTCCTCGCCGAATACGGCAGTGAACCCGTGAGAAGCATCCGGAGCAAAATTCCTGGCTACGTGGAACGCGGCTTATGTCAATCCTAACCCCGTGGGAAACGTCCAGAGAGGATCCTGGTCCTCGCAGAGCACGGAAATGACCCCATGCAAAGCATCCAGAGCGGAGCCTGGTCCTCGCCGAACACGGCAGTGAACCCGTGAGAAGCATCCGGAGCAAAATTTCTGGCTACGTGGAACGCGACTTATGTCAATCCTGACCCCGTGGGAAACGTCCAGAGCGGATCCTAGTCCTCGCAGAGCACGGCAATGACCCCGTGTGAAGCATCCAGAACGGAGCCTGGTCCTCGCCGAACACGGCAGTGAACCCGTGGGAAGCATCCAGAGCAAAATTCCTGGTCACGTAGAACGCGGATAATGTCAACCGTGACCCCGTGGGAAACGTCCAGAGCGGAGCCTGGTCCTCGCAGAACGCGGCAGTGAACCCGTGGGAAGCATCCAGAGCAACTTCTGACTCCGTGAAATGCGGATAACAACTTCACCCATCACTTGCGGGTCCTCACGACTCGTAAGTGAGTAAATTCTCTTGTGAGATCCTTATGACTATCAAGAGAAAACACACTTAGGAATCATCACGATTCTTAAAGAGAAATTACACCTACAAGATCCTCTCGACCGGTAGGGAGAAAATTCTTTATGAGACCCTCACGGCTTATAAAGTTGAAAAGTCTTAGGTGACAGATCCTAACCCTGTTTTCTAAGCCATCACCACCCTACAAAGAGCCCGAGATTGACAGCTATATACTATCTACAGACCGCACTTGCTAAAATCACATGGCAAACAACACAGCAAGGAGAAGAAAGCAACAGTATAAAAAAAATGTGTATCTTTTATTCATGAATTCAATTGAGTACAAGGCAAATCGTATAAAAGAATAAAAAATGGATACATGTTCAAAGATTACAAGTGTTCAATCTATACAAAAGAAGCTATTGGGAGGGAGGCGCCTTCAATAAACCAGCTAGCTGCTCGTGCACTCCTCTCAACTCTTCCTCACGATCAGCCACCATGGCCAGCTCTGCTTCAATTTGGGCCCATTGTTGCAAACAGGATGAGAGTTTCTGATCAACTTCCTGCTGGGCAGCCTCCTGACTCTGCGCGACCTGCTCATTAAGATCAAGCTTCTTCCTCAACACCAGCCCGTCAGAGATATATCGTTGAAGGTTTTCAAAAATGGTGTTCAGCTTTGCAGCATTAGCTGCAACCTCAGTGCGCATTTAGGCAGATTCAGCAGAAGTCGCCTCGCGTTCCTTTCGCTTAAGGGTTGCCTCTCGTTCGAAATGGCGAAGGAACGGAACACTCTGCTCAACCCATGCGGCCCGCTGGGAGTTCAAAGCCTGAGTCTCAGGGGCAGGACGCATAAGCTCAAGCTCATGCAGACAGGCCTCAATCTTCCTGCAATGATTAACCCAAGAGTCGACGACGCCTTCATTATGGAAGTTCACAAGCGTCGCCAGCATTGGATTGACCTCGGCAGCGAAATCTACGGCAGATGTAGGAGCATCCGCGTCGAGCTCCTCGACGTATTCGCTCAGCATACGCAGACTGGTCACAGCACCTTTTGAGGATGGACGTCTGGAAAAGGGCCCTGCCGGCATCATAATGCGAGCCTCGAAAGAGGCCGGAGTCGAAGCGACCGCTGCAAAACAAATCACAATCAGATGACGGTTCAAGAAGTATAAGAGGTTCATGAACAATGGGATTTACTATACCAGCTGCAGCAGGTGGCAAAGCCGGGAGGACTGGTGGCGCAACTGTTCTCTCATCTCCTCCTTCAATCTGTAGTACTGCAATCAAGGCAAAGAAGAATCAGAAATGATTTCACTGTTGGCAAAAGAAAGAACATTAACTGAAGGCTGTATTCACCAGCGCCACTGTATGAAGCAATCTCCGACGGGAAGGAGAAGTGGGGGTGCAGCACCTGGTACAGGTGGTCAAAAAGGACTCCTGCAAAGACGCAATAATGCAACGTCAGTACATAAATTATACAGCCTAGAGGTAATACTGATGGGTCACAAATCCATACCTTCCAGCATCTGAGACGGTGCGAGAGAAGGTAGAGAGGTGGTCACCGTCAGGGCGGTAACTGACGGCGCTGCCTCGGGTAGCGCGACATCAGCACTAGCCGCACCTGCATTAGAAACAAGATAAACCCTGTCAGGAAAGATTGAAAAAGATTGCAGAATAAAAAGAAGGGCGGTGACCTAAAATCTACCTGATGAGTCGCCAGCCGGAACCATGACGAGGGCGTCACTTGATACAACAACGGCGTCTCCCTCCTCCATCGGGGTGGTCTCACCTCCCGTCGCCTCATCCCCTGACTCCACGAGAGCCATCGTCACGGTTGCGATGCCAGGAGACGGCAAAGAATCGTAGGCAGGAAAAGCGATGATCGGAGCGGTGCCCGACTCTTGAGAGAGAGCGGCCACCTTGGGCCCAGCAATTGTACCCATTTCGCTCGCCACCACCTCGGGCTCAGTAATTGTAGCCGTCTCATCCACCACCGCCTTAGGCTCAGCCATGGTAGCCGTCTCACCCGCCACCACCTCGGGTTCGGCAATGGTAGCTATCTCGGGCATGGCAATCGTGACTGTCTCGTCAGCCACTACCTCGAGCCCGGCAATTGCGGCCATTTCGCATACCGCCGCCCGGGGTTCGGCAATAGCAGCTACCTCCTCCACCGCTACCTCAGGCTCAGCATTCGCCGCCACTTCTTCGGTGAGGCTTGGCCCTGCAAGATAAGGTTGTAAGTCCATGCTACCTCTCCCGGTACTTACGGGCTAGCGGAAGTGGTGAAAAACGATTTTTCAAGAGGTGGTAACATGGACTATAAATACGGATCTTTGTTAAACAACTAGCTAACAACCTAACTAGGAGTTGTTTAACTACTCGGTTAGAAGGTTATACCTTTCTTGAACTCCTTCGTCTTCAACTCTTGTGGTGTACGGACCGGCCTCCCCTCGTCGTCTTCTCACGCCGAAGATGGATCCACCCGAAAGCTTCTACCTTTGGCTTCTTCTTCGAACTTTGAAGAAACTAGAACACTTGGCTTGCTAGGCCTTGTGAACTAGAATGAGTAGAGGATTGTTTTGGTGTCTTTTTATCTCTAAGGCAATGAGTCTCAACACATGAGAGTGGTTTGCCTTGAGCTAGAGAGAGAGCAAGAGGAAGAAGGAGAGAGCTTGAAAATATGAGAGAGCTCAAAAGAGAGAAATCAAATGAAAGAATGAGCCTCTCTTTTCTCATCCACCCTCTCATAATCCAAAAGCATCATGAGCCATAATGATAATCAAGTATTATGTGATGGTTATCATCTCACAAAAGGCAAGATCATTTCATGAATTAAATGCAATGTGTGAACAAATAAGCAAGCCAAAAGTCTTTGTATGAAATGATAGCCATAGTAATGATGGTGGTCAACAAGTCCAACCTAGTCAACCGGTCAACAAAGTCAACAAGTCAACAAGGTCAACCTTTTAACCCAACCATGGCACAATAATACTTAATTATCATTAACCATATTTCTAATTCTCATTAGGGTTAAGCAAAGGTCAACAGTCAATAACCCTAATGAGAATCTTCTGCCTCTGTCTCTGTCAACTGTGCATACACACCCGCATCCGCGTTCCGAGGAACACGAATGCAAACGAGATAAAATCAATCCCAAAACGTATACTAGGATCTGGCTTAAACCAAAGCCCACTAGTAATAACGGTCCGGTCACTAAACGTGCACAAGTGCGCGGATGTGACGGAACCCTGTCGCAAAACCATGCGACCTGTCGCAAAACCATGTGACCTCTACTCTTTTGCCTAAAGACGAATAGCTCTCTGTGTGGGACTCTAAAGACTCGACACTATGCTGGCAGTGGGTTTAACCACAGACCGCAAGCGGCACTAGCTGTGCGTAACGGCCCCCAGGTAGATGCCGATAAGAAGACGGATGAGGTGAAACCCATCTGAACTCCTACTGAGCCTGAATGTGACAATCTCCGTACAGTCCGGTCTGTTCGTCTGATACATCGCATGGCAGGCCTAAGGGCGGTAAACGTCAGTCCCCTAATAGCAGTACAAGTCGTGTCGGGGTGTAGCCCAGAACACCCTGAGATAACACTGGTAACCTACCAGTATATCTCGCTTGCCCTGGCCAGGGACTACTTATGTAATGGCTCTCCTAGACACAGCGCGATGTTAACCTCCAATACCGGGAGAGACGAATCCTGTCTAACCGTCACTGCCTCCAAGTGCTTCGGGACTGCACCCAACTACCACCTGTTTGCACGCCTCCTTTGAGCCGTGGTAGGGTAGTAATCAAAGTACAGTGGGAACACACTCGAGGCGAAGTGACAGTGTCAAGTCAGCGGACTAAGCTGTACTCATGTCACCTGGGAACTGATAACTGACGATAGGTATAGTACCAACCAATCAGTTCCCGACGAGTCCCGTCCAGTGTACTCATAACCTAACGAGCACCCGCATACTATCTCAAGTACGACGTACTGATGGCTGTGGGACAGACCGTCTCCCCTGCTGGGATGAGAAGCGCATACGCTAGTCTACTCCGGAGTATCGATGCCCTGTCTCGATAGTCCTACGACTAGGGACCTGTATAAGGATGTGCTTGTGGATTACCCAGCCCCCACGAGTGTGACTGCCATCACAACGCTGGTAATCAAGCAAAGATCCTAAGGGCTCAACTAATATGTATAAGCAATATGCTAAAAGAAACACATGCACATATTAAAGTAGAAACAAACCAAGTAGCATACTACCATTTTGAGCAAGATTGTCAATACAAGGTGAATATCCCAAGCTTCCATTAAGTAATATACAAACTAGTATGATACAGTAATGGCCTCTAGGGCATATACACTAACAATCTCCCACTTGCACTAAGGCCATGTACTGGCGTATCGAAGACCTATCATCTCGATCAGCCGCTCGAACTGAGTCTGGGGCAAGGCCTTGGTGAATGGATCTGCAGTGTTACCTTCTGAAGCAACCCTCCGAACCTCGATCTCCTGGCGATCCACGATCTCCCTGATCAGGTGATACCGCCTCAAGATGTGTCTGGATTTCTGATGGGACCTGGGTTCCTTCGCTAAAACTATAGCCCCGTTGTTGTCGCAATACAGAGGTATTGGATCAACAATGGACGGAGCCACCTGAAGTTCTTTCAAGAACTTCCTCATCCAGACGGCTTCTTTTGCGGCATCAGCAGCAGCGATGTATTCCGCTTCCATCGTCGAGTCTGCAACGGTTTCCTGTTTGGAACTCTTCCAACACACCGCCCCTCCATTGAGGGTAAAGACAAAACCCGACATGGACTTGGAATCATCCTTGTCACTCTGGAAGCTGGAGTTAGCAAATGCCTCTATCTGGAGGTCCTTTCCGCCATACACCAAGAACATCTCCTTAGTCCTTCTCAGGTACTTGAGAATATTCTTTACCGCTATCCCGTGCTTCTCCCCTGGGTCCGACTGATACCGGCTTACAACCCTTAATGCGTATGCTACATCTGGTCTGGTACACAACATCGCATACATAATAAAGCCTACCGCAGATGCGTAGGGTATTGATGACATGCGAGCCCTTTCCAAATCAGTCTTGGGAGACATCTCTTTGGAGAGGGTGATTCCGTGACAAGCCGGCAGATTACCGCGCTTGGAATCTTCCATACTGAATCGTTTCAGTATGGTGTCGATGTACCTTGACTGTGAAAGTCCCAACATCCTTTTAGATCTATCACGATAGATCTGGATCCCCAGAATATAGTTGGCATCGCCCAGGTCCTTCATGGAGAACCTGTGTGACAAGAACCCTTTGACAGATTGTAGCATAGGAATGTCATTTCCTATCAAGAGAATGTCATCCACGTATAAAACGAGGAATACGATAGTTCTTGCTACAAATCTACTATAGATGCATGGTTCATCTGGATTTTTGATAAAGCCAAATTCTTTGACTGTCTCATCAAAGCAGATGTTCCAACTCCGCGATGCCTGCTTTAGTCCATAGATGGACTTAAGCAACTTGCACACCTTTCCACTGCTCCCACTCTGAATGAAACCCTCTGGCTGGTCCATATAGACACACTCCTCTAAATTTCCATTTAGAAAAGAGGTCTTTACGTCCATTTGCCAGATCTCATAATCGTGGAAGGCAGCAATGGCAAGAAGGATCTGAATGGATTTCAGCATAGCCACTGGAGAAAAGGTCTCGTCATAGTTCAAACCAGGTCTTTGACGAAAACCCTTTGCAACAAGTCTAGCCTTATAGGTCTCAACCTGTCCATCTACACCAATCTTCCTTTTGAAGATCCACTTGCATCCTACGGGTTTTACCCCATCTGGAGCAATGTCCAACGTCCATACTTTGTTGGTGTACATGGACTCCATTTCGGTCCGCATTGTATCCAGCCATTTTACCGAGGCAACGCTCTGAACGGCCTGCTGGAAGCTAGTAGGCTCATCATAATCAATGATGCAGTCCTCTCTATCCCCGTCTATGAGAAAACCGTAGTATCTCTCGGGCGGATGAGACTGCCTACTACTCCTGCGGAGCGGCGTAGGAATGTCCTATTCTTTTGAACCCTCTGGTTCTACTAAGCTCTCAGTAATAGCTCGTGGTTCTGGAATTTCTTTCAGTTCTACTGCGCTCCCACTTATCTGGTTTTCCAAAAACTCAGTTTCCAAGAAGCAGGCATGACGAGAAACAAAAACCTTTTGCTCCTCTTCGCAATAGAAGAAATATCCCTTGGAGTTCTTTGGATATCCCACGAACTTGCACTGTACTGAGCGTGCCTCGAGTTTATCCGCATGCTACTTTTTGACAAAAGCCGGACATCCCCATGTCTTAATGTGCTTAAGATAGGGTTTCTTCCCACACCACATCTGATATGGTGTGGTAGGCACAGTCTTAGTTGAAACTCGGTTCAAAAGATATGCGGCTGATTCTAGCGCATATCCCCAGAATGATCGCGGTAACTCAGCGTTACTCATCATGGAACGTACCATATCCAATAGGGTCCTGTTCCGTCTTTTCGATACACCGTTGTGTTGCGGAGTGTATGGAGGAGTAAGCTGAGAGAGAATACCATTCTCTTTTAGGTAATCCAGGAACTCGGCACTCAAGTATTTTCCACCTCGATCAGATCTTAGTGTCTTGATACTTTTGCCGGTTCGTTTTTCTACTTCATTCTTATATTCCTGGAATTTTCCAAAGGCTTCGGATTTATGTTTCATTGAGAAGACACATCCGTACCTTGAAAAGTCATCCGTAAAAGTAATGAAGTAAGAAAAACCGCTTCGCGCATGTGTAGACATTGGACCACACACGTCACTGTGTACGAGTCCCAAGAGCTCGCTCGCTCTTACTCCGTGTCCAGTGAACGGAGTCTTTGTCATCTTTCCTTTGAGACAGGATTGACAAGTTGCATATGATTGATATTGGAATGGATCCAAATATCTTTCTGTATGTAACTTAGTCAATCTTCTCTCATTGATGTGACCCAGTCTACAATGCCATAAGAAAGCCTGATTAGTTTCCGGAGACTTTCTTTTGTGTGTATTCTGGACATTGAAAATCTGTGGTTGGTTTAATACGTACATACCATTGCTTAATGTACCTGATCCAATCAGAACTTGATTAAGGTGAATGTTCACAACATTACTTACAAATGCAAATTCATAACCTTCTTTAGATAATAAAGATACAGAAATGATATTACAAGTTGCATTGGGTACAAAATAGCAATTA
Organism: Agapanthus africanus; assembly: GCA_030015575.1. Lineage (NCBI taxonomy): Eukaryota > Viridiplantae > Streptophyta > Magnoliopsida > Asparagales > Amaryllidaceae > Agapanthus > Agapanthus africanus. Next base: position 378,903,604 of record CM057351.1, read on the forward strand.
CGCAAAACCAAAACGTGTCCATCTGACAAGCCCAGGTGATAGTCCCCCACGGACTCAGCATCCATGCCAGCTCCGTTTGCAACTCTGAGGGTCATATCACCTGCCTTCAAAACCCTATGCTTTCTCAGTGCCTGCAAAGAATTACAGATATGAGATCCTGATCCGGTATCCAATACCCAGGAAGTAGAGTTTATTGAAAGACAGTTTTCAATAACATACACACCTGAAGCTGAAGCCGCAACTTGCTTCAGATCCTGTGTTCTGGCCTTCCAAGCCCTGCAATCTTTCTTCCAGTGTCCCTTCTTATGACAATAGAAGCATTTTTCTTTACCCACCAGCTGCCCCGCTATCTTTGTTGCCTTTGCTTTTCCCTTCGTATCCACTTTACTAACACCACCCCTTGGTTTGGCGGGGGCTTTCTTCTTCTTTCCCTTGGCTTTCTCCTTGGACTTAGAAGAGGAAGATCCTCCTACAAACAAAGTGGATGTATCCCTACTTTTTTGTAAGGTGCCCTCTGCACTCCTCAGCATGTTGAGGAGCTCCCGAAGTTCAACTTCTTTTCCTTGTAAGTTGAAGTTCAGGATGAACTGGGCGTAAGTGGAAGGAAGGGACTGGAGAATCAAGTCCGTATAGAGCTCGTTCTCTAACGTGGTCCCAAGGTCCGCGAGCTCCTCAATGAAGCCAATCATCTTAAGCACGTGTTCCGCTACTGATGATCCGATGGCCAACCTTGCCGAAAATAGCTTCTTCGACACTTCGTATCTTGCGATACGAGATTGCTCTCCATACAGTTCTTTTGTATGGAGAAATATGGATTCGAGGCCCATATTCTCGTGCCTCCTCTGATGTTCATTGTCCATAGAGGCAAGCATGAGGCACTTGGCCTTCGCCCAATCGATCTCCCAAGTCTTACGGATTTCCTTATCCGCGACGCTGGAGGTGGGACCTAGGACAGGGGGAGCTTTAGTGGTAAGAAGATACCCCAGCTTGTCGTAAGTGATTGCCATTTTGACATTCCTAAGCCAATCTTTGTAGTTTGGCCCTGTCAGTATGTTTTTATCTAGAAGTAACTTAAGTCCAGTCATGTCGATTGGTCGCTGCAATTAGAAGAGAGAGAAGAAACACTCAGCATGATGCTCTTGCAAGTTTAGAGTGGTTTTTAGTTTGTCTAAACAGGATGGCTCCCACTGTTTCTCGAATTCCTCCTCAAACCAAAAAAGGAAGAATTAGTCGGAATCAATCTCACCGTACAATACTTGCTTAACCGTTCAGCCAGGCCAGTGTTGGTACTTCGAGGGAGGTTTTCCAACGCTTTCGTGAAATTCCTTAATTAAATAACCTCTTTTTCCTGGGGGCGTAGCCCCGCTAACACCTTTCTAGACACCTACTTGGTTTATAGCATTGATCGTTAAGTAAGAAATTTTCCGAGGAGTAGCATATACTCACAGTAGGATCGGGATCCAAATATCATCGCGTGACAAAACTGAAGGAATCCTACCAGAATCATCACACTCCAAATGGTATGCAACGCTAGCAAGTTTCAGTACTTATGAAACTCCCGATGTGGATTTTTGCCCCATGCTCTTATGACCTTGACTTTGGCCAACAAATCATAAGTCACATGTCAAGTTCTACCCATCATTCTCCAGATTAATTTGAACCCACCCTTACCTACCCTTGACTTTGGTCAACAAAGCGGTACGACTGTCCCAAACCAACGCATCTATCTATGCTGCACATGAATACCCAATAGCTACCAATCACTATGCCTTGACTTTGGCCAACAAACATAGCTTGAATACTATTGACTATTTATGTGAAACGACGGAGGGCTACGAATGGTTTTGGCGAAACCGTGAACGTAGTGAACTTGATATAATCGATGGAACGAGATAGCTTTTAAAAGGAGTGGCTCAAGCTCCGCATTTAAAAGTTGGTTTTTGAAAAGAACCGAGTGGTTTTGAAAGTGTTCCAACGATTTTTACTTGGTTTATTTTCTTGCATTAGTTCTTTTAATGAGTCCCATCATTTAATCCTACCATTGCAGAAAACAACCAAAATATGACGTACGCTTATGCCATTCGCATTCGCCACGGGGCCCCGTCATTACCCGTTAGGTTACTTAACTAACGACAGAGCGGGGGCTGGGCTAGCGCGGCTGAAAAACATAAGCAACGCCTAAATAATATCATATATAGATATATTGCAATGATAGACATTTCAGATCACAGATGAACACATTGGATATACTAGGAATCTGCAATTCGTACGAGCCTGTAACGAAAAACAAATTACACGGTCGCGGTGAATAGCCAAAACCCCACCCAAGACCCTTACAGGTGCGGCAAACTACCCGCCAAGTACCCGAAATGAAGCAACCTCCCTCAACACCGTGAGCAGGCCACTCGGCACTTCGGGATACCCGGTAGTTTGTGCACCCCCTCCATGGGTCTATCCTAGGAGCAAAAACAGTAAAAAGAAATTATACAATGACGGCTACAACCCCGACCCGGTTGTGCTGCCATACAAATAATATTACATCAATTTACAAATTTACATGAATGGAAAGAAAAGAAAACTCTCGTCTCACATCCCCCGGCTATTCACCCGCGACAATCCAATGAATTCATATACACATACCAGCAACATCACAGATCACAGATTTGTATGACCCCCACTAATCGACATATAGCGATTAGCAGACGTTCAATACAAATATCACATCACAGATATAAACCCGTTAGCCTTAGTCTTTAGAAGTTCGATAAAAATACGGATTTTCAAGCCCCAAAAACAAATTTTGCTTTCTGGAAAATCTGGGCATAAAAATCATATTGTAAAAATCCCAAAACACCCCCAGGACCTCACTGCAAGAAAAATAGTCCACGGCTGAGTCAACTCGGCCACGGATCCGCGGCGGGAGCAAGCTTCTGCCGCGGTTCCGCGGCGCTTTGATGGGCTCTCTGGACCATTTTTCTGCAGTGAGACGTAAAAACCCTGAGTCAAATTTTAAGGCATGATTTATTATTTTTGGAACAGAGGAAAAATTCGACAGAAAGTTGATAATCCGGGTGTTTTTCGCGACTTTTTCTATGATCGAAATTCTACTTACATTGCTAACATGTTAGATAGTGTTTAACTAGGCTCTGATACCACTGTAAGTCCATGCTACCTCTCCCGGTACTTACGGGCTAGCGGAAGTGGTGAAAAACGATTTTTCAAGAGGTGGTAACATGGACTACAAATACGGATCTTTGTTAAACAATTAGCTAACAACCTAACTAGGAGTTGTTTAACTACTCGGTTAGGGGGTTATACCTTTCTTGAACTCCTTCGTCTTCAACTCTTGTGGTGTACGGACCGGCCTCCCCTCGTCGTCTTCTCACGCCGAAGATGGATCCACCCGAAAGCTTCTACCTTTGGCTTCTTCTTCGAACTTTGAAGAAACTAGAACACTTGGCTTGCTAGGCCTTGTGAACTAGAATGAGTAGAGCATTGTTTTGGTGTCTTTTTATCTCTAAGGCAATGAGTCTCAACACATGAGAATGGTTTGCCTTGAGCTAGAGAGAGAGCAAGAGGAAGAAGGAGAGAGCTTGAGAATATGAGAGAGCTCAAGAGAGAGAAAGCAAATGAAAGAATGAGCCTCTCTTTTCTCATCCACCCTCTCATAATCCAAAAGCATCATGAGGCATAATGATAATCAAGTATTATGTGATGGTTATCATCTCACAAAAGGCAAGATCATTTCATGCATTAAATGCAATGTGTGAACAAATAAGCAAGCCAAAAGTCTTTGCATGAAATGATAGCCATAGTAATGATGGTGGTCAACAAGTCCAACCTAGTCAACCGGTCAACAAAGTCAACAAGTCAACAAGGTCAACCTTTCAACCCAACCATGGCACAATAATACTTAATTATCATTAACCATATTTCTAATTCTCATTAGGGTTAAGCAAAGGTCAACAGTCAATAACCCTAATGAGAATCTTTTGCCTCTGTCTCTGTCAACTGTGCATACACACCCGCATCCGCGTTCCGAGGAACACGAATGCAAACGAGATAAAATCAATCCCAAAACGTATACTAGGATCTGGCTTAAACCAAAGCCCACTAGTAATAACGGTCCGGTACTAAACGTGCACAAGTGCGCGGATGTGACGGAACCCTGTCGCAAAACCATGCGACATGTCGCAAAACCATGCGACCTCTACTCTTTTGCCTAAAGACGAATAGCACTCTGTGTGGGACTCTAAAGACTCGACACTACGCTGACAGTGGGTTTAACCACAGACCGCATGCGGCACTAGCTGTGCGTAACGGCCCCCAGGTAGATGCCGATAAGAAGACGGACGAGGTGAAACCCATCTGAACTCCTACTGAGCCTGAATGTGACAATCTCCGTACAGTCCGGTCTGTTCGTCTGATACATCGCATTGCGGGCCTAGGGGCGGTAAACGTCAGTCCCCTAATAGCGGTACAAGTCGTGTCGGAGTGTAGCTCAGAACACCCTGAGATAACACTGGTAACCTACCAGTATATCTCGCTTGCCCTGGCCAGGGACTACTTATGTAATGGCTCTCCTAGACACAGCGCGATGTTAACCCCCAATACTGGGAGAGACGAATCCTGTCTAACCGTCACTGCCTCCAAGTGCTTCGGGACTGCTCTACCACATGTTTGCACGACTCCTTTGAGCCGTGGTAGGGTAGTAATCAAAGTACAGTGGGAACACACTTGAGGCGAAGTGACAGTGTCAATTCAGCGGACTAAGCTGTACTCATGTCACCTGGGAACTGATAACTGACGATAGGTATAGTACCAATCAGTTCCCGACGAGTCCTGTCCAGTGTACTCGTAACCTAACGAGCACCCGCATACTATCTCAAGTACGACGTACTGACGGCTGTGGGACAGACCGTCTCCCCTGCTGGGATGAGAAGCGCATACGCTAGTCTACTCCGAAGTATCGATGCCCTGTCTCGATAGTCCTACGACTAGGGACCTGTATAAGGATGTGCTTGTGGATTACCCAGCCCCCACGAGTGTGACTGCCATCACAACGCTGGTAATCAAGCAAAGATCCTAAGGGCTCTACTAATATGTATAAGCAATATGCTAAAAGAAACACATGCACATATTAAAGTAGAAACAAACCAAGTAACATACTACCATTTTGAGCAAGATTGTCAATACAAGGTGAATATCCCAAGCTTCCATTAAGTAATATACAAACTAGTATGATACAATAATGGCCTCTAGGGCATATACACTAATAAAGGTATATGAGAACTGATAATTTAAAACTTTAACAACGGAACCTCATAGCACATTACCTGGAGTTGATTTACCGTTTGCTTCTCGAGCCGCACGTGTTGCCCGTCTGTAAGCAGTAGACAATGCAACCGGAGACTCCTCTGAAGGAGTAGCAGCAGGGGTAGCGGCGCTCGAACCCGCTCCCGCAGCTAAAGCAGCACTACGCTCCCTTGCTGCGAGCCTCCGGCGCTTCCTTTCCTCCCGGTCCGTCAAAGCAGACCTTCTAGAAGCCTCCTTCAACAGGACATCATCATCCGCATCCAGGGTTACCTCTGGAGCCGTCAAGGCTTCCGTCATCGATCGTTTAAGTAAGGCCTCTTTCGGCAGTGCCGAAAAGGCCGGGACTTCGGTAGCTGGCCCGGAAAGAATTTCCGCATCATCTTGCGGGATCGGCGTTGTGGTCCCTGTGATAAGACAAAGAAAGGGTCTGATTACTCATAAGAAACGGGAGCAGGATCAGGGTGAACCGAAATGTATCGAGGCCTAAGGATGCTCGAAGTTGTTCTTCTTCCTCAAAAGTCTTGAGAGAAGCAGCGAGAGCTTCTTCGGTATAAATGCCTGTTAAAGAAGAAAAAAACGTCAGTCAAAACACGATAATAGAAATACGATGCAATGGCAGAAAATACGGCTAATGAGTACCTGATCGCGCGAGGATAGCCAACCCCTCTTCGTGGCTGGCCAATTGTTTAGAAGCTGCAATGGCAGCCGCCAGATCAGTATCGTCTGGCGGCATGAATAAGCCCTCGTTTGTCCCATACTCGCTCAGGCCCTCGCCGCAAGGAGTGTGAGGCTCCTGGCCAAGTACAATGTCGATAGAAAAGATCGACTTCTTTTTCTTCTTCTATGAGTGAGCTCCGGTCGTAGCCAGCACCAGCTTGCGCTTCGTGGGCACCTTGGGACGGCGAGTCCTAATATTCGAGCCCACGCCAGATTCGGGTGAAGCCACATCCACCGTCTCCATGGGAGCGCGGGGCACCGATGGCACATCCACCGTCTCCACAGGAGCATGGGGCAATCCACGCGTGGGGCTTAGCACACGTGGAGGCTCAACTGCAGCAACCCTCTTAGCGGAGGGGGGATAGCGATCCGTCGCTTTAAAGGGACGTTGCGATCGCTAGCAGGGGCGCACTCTTGCGATCGAGCAGCAGCCGCCTCTCTTTCTTGATAACAGTGCCCATCGCGTGTTGATACCAGGCCCCATGTACGTTAAGGGCCCTCGGAATGCAACTCGGCTCGCTAATAAAGAAGTGGGAGCCCGTATTCAAGCGCATAAAGTGATGCAGCGCATCCCGTATTCCCTCTTTGGTAGCAGCAGGTTCTTCCAAGAACGCCTCCAGTGGAACCCCCTGGTTATAACTCAGCTGCTGGGCAAAATGATGGGGGTTGTATCTCATAAAAAGCGCCGCATCATTTTTCCTGAATACGAGAAAGCCCGGCCTGATGGAGTATAGATGTAGAATCTCCCGGGATTTCAACACGGAAGCCCCGTCCTTAAAAACGTCGCGCAGCACCGTCTTGGAAGTTTCCTGGCCGATCGTCAGGACTTTGTCCGTAAAAGACATACTAGCTCCGACCGTGCGCGAACAAAGAAGCAAGCCCCTAGCTTCCCGCTGAGACGGATTCACGGTAGAAGCGTCAACCAGCCGCATAATTCTCGAGAATTTGCATTTCTCGAAAAACGAAGGTCTTTTATGAATGCCAAATACCCCGAGCACATGCATTTCCATCCACGAAGTAAAGTAATGCATCGGGAAGTTGGCAGCATGCACCCCTGGTTCAGTGGTATCCGCCGCCACGCTAAGACTATGGTATAGGTGGGCTAACCCGGCGATCCCGATGGCCACTTGTATTTCAGCCACCATTCGATGCGCTGGGTAGAAGACGGACGGCCTTATATAGAGAGGGTGCATAGGGAGCGCGAACTAGCACAACCACGGCCCAAGAAACCCAAGAAAGAAAGCCTCCTCGTCAATGCCCGGAGCGGCGATTTCTGACAGAGGAATAATTGCGGCATCAGGAAGAAAAAAGCCCTTCTGATCGTCTTCCAGTACTGGTTGACGGTCCAAGCCGAAGCCGAAGGGGTCGTCGAGCTTGGCAAACTTTTCACCTCGTTGCGATAAGATCTCCGGGCAAAGAAACCAGGCAATGAAGTCTGCGAAACTGACCCCCCGGCCTCCGGATTCCAAAAAAAGGCTCTCGTACATGTTCAGCACCTTTATCAGACTAGGAAACCGATGCTGAATGGCGTTTTCTGGCGTTAGGCCCATCACCACCGGCTTAGTGGCAAAAACGTATTCATCCGGAGGAAGCAGCTCCTCGTAATGCTCCCCCCTAACCGGTAGACCGGAAACCTCAGCGAATTCTTCTAAGGAGATAGAGACTTCTCTGTCCAGTAGAAAAAAGGTATGGGTTGGAATGTTTCATTGCTCCAAGAACGCTTTAATCCACCATGTCGGAGGAGCAGAATATGGGAACAACGAAGCATAAACCGCAGGATATAGGCCGAGCTTCAGCAGTTGCGTTTTCTTCGCTGACAAAATGTACCTGGCCCACTGCAAATACCCGGCCGAATGTCGGGGAGTCAACCCAATGTTGTAGGGTTGTCCCCAAGGGCGCGACTCGCCCTGGCATATGCGCCGCCCTAAAGTATCCAAAGCTGCTGGCAGCTGCATGGGTATGGAGGCAATCGAAGGTTGAAGAAGACCCTCCAAAGTCCAATTGACAACCTCCATGGCATAGTTCACCAGGGGTGCATCTGCGTATGAAATCGCTGAGATTGGCTCCGACGGCGTCACACAAGAGAAGCTTCGACGACCTCTGATGATCTGGTCATACCATCTACCCCACAAGTGGAGATTTTTGTGTTCTGGGTCACGGTCTTTGATAAGTGCAAGGACCTCCCGGTCCACAGGTGCCTCTGGGAATCCTCCCTCTGAGCGGAAGAATGGGAACGTGGCATCAAAAGACATGTTGCCTGCAAAAAGGAGTGACAAAAATCGACTGTCAGTGCTTTAATTTAATCTGACAATCGGTACTTTAAAAAGTTGTACTACACTGCAATACAGTGGAAAGGGGACCAAAGGGAGATCCACAAAATCCAGATGACAATGCATCAATTAATAAAACAGCCTCATCATTGGATGAGACTGTCAATTAATGAGGAAATCCTCAAGGAAATTCTTATTGAATAAGAAATCTCTCGGGAGAAGGAGAAAATCTCCCTTTGAGAGCAAAGGTCTATGACAGAGTGACACTTGTCAAACTCTGATCATGAAGGAATAAAATTCCTTAAAGAGCCTAGCTCTGTAATGATGATGAAAAATCCATCAAGGATTAATTAAAATTAATTTTCAAGAATTAAAAATTCTGGGATCTTCAAGATCCATAAAAAAAACTCTTAAGAGTTCTTCATCAAAGATCAAATGATCCACATATTATCAAAGAGCAGAGCTCTGATTCATGGGATAAGAAACCCTAAGAAAAGATCTCTTTAGATCTATGGGTTCATGAGAGCAAGGCTCTATTAATGAAACCCCAAAAGGGTTTTCTTTAGATCAAAGATCTATGAAGAGCAAGGCTCTGTTAATGGGTAAAAACCCTAATTTATTAAAAAAAATAATTTTACCTAAGTTTGGAAAGAGTTCTGACTCTTGAAAGTTCTTAAACAGAAGAGCAAGGCTCTGAGTGAAAATTCTCAAGAAGAAGATGGAAATCATCTAAGAGATCAAAGGTTCTATTTATAGACACTGAACCGCCTCTTCAACTTCTGAGTTGATCCAAGGGCTCAGATGTTGTCACCGCTGCACTCACGTGTGCGCCACGTGAGCGCAACTGTGGGGGGGCATTTGTTTCCCCAATCAGAGCAAAACTCTGTTTCAAAATTCAAAATTTAAATTGAAGCAACGCTTCAGGTTCAGCGCACTGTGCGCTGAGCGCCACGTGTCAAACACAGACGCACTAGCGCCAGGTATGCTGCGCCCTAGGCGGCGCACCCCCAATCAGAGCAAAGCTCTGTTTTAAAATTCAAAATTTAAAAGTTAAAGTAACGCTTCAGATTCAGCGCTCTGCGCGCTGAGGGCCACATGTCAAACACAGACGCGCTAGCGCCAGATACGCTGCGCCCTAGGCAGCGCACCCTCAATCAGAGCAAAGCTCTGTTTTAAAATTCAAAAATTAAAAGTTGAAGCAACGCTTCAGATCCAGCGCTCTGCGCTGCGCGCCACGTGTCAAACACAGGTGCGCTAGCGCGGTTGCACTGTGCTATGCGCTGCGTGCCACGTGTCGAACACGGGTGCGCTAGCGCAGTTGCGCTGCGCTCTGCGCTGCGCGCCACGTGTCGAACGTAAGTGCGCTAGCGTAAGGTGCGCCAGCGCTGGAATTAAAAATCCCCCACCGTTAGATCAAAAGATCTACTAATAATAAATTATTAATTAATCAGAACTAAAATTCTGTTATGAAAAGATCTTTCCAATCTTATTAAAACAAGAAGATTATCTTCTGTAAAACAGAAGCCTTAGGATCAAAGATCCAACAGTGAAAAATATTCCCAAATCAATCAGAGAAAGATCTATTAAAACTGATTCAACAAATCAATTGGCTCTATATAAAGGCCCCAAGACTTCAAGAAAGATATAGAGAAAACCCTCTGCAAATTTTGAGAAAACTCAAAGAGAAAGAAAGGCAAGCCTTTAGAAAAAGAAGATCATTTCTTCATATTCAAGGTAAAGAACTAGTTCTTGAACCACAGAGATGAAATCATCTCGTAAAAAGAAGAACCATCTTCTAAAAAGATCATAGATCTACAAAAGACCAAGGTCTTTGATAAAAAAGAAAAAAGATCAAAAGATCTAATTATAAAAAAAATAAAAGAAGTATTTTACTTCATTCACAGATCTTTGATCTATAAAGGCAGAGCCCTTTTATAAAACAAAAACTTTTGTTCTTGAATCTTGAGGCAAAGCCTCCTTTAAGAACATAAATTTATTCTTTGATCTTGAAAGTGCCTTGCACTCACGAATTGCGCTCTTGCGCTCATTGGACCGGCGCTCAGCGCCAAAACCTGCTACGTGTCAACCAAACACACAATCTGCGCTTTGCGCTTCTGAAACAACGCACTGCGCTCATGGGCTGGCGCTCAGCGCCAAGCGCGCCACGTATCACTCACTGGTGCGCCAACAGACTAGCGTAAAGCGCTCATAAATTAAAAGCGCAATGCGCTAATGAACTAGCGCTTAGCGCTAAGCGCGACGTGTGTCCTCTTTGTGTGCGCTACCTGATAGAAGCGCAATGCGCTCTTTAACTGGCGCAAAGCGCCTGGCGCGCCACGTGGCGCATTGTCAGAACACAATTTGTTCTGATGAAGACGAAAGATGTCAGACCCCAATGCTTAGCATTATTAAAAGGGCCGAGCCCAAATAAAGGCTTAATAGCCAGAACAAAAAAATGTTAAACATTTTAATTGGACTTAGCCCAATTCTGGCCATAAGTTCTCAACTTATCTTGAACTGAGCACATCTGCTCTTTCAACCAACTCACCTTGGTTCAACATCTTCACTCCTTTGATATTTGTCGTTGTAATTCCTCAACGTCTTCAAAGAGGTGACGGATCCCGACAACCACATATTTCATAAACTATGACGTCTCTAAACATTGGACTGTGGGGTCCTTAAACTCATGGACTATGATGTCCTTAACCTCGACCGTGATGTCTTTAAACTAACATTGGACTGTGGGGTCCTTAAACTCATGGACTATGATGTCCTTAACCTCGACCGTGATGTCTTTAAACTAACATTGGACTGTGGGGTCCTTAAACTCATGGACTATGATGTCCTTAATCTCGACCGTGATGTCTTTAAACTAACATTGGACTGTGGGGTCCTTAAACTCTGGACTATGATGTCCTTAATCTCGACCGTGATGTCTTTAAACTAACATTGGATTGTGGGGTCCTTAAACTCATGGACTATGATGTCCTTAACCTCGACCGTGATGTCTTTAAACTAACATTGGACTGTGGGGTCCTTAAACTCATGGACTATGATGTCCTTAACCTCGACTGTGATGTCTTTAAACTAACATTGGACTATGGGGTCCTTAAACTCAAGGACTATGATGTCCTTAATCTCGACCGTGATGTCTTTAAACTAACATTGGACTGTGGGGTCCTTAAACTCATGGACTATGATGTCCTTAACCTCGACTGTGATGTCTTTAAACTAACATTGGACTGTGGGGTCCTTAAACTCATGGACTATGATGTCCTTAACCTCGACCGTGATGTCTTTAAACTAATATTGGATTGTGGGGTCCTTAAACCAATGGACTATGATGTCCTTAACCTCGACTGTGATGTCTTTAAACTAACAACAGACCGAGATGTCCTTAAACTAACATTGGACCGTAATGTCCTTAAACTAATCGACCGCAATGTCACTAAACTAAACAATAGAGCCCAATTACTCTCTTGTTGGATCTAAACGATCCCGTTAAGTTGATCTTAGTCTAAAATGAGACTAACGTATCCTTAACAAACATTTAAGTTGACCTTAGTCTCAAATGAGGCTAACGTGTCCTTAAACCCAACCACCCAAACCCAAATCTAAGAAAGATACGGATTTGGACTAGTCCACGTCCTATGGGCGACAACATAAATTAGTCTCCGTATACAATCCATGGGCAACCAAACACAAAACAAACACACACGATACGAAGTGACCATCTGGAGAAGGAGAAAGTTGTTACCGCGATGCGGTAGCGTAATTAACTGCAGGGGCTTGCGCCTGCAGGGAAGAGCGTCCCCACAATCAAAAACCCCTCAAATGAGGGGGAATCTGACGAAGTCTGCTACATCGGCCGCATCCGTTTAAACCTTTGATACATGGTGCCATAAATCAACTTGGCATCTTCGGAGAGGTGGACGGATAACACCAATTAGCATCTTCCCCGAAATTCAGGCAAGACGTTCGCCGCGTCTTTGTCGCGTCTTTCAGAGGGGAACAACCATGCTCCCGCCAACGAGCTTCAGCGCCCTTATACCATCGCAAGAAGCTCCCAAGAAGTCGGTCTTTGATTGGCTTGCAACTACTGCGGCCCCTCTCAATGGGTTGCCCAAATCCAGTGCCTCGGTTTTCAATAGACTGGGCCAAAGCTCCAAAGGGCCCGTGAAGAAGCCCGCAATACCAGAAGGCGTTATCCCGAAGCGAATAGCTATTCCTACTCCTGAAGTCACCAAGGCGGCTTCTCCGGCTAAGGGGTCGGTCTTCACAAGACTGGCCGTTTCAGCTCCCACTCCGCGTGAAGTAACCAAGGCCATTTCCCCTGCACGAAAATCGGCCTTCTCAAGATTGGTCGTTCCCTCTCAGCGAGCATCTGTCTCTGACAGACTGACACCAACAACAGACTCTCATCAGAACAGGGGGCATGGAAAAGCTGATCCAACAGCGGAGGTAATCCCGGCCACACGACATGCTCGACGTCGCCACTGGCGCCGAGTGAGGAAAGCTGGGGGCAATTCCCCTTCTGGACTGACTCCGCCAGCTCCAATGGTAGAAGTTGATGATGCTGTTCCAACTGGGAACAGCTTTGAACCACTAAGGAGGGTGCGCAAGAACTCTCCGACTGCTGTGCTAAAAAGATCTCCTCCACCAATGGAGAACGTTATAAAAGCAAAGCCGGAGCAGCCCCCTCAGCGGCTGTCCTTTAAAATGTATAAAGTTTGGCGACAGGTCCAGGACTCCGTGGTAGCTCAAGACTATCCCCGCCAACAGAAAAAGATGAAGGTTCGGCGAGAAGAGGACAATCCTGTCAAGCCACAGAAGGTAACAGCTACTTGGGTGCCCACTGCAACGGCCCCCTCAACCTCGACCGCTCACAAGAGGAGAAAGCTGAAGAAAATCCCGGTGTCTGCGACGAATCGCAAGAACACTGAATCTAAACGCCCCAAGTCTGGGGGCATGGTGGTGCACACCATCTATATGGCATCCGGAAAAGTGGATAGCCGTATCTCTACAGGTCATTGATCGCTTACGCGATCAGTGACTAAGGCTCAGGAGCAACAACAACAAAAGCTCCAAGAAATGCTAACAGTTATGGCTGCACTCACAGGACCGAAAGCAAGCCCGGAGACATCTTCGGAGCAACGCCATGAGCAAGAAACTGATACTGAGTTCCTCCGCAGAATACTCAAAAAGAAGGACAAAGAAGCAGCGGAACAAGCTGCCAACATAAAACGAATGGATTTATTATTCCAAGACATGGTCGGGATGATGTTACAGCCGGATTCTCCAGCTGAAGATCCTCCGATTATCCTCGAAGACGACCGAGCGGAGACATCAAACCCTCTTCCGGCTTGTTCAGCAGCCAAGGAGGAGACCATCTTAAAAGCCGTCCTGGATGATTACATCGCTCAGCAGATACGAGTTCATCAGGCGAATGAAGTGGCTGGGCAAATTGTTAAAACTGGACGACCCTATCCGGGTTGATACGACCAAATAAAGTACCCACCGGGATACACGATCCCCAAATTCCACGTATATAAGGGGACGGGAAATCCACATCAGCACGTCGCTCAATTCAGAGCCTTGTGCGGCAACACCGGAGGTGACGATAAGCTACTGCTTCGCCAATTCGTTGGCAGCTTGTCGGAGACGGCATTCAAGTGGTATTCGGAACTCCCGAATGACTCTATCGAGATGTTTGCAGAAATGGAGTTGCTATTCACCCAACGTTTCGCAAGCGCTAGCGAACGCACCCCAATCACGGCATTGATCAATGCCAGGGTGAAGCCTGGAGAAACTTGGGTCCAGTACGCGATACGATGGCGGAATTTGTGGTCGAAGTGTGAGCAGCACATCGAAGAGGCTATTGCGGTAGGCATGTTCGTGGGTACTCTTGACTCTCAAGTGATCATTTCACAATTCATGATGTTCTTCAAGCCAAACACTTTCCAGACCTTGATTGACAAACTGGCCCAAATGGACCAGATGGGTCATAGACCGTCTTCTTCAAAACTGGAATCTCGGAACGAAAGGGGTAAAGGGAAAGCTATCTTCATCGCCAACGCTCAACAACAACCGAGTGGCCCGAGACCGGTTGTTCGCCAAGGCAACAAGCGGCGATCCCTCGATGAGAAGTTAAGACGTCCTTACTCATTTCCCCGGGATAAAACAAGGAAACTGTTTGAACTGGCAGTGCGCAATGGGCTCATTACTCTACTGGAGTCGAGACACCCACCGCGACCGAACGACGTCAACGATCCTAATTACTGCCCCTACCACCGAGTATTGGACCATCCGATCGAAGACTGCTACGTCTTCAAAAACTGGGTTGAAGTCCAAGACCAACAAGGCAAGTTCGCGCTATCTGAAAATTGAAAGGTGAATCCGCCATAACAGCACACTCCTAAAAGGGTGGACACACCGGGGGCATCGTGCTCTTTTATAGAAGAAGCTCCATGGAAGGTCGCTCTTTCAGCCAAAACGAAATGAATGCTGAAGGATCTTCACACGTGCCCGGCAATCAGGTGGAAAAGCCCGCTAGAGCCTGAGATCATTGAGGGAATGCTGAAACCACGCGCAACATTGGGAGTTAATAGTGATGGTGGACAAAACATTCAGGCCCAGCCGTCAAAGTCTTCGAAGAAAAAGAAGAAGACCAAAAAGCCCGCGCAGTTTGATGACAAGCGCACAGATCTGCAAAAGAATATTGACGCGCTGGAGGAATATAACTAGAAGGCGCGGACCCCGGTCACACTCCAAGAATTTCTCAACAATATCCTTGAGAGCGGAGATAACGACAATAACGACGGGGATGACTCGTCAGAAGAATATGAGGACTATATGGCAAGTTGCCACATGATCTCTCATTCGGCGTTAACTAACGAAGAAGCTAATTCGGAGATAGAAGACAGCATAAAAGAGCTAGGGGCAGGATCAAAGCCAAAACCCTTGGAACCGTCTGACAAGATGATCAACTTGCTACTGAACGAAGCCCGTCAGAAAAGCAAAGCCAATCGAGAGCGCGAACTGGCTATATTTGAAAAATCCAAATGCCGACGACTGAATGAAAAGGTCGAGGCACCCCAACCGGATCAAAGCATCCCTATCGTCAGCAAAAGCAATCATAAAGTAAGGAAACGATTCGCTAGAGCCCTATCAATAAGAATGAAGTTGCCCTCTTTCAGAGGAAATTCTCCTGGCAGTATACATCTTGATGAAGCGGACATACATCCTAACTTCCGCTTATACCATTAGAGGATTGCACACCCTACCGAAGAGTGCATAGTCTTTAAAAACTGGTGGCAGGGATATGTTTCCCACCGACAACACGTTCAACGAGTGAAGCGCGACGTTCATCGGGAACAGAAAAGCATGACGGATGAGCGCAAAAGAGCCGCTGGCAACTGTCACATAGTCGACATCAAGGGATCGCAAGTCATCACCTTTGGAAGCGACTCTGATGAAGAAATCGCCCTCAACCCTCTCTTCAAGGAATCCACCTTCGACACAAAAGATGTGAAGATTTGCGAGAAAATCTAGCTGCGTAATCGTACGTTGCCCGAAAAATCTTGGACCTATGACCGAAACGTCTTTAAACTACCACAAACTCGTGGCATCCCCAGGACGACGTGTTAAAAAAAAGGGTACGTCCATAAGCGAAATGGGCACGAATGAAAACCCGAAAAGGGACAATCTCGTCAAAAGACACTTGCAAGGTCCTCTCGACCCTGTAAGGAGAAACCACCTGCGTGAGATCCTTACGAATCACAAAAGAGAAACACACTTAGGGATCCCCACGATTCCTAAGGAGAAATTACACTTGCGAGATCCTCACGACTCGTAAGGAGAATTACCCTTTGTGACCCTCACGGCTCATAGGATTCAAAAGCCTTAAGCTACAGGGATCTGAACCTGTTCTTAAGCCATCACATTTCCCAGATTTCCCTACAAACGGTTCAATGCTGACCCTTGTATACAATCCACAGACACGAATAAATATTTCCCTAACAAAGTCCCACCAGCGACTTGGGATATGCTCACACGGTGAATGACCCTTGTAAGTCCTCTCGACTTATAAGGAGAAAACACACTTGTAAGATCCTTACGACTTATAAGAGAACATACACTTAGGAATCCTTACGATTCCTAAGGAGAAAATGCATCTACGAGATCCTCATGACTCGTAGGAAGAAATACCTTTATGAGACCCTTACGGCTCATAAAGTCAAAAGCCTTAGTCGACAGGATCTTAACCATGTTTGCTAAGACACCTTTTTTCGAACCGACAAAGGCAAAGGATGATTCGCTCCTGGCAATATCCCAGTTGTAGCGATGTTGATGCCTAAATCGGTATCAGATCCCAAATCCCATACTCGCGATAAAAATCAGCGAGCCAAAAATGCATATGAAATAGCCGAAATGATGGGGCAACTTGCAGCGAAATCAGCAAGTAAAAATGTATGCATACAAAAACGGCCAAAATGATTGGGCAACTCGCATTAAAAAGCAGCGAGTAAAAAGAAAAACAGTCGAAATGATTGGGCACCGCGAAAAATAGCCGAAATGATTGGCCAATCGCGATTTTCGCGATATAAAAAGCTGAAATGATAGAGTATCGCGGAAAGAATTAAAAAAATGAATGAAAGAATGAAACTTTTTGCCCTGCAGGTGAGGTCACATTGACCCCTGTATACAATCCATGGGCACAAACAAGAAGGGAACCATATCTTCCCACCAGGCTTCGTCGAAGCGAAACCAAATCTCGACGGTTCATAGACAACCTAGACACAATCTCGACATTTGTCGCAATATTGCAGACACGATGTCAACAAACGAAGCGAAGGAAGATCCTTAGCTTCAGGGTCTCGACGTCAACATCGACAACTTAGAGATCAACACCGGCGTTCTTCCTCCCTCCAATCGGATGCAGACGCAACATCAACAAATTGAGCCATGGAAAAGTCCCTAGTTCCAAATCTCGACGGTTCACAGACGGCCTAGAGACTACCCCAGAACCATGGCAAAGTCCCCTAGTTCCAAATCTCGACGGTTCACAGACAGCTTAGAGATCACCAACGGCGTTTCTCCTTACTCCAGCAGGATGCAGATGCGACGTCAACAAATGACCCTAGGGTCAAAACAATGGAGCCATGGCAGAGTCCCTAGTTCCAAGTCTCGACGGCCACATCTACAGCCTGGAGACCCACAACAGCGTTCCTCCTCATTCCAGCGGAATTCAGATGCGACAATCAACAACGGAGCCATGGCAAAGTCCCTAGTTCCAAGTCTTGACGGTTCACCAACAACCTAGAGACCACCTCGACGTTCGTCTCGATACAGCAGATGCGATGTCACCCCAGCATTCTTCCTCCAACAGGATGCAAACGCAACACCAACAACGGAGCCATGGCAAAGTCCCTAGTTCCAAGCCTCGACGGTTCACCAACAACCTAGAGACAACCGCGACATTCGTCTCAATACAGCAGATGCAATGCCAGAAAACGAAGCAAAGGCAATATTCCTAGCTTCAGGGTCTTGACGGCAACTCATAACCTGAAAGACTATCGGAGATCATCCCACACCAGCGCGGAGTGGTCATGACTCATCGGGGCTCCCAAATTGAGCCTAACCTCAAGTAAAAAGCGACATGGAATATCCCTAACACTTGCTCTTCTGACGGTAATATCACTTGGAAGATTGCTTGAAGACGTCTTGTCCAGCCCCCGAAGGGATCAGAGACACAACAGTCGCGGGGCTACTCGAACAGCAAGATCGCGTATCGAGGAATACATCAGCCAGCGCGATGGTACGACGGACAAAACCCTGGTACCACAGACCCTAACGGACCTCTGTCGTAAAGAGCAGAGGTTAACTGTGATGTTAGGACATTCTTGCGAGAACTTCTCTATTCGTCTCAGCTCCGAGGAAATCAGCGTCCTTAAAAAAAACCTCAATTCAGGGAAATCAGCGTCCTTGATGAGAGCATCTCGATTCGCATCGACCCGCAGTGAAAGCAACGTCTTTGCATGAATACCTCGATTCGTCTCAACTCCAAGGAAATCAAAGTCCTTAGCAATACCTCGATTCATGGAAATCAGTGTCCTTGACGAGAGCATCTCGATTCGCGTCGACCCGCAAGGAAATCAAAGTCCTTGGCAATACCTCGATTCATGGAAATCAGTGTCCTTGACGAGAGCATCTCGATTCGCGTCGACCCGCAAGGAAATCAGTGTCTTTGCAGGAATACCTCGATTCGTTTCGACTCCAGGGAAATCAGTGTCCTTGGCAAAAACCTCGATTCAGGAAAATCAGCGTCCTTGACGAGAACATCTGTAACAACCCTAATTTTTCTATACACTTTTCTATACAAATTTTTAAAATTTTTTTTAAAATCCATAAAGGAGTATTTTAGCATGAGCATAAGATATAGGTAATTATTTTGTTTTTAATTACAAGCTACAAGAATGTAATAACTCCATTTTTAGTGTACAAGAAATTACTTTAAATTTAACGTATACTAGGAGTATTTATTCTTGCTGCTATCATTTTAAGTAATTAAATACCACAATAATTACAAGAAGGAGCTTGTAGCTCATTGGTAATACTTTACACTGCCGAACCAAGCCGCCAGAGTTCAAATCTCATGCCCTACATTATTTTTGTATTTATTTTGTTTTAATTTCTTTTGGAAGTCAACGGTCAAAAGGTCATAACTCCCAAAATATGTACTGGACAACAAAAAGTAAATATACCAAATTGTACCCCCGAAGAATCCCCGGCCATTGGAGCCCTGACTCGGCCCGACTCGGCTCGACTCAGCGCCACCGGCCGGCGACTCGGCCGACTCGGTCCGGCGCCGCCGACCGGACTTGGCCGGACGGACGAGTCACCAACAGAGAAAAGTTGGCCCTTGACCTGGTCCACCCTCCTGCACACTCTAAATGCTTGGATCGGTTATCATTTGGCCAATAAATCTCTTTTAATCCTAGGTTTAATGATTTTTAATGATTTTTATATATTTGTTTATATTTTTTTTAATTAAAACCCTAACCCTAGCCTAACCTATATAAACACCCATACCCTCTACCCTCTCATCACTTTTTCTAAGTTCACTCTCCCAAAATCTCAAGATAACTTGGTACGTCAGAAAACGAGCGAAAGGCGAAGCGCTGACGAAATCGACGGTGACTTTCCGGTGATCATGCTAGGAACTCTCAACGATGATTCGACGCACCGGCAAACCCTCTACTTCCCTCTCACTCTCTAGCGTTGTCCAAACCCGTAAGTCCCTCTTTTCTACCTTTCTATTCTTTCATAAAAATACGACTTTTCAAACCCAACGGAAATCGGAACAAACCGATTTCTGATTCGGTTTTCTATCAAAACTCACTTATCACTAATTCTATAATGCTTAAACATATTCATGTTGACTACTAATCACATAACAACTAATTTGGATAAAGTTTCTCACATGAAATGATAACTTTTGCAATATACCGTATTTTTGCACTTAAATACCACCATGTTTAGTTTATCACATTTAACCTTTTAACATTGCCATATCTTTAAGTAGATCACGAGGTAATGACCTACCTCCACACACACTCATATGCAACCATAACACGCTACCTTGAAAATTTAGAATACGACAAAACAAGATTTTACATTAAAATACCATTTTTCTTAATAAAACCTTTTCTAAAAGTTCTAAGTTATATACAATTTTAAAACAATATCTTTTAAAAGGAAAATACGATATGTCTTGGACATCGATCGTTTATCTAACCCTGACTTTGTGGTGTCTAAGCAAGTGTGTCTAAGGCGAGTGGTTACTTAATTAGGACCACTACTTGTAGTGGAGAGCCTCCCACTCACCTGGCACTTACCTGGCCGCAATTGGCGGTGAAGAGGCGATTTAAGGCTTCTAATGACTTATCGTTTAGACCATTTAGAAATAGGTTAGTTGGCTTAGGAAACCCTAAAATCTAAAATACGGAAATTTACACCCTTCTACAAATAAATACCTTATCTTTATAAAACCGTTTTCTAAATGATTAGTATTTATTAAATCTTTGCAAAGCGCCACTACAACCCACCTTTGGGGAACTCGTTAGGGATAGTACGGTTTATCGTGCACCCTCGGGCTTAGTAGTGCAAGATTCAGACCTCCGCAAGGAGCATTCGGTCTTGAAAGGTTTAAAATACGACATTTAAGAAAAATGAGATTTTTGGAAAATAAAATATTTATTAAAAATTATTCTTGTATAAACATATGTATATTTATCATTTAAACACCTATTTTATTATAAGATAAAGTTTCCACCTTTTCTAAAAATTACAAGATTAAAAGTTACATTAAAATACCATGAATTTCAAATAAATCAATATTACAAATTAATACCTTTATTATGATATTTTCACTAGAAATATCACAAAATAAATCACACTCGTTATAACTATAAATACGAATAATAAATACTTGAGGTGTATCTTGAAAACTATACAAAAGTATTTTTACATAAAACCCCCTCAAGTTTTATAAATTACAATAAGGACCCTAACAAATATAGAACCTCGACTTACATTTCTTTTAGTCTGACTCGGGTTTGAGTCTGATTATTCTGACTTGAATATGATTCAAGTCAATCTATTTTCCTTAATATTCCAACTCAAGATGAACACATGAATCCCAGAATCCAGTTAACAATCCATACAACTTGACTGAATCAAACCATAGATATACATCCATTATTCCGTTATTCCATTTACCTGATTATGCAGTTACAATATGTTTACTGATATCATGGTTTTGGTCAGTCATCCAACTTACACAATACAATATAACAATACAATCATAACACTACGGGGTTTAAGGGGTAGACTGGTACAGAATATGTTAAAGGTGGCACGAGGTGGTCACTTAAGACGTAATTACATCCATGCCGTTGTTCCGTGGTATTATCGACGGAGCCTTGTACTACAGGTTACCAAGGTCCCCGGTGTAAGTGGGACTCCCCTCGTATACACTCGCATCTTCTGTACCAGGCTACAAACAACAGCGTTAATACAATATTACAATATTATAATACAACATTAAAAGCTCTCTCTCTCTCTCTCTTACTTTCTGTCTATTTCACCCTTATCTTTGGGACTTACCGAGCGACCTGTTCGCTGACGACATTCTATTTCTTTCTTCTTTGAATGTCGTCAGGTGTTTTGGACCCGTCAGAGATCGAGCCCACCGGTGAAGACTTGGATCAGTTCCACGAAGACCTTGAGCTCTAGACATTGTACCTTGTTCTATTCAGTATTTTCATTTCCTGTTATGCCATTGTTTAGGCGTCGCTTTTATTCCAGATGTATTTACTTTTCATGCATTGTACAAAAGAATGTTATTAATAAAGTTGCTGTTATTTTCTATCTCTTGTCTCTTGTGATTTACTTTTATATTGCTTAGATACGCTTAGCGTATGTACTTCTAAGTATATACGTAGCGGACCTCGTCGCGTCCACTTCGCCGTACACCGGGAAGCGGGGCGTGACAGCATCTCGATTCGCGCCGACCCGCAGAGAAATCAGCATCTTTGCAGGAATATCTCGATTCGTCTCCACCCCAGGGAAATCAGTGTCCTTGGAAAAAACCTCAATTCAGGGAAATCAGCATCCTTGACGAGAGCATCTCGATTCGCGTCGACCCGCAAAGAAATCAGCGTCTTTGCAGGAATACCTCTATTCGTTTCAACTCCGAGGAAATCAGCGTCCTTGGCAAAAACCTCGATTCAGGGAAATCAGCGTCCTTGACGAGAGCATCTCGATTCGCATCGACCCGCAGAGAAATCAGCGTCTTTGCAGGAATACCTCGATTCGTCTCAACCCCAGGGAAATCAGTGTCCTTGGCAACCTCCTCGATTCAGGGAAATCAGCGTCCTTGACGAGAACATCTCGATTCGCGTCGACCCGCAGAGAAATCAGTGTCTTTGCAGGAATACCTCGATTCATCTCAACTCCGAGGAAATCAGTATCCTTGGCAAATACCTCGATTCAGGGAAATCAGCGTCCTTGACGAGAACATCTCGATTCGTGTCGACCCGCAAGGAAATCAGTGTCTTTGTAGGAATACCTCGATTCGTCTCAACTCCGAGGAAATCAGCGTCCTTGGTAAAAATCTCGATTCAGGGAAATCAGCATCCTTGACGAGAGCATCTCGATTCGCATCAACCCGCAGAGAAATCAGCGTCTTTGCAGGAATACCTTGATTCCTTTCAACTCCGAGGAAATCAGTGTCCTTAGCAAAAACCTTGATTCAGGGAAATCAGCGTTCTTGACGAGAGCACCTCGATTCGCGTCGACCGGCAGAGAAATCAGTGTCTTTGCAGGAATACCTCGATTCGTTTCGACTCCAGGAAAATCAGTGTCCTTGGAAAAATCTCGATTCAGGGAAATTAGCGTCCTTGGTGAGAGCATCTCGATTCGAGTCGACCCGCAAGGAAATCAGTGTCTTTGCAGGATTACCTCGATTCGTCTCAACTCTGAGGAAATCAGTGTCCTTGGCAAATACCTCGATTCAGGAAAATCAGCGTCCTTGACGAGAGCATCTCGATTCGCGTCGACCCGCAAGGAAATCGGTGTCTTTGTAGGAATACCTCGATTCATCTCAACTCTGAGAAAATCAGCGTCCTTGGTAAAAACCTCGATTCAGGGAAATCAGCGTCCTTGGTAAAAACCTCGATTCAGGGAAATCAGCGTCCTTGACAAGAGTATCTCGATTCGCATCGACCCGCAGAGAAATCAACGTCTTTGCAGGAATACCTCGATTCGTTTCAACTCCGAGGAAATCAGTGTCCTTGGCAAAAACCTCGATTCAGGGGAATCAGCATTCTTGACAAGAGCACCTCGATTCGCGTCGACCCGCAGAGAAATCAGTGTCTTTGCAGGAATATCTCGATTCGTTTCAACTCCAGGGAAATCGGTGTCCTTTGCAAAACATCGATTCAGGGAAATCAGCATCGTTGGCGAGAGCATCTCGATTCGCGTCGACCCGCAAGGAAATCAGTGTCTTTGCAGGAATACCTCGATTCGTCTCAATTCCAAGGAAATCAGTGTCCTTGGCAAATATCTCGATTCAGGGAAATCAGCGTCCTTGACAAGAACATCTCGATTCGCGCCGACCCGCAGAGAAATTAGTGTCTCTGCAGGAATATACAATGTCA
This sequence comes from Agapanthus africanus, assembly GCA_030015575.1. Classification (NCBI taxonomy): domain Eukaryota; kingdom Viridiplantae; phylum Streptophyta; class Magnoliopsida; order Asparagales; family Amaryllidaceae; genus Agapanthus; species Agapanthus africanus. Next base: position 378,927,128 of record CM057351.1, read on the forward strand.
GCAAAGCGGAGCCGCGGCAAAGTTCCCAGTTCCATGACTCGGCGGTGCACAGACAACCCAAAGTCAACCCTCAACCTCCCCGTAGAAGCAATGCTTTGGCTCGGGAGTAGGTCAACTCATCAATCACTTACGAGTCCTCTCGACTTGTAAGGAAGAAAATTCTCTTGTTAGATCCTTACGACTCTCAAGAGAAAACACACTTAGGAATCCTCACAATTCCTAAGGAGAAAATACACCTACGAGATCCTCTCGACTCGTAGGGAGAAAAAATCTTTATGAGACCCTTACGGCTTATAAAGTTGAAAAGTCTTAGGCAGCAGATCTGAACCTGTTTCCTAAGTCATCGCTTCTTATCTCGATTCAGAGAAATCAGCGTCCTTGGCGAGAACCTCTCGATTCGTTTCGACCCGCAAGGAAATCAGTGTCTTTGCGAGAATCTCTCGATTCGTCTCAACTTGCGGGGAAATTAGTATCCCTACGCATAAAGAAAATTCTCTTGTGGGATCCTTACGATTCTCAAGAGAAAACGCACTTAGGAGTCCTCACGACTCCTAAGGAGAAAAGACACCTGCGAGATCCTCACGACTCGTAGGGAGAAAAGCCTTTGTAAGACCTTCATGGCTCATAAAGTTGGAAAGTCTTAGACAACAGATCCTAACCCTGTTTCCTAAGCCATCGCTACCTTATAAAGAGTTCAAGATGAACTGTTATCTACCATCTATGGGCCACACTTGCCAAAACTACATGCCACTGAAATGGAGAAGTTACTCATGAGCATATAAACTACTTCACGCCAGAGTAAAATATAAATAAATAGAAGGGTGCGGCTCATGGAGCTGAGGGTTTGGAACTATATCCATTAAGAGTCGAGATTTGAGTCAATGATAAATGACGACGCTTGTATCCGCTCGTTATCTTCTCAGATCAAGATTTTAAAAATTATATACCAACCCGAAACTGGTCATACGCTATGAATTACTCTGCACTACTTCACCCGCTTATATACTTACATGGGCAAAGTAGTGGGGGGCATTTTTTCCCGCCAAAAAAAAAAAAATTCTGCACAAAAGAGCCTAAGGTATCAAATGGCAGCAATACGTTTAAGAAAATGTGAACCGGTATTTTCCGGACTGTATTTTGACAAACTCCCGAATGTGAAACAACTAAATTCTGATGGTATCAAAAGCGTCTCGAAAAAGCCTTCGATTTGATATATTATGGGCTTCATAATTCATTCGGGATCAAAATTATGAGCAAATATGCTATGCACGTGTAATCTAAGGAAGAAAATGCGAACCAGTATTTTCCGGACTGTATTTTGACAAACTCCCAAATGAGAAACAGCTAAATTTTGATGGTATCGAAAGTGTCTTGAAAAATCCTTCAATTTGATATATTATGGGCCTCATAATTCATCCGGGATCAAAAGTTATGAGGTATCGCGTGCTCACACGTGACCGGGCATCACGTGCCCACACTGACCGGGCATCACGTGCCCACACGTGACCGGATATCACGTGCAGACACGTGACCATTTACAGGCAAAGCCTGTAGGCACTGAATAAAATAAATAATTGGAAATAATTAATCAGTGGGGTCACGTGCCAACACATGATGGGCCTTTAAACCCTCTGAAAAGAATTAAAGGTATAATAAAATAACAAGGAAATATCCCAATGGGGCATCACGTGCCAACACGTGACCAAGGGTCACGTGCTGACACGTGATAATTCCTTAGTTCTTTAAAACAACAGAATTAAATTCTGGTCAAATGCTTAATCAGGGGGTCACTTTGTCACGACCCAAGTTTGGATGTGACCGGTACTTAGATTGTATCATATCTAAAGATATGATCACAGTCCAAGTAAGCCGAAAACCAAGATCAAAATACCTTATTGCGGAATTCTTTATATAAAAATTTAGTTTTTAAGTAAAAATCACAGTTTATGGAGTTAAATTATTAAACAAGCATAAAGTGTTAAATTTGGTTGCATCCCTAGTTGGGATCAACAATCTCAACAACGTAAAATAAAATCTCAGTATATAGGGCATCAGTACGAATCTCAGACATAAATAAATGAAATAAAAATTTATAAAACTAAACGATCTCAACTGTCAAATAATATATATATCATCTCTCACTCTAGTCAAAATACAGGTCTGATGGAGATTTTCTAGATACAAAATACAATACCAAAAGGGAAGGTTACTACATATGTAACCCACCTAGCAAAAGATATAAGAAAGCTGCAAACGTAGATCTGCACCACAGCTAACCGTCCACTCTACCCCTGTAAGGAACTGTGGCACAACGGGGATGAGTTGCCAACTCAGTGAATATAACTAACATATAACGGTTAATTATGTAAATATGACGATCATACTAAATGAAATGTGAACAAGTATAGTGTATGATTATATGTGAAAATCATGAATATATAATACGAATCTCATAGTCCAAACTGAAATCTCATTATGTAATCCCAATAAAATTCAATTCCCCGTGTCCATCATCGACACAAAACTTCCATTTCTCACAGGCATCATTCCTCGAATGATCCTGAAATCAACAATACCGGTCGTTATCATCTAGATATACGCCGTATTTTACCACTCTATCCGGTATCGAGTAACCTCGCTAGGCTCCCCCGCTTCAATGCGGCTATCCTGCCCCTCGGTCTCGACCGGGTCCACCATGTATCCAACTGTATATCTCCCCCACTCAGTATGGATAATGTAAAATCCGCGACCGTATATCTCCCCCACTCGGTCCGGAATAAAACTAAATCATAAAACATCTCATGGTGGACATGACACATCAATCATAAAATCACTGGATTTATATAATAGTATTCAAAACTCAAAACCATAAATCCTCAATAATACATTTACCTCTTATATCAACATGAAATACACAGATATTAACATGATATTAATGATGCAATTTACTACTATTATTGGTATGTAAGATATGATATGAATCATTTTTAACAAGAATTTTACTAAGTGTAACAAGTGACATGGCAATATCGACGAGGTGTGTGTAACATGTAAGCTGTGCACGTGACATGACTCGTCGATACTTGTGCGGTGTACTAGCAACTAAGCAAAATATCTATACGAATTGTGAATACATATTTTCAATTTTTGTATAACAACATAAAGTATTACGTTATATAAACTACGGGCGTATCACGCCATCTTTACACAATTCCCCGGTAGATGTTTAGTCTACTCACCGGAAAACGTCGAATCTATTCAGGAATTGCCAATGCTTTCCCTTGCCTCGCTGCCTCCGAAATTCCCGTATTTGAATCTAATATCACAATTTAACTTGTATAAGGAAACGGCTACTCCAATATGACGGAAATGAAAAACATCCGTACCCACGTACTAGTTATATTATATACAACTATATCGAGCTATTAAACACTTAACCTTACTGAATTTTAACCTTAACCTGCATCGCTACAGAATTTAAATCACGACACGTTTTAACCGTGTCGTATTTGGTAATTTAAGATATCTTTTCCGACATACGCTTCCAGATTCTATCTGCAGTGAAACTAATTTGATTAAACAACACCAGAATGGCCAAAATTATACACTGAAACCTACCCAACAAGACAAACCCATCTAGCCTCCTATGTAGCCGGTGACGCCGGAATTTCCCTATTGGCCGCTGGCCAAAAACCGGTCCCCTGGGCTCGTGGTCCTATGGTTTTCTCTAGGTGTTTCATACATAATTTTAATACTGTTTTGTTAAGTTAATTATCTTCCCAGCAAAAGCAGATTTACACAGAGCTTATAATTAACTAAAATACGATATTATGGAATTTTGTTCAATTCAAATTAACTAAGCTACAGAACTAAATCTCCTACTGTGTTTAAGAAGTTTACCCTCCAAATAGTTGTTGGAATAACCCTCCAAGATGCTAAGTCCCTCCTAACTTGATGGTGATAAAAACCAAGAACATAGCTTCCTTCTTCTTCTTCCTCCTCTTTTTCTTTCTTTTTCTCTTTTAAATTTTTCTTTTTCCCTTAAAATTTTGAGTTTTAATCTGAGCTATTGAACTGGATATGTGCTATATATATGAGAGAAGGAAGGGATAAGGTGAAGGAGGAGGTGTCAAAGGTTAAAGGGTGCTCATTTCATGCAAGGAGGAGGTGTGAGATGAGTGTGTGCATGCAAGCATGAGGTGTATTAGCCTTATCTTCATAATTTGCTTTAATTTGAAAATAAATTCTGAACTAAAATGATTTCTACTCCACTTTCATTTATACCCTTAACAATTTCCTATTTGCATAACAACCTAAACTTTACTTATAAACCCTTCACAACCTAGCTTATTATAAAACACACATTTTATTAAAATGAAGCTAAAATTGTCACTAAAACCCTTATAACTTATTTATGTTGCATACTAAAAAATTTAATTTAAATTGTTTTACATAAAACTTAAGAAAATTGACTTATTTGTTTTTAACAACTTTGTGATTTATCAAATTATTATTAAATTAATTAAATTTATTTATTTCCAAATTTTCAAATTGCTACGCACGTGCCAACACGTGATGGGTTCTTAAAGATCTATGAATTAATAGAATTAAATTCTAATTAAGAGGGAATCAAAAACCCTAACAAGAAAAATATTTCCCTGAATCTTTCCAAACAAAAAAGATGGTGCTCTATAAAATGGAGCACCGTTGGATTAAAAATCCAATGGTAATTAAAAATCACCAATTTATGGAAATATTTTATACAAGGAAAGATTTCCCTGAAATTTGCCAGGAATAACAGATAAAATATATTTTGGATTAAAAATCCAATGGTGAATAAAATTCACTGGATGATCTAAAAGATCATGTTGGTTACAAAAAACAACTAAAATCTTTTAATGAAAGATTGACAAAACAAATTGATTCTTTTCTTTCTCCTATAAATAGGAGCCAAGAAGAGAAGAGAGGGGGATCTATTTTCTTGGGAAATATACAACGACAGAGAGAAAAAAGAGAGGAGAATTTAATTCTCAAGAGAGAAAAAGGAGATCTCTTCAGAAAAAGAAAACCCTAGGTGAGAAAGGGAAAGAGATCTAAGCTCCATGAAACAAAAGGAGAATTTAATTCTCAATTTAAAAGTTTAACTCTTCTGAATAAGAACTTAGTTCTTCCTTTGGTTGAAGATCTGCAGAAGCAGATCTCCCCACAAGTTGAGAATTTAATTCACATCGGGGAGATTCTGCCATGCAAATCCAAAACTTAGAGGAAGAATTGAGTTTTGAGAATTTAATTCTCCCAAATTCATAGGAATTTAATTCCTCCAAATGAAACTAGGGTTTAACCCTATATGAGAATTTAATTCTCCCAAATTCATAGGAATTTAATTCCTCCAAATGAAACTAGGGTTTAACCCAATATAAGAATTTAATTCTTCCAAATACACAGGAATTTAATTCCTCTAAACAGAACTAGGGTTTAACCCTATAAAATAATTTAATTCTTAAAAACAAGAGACTTAAAGCTCTATATGCACATAAAGATCAAAGTATCCAACGTGATCACGTGGTAACACGTGACTCTTATCCTCAATGAGTAAAAAAAGAATGAACAAGACTAGGTCACGTGACCCTTGAACAGACCCCTCAAAATGAGAAAGAAAAAGCATGAGGGCAATGCCTCACGTGCTCACACGTGACTCTCAAAACAAAAGGGAACAAATCCAAGAGCAGAATCAATTTTGGGCGCCCTCACGTGTCCCCACGTGACCCCTAATAAACACTTTAAAAATCAATGCATGGGTACCCATCACGTGCCCACACGTGATGGTCTGAAGACCAAAAGTGTTTAACACTAACTGAATACTCTGAGAACAAAATAATGGAAGTCTGGCCCCCATCTTCAGACGTCTCACGTGACCCCACGTGACCAATTCAATTTTAGTGTTAACACTATTTTCAACACATCACGTGGGAGCACGTGATCGCCAAATATCCTCTAGTGTTTAACACTATTTTAAGGCCAAGCTTAGCCCAAATTGGTTAAGTTTTCCATAGGCAAATCTCCCCTTCAACTGAACCTTAAAATCCAGAGTTATAATGAATGGTTAGTGCTCAGCCAAAGACAAAATGTTGTCAGAGCCCCCAAACCCCTTGTTTAGCATTGCTAAATAATGTTCGACAGTCCAACCAAAAGTCAACCATTTTAAACCTGATTGGACTTAGCCCAAGTTAGCCATAAGTCCTCAACTCAGATTCAACTAAGCCCATGTGCTCATAATCTAATTAATTGATCTTAGTCCCAAATTGGACCACAGATTTCCCAATCAACTTTGGTTCAAGGGTACATCTCTTCACTCCTTTGATAGTTGTCGTTGTAATCCTTCAACGTCTTCAGAGAGGTGACGGGTCCCGACAACCATACATTTCATAGACTATGGCGTCTTTAAACTGGACTGTGGGGTCCTTAAACCCATGGACTATGATGTCCTTAACCTCGGACTGTGGGGTCCTTAAATCCATGGACTATGATGTCCTTAACCTCGGACTGTAGGGTCCTTTAAGCCCATGGACTATGATGTCCTTAACCTCGGACTGTAGGGTCCTTAAGCCCATGGACTATGATGTCCTTAACCTCGGACTGTGGGGTCCCTTTAAACCCATGGACTATGATGTCCTTAACCTCGGATTGTGGGGTCCTTAAGCCCATGGACTATGATGTCCTTAACCTCAGACTGTGGGGTCCCTTTAAACCCACGGACTATGATGTCCTTAACCTTGGACCGTAATGTCCCTAAACTAATTGACCGCAAAGTCCCTAAACTAAAACAATAGAGCCCAAATGCTCTTTTGTTGGATCTAAATGATCCTGTTAAGTAGATCTTAGTCTAAAATTAGACTAACATATCCTTAACAAATGGTTAAGTTGACCTTAGTCTAAAATTAGACTAACGTGTCCTTAACAAACTGTTAAGTAGATCTTAGTCTAAAATTAGACTAACGTATCCTTAACAAAAGTTTAAGTTGATCTTAGTCTCAAATGAGACTAACGTATCCTTAAACCCAACTCCCAAACCCAAATCTAAGAAAATACGGATTTGGACTAATCCACGCCCTACGGGCGACAACATAAATTAGTCTCCGTATACAATCCACAGGCAACCAAAAACAAAACAAACACCCACGACGTGAAGTGACCATCTGGAGAAGGAGAAAGTGGTTACCGCGATGCAGTAGCGTAATTAACTCCAGGGGCTTGCGCCTGCAGGGAAGAGCGTCCCCACAATCAAAAACCCCTCAACGAGGGGGAATCTGACGAAGTCTGCTACATCGGCCGCATCCATTTAAACCTTCGATACATGGTGTCATAAATCAACTTGGCATCTTCGGAGAGGTGGACGGATAGCACCAATTAGCATCTGCCCCCAAATTCAGGCAAGACGTTTGGCTTCCCGGTTTTCGGCGGAGAACAATTAACAATTTAGAGGATGATCATTCGAACAGCGACTCTTATATATATTAGGTTTGGACTTAACGGTCCAGCTGACTGGGTTATGTCCCGGGCAACTGTGGGCCGTAGTCTCAGATACGCACGAGCCCCCCGTTAAACATGATCACTCCTTTCCGTAAACTCAATTTCAAAATTGACTTAGAGACCAGTAGGTACACAGGTCATACAATGCATTGATTATTGACATATCGATTACCTGCATTCATGGTTTCCACTGTTATTACCTGTTATTTTCATACCTCGTTATTGTTATTATATTGTTGCTATTGCGTTGTCCTGACGATATGAGTATGCATGCTCAGAACTTGGAGAGGACCCAGCTCAGGAGTCAGACCTACCGTTCGAGCTCGCAAAGATTTAAACGGTCGTACCTTCAGTTCTTTACCACTTCCCATAAATCAACCTTGTATTCACACTTGATTAGAAGTTTTCTTTCTTTTAGACTCTTGTAAATTGTGAATAATGAAAGTTGATGTAATAAACTAGTGATATGTTTCTTTTACTTCTTTGCTATGATTACCAATTGCCATAAAACACTAGAAGCCGAAGTGTGACTACGGCGGGATTATTCCCTGACCGTAGGAGCATGGCTGGCCTAGTCGCCTCCCGTATTCCGTATTTTGGGAAGCGGGACGTGACAACGAGAAAACCGTAGTATCTCTCGGGCAGATGAGAAATCCCACTAGTTCTGTGGAGTGGCTAAGATTCGTCGGGTATTATTGAATCCTGTTGTTCTACCAAATTTTCAGATGTAATTTGTGGTTCATGAATTTCTTCCAGTTCTACCGTGCTCCCACTAATTTCTTTTATAAAAAATTCCTTTTCCAAAAAGATTGCATGACAAGCAACAAACACCTTTTATTCCTCGGTGTGGTAGAACAGATATCCTGTTGAATGTTTATGATATCCTATAAACTTACATAATATAGTTCGTGCCTTGAGTTGGTCTGGATTATATATTTTAACATAGACTGGACAACCCCATATCTTAATAAAGTTATGGTATGGTCTCTTCCTCTCCTATATTTTATATGGAGTGGTAGACACGGATTTGGTTGGAACTCTATTCAATAAATATGCTGCAGATTCTAGCGCATATCTCCAGAATGAAAGAGGTAACTCGGTATCACTCATCATTGAGCGAACCATATCTAATAGGGTACGATTCCTCTGTTTCAATACACCGGTGTGCTGTGGTGTATACGGAGGAGTAAGTTAAGAGAGAATTCCATTTTCTTTTAAATAGTCGAGGAATTCCGTGCTTAAGTACTCCCCTCCTCTATTAGATCGGAGGATCTTGATACTTTTGCAGGTCTGGTTCTCTACTTTGTTTTTTTATTCTTTGAATTTCTCAAAAGCTTTAGATTTGTGTTTCAAAAGATACACATATCAAAACCTAGAGAGATCGTCAGTGAATGTGATGAGGTATAAGAACCCACCCCTTGCATGTATAGACATTGGACCACATGCATCACTGTGTATGAGTCCCAAGAGCTCTGTTGCTCTTTCTCCGTGTCCGGTGAATGGATATTTGGCCATCTTCCCTTTGAGACAAGACTGACAAGTTTCATAGGATGAAAATTCGAACGGATTCAGATATCCATTCTTATGCAACTTAGACAATCTTTTCTCATTGATATGGCCGAGTCTACAATACCACAAGTAGGATTCATTCACTTTTGAACTCTTCCTCTTGCGTGTGTTTTGTATATTGAAAACTGTGTTTTGATATAGAACGTAGATACCATTACACAGTGTACCTTCTGTAACCAATACCTGATTAAAGTAAATGTTCATGATATTTCTATCTAGAACAAAGTTATATCCATCTTTATCAAGTAAAGAAACTGATATGATATTGCAAAGCATGGAAGGCACATAATAGCAGTTGTTCAAAATCATAGTATTGCCGCTTGGCAAAACTAGGTGATATTCACCTACAGCAGCAGCATCAATTTGTGCTCTGTTCGCTACTCTAAGGGGCATATCACCAGGTCCAACCATCCTACTTTTTCTCAGTCCCTACAATAAATTACAGATATGAGATCCAGATCCGGTATCTAGTAACCAGGAGGTAGGACTGACCGAAAAACAGTTCTCAATAACAAGAACACCTGAAGGAGACGCAATGGTATGCTTCTTCTTCACCGGGGTCTTCAAGGAATTCATGTAATCCTCTTTCCCTTGATCAAGCTCGTGACCTTTGTCACAAGTTAGAGCCGAACCGATATTCCCCGGCTCCGAATAAGAATCCGGGTCGATCAAGTCATACATTTTATTATCTTGATTAAGGCATGACATGATTGTTACCTGAAGAGAGAGAAAAGAAACACTCAGCGTGCGCTCTTGCAAGTTTAGATTGGTTATTATTTTATTTAAATAGGATGGCTCCCACTGTTTCCTCGAATTCTCCTTCAAACCTTAAAAATAGAACTAGTTAAGATCATTAACACCTTACAAGTTCGCTAACCATTCAGCCAGGCGGGTGTTGGTACTCCGAGGGAAGTTCCCCGTACTCTCACACGGACCTAATTAGAATAAACATCGTTTCCACATAAGCGTGGCCCCGTTAACACTTTTCTAGACACCTAATAGGTTAGCTAATTGTGAAGTGAAAAATATTTCCCAAGAGTAATCCTTTGCATCAGTGAGATCGGGATCCAACTATCATCGCGTGATAACCTAGATGGAAGCCATTCTAATCACCACACTCCAGAAAGTATGCAACAGTAGCAAGTTTCCTGTATATTTGAAACTCCCGATGTGGTTCTTCCCCAAGCGTCTTATGAACTTGACGGATTCCAACAAATCATAAAGCGCAAGTCAAGTTCTACCCGTCATTATCCTGATTAATTTAGACCCACCCATACTCGCCCTTGACGGATGCCAACAAGGTTGTACAACTGTCCTAGATTAATGCATCTCTATGTTATAGATAAGCATCATTTAGCTACCATACACTATTCCTTGACGGATGCCAACAAACACAACACGAATACTAAATGGTATTTATCTTGAATGACGGAGGGCTACGGCTGGTTTTTGGCGAAAACCTTTAACGTAACGAACTTGATATCGTTGAAGGAACCGAGCATTTTTGAAAAAGAGTGATTTAGGCTCCGCTATGAAAACTAGTGGTTTTGAAGAAAACCAAGTAATTTATAGTAACATAAACTTTTGCTCAAGAGGTCACTTCCCGTGAAGGAATCTAGGCTCTTGCCTTCTCGAATAAGGTGCTGGATATTCCTAAACCAATACCACTATGCAAAGCGAAAGAATACGGTTATAGTTTTTCGAAATTTGTTCTAACAATATCGTTTAGGTTTATTTTTCCTTGCATTAATCAAAATTAATGCGGTCCCATCAATTAAAACCTATCACACCGGGAAAGAACGAAAATACAATGTATGTATATGCCATCCGCATTCGCCATGATGCCCCGTCGATGCACTGTTAGGTTACTTAACTAACGGCAGAGTGGAGGCTGGACTAGCGCGGATGCAAAACATATACAACATCTACCTATATATATATATATATATATATATATATATAACCATTCGTCCTAGGCATGATATAAGCAACATCACAAATAAGCGATAAGCAATATGGAAAAGCGGATAAACTTGGAGCCCCGAGTTTCATTCGAGCCGAAAATGAAACCCGACATCCCCCGGTCGTGTGGATAGAATGTACAATGTATAACCAAGACCCCTACAAGTGCGGCAAGTTACCCGCCAATTTCAGAAGAGAGGCAGCCCTAATCAACAAAGTGAATGGGCCACCCAACACTTCACGGAATCCAGTAACTTGAGTGCTCCACCATGGGTCAACCTATACCCCCTACAAGTGCGGCGAATAGCCCGCCAATTCTAGAGTAAGGCACTCCAGTCTCAACGCCATGAGATGGAGGCCCTTTATCCTCTAGAACCCGGCTACTCGAGCACTCCACCGCAGGGTAATCCTTGTACAAAAAAGAAAAATTATATACAGTGGTGACATCGACCTCAATCCGGTCGTGCCCCAATAAAAGAATATACAACCAGGTAGAAACGGTAGTCCACATATCTGACGCTCACTCATAATAATGAATATACAAATGAATCAAAACTGTACAGCAAACATTGCACTATAGACTATCCATCCCGACAATCCGTCAAAACCAAGATATCACAAGCAACACCATAGATAAATATGATGCGTCCAACCCTTTCTAATCGACGTATAGCGATTAGAAGATATTAAACAACACATGTACGCATCACAGAAACAAGTAAAGAAAACCATGACGTTATAATTCTACGTACAATTAGCAAACGAAACCAATTTTCCAAAGCTTGAAAAATCAGTGAGCTAAAGTCCCCAAAACAAGCGTTTTAAGCCAATCCGGGAGTCGAAACGAACTCGAATTCCGTCCGAATCTTTGCGGAGGCGAAGGGGGCAAAATTATCTTTCGACTCAGGGGCCTGAGGGGTACCCACCTGTTAGTTATATGTATGCCCTAGAGGCTATTACTGTACATGTGATGTATATTGTAGTGGATGCTTGGACATATATATGGAGGACTTTCTTGCTCGATATGATAGTATGCTATCTGGTTGCTCTTTATCTTAACATGTACGCTGATTGTCTCTATATTACATGTTGATAAAGCCCTTAGGATGAGTACTTGACTACCAGGATTATGATGCAGATCATACTAGTGGGGACAGTGTGGTCGCTAAGTATATCCTTCAAATGTTCCTAGTCGCGGGTGTATCGAGACAGGGCATCGATATACCAGAGTAGACTAGCGTATAGCTTCTCGACCCATGTAGATAGGCGATGGATGATCCCATATCCATTGGTGTTTGACATCAGAGACAGTATACGGGTGCTCAGTGGAGACTGGGTAGACTGGACGAACTCGCCGAGAACTCCCAGATGGTATTATACTGTCACGCCCTACCCCCAATACAAAGAGTATTGTCCGCTCTTGCCGAAGCCACACGGTTTTGTCCTTCGGGGCGAACCGGACCCGACCAGGGGCCACTTCCCAGGAGGTCACCCATCCCAGAACTTCCCTGGCTCGAGCACGCTTTAACTACGGAGTTCTCAAGCTCCTGTAGTGCCGGTTCACTTAAAAGGCGCATCTGTATTGAAGAGTGGTATCATTCCATTTATAGTACATATATGCCCTCTTACGGAATGTATTCTGAAAATTCCCCATTGTTCTACAGTGGGTCCCACAGACTCAAGAGGTGGCCCCCACGGATTCAAGAGGTGGCCCCCGCCCACTTAAACATGACACTTGGCGTGGCACTTTGTTCCGTTTGGCATTTTGTTCCGTGAGCAAGAACCGGGTACCAACATTCTCCCCACCTTTGAACAATGGTTCGTCCCCGAACCACAGACCTACTATTGAGGGACAGCTCTGATACCATTCTGTCACGCCCCACCCCCAATACAGAGAGTATTGTCCGCTCTGGCCGAAGCCGCACGGTTTTGTCCTTCGGGGCGAACCGGACCCGACCAGGGGCCACTTCCCAGGAGGTCACCCATCCCAGAACTTCCCTGGCTCGAGCACGCTTAACTACGGAGTTCTCAAGCTCCTGTAGTGTCGGTTCACTTAAAAGGCGCCTCTGTATTGAAGAGTGGTATCATTCCATTTATAGTACATATCTGCCCTCTTTCGGAATGTATTCTGAAAATTCCCCATTGTTCTACAGTGGGTCCCACGGACTCAAGAGGTGGCCCCCACGGATTCAAGAGGTGGCCCCCGCCCACTTAAACATGACACTTGGCGTGACACTTTGTTCCGTGTGGCACTTTGTTCCGTGAGCAAGAACCGGGTCCCGACAGCGGAAAAGTAAATAATATACAATGGTGACATCATCCTCAACCCGGAAGTGGCCCAATAAAAGAATATTACATATAATGAATTTTACATGAATGAAAATGAAACTCTCATCTCACATAAAACCCCCGGCTATTCAAAACACGACGATCCAATATAACATATCCCAGTAATACATAACATCACATGTCATCAACGTAAGTAAATATTCGTATCCCAATTGTCATTGACATATAGCACCGAAACCGGCGATACACCACATATTACACTTACGGTCGCAGAAAAGAAAGTGAAAAACTACAACAGTTGGAATCCGCAACCACCTTAGACATCACATACCTAACCAAATGAATTCCTTAGACATCACATGCCTAACAATTATAAACCCCGCATTTTAGTCTCGATATTCAAAACACCTTTTAATATCTAGTCGGGCAATTCAACAAGATTCCCAACATCCTGATCGAATGCTCGTCGGAAACTTTAGCAGACAGCCACACCCCCGATGCCGTTGACGAAGTGCACTAAGGTGGAACACCGTTGCCGCGAGCACCCGAACGGATGCTTTTGGCGACGGGGTTCTCCTACAGTCACTTGGTCGGGGCTATGGGGCGTGGCTATCTATTAAGTTTACCCGGCGAGTATCCGCGTACACTACGTGATTGCGACGGACTTTTGATCACATCAAAATCCCGTGGCAACCGATCAAATGAGACTAAACTGCTAGATTTATAACATTCAAATTAGTTATCTCATAACTACTTTTGGTTTCCAAATATTGTATCCTATCACATAATATCCGAACGACGTTAAACTTTTCGATCGAGTCATCAAAGTCCCACAATTTCCCGACAACTCAACACTTGAGCACAGTTTTAATAATACCCAGAATATGCCACAGTACCTATGCACCAGCCGTAGAAGGGAAAACCCAAGCCTCACTCATGTCGCCATGGAACTACGGCAAACCCTAGGGTTTGACCGCGGTTCCGCGATCCAAAAAAGTCGAATTAGGGTTTCATTCTTCTAGAAAGTTCATAGGATCACTTGCATGTTTTTCCGAATATGTTAAACTTGGAAAAATGGGTTTTTGATATTCGATCGAACTTTTTAACTTCATCTAGACATCATGCTGTTTCGCCCAATCAGAGCAAAGCTCTGTTGAAATTCAAAATTCAATATTTTGAAGCAACGCTTCAAATCTCGGGCGCAACGCGCCACATGTCAGGCGCTAATACGTCAGCGCAGCGCCCAAGAAGGCGCGCCCAATCAGAGCAAAGCTCTGTTTAAAGGAAGCAACGCTTCAGTTGCGCATGCACTGCGCTGCGCGACACGTGTCAGCGCAGTTGCGCTGCGTTGTGCGCTGCGCGACACGTGTCAGCGCAGTTGCGCTAGCGCAGTTGCGCAGCGCTGTGCGCTGCGTGACACGTGTCACGCGCTGGGGCATCTGCGCCAAACAGAATTAAATTTCTGAGAAATCTTTTCTGTTCTTGTTAAAACAAGAAGATTTTCTTCTGCAAAGCAGAAGCCCTTGGATCAAAGATTCAACGGTGGGGAAAATTCCCCAAATCACTCAGAGAAGGATCTCTTTAACAAATTTAACTAATTTATGGGCACTATAAAAAGGACCCTAGGCCTCGATTCAAAGCATGAACATTTTTCTTGAAAAAAAAGTCAAGAGCTTCAAACAGAGAGAACTCTGAGAAAACTTCAAGAAAGAGGTAAAAAAAAACCTTCACAAGAGAGAAGAAATCTCTTTTAATAAATCATTGATCTAAAAACCAGATCAATGTTTTTCACATAATAAACAGTGCTTTGCACTTCTTTTTGAACCACTGGTTCTTTAAAAACAAGAAAACAACAAAATAAAAAATAGTGCTTTGCACTTTTATGAACCTCTGGTTCTTGAAACAAAAAAAAGAAAAATTTATTTTTCTTTGATCTAATTTAGATCAAGAAATTAAATAGTGCTTTGCACTTCTGTTCTTGAATCTAAAAGATTCTTAGTGCTCTGCACTTACAAACTGCGCTGTTGCGCTCTTAAGAGAGCGCCACGTGTCAGCTATAGAACCACTTGCGCTACGCGCTCTTGAAATAGAGGTTTGCTCTCTTGAATTGGCGCAACTCACCAGAGCGCGCCACGTGTCAGCAACGCAACAGCGCACTAGCGCAGCGCACTGCGCTGTTGCGCTTGCGCTCACCAGAGCATGACACGTGTCATCACCATATGAGCTTGCGCTCATTACTTAGCGCAAAGCGCCAGACAAATGCACTGTATTGCTTACAAAAGGGCCAAGCCCAATTAAAGAAGGCCTAACGGGCCTAATAAAATGCAATGCATTACTTTAAAAAAAGGGCAGAGCCCAAACCAAAACAGATGCTCTGCATCATAAAGAAAGGGACAGAGCCCAAATCAAAAAGGTCTAGCAGGCCAGAATAAAATGCAGTGCATTATTAAATATGGGCAAAGCCCTAGCACAGGCCTAATAGGCCAAAGATCAAGAAAAATCTTGAATATTCTCAATGGGACTTAGCTCGATCATGGCCGTAAGTCCCCAAACTAAATTGACTGAGCAAAAATGCTTTCATAAATCAATTTACGACCGGTTCAAGGGTACATCTCTGAACTCCTCTGACACATGTCGTTGTAATCCTTCAACGACGTCAGAGAGGTGACGGGTCCCGACAACCACATATCAATATCGGACCGAGATGTCCTTAAACTAATATCGGACCGAGACGTCCCTAAACTAATATCGGACCGAGACGTCCCTAAACTAATATCGGACCGAGACGTCCTTAAACTAATATCGGACCGAGACGTCCCTAAACTAATATCGGACCGAGACGTCCTTAAACTAATATCGGACCGAGACGTCCTTAAACTAATATCGGACCACTATGTCCCTAAACTGGAACAATAGAGCCTCCAAATGCTCTTTTGCCGGATCTAAACGATCCCGTTTAAGTTGATCTTAGCCCCCAAATACGGCTAACGTATCCTTAAACATTCAAACGGATTATAAAAATCCAAATCAACCTGGGTTCCAGGGTACATCTCTGAACTCCTCTGACATCTGCCGTTGTAATCCTTCAACGACGTTAGAGAGGTGACGAGTCCCGATGGCCAGATATTAAATCGATCATCACGTCAAGTTGAACTTAGTCCAAAACAGGACTAACGTATCCTTGACGAACGTTTAAGTTGATCTTAGCCGCAACGCGACTGATGCATCCTTAAACTAAAAACACCAAACCCAAATCTAAGTAAATACAGATTTGGACTAATCCATGTCCTACGGGCGACGGCATTACTCAGTCTCCGTATACAATCCACGGGCAACCACAAACAAAACAAACACACACGACACGAAGTGAAATTCTGGAGAAGGAGAAAGTTGTTACAGCGATGCGGCAGCGTAATTAACTGCAGGGGCTTGCGCCTGCAGGGAAGAGCGTCCCCACAATCAAAAACCCCTCAAGCAAGGGGGAATCTGACGAAGTCTGCTATATCGGCCGCATCCGTCTAAACCTCCGATACACGGTGCCATAAATCAACTTGGCATCTTCGGAGAGGTGGACGGATAAAACCAAATAGCATCTACCCCGAATCTCAGTGCCAGGACTTCGCGGTCCTGTGCGCCGTCCTTCGGAGGGGAACAGATTCCGGCACGCCCGGTGGGACCTTTTCCTCTTTCCACTCCACGCTTCGTGTGTCGTCTTCGCGAACCAATCGCGGTTTGTTAATGGTTGCCTTCGGATTTCAAGTTACTAAGATTTGGTCTTTTGCCTGGCGTAGAACTCAAGATTCAATGGCATTTAACTGCACCAACTGCTCGAAATGCCACTGCAACGGACGCTCCACCTCCCCCGGAGGTGTGGCATATGGGCCCCAAACGGCTTCCTTCCTCACTCTGCCGGTAGACCAGGTGACCCAAGCCACCACTGGCCTGTTCTTCGGGACCATGATCCCACCGACAAGCTTCTCTACGCCAATACCTGCACCGGAAGTGAACAAGAAGTCGGTCTTCGACCGGCTCACTACCACGACGGCCCCTGTCAACGGGTCGCTCACTACCAAACCGACAGCCTCTGTTTTCACCAGGCTAAATCAGAACTCTAAATTGGCTGTCCCGAGGAAAGCAATAACTGTTGCCCCAGAAGTCGTCAAGGCGGCTTCCCCTGTCAAAGAGTCAGTCTTTTCAAGGCTGACGATTCCTGCTCCTCCCCCTACTCGAGGATCTGTCTTCGACAGGTCGAATATCACCCCTCAAAAGACAACCTCAGTCTTTAAGAGGTTAACACCGGCGGCGCCCCATTCAGACAGGGGGCAAAAAGAAACTATCTCTATCTCTGAGCCAGTCCCAATGGCTCGTCGTGCTCGACGTCGCCATTGGCAACGAGTGAGGAAGGCAGGGGGCAACTCTCCCTCAGGGCTAACTCCACCGGCTCCAGTGGTGAAAGTCAACGCTGCTGTTCCAACTGGGAACAGCTTTGAACTGCTGAGGAGGGTACGGAAGAACTCTCCAACCGCTACACTGAAGAGATCTTCTCCACCTGTGGAGAGAGTTCCAGAAACGAAACGAGAAGAGCCCCCTCAACGGCTGTCCTCAAGAATTTATAAAGTTTGGCGGAGGGTTCAAGACTCCGTGATTGACCCAGGTCACTCTCATCACCAGAAAAAGGCGAAGGTGGAAAAAGACAAGAACTGTCCTATTAAACAGCAGGGGACAGCAGCTGCAAGGCTGCCCCCTTCAACGGTTCCTTCAACCTCAACGGCCCACAAAAGAAGGAGGCCAGAGAAAACTCCCGCGTCAGCGGCAAAAGTTAAAAATAGTGAACCTAAACGCCCCAAGTCAGGGGGCATAACAGTTCATACGGTTTACATGGCATCGGGAAAAGAAGATAGCCGCATATCAACAGGTCATAGACCGCACACGAGGTCAGTGACCAAGGCTCAGGAGCAGCAGCAGAAGCTCCAAGAAATGATGAACGCTATGGCCGCGCTTACAGGGCCAAAAGAAACCCCTGAAACATCCTCGGACGAGCGTCAAGAACAAGAAACGGACACTGAACTCCTTCGTCGCGTACAAGAGAAGAAAGATAAAGAAGCCGCGGAGCAGGCAGCCAACATAAAGAAAATGGCCCTCCTGTTCCAGGATATGGTGGGTATGATGATTCAACAAGATCCACCTGCTGAAGATCCCCCGATCATTCTTGAAGACGATAGGGGAGAGACGTCGAATCCTCCACCAGTTCTGTCCATAGCTAAAGAGGATACAATCTCCAAAGCTGATTTGGATGAATACATCGCCCAGCAAATACGGGTTCATCATGCAACCGAAACAGCCGGCCAGGTCGTGAAAATGGGGAGACCATATCCGAGTTGGTACGATCAAATCAAGTACCCGCCAGGTTATACGATTCCCAAGTTCCATGTCTACAAGGGGACGGGCAATCCACACCAGCATGTTGCCCAGTTCAGGGCACTCTGCAGCAATACCGGCGGTGATGACAAGCTTTTACTGCGCCAGTTTGTTGGAAGCTTATCAGATACGGCGTTCGAGTGGTACTCTGAGCTCCCAAATGACTCTATTAAAACCTTCGCGGAGATGGAGCTGTTGTTTACTCAACGTTTTGCAACTGCCAATGAACGTACCCCAATGACGGCACTGATTAACGCTAGGGTAAAACCCGGCGAGACATGGGTTCAGTACGCTATACGATGGCGGAATTTATGGTCAAAGTGTGAGCAGCGCATTGAAGAAGCTCCCGCAGTGGGTAAGTTTGTGGGAACCCTCGATCCACAAGCAACCATCTCACAGTTTATGATGTTTTTCAAGCCGACTATCTTCCAAGCCTTGATCGACAAACTAGCACAGATGGATCAGATGGGCCATAAACCTCCTCTTCCAAGGCCGGACTCCCGAAATGACAAAGGGAAGGGAAAAGCGATCATCGTCGCTAATGCTCAACAACAACCGAGCGACCCGAAGCCAGTGGCTCGTCAAAATAATATGCGCCCGTACGTACCCCTTGAGGATAAGATGGGACGTCCTTATTCCTTTTCCCGCGATAAAACGAGGAGGTTATTCGAGCTGGCGTTGCGCAACAGACTCATAAATTTGCCGGATCCAAAACGTCCGTTACAACCAAGTGACGTCAACGAGCCCAACTACTGTCCTTATCATCGAGTACTAGGCCATCCGATCGAAGATTGCTACGTTTTCAAAAATTGGCTTGAAAACCAGTACCGACAGGGCAAGTTCGCGTTATCTGACAAATGGAAGGTGAATCCCCCGCAGCCCCACACCTCTAAGGGGACGAATACGCCGGGGGCAACATGCTCCGTCATTGAAGAAGCTCCTTGGGAGGTTGTATTATCAGCCAAGACAAAGAGGATGCTAAACGATCTTCAGGCATGTCCAGCGATCAAGTGGAAGAACCCGTTGGAACCGCAGGTCATTAAGGGGATGTTGAAGCCACGTCCAACTCCGAAGATCGATGGTGGTGGCTCAAGCACTCGCAACCAGCCGTCAAAATCCTTGAAAAAGAAGAAAAAGAAGTCAAAGAAGCCCGTGAAGCCTGGCGACAAGTGCACAGACTTACAAAAGCAAATTGACGCGCTGGATGAATACAACCAGAAGGCACGGACTCCCATTACACTCTAAGAGTTCCTCAATCACGTCTTTCAAGAAGAAGATGAGGAAGAAAGTTTATCAGATGAACCCGAGGAATATGTGGCGAGCTGTCATATGATCTCCCATTCGATCGCGAACGATGAGGAGACTCCTGGCACTAAAACGCTGGGGGCAGATACCGAATCAAAAATTCCGGAGCTATCAGATGAAATGATTGATGCGTTCCTTAACGAAGCTCGATTGAAAAGTAAAGCTGATCAAGAACGCGAGACGACCATATTTGAAAGGGCCAAGCGCCAGCGACTTGATGAAAGAGCTGAGACGATCCCGCTGGAGCTAAACACCTCCGCTACCGACAAAAGCCAATTCAAGATAAAGAAAAGGTTTGCTAAGGCCATGTCAGTGGGCATGAAGCTACCATTCTCTGGAGGAAACATCACCGATGAAGTGGAAACGCACCCCTCCTATTGCTTATATCATCGGAAGGTTTCGCACCCTACTCAAGAGTGCAAAGCTTTCGATAGATGGTGGCAAGGGTATGTGGCTCATCGACAACACTTGAAACAGGAAAAGCGTAAAACTCGTCGAGAGCAAAGAAATACGACCGAAGAGCTCGAAAGAACTACCGGCGATTGTCGCATGGTTAACACTGGCGGGTCACAAGTGCCTGCATTCGGGAGCGATTCTGATGAAGAGCTGGGACTTGCCCCTCTCTTTAAAGAATCCACTTCGGGAAAAGAAGAAGAGCCGAAGGTTTGCGAAAATATTCGGCTGCGGAATCGGACGCTGCCTGAAAAGAATCTCGGACCCTCAAACAGAAAAGATAAAGGGAAAGAAAAGGTCTCTGAAGATATCGTCTTAGATGACCAAGTTCTGGAAGAGCTAAACGCCAACAACCCGCCGAAGAAGAGTAGGGTGGATTACAACGTCTTAGAACATCTGAGAAAGCTGCCCTCACAGCTCAGCATTCTTGACGCCCTTTTGTTATCAAAGGAGGCGAGAGACTCGTTGATTAAGGCACTCCAGGATCCGGAACAATTCCAAACATGCCTGGCTGAGGAAAAGATGAAGGATGAGTTGGAGGAAGTGCACACGGCCGATGTCACTTTCGGCGATGAAGACCTTCTCCTTGGGACGTGCGAACACAATCGCCCTCTCTATGTCTCAGGATACTGCCACGATATTAAGATAGGCAAAATCCTGATCGACAATGGATCCTCTGTTAATCTCCTCAACGTGCGGGTGTTAAAAGAAATCTGCATGAGCGTCCAGCACCTTGCTCGTGACAAGATCACCATCTCCGGGTTCGACTCCCAATCGTCAAGAACTCTTGGGTCTGTGATACTGACGCTACGCTTCGGGCTACTCGTCATGGACATTAAGTTCCACGTCATAGACGCCAAGACATGCTACAACGCTTTGCTTGGCCGACCATGGTTACATGAGTACAACATCATCCCTTCTACACAACATCAGTGTATGAAGTATTTTAAGAATGGTTTTGAGTATACCGTGACGGGAGAACTGAACCCGTTCTCTGTGAACGAGGTCTACAAATACGAAGATGCCAAATACTTCTTGCCGGATTTCGAAGACACGGAGAAGTGTCACAAGCCGGAGAACAAAGCTAACGCCACCATCCCTGTCTTCGGCAGTGATACTGAGGAGGAAGAGGAGATAGTTTATTCGGGTCCGCCCCAAAA
Source organism: Agapanthus africanus (assembly GCA_030015575.1). Taxonomy (NCBI): domain Eukaryota; kingdom Viridiplantae; phylum Streptophyta; class Magnoliopsida; order Asparagales; family Amaryllidaceae; genus Agapanthus; species Agapanthus africanus. The sequence continues at coordinate 378,948,814 of CM057351.1, forward strand.
CAACACGCTGGGACCATCGGCTCCTACATTGATCTTTGGCAGCGACTCAGAAGATGAGATCCGTGTTGTATTCTCTGCTTGACCTTCCATACGAACGTCCGCTGACGAAGAACAAAGTCTACAAGTCGCCATGGTGCCGCTTAAACACCATAAAGAACTGGATGCACTTAATATTTACAATGTAGAAGAGCTACAAACATTCTACATCCCTCCCAGGCGAGAAAACGAGAAAGCAATTTTGTTCTACCGCTCTGAAGAAACCAAGGTGGAAAAAGAAACCTGGCATGGCGCGGATCCCACGCTCGACAGGCTTCAGCCTATCCGTCTTTCCAGATATTATACAGAGGGTTTGAAGAAGCTGCTGAAACGCCAGGGGATATCCTTCAAGCAGACCGTTCGGAAAGCCAAGTTCTATGACAAAGTCTGGAACGTTCCCGGGACTCAACGCAAACTGCCTAATGAGAAAATAGAAACAATTGGGCTTGGATACATCAGGTCAAAGAAACGAGAGTTACTACCCGGCTGCTACGTCGTGTATGACCTTGATGAAGCGACGGATGCTCAATGGGAGGACGCTAATCCTAAGCCAGTGAAAGTTCCAGATGCAAAGGAGCCCAGTCCGTCGTTCGAGGAACAAATGGACAAACTTATAAAGAAAGCTGGTCAAAAAGTCCGAGAAGATCAAAACCGCGAAATGGTCATCTACGAGAAAGCTAGGACGCAACGCCTTCTCCAACAGGCCGTGAAAGATGAAAAGGCTACTCCCTGTCAACCTGTTATAAACAAGGCTCGACGCAAAAGCAGAAATAAATCGAAAGGCCGAAAAGGCGCTCAACAGCAGCAAAGCAGGGCTAAGAAGCCACGCAAACGGGAGTCGAGCGTTATTGATCTATCCCTCATGAAGAAAATGGGTCGAGCGTACTCGTTTCCTCAGGACAAGACGAAGAAGATACTTGATCTTGCTCTAAAACATCAAATGCTTACATTGCCGGAGTCTAAACACCCCGAACAAGCGAGCGAAGTCTCACACCCGGACTATTGCTCTTACCATCGAGTAATAGGGCATCCACTTGAAGATTGCTTCACCTTCAAAAATTGGGTTGAAGATCAGTACCAGCTCGGCAAGTTCATCCTGTCTGACAACTGGAAGGTAACGCCGCCACAGAAACACGAGCCCAAGGCCACGAAAGAAGAACCGGTTCCACATCGGGATTGGAAGCGAATTCGCACCTGTCACGTGATTACAGTATTAAAAGAAGAGCCCGAGGACATATATGAGTTCCCTTGGTGCTTCGAAAACAGCAGCGACGAGATAATCTCAGAATTCCCACCAGCGCCAAAAGAGCTGGAAGATGGAATCCATACCACTGCAGATAACCTCAAGAAGATTGAGTTGGGGACGGCAAACGATCCACGACCGACATTCATCAGCGAATTACTATCTGAAGAAAGGGTGGCTGAGTTAAAGGATGTGCTTCTACAGCATAAAGATTGCTTCGCATGGAACTATTCCGAAATGCCGGGACTAGATCCAGAAATTGCTGTACACAGATTGGCGATATCCCCGAACATCAAGCCAGTCAAACAGGCGCCGAGAAGAATGCGACTCGAGCTTGAGATGAGCATCAATACCGAGGTCAAAAAGTTAATCGACTCTGGCTTCATCCAGGAAGTTCAATACCCTGAATGGATCGCCAACATCGTCCCGGTGATGAAGAAAAATGGGACAGTGCGTATATGCGTAGACTTTCGGGATCTTGATAAAGCTTGTCCGAAAGACGATTTCCCAGTGCCAGTCACCGAACTGATGATAGACAATATGTCCACTCATGAGGTTTTCTCCTTCATGGACGGCTCATCAGGATATAATCAAATAAAGATGCATCCCGAAGACCAGAAGCACACCGCCTTCAGGACTCCTCTGGGAATATTTTGTTACAAGGTGATGCCATTCGGTTTAAAGAACGCCGGTGCCACCTACCAAAAGGCCATGACGAAGATCTTTGATGACCTTATACACGAAATCGTCGAATGCTATATCGATGATCTCGTGGTTAAAAGCAAATCATACGAGGAACATCTCGAGCATTTGAAGACTATATTTCAACGCCTTCGGCAATACAACTTGAAGATGAACCCGCTCAAGTGTGCATTCGGAGTTTCCTCAGGCAAATTCCTGGGGTTCATTGTTCGACATCGAGGTATTGAAATAGATCCGTCAAAGATCAAAGCGATCATGGAAATGCCTCCGCCAAGAACTCTTAAACAGTTGCGATCTCTCCAAGGGAAGCTCGCATACATACGGCGATTTATAGCCAATCTTTCAGGCAAGTGCCGTCCCTACAGCCACCTGATGAAGAAGGGAACCCCGTTCGTCTGGGATCAAAAATGCCAAAGCGCGCTAGACGAGATCAAGCAGTACCTGCAAAACCCTCCAGTGTTGGCTGCTCCGGTTAAGGGAAAGCCTCTCATTCTTTATAAAACCGCCCTCGAAGGTTCTTTAGGCGCATTATGGGCACAAGAGAACGATCAAGGGAAAGAAAGAGCACTCTACTACTTAATTCGAGTTCTACTGGGGGCAGAAAGCAACTACTCCCCCATCGAAAAACACTGCCTGGCGTTGATCTTCGCGATAACAAAGCTCAGGCACTACACGTTGGCGCATGAGGTCCGTCTCATTTCAAAGGTGGACCCCCTTAAATACTTGATGTCAAAGGCCATATTGACGGGACGACTCGCTAAATGGGCCCTACTCTTGATGGAGTTTTCGATAACGTATCAACCTCTCAAGGCAGTGAAAGGTCAGGCCATCGCCGACTTCCTCGCTGAACACCCGATACCTGCCGATTCTCCTCTGAATTGCGATCTTCCAGACGAACATGCATTTGATGCAATCGACGGTGATAGTACCCGATGGGAGCTTTATTTCGACGGAGCATCATCTGTAGAGAAGCGCAAACAAAGTACCCCTATAATCAAATCGGGGGTAGGACTCATCTTTGTAACTCCATAAGGAGGGATAATGCGCTTCGCTTTCTCCTTAACAGAGCCTAGGACAAACAATGAAGCCGAATACGAACCTCTGATAGCGGGCCTCGAGATCGCCATCGACATGAGAATTGAAGACCTCCTCATATACGGGGATTCTCAACTGGTCGTTAGTCAAGTAAACGGCGACTACCAAACGTGCAAGCCAGAACTGGTGAAATACGGGGAAAAGGTGCAATAACTGTTGACCCAAATTCCCTCCTATACTTTGGAGAACATACCGCGCGCAGAAAACAGCAAAGCAGACGCGTTGGCCAAACTTGCTAAAGAGCTGGCTGACGAGAACCTCGATGACGTTAGAATCGTGGTACAAAGCCGTCGAGTGCTTGCCCCAGCAGAAATATCTCCGGAATCATCCGAAGAAAAAGGAGCGAACGAGCAGACAACCCTGCAAGTAAAAGATTGGGAAAATACCGAGGATTGGAAGGAAGTCTTCATAGATTACTTTAAATCCCACCGAATGCCTGAAGAAGCGTCCGCAAGACATCAGCTCATGAAACGGGCTCTGTCTTTCGCCTTCGTCAACGATACTCTGTACAAGAGGTCATTTGATTCTCTGTGGCTGAAATGCTTAGGACCTGAAGAAGCGAAAAGGGTCGTCCAGGAAGTTCACGACGGACTCTGCGGTTCTCATCAAGCAGGCCCTAAGATGAAGTTGAAGATCAAACGAATGGGCTACTATTGGCCCACAATGATTCAGGACTGTCTCGAATATGCGAAGCAATGCCACTCATGCCAAATTCATGGGGACTACATCCACCAGCATCCAAATCCACTACACCCAACGGTGGCTAGCTGGCCATTCGAAATGTGGGGGACTGATATAGTCGGCCCCATCGAACCAGCATCGTCTAGAGGACATCGTTTCATCCTAGCGACGACTGACTACTTCTCCAAATGGGCAGAAGCGGTACCACTGAGGGAAGTGAAGACGGAGAATATCCTCCATTTCTTCAAGATGCACGTCATATATCGGTTTGGAACGCCAAGACGGATCATCTCCGATAACGGGCCAGCCTACAGAAGCCACAAGATCAGTCGCTTCGCGCAACAGCACAATATAGACTGGAGATATTCCTCGGTTTATAATCCGCGAGCCAATGGTCTAGCTGAAGCCTTCAACAAGACCCTGACAAAAATCATGAAGAAAACGGTGTCCCGAAATAAGAAAGACTGGCACGAGAGACTGCAAGAGGCTCTTTGGGCGTATCGAACTACGTTCAAGACGGCCACGAACACAACGCCGTACGCGTTGGTATTTGGGACGGAAGCAGTACTCCCCCTCGAGATAGAATTACCCTCTTTACGAGTGGCAGTCCACCACGAGCTGACGGACGAAGAAAATGCTCACCTTCGGCTTGAGGAGCTCGACTCCCTTGATGAAACCCGGCTCATAGCGCAACAAAATCTGGAAGCTTATAAAGCAAAGATGACGCGCTCATACGAAAGATTGACCCGACCGAGGACATTCCGCCAAGGCGAACTCGTGCTGGTGGTCAAAAGGCCTATGATTCCCAATCGCGCCAAGCGGAGAAAATTTGAGCCAAACTATGAAGGCCCGTACATCATAGATAAGGTCTACCAGGGTGGGGCCTACCTACTCATGGACATGCACGGTGAAAGGCCTTTTAGACCAATAAACGGTCGCTTCCTAAAGAAGTACTACGCTTAATGAGCCGTAGCCTAGGTCAATGATAGATGACGACGACTATGTCCGCTCGCTATCTTCCTAAGCTCAAGCTTTATAAGCAGTAGTCAGCTTTCTCAATAGCGGACCGAAATGTCCTTAAACTAATAACAGACCGAAACGTCTTTAAACTACTACCGCGGCATCTTTTAGGCTGACGAGATATAAAAAAACATATGAAAATAAAATTAAAAAAAACGGTATGTCCATAAGCAAAAAGGGCACGGATGAAAACCCGAGAGGGCTCCGTGGGTAAAAACAGCAGGGCTACCGGCGAGTGTTCGTGAAAACCTGAAAGGGCGCGACCTCGTAAAAATATATATATATATATAAAATTAAAAAAAATGGTACGTCCATGAGCAAAATGGGCATGGATGAAAACCCGAAAGGGCTCCATGAGTAAAAACAGCAGGGCTACCGGCGAGTGTTTGTGAAAACCCGAAAGGGCGCAACCTCATTAAAAGACACTTATAGGGTCCTCTCGACCTTGTAAGGAGAAACCACCCGCGTGAGATCCTTACGACTCACAAGGGAGCAACACACTTAGGGATCCCCATGATTCCTAAGGAGAAAATGCACCTGCGAGATCCTCACGACTCGTAAGGAGAACTCTCTTATGGGACCCTCACGGCTCATAAGAGTTGAAAGTCTTAAGTTACAGAGACCTAAACCTGTGCTTAAGCAACCCCCACAACTTCCGATATTGCCCTACATGTGGTTCAAAATTGACCCTTGTATACAATCCACGGGCGCGAATAAGCATTTCCCTAACCAAGTCTCATCCCTGACTGGGGATATGTTCGCATGGTGAACAACCCTTGTAAATCCTCTTGATTTATGAGAAAACCCTCCTGTAGGATCCTTACGACTTACAGAGGAAACGAACACTTAGGAATCCTCACGATTCCTAAGGAGAAAATACACCTACAAGATCCTCACGACTTGTAGGAAGGAATAACTTTGTGGGACCCTTACGGCTCATGAAGTCAAAAGCCTTAGTCGACAGGACCTTAACCCTGGTCGCTAAGCTACCTTTGTTCGACATCGACAGAGGCAGATGATGATTCGCTCCTGGCAATATCCCAGTTGTAGCGGTGCTGATGCCGAAATCGGTGTCTAATTTCAGGTTTACGGCGGAAAGCCAGTAGGCCGCACATGCATACGGAATAGCTGAAATGATAGGGCAACTTGCAATAAAAAGCAGCAAGTAAAAATGTATGCATGCAAAATAGCCGAAATGATTGGGCAACTCGCAATAAAAAGCAGCGAGTAAAAATAAAATAAATAGCCGAAATGATTGGGCACCGCGAAAAATAGCCGAAATGATTGGGCAATCGCGACCTTCGCGATATAAAAGATGAAATGATAGAGCATCGCGGAGATAAAACAAAAAAAAATGATGATGATAAAACTTTGGCCCTACAGTTAAGATCACATCGATCCCTGTATACAATCCAAGGGCATAAACAAAGAGGGAACCATACTTTCCCAACAGGCTCCGCCAGAAGACGAAGCCAAATCTCGACAGTTCAGTCCAACTCCGAAGAAACCAGTGTCTTCAGCAAACTCCTCGACTCACGGATACAAACACTCCTTGACGAGAGCCTCCTGATCCGCGTCGACTCGCAGAGCCACCAGCGTCTCCGTGGGAAATCCTCAACTCGTTTCAAACCCCAAGGAAACAAATAATCCTTGGCGCTTAGGAAACAAATAAGCCCTAGCAAATTCCTCGACTTACGGATACAAACACTCCTTGACGAGAGCCTCCTGATCCGCGTCGACTCGCAGAGCCGTCAGTGCCTCCGTGGGAAATCTTCGAATCGTTTCAAACCCCAAGGAAACAAATAATCCTTGGCGCTTGGGAAATAAGTAATCCCTAGCAAACTCCTCGACTCACGGATACAAACACTCCTTGACGAGAGCCTCCTGATCCGCGTCGACTCGCAGAGCCACCAGTGCCTCCATGGGAAATCTTCGACTCATTTCAGACCCCAAGGAAACAAATAATCCTTGGCGCTTGGGAAACAAATAATCCCTAGCAAACTCCTCGACTCACGGATGCAAACACTCCTTGACGAGAGCCTCCTGATCCGCGTCGACTCGCAGAGCCACCAGCGTCTCCGTGGGAAATCCTCGACTCTTTTCAAACCCCAAGGAAACAAATAATCCTTGGCGCTTGGGAAACAAATAATCCCTAGCAAATTCCTCGACTCACGGATACAAACACTCCTTGACGAGAGCCTCCTGATCCGCGTCGACTCGCAGAGCCACCAGTGCCTCCGTGGGAAATCCTCGACTCGTTTCAAACCCCAAGGAAATAAATAATCCTTGGGGCTTGGGAGACAAATAATCCCTAGCAAACTCCTCGACTCACGGATACAAACACTCCTTGACGAGAGCCTCCTGATTCGCGTCGGCTCGCAGAGAAACTAGTGTCTCCGCGGGAAATTCCCGATTCGTCTCAACATGCAAATGAAGCCTCAGGCAGCAGGGACTAAAAAACTTGCTTCCTGAACAATGGGACTCTGCAAGTCAATCCAAAATGGTCTCTTACATACTATTCACGGGTCTCACTCTCCAAAGTCGAATTTCGACGAGGAGGGAAACAACCGCTTGTGGGTCCTCTCGACTCGTAAGAGGGGAAAATTCTCTTATAGGATCCTTACGACTTATAAGAGAAAACCACACTTAGGAATCCTCACGATTCCTAAGGAGAAAACCCACCTACGAGATCCTCTCGATCCGTAGGGAGAAAAGTCTCTATGAGACCCTCACGGCTTATAGAGTTGAAAAGTCTTAGGCAGCAGATCTGAACCTGCGGCCTAAGCCATCGCTATTTCGTAAGAAAGTCGGGATACTCGTTCTAATCATCCATCAACTATGTTTGCTAAGGTGATATGCTGATAATAAAAGAAAGAAAAGACGGAGAAAATGACACATTACAAAAAAGGTGTATCTTTTAAACTTGATTGGATACAGGATACATTATGTCAAAGAATAAAAAAATATACATATATATACATTCTCTTATTTACGAGTACAAACGATATAAAGATGGATAGCTACTGAGGAGGAAGTGTCTTTAGTAAATTCACAAGCTGCTCTCGCACTTCCTTCAGCGCTTCCTCCTGAGTGATAGCCGCAGCCACCTCCGCCTCCACCTGGGCTCGCTGCTGCAAAAAGGATGAAAGTCGCTCCTCCGCCGCCTTCTGGGCTGCTTCCTGGCTGGGTGCATCTCGCTCGACAACGTCAAGTTGTTGCCTCAACGATAACCCTTCGGAAAGACATTGCAGAAGGCCCTCAAAGACAACCTTCAGCCGTGCGGCGTTGGCCTCCACTCGAGCATGCAGTTGGGCAGACTTGCTCGAAGTCTCACCACGCTCCTTACGCCTTGAAATGACTTCTTGTTTGAGATGGCAGAAGTAAGGAGCGCTCTGCTCAATCCACGCTGTTCTTTGATTATTGGCAGCCAAGGTCTCGGGAGCGGGACGCAGCGACTCCAACTGATATAGGCGACCCTCGATCTCCCTACAATGGTTAACCCAGGATGCGATGACGCCCTCATCATGAAAGTTCACGAGTATTGCTAGCATCGGGTTAACCACCATAGCGAAGTCTGTGGCGGATGTAGGAGTTTCAACGTTGAGTTCCTCAACGTAGTCACTCAACATGCGCAGACTATTCGCGGCGCCTTTTGAAGACAGACTCCTCAGATAAGGACCCGCCGGCATTGTAATACGAGGCTTAAAGGGCGTCGAGGCCGGAACGACAGCTGAAAAGAAACAGGATACGGTCAGATAACAGTACAGAAAATAAAGAGAGGGAAGTTACCAATGTGATAGTCGATGTACCAGTCGAGACAGGTGGCAAGGTCGGAAGGGCCGGCGGCGCGGCTGATCTTTTATCCCCTCCTTCAATCTGTAGCACTGCAGTCGAGATAAAAAAGGGGGGGTTAGAGGTAACTCCATCAATGAAAAAAGAAAGACGTTAATGGAAATCATACTTACCAACGCCACCAGGGGAAGAAGCAAGTTCGGATGGGAAAGAGAAGTGTGGGAGCAACATCTGATATACATGATCAAAGAGCACTCCTGAAGAGACACAACAATATGACTTTAGTACACAAATTATACGTCTGAAGTATAGGATTAATAAATTGCAAACCCATACCTTCCAACATCTTAGATGGTATGAGAGAGGGTTGAGAGGTGACCACCGCCAAAGCAGTTGTTGAAGGCGCTCCCTCAAGCAGTGGAGCATCAGCACTGGCTGCACCTGCGTTACAACAAATGCGAATTTGTCAGAAAGTATTGTAAGATATAAAAAAAGATAGCAACTTGGGATTTACCTGATGAGCTGCCGGCTGAAACGGAGGCGATTCCCTCCTCTATTGACATGAGACCACCGTCCGTGGCCTCATCACCCGACTCAATGGGAACCGTTGTGGTGCTCGTGAGACCCGGAGACGGCGGAGGACCATAGACGGGGAAGGCTATGACTGGAGTATTGCCAGATTCCAGAGAAGGAGCGGTTGGCTCGTCCTCAGGAATCATGGCCACCTCACCCACTACTCTCTCAGGTTCAGTAGTCGCGGTTGTATCATCCACCATCACCAGGAGATAGCCGGCCTCGAGCGCCTCATCCGCCACCACCCTGGACTCAGTTATAATGATCATATCATCTGCCACCACTTCAGGTTCGGCATCAATGACCTTCTCGGCGGTAGGCCCCTCGACCTCCACCTCAGGCTCCAAAGCCACAACGACGTTGCCCACCGTCGGCTCGAGTTCGGCAGGTACCGCCTCCTCTGTTTCTTTAGGATCAACGGTTTCCGCCTCCCCCTCGATCGGACTTGGTCCTGCAAGATAAGAGATATAAGGACCAATGACATTAAAATCCTTATAACAAAAACTCTGAGAGAAATATTACCTGAAGCGGATTTACCGTTTGCGCTCCGAACTGCGTGCGCCACCTCTCTGCGGGCAGTGGATAGGGCGACAGGGGCCTCTTCAGATGGAGTATCAGCACGAGGGGCAGTGCTGGGACCCGCTCCCATAGCCAAGGCAGCCCTGCGTGCCTTCGCCTCACGCCTCAGTCGCTTCCTTTCATCCCGGGCTGTCGCAAAGGACCTTTGTGACGCCTCCTTCAAGGCGTCGTCATCCTCGTTCAGAGATGCCTCCAGAGCCTTTAAGGCATCTCTCATCGGCTCTTCAAGACGAACCTCCTGTGGTCGCCTAGAGGAAGCAGGAACATCGGCAGCTGGTAGAACATCTGCGTCACTTGGAGGGAATGGCATTGAGGTTCCTGTGATTAAAAGGGAAAGGTTAGATCGACCATAACACAAGGAAAATGAAAACTTGATGAGTCGAAACTTACTAAGGCCCATAGATGCTCTAAGACGTTCCTCCTCCTGGAAAGTCTTCAGAGAAGCGGCAATGGCTTCTTCATCAGTGATGCCTATTGAAAGAAAGGAAAGAAAAGCGTTAGTCAAAGGCAATAAAGAGGATATGTTACAATAAAGAAAAGGCGACTAGTAGTTACCTGATTGCGTAAGCTTAGCTAACCACGCGTCATGCCTCGCCAACCATGCTGAAGCCTTGAGAGCAGCCTCCAAGTCTGTATCGTCCGGCGGCGGCATCACTAATCCTTCGTTAGTCCCGTATTCGAGCAGGCCCTCGGCATAGGGAGCATGGGGTTCCTGACCGAACACGACGTCCGCAGCGAAGAGCGACTTCTTTTTCTTTTGCCCTCCGACCCTAGGCTCACGGGGGATCGACTTCCGTTTAGCAGCCACTTTAGGACAACGGGTCCCGATGTCCGCACCCACGCCAGACTCCGGCGAGGGTACAACCACTGTCTCCACTGGAGCACAGGGTGCGGGTGGTGCATCTGTGATATCAGGGAGCGGTAACTCACGTGGAGGACTTTGTGCACGCGAGGGTCCGGCTTTGGCATCTTTTAAAGGGGGATTACCGGGGTCCTTGGCACCAGAGGAGCGTTGCGATCGCTACCTGGAGGTGCACCCTTACGATCGATCAGCAACCGCCTTTCCTCCTTTATGACCGTTCCCGTCGAATGACTATACCATTCTGTGTATACCCTAAGAAGTCGGGGGGCGCAAGCCGGCTCACTGATAAAGAAGTGAGAGCCCGTGTTTAGACGCATGAAGTGATGCAGTGCCCTCTCCATCCCTTCTTCAGTCGCGGCAGGTTCCGATAAAAAAGCCTCCAGCGGTACCCCTTGATTATAGCTCAGCTGTTGGGCGAAACGATGCGGGTTATATCTCATGAAGATCGCTGCCCCGTCCTGCCTAAACACCAAGAAGCCCGGTCTGATGGAATATAGGTGAAGGGTCTCCCGGGCCGTTAAAACTGAAGCTCCATCCTTGAAAGTGTCTTGCAATGGCCGCACTGCGGTGGTGGACGTTTTTCCAATAGTCAACACCTTGTCAATGAAAGACACACCGGTTCCAACGGTGTGGGAGCGAAGGAGTAAACACCTGGCATCTCGTGGCTATGGATTTACAATTGATGCGCCGATCAACTGTAGAATGCGAGGAAAACTGCACCTTTCGTAGAACGAGGGCCTTTTATGCATGCCGAAGACACCCGCTGTATGTAGCTCGAGCCACGACATAAAGTAGTGCATCGGGAAGACCACGTGCAACACCCCAAGCTCATTAGCATCCGCTGCTTGACTGAGGCCATGATATAAGTGCGCCAAACCGGCGATCCCAACGGCCACCTTTACCCCGATAGTCATTCGGTGGGCCGGGTAAAAAACAGAGGGCCGCATGCGGTGAGAGTGCATTGGGAGCGCAAACCAACTCAGCCAAAGCCCAAGAAATCCTAAAAAGAAGGCCTCCTCGTCCATCTCGGGGGCTGCGACTTCTGCAAAAGACATGGTTGGGGAGTTAGGAAGAAAAAAGTTCTTTTGGTCTATGTCTTTCGCTGGCAGGTTATCCAAACCTAAACCAAAAGGGTCCTCAAGGTTGGCAAACTTGGCAGCTTCCGCCGAGAGGACGTTTGGATGAAGGAACCGAGCAATGAAATCCTCAAAATTAACTCCGCGGCTCCCACGCTCAATGAAAAGGGCCTCGTAGATGTTCAACACCTTGATCAGACTTGGAAATTGATGTTGAACAACGTTCTCCGGCGTGAGCCCTCTTATCACCGGCTTAGCACCAAAGGCGTACTCATCCGGCGGGAGCAACTCTTCATAATGTTCCCTCATGACCGGTAGACCGGATACCTCCATAAACTCTTCCAAAGAGATTGACACTTCCCGATCCATGGCAAGGAAAGTGTGGGTAGGAATGTTCCACTGCTCCAGGAAGGCCTTGAACCACCAGGTGGGAAGCGTGGGATACTGGAAGAGGGAAACATAGACTGCGGTATACAATCCTAATCTTATCAACTGCGACTTCTTCGTCGACAGGATATACCGGGCCCACGGCAGATAGCCGATTGGGTGGCGGGGGATCAAACCGATATTATATGATTGCTCCCAAGGTCGCGCCTCGCCTTGACAGATGCGGCGCCCCAGGATATCCAAAACCATGGGACGCTGAACCGGAATCGCATCTATGGCGGGATGTAGGAAGCCCTTTGATGTCCAATCAACCATCTCCACGGCGTACTGCACAGGGGGTGGGCTGGCGTAATGAATCGTCGTTATGGGTTCTGACGGCACCGCGCATGTGAAGCTCCGTCGGCCCATGATGATCTGATTGTACCACGACCCCCAAAGATGGAGACTCTTGTACTCCGGGTCGTACTCCTTAATCATGGCCAGGACTTCACGGTCCAAAGGCGCCTTGGGAAATCCCTCCTCCGAGCGGACGAACGGGAATGAAGTGTCTAGAGACATGATCGCTGCAAAAGAACAATTTAGTCGTTAGTGTTGTAATTCCAACGTTTGGTGTTTAAAAAAAAAAGAAGGAAATGCATTAATTAAATTAGAATTAATTAATTACACCACACAGCAGTGCAGTGGATAGGAGACCGAAGGGGGACCCACAAAATCTGGATGACAATACGTCAGTTAATAAGACAACCTCATCATTGGATGAGATTGTCAGTTGGTCCCCAGGAAAACATTCCTATTTATAAAAAAAGGGGGGAAGAATCCCTAGAAACAAGGAGAAAATCTCCTCTTTCAGAGCAAAGCTCTGTCACAGAGTGACACTTGTCAAACTCTGGTCTCAGAGAAATAAGATTCCTTAAAAGAGCATAGCTCTATGGTAATAATGGAAAGGTCCATCAGAAAATGTTACACCTAAAAGAATTAGAATTTTTAGAATCTTGAAAAATCCATGAAAATACTTATGAAATTTTTTTCATTTTTCAGATCTAAAAGATCTACAGATGATTCAAAGAGCAAAGTTCTGTCCATGGGTTAGAACCCATGAACAAGATCTCTGTAGATCTATAAGTTTTTAAGAGCAAAGCTCTGTTTATGAAACCTCAATAGGGATCTCTTTAGATCAAAAGATCTGTAAGAGCAAAGCTCTACTGGTTAATTAAAATTAACTTAAGATTAATTTTACCTAAAATTTTCTAACTTGGAAGAGCAAAGCTCTAAAGTTCTGGAAACGAGAGCAAAGCTCTGGAGTTCTAAGCAAGAGCAAAGCTCTGGAAATCAAAATCTAGAAAATAGTGAGATTTTTTCTAAGGGCCAGAGGTCCTATTTATAAGGCGCTTGCGCCCCTTGAGCTCACCCCTTGATCCAACGATCAGGAGTTTGCCACCGCTGCACTCACGTGTGCGCCACGTGAGCGCAACGGTGGGGGGCATTTGTTTCGCCCAATCAGAGCAAAGCTCTGTTGAAATTCAAAATTCAAAATTTTGAAGCAACGCTTCAAATCTCGGGCGCAACGCGCCACATGTCAGGCGCTAATACGTCAGCGCAGCACCCAAGAAGGCGCGCCCAATCAGAGCAAAGCTCTGTTTAAAGGAAGCAACGCTTCAGTTGCGCATGCACTGCGCTGCGCGACACGTGTCAGCGCAGATGCACTCGCGTAGTTGCGCTGTGCTGTGCGCTGCGCGACACGTGTCAACGCAGATGCGCTCGCGCAGTTGCGCTGCGCTGTGCGCTGCGCGACACGTGTCACACGCTGGGGCATCTGCGCCAAACAGAATTAAATTTCTAAGAAATCTTTTCTGTTCTTGTTAAAACAAGAAGATTTTCTTCTGCAAAGCAGAAGCCCTTGGATCAAAGATCCAACGGTGGGGAAAATTCCCCAAATCACTCAGAGAAGGATCTCTTTAACAAATTTAACTAATTTATGGGCACTATAAAAAGAACCCTAGGCCTCGATTCAAAGCATGAACATTTTTCTTGGAAAAAAAGTCAAGAGCTTCAAACAGAGAGAACTCTGAGAAAACTTCAAGAAAGAGGTAAAAAAAAAACCTTCACGAGAGAGAAGAAATCTCTTTTAATAAATCATTGATCTAAAAACCAGATCAATGTTTTTCACATAATAAACAGTGCTTTGCACTTCTTTTTGAACCACTGGTTCTTTAAAAACAAGAAAACAACAAAATAAAAAATAGTGCTTTGCACTTTTATGAACCTCTGGTTCTTGAAACAAAAAAAAGAAAAATTTATTTTTCTTTGATCTAATTTAGATCAAGAAATTAAATAGTGCTTTGCACTTCTGTTCTTGAATCTAAAAGATTCTTAGTGCTCTGCACTTACAAACTGCGCTGTTGCGCTCTTAAGAGAGCGCCACGTGTCAGCTATAGAACCACTTGCGCTGCGCGCTCTTGAAATAGAGCTTTTCTCTCTTGAATTAGCGCAACTCACCAGAGCGCGCCACGTGTCAGCAGCGCAACAGCACAGCGCACTAGCGCAGCGCACTGCGCTGTTGCGCTTGCGCTCACCAGAGCATGACACGTGTCATCACCATATGAGCTTGCGCTCATTACTTAGCGCAAAGCGCCAGACAAATGCACTGTATTGCTTACAAAAGGGCCAAGCCCAATTAAAGAAGGCCTAACGGGCCTAATAAAATGCAATGCATTACTTTAAAAAAAGGGCAGAGCCCAAACCAAAACAGATGCTCTGCATCATAAAGAAAGGGACAGAGCCCAAATCAAAAAGGCCTAGCAGGCCAGAATAAAATGCAGTGCATTATTAAATATGGGCAAAGCCCTAGCACAGGCCTAATAGGCCAAAGATCAAGAAAAATCTTGAATATTCTCAATGGGACTTAGCTCGATCATGGCCGTAAGTCCCCAAACTAAATTGACTGAGCAAAAATGCTCTCCTAAATCAATTTACGACCGGTTCAAGGGTACATCTCTGAACTCCTCTGACACATGTCATTGTAATCCTTCAACGACGTCAGAGAGGTGACGGGTCCCGACAACCACATATCAATATCGGACCGAGACGTCCTTAAACTAATATCGGACCGAGACGTCCCTAAACTAATATCGGACCGAGACGTCCCTAAACTAATATCGGACCACTATGTCCCTAAACTGGAACAATAGAGCCTCCAAATGCTCTTTTGCCGGATCTAAACGATCCCGTTTAAGTTGATCTTAGCCCCCAAATACGGCTAACGTATCCTTAAACATTCAAACGGATTATAAAACTCCAAATCAACCTGGGTTCCAGGATACATCTCTGAACTCCTCTGACATCTGCCGTTGTAATCCTTCAACGACGTTAGAGAGGTGACGAGTCCCGATGGCCAAATATTAAATCGATCATCACGTCAATTTGATCTTAGTCCAAAACAGGACTAACGTATCCTTGACGAACGTTTAAGTTGATCTTAGCCGCAACGCGACTGATGCATCCTTAAACTAAAAACACCAAACCCAAATCTAAGTAAATACGGATTTGGACTAATCCACGTCCTACGGGCGACGGCATTACTCAGTCTCCGTATACAATCCACGGGCAACCACAAACAAAACAAACACACACGACACGAAGTGAAATTCTGGAGAAAGAGAAAGTTGTTACCGCGATGCGGTAGCGTAATTAACTGCAGGGGCTTGCGCCTGCAGGGAAGAGCGTCCCCACAATCAAAAACCCCTCAAGCGAGGGGGAATCTGACGAAGTCTGCTACATCGGCCGCATCCGTCTAAACCTCCCATACACGGTGCCATAAATCAACCTAGCATCTTCGAAGAGGTGGACGGATAAAACCAAATAGCATCTGCTCCGAATCTCAGTGCCAGGACTTCGCGGTCCTGTACGCCGTCCTTCGAAGGGGAACACATGCGAATAACCCGAAACAATGTTAAAACTACGAATACGAAACACTTCAAATTGTTTATAGTGTAAGATTACATCACATGCAAAATTAGCAAAAACAAACGACACCTGAAACACCAAAACCCAGTCACTTGAACACAGGCAAAAAATCAGGGGGAGAGCTCAGATTTTGGCCGAGATAGGGTAGGTTGTGCTCGTCCAAAAAATCACCAAATTGCCTCAAATTTTGTCAGTGTTCATGTTACATGCCATATAACACTCTGTACTTATTTGAAAAAAATTTTGACAACATTTTAAAAACGACAGAGAGCAGGTTTAGGCGTTGCAAGTTTCACAGTATTTCGATTTCGTAATCTTAACAAAATTCGTATAAATTTCTAGCATGGCTCTAATACCACTGCAGGGTTTCCTAGCATGGCAGCAAGGTTTCGGGAGGCATTGTCCATGCCATATTCAAAAAAATTCCTTTCTAGCTAACCCTAACTTTGAATCGTATACTAGAAATCGGCGGAATAACATATGCAAACACTTTACATTCTAAGTGAGCAAGGAATACAACCTTTGTAGACCGATCCTTCACTTCAATAGCTCCATGTAGTAGTCCCTTCACTGCGATCATGAAATCCAGACTCTAGAGAGACTCCCACGAAGAAACGAACATACTTGCTTCGAAGACTTCATTAAACTTGCTATACCTTTAACTAGATCACGAGGTAACGACCTACATTTTATCGTATTTTTCATTTAAATACCACATTGTTTCAATTCTACAATTTAACTCCATTAAACTTGCTATACCTTTAACTAGATCACGAGGTAACGACCTACCTCCTCACACACTCATATACAACATAACACGATACCATCGAAAATTTAGAATACGAGAAAACAAACATTTTCATTTAAATACCCTTTACTTAATAAAACCATTTCTAAAAGATTTAGTATTGATACACTTTTTAAATAAATACCATTTATTATGAAAATAGGATAAGATTGTGGACATCAGTCGTTTATTTAAACCTGACTTTGTGATGTCTAGGCTAGACAAGTGAGAAAGGTAACTTTAAAAGGCCCGTCTCACGGTGATTCGTGAGCGGATCCCTCCTTTCTTCACTTGTACTTACCTGGCCACAATTAGCGGTGAAGAGGCGATTTGAAGTATCTCACAACTTGTCGTTTTGGACCAGTTAAGAATAGTCTAGTTGACTTAGGAGACCCTAGAATCTAGAATACGGAAAATTGACATCTTTACAAATAAATACCATTTACTTAATAAAACCGTTTTCTAAACGATTTAGTATTTATACAAATCTTTGCAAAGCGCCGTTACAACCCTTTTTGGGGAACCCACTCGGGATGGTGCGGATTATCGCACATCCTCGGGCTTAGTAGTGCGAGATTCAGACCTCCGCAAGAAGCATTCGGTCTCGAAAGATTTAAAATACGACATCTTAAGAAAATGAGATTTTTAGAATATAAAAAATATATTAAAATTATTTTTGTATAAATATATGTATATTTATCATTAAAATACCTATTTTGTTATGATATAAATATTCCACCTTTTTCTAAAAAACACAAGAATCAATTTTACACTAAAATACCACGAATTCCATATAAATCAATATTACAAATAAATACCTTTATTTCTAAATTTAGGATATTTTCATTAGAAATATCACAATATAAAATTCACATTCATTACAACCCTAAAGACGAATAATAAATGCTTGGGGTATATTTTGAAAAAGTATATAAAAATATTTTTACATAAAACCCTCTCAAGTTCTATAAATTACCCTAAGGACCCTAGTAAATATAGGTTTAAGCGGTACCAATCTCTTGAGCCTCAGGGAGCCGGAGAAGTGGGTGCTTGCCTATCTAAGGTAGACAAATTAATAAAAACAATCTGGACTTCAAATTACTTTGCTGATTGTCTGACTCAGTTTGAGTCTCAGTATAATCTGACTTGAATATGAATCAAGTACAATCTACAATCTACAATCTTCAATATTACAATTCAACCTGAATCCATGAATCCAATTATCAATCTATACAACTTGACTGAACCGAACCATGGATATACATTCCATTTACATGGTTCTCCGGTTATTCCATTTACATGATTCTACGGTTACATCCGTTTACTGATATCATGGTTTCGGTCAGTCAACCAATTATACAATCAATACAATTTACAAGACAAACAATACAATCAAAACACTACAGGGTTTAAGGGGTAGATTGGTACGGAAGGTGCTAAAAGTGGCACGAGACGGTAAGATTAAGACACCTAACCTGTATTCCGTTGCTGTTGTACCGTGGCCCAACGGTTCCTTGAGTTCCTGATACCTTAGTCTCCGGGGCAAGTGAGACTCCACTCGTATACACTGGCATCCTTCTGTACCAAGTTACAAACAACAGCGTTAACATTAAATACAACAATATAACAATATAATACAACTGTAAAAGCTACTCTCTCTTACTCTATGTCTATTCTATTTCTCCTCTTATCTTTGGGATTTACCGAGCGATCTGTTCGCTGACGACATTCTATTTCTTTCTTCTTTGAATGTCGTCAGGTGATTTGGAACCGCCAGAGATCGAGCCAACTGCAGAAGACTTGGATCAGTACAGCGAAGACACTGAGCTCTAGACATTGTACACATTTCCTTTCAGTACTTTACATTCCTGTTATACCATTGTTTAGGCATCGCTTTTATTTCAGTTGTATTTACTTTTCATGCATTGTACAAAAGAATGTTAATAAATAAATTTGCTGTTCAGTTTATATATCTTATCTCTTGTGTATTTACTTTTATATTGCTTAAATACGCTTAGCGTATTTACTTCAGAGTAAATACGTAGCGGACCGGTCGCGTCCCCTTCGCCGTATACCGGGAAGCGGGGTGTGACAGGTTTTGTTGGTGGCCTATGCAGGTCAGAGCTGTATGAAACCCTATTATGCAGTTCTGTTCTTCATGAACAAACCTAAGCAATATAACACAAGAACCAGCAACTAAAACATTATTTACAATTCATGTTCCTTGAATCTTACAATTTCATATTCCTTAAACACTACTACAAATAAGGGTTGCCCCTACGGATTTATCGGTAGGGGCAACCCACTGCCCCTACGGAGATGTGCGTAGGGGCGAAAAAAGACCCCGTAGGTGCAAAGGCCGCAGGTGCAAGTTGAAGCCCTGAACTTGCCCCTACGGACAAAATCTTGCCCCTACGGATTTCTGTGTAGGTCCTGTTTCACCTACGGAGTAGGCCGTAGGGTAAAAACAGTTATATTATTTACGGTTTTTTTAAATATATTAACTGTACCTACGGATATAACCGTAGGGCCACGTACTCTCCCCTACGGATACCTACGTAAGTACTTATCCGTAGGGGCAAAATATCAGAAATCCTGATATTTGCCCCTACGGATAAGTCCGTAGGGGCGAAGCAATGGCCCCTACGGATATGTCCGTAGGAGCACTCCCAACCCCCTGGTACTGAGATCATGGGGGAAATATCAGTTACTGCTGATATTTTTCCCCTACGGATATAGCCGTAGGGGCAACATGTGTACCTATGGATTAATCCGTAGGTACAAATTATCTGTATTTTTTTTTAAAAGGGGCTGCCTGATTTTTTCCCGCCCTGTGCACAATAATATATATAACAATAAAATATAAAATTAATCATCACACAACATATATTGCAGTATTCATAATCACATCTCATGCATATAATATACAAAAGAAACCCAAAAACTGAATATGATATAAATATAAACCAATATCAATATCGTTTCAAAATGTAGTACAATGTGTATGATATAAATAAATACATGTTTCAAAAAATAAGAACCAAAAAGCTACCCTAGCTCGGTCCAGCTCCACCTCTGAATAACGATAGAATAACGCGCGCCTGCTCCTCGGTCAATAAACTCTGCAATTCAGCGCGAGCGGGAGTCTGAGCGGCCTGTGGAACTGGCGATGTGGTCTGCGCAACCGCCGTCGAGGTAGTCGCTTGCGGAGCCGCGGCTGCGGGAGTCTGAGCGGGCGGTGGAGCTATAGGAGCTGTCTGCGGAACCGCAGCCGATGTAGTAGCTTGTGGAGCCGCAGCCGAAGGAGATGCATGTGGAGGCTCGGTCGATGTACCCTGTCGCGTCTGGACCTAACGTGTGTAAGAAGCGTATAAGAACTGTGTATTATTCGAATTCGTATCATTATTAAGTTATTTCGAAACCCCGTTTGGATATCTAGTTTGGAAAACCGTTGTTTATTTTAATTACATATGTATGTATGATTAATCAAACTTAAGTCTAAAACCAAATAAGCTCAAGCTACGTACTAATTATGGATATGTTGATATCTATATAATAGGACATGATATTTTACTATAAAGTAGTATACATACCAGCATCTCCTTCAACTCCTGAACGGTGGCCCTCAAGCTCTCCAGTTCCTGATGGACACGTCGGTCACTGGAGACGGAGGAAGTAACCGCCGGGGTGGAGTCCAACCTCATATGGGCCCTGCTAGGGCCCAGTCCCCGGCCTCTCTCCCAACCTCCGTGGTGCCCTCCATGTACGGCGTCCAGAACTGGGGTCAGCAGTCTCGGATCGCTCTGTCCGGTAAAATCGATCCCCGAGGCCTCGGCCTGCTCAACCACCCGCTCCTACACCCACATTAAGCAGTAAAATATAAGTATAAAATTTAAACTTGAACCTTCCAAAACTAAAATTTTAAATTTGGGTAGAAAAAATATTAACACTTACGCAATACTCCTGGGTAGCGACGTCGGGATATCGAAGCTCGCCCGTGGCGGGATCTGTCGAGGTGCCGTGGACGGCAAGATATGCGGACAGCACGCTCGGTGTACCACCTGACGCCACGGTCCGAGCTGTCTGCAATATTAGAAAATAACTCTTAATATTAGAAATATTAGAAAATAACTCTTAATATTGCAGAATATCACAAAGGTCGGTCTATTGTAATTTACCGATAACTCCATGGCTCGAGTAATGTTCCTCGAGCCACCTGTGTAAGTAGGGCGACCCCTCTTCGCCGACTTCCTGTTCTCTGTATTCTGAGCGGACTGTTTCTGCACAACGCATTAACATTTAGTTTTCTAATTAAGGAACACAAAAAATAAATTATATCCTAAACAATGAATTACATTTAAAATGCATACATGTTTGCGCTGGGAGTCGAAATATTCGCACAATAGAGGCCATGTCTCTACGTCGACTCTCGCAAACGCCGGAGTAGATAGGAGGGCCACTCTCTCTGCCTCGGGGGTCGCCATCCACAGGGAGTAGCAGTCGGCCTTCAGCTCATTCCTGTTGTATCGGACATTGGCCTGCATGTTCTTCATCAGGCCATTGTACAGAGCATGAAGGTCGAGCACCCTCCCCGGATGATCAGGGTCGGCTACAGGATGAAAATCGTAATCCAACTGAAAATACAAAAAAAAACATTGTTATTAGATTGCAAGTGTTAATAATAAATATGATAAGCGGATAGATCAACTGAAAATATATATTAATACGTACCCGAGCCTGATCAAAGAAGAGGGCGAATGAGCGCTGGTGCGGCTCGCCCCACTCAACGTGAAGTGGATAGTTCTTCACGAGCCGGCTCTCGTCCCCCATATACCGGCCGAACCTCTCGGCATAAGGACCGGTATAGCGATAGTCAAGGGTAAAAAAAAAGGGGAATGCTGCCTCCCCCTAGCTCTGTCAGGCCTCAGCCTATGGGACTGATTCGGGCCTCGAGTCCCCCTCTGGGGATGGGGAGGCCCTGCGTCTGCACGAAATATCAAGACAATCAATATTAAGACAAAGTTGTATTAAGAAATCAAGGTTAAACGAAAATTCAAGTGTGATATATACCTCCGGTGACTATCGCACGAGCCTGGACCCGGGCAGCAGCACGAGCGGGACGATAGTTCCTCCGGTGAGGAACAATCGAGGTCCCGGATGCGGACGCATCCCCTCCAACTAGAAAATAAACATCGACGCTAAATTTCCATGAAGTTCATATTTATTCTATAGAGCATATGTAAAATGAATAAATATTTTAAATTTATTCATACTAACCTGCAGACGATGCGGAGGGTATGGAAGCGGCAGGAGTGGCCCCTACGGAAGATATGGACGCACCACCTATAATTAGACAATTAAAAATAGATTATATAAGTAATTACAAAAAGAATGTGTAGATCAATAATATAACGTTCTAAATCAATATGCATGCACTATAGGATATATAAACATACCCGCAGGTGCGGTGGTGTCACCACCTACAGCTAGACAATAATAAAAATTGCTAAGTAAGAGCAAAAGGAATGTGTGTATTTATGATATAGCATTCTAAATCAATATACATGCACTATATGATATATAAACATACCTGGAGGAGCGGGAGTGGCCTCTGTCCCAGATGTGGACGCATCACCAACAACTAGACAATCAAACATTGACAATATAAGTAATTTTGACATAAACAGGCATGAATATCTGTAATATTACATTCAAAATGGATATGCGTGCAGTATACCTGGAGGTGTGGCAAAATCCACACGGAAGGAGGCATCCGAAGGGGTCTCCGATCTGGGTGCAAGACCGGCCCTCTGAAGCTCCCTACGGAGCTCTCCGGATGGCAGAACCGCTCTGCCTCTGCCGCGGCTGGAGCTCCTGCCGCCCCTCGCTGCTCCCGACATCGTCATCAAATCTAGATAAACGGTTCGTGGACGCATTAGACAATCATTAAAAGTATTGACTATATATGTATAGAGCGTAAAATGTGAAGTAATAATATAACATTACTGATAACCTTTTTCGTTTCGTGGGCGCATTATACATATCTACTTGGATTTCATCGTCGATGTCATTTCTAACCCACGTAACTTCATGATCGGTCGAAGACAACCCGTCCTTCGAAACAGACGGTCGGAGCACTTTAAGCCTTCTTTCTTCTTCGTCCTCATCGCTGTCCTCGAATTCTGGGACATCGTAGACATCTCTGGGTTTTCATCGGCATACAACACTCCATCCCGGATGCTTCAAACACTGTGAGTAGTATACTTGGAACGCTTGGTTCGGAAAGATAAACGGATCTTCCTGACCGTAAAATCGAAGTGTGTTCACACTGGTCAATCCATATTCATCTTTCCAAGTCCCAAGATTGCTTCTCCACCTGTCCGTATTGGTTCACGGATCGTACCAAGTACACTGGAATATATAAAAGGGTTCTGATCGTCCAAGATAGTGGATGCCGAGTATACAATTTAAGTACCCATAGTAAATCACACCGTCCGATCCTACCGTCGCAATCCCACTATTCTAAGTGGTTCTAGATGTTTCTATATCCTTAATTTCGAATTTGTATCCAAGGACACCAAATCCTTTGTAATATGCAACCTCCATATTAGGAAATTGAGCTAAACATCTTGAATCACTCTCAAATGATGCAGACAAGTTCGGATCGTGGATCTAACAAAACAAATTTTACGACAAATACATAACGATACAAGTTTAGATTAAAACTGATAGCAATAAAATGTTATTCGAATAACTTACATGATCTGTGACCCAATCACAAAAATTATCCTGATGGTATTTTTCCAAACGTTCTTCGTTCCAATCAGGATGCCCCTCACGTACCTCGTTAAAATGAATTCTGTTTTCGACAAATAATTGTGACATTAATATTATATCATTTCATACACACACAAACACAGATATAACAATTAATCCAAAAAAACTTACTCTCTAATTTGTTCAAGACATGCGCAATTAAGCAAGATAAACCGGTATATCTTGTTGATAAACATAGTGTCTATCCTCTTATACTCGGCTTTACCATATGGCCCATCTTGAATTCTTCGTGGTCGGTTAAGCCTTGTCTCAATGTTCTCGTCCAGATAGCGGGAACAAAATGTGGTTGCTTCATCAAGAAGATAACCTTGCATGATAGAACCCTCTGGTCGATTTTTATTGCGTATATACTTCTTAAGAGTGTAGAGATACCTAATGAGAATATGTTGAATAAATAAATACGAGCATACAGAACAACAATAAATTTATAAATTGCGCGAAAAGAAAAATTACACGTACCTCTCGACGGGATACATCCATCGATATTGTACTGGTCCGGCTAACTTCGCCTCAGTTGCAAGATGAACCGTCAAGTGTATTATGATATCGAAGAGTGGGAAAATACGCTCAAACTTGCAAAGTATCGACGCAATAGAATTTTCTAGTTTATCCAGCGTCGCAACCTCCAGTGTTTTAGCACACAACTCCCTGAAAAAACAACATAGGTCGTTGATTACTAGACCAACCGAGTCGGGGAGAGAAGTCCTGAGGGCTAATGGAAGAAGGTGCTCCACGATAACATGGTGATCATGACTTTTCAGCCCATCGATCTTGCCCTTCACAATTTTTACTTTCTTGCTGAATGATCCTGAGAAACCTGTGGGGACTTTCAAATCATGCAACACCTGCAGGAATCTTTTCTTCTCCGGTTGTGACATATGATAAGCGGCATTGGGAAGTACAAACTTGTCCGGTTTACCCGCTACCGGTCTAGGGTGCAATTCACTTCTTATTCCCCACTCTTGTAGATCCATCCGAGCATTCATGTTGTCTTTCGATTTCCCGTCTTTACAAAGAAGCAAGTTAAGTATGTGCTCTGATACTCCCTTCTCTATATGCATGACGTTCAGACAATGACGCACTGAATTTGTAGACCAGTACGGAAGCTCGAAGAAAATGCTTAACTTGTTCCAATATTGTGGTTTGACCTGTTTCGTCGGATCCATCCCGAAGGTCACGTTATTGTAACCATCCCATTTAGCAGTCACGTCCTCTCCGGACAATGGGAATGGAGGTCCAAGAAGCTCCTGATGACCATCAAAGTGAACCGTGTCTAACCTATAGGGGTGGTCTGGAGGCAGGAAACGTCGATGGCCGCAATAACAAACCTTCCTGCTAAAATTCAAGAATTTTGATGTTGTGTGTTCATGGCAATGAGGACATGCTTTGTGACCATGTACGGACTAACCTGATAGCATTCCATACGCAAGAAAGTCATTAATTGTCCATATTAAAGCCGCACGCAGTATGAAGGTTGTATTTGTGTTTGCATCATATGTCTCTACACCATCAATGAACAAAGATTTCAACTCCTCGATCAGAGGTCGGAGATAGACGTCAATATTGTTCCCCGGTGAGTTTGGTCCGTCGATAAGAAGAGGCATCATAAAGTATGATTGGTCCATAGCCAACCAAGACGACAGATTATAAATTATTATTACAACGGGCCATGTGCTGTGACTTCCAGCCATATAGTTGAATGGGCAGAAGCCATCAGTAGCCAGTCCGAGCCGGACATTGCGAGGATCGCTACTGAATATTGTGTGCCTCCTATCGAAATCCTTCCATACCGGTGAATCTCTTGGATGGCTCATTTTTCCATCTTCGCTTGGAGGAGCATGGTGATGCCAAATCATTGCCTCGACTGTTTTCTTGCACCTGAATAGCCTCTGTAGCCTCTGTGTTATGGAAAAGTATCGTGCTATCTTCACAGGTATATCAGGCTTCTTATCAGAATCTTTCGGCTTATACCTGGCCTCTCCGCATGTTGGACACTCTTTCAAATCTGAATTCTCTTTTCGGTACAACACGCAATTTTTAGGACATACTTGAATCTTCTCGCACTTTAGACCCAAATCAGACATCATCTTCTGGGTTTCGTACCAGCTGTCGGGCACATTATTTCCCGGAGGCATAGAATCTTTCAAGAACGAAAGAAGCATTGTGAATGACTTGTTGCTCCATCCATTTAGGCACTTAATCTGGAAAAGTTGGACGAACCATGAGAGAGTGGAATACTTCGCATTCTCATAAATTGGTTTCCTAGCATCATTCATGAAATTTTCATATTTATCCGCACGCGGTCCTTGACCGGAAGGAATGTCATCTTCGGTACAAATAGATTCACCTAGGGCAGCCTCTACCATATCCTCCATTTCTTCTGATGGAAATAAATTTCCGTCTCCTGCCGCATTACCGAATTCTTCTTCTTCTCCTGCCGCATTATCGTGTTCTCCTTCTTCTTCTGCCGCAGTACTGCATTCTTCTCATTTCCCGTGATATTTCCAAGTTGTATAAAATCTAGTAAACCCATGTTTTACAATATGAAGCTCTGCCATTCTACCTTCTGTCAGTACTTATTGCCACATCTATCGCACGGACAGAGAATCTTCTCTATTATGATCTTATTATGTGCGCGTGCAAATTCAAGGAAAGCAGCAACTCCTGCGACAAACTTAGGTTGCATACGTTGTTTCCAATCCACATACATCCAGCCCTTAACTCTGACGTACTCATGGGCCATGTTAGACTGTAAAACATATAAATTGTAGGTTATGCTGACTATATTGAGAAATATAAGAACGGGATAGTTACTGACAAAGGAGAAAATCCGAGTATATGCTTTGTGTGTGCGTTTGTCGTTGAAAAGAATAAATTATCGCACGTATGTTAACCGATAGACGGGGACTAAGTGGCGCTTTTAGTTTCATATATGAGTATCGATGAGAATATGAAGGTTTCATATTATCATATATTGGTTTTAACCCGAACATCTCGAATCGCTCTCTAATTATGCGTTTGTTGTGTATTCTTGTCGTATGTGTGTGTTCCGGCTGTCGGGGGTAGGCTTCTATCCCATTAAGAATGTATAGAGCGAACACCCATCACTTGTGCTTTCAACCGTTTCGAGTAAATTTCGGCAGCACCTCCCCGCTGTTCTCCGAGTACACTGTAATACATTAGATAATCATTTCAAAGCTGTGAAACAACGTTGAAATGAACATCTAATCTATCTTTGTACACGGAGAACCAGCGGAAAGGTACCGACGAAATATCTCGAAACGGATGAAAACACAAGTGAATGAAGGCGTTTGCTTTATACATTCTTAACTTGTCCACACGGGACAAATCTATGGGTTACCATGCGATTGAATTTTCTCGTCGCGTAGACTATACGACGGTTGTTAGTATCGAGCTATACTGTCCGATATTTAACAACCTTCGTATAGTTCTAGGTCACGACGAGCATCGCACATATGTTAACCGATAGATGGGGACTAAGTGGCGCTTTTAGTTTCATATATGAGTATCGATGAGAATATGAAGGTTTCATATTATCATATATTGGATTTAACCCGAACATCTCGAATCGCTCTTTAATTATGTGTTTGTTGTGTATTCTTGTTGTATGTGTGTGTTCCGGCTGTCGGGGGTAGGCTTCTATCCCATTAAGAATGTATAGAGCGAACACCCATCACTTGTGCTTTCAACCGTTTCGAGTAAATTTCGGCAGCACCTCCCCGCTCTTCTCCGAGTACACTGTAATAGAATAGATAATCATTTCAAAGCTGTGAAACAACGTTGAAATGAACATCTAATCTATCTTTGTACACGGAGAACCAGCGGAAAGGTACCGACGAAATATCTCGAAACGGATGAAAACACAAGTGAATGAAGGCGTTTGCTTTATACATTCTTAACTTGTCCACACGGGACAAATCTATGGGTTACTATACGATTGAATTTTCTCGTCGCGTAGACTATACGACGGTTGTTAGTATCGAGCTATACTGTCCGATATTTAACAACCTTCGTATAGTTCTATGTCACGACGAGCATCGCACGTATGTTAACCGATAGACGGGGACTAAGTGGCGCTTTTAGTTTCATATATGAGTGTCGATGGGAATACGAAGGTTTCATATTATCATCGAGTATCATATATTGGTTTTAACCTGAACATCTCGAATCGCTCTCTAATTATGCGTTTGTTGTGCATTCGTGTTGTATGTGTAACATGATTTTAAACCATTGAGATCAAGATTGATAGAACCGATCATCCTACATTGCAATAGCATTCATCAACCAAAAACTATTATTGCAATGGCATTCATCTATAACAATCAACAATTAAAACTACAAATGTAGGATACTGATATCATAAAGCGTTATACGCAACATATGAATTCACATGACTGAAACATGCATCAAAAAAACATGTTCATCCAAAAGAAAGGCCACTGTCAACAAATATAGACAAATACGTTATAAAAACAGTAACTAATTAACAAGTTGATTAGCATCTAGATCAAGAAAATGATAGGAAAAACAATTGACTATGATCTATAGTGACAAGTCTATTACCATGACTCTCGACTAACAAAGGTGGCTTTTCATATTTCTATTAATGATGCAAGTCTCCACCAAGTCAAATTCTTGCAATATCATTCTTTTTAGAGTATGTCTAATTTAATAGATAGAATTTTCAAAGTTGGGCAACCAAGAAAAAGTAACAAGGGATTTTACATACATGCCAAAGCTTTGATTATTTATTTATTTATTTTCCATTTCATATTAGTACTTTTATATGTTTGATGATGGCAAGAAATACAAATTATATTAGAACATTGTACATACCTAATTTTCACTTGAAATCGGTTTTTTCTTTTATCAGTACTCGTTGACATATAGTAACAAACAATGTTTGATTAGAAGGACCCAAGATTTTCTCGATCAACAATAATTTTAGTAATCAAACTAGGCTAAAATTGCTGGAAATTCCTCTCAGGTTTGCCAAATTCAGCAAACCCCAACCCCAACCTAACCCTAACCCCAGACCCAGACCCAGCCCAGCCCCACCCCAACCCCAACCTAACCCTAGCCCCAGCCCAGCCCCAGCCCCAGCCCAGCCCCGCCCCAACCTGACCCTAACCCAGCCCCAGCTAAACCCCGAGCCCAACCCTAAGCCAAACCCTAACCCCAGACCCAGCCCCACCCCAACCCCAACCTAGCCCCAGCCCCAGCCCAGCCCCAGCCCCAGCCCAGCCCCGCCCCAACCTAACCCTAACCCCAGCCCCAGCTAAACCCCAAGCCCAACCATAAGCCAAACCCTAACCCCAGCCCCAGCCCCAGCCGCAGCCAAACCCCAACCCTAACCCTAACCCTAACCCCAACCCCAACCCCAACCCCAACCCCAACCCCGACCGCAACCCCTGCCGAACCCCAACTGATCCAACCGCAACCCCAGCCCCAGCCATGAACCCTAGCCCTAAATAATCAAAAATTTCTTTAATTTAGTTGAAGATTTACTAATCTGAACGGCGGTGGCGACGACGAGAACGGTGGTGGCGACAACGAGAACGGTGGGGACGACGAGAACGGCAGTGGCGACGACGAGAACGGCGGGAATGATTTGGGGATTTTGTTTCACGCGCGATCGAGAGAGGGAGAAAGAGATAACGGGCGTAGGCAATCGATCTGTGCCCTTTATTAAATCGCTATTTAGTTGCCCCTACAGATATGTCCGTAGGTCCTTGGTTTGCGGCTCCGTAGGGGCAAACACCAAATTAAGAATTAATATTTTTATTCTTGAACGTCTTGGCCCGTAGGGGCAACCTTATAGCCCTACGGATTAATCCGAAGGGCCAACATAAATCTGCCCCTACGGATTTCAATATCCGTAGGGGCAACCCCCTATTTTAGTAGTGGAATCTTATCATTTCATATACTTTGAATCTGTCATAACCTAAATTTTTCATTCAAGGTTATGGATTCACCAAACAACACCAGCACCAATGTCAACAACACACCTCCACCACTACCTCTCACACCTGCTGTTCCTGCGCCACTCAACAAGCAAACGGTTCTGCTTGAGGCAATCCGCAGCCTTCTAGAGGGACAACAGCAGCTCTTGAGCCGTTCCGAGGCTGAAGCACCGGGGGTGAAGCAATTCAGAGCTTTACATCCCAAACAGTTCTCAGGAAAGGGGAGCTCACTGGAAGCTGAGGAATGGGCTCAAAGTATCGAGGATGATCTGGCAGCAGCACAAGTGCCAGAAATAGCTTGGGTCCGAGTTGCGAAGCTGCAACTCAAGGACAATGCACGGAACTGGTGGAAGGCGGAAGAAAGCCGTCTTGATCAGCCCATTGAATGGAAGACTTGTCGCGATAAGTTCGACGCGAAGTACTTCCCTGTGACTGCCAGGGTTGCCATGGAACAACAGTTCATTCATCTACAACAAGGTTCGATGTGGGACAAGTTAGTAGATGAGTATGACGCTGAATTCACCATGCTCAATCGGTAAGATATGTCACAGTAATTCAAATTTTTAATATCACATACTACACAGCTAACAGAAGACCGTAACAGATTTGCGGCACATTTGATACCGACGGATGAGATCAGAGCCCGTCGCTTTCAACAAGGTTTGGACACGGAAATTCAGGCTGCACTAGCCACAGAGAAATTTCCAACTCATGAGGCTGCTCTGGAAGCTGCCCGCAGTTATGAGGCAGTGATAAAAGCAAGGGGCAGACCTCAATCTGCCAGTTTGAAACTCCCTGCCACTCAAATGGCAGGAGGAGCCTCTTCCAGGCCAACGTTCGAACCCAGGAGAACTGAAGAACCCAATAACCAGCCAAGACCATATTTCTGTTTCCATTGCAAGAGAGATGGACATTTGATAAAGGACCGTAGGCGCGCAAAAGGCCTGTGCCTAGTTTGTGGCGCGTCCAATCACAGAATTGAGACATGTCCATATAGATACAACTCAGCTCACACACCTACCAACTACCCACAGCAGCCAGCTATCCAGGCTCCTGCAACTCGTCCTGCACTCCCAGCACCACCTCCACACAGAACTCCTGCACAGCCTACTGGCTAATTCCAACAGGCAATGAGGAACAAGCCTCGAGGGCAGAAAAACAAGCCCCAAGGACAGAATGTGCCTCCAGTTAGAAGGAAGGTACCACGGCGACAGACTTTCACATTAGCAGCCGTAGAAGCCGAGACTGTAGGTCAAGGTAACATTGGTAAGCCTTTTTCACATTTTTAAAACCCTTGCACCACTTTGTTATTTTTTCACACACTGTCAGTACTTCAGTCACTAAACTTTCTTGAATCTGTAACACTTTCCTTTTACAAATTTCGAGGACGAAATTTTTATAAAGAGGGTAGAATGTAACAACCCCAAATTTCCAATACAAGTTTTTACAAAAAAAATTCAAAAAATCCATCAAGGGGTATTTTAGCCTAAGCACAAGTTATAAGTAATTATTTTGCTTTTTAATTACAGGTTAAAAGAATGTAACAACTCTATTTTTAGTGTACAAAATTTGCTTAAAAATTAATGTATACTTGGGGTATTTACATTTACTGTTATTACTTTAAATAATTAATTAGCTCCATAATTACAAGAAGGAGCTTGTAGCTCATTAGTAATACCTTCCACTGCTGAACCAACCCACCAGAGTTCAAATCCCATACCCCCACATTATTTTTAATATTGATTTTTTTTAAAACCTTTAGAATACCAAGGGTTTACACGTGCATATCTCACAAAAACCCCACTACACCTAAAAATGTAACATTGCCAGAGGTTAGATGAACCGTCGAGGGGGATCCCGGCTGCCTGACACGGCCGGGAATCGGCCAACTCGGCCTCGACTCGGCCGACTCAGTCCTCCGACCGAGTCACGGCCGAGTCACCCCCGAGTCGGCCGATTTCGGCTACGGCCCCAACATGAAAGTTGTGTCTTTTCACATTCCCTATGCACCTGCAAAATTTTAGCCTCAGACCATTTTCATGGCTCTTTTAAAACCCCAATTACTCCACTTTTAATATATTTTTAATAAATTTTATCACATTTTTCATTTTAACCTTTCACCTAGCCTAACCCTAGCCTAACCCTATAAATACCACCCCCTACCCTCTACCCTCTACCCTCTCACCCCTAACTCTGAGACAACTCTCTAAAATTCTCAAGAGACCTTGTGTACTTTGAAAACGAGCTCGAGGTGAAGCTCCGGCGAATTCTTCGACGGAATTTCCGGCAATGACCGTAGGAACTCCCGGAAATGAAACGACGCACCGGCGACTCCTCCCGATCCACCTTCCTCTTATCTTTGATCAAAACCCGTAAGTCCCATTTTCTATCTCTCTTTTCTATTCTAAAAATACGAATTTACAAAACCCGACGGAATCGGAACAAATCCGATTTCCGATTCGGTTTCTTCATAAAACTCCACTTCTCGTTAATACAATTATGCTTAAACTCTCTCATATTGACTATTAAACACTAATCAACCAAATTGATCAAGTTTCATTACATGAAATGATGGCTATTTCAATTTATCGTATTTTTCACTTAAATACCACATTGTTTCAATTCTACAATTTAACTCCATTAAACTTGCTATACCTTTAACTAGATCACGAGGTAACGACCTACCTCCTCACACACTCATATACAACATAACACGATACCATCGAAAATTTAGAATACGAGAAAACAAACATTTTCATTTAAATACCCTTTACTTAATAAAACCATTTCTAAAAGATTTAGTATTGATACACTTTTTAAATAAATACCATTTATTATGAAAATAGGATAAGATTGTGGACATCAGTCGTTTATTTAAACCTGACTTTGTGATGTCTAGGCTAGACAAGTGAGAAAGGTAACTTTAAAAGGCCCGTCTCACGGTGATTCGTGAGCGGATCCCTCCTTTCTTCACTTGTACTTACCTGGCCACAATTGGCGGTGAAGAGGCGATTTGAAGTATCTCACAACTTGTCGTTTTGGACCAGTTAGGAATAGTGTAGTTGACTTAGGAGACCCTAGAATCTAGAATACGGAAAATTGACATCTTTACAAATAAATACCATTTACTTAATAAAACCGTTTTCTAAACGATTTAGTATTTATACAAATCTTTGCAAAGCGCCGCTACAACCCTTTTTGGGGAACCCGTTCGGGATGGTGCGGATTATCGCACATCCTCGGGCTTAGTAGTGCGAGATTCAGACCTCCGCAAGGAGCATTCGGTCTCGAAAAATTTAAAATACGACATCTTAAGAAAATGAGATTTTTAGAATATAAAAAATATATTAAAATTATTTTTTTATAAATATATGTATATTTATCATTAAAATACCTATTTTGTTATGATATAAATATTCCACCTTTTTCTAAAAAAACACAAGAATCAATTTTACACTAAAATACCACGAATTCCATATAAATCAATATTACAAATAAATACCTTTATTTCTGAATTTAGGATATTTTCATTAGAAATATCACAATATAAAATCCACATTCATTACAACCCTAAAGACGAATAATAAATGCTTAGGGTATATTTTGAAAAAGTATATAAAAGTATTTTTACATAAAACCCTCTCAAGTTCTATAAATTACCCTGAGGACCCTAGTAAACATAGGTTTAAGCGGAACCAATCTCTTGAGCCTCAAGGAGCCGGAGAAGTGGGTGCTTGCCTATCTAAGGTAGACAAATTAATAAAAACAATCAGGACTTCAAGTTACTTTGCTGATTGTCTGACTCAATTTGAGTCTCAGTATAATCTGACTTGAATATGATTCAGTACAATCTACAATCTACAATCTTCAATATTATAATTCAACCTGAATCCATGAATCCAATTATCAATCTATACAACTTGACTGAACCGAACCATGGATATCAATTCCATTTACATGGTTCTCCAGTTATTCCATTTGCATGATTCTACGGTTACATCCGTTTACTGATATCATGGTTTCGGTCAGTCAACCAATTATACAATCAATACAATTTACAAGACAAACAATACAATCAAAACACTATGGGGTTTAAGGGGTAGATTGGTACGGAAGGTGTTAAAAGTGGCACGAGACGGTAAGATTAAGACACCTAACCTGTATTCCGTTGTTGTTGTACCGTGGCCCAACGGTTCCTTAAGTTCCTGATACCTTAGTCTCCGAGGCAAGTGAGACTCCTCTCGTATACTCTGGCATCCTTCTATACCAAGCTACAAACAACAGCGTTAACACTAAATACAACAATATAACAATATAATGCAACTGTAAAAGCTACTCTCTCTCTCTCTTACTCTCTGTCTATTCTATTTCTCCTCTTATCTTTGGGACTTACCGAGCGATCTGTTCGCTGACGACTTTCTATTTCTTTCTTCTTTGAATCTCGTCAGGTGATTTGGAACCGTCAGAGATCGAGCCAACTGCAGAAGACTTGGATCAGTACAGCGAAGACCCTGAGCTCTAGACATTGTACACATTTCCTTTCAGTACTTTACATTCCTGTTATTGCATCATTTAAGCATCGCTTCTATTTCAGTTGTATTTACTTTTCATGCATTGTACAAAAGAATGTTAATAAATAAAGTTGTTGTTCAGTTTATATATCTTGTCTCTTGTGTATTTACTTTTATATCGCTTAGATACGCTTAGCGTATTTACTTCAGAGTAAATACGTAGCGGACCGGTCGCGTCCCCTTCGCCGTATACCGGGAAGCGGGGCGTGACATCCGCATTAGGATAGACCCAAGGCGGGGAGCATAAGTAACCGGGTTCTAGAGTCCAGTGGGAGACCATCTCGAGGAGTCGAGACCGGGTCTCCTAACTCTAGAATTGGTAGGGTTGCTTGCCGCTTTCATAGGGGTCTAGAGGTGTGGGATTGGCTATTCATCACGACCGTGGAATCCGTGTTTTATACAGGCTTAAAATAAAACACGGAAATCCTAGTATATTCAATATTTCATATGTTGTTTTCTGCTGCGATATATGTGATGTGATCATTTGATATATTGATGAGATGAATACAGGATATAGTATATATGATATATTATATAGACGTTGCTTATGTTTTACACCCGCGCTAGCCCTGCCCCGCTCTGCCGTTAGTTACCTAACATAACGGTGCACGAGGGGACATCGAGGCGAATGCGGATGACATAAGCGTACGTTGTATTTATCTGTGATGTTTAGGTAACTTAAAATGATGGGACTTCATTAATGAAATTAATGAAATAAAAGAAACCTAAAGATGTTGTAGAAATTTGTCTCGAAAACTGGTAGCTCTAGTTCTTGCTTTGCATAGCGGTATTCCTTGTAGAATATCCAGCACCTTATTCGATAAGGAAAGAGCCGAAATCTCTTCACCGGGAGTGACCTCTTTAGCGAAACTAGCAGATGCTACAAACTCGGTTTGTCTTTTAATTGCTTTTATAGTTTTTGCTTTGCATAGTGATATTTGTGAAATATCCTGCACCTCATTCGATAAGGAAAGAGCCGAGATCCCTTCACCAGGAGTGACCTCTTTAGCAAAACTAGTAAAAGCCTCAAAAGCACTCCTTTTCAAAATCACGCGATTCTACAACGATATCAAGTTCATTACGCTCATGGTTTTCTTAAAAACCTGCGTAGCCCTCCGTCATTTCAGATAAGTACTAGTTAGTATTCGTGCTACGTTTGTTGACCTTAGTCAAGGCGTAGTGTGCGGTAGCTGATTAGTGCTTATCTGCTAAGCATATGATGCGATTGAGTTAGGGTAGTCGTGCAACTTTGTTGACCTTAGCCAAGGGTTGTGCGGATGGATTTAATTCAATCGGGAAATGACGGGTTGAACTTGGCTAGCACTTATGATTTGTTGACCTTAGCCAAGGTCATAAGTTGCTAGGGGCAAAATACTATTGGGAATTTCAAGTATTGAAATTTGCAATGAGATTGCATACCTTCTATGAAATAGTTGGATCCCGATACCCACTGCGAGTAAGAGTTACTCTTGGAAGAGTTTTACATATCACAATTAGCCGATCAAGTAGGTGTCTAGAAAGCTGTTAACGGGGTTACGCCCCTGGGAAAACGAGGTTTATTTTAATTAGGTCCGTACGAAAGCACGGGGAACCTCCCACAAAGTACCGGCACTGGTCTGGCTGAAAGATTGGCAAAATTGTAGGGTGTAATTAATTTCGGCTAGTCTTTCCTTTTAGGGTTTGAAGGAAGATTTGACTAAAACAGTGGGAGCCATCCTGATTAGATAAATTAATAACCAATTTAATCCTGCAAGAGCATACGCCGAGTGTTTTGTTCTCTCTCTCCAGGTAGCGACCATGTCACGCCTTAATCAAGATAATAATACGGATGTATTGACCGAATCCGCTTGTTATACTG
The DNA here is from genome assembly GCA_030015575.1 of Agapanthus africanus. Classification (NCBI taxonomy): domain Eukaryota; kingdom Viridiplantae; phylum Streptophyta; class Magnoliopsida; order Asparagales; family Amaryllidaceae; genus Agapanthus; species Agapanthus africanus. The sequence continues at coordinate 378,984,860 of CM057351.1, forward strand.
AGTTAGGGGAACGTTGGTCCCGCTCCAACTTATAATTGTTATAAGACCGAGCAGGAAATATGGGAATACCAGAATTCCCGTGCCTCCCAAACGAGAAAAGTGCATGCTGATGTATCTTCTTCGGGTGTGTTCATTACCGAGAATTATTTTTCAGTAACCTCTACGTCCTGGGTATGAGATACTGGATCAGGATCCCACATATGTAATATGTTACATGGGCTACAGATAGGTAGAGAACTGAGAATGGGTGATAAGTTTCAAGAGTTGGAAATGGTGCAAGTGTTGCAGCCAAGTATGTTGGTAGTTATCACCCTGTATTACCAAATACATTGATTCCGAAAGAATGTTATTAGATACCAAACCTGATATACAAAATCATATCAGTCTCTTTATTTAGTAAAGAAGGATATAATTTTGTATTGTTGGATAATGTTTTGAACATTTCCTATATCAAGAGTTGATCGGTTCAGGCACGTTATCTAAAAGCATATACGTTATAAATCAAACCACAGTTCTTAACGTACAAACACACACAAGAGGAAGAGTTCAGAAATGAACGAATCTTTCTTGAGGCATTGTAGACTAGGTCATATCAATGCGACCCGACTAGCTGAAGTTATATTTAGATGCATATTTAAATCAGTTTGAACTTACATCTTGTGAAACTTGCCAGTCATGTCATAAAGATAAGATGATCATAGCTCCGTTTATTGGAAACAGAGAAAGAGTTAATGAACTCTTGGGATTGATACATGATGATGTATGTAGGTCCCCTGTCTACACATACCAGGACCGGTTCTTTGTACTTCATTACATTCACTGATGATCTCTCAAGATTCGGGAATGTGTTCCTGTTGAAACACAAGTCTGAAACTTTTGAGCAATTCAAAAAATATAAGTCAGAAGTAGAGAACCAAAATGGGTATAAGTATTATGTCCTTTGATGAGATCAGGGAGGAGAATACTTGAGCATGGAATTCCTAGACTATTCTAAAGGAGAATGAGATTCTCTCTCAGCATTACTCCTCCGTATACACTATAGAATGTCGGTATATCGGGGCGGAGCATTCGCACCCTATGTGATATGGTGTGCTCTATGATGAGTACTACTGAATTTCCTATTTCCTTTTGGGGCTATGCACCTGAGAAGCTGCATACCTATTGATAGGGTTCTAATCAAATCAGGTGCCTACCACTCCATATGTGATATGGTATGGAAAGAGCCATTTTCTTAAGGATGTTAAGATTTAGGGTTGTCCGGCCTATGTATAAAAGCAAATCCGGACAAGCTCGAGGCAAGGTCAGTTCTGTGGAAGTTTGTTGGATATCTCAAGTATTTGCAAGAGAATATCTTCTACCACACTGAGGAGTAAAAGGTATTTTGTTTCTCAGCATGCCACCTTTGGGAAAGGGAATTTCTTGTGAAGAAATTAGTGGTCATAAGGTAGAACTAGAAGCAGTTCCAGCTATACAAACTGCAGCTGATGATTTGGTAGAACCGGAGGATTCAATAGTTCCCGACGAACCTCAGCCTCTCCGCCGATCTGGTAGGGTTCCTCATCCACCTGAGAGATACTTCGGTTTTCTCTATGACAGTAGGAGCGAGGATTGCATCATGAGATGATGACCCAACTAGTTTCGAGCAGGCCATCAGGAATGGGGACTCTGTGAGAATGGCTGGATGCTAAGCGATCTGAGATGGAATCCATATACACCAACAAAGTATGGACTTTGGTTGCTATATCTGAAGGGTTAAATCTCCATCAAGAGCAAGTATATCTTGAGAAGATTACTTGGTGTACATGAAAAGGTTGAGACTTTCAAAGCTAAGACTTATTGCAAAAGGTTTTCGTCATCGACTAGGTGTGGATAATAATGAAACTTTTCTAGTCCTTATGCTTAAGTCCATCCAGATCCTACTTGCCATTGCTACATACCATGACTACGATATCTGGCGGTTGGGTGTCATGACTGCAATTCTAAATATTGATTTAGAAGAGAGCGTCTATAAGTACACAGCCAGAGGGTTTCGTAGACAGTGGGAGCAGCGGAAACATGTACAAGTTGCTTTACGGGTTAAAGCAGGCATCACGGAGTTGGAACATCTGTTTTGATGTGGTAGTCAAAGAGTTTGACTTCATCAAAATGGTAGATGAACCTTGTATATACAAAAAGACAGTAGGGAGTATGGTGGTGATCCTCATATTGTACGAGGATAACATATTCTTGATAGGAAAGGAGTTTCTTATGCTACGCTCGGTCAATCTCCTCTTATCACATAGATTCTCCATATCGGATCAAGGTGATACTTCCTAAATCCTGGGTTTTAGATCTATGAGATAGATCTAATTGGATGTTAGAATTCTCACTAGGTGTAGTGAGATGGTATCAATCGATCCTGGGGAGAATCACTGGACGGCTTCCAGGGTGATAAGCTCGACTGAATGTCAGTCACAGGCATTGTCTTTACCCTCAGTGGAGGGACGGTATGTTGGAAGAGTTCTAAGCTAGATACCGTAACAAACTAAGGCTGGATACATTGCTACCAAGGATACTACCAAAGAGGTAGTTTGGATGTATATAAGTTTATGAGATGAACTTCGTTTCTACCATTGTGTGAGAATGGAGTTATGGTTTTGGCCTAGGAACCCCCGTCCCATCAGTGATCCAGACATATTCTTAGGCAGTATCACCTGATCATGGAGATGGATGATCTCCAGGGAGATCGAGGTTAGGAGAGTAGACACAGAGGACAACAGCGCGGATCCACTCACAAAGGCCTATTTCCCAGTAGAGACTTTTATGGGACGGTTGAGTATGAGATACTTCAACCACTGCTGATTGTTGGGTATAAGATACTACAACAGATGGCCCTAGTGCAAGTGGGAGATTGTTAGTTATATATATGCCCTAGAGGCCATTACTGTACATACGATGTATATTGTAGTGGATGCTTGGACATATATATGGAGGACTTTCTTGCTCGACATGATAGTATGTTATCTGGTTGCTCTTTATCTTAACATGTACGCTGATTGTCTCTATGTTACATGTTGATAAAACCCTTAGGATGAGTACTTGACTATCAGGATTATGATGCAGATCATACTAGTGGGGACAGTGTAGTCGCTAAGTACATCATTCAAATGTTCCTAGTCGCGGGTGTATCGAGATAGGGCATCGATATACCAGAGTAGACTAGCGTATAGCTTCTCGACCCATGTAGATGGGCGATGGATGATCCCATATCCATTGGTGTTTGACATCAGAGACAGTATACGGGTGCTCAGTGGAGACTGGGTACACTGGACGGACTCGCCGAGAACTCCCAGATAGTATTATACCTAACGTCAGATGGCAGTTCTCTGGTGACACTGGTACAGGTTAGTCTGTAGACCTGAGATCGTCATAGAGTCTTGTGTGATTCCCACTGTACTTTGATTTCCACCTTATCACGTTCAAGAGAACGTGCAAAACGGTGGCTTTTGGGTACAGTCCCGAGTCATATGGAGACAATGAGCGATAGGAGGGGTTTCGTCTCTCCCAGTATTAGGAGTTGATGTTGCGTTGTGCTCGATTGGCTATAACAGGAAGTCCTTGGCCAAGGCTGCTTCAGAGATATACTGGTAAGTGTTATCAGTAGTTTCTCGACCCGTTATGAGCCTCATATCGACACGACTTATCGAGTTACTGGGGTCTGGCGTTTACCACCCCTGGACGAGATATGCGACATATCAGACGAAGAGACCGGACTGTACGGTAGTGTTACTGATTGGATTCGCAGGAGTGTGAGCAGGCTTGCTTGTTAATCTTCTGATCGCTCAATACCCGGGTGGCCGTTACGTTCAGCTGACCGCTTGCGACTTGTGGGTGTTTGATATGATCATCACCTACTGCCGGCGTATTGACGAGTCTTTAAAGTCCTACACAGGGGTTTTTTGGCTCAAGCGAAACGGAGTAGGATCATATATGTGATATGTGCGGGACCGAGATTGATACGATATGAGATACCGTATTCTATTCTCGCGATATGAGATATCGGTCGGTTATATATGATATAGCCGGGTTATCAGATCAAGTGTCGATTCGATAAGTTGATTCAAATGATATTAGTCGGTTATAGGTGATATAGCCGGATTATTAAAGCAAGAGTTGATTTGATAATCTAATGTATAATTATATATTTGATATATTACATTATATTAACTAGTATTAGCTCACTTATGATTTCTTTTCTCACTTTGGATACATTGATATATATGTGATATATGTTAAATGTATCATGCTAGGTTACAAATGCAACTAGGGTTTATGAGGGTTAAACCATGCTAAGGTTAAGATTGGGGTTTATAATTTATCATTAATTAATGCAAAGATTATGGATATTTGTCATGGATGATATTTGTTGAAAGCTTATAGAAGCTTCAAGGCATCTTTGACTTTGTCCATTCTCTTTGTCTAGCTTAAGATATTTTTGACCTAACCTTTAACCATAGCTTATGGTTAACTCTCTATAAGGGTTAAGCATGACATGTTTAACCCTTGGTTGCATTTCTAACCTCAACAATAATTCATATGATGAGTTCATTCTTCTTCTTCTTCTTCCTCAAAGATTTCTAGCTTCAATGGAGGTATGAGAAAAAGTGTGAGAAAATCAAATCTAAAGTGAGCTCACTTCTTACTTCATCATTCTCTACTACTTGCCATTTAGTATAGGGTGTTTGCTTCACTAATTCCATAATTAGTGAAGAGATAGCTTGGGTTAGTGTCTCCTCGACGTAGATCATCTTCGGCCTTGAAGTCTTCGAAGCAAGCATGTTCGTTTCTTCGTGGGAGTCTCTCTAGAGTCCGGAGTTCATGATCGCAGCAAAGGGACTACTACACGGAGGTATTGAAATGATGGACCGATATACAAAGGTTGTATTCATTGCTCACATAGAATGTAAAGTGTTTGCATATGTTATTCCGTCGATTTCTAGTATACGATTCAAAGTTAGGGTTAGCTAGAACGGAAAATTTTTGAATATGGCATGGACGATGCCTCCCAAAACCTTACTGTCGTGCTAGGTAACCCTGCACCACCCTCGGGGACCACCACGAGGTGGCCTAATGGGGTGGGTAGACCCGAGAGCACCCAGTTGGGGTGCTCTCGGATCACCACCCCTAAGGCCGCCTTGTGGTGGTCTTGGGAGGTGGACCCGACCTTCGGTCCCCCCCGGGGTATCCCCGAGGTGACCATGCTTCACCCTGCGGCTTCTCGGTTCAAACCGTGAGCCCGCGGGGTGTGCAAACATCTCAAAACATCAATTTTAAAGACTGATTTTATCGCCAGTTCGTGCGCGACAAAAACGGTGGATTTCTAATGTCGTTACGAGCTATCTAAGGCTTATGGGGTGACTTTGATACCATGTTAGGCGGTGTCGCACACTCTACTAGGTTCATAGAGAGGCGGAATTTTCAAAAAACAATTTTTAATTCGGCAACACCGACTAATCCCAAGATCTACCGTAAGCCCTAAATAACAAAACTTAAAAAGGTACTAATCTACTGTGAAAGTGATTATACCTATATGAACCAAGTCCTTTGGGTCTTATTTTCCTATTCTTGAGCTCCTTGTCCATCAGAATCGAGCTAAGTTGTCGGCCTCCTCATGTCGAAGACGATCCACTCGAGAATCTATAGTTCAAGCTCCAACCTCAAATTTGAGGTAACTAAAACACCTAGTTTGCTAATCTAGATGGTTTAGTGGATGTAGAGTGTATTAATTAGATTAGTTTATCTCAATAACCCTAGGTTTCTCAACTCATGAGAGTGTTAGGGTTTGAGGAAGAAGAAGAGAGCAAAGGAGGAAAGAGAATGGCAAGTCAAGAATGAGGTGAAGAATGGCTAAGTCTTGATAATATCAAGTATATCATTTACATTAAAAATAATGTGACATACTCCAATAGTTATCCAAATGAATGAGTCATCTAAAGTAGCCATGCGTGGTCGCCGACTCGGCAACCACGCACTATTCGAGCTCGCCGGCCGGACAGTTTGACTAAACAGTCTTCAACCATACTTCAATAACACCCCATTCCTCCACCTTATTATCCATTTAAACAAATGGATTTAAAACAAAATAAGGTGTTTTATTCTAAAAGCATTCTAGTGAAATTACTAGAATACCCCCACCCTATATACATACCCGTATTCGTATTACAAAAAATATGAATACCAAGAGGTAAAATAATCCAATAATATAATATTAGAATGCGGCTTAATCCTAAACCCACCAGTATTATCCGTCCGAACAAAATCCGTGTAGCTAGTATACGTATATGATCGAAACCCTATACGTAAAACCATACAGCCTCTACATCGTTTCTCCTAAACTAGGGAAACCCTCTGTGTGGGATTCTAAGGACTCGACCGTACGCTGGCATTGGACCACAAGCACGTCAGTAGCACTAGCTGTACGTAACGACTATCCAGATACCTGTCGAAAAGAAGGCCGACGAGCAAACTCATCCGAACTCCTACTGAATCTATCAGTGACAATCTCCATACACTCTTGTCTATTCGTCTGAGAGTATCGCATGCCGGGTCTAGAGGGTGGAAAACGTCAGACCCCTAATAACCTGACAAGTCGTGCCGATGTGGTTCAAGACCATCCGAGATTCTACCGAGATACCTATCAGTAATTCTCAATCTGCCCTAACCAGGGACTTATGGTGTTGACCAATCGAACACAGCGCGACATCGACTCACTATACCGAGATAGACGAATCCCTGACAATCGATCACTGTCTCCATGTGGCTCAAGATTGTACCCAACTAAAACCTGTTTGCACGACTCAGTATTGCCGTGGTGGGATAGTAATCAAAGCACGGTAGGAACTCGCCATCATCATCTGTGATAACAATGTCATACACATATACCACCATAATGATTCGGCGGCCATGCCGATGTCTATAGAACACTGTGTGATCACCATTACTTCTCCTCATCCCAAAACCTTTAATACCTTCTGCAAATCGTCCAAACCAGGCTCTCAGAGATTGTTTGAGTCCATACAAAGAAATTTTCAATCGACATACCTTTGATAACTCCTCCTGAACAATAAAACCAGGTGGCTGCATCATGTAAACCTCCTCAAGAATACCATGCAAGAAGGCATTCTTGATATCAAGTTGATGCAGGGGCAAATGAAAGGCAGCGGCCAAAGAAACCAATAGGCGTACAAAAGCCCTCTTCGCGACAGAGAAGAAGGTATCAGTAAAATATTGTCTACAGGTCTGAGAATATCCTTTAACTACTAACTGAGACTTTAACCGAGCAAGGGAACCATTGGAGTTGAACTTGATAGAGAATACCCATCGATAACCAACGGTACGCTTTTTAGGTGAAAGCGGAACTAGATTCCAAGTATCATTCTGCCGAATAGCATCCATCTCCTAAATCATTTATTGTTTCCAGCCAGGATGTGTAAGAGTCTCAGATACTTTCGTAGGAATGATATATTTATCCATCGATGAAATGAAAGTATTGTGTAGAGAAGACAAATGAGCATAGTGTTGGATATATATGCCTTAGAGGTCATTATTGTATATGCATACAAGTGGATGCTTGGGCATATGTATGTACAAGACAATCTTGCTCGATATGATAGTATGCTGTTTGGTTTGTCTTTATCTTAACATGTGCATATGTTTTACTTGTTATTACGTATCGTTAATATATGTTGATAAAACTCGTAGGATCATTGCTTAACTACCAGCGTTATAATAGCAATCATACTTATGGGAGCTGGATAGTCGATAAACACATCCTTAAATGTCCCTAGTCATAGGAGTATCGAGACAGGGTATCGATACTCCTAACTAGACTGATGTATACGTTTCAAGACCCCAACGAGGAGCGATGGTTGGTCCTGCAGCCATTGGTCTTTAGCACCTAAGATCGTATACAGGTGTTCACTGGGGGTGAGTACACTGGACGGACTCGCCGAGAACTTGCTAGATGGTATTATACCAATCGTCAGATAGCAGTTCTCTGGTGATATGAGTGCAGATAGTCTGTCGACCTGGGGCCGTCATTTGTCTCGTGTGAAGGTATTCGTAATCTTAAGGCGTATCTTCAGAAGCAGTTTTAAACTAAAGATCTTGGTGGACTTAAATACTTCTTAGGGATTGAGGTATCTCGATCTAAGGAGGGAATATCACAGAGGAAATATGCACTGGAAATACTTTCCGAGAATAGAATGTTGGATTGCACACCTTGTCACATACCGATGGATCCAAATTCCAAGTTGTTACCATATCAGGAAACGTTACTAGATGTTCCAGCTAGATACAAGAGATTGGTTGGTCAGTTAAACTACCTCACTGTCACTCGACCAGATATCTCATATCCCGTTAGTATTGTGTGTCAGTTTCTGAAATCACCCCCACACAGGCCATTGGGATGCAGCTATTAGGATTCTTTAATATCTGAAGAGTTCTCTAGAAAAGGGATTGTTGTATACTGATAAAGGACACAACAGAATAGTGGGTTTTTTCGTTACTGACTGGGCAGGATGTCCGATAACTAGAAAATCCACTACAGGGTATTGTGTGTTTGTAGGTGGGAACCTAGTGGCTTGGAAGAGCAAGAAGCAACGTGTGGTATCACGTTCTAGTGCAGAGTCTGAGTATCGTGTTATGGCAGACATCACTTATAGGATGATATGGGTCAAACAATTTCTGAAAGAATTAGGCGTGGTTCAACAAACTTGATGATTTTATATTAATTGCGACAATTAGGCTGCTATCCATATTGCTTCGGATCCATTGTTCCATGAGCGGACCAAAAATATCGAAGTAGATTGTCATGTGGGCCAAAATAAGGTTGTTGGAACTGAGGAGAAGTCTCCGGAGACTGAGACACGACATGTACGCACAAGTCACCAGTTAGCCGATATACTCACTAAACCGTTTGCTCGTGATAAGATGCAATTTATTTGTAATAAGTTGGGTATGAACAATATATAATACTCCAACTTGAGGAGGAGTGTTAGAGTTTGATATGAGTTTAGTCCCACATCGGGTAAATTTGGATATTAGACATTTTGTAACCCCTATATATAGAGGGGCTCTCTGTATCTTTTAAAAATACAATAACAACGCATCTAATTTCTTGTGACAGTTCTTACCCTCTCCGTTTCAAAAAGAAGTTTTTTTTTTTTCTTTTGCTTTTTTATTTGTTCCGAAATAGAAGTCCTTTTAAGTTTTTAAGGAAAATAAATTACCATTTTGAAACCATGCAAGTATAAATAGAGCTTTCAAATTTAATCATGATAAATTGCTCGTCAAAAGCTTTCAGGTAAAATGATAAAGTGTAATTATTAGGGTTATTCTGGAAGGAGTAATTGTCCGAGTTGAAGGGCAAAACAGTCTATAAATGCAGCTGTCGTCTTCTCAGGGTTCAACATTGGGTCAGCTTGAAAGCAAAGCTGACCTCTTGCAAGTATTGATTAAGATTATAAAAAAAAATTGAAGAAGATTAGAGGGTGCCCCACTTGAAAACTTCACAAGGCTAATCCCAAGATTAAAAAAAAATTGAAGAAGATTAGAGGGTGCCCCTCTTGGTAGCCGACCTCTTGGTAGCCGACGACACTTCTTTTCTTGAGAAGAGTGAGTGTTTGATCCTGAGAAGAAGAAATGGACACAATTTAAAGCTTTCAGGGCAAATTCATGAATTCCCTGATACGTGTGTGGCTTAGGCTTTGGGGCCACTTAAAAAAATGAAAGAAAGAAAAGGAAGAATCGGGTAGCATGTTACATTTTTTCAATTTTTAAAGGAAAAATTCTTAAGATTATTAAAATTTCTACAATTTCTTTTAAATTCTAAAGTCACTACATCTCTCACTTTCTCTATCTGCCACACATGCATCTCGGAACTTGAATAAAATTTTTGAATGTGGTGATTATATCCTCTCTTATGTAAAAAAAATCTAATGTATAATTACTAATATTATATGCCTATCTCTCTTATGATGTTTTAACTTGTTTTAATTTATCTGTGCATATAAATTTTATTGCAAAATAGAAGAAAAAATCGAGTTTTTTTATCCTTTTCTTCTAACAAGGCGTATTTTGTAATTTGAATAAGAAATTTTTTGTTTATCATTCATTATATATGTTTTTTGAGAGTGAATCGTAGATAGACAAATGTTCCTAAGACTTTTCGTAACCACGAGAGATGGTGCTAATAATAAACGACGGTCCCTTTCTATTTATTTAACGGACTGAATTCTTCTTCAATTGTAACATCTTTGAAAATTTCATGTGTTGTAAAAAATGGAAGGAAAAAAAACATCTAACATGTATCGAATTCTTTATGAAATCTTGTCCCTCAAACTTTGATATTCTTTTTTTTTTTAAATTATTCTTGTTTATGGAATGATATCGATATAAGATTTTAGATGCCTGTTCATTTCAAAATCATTCCATTGGTTGTGTGAAAGGAAACGTCAAGAAGGGAAATTAAAAGAATACAAATGAGTTTTGGGTTTAATGTTAGAGGCCGGTTTATATGTTTTGCTTAACTTCCTATAATTATCATTCGCTTCTAAGCAGCTTGGCCTTTTCCAATTTCTGAAATGCTGGTTGGAATATATTGGAAAAAGTTTACATTTTATCTTCGTTCCTTCAAATGATGTCCTGCTGTGTTGGATTAATTGGGATTACCAATTAGATTAGTTTCTTGTCACGTTCTTTACACTTCAGAAACGACTTTCTATCTTATTCGATTAGATTAATTTTCTCTCCAACGTGAGAGCCCGCAAGTTCCATCGTCGGAGGGGCTGATTTCAAGAAGAAGAAAAAAATCTTACTTTCATAATTAAGGAAACTAATCAAGAAATCTCAAAAGAAAGGTTGAATTTAAATTAATTGATCAGCGATTGTTTATTCCCAAGCTCCAATTCAACATTTTATTGGAAAATGGGTTGCCTGTTTTTTTTTATTTTTACAAAACAATAATATTTTGAGGCGGCCAATGAGAAAAATAAAGGGCAAATTGTCAAAAAGGCTCCGGTCCCCGCAGCCCGGGAGTTGTCTAAAATCCATGTAATTTTCGGAATTGTTGGGAAGGGCCTACAATTCAACATCTTTGTGAAAAAACCATAGGCTGTATTTCATTTAGGCATTGTGTTCTTTTAACTGCTTGGATATTAGAGGCAACTACAATTGATTAGATATGAAATGATAGCTTATGGATTTTAACGATCCATTTATTTAGTCTTGATGATGGCTTAAACATGAATAGTTCGTTTAGTGCCACTTACTTATCTTACTTATCATATCGACACTAAATTTGTATACACTTGATATTTAGCTTGCTTATCGTATATCTTGTATATACCGAGTAATATATCATTATCTCATCCTATATTTGTGTTATATTCTTGATATTGATATATTACTTTAATTCATTGATTTAATAATTCACAATATGCATTTGTATATACATGTGATCTATATCTTGCTTCTCATATACCATGTATGTATATATTTAGTATATAAATATCTCATACTTTGAGTTTGAGTTACATCTTGATATTGATAGACTATTTATGATTGTGATATCAAAAACAATGAATGTTTATATGGTTGAGTTTATTATCTTGCTTATATTCCATAACATTGTATATGATATGCTTGGTCGTGGTTGATATTGGTTTTCAGGATATTCAGGATATCTCACGATACAAACGTATAATGGAGGATGGAGGAAATTGAACGTAAATGACATATCTAATGGAGACCGGAGGATACAGACAAGTGCTTCTCAATTTATCTAAATCAAGCTACGAATAACTAAGAAGTGATGCAGCCCCAACGGTCAAATCTTGTCTGATTCACACGTTCCACCAGTCAAATTGAAGATTCATTGTCACGCCCCGCTTCCCAGTGTACAGCGAAGGGGACGCGACGAGGTCCGCTACGTATATACTTAGAAGTACATACGCTAAGCGTATCTAAGCAATATAAAAATAAGTCACAAGAAACAAGAGATATAGAAATAACAGCAACTTTATTAATAACATTCTTTTATACAATGCATGAAAAGTAAATACAACTGGAATGAAAAGCGATACCTAAACAATGGAATAACAGGAAATGAAAATACTGAATAGAACAAGGTACAATGTCTAGAGCTCGAGGTCTTCGTGAAACTGATCCAAGTCTTCACCGGTGGGCTCGATCTCTGCTGGGTCCAAAGCACCTGACGACATTCAAAGAAGAAAGAAATAGAATGTCGTCAGCGAACAGGTCCCTCGGTAAGTCCCAAAGATAAGGAAGAATTAGAAAAGACAGAATAAGAGGCATCTTCTAAAGTTGTATACTATTTGTTGTAATGTTGTATTAATGCTGTTGTTTGTAGCTTGGTACAGAAGAATGCCAGTGTATACGAGAGGGGTCTCTATATGCTAGAGACTATGCCAAACGGAATATAGAGTACAAGGCTCTGTTAGAAGGCCCGGAACAACGACAATTGGATTCATGTTAGGTATCTTAAGTCTGACCGTCTCGTGCCACTTTTAACATCTTCCGTACCAATCTACCCCTTAAACCCCGTAGTATTTTGATAGTACTGTTGTATTGTATTGTGTAAGTTGGATGACTGACCAAAACCATGATATCAGTAAACAGATTGTAACTGCATAATCAGGTAAATGGAATAACGGAATAATGGATGTATATCCATGGTTTGATTCAGTCAAGTTGTATAGATTATTAACTGGATTATGGGATTCATGTGTTCATATTGAGTTGGAATATTAAAGAATGTAGATTGACTTGAATCGTATTCAAGTCAGAAATATTCAGACTCAAACCCGAGTCAGACTAAAAGAAATGTAAGTCGAAGTTCTATATTTGTTATGGTCATTATTGTAATTTATAAAACTTGAGGGGGGTTTATGTAAAAATACTTTTGTATAGTTTTCAAGATACACCTCAAGTATTTATTATTCGTCTTTATAGTTATAATGAGTGTGATTTATTTTGTGATATTTCTAGTGAAAATATCCTAATTTCATAAATAAAGGTATTAATTTGTAATATTGATTTATTTGAAATTCATGGTATTTTAATATAAAAATCTAATCTTGTGATTTTTAGAAAAAGTGGGATATTTATATTATAACAAAATAGATCTTTTAATGATAATATACATACAAAAATAATTTCAGTAAATATTTTATATAAAAAATATCATTTCCCTAAGATATCGTATTTTAAACCTTTCGAGACCGAATGCTCCTAGCGGAGGTCTGAATCTCGTACTACTAAGCCGAGGGTGCACGATAAACCGTACTATCCCTAACGGGTTCCACAAAGGTGGGTTGTAGTGGCTCTTTGCAAAGATTTATAAATACTAATCCTTAGAATACGGTTTTATTAAAGTAAAAAGTATTTATTTGCAAAAGTTGATTTTCCGTATTTTAGATTCTAGGGTTTTACATTTCAACTAGACTATTTCTAAATAGTCTAAACGACAAGTCGTTAGAATTCTCAAATCGCCTCTTCACCGCCAATTGTGGCCAGGTAAGTACAAATGAGAAAAGGAGGGATCCGCTCACGAATCGTGAGACGGGCCTTTTAAACTTACATTTTCTCATTTGCCTAGCCTAGACACCACAAACTCAGGTTTAGATAAACGATCGATGTCCACGACTTATCGTATTTTCCTATTAAAAGATATTGTTTTAAAATTGTATATGACTTAGAACTTTTAGAAAAGGTTTTAATAAGAAAATGGTATTTTAATGTAAAATCTTGTTTTGTCGTATTCTAAATTTTCAAGGTAGCGTGTTATGATTACATATGAGTGTGTGTGGAGGTAAGTCATTACCTCGTGATCAACTTTAAGGTATAGCAATGTTAAAGGGTTAAATGTGATAAGCTAAACATGGTGGTATTTAAGTGAAAGAATATGATATATTGCAAAAGATATCATTTCATGTGTGAAAACTTGTTCAAATTAATTTTTAAGTGATTAGTAGTCAACATGAATATGTTTAAGCATTATGCAATTAGTGATAAGTGAGATTTGATAGAAAACCGAATCGGAAATCGGTTTGTTCCGATTTCCGTCGAGTTTATAAATTTGTATTTTTTATGAAGGAAAAGAAAGGTAGAAAAGGGGCACTTACGGTTTTGGACAACGCTAGAGAGTGAGAGGAAGGTATAGGGTTTGCCGGCGCGTCGAAACGTCGTCGAGAGCTCCTAACACGATCACCGGAAAGTCGTCGTCGATTTCGTCAGCGCTTCGCCTTTCGCTCGTTTTCCGACGTAGATTTTGAGAGAGTGGACTTAGGAATTTAGGATGAGAGGGTAGAGGCTAGGGGTGTTTATATAGGGTTAGGATAGGGTTAGGGTTTTAATTAAAAAATATAAAAATATATGAAAAATCATTAAAATCATTAAAATTTTGGAGTAAAGGGGATTTATTGGGCTTTCTGTAACCGGTCAAGAAATTTAGTGTATGCGTGTGAGAAGACCAAGTCAAAAAGCACGTTTTCACCGTTGACGACTCGGCCGTCCGGCCAAGCCCGGCCGGCGTCGGGCCGAGTCGGAAGGTCGTCGGGTGGGGTTTTTCCCGGGGGGAATTTTGGTGCATCTAACTTTTTATGTTCAGTTCAAGTTTTGTGAGTTATGGGCTTTTGACTGTTGACTTCCAAAAGAAATTAAAATAAAATAAATACAAAAATAATGTGGGGCATGGGATTTGAACTCTGGTGGCTTGGTTTAGCAATGCAAGGTATTACCAATGAGCTACAAGCTCCTTCTTGTAATTATGGTGTGAAATAATTACTTAAAGTGGTAACAGCACCATTAAATACCCCAAGTATACTTTAATTTTAAAACAATTTTATGTACACTAAAAAATGGAGTTATTTAAAAACAAAATAATTACATATATATTGTTCTCAGGTTAAAATACTCTTTTATGGATTTTTTTAAAAAAATTGTATAGAAAAGTGTATAGGAAAATTAGGATTGTTACATTCTACCCTCCTTATTAAAATTTCGTCCTTGAAATTTGTAAAAGGAAAGTGTAACAAATCCAAGAAAAGTTTGGTGCTAATGTACTGACAGGGTTTTAAAAATGTAAAGATTGTGTGAAGGAATGAAAGAATGCGAAGGTTTTGGTAAAATTGTAAAAGAAATGAGGGAATTTTGTGTTAGGATAGATTCAAAATATATGATTTAAGAAATATGAAATGATGGGATTCAAGGAACATGATTGTAAAGAATGTTTTAGTTGCTGGTTCTTGTATTTTATATTGCTTAGGGTTCCATACAGCTCTGATCTGCATGGGCCACCAACAAAACCTGTCACGTCCCGCTTCCTAGTGTACAGCGAAGGGGACGCGACGAAGTCCGCTACGTATATACTTAGAAGTACATACGCTAAGCGTATCTAAGCAATATAAAAGTAAGTCACAAGAGACAAGAGATATAGAAATAACAGCAACTTTGTTAATAACATTCTTTTGTACAATGCATGAAAAGTAAATACAACTGGAATGAAAAGCGATGCCTAAACAATGGCATAACAGGAAATGAAAATACTGAATAGAACAAGGTACAATGTCTAGAGCTCGAGGTCTTCGTGAAACTGATCCAAGTCTTCACCGGTGAGCTCGATCTCTGCTGGGTCCAAAGCACCTGACGACATTCAAAGAAGAAAGAAATTGAATGTCGTCAGCGAACAGGTCGCTCGGTAAGTCCCAAAGATAAGGAAGAATTAGAAAAGACAGAATAAGAGGCATCTTCTAAAGTTGTATATTATTTGTTGTAGTATTGTATTAACGCTGCTGTTTGTAGTTTGGTACAGAAGAATGCCAGTGTATACGAGAGGGGTCTCTATATGCTAAAGACCATGGCAAACGGAATATAGAGTACAAGGCTCCGTTAGAAGGCCCGGAACAACGACAATTGGATTCATATTAGGTATCTTAAGTCTGACCGTCTCGTGCCACTTTTAACATCTTCCGTACCAATCTACCCCTTAAACCCCGTAGTGTTTTGATAGTATTGTTGTATTGTATTGTATAAGTTGGATGACTGACCAAAACCATGATATCGGTAAACAGATTGTAACTGCATAATCAGGTAAATGGAATAGTGGAATAATGGATGTATATCCATGGTTTGATTCAGTCAAGTTGTATAGATTGTTAACTGGATTCTGAGATTCATATGTTCATATTGAGTTGGAATATTAAAGAATGTAGATTGACTTGAATCGTATTCAAGTCAGAAATATTCAGACTCAAACCCGAGTCAGACTAAAAGAAATGTAAGTCGAAGTTCTATATTTGTTAGGGTCATTATTGTAATTTATAAAACTTGAGGGGGGTTTATGTAAAAATACTTTTGTATAGTTTTCAAGATACACCTCAAGTATTTATTATTCGTCTTTATAATTATAATGAGTGTGATTTATTTTGTGATATTTCTAGTGGAAATATCCTAATTTCATAAATAAAGGTATTAATTTGTAATATTGATTTATTTGAAATTCATGGTATTTTAATGTAAAAATCTAGTCTTGTGATTTTTAGAAAAAGTGGGATTTTTATATTATAACAAAATAGATCTTTTAATGATAATTTACATACAAAAATAATTTCAGTAAATATTTTATATAAAAAATATCATTTCGTTAAGATATCGTATTTTAAACCTTTCGAGACCGAATGCTCCTTGCGGAGGTCTGAATCTCGCACTACTAAGCCGAGGGTGCACGATAAACCGTACTATCCCTAACGGGTTCCACAAAGGTGGGTTGTAGTGGCGCATTGCAAAGATTTATAAATACTAATCCTTAGAATACGGTTTTATTAAAGTAAAAGGTATTTATTTGCAAAAGTTGATTTTCCGTATTTTAGATTCTAGGGTTTTATATTTCAACTAGAGTATTTCTAAATGGTCTAAACGACAAGTCGTTAGAAGCCTCAAATCGCCTCTTCACCGCCAATTGTGGCCAGGTAAGTACAAATGAGAAAAGGAGGGATTCGCTCACGAATCGTGAGACGGGCCTTTTAAAATTACATTTTCTCACTTGCCTGGCCTAGACACCACAAAGTCAGGTTTAGATAAACGATCGATGTCCACGACTTATCGTATTTTCCCATTAAAAGATATTGTTTTAAAATTGTATATAACTTAGAACTTTTAGAAAAGGTTTTAATAAGAAAATGGTATTTTAATGTAAAATCTTGTTTTGTCGTATTCTAAATTTTCAAGGTAGCGTGTTATGATTACATATGAGTGTGTGTGGAGGTAAGTCATTACCTCGTGATCAAATTTAAGGTATAGCAATGTTAAAGGGTTAAATGTGATAAACTAAACATGGTGGTATTTAAGTGAAAGAATACGATATATTACAAAAGCTATCATTTCATGTGTGAAAACTTGTTCAAATTAATTTTTAAGTGATTAGTAGTCAACATGAATATGTTTAAGTATTATTGAATTAGTGATAAGTGAGATTTGATAGAAAACCGAATCGGAAATCGGTTTGTTCCGATTTCCGTCAGGTTTATAAATTTGTATTTTTTTTGAAGGAAAAGAAAGATAGAAAAGGGTGACTTACGGTTTTGGACAACGCTAGAGAGTGAGAGGAAGATAGAGGGTTTTCCGGCGCGTCGAAACGTCGTCGAGAGCTCCTAGCACGATCACCGGAAAGTCGCCGTCGATTTCGTCAGCGCTTCGCCTTTCGCTCGTTTTCCGACGTACCAAGTTCTCTTGGGATTTTGGGAGAGTGGATTTAGGAATTTAGGATGAGAGGGTAGAGGGTAGGGGTGTTTATATAGGGTTAGGCTAGGGTTAGGGTTTTAATTAAAAAATATAAAAATATATGGAAAATTATTAAAATCATTAAAATTTTGGAGTAAAAGGGATTTATTGGACTTTCCGTAACCGGTCAAGAAATTTAGTGTATGCAGGTGAGAAGACCAAGTCAAAAAGCACGTTTTCACCGTTGACGACTCGGCCGTCCGGCCAAGTCCGGCCGGCGGCGCCGGCCTGAGTCGGCCGACTCGGCCGAGTCGGGCCGAGTCGGAAGGTCGTCGGGTGGGGTTTTTCCTAGGGGGAATTTTGGTGCATCTAACTTTTTATGTTCAGTTCAAGTTTTGTGAGTTATGGCCTTTTGACTGTTGACTTCCAAAAGAAATTAAAACAAAATAAATACAAAAATAATGTGCGTGTTCCCGCCAAAAATTTATGCGCAGAAGAGTCCAAGGTATCAAATGGCAGCGATACGTTTAAGGAAATGCGAACCAATATCTTCCATCCTGTATTTTGATAAATTTCCAAAGGAGGAACTATTAAATTCTGATGGTATTGGAAGCATCTCGAAAAACCCTTCGATTTGATTTATTATGGGCTTCATAATTCATCCGGGATCAAAAGTTATGAGCAAATATGCTATGCACTATTCCCTGATTAAAAATCAGAAATTACCTCAATAAGGTATCACGTGCTCGCACTTGATCAATGGTCACGTGTTGACACGTGATAGTTAAAACAGAAATAAAAACAAATGGCTGAAGGAAATATCTCAACGAGGTATCACGTGCTCACACGTGACCAATGGTCACGTGCTGACACGTGATGGTTAAAACAACAACATAAACAAGCGGCCGTTAAAGAACTCAATTGGGGGTCACGTGCTCACACGTGACCAAGGGTCACGTGTCAGCACGTGACTGGCTTCGAAAGCCTTACAGTTAATAGAATTAAATTCTAAAAGCTTCCAAATCTTCCAAATGGAAAAGAATTATGGGGACCGTTGGATTAAAAGATCCAAGGGTGATTAAATATCACCAATTTATGGAAAGATCTTAGACAAGGAAAGATTTCCCCTAAAATCTCACCGGAAATAACAAACAGAATATCTTTGGATTTAAAATCCAACGGTGAATAAAATTCACTGAATGATCTAAAGGATCATATTAATGATGAAAACAAATCAAATCTTTCAATGAGAGATTTTCTAAACAAATTGATTATCTTCCTTCTCCTATAAATAGGAGCCACGAAAAGAAGAGAATGGACCTTTTTGGAGTGAAAAACAGAGAGAGGAGAATTTAATTCTCAAGAAGGAAGAAAAGAAAGGAGAATTTAATTCTCAATAAAGAAAACCCTAAGTGAGAAAAGAAAGGGAATCGAAACTTTAAAAAGAGAATTTAATTCTCAATCCAAGAGTTTAAACTCTTATATAAAAAGAACTTAGTTCTTCTTCTGGTTGAAGATCTGCACAGAGCACATCTCCCCATAAGTTGAGAATTTAATTCTCATCGGGTCGAGATCCTGCCATGCAGATCCTAAACTTAGAAGGGGAATTGAGTTTTGAGAATTTAATTCTCCTAAAACAAAACTAGGATTTAACCCTCTATAGGAATCTAATTCTCCCAAACTAATTGGAATTTAATTCCTACAGAATCATAATTAGGGTTTTATCCAAAATAAGAATTTAATTCTTTCACAATAGGAATTTAATTCCTCCAAAACAAAAATTAGGATTTAACCCTACAGAGAATTTAATTCTTAAAAAAAAGACTTGAAAGATCTCCATGCATGCAAAAGACCAAGGTCACGTGTCCCCACGTGACCCCTGAAGAGATCCCCAGAAATGAGAAGGAGGAAAGCTTTGAGGCAATGCCTCACGTGCTCCCACGTGACTCCCAAAACGCAGAAAGAAAAAGCAAAGGAAATGAAAGCTTTGGGCGCTCTCACGTGTTATCACGTGACCCCTCAGCAAATGCTTTAATAATTGGCGCACAGATCCCCATCACGTGCCAACACGTGATGCTCTAAAATAAAAATAAAAGTGTTCAACACTTATTCGCAGATTTGAGGATAAAACAAAAGGAGATCTGGCTCCACATTTAGGGCGCCCTCACGTGTCCCCACGTGACCCCTAACAAATCCCTTTAATATCCAATGGATGAATGCCTATAACATGCCCACACGTGATGGCCAGGAAATGAAAAGTGTTTAACACTTAATTGCAGAACGAAGAAAAGGGATCTGGTCCCCCCTTTGGGCGCTCTCACGTGTCCACACGACCCCTCTTTCTTTGGTGTTTAACACTAATTTGAGGATTATATTTCCAGTATTTAACACTAAATTGAAGATTATATTTCCATTGTTTAACACTGATTGTTTCTAGTGTTTAACACTAAATTGAAGATTATATCTCTAGTGCTTAACACTGATTATCTTTTAGTGTTTAACACTAATTTGAGAGTTCTACCTCCAGTGTTTAACACTGTTGTTCTCTAGTGTTTAACACTACTTTTAGCCAAATTGGCTAATTTTCCAGAGGCAAAAGTCCCTCCTCCAAATGAATCTCAAAATTGAGGAAATCAAAGACAAAATGTTTTCAGAGCCCACAGACCTCTGTTTGGCACTGCTGAATGATGAGGGGCTGAACCCAGACAAATGTCTAATAGCCCAAAGAGCCAATAATTCAAACATAATTGTACTTAGCCCAAACTGTCCATAAGTCCTCAAATCATCTTAAACTGAGCGCATCTGCTCTTTCAACCAACTCATTGGTTCAAGGGTACATCTCTGAACTCCTCTAATATTTGTCGTTGTAATCCTTCAACGTCTTTAGAGAGGTGACGGGTCCCGACAACCACACATTAATACGGACTGTGGGGTCCTTAAACTCATGGACTAATGCGTCCTTAAACTAACATTTGTCCCAAAAACGGGAATGATGGACTACCATGTCCCTAAACTGGAACAATAGAGCCCAAACGCTCTTTTGTCGGATCTAAACGATCCCATTAAGTTGATTTTAGTCTCAAACTGGACTAACGTATCCTTAACAAACGTTTAAGTTGATCTTAGCCTCAAATACGGCTAACGTATCCTTAAACCCTCAAACAGACTTTAGTCCCAAATTGGACTACAGGTCTCCCAACAAACTTTGGTTCAAGGGTACATCTCTGAACTCCTCTGATAGCTGTCGTTGTAATCCTTCAACGTCGTCAGAAAGGTGACGGGTCCCGACGACCATACATTCAATGGACCACTATGTCCCTAAACTGGAACAATAGAGCCCAAATGCTCTTTTGTCGGATCTAAACGATCCTGTTAAGTTGATCTTAGTCTCAAATTAGACTAACATATCCTTAACAAACGTTTGAGTTGATCTTAGTCTCAAGTATGGCTAACGTATCCTCAAACCAAAACCCCAAACCCAAATTTAAGAAAATACGGATTTGGACTATTCCACGTTCTACGGGCGACGACATAAATTAGTCTCCGTATACAATCCATGGGCAACCACAAACAAAACAAACACCCATGACACGAAGTGAAATTCTGGAGAAGGAGAAAGTGGTTACCGCGACGTGGTAGCGTAATTAACTGCAGGGGCTTGCGCCTGCAGGGAAGAGCATCCCCACAATCAAAAACCCCTCAAGCGAGGGGGAATCTGACGAAGTCTGCTACATCGGCCGCATCCGTCTAAACCTCCGATACACGGTGCCATAAATCAACTTGGCATCTTCGGAGAGGTGGACGGATAAAACCAAATAGCATCTGCCCCGAATCTCAGGCAAGACGTCCATGTCTTGGCCGCCATTCGGAGGGGAACAGATTCTGGCACGCCCGGTGGGACCTTTTCCTCTTTCCACTCCACACTTCGTGTGTCGTCTTCGCGAACGAATCGCGGTTTGTTAATGGTTGCCTTTGGGTTTCAAGTTACTAAGATTTGGACTTTTGCCTGGCGCAAAAATCAAGCATCAATGGCATCCAACTGCTCGAGCTTCTCGAAATGCAAGTGCAACAGACGCTCCGCCTCACCTGGAGGTGTAGCCTTTGGGCCTCAAGCGGCCTCCATCCTTGCCATGCCAGTGGAACAGGTGACTCAGGCCACTACCGGTCTGTTCTTCGGAACCATGCTCCCGCATGCAAGCCTCACCATTCCAGTGCCCGCACCGGAAGCGCAAAAGAAGTCGGTCTTCGATCGGCTCACTGCTACAACGGCCCCTCTCAACGGGTCGTCCAATGTCAAGCCGGCAGCCTCGGTCTTTACCAGGCTAAATCTGCACTCTAATGGGCCTGCCAAGAAGCCCATGATCCCTGACGTGGCCATCGCAAAGAAGACAGCCATCTCCATTCCTGAAGTCATCAAGACGACTTCTCCTGCTAAAGAGTCGGTCTTTTCAAGGCTGACTATTCCGGCACCTGCTCCTGCTCGAGGGTCTGTTTTTGACAGATTGAACATCGCCACTCAAAAGACATCAGCGTTCAAGAGCTTGGCACCAGCGACGCCTCGTCCGGATAGGGGGCAAGACGAGACTATCCCTATCGCCGAGCCAGTCCCAACAGCTCGACACGCTCGACGTCGCCACTGGCGCCGAGTAAGGAAGGCCGGGGGCAACTCCCCCTCAGGGCTAACTCCACCGGCTCCGATGGTGGAAGTTGATGCTGCTGTTCCAACTGGGAACGGCTTTGAACCGCTTATGAGGGTTCGCAATAACTCTCCGACTTCCGTGCTGAAGAGATCTCCTCCACCTGCGGAGAGTGTTACAGAAGCGAAGCCGGAGCAGCCTCCTCAACCGCTGTCCTCCAAAATTTACAAGGTCTGGTGATGGGTTCAGGACTCGGTAATCATTCAAGATCACTCTCTCCAGCAGAAGAATGTGAAAGTTCAGAGAGAAGAGAACCATCATGTCAAGCCACAAAAGGCGACAGCTACTTGGGTGCCCACTGCAACGGCCCCCTCAATGTCACCAGTCTACAAAAAGAAAAGGCCGAAGAAAATCCCTGAGTCTGCGATGAATCGTAAGACCATTGAACCCAAACGCCCCAAGTCTGGGGGCATGGTGGTGCACACTGTTTATATGGCTTCTGTAAAGGAGGAAAGTCGTGCTTCGACGGGTCACCGACCGCTCACCCGATCCGTGACGAAAGCCCAGGAGCAGCAACAGACGCTTCAGGAGATGATGACTGCAATAGCCGCACTTACCGGGCCAAAAGAAAGATCGGAGGCATCATCAGAGCAGCGTCATGAACAAGAAACTGACGCTGACTACCTACGCGGAGTCCTCGAAAAGAAGGACAAAGAAGCCGCAGAGCAAGCGGCTAATATAAAACAAATGGCGCTTCTCTTCCAAGATATGGTAGGGATGATGATCCAGCAAGATCCTCCTGCTGAAGATCCTCCTATTGTCCTTGAAGATGACAAAGAAGAGACATCGAATTCTCCTCCGACTCTTTCAGCAGCCAAGGAAGAAACCATTTCCAAGGCCGCACTGGATGACTATATAGCTCAGCAAATACGAGCTCATCAGGCGAGTGAAGCGGCTGGGCAAATTGTTAGAACTGAACGACCCTACCCGGGCTGGTATGATCAAATTACCCGCCGGGATATACGATCCCTAAATTCCATGTGTACAAGGGGACAGGGAATCCACATTAGCATGTCGCTCAATTCAGGGCCTTATGCGGCAACATTGGAGGCGATGACAAACTGTTGATTCGACAATTTGTCGGCAGCTTAGCGGAAACGGCATTCGAATAGTATTCGAAGCTACCTAACGACTCTGTCAAAACATTTGCGGAGATGGAGTTGTTGTTTACACAAAGGTTTGCCAACGCCAACGAGCGCACCCCGATAACAATACTGATCAACGCCAAGGTAAGGCCAGATGAAACGTGGGTCCAATACGCAGTACGGTGGCGAAACTTATGGTCGAAGTGCGAACAGCGGATCGAAGAAGCGCCGACGGTGGGCATGTTCGTGGGCACTCTTGAACCTCAAGCGGCCATCTCCTAGTTCATGATGTTTTTCAAGCCGACCACCTTCCAGGCCTTGATTGACAAGCTGGCCCAAATGGACCAAATGGGCCATAGGCCTTCTTCTTCAAGGACAGAGCCTTGGAATGAAAAGGGCAAAGGGAAGGCAACCTTCGTTGCCAATACTCAACAACGGCCGAGCAACTTAAAGCCGATTGTTTGCAAAAACAATATGCGTTCATGCCCATCCCTCGAGGAAAGACTGGGACGTCCTTACTCATTTCCTCAGGACAAAACAAGGAGATTGTTCGAGCTAGCGGTGCACAACGGGCTCATCAATCTCCCGAATCCAAAACGACTGTTCAAACCCGGCGAGGCTAATAGTCCCAATTATTGCCCTTACCATCGAGCAGTAAGTCATCCAATCGAAGATTGCTTCGTCTTCAAAAACTGGGTTGAAGACCAATACCAACAAGGCAAACTCGCGCTGTCCGAAAACTGGAAGGTGAGCCCGCCACAACCACATACTCCGAGAAAGATGGATATGCCGAGAGCATCATGCTCATTCATAGGGAAAGCCCCATAGACCGAAAAGTCAGTAAACTAGAGATTCGCCTCAAATACAGCGACGGCGGACCGAAACTTCCTTAAACTAATGATGGACCACTATATCCTAAAACTGGCTGTGGACCGAAACGTCCTTAAACTAATGATGGACCACTATGTCCTAAAACTGGATAATGACCGAAACGTCGTTAAACTACTACCAACCCGCAGCATCCCCAGGCTGACGTGGTAAAAAAAAAGGTATGTCCATAAGCAAAATGGGCACGGATGAAAACCCTAAAGGACTCCGTGAGTAAAAACAGCAGGGCCACCGACGAGTGTTTGTGAAAACCTGAAAGGGCGCAACCTCGTTAAAAAATAAATAAATAAATAAAAACGGTATGTCCATAAGCAAAATGGGCACGGATGAAAACCTGAAAGGGCTCCGTGAGTAAAAACAGCAGGGCTACCGGCGAGTGTTTGTGAAAACCCGAAAGGGCGCAACCTCGTTAGAAAAAAGAAAAAAAAATAAGACGGTATGTCCATAAGCAAAATGGGCACGAATGAAAACCCGAAAGGGCTCCGTGAGTAAAAACAGCAGGGCTACCGGCGAATGTTTGTGAAAACCTGAAAGGGTGCAACCTCGTTAAAAGACACTTACAGGGTCCTCTCGACCTTGTAAGGAGAAACCACCCACGTGAGATCCTTACGACTCACAAGGGAGCAATACACTCAGGAATCCTCACGATTCCTAAGGAGAAATAACACTTGCGAGATCCTCGCGACTCGTAAGGAGAACTCTCTTATGGGACCCTCGCGGCTCATAAGATTTGAAAGTATTAAGTTACAGAGACCTGAACCTGTTCTTAAGCAACCCCCACAACCTTCGATATTGCCCTACAAGCGGCTCAATACTGACCCTTGTATACAATCCACGGGAACGAATAAACATTTCCCTAACAAAGTCCCACCAACGACTAGGGATATGCTCACACCGTGAACAAACACTTGTAGGTCCTCTCGACTTGCAAGGAGAAAACACTCTTGTAAGATCCTTACGATTTATAAGAGAACATACACTTAGGAATCCTCACGATCCCTAAGGAGAAAACACACCTACGAGATCCTCACGACTTGTAGGGAGAAATACCTTTGTGAGACCCTTACGGCTCATGAAGTCAAAAACCTTAGTCGACGGGATCCTAACCCTGTTCACTAAGCCACCATTGTGCAACATTGATAGAAGCAAATGATAATTCACTCCTGGCAATATCCCAGTTGTAGCGATGCTGATGCCTAAAACCGATATCAAATTTCAAGCCCTTTCACGGCAAATGATGATTCACTCCTGGCAATATTCTAGTTGTAGCGATGCTGATGCTGAGATTGGCGTCAGATTTCAAGTTCCACACTCGCGATAAAAAAAATCAGCGAGCCACGCGTGCATACGAAATAGCCGAAATGATGGGGCAACTTGCAATAAAAAGTAGCAAGTAAAAATGTATGCATACAAAAACAGCCGAAATGATTGGGCAACTCGTAATAAAAAGCAGCGAGTAAAAAGAAAAATAGCCGAAATGATTGGGCACTACGAAAAATAGACGAAATGATTGGGCAATCGCGATTTTCGCGATATAAAAAGCTGAAATGATAGAGCATCGCGGAAAGAATAAAAAAAATGATAAAAGAATGAAACTTTTTTCCCTACAGGTGAGATCACATCGATCCCTGTATACAATCCAGGGGCACAAACAAAAAGGGAACCATACCTTCCCAACATGCTCCATCAGAAAGCGAAGCCAAATCTCGACGGTTCATAGACAACCTAGAGACAACCTCGATATTTGTCGCAATATTGCAGACACAATATCAACAAACGAAACAAAGGAAGATCTCTAGCTTCAGGGTCTCGACGTCAACATCGACAACTTAGAGACCACCAACGGCGTTTCTCCTCACTCTAACAGGATATAGACGCAGCGTTAACAAAAGACCTTACGGTCAAAGCAAACGAAGCAAAGGCCAAATTCCTAGCTTCAGGGTCTTGACGGTAACTCATATAAAACCTGAAAGACTACGGAGATCATCCCACATGGAGTAGTCACCACCTCGACGATCGTCTCGATATAGCAGATGAAATGTTACTACGGCGTCCTTCCTCCAACAGGATTCGGACACGCCGAAGCAAATGAAGCGAAGGCCAAATTCCTAGCTTCAGGGTCTTGACGGTAACTCATATAAAGCTTGAAATACAATCGGAGATCACCTCGCACCAGCGCGGAGTGGTCACCACCTCGACGACCGTCTCGATACAGCAGATGAAATGTCACCCCAGCGTTCTTCCCCCAGTAGGATTCAGACGCGCCAAAGCAAATGAAGCAAAAGGCCAAATTCCTAGCTTCAGGGTCTTGACGGCAAGTCATATAAAGCCTGAAAGACAATCGGAGATCATCTCGCACCAGAGCGGAGTGGTCACCACCTCGACGATCGTCTCGATACAGCAAATGAAATGTCACTACGGCGTCCTTCCTCCAACAGAATTCGGACACGCCAAAGCAAATGAAGCGAAGGCCAAATTCCTAGCTTCAGGGTCTTGACGGTAACTCATATAAATCCTGAAAGACAATCGGAGATCATCTCGCACCAGCGCGGAGTGGTCACCACCTCAACGATCTTCTCGATACAGCAGATGAAATGTCACCTCAGCGTTCTTCCCCCAGCAGGATTCGGACGCGCCAAAGCAAATGAAGCAAAGGCCAAATTCCTAGCTTCAGGGTATTGACGGTAACTCATACAAACCCTGAAAGACTACGGAGATCATCCCACATGGAGTTGTCACCATCTCGACGTTCGTTTTAATATAGCAGACGAGATGTCACTACAGCGTCCTTCCTCCAACAGGATTCGGACGCGCCGAAGCAAATGAAGCAAAAGGCCAAATTCCTAGCTTCAGGGTCTTGATGGCAACTCATATAAAGTCTGAAAGACAATCGGAGATCATCTCACACCAGCGTGGAGTGGTCACCACCTCGACGATCATCTTGATACAGCAGATGAAATGTCACCCCAGCAGGATTCGGACGCGCCAAAACAAATGAAGCAAAGGCTAAATTCCTAGCTTCAGGGTCTTTACGGCAACTCATATAAAGCCCGAAAGACAATCGGAGATCATCTCGCACCAGCGCGGAGTGGTCACCACCTCGACGATCATCTCGAAACAGCAGATGAAATGTCACTACGGCGTCCTTCCTCCAACAGAATTCGAACACGCCAAAGCAAATGAAGCGAAGGCCAAATTCCTAGCTTCAGGGTCTTGACGGTAACTCATATAAAGCCTGAAAGACAATCGGAGATCATCTCGCACCAGCGCGGAGTGGTCACCACCTCGACGATCGTCTTGATACAGCAGATGAAATGTCACCCCAGCATTCTTCCCCTAGAAGGATTCGGACGCGCCAAAGCAAATGAAGCAAAAGGCCAAATTCCTAGTTTCAGGGTCTTGACGGCAAGTCATATAAAGCCTGAAAGACAATCGGAGATCATCTCGCACCAGAGCGGAGTGGCCACCACCTCGACGATCCTCTCGATACAGCAGATGAAATTTCACTACGGCGTCCTTCCTCCAACAGAATTCGGACACGCCAAAGCAAATGAAGCGAAGGCCAAATTCCTAGCTTCAGGGTCTTGACGGTAACTCATATAAAGCCTGAAAGACAATCGGAGATCATCTCGCACCAGCGCGGAGTGGTCACCACCTCGACGATCGTCTCGATACAGCAGATGAAATGTCACCTCAGCGTTCTTCCCCCAGCAGGATTTGGAGACGCCAAAGCAAATGAAGCAAAGGCCAAATTTCTAGCTTCAGGGTCTTGACGGCAACTCATATAAAGCTTGAAAGACAATCGGAGATCATCTCACACCAGCGAGGAGTGGTCACCACCTCGAAGATCGTCTCGATACAGCAGATGAAATGTCACCCCAGCGTTCTTCCCCCAGCAGGATTCGGACGCGCCAAAGCAAATGAAGCAAAGGCCAAATTCCTAGCTTCAGGGTCTTGACGGCAACTCATATAAAGCCTGAAAGACAATTGGAGATCATCTCTCACCAGCACGGAGTGGTCACCACCTCGACGATCGTCTCGATACAGCAGATGAAATGTTACTATGGCGTCCTTCCTCCAACAGAATTCGGACACGCCAAAGCAAATGAAGCGAAGGCCAAATTCCTAGCTTCAGGGTCTTGACGGTAACTCATATAAAGCCTGAAAGACAATCGGAGATCATCTCGCACCAGCGCGGAGTGGTCACCACCTCGATGACCGTCTCGATACAGCAGATGAAATGTCACCCCAGCGTTCTTCCCCCAGAAGGATTCGGACGCGCCAAAGCAAATGAAGCAAAAAGCCAAATTCCTAGCTTCAGGGTCTTGACGGCAAGTCATATAAAGCCTGAAAGACAATCGGAGATCATCTCACACCAGAGCGGAGTGGTCACCACCTCGACGACCGTCTCGATACAGCAGATGAAATGTCACCCCAGCGTTCTTCCCCCAGCAGGATTTGGACACACCAAAGCAAACGAAGCGAAGGCCAAATTCCTAGCTTCAGGGTCTTAACGGCAAGTCATATAAAGCCTGAAAGATAATTGGAGATCATCTTGAATCAGTGCGGAGTGGTCACCATCTCGACGTTCGTCTCGATACAGCAGACGCAACATCGCCAAAAGGAGCCACGGCAAAATCCCTAGTTCCAAACCTCGACGGTTCGCCAGCAACCTAGAGGCAACCATGGCATTCGTCTCGATACAAAGGACGCGATGCCAGCAAACGAAGCGAAGGCCAAATTCCTAGCTTCAGGGTCTTAAAGGCAAATCATATAAAGCCTGAAAGACAATCGGAGATCATCTCGAACCAGTGCGGAGTGGTCACCACCTCGACGTTCGTCTCGATACAGCACACGCAACATCACCAAATTGAGCCACGGCAAAATCCCTGGTTCCAAACCTCGAAGGTTCACCAGTAACCTAGAGACCACCTCGACGTTCGTCTCAATACAGCGGACGCAGTGCAAGCAAACGAAGCAAAGGCCAAATTCCTAGCTTCAGGGTCTTAATGGCAAGTCATATAAAGCCTGAAAGACAATCGGAGATCATCTCGCACCAGTGCGGAGTGGTCACCACCTCGACGTTCGTCTCGATACAGCAGACACAACATCATCAAAAGGAGCCACGGCAAAATCCCTAGTTCCAAACCTCGACGGTTCGCATGCAACCCAGAGACAACCACGACATTCGTCTCGACACAGCAGACGCAATACCAACAAACGAAGCGAAGGCCAAATTCCTAGCTTCAGGGTCTTAAAGGCAAGTCATATAAAGCCTGAAAGACAATCGGAGAACCAGTGCGGAGTGGTCACCACCTCGATGTTCGTCTCGATACAGCAGACGCAACATCACCAAAAGGAGCCACGGCAAAATCCCTAGTTCCAAATCTCGACGGTTCACCAGCAACCTAGAGACAACCACGACATTCATCTCGATACAGAGGACGCAATGCTAGCAAACGAAGCAAAGGCCAAATTTCTAGCTTCAGGGTCTTAACGGTAAGTCATATAAAGCCTGAAAGACTATCGGAGATCATCCCACACCAGCGCGGAGTGGTTATGACTCATCGGGACTCTCCAAAATGAGCCTAACCTCAAGTAAAAAGCGGCATGGCAAAATTCCTAACGCTTGCTCTTCCAACGTTCAAACTGCCTAGGAGGATTGCTTGAAGACGTCTTGTCCAGCCCCCGAAGGGATCAGAGATACGACATGTCGCAAGGCTACTCGAACAGCAAAACTGCCTATCGATGAATACATCAGCCAACGCGACGGTACGACGGCCAAAATCCTAGTACCACAGACCCTAACGGACCTTTGTCGTAAAGTGCAGAGGTTAACTGTGACGTTAGGACAGTCTTGCGAGAAATGCTCGATTCGTCTCGACTCATGAGGAAATTAGTGTCTTTGCGAGAAATGCTCGATTCGTCTCGACTCGTGAGGAAAAGCATTAGGCAGCGGGGATTAAAAAACCTGTTTCCTAAGCACTGGGACCCTGCAAGTCGATCCAAAACAGTCTCTTGCATACTATCCACGGGTCACACTCTCTAAAGTCGAATATCGACAAAGAGGGAAACAACCGCTTACGGGTCCTCTCAACTCATAGGAGGGAAAATTCTCTTAAAAGATCCTTACGACTTATAAGAGAAAACACACTTAGGAGTCCTCACGACCCCTAAGGAGAAAATACACCTACGAGATCCTCTCGATCCGTAGGGAGAAAGTCTTTGTGAGACCCTCACGGCTCATAAAGTTGAAAAGTCTTAGGCTACAAGGACCCTAAACTTGTCTCCTAAGCCCTCAATTCCATGGCTACTCATAACTTTGCACTACTTCACCCACGTATATACTTACGTGGGCAAAGTAGTGGGGGCATTTGTTCCCGCCAAAAATTTATGCGCAGAAGAGTCCAAGGTATCAAATGGCAGCGATACGTTTAAGGAAATGCGAACCAATATCTTCCGGCCTGTATTTTGATAAATTCCCGAAGGAGAAACTATTAAATTCTGATGGTATTGGAAGCATCTCGAAAAACCCTTCGATTTGATATATTATGGGCTTCATAATTCATCCGAGATCAAAAGTTATAAGCAAATATGTTATGCACTGTTCCCTGATTAAAAATCAGGAATTACCTCAATGAGGTATCACGTGCTCGCACGTGATCAATGGTCACGTGTTGACACGTGATAGTTAAAATAGAAATAAAAACAAATGGCTGAAGGAAATACCTCAACGAGGTATCACGTGCTCACACGTGACCAATGGTCACGTGCTGACACGTGATGGTTAAAACAACAACATAAACAAGCGGCCGTTAAAGAACTCAATTGGGGGGCACGTGCTCACACGTGACCAAGGGTCGCGTGTCAGCACGTGACTGGTTTCGAAAGCTTTACGGTTAATAGAATTAAATTCTAAAAGCTTCCAAATCTTTCCAAATGGAAAAAAATTATGGGGACCGTTGGATTAAAAGATCCAAGGGTGATTAAATATCACCAATTTATGGAAAGATCTTAGACAAGGAAAGATTTCCCCTAAAATCTCACCGGAAATAACAAACAGAATATCTTTGGATTTAAAATCCAACGGTGAATAAAATTCACTGAATGATCTAAAGGATCATATTAATGATGAAAACAAATCAAATCTTTCAATGAGAGATTTGCTAAACAAATTGATTCTCTTCCTTCTCCTATAAATAGGAGCCAAGAAAAGAGGAGAATGGACCTTTTTGGAGAGAAAAACAGAGAGAAGAGAATTTAATTCTCAAGAGGGAAGAAAAGAAAGGAGAATTTAATTCTCAATAAAGAAAACCCTAGGTGAGAAAAGAAAGGGAATCGAAACTTTAAAAAGAGAATTTAATTCTCAATCCAAGAGTTTAAACTCTTATACAAAAAGAACTTAGTTCTTCTTCTGGTTGAAGATCTGCACAGAGCACATCTCCCCATAAGTTGAGAATTTAATTCTCATCGAGTCGAGATCCTGCCATGCAGATCCTAAACTTAGAAGGGGAATTGAGTTTTGACAATTTAATTCTCCTAAAACAAAACTAGGGTTTAACCCTCAATGGAAATGTAATTCTCCCAAACTAATTGGAATTTAATTCCTCCAGAATCATAATTAGGGTTTTATCCTAAATAAGAATTTAATTTTTTCACAATAGGAATTTAATTCCTCCAAAACAAAAATTAGGGTTTAACCCTACAGAGAATTTAATACTTAAAAAAAAGACTTGAAAGATCTCCATGCATGCAAAAGACCAAGATCACGTGTCCCCACGTGACCACTGAAGAGATCCCTAGAAATGAGAAGGAAGAAAGCTTTGAGGCAATGGCTCACGTGCTCCCACGTGACTCCCAAAACGTAGAAAGAAAAAGCAAAGGAAATGAAAGCTTTGGGCGCTCTCACGTGTTAACATGTGATTCCTCAGCAAATGCTTTAACAATTGGCGCACAGATCCCCATCACGTGCCAACACGTGATGCTCTAAAATAAAAATAAAAGTGTTTAACACTTATTCGCAGATTTGAGGATAAAACAAAAGGAGATCTGGCTCCACATTTAGGGCGCCCTCACGTGTCCCCACGTGACCCCTAACAAATCCCTTTAATATCCAATGGATGGATGCCTATCACGTGCCCACACGTGATGGCCAGGAAATGAAAAGTGTTTAACACTTAATTGCAGAACGAAGAAAAGGGATCTGGTCCCCCCTTTGAGCACTCTCACGTGTCCACGCGTGACCCCTCTTTCTTTGGTGTTTAACACTAATTTGGGGATTATATTTCCAGTGTTTAACACTAAATTGAAGATTATATTTCCAGTGTCTAACACTGATTGTTTCTAGTGTTTAACACTAAATCGAAGATTATATATCCTGTGTTTAACACTGAATGTCTTTTAGTGTTTAACACTAATTTGAGAGTTCTACCTCCAGTGTTTAACATTATTGTTCTCTAGTATTTAACACTACTTTTAGCCAAATTGGCTAATTTTCCAGAGGCAAAAGTCCCTCCTCCAAATGAATCTCAAAATTGAGGAAATCAAAGACAAAATGTTGTCAGAGCCCACAGACCTCTGTTTAGCACTGCTGAATGATGAGGGGCTGAACCCAGACAAATGTCTAATGGCCCAAAGGGCCAATATTTCAAACATAATTGGACTTAGCCCAAACTGGCCATAAGTCCTCAAATCATCTTAAACTGAGCACATCTGCTCTTTCAACCAACTAATTGGTTCAAGGGTACATCTCTGAACTACTCTGATATTTGTCGTTGTAATCTTCCAACGTCTTCAGAGAGGTGACGGGTCCCGACAACCACACATTAATACGGACTGTGGGGTCCTTCAACTTATGGACTAATGCGTCCTTAAACTAACATTTGTCACCAAAACGGGAATGATGGACCACCATGTCCCTAAACTGGAACAATAGAGCCCAAACGCTCTTTTGTCGGATCTAAACGATCCCGTTAAGTT
Source organism: Agapanthus africanus (assembly GCA_030015575.1). NCBI lineage: Eukaryota > Viridiplantae > Streptophyta > Magnoliopsida > Asparagales > Amaryllidaceae > Agapanthus > Agapanthus africanus. The sequence goes on from CM057351.1 coordinate 379,018,287, forward strand.
GATCTTAGTCTCAAACTGGACTAACGTATCCTTAACAAACGTTTAAGTTGATCTTACCCTCAAATACGGCTAACGTATCCTTAAACCCTCAAACAGACTTTAGTCCCAAATTGGACTACAGGTCTCCCAACCAACTTTGGTTCAAGGGTGCATCTCTGAACTCCTCTGATATCTGTCGTTGTAATCCTTCAACGTCGTCAGAAAGGTGACGGGTCCCGACGGCCATACATTCAATGGACCACTATGTCCCTAAACTGGAACAATAGAGCCCAAATTCTCTTTTTTCGGATCTAAACGATCATGTTAAGTTGATCTTAGTCTCAAATTAGACTAACATATTCTTAACAAACGTTTGAGTTGATCTTAGTCTCAAGTATGGCTAACGTATCCTCAAACCAAAACCCCAAACCCAAATCTAAGAAAATACGGATTTGGACTAATCCACGTCCAACGGGCGACGACATAAATTAGTCTCCGTATACAACCCACGGGAAACCACAAACAAAACAAACACCCACGACACGAAGTAAAATTCTGGAGAAAGAGAAAGTGGTTACCGCGACGCGGTAGCGTAATTAACTGCAGGGGCTTGCGCCTGCAGGGAAGAGCGTCCCCACAATCAAAAACCCCTCAAGCGAGGGGAAATCTGACGAAGTCTGCTACATCGGCCGCATCCGTCTAAACCTCCGATACACGGTGCCATAAATCAACTTGGCATCTTCGGAGAGGTGGACGGATAAAACCAAATAGTATCTGCCCCGAATCTCAGGCAAGACGTCCATGTCTTGGCCGCCATTCGGAGGGGAACAGTGGGGCATGGGATTTGAACTCTGGTGGCTTGGTTCAGCAGTGCAAGCTATTACCAATGAGCTACAAGCTCCTTCTTGTAATTATGGTGTGAAATAATTACTTAAAGTGGTAACAGCACCATTAAATACCCCAAGTATACTTTAATTTTAAAACAATTTTATGTACACTAAAAAATGGAGTTATTTAAAAACAAAATAATTACATATATATTGTTCTCAGGTTAAAATACTCTTTTATGGATTTTGAAAAAAAAAATTGTACAGAAAAGTGTATAGGAAAATTAGGGTTGTTACATTCTACCCTCCGTATAAAAATTTCGTCCTCGAAATTTGTAAAAGGAAAGTGTAACAAATCCAAGAAAAGTTTGGTGCTAGTGTACTGACAGGGTTTTAAAAATGTAAAGATTGTGTGAAGGAATGAAAGAATGCGAAGGTTTTGGTAAAAGTGTAAAAGCGGTGAGGGGTTTTTGTGTTAGGATAGATTCAAAGTATATGATTTAAAGAATATGAAATGATGGGATTCAAGGAACATGATTGTAAAGAATGTTTTAGTTGCTGATTCTTGTGTTTTATATTGCTTAGGGTTCCATACAGCTCTGACCTGCATGGGCCACCAACAAAACCTGTCACGCCCCGCTTCCCAGTGTACAGCAAAGGGGACGCGACGAGGTCCGCTACGTATATACTTAGAAGTACATACGCTAAGCGTATCTAAGCAATATAAAAGTAAGTCAAGAGATATAGAAATAACAGCAACTGTATTAATAACATTCTTTTGTAAAATGCATGAAAAGTAAATACAACTGGAATGAAAAGCGATGCCTAAACAATGACATAACAGGAAATGAAAATACTGAATAGAACAAGGTACAATGTCTAAAGCTCGGGGTCTTCGTGAAACCGATCCAAGTCTTCACCGGTGGGCTCGATCTCTGCTGGGTCCAAAGCACCTGACGACATTCAAAGAAGAAAGAAATTGAATGTCGTCAGCGAACAGGTCGCTCGGTAAGTCCCAAAGATAAGGAAGAATTAGAAAAGACAGAATAAGAGGCATCTTCTAAAGTTGTATACTATTTGTTGTAATGTTGTATTAACGCTGTTATTTGTAACTTGGTACAGAAGAATGTCAGTGTATACGAGAGGGGTCTCTATATGCTAGAGACCATGGCAAACAGAATATAGAGTACAAGGCTCCGTTAGAAGGCCCGGAACAACGACAATTGGATTCATGTTAGGTATCTTAAGTCTGACCATCTCGTGCCACTTTTAACATCTTCCGTACCAATCTACCCCTTAAACCCCGTAGTGTTTTGATAGTATTGTTGTATTGTATTGTGTAAGTTGGATGACTGACCAGAACCATGATATCAGTAAACAGATTGTAACTGCATAATCAGGTAAATAGAATAACGGAATAATGGATGTATATCCATGGTTTGATTCAGTCAAATTGTATAGATTGTTAACTGGATTCTGGGATTCATGTGTTCATATTGAGTTGGAATATTAAAGAATGTAGATTGACTTGAATCATATTCAAGTCAGAAATATTCAGACTCAAACCCGAGTCAGACTAAAAGAAATGTAAGTCGAAATTCTATATTTGTTAGGGTCATTATTGTAATTTATAAAACTTGATGGGGGTTTATGTAAAAATACTTTTGTATAGTTTTCAAGATACACCTCAAGTATTTATTATTCGTCTTTATAGTTATAATGAGTGTGATTTATTTTGTGATATTTCTAGTGAAAATATCCTAATTTCATAAATAAAGGTATTAATTTGTAATATTGATTTATTTGAAATTCATGGTATTTTAATGTAAAAATCTAGTCTTGTGATTTTTAGAAAAAGTGGGATATTTATATTATAACAAAATAGATCTTTTAATGATAATATACACACAAAAATAATTTCAGTAAATATTTTATATAAAAAATATCATTTCTTTAAGATATCGTATTTTAAACCTTTCGAGACCGAATGCTCCTTGCGGAGGTCTGAATCTCGTACTACTAAGCCGAGGGTGCACGATAAACCGTACTATCCCTAACGGGTTCCACAAAGGTGGGTTGTAGTGGCGCTTTATAAAGATTTATAAATACTAATCCTTAGAATACGGTTTTATTAAAGTAAAAGGTATTTATTTGCAAAAGTTGATTTTCCGTATTTTAGATTCTAGGGTTTTATATTTCAACTAGACTATTTCTAAATGGTCTAAACGACAAGTCGTTAGAAGCCTCAAATCGCCTCTACACCGCCAATTGTGGCCAGGAAAGTACAAATGAGAAACGGAGGGATCCGCTCACGAATCGTGAGACGGGCCTTTTAAAGTTACCTTTTCTCACTTGCCTAGCCTAGACACCACAAAGTCAGGTTTAGATAAACGATCGATATCCACGACTTATCGTATTTTCCTATTAAAAGATATTTGTTCCCCTCCGAAAGGCGGCGCACAGGACCGCGATGTCCTGACGCTGGGATTCGGGGCAGATGCTATTTGGTTTTATCCGTCCACCTCTCCGAAGATGCCAAGTTGATTTATGGTACCGTGTATCGGAGGTTTAGACGGATGCGGCCGATGTAGCAGACTTCGTCAGATTCCCCCTCGCTTAAGGGGTTTTTGATTGTGGGGACGCTCTTCCCTGCAGGCGCAAGCCCCTGCAGTTAATTACGCTACCGCATCGCGGTAACAACTTTCTCCTTCTCCAGAATTTCACTTCGTGTCGTGTGTGTTTGTTTTGTTTGTGGTTGCCCGTGGATTGTATACGGAGACTGAGTAATGCCGTCGCCCGTAGGACGTGGATTAGTCCAAATCCGTATTTGCTTAGATTTGGGTTTGGTGTTTTTAGTTTAAGGATACGTTAGTCGCGTTGCGGCTAAGATCAACTTAAACGTTCGTTAAGGATACGTTAGTCCAGTTTGAGACTAAGATCAACTTAACGGGATCGTTTAGATCCGACAAAAGAGTGTTTGGGCTCTATTGTTCCAGTTTGGGAGATTCATAGTCCAATTTGGGACTAAAGTCTGTTTGGAGGATACATTAGCCATTTTTGAGGCTAAGATCGACTCAAACGTTTGTTAAGGATACGTTAGTCCAGTTTGAGACTAAGATCAACTTAACGGGACCGTTTAGATCCGACAAAAGAGCATTTGGGCTCTATTGTGCCAGTTTAGGGACGTGGTGGTCCATATTCCAGTTTAGGGACGTGGTGGTCCGATATTAGTTTAGGGACGTTTCGGTCCGATATTAGTTTAGGGACGTTTCGGTCCGATATTAGTTTAAGGACGTTTCGGTCCACGAGTTTAAGGACCCCGCAGTCCATATCGATGTGTGGTCGTTGGGACCCGTCACCTCTTTGACGTCGTTGAGGAATTACAACGACGGATGTCAAAGGAGTTCAGAGATGTACCCTCGAACCGGATGTAAATTGATTTAGAAGAGCAATTTTGCTCAGTCAATTTAATTTAAGGACTTATGGCCAAAATTGGGCTAAGTCCAGTTGAAATGTTCAACATTTTATTTGCTTTTGCATTGCATTTCTTTTTTTATTTTTATTTGGGCCTTGCCCAGAAAGGATGCAGAGCATCAATTTGTTTTGGGCTCTGCCCTTTTAGGAATGATGCAAGGCATCAATTTTATTTGGGCTCTGCCCTTGTATAAAGGATGCAAAGCATCAATTTATTTGGGCTCTGCCCATTTATTGCCTTGCAATTTATTTTGGCCTGTCAGGTCATTTTGATTTGGGCCTGGCCCTTTTAGTAATGCATTGCATTTGTGCAAAGCACTGTTAATTTGAGAATCTTTTAGATTCAAGAACCGATGGTTCAAAAAAAGAAGTGCAAAGCACTATTTGATTTGGATATAAGAAAAAACAAGTTTTTTCTTATTTTTCTTATCTCAGAGAACCAAAAGTTCATAAAAGTGCAAAGCACTATTAATTTAAGAACCTTTTAGGTTCAAGAACCGATGGTTCATAAAACAAGTGCAAGGCACTATTTTATTTATTTATTTATTTATCGTTGAAGATATATGATCTTGTTCATAAGAGAATTTTCTCTTCTTTTAAAGGTTTTTACCTTTTTTTTTATTCTTCAAGAGTTCTCAAGAGTTCTCTTCTCTTTTTTTTTTTTAGCCAGATCTTCCTCCTTTTGAAATGAGGTCTAGGGTCCTTTTTATAGTGCCCATGAATTAGTTATAATTTGTTACATAAATCGTTTTCTGAGTGATTTGGATAATTTTCCCCACCGTTGGATTTTCGATCCAAAGGCCCCTGCTTTACAGAAGAAAATCTTCTTGTTTTAACAAGAACAGAAAAGATTTATTCTGTTTTGCGCAACTCCCTCAGCGCGTGACACGTGTCGCGCAGCTGTGCTTGCGCAACTGCGCAGACACGTGTCGCGCAACTGATTTTTTTTTTTTTTGCTTGCGCAGCTGCGCGCTGACACGTGTCGCGCACTGCGCAGTTGCGCACTGCGCAGCTGCGCTGACACGTGTCGCGCACTGCGCAGTTGCGCAGCTGCGTACTGCGCAACTGCGCAGTTGCGCACTGCGCAGCTGCGCTGACACGTGTCGCGCACTGCGCAGTTGGACTCCGAACCGTCGCGCACTCCGAACCGTCGCGCCATCTCTTGGAAGCTGAAAGGGCACTTGATGCCTATAAATAGGACTTTTGGTCCCTTAGATGATTCTTATCTCTAAATTTTGCTTTCAGAACTCAGAGCCCTGCTCTTTATTTTCAAGAACTTTAAGAGTTAAATTCTTAAAACTTTTAGGTGAAAATTTTAATTAGTGTTAAATTAAATTAATTTTCATTGATAGAGCATCGCTCTCAATAGATCCCTGATCTAAAGGAAACCTATTTAGGGTTTCACTTAGCGGAGCTTTGCTCTACAGGTCTTAAAGGGATCTAAAGAGAACTAAAGGAGACCCTACTAGGGTTCCATAGAGCTCTGCTCTCTGAAAGATTTTCCTTAGATTTTCTTAATTCATTAATGGAGCTTTGCTCCTCCTAAATCATATAGAAGAACTCTTAAGAATTCTTCATGGATCTTGGAACTTAAAGATGGCATTTTATTCCTCAGTGTATTATATTGTTTTGCTTAATCAGTCTTTCTGATAATTCTGTTGATTCTCTTTCACAGGAACAATGAACGCCCACATGTACGCTCTTAACGAGATCATCTCTCATGAGGACATCCGCCGACTTGGCCGCTCTCAAAATCGGGAGTTCACAAAAGAGGGGTGTGCTGAAATAATGAGTCGCTTCGACACATACAATGGTCCACTGCTTCCCCGCCGTTCCTCTCTTCTTAAACTTATCGTGGGAGCTATCTGGGAAGCGCTTCCCCTATTCTGTTCCGGCGTGCCGCTTAGGGCGTTGGATGCCGCTGAGGACAAGGTGCACTCTGTGTACCTACTGAATTTTATCTCGAAGAGACAGCGAGACAGTCTTATCGACCTCTTGCACAAGGTCTTTCAACAGTCTGTCATACTCGCTACTTATCGGAGGGTGGAAGACATCGGAAGGGACCCTGACGCTTGTGCTCGCGAAAGAAAGCATACTAGGATGGTCCGCGAGGCTTGGAAAGTCATAGATAAGGTCGCTTTTGAATTCCTCAATCCATGCCCTAGATCTGAGATTATTCCATTGTAACTTTCATTTATTGTTTTTATGACTGTAAGAACTTCGGGCAATATTAATGGAATTTTTTTTTATCCCAGCTTGTCTTTATTATATATCTTTGTCCTGAGTCTTTTTGCCCATGCATGAATGAATACGTCTTGGACGCTTGATCAAACATAAATCGGGTGCTCTTTCTGTTGCTTTTCCTCTTTCTCAGCATGTCGTCACAATTAGCAGGTAATAGAGTAAGCTTCTTGATTTCTTCATGAGATAGCGAGGGCTTAGGCCGCAGGTTCAGATCTGCTGCTTAAGACTTTTCAACTCTATGAGCCGTGAGGGTCTCATAGAGACTTTTCTCCCTACGGATCGAGAGGATCTCGTAGGCGGGTTTTTCTCCTTAAGAATCGTGAGGATTCCTAAGTGTGGTTTTCTCTTGTAAGTCGTAAGGATCCTACAAGAGAATTTTTCCCTCTTACGAGTCGAGAGGACTTGTAAGCGGTTGTTTCCCTCCTTGTCGAAGTTCGACGTTGGAGAGTGAGACCCGTGGATGGTATGCAAGAGACCGTTTTGGGCCAACTTACGGGGTCCCAATGCTTAGGAAACAGGCTTCTTTTATGCCCACTGCCTAAGGCTTTATCTCACGAGTCGAGCCGCCTCGACAATTTTTCACAAGTCGAGACGAATCGAACGTTTCTCGCAAGAACATCTTAACGTCGCATTTAACCTCTGCTCTTTACGACAGAAGCCCGTTAAGGTTGGTGGTACTTAGGGTTTTGGCCATCGTACCGTCGCATAAGCTGATATAGTCCTCGATAGGCAATCGTGCTGCTCGAGTAGCCCTGCGACTGCCGTGTCTCTGATCCCTTCGGGGGCTGGACAAGACGTCTTTAAGCAATCCTCCTTGGCAGTTTGACCGTCGGAAGAGCAAGCGCTAGGAATTTGCCATGCCGCTTTTTACTTGAGGTTAGGCTAATTTTGGAGAGCCCCGATGAGTCATAACCACTCCGCGCTGGTGTTGGGATGATCTCCGATAGTCTTTCGGGCTTTATATGAGTTGCCGTCAAGACCCTGAAGCTAGGAATTTGGCATTTGCTTCGTTTGTTGGCATTGCGTCCTCTGTATCGAGACGAATGTTGCGGTGGGAACTAGGGATTTTGCCGTGGCTCCGTTTGTTTGATGACGTTGCGTCTGCTGTGTCGAGACGAACATTGGGGTGACATCTCGTCTGCTGTATCGAGACGAACGTCAAGGTGGTGACCACTCTGTGCTGATGCGAGATGATCTCCGATTGTCTTTCCGATTTTATGTGAGTTACCGTAAAGACGTTGAAGCTAGGAATGTAGCCTTCGCTTCATTTGCTTTGTCATGTCTGAATCCCTGCTGGAGGAAGAACGCTGAGGTTGACATTTCGTCTACTGTATCGAGAAGAACGTCATGGAGGTGACCACTTCATGTGAGATGGTCTCCGATTGCCTTTCCGGTTTTATGTGAGTTACCGTCAAGACGTCGAAGTTAGGAATGTGGCCTTCGCTTCGTTTGCTTTGGTATGTCCAAATCCTGTTGGAGGAAGAACGCTGGGGTTGACATTTTGTCTGCTGTATCGAGACGAATGCTAAGGTGGAGCTGGGATTTTGCCATCATTCCGCTTTGTTTCGACCATGGGGTCTTTTGTTAACTTTGCATGTACACCCCGCTGGGCTGCGAAGGAACGCCGTTGTTGACATTGCCTCTGTTGTAACGAGACGAATGCTAAGGTGGAGTTGGGATTTTGCCGTTACTCCGCTTTGTTTCGACCGTGAGGTCTTTTGTTGACGTTGCATCTGCCTCCAGCTGGACTGCGGAGGAACGCTGTTGTTGATATTGCGTCTACTGTATCGAGACGAATGCTGAGGTGAAGCTGGGATTTTGCCATCGCTCCGCTTGATGGTGTAACATCTGTGTCCTGTTGGAATGAGGAGGCACACCGTTGTTGGTCTCCAGGCTGTAGACGTGGCCATTGAGATTTGGAACTATGGACTTTGTCATGGTTCCGTTTCGTTGCGATTCTGAGGTTAGTTGTTGACGTCATGTCTGCATCTAGTTGGAGTGAGGAGAAGCGCCGTTGGTGATCTTTAAGTTGTCGATATTGACGTCGAGACCCTGAAGTTAGGGACCTTCCTTTGCTTCATTTGTTGACATCGTGTCTGTATTATTGCGACAAATGTCGAGATGGTCTCTAGGTTATCTATGAACCGTCGAGATTTGGCTTCGCTTTCTGGTGGAGCCTGTTGGGAAGGTATTGTTCCCTTTTTATCTGTGCCCCTGGATTGTATACAGGGATCGATGTGATTTCACCTGTAGGGCAAAAAGTTTTATTCTTTCATTTTTTTTATTCTTTCCGCGATGCTCTATCATTTCAGCTTTTATATCGCAAAGGTCGCGATTGCCCAATCGTTTCGGCTATTTTTCGCGGTGCCCAATCGTTTCGGCTATATTATTTTTTTTTACTCGCTGCTTTTTATTGCGAGTTGCCCAATCATTTCGGCTATTTTGCATGCATACATTTTTACTTGCTGATTTTGTTTGCAAGTTGCCCCATCATTTCGGCTATTTCGTATGCATTTTCATTTTGGCTTGCTGATTTTTTTTATTTTTTTTATTTTTTTATTTTTTTGGCGAGTAGGGGATTTGGGATCTGATACCAATCTTGGCATCAGCATCGCTGCGACTGGAATATTGCCAGGAGCGAATCATCATTTGCCGTGAAAGGACTTGGAATTTGATACCGGTTTAGGCATCAGCATCGCTACCACTGGGATATTGCCAGGAGCGAATCATCATTTGCCTCTGTCGATGTAGAACAAAGGTGGCTTAGCGACCAGGGTTAAGGTCCTGTCGACTAAGGCTTTTGACTTTATGAGCCGTAAGGGTCTCACAAAGCTATTTCTCCCTACAAGTCGTGAGGATCTTATAGGTGTATTTTCTACTTAGGAATCGTGAGGGTTCCTAAGTGTATTGTTCCTCTGTAAGTCGTAAGGATCCTACAGGAGGGTTTTCTCCTTGTAAGTCGAGAGGATTTATAAGGGTTGTTTTCCATGCAAACACATCCCTAGTCTCAGATGGGACTTAGTTAGGGAAATGTTTATTCGCGCCCGTGGATTGTATACAAGGGTCAATATAGGACCACTTGTAGGGCAATGTCGAAAGTTGTGGGGGTTGCTTAAGCACAGGTTTAGGCTTCTGTAACTTAAGGCTTTCAAATCTTACGAGCCGTGAGGGTCCCATAAGAGCCTTCTCCTCACGAGTCTTGAGGATCTCGCAAGTGTATTTTCTCCTTAGGAATCGTGGGGATTCCTAAGTATGTTGTTCCCTTGTGAGTCGTAAGGATCTCACGCAGGTGGTTTCTCCTTACAGGGTCGAGAGGACCCTATAAGTGTTTCTTAACGAGGTTGCGCCCTTTCGGGTTTTCACAAACACTCGCCGGTAGTCCTGCTGTTTTTACTCACGGAGCCCTTTCAGGTTTTCATCCGTGCCCATTTTGCTTATGGACTTACCTTTTTTTTTTATTCTTTTTATTACTTTTATTTTTTTATTTTTTTTTTCTCTCTCTTTTTTTTTACGAGGTCGCGCCCTTTCGGGTTTTCACGAACACTCGCCGGTAGCCCTGCTGTTTTTACTCACGGAGCCCTTTCGGGTTTTCCTCCATGCCCGTTTTGCTTATGGACATACCCTTTTTCTTTTTTTTCTTTTTTTTTATCTTGTCAGCCTAAGGATGCTGCGGTATTAGTTTAAAGACGTTTCGGTCTGCTATTAGTTTAAGGACATCTCGGTCCGCTATTAGTTTAAGGACATTTCGGTCCATTGCAAGTTTTAGGACATTGCGGTCCATCATTAGTTTAAGGACGTCTCGGTCCGTTGTTAGTTTAAGGACGTTTCGGTCCGCAGCCAGTTTTAGGACATAGTGGTCCATTATTAGTTTAAGGACGTTTCGGTCCACAGCCACTTTTAAGACATAGTGGTCCATCGTTAGTTTAACGACATTTCGGTCTATCGTTGCCATATTTGAGGCGAGTTTCTAGTTTATGGACTTTTCGGTCCACGAGTCCTTCTCCATGAATGAACATGATGCCCCCGGCGTATCCATATTTTTCGGAGCATGCGGTTGTGGCGGGTTCACCTTCCAAATTTCGGACAACGCGAACTTGCCCTGTTGGTATTGGTCTTCAACCCAGTTCTTGAAGACGTAGCAATCCTCGATCAGATGACCTACCGTTTGGTGGTAAGGGCAATAATTAGGATTATCAATATCGCCTGGCCGCAACGGACGTTTTGGACTCGGCAGATTGATGAGTCTGTCGCACACTGCCAGCTCGAACAGTCCCCTTGTTTTATCTTGCGGAAACGAGTAAGGACGTTTCAACTTTTCCTGGAGGGGTTGCCGCTTGTTGCTTTGGAGAGCAACCGGCCTAGGGTCACCTGATTGTTGTTGAGTGCTGGCGACGAGGGCCGTTTTTCTTTTTCCTTTATCCTTTTTGTTCGCTCCGTTATTTGCAGGGCCGGGATTCTTTCCGAGTAGCATGCGATTGCATGGCTGAACGTTCTCGCAGCTTCTTAATTCCTTTATTTTTGAAATAGATTCCCCGAGGGAAGAGTTGGGGCTAGCTTCTTCGTCAGAGTCGCTTCCAAAGGTGATAATTTGTGATCCCTTGAAGTCGGCTATATGACAGTCGGCGGTGGCTCTTTTGCGCTCATCTATCGCATTTTTCTGATGTCCACAAGCTTCACACTTTGTCCTGTCGAAGTGTCGCTTTTGAGCGACATACCCTTGCCACCAACAGTTAAAGGACTCGCAGTCTTCGGTAGGATGTATGATCTTCTGATGATATAAACAGAAGTTAGAGTGCATCTCTGCCTCAGCGAAAGAATTTTCTTCAGAGGGCGGTAGCTTCATTCCTACTGATAGAGCTTTGGCGAACCGTTTCCTCGTCTTGAATTTGTTTTTACCCGCAGTGTATGGCTTTTGATTTGACAGGAATACCTTGGTTCTTTCCAGTATGGCCATTTCATGCTCTTGATTGGCTTTTGCTTTCAGACGAATTTCATTTAGGAAGGCATCGATCAACTTGTCTGACGGCCGCGGAATTTCTGTTTCAGGGTCCGCCATTGATTTCTCAGCGCAAGGATCCTCCTCATCATCCGTCAGTGAATGAGAAATCACATGACAAGTCGCTACGTAGTCTTCGGATTCATCCGATAAGTTTTTTCCATCGTTTTCATCCTCGACGAAAGAACAAGTTGCCCCCGGCGTGTCCATCTTCTTTGAAGAGTGCGGCTGTGGTGGATTTACCTTCCAGCCTTCAGACAGTGTGAACTTGCCTTGCAGGTATTGATCCTCGATCCATCCCTTAAAGACGAAACAATCCTCAATCGGGTGACTTACCGTTTGGTGGTAAGGGCAATAATTGGGATTATTAAGATCGCCTGGCTGCGACAGACGCTTTGGACTCGGCAGATTGATGAGTCTGTTACGCACTGCCAGCTCAAACAGTCTTCTCGTTTTATTCTGAGGAAACGAGTAATGACGTCCTAGCCTCTCTTCGAGGGATGAGCGTGGACGCACGTTGTTTTGGCGAGCGACCGGCTTTGAGTTGCTCGACTGTTGCTGAGCGTTGGCGACGATGATCGCTTTTCCTTTCTCATTTCGGGGATCGGGTCTCGGAGGAGACGGTCTATGGCCCATCTGGTCCATTTGGGCTAATTTGTCGATCAAGGCCTGGAAGGTGGTCGGCCTGAAGAACATCATGAATTGCGAGATGGTCGCCTGCGGATCGAGAGTGCCCACAAACATGCCTACCGCAGGTGCCTCTTCTATGCATTGTTCGCATTTCGACCATAGGTTTCGCCATCGTGTTGCGTATTGGACCCACGTTTCGCCGGGCCTTATCCTGGCATTTATCAGTGCTGTAATCGGGGTGCGTTCATTAGCACTTGCGAATCTTTGTGTAAACAGCAGTTCCATTTCTGCAAATGTTTTGACAGAGTCGTTAGGCAGCTCTGAATACCATTCAAAGGCTGTTTCTGCTAAGTTGCCGACGAATTGACGTAGCAACAATTTGTCATCGCCTCCAGTATTGCCGCATAAGGCCCTGAATTGAGCGATATGCTGATGCGGATTCCCTGTCCCTTTATATACGTGGAATTTAGGGATCGTATATCCTGGCGGGTAATTGATTTGGTCATACCAGCTCGGATACGGTCGTCCGGTTCTAATAATTTGCCCAGCCGCTTCATTCGCCTGATGAACCCGGATCTTCTGAGCTATATATTCGTCTAGGTCAACTTTGGAGATTGCCTCTTCCTTGGCTGTTGATAGAGCCGGCGGAGGATTTGACGTTTCTCCCCTGTCGTCTTCAAGGACGATCGGAGGATCTTCAGCAGGAGGGTCCGGCTGTAACATCATCCCTACCATATCTTTGAAGAGGAGCGCCATCTGTTTTATGTTTGCCGCCTGCTCTGCAGCTTCTTTGTCCCTCTTTTCGAGGACTCTGCGTAAAAAGTCAGCGTCAGTTTCTTGTTCTTGACGCTCATCCGAAGACGTTTCAGAGCTTTCTTTTGGCTCAGTGAGTGCAGCCATTGTAGTCATCATTTTCTGAAGCTTTTGTTGTTGCTCCTGGGCTTTCGTCACGGATCGGGTGAGCGGTCGGTGGCCCGTAGAAGTGCGGCTTTCCTCCTTTCCAGAAGCCATATAAACAGTGTGCACCACCATGCCCCCAGACTTGGGGCGTTTGTGTTCGGTGTCTTTGCGATTTGCCGAAGACACAGGGGCTTTTTGCGGCCTCCTTTTTTGAGTGATTGGAGTTAAGGGAGCCGTTGTAGTGGGCACCCAAGTAGCTTTTGCTTTTTGTGGTTTGACAGAGTAATCCTTCCCCTGCCAAACCTTCATCTTTTTCTGTCGTCGGAGGCAGTCTTGATCGATCACCGACTCTTGGACCTGTCTCCAGACTTTGTAAATTTTAGAGGACAGCCGTTGAGGGGGCTGCTCTAACTTCTTCTCTGGAGTACTCTCCACAGGTGAAGGAGTTCGTTTCAACATCGCAGTAGGAGAGTTTCTGCGCACCTTGTTGAGCAGTTCAAAGCTGTTCTTGGTTGGAACAGCAGCATCGATCCTCACCATCGGAGCTGACGGAGTTATCTCAGAGGGGGAGTTGCCCCCAGCCTTTCTTACTCGACGCCAGTGGCGACGTCGGGCATGTCGTGCTGATGGGGTTGTTTCCACTATAGGGGTGACCTCCTCATGCCCCCTGTGTTGGTCAGAATATACCGGTACCAGCTTTTTAAAGATCGACGTCCGTTGAACGGGGACGGCCAATTTGTCAGAAGCGAACTTCTGAACATGGGAAGCAACCTTGGTGATTTTGCCAGGAACGGGAGTTGGAATGGCTATCCGCTTCGGGATAACGCCTTCTGGTATGGCAGGCTTCTTCATGGGCCCGATGGAGCTCTGGCCTAATCCATTAAAACCTGAAGTAGTGGAGTTGGGCGACCTATTGAAAGGGGTCGCGGCAGTGGTAAGTCGATCGAAGACCGACTTCTTTGGAGCTTCTTGCAATGCCATTGGGGCGTTGAAGCTCATTGGTGGGAGCATGGTCCCAAAAAATAGTCCAGTGGTGGTTTGAGCCACCTGCTCCACCGGCGTTTTGAAAAGGGAGGCCGCTTGGGGCCCATAAGTCACTCCTCCAGTAATGACGGAGCGAGAGTTGTTGCTGCAGGCGATGCAGTTCGAAGCCATTGATCTTCTGTTTTCTGCACGGAGCAAGACACCAAATCTTAGTACCTTGAATCCACAGGCAATCACAGCAAACCGCGATTTGTTCGCGAACACGACACACGAAGTGTGGAGTGGAAAGAGGAAGAGGTCCCACCGGGCGTGCCAGAATCTGTTCCCCTCCGAAAGGCGGCGCACAGGACCGCGATGTCCTGACGCTGGGATTCGGGGCAGATGCTATTTGGTTTTATCCGTCCACCTCTCCGAAGATGCCAAGTTGATTTATGGCACCGTGTATCGGAGGTTTAGACGGATGCGGCCGATGTAGCAGACTTCGTCAGATTCCCCCTCGCTTGAGGGGTTTTTGATTGTGGGGACGCTCTTCCCTGCAGGCGCAAGCCCCTGCAGTTAATTACGCTACCGCATCGCGGTAACAACTTTCTCCTTCTCCAGAATTTCACTTCGTGTCGTGTGTGTTTGTTTTGTTTGTGGTTGCCCGTGGATTGTATACGGAGACTGAGTAATGTCGTCGCCCGTAGGACGTGGATTAGTCCAAATCCGTATTTGCTTAGATTTGGGTTTGGTGTTTTTAGTTTAAGCATACGTTAGTCGCGTTGCGGCTAAGATCAACTTAAACGTTCGTTAAGGATACGTTAGTCCAGTTTGAGACTAAGATCAACTTAACGGGATCGTTTAGATCCGACAAAAGAGTGTTTGGGCTCTATTGTTCCAGTTTGGGAGATTCATAGTCCAATTTGGGACTAAAGTCTGTTTGGAGGATACATTAGCCATTTTTGAGGCTAAGATCGACTCAAACGTTTGTTAAGGATACGTTAGTCCAGTTTGAGACTAAGATCAACTTAACGGGACCGTTTAGATCCGACAAAAGAGCATTTGGGCTCTATTGTGCCAGTTTAGGGACGTGGTGGTCCATATTCCAGTTTAGGGACGTGGTGGTCCGATATTAGTTTAGGGACGTTCCGGTCCGATATTAGTTTAGGGACGTTTCGGTCCAATATTAGTTTAAGGACGTTTCGGTCCACGAGTTTAAGGACCCCGCAGTCCATATCGATATGTGGTCGTTGGGACCCGTCACCTCTTTGACGTCGTTGAGGAATTACAACGACGGATGTCAAAGGAGTTCGGAGATGTACCCTCGAACCGGATGTAAATTGATTTAGAAGAGCAATTTTGCTCAGTCAATTTAATTTAAGGACTTATGGCCAAAATTGGGCTAAGTCCAGTTGAAATGTTCAACATTTTATTTGCTTTTGCATTGCATTTCTTTTTTTATTTTTATTTGGGCCTTGCCCAGAAAGGATGCAGAGCATCAATTTGTTTTGGGCTCTGCCCTTTTAGGAATGATGCAAGGCATCAATTTTATTTGGGCTCTGCCCTTGTATAAAGGATGCAAAGCATCAATTTATTTGGGCTCTGCCCATTTATTGCCTTGCAATTTATTTTGGCCTGTCAGGTCATTTTGATTTGGGCCTGGCCCTTTTAGTAATGCATTGCATTTGTGCAAAGCACTGTTAATTTGAGAATCTTTTAGATTCAAGAACCGATGGTTCAAAAAAAGAAGTGCAAAGCACTATTTGATTTAGATCTAAGAAAAAACAAGTTTTTTCTTATTTTTCTTATCTCAGAGAACCAAAAGTTCATAAAAGTGCAAAGCACTATTAATTTAAGAACCTTTTAGGTTCAAAAAACCGATGGTTCATAAAACAAGTGCAAGGCACTATTTTATTTATTTATTTATTTATCGTTGAAGATATATGATCTTGTTCATAAGAGAATTTTCTCTTCTTTTAAAGGTTTTTACCTTTTTTTTTATTCTTCAAGAGTTCTCAAGAGTTCTCTTCTCTTTTTTATTTTAGCCAGATCTTCCTCCTTTTGAAATGAGGTCTAGGGTCCTTTTTATAGTGCCCATGAATTAGTTATAATTTGTTACATAAATCGTTTTCTGAGTGATTTGGATAATTTTCCCCACCGTTGGATTTTCGATCCAAAGGCCCCTGCTTTACAGAAGAAAATTTTCTTGTTTTAACAAGAACAGAAAAGATTTATTCTGTTTTGCGCAACTCCCTCAGCGCGTGACTCGTGTCGCGCAACTGATTTTTTTTTTTTTTTTGCTTGCGCAGCTGCGCGCTGACACGTGTCGCGCACTGCGCAGTTGCGCACTGCGCAGCTGCGCTGACACGTGTCACGCACTGCGCAGTTGCGCACTGCGCAGCTGCTGCGCAGCTGAGTGACACGTGTCGCGCACCTGCGCAGTTGCGCACTGCGCAGCTGCGCTGACACGTGTCGCGCACTGCGCAGTTGCGCACTGCGCAATTTTTATTTTTTTATTTTGTTATTTTTTTTTTTTGGCAGAGCTTTGCTCTGATTGGAGAAAGAACAGAAGCATTGCTTCTTTTTCCACTTTGGAATTTAAACAGAGCTTTGCTCTGATTGGGATAAACAATATTGTTTTAAAATTTTATATAACTTAGAACTTTTAGAAAAGGTTTTAATAAGAAAATGGTATTTTAATGTAAAATCTTGTTTTGTCGTATTCTAAATTTTCAAGGTAGCGTGTTATGATTACATATGAGTGTGTGTGGAGGTAGGTCATTACCTCGTGATCAACTTTAAGGTATAGCAATGTTAAAGGGTTAAATGTGATAAACTAAACATGGTGGTATTTAAGTGAAAGAATACGATATATTGCAAAAGCTATCATTTCATGTGTGAAAACTTGTTCAAATTAATTTTTAAGTGATTAGTAGTCAACATGAATATGTTTAAGAATTATGGAATTAGTGATAAGTGAGATTTGATAGAAAACCGAATCGGAAATCGGTTTGTTCCGATTTCCGTCGGGTTAATAAATTTGTATTTTTTATGAAGGAAAAGAAAGTTAGAAAATGGGGACTTACGGTTTTGGACAACGCTAGAGAGTGAGAGGAAGGTAGAGAGTTTGCCGGCGCGTCGAAACGTCGTCTAGAGCTCCTAGCACGATCACCGGAAAGTCGCCGTCGATTTCGTCAGCGCTTTGCCTTTCGCTCGTTTTCCGACGTACCAAGTTCTCTTGGGATTTTGGGAGAGTGGACTTAGGAATTTAGGATGAGAGGGTAGAGGGTAGGGGTGTTTATATAGGGTTAGGCTAGGGTTAGGGTTTTAATTAAAAAAATATAAAAATTTATGAAAAATCATTAAAATCATTAAAATTTTGAAGTAAAAGGGATTTATTGGGCTTTCTGTAACCGGTCAAGAAATTTAGTATATGCAGCTGAGAAGACCAAGTCAAAAAGCACGTTTTCACCGTTGACGACTCGGCCGTCCGGCCAAATCCGGCCGGCGGCGCCGGCCCGAGTCGGAAGGTCGTCGGGTGGGATTTTTCCTGGGGGGAATTTTGGTGCATCTAACTTTTTATGTTCAGTTCAAGTTTTGTGAGTTATGGCCTTTTGACTGTTGACTTCCTAAAGAAATTAAAACAAAATAAATACAAAAATAATGTGGGGCATGAGATTTGAACTCTGGTGGCTTGATTCAGCAGTGCAAGGTATTACCAATGAGCTAAAGCTCCTTCTTGTAATTATGGTGTGAATTAATTACTTAAAGTGGTAACAGCACCATTAAATACCCCAAGTATACTTTAATTTTAAAACAATTTTATTTACACTAAAAAATGGAGTTATTTAAAAACAAAATAATTACATATATATTGTGCTCTGGTTAAAATACTCTTTTATGTATTTTGAAGAAAAAAATGTATAGAAAAGTGTATAGGAAAATTAGGGTTGTTACGTTCATCGACCAACGCTTGTGAGTGGCGTGTTCAAATTTGAAGCTATGAAGCCAAGTTCAAGCGCACGTCAAAGTTCGAGAGCTCGAGACGACAAAGATTCAAGAATTCGAAGAATTTGCGATATCGACACAAGAAATCTTTGTAAGTACTCTATAAATTATGGTTATATCAATTAGAGCTCTTGAACACCCACACAAGTTAGCACAAACGTTTTACACTGCATGAACTTTAGAGTTTTCGATTTAAAATTGATTTTCATCACAAAACACAAGTTTATGAGTATTTACACTTCGGACGTCTATCGTCTTTCTGTATGTTTACAAAACCTCCATCTGAAATATCAGTTTTCATGCGTTTTGTGCTTCAGACGCCTGTCTATTCTCTGTGTTTTCATATGGCCTATTTTTATGAGATATAGACGTATGTCTCTTATTTCTTCAAACGTTTGTTTGTTATATGCGCTTTTATTGGAATGAATTTCTTTCAAGGAATAAACGTTTGAAGACATATGCAACAAATGTCTGTAGTTTAAAATCTTTGAAAATCATTTCTCTTTAGATGTTTGTCGCGTGTTTTTCAGATATCTATTTATTCTTTGTAGTTTTTTTGGCCATCTTTGAAAACCCACGGCGGACATCTGAACTTATATTCAACAGACGTCTGCAGTAGTATTTTTTTCGAAAATATAGCCGTTGGGTTTATTTTATTAAAATTTCAGACGTCTGTCCTATTGTTCTTCAGACGTCTGTTCTTACTGAAAAATGCTGATTTGACGTGTAACGGCTAATTTTTTGTGTGGGCTTATAAAAGAGTTTTTGGTTGGTTTTTTGAACTGTAATCACCCACTATTTTCAATTTGCAAAATTCCTAAGTGGTCAAGAGAGAAAAATCTCATATCTTGTGAGAGTTTAAAAGTGTTTTCAATTTGCCATCCAAATTTACTCTCACACATAATCAAGAGCTTCATTTGATTATATCCATACTTGAAAGAGTATTAGAGAGTGAGTTTAAGAGAAACTCTATCAAGAGTATTGTACTTCAGGTGTAATTTCTTCTTTCTTTATGTGGGATCTTGAGTGCAAAATTGCCATTATAAGAGAGAAGAGTATCTTTGTGAAGAGAAGAGCGACGAGTTTGTAAAGAAAGTGTTGTTCGCAGTGGCAAACAACGTGTTGTCTTTTGAGGAGATGCGTTTGGTTTAGCCTCCAGCGGAAGGGGGTTGTGTGTTGCTTGCGGGCAACGTGTTTCTTTTTGAAAAAAAACGTGAATTAGTGGAACGAGTTAGTGCGCCTAAAGAAAATGTACTAGGGGATCTCCCGAACCACTATAAAAGACCTGTGTTTGCGTTTGCAATTTCGTATCTCCTATTTACTATTAGTTTAGAAATTGCATGCTTGTTCCCTGCTTACTCTTTATGCTCATTACTTATACTTGATATTATTTTTGTTTGCTATATGTTCTTATTTCACAATTGTAGTATTGCTTAGCTATTTCTCTATCGTTATATCATTTTTCTAAGTTTATAATTGTGATTTCTATTTGCAAGTGTAAAATTTTTAATTTGAGCATATTGTTAGCTTATTCCTACTCCAGACATTCAACATGACATTCAACATTTTAGATATTAAGGATTTTTTAAGCAGAGAAAAAAGTCTTGGGGGTTTTTACACAAGTTTGATGCAGGCCAGGGGGCTTTTCATTAACCTTTTCCCCCAACAGATCTTGTGTGGCCTTGTTGCGTCCAACGCCCGCCATTTTCCCCCGTTGGATAATGAGATCAGGAACCACCAAAATCTCGAGCAAAAGAAAAAATTGAGATCGCTTAATTAGGGTCAAGGTTTTAGAATCAATTGCCCTTCTCCCAAACAAAATCGATGATTGCATTTCGTGCTACGATGCTTCGATTTGGGAACCCCAATCTCTGCCTCGCTGCGAACCGGACCCTTATCGGATCTTGGGCGAAGATTCGAACCGAATCCATTCGATCCGGTCTTGGAATTTCGAGAGGTACTGCTAGTTTATCTACAATGTGTTTTTCTCTCGCATTTGATTTCAGTTGTTCGCTTTAGGGTGAAATTGAGCTTAAATTTGTGTTTTTATTCGTGAAGCAGTATGTATATATATATATATATATATATTTCCTATGGGGTTTTTGTTGATTTAGAGCCATATATGCTGATGCTTTAAAAACCTGTACATATTGTGCTAAAATTGGATATTTGTGATAATATTTATGCTATGCCCATGATCAGTTGATGCATCTAGTGTAAGACACTGATCAATCTGGGAGATTTTGAGTTGAAGGTTGTAAGTTAGTGTTAGAATATAAAATATATATTCTGTCAACCCCTATCATAACTTCGGAGGCATGGTACAGTGGAACATTGGGTCATATAATATCGTAACAAAGCAACCCAGATTTGATTCCCACCGGACAAGCATTAAATGCTGATTAACATAAACTAAATATACCGATGCACAAAAGCCAAGGTTTCGGCCGAAAGAGTGTTCGAACTCTAGGGCTTATTCAAATATAAAATATATTTTGTCAACCCTCATTACTTTGAAGCTGTGGTGCAGTGGAAGGGAGGGAACATTTAGCAGTTAGGTTTCCGAGGTGTAGTGGACCCAACTTGAATTCTGATCAGCCAAACTTACAATTTTTAAATTTTCTCTTTGTGTTTCCATCTTAGTCGATTTTTGTTTTGGAGTTATAAGTTGTGATGGTGGATGCCGTGTTAGGGCAACTACTGAACAGGGTGTGCCATTATACAATACAGCAGAGTCATGCATGCTATTACCTTATTCTTTGTTCACTTATATCAGGTTTCAAGTTTAGTCATAGAAGCCAGCCAAAAAGCAATCTTTTGTCGGACTCAACAAATTCATCATCGGCTGTGACACCACAGTCAACTGATAAAGGAGAGGAAGTCGAGTTGCTCCCTGCTTTCCTTGATGACCATGGAGGAGTTATTGTTGAGATGAAGGCTTCAATGAGCTCTAAAGGTTTCATTTCTTCTTTAAGAGCATCAATATTGAATTGGAGGCAGCAGGTATCTGTGCAAATTACTTTTTATTAGGAAAAACCATTCTATTATCCTTTACAATTTACTAACTGGGACAGTGGGAAGTACTTGAACAAACTTATCATATACATAAGTAACCAAATAACTCTATATCTGAAGTTGCATAAACCAGTTTAACTAATAGCAAAAGAAGATTGTATCACAATCGACCCGATATCATTCTTTTTTCTTTTTCCAACAAATAAAACGATGTTTTTTTCTGGAGAAGAAGGTGGTTAATTAAGCCACCCGAAATAAAACGATTTTGTCTGGATTGAAGCTAGGTATGCATTCTATGGATGGACTGGAATCATATCTTTTCAATTGGTACAAATAAATTTTATTCAGTGGGTTATGAGTTCAATTTTTTTATCTTATATATTATGATGATATGTTGTAAACAAGTAAAGACAGTGCCCATGATAAAGTCTCCCTAAGTTCAAACCCTGCTCTAATATTTTTAATTTTACAATTTGAATTTTAAAAAAAGATTCACCTAAAGAAAGAAAGAAAGAAAAACTTACTGCAACTTACCTGATCTTTAATCCTAACGAGTCCATTAAATAATTTAATCATTCTACGAGAAATGAATCTTTACCTATATTATGATGTCACAAAATTATTGCTTACACCGCAATTCCATATACGGCGTCCATTATTACTTGAGGATTTGGAATGTTAAATTGTAGGGTGCACCCTACATGGAGCTAACTGGACAGGTGATATCATTATCATTTTAAATATTGGATTTACTTTATGTTGATCATTTTATTCCATAGGCAACACTTGTTATAGTATTGTCACGTCAACTCCACTGCAGGGTGCATCATACAATGTCCTTAGGTCCGATTTCCTCTTATTACTTTTAAAACCCTTATACTTGTTCGCCATCAATGAAAACAAGTGCTCAGCTGAAATATCTCCATTAAGCTAGCATACACTGTTCAATCTTCACATCCCCCCCCCCCCTTTCGTTCACACATAGCCGATATGTGGAATAAAATGGAGCTTATAATGCATATTCATGCTCATCATCTAATCCATTTATTAAACCAATGAAACGCGGGGTGGGGGGGGGGGGTTATCCTTCGTTTTAATAAAAAAATCTATCCATTTATTGCAGATAGATTCCTCATACACTGATACTTCAAAACCGAAATATTTTCTATTTCCAGGGGAAAAGAGGAGTTTGGCTGAAGTTGCCCATTGAACTTGCAAATCTTGTTCAGCCTGCTGTTGAGGTATGAAGATACTGATTTTTAAAGTTCCAATCAGTTAGGTAAGAAGGGAGAGAATATTGGATCTGTGTGTTGTTTGCTGGGGCAGGGAAGAGATGCATACTGTTTCTAGTTCCGAAACGGGACATGTTTGTCCATATTTGGCCATTGAATTTGGTGAGGCTGGAAAAACTTATGTCTTGAGATTGTAAATGTCATGGAGACTGGGAAAATACATGTTAGATTTACCCAGTGGAACGATGGCTATGTTACTGTCTGTTGAGGTTGGCTTAAAGAAGGAAGCAAGGGACTTGGTAAAACTGACTAGCTTCACACACATGATGCGTGCATGCACACACCCACTCACCCACTCATTCAGAGAGGGAAAGAGAAAACAGGAACAGCGGTAACATTTTATTCCATCAACAAAAATGTCACCAGCTGCGGTATTTACATCAATAACAACCCTTTCATCCCATTTTAGGTCAACTACATGTCACCAGCTACTGCTATATTCGGCAGTTTTGCTGCAGAGGGTATTTGTGACTGTTATAGGTGTTTGAGAATAACATTGACCCTCATGCTTTATTTTAGTAACAAAGCATGAAACATCCTTACTAGTTTCCATCCAGTTATTCTTAATAGTTTTGTACCCAATTTTGCTTCATATATTAACCTAACCCATTACTCTATTTTGGCCGAGAACTTGAATCAACTCCAAAATCTTATCTTGATGCAGGAAGGATTTCGGTACCACCATGCAGAGCCAAGTTACTTGATGCTTGTATATTGGATCCCTGCTACTAAAAATACATTGCCTGTAAATGCTACACACAGAGTGGGTGTTGGGGCTTTTGTGATGAATGACAAAGGAGAGGTAATTACCGGTTATTCACGTCCTCAAATTTTTCAGATATATGTTAACCTTTACATATCATCCTAATTGGTTGCTCTTCATTTTCATTGCTAAGTTACTAATGAAGATGCATCAGGTAGTTAAGAGTTCAACATTTACTCTAATTTGTGGTGTTATAATATGAGCTTACGGGGCCTGCAGTGTCCCTGCAGGCCTCCCACTATAGTGCCCTCACCCATCCATGTGTGGGGCCCAGAGGCTTTATTACAAAATTGCCACTGGGCCCCACCCATGAATGGATGAGGGCACTGTAGCAGGGGCCTGCAGGGATGCTGCAGGCCCCTTAATGCCTTGTAATATTGCATGGCTGTCGATTTTTTAGCTTATTAATTTTACTGCCAGGCTTGATCATGGTATTTGATATGTTTTTGCAACTTCCAATTTTTGTAGGTGCTGGCAGTCCAGGAAAGGAGTGGCAAATTCCGTGGCTCAGGTGTGTGGAAGTTCCCTACAGGGGTAGTTGATCAAGTAAATGCTTTTTGAACTAAATGACAATGAGAGTTACCTGCCTAAAGATGGTTCTTCCCGCCACCCCTAAAAGTACCTTTTTCTCTTTCAGGGGGAAGATATATTTGCTGGAGCAATTGTTAGTGTATATGCCCTAGAGGCCATTACTGTATCATACTAGTTTGTATATTACTTAATGGATGCTTGGGATATTCACCTTGTATATACAATCTTGCTCAAAATAGTAGTATGCTACTTGGTTTGTTTCTACTTCAATGTGTGCTTGTGTTTATTTCAGTATATCACTTATACGCATTAGTGGAGCCCTTAGGATCTTTGCTTGATTACCAGCGTTGTGATGGCAGTCACACAAGTGGGGGCTGGGTAATCTATAGGCACATCCTTATACAGGTCCCTAGTCGCAGGACTATCGAGACGGGGCATCGATACTCCGGAGTAGACTAGCGTATGCGCTTCTCATCCCAGTGTGGGAGATGGTCTGTCCCACAGCCATCAGTACGTCGTACTGGAGATAGTATACGGGTGCTCGTTGGGTTACGAGTACACTGGACAGGACTCGTAGGGAACTGACAGGTTGGTATTATACCTATCGTCAGTTATCAGTTCCCAGGTGACATGAGTACAGCTTAGTCCGCTGACTTGACACTGGCACTTCGCCTCAAGTGTGTTCCCACTGCACTTTGATCACTACCCTACCACGGCTCAAAGGAGTCGTGCAAACAGGTGGTGGTTGGGTGCAGTCCCGAAGCACTTGGAGGCAGTGACGGTTAGACAGGATTCGTCTCTCCCGGTATTGGGGGTTGACATCGCGCTGTGTCTAGGAGAGCCATTACACGAGTAGTCCCTGGCCAGGGCAAACGAGATATACTGGTAGGTTTCCAGTGTTATCTCAGGGTGTTTTGGGCTTCGCTCCGGCACGACTTGTACCGCTATTGGGGGACTGACGTTTACCACCCCCTAGGCCCGCCATGCGATGTATCAGACGAACAGACCGGACTGTACGGAGACTGTCACATTCAGACTCAGTAGGAGTTCAGATGGGGTTTCACCTCGTCAGCCTTCTTGTCGACATCTACCTGGGGATCGTTATGCACAGCTAGTGCCGCTTGCGGTCTGTGGTTAAACCCACTGCCAGCGTAGTGTCGAGTCTTTAGAGTCCCACACAGAGGGTATTCGCCTCTGGGCAAAACAGAGTAGAGGTCGCATGGTTTTGCGACAGGGTTCGTTCTCATCCGCGCACTTGTGCACGTTTGGAGTCCGGACGGATTATACTGGCAGGCTCTGGTTTGAGCCAGATACTGGTATATGTTTTGGGGGTTGCTTTTATATCTTGGTATTCTTGTTTTTCGGAACGAGAATGCAGGTGTGTATGCACAGTTGCTTGAGGAGGAGAATGAGGTTTTTCATTAGGGTTTCGGAACGGGTGCGTATGCACAGTTGACAGTCTTTATTTTCCAAACCCTAATGGATTTATTTATTATCTATTAATAATAATAATTAAATGAGAATTATGTTATGGTTGTTCTTTGTTGACTTGTTGACCTTGGTTGACTTGTTGACCATTGACCACTTTCATGCCTTCAAAAGTCTTCCTTGATTTATGCTTACATTTTTAAATGAAGCATGGTTGTGGTCATTCCAAACACTACCATCAACTATTCTCATTTTCAATTATTATCATTTAGATAATATTATTCTTTTGCATTATGGTTGCAAGAAGTGAAAATAATAGCTCATTCTATCATTCTCATTCTCTCTCCTCTCTTCATCTTCTTCTTCCTCTAGTAAAGAGAAACCCTCTCATGAGTTGAGAATCCTTCTCTTTTAAAAGGAAAAGCAAACCCTAGTCACTCTCTACTCATCCTAGGATCAAAGGATTAGCAAACCGGAGATTCTAGTTCACTCCAAGTCCGAGAAAGAGCCCAAGGTTGAACCCTCGAGGTGGATCCATCTTCGACGGAAGAAGGCGACAAAAGAGAACCATCAACCTCTACAAGGTTTCAAGAAGAAGGAGTTCAAGTTTAGGTATAACCCTCATCCGAGTAGCTAACTCCTTTTAGCGTAATTGCTAGTTTAGTTTAGACACGATCCCGACCTTGTTTAGTCCATGTTGCCTCTTGCACTAAAAATTTGATTTTTATACCGTTTCCGCCTCCCCGTAAGAACCGGGGGTCGCAATATGGACTTACAGTGGTATCAGAGCCTAACTAAACTTAAACTAGCTTGGTAGTGAAGTGTAACGAAGTTCGGAACCGAAAAATCGCAAAACCGGAAAAACGAAAACCTAACTTTCTGTTGAAATTTTTTCTGCTCAAAATGAAAAACTTTATACTTGTAAAATCGTCTCAGGGTTTTCTAAGAACACACAAGAAAAACGATATCATGATTCCTCCAAACCGCCGCGCTTCCGCGGCCTCACCTACTCATATGGCCGCGGAACCGCCGCAAGTTGGTGTCATCTTTGCATCGTTTTTCGTGCAGTGTTCTTCTGTGTTGGTTTTGGGATTTTTAAAATATATTATATGTACCCAGATTTTCCAGAACTGAAATTCACTTTTGGGGTCCTATAATTCCGTATTTTTTCCGAACTTCACTGCACTTTAGCTATGTTGGTTATATCTGTGATGTTTGCATGTATTGAACGTCGGCTAATCGCTATAAGTCGATTAGTCGGGGTTATACATGATCTGTAATGTTCTGGAATGTGTATATGAATGTGTTGGACTGTCGCGGGTGAATAGCCGGGGTGGATGTGAGATGAGCTTTTGTTTTTCTTTCATTCATTGTAAATGTAAATTGATGTAATTATATTATTTGTTTGGCCGCACAACCGGGTCGGGGTTGTAGCCGTCATTGTATAATTCTTTTTACTGTTTTTGCTCCTAGGATAGACCCATGGTGGGGTGCACAAACTACCGGGAACATGGAGGGTAGTTTGCCGCACCCGTAGGGGTCTTGGGTGGGGTATTTG
Organism: Agapanthus africanus; assembly: GCA_030015575.1. Taxonomy (NCBI): domain Eukaryota; kingdom Viridiplantae; phylum Streptophyta; class Magnoliopsida; order Asparagales; family Amaryllidaceae; genus Agapanthus; species Agapanthus africanus. The sequence continues at coordinate 379,044,895 of CM057351.1, forward strand.
CTATTCACCGCGACCGTGTTATCCGCTTTTCGTTTCAGGCTCGAAAGGAATGCGGATTGCTAGTATATCCAATGTATTCATCTGTGATCTGTAATGTCTATCATTGCTTTCTATTTAGGCGTTGCTTATGTTTTACAGACGCGCTAGCCCAGCCCCCGCTCTGTCGTTAGTTAAGTAACCTAACGGGTAATGACGGGGCCCCGTGGCGAATGCGAATGGTATAAGCGTACGTCATATTTTGGTTGTTTTCTGCAATGGTAGGATTAAATGATGGGACGCATTAAAAGTACTAATGCAAGAATATCACGCATTAAAAGAACTAATGCAAGATAATAAACCAAGTTTAAGTCGATGGAACACTTTCGGAAAACCACTCGGTTCTTTTCAAAACTAACTTTTAAATGCGGAGCTTGAGCCACTCCTTCTAAAAGCTATCTCGTTCCATCGATTATATCAAGTTCACTACGTTCACGGTTTCGCCAAAACCATCCGTAGCCCTCCGTCGTTTCATATGAATATTCAACAGTATTCAAGCTGTGTTTGTTGGCCTTAGTCAAGGCACAGTGATTGGTAGCTGGTGGGTATTCATATGTTGCATAGATAGAATGCGTTGGTTTGGGACAGTCGTATTGCCTTGTTGGCCATAGTCAAGGGTATATACGGGTGGGTTCAAATTAACCTGGATAACGACGGGAAGAACTTGACATGTGACTTATGATTTGTTGGCCTTAGTCAAGGTCATAAGAGCATGGGGCAAAAATCCACATCGGGAGTTTCATAAGTACTGAAACTTGCTAGATTTGCATACCATTTGGAGTGTGATGATTATGGTAGGATTCCTTCATTTTCGTCACACAATGATATTTGGATCCCGATCCTACTGTGAGTATATGCTACTCCTCGGGAAATTTCTCACTTAACGATCAATGCTATAAACCTAGTAGGTGCCTAGAAAGGTGTTAGCGGGGTTACGCCCCCAGGGAAAAGAGGTTCTTTAATTAAGGAACTTCGCGAAAGCGTTGGAAAACCTCCCTCGAAGTACCGACACTGGCCTGGCTGAACGGTTAAGCAAGTATTGTACGGTGGGATTGATCCTGACTAATTCTTCCTTTATGGTTTGAGGAGGGATTCGAGAAACAGTGGGAGCCATCCTGTTTAGACAAACTAAAAACCACTCTAAACTTGCAAGAGCATCATGCTGAGTGTTTCTTCTTCTCTCTCCTAATTGCAGCGACCAATCAACATGACTGGACTTAAGTTACTCCTAGATAAAAACAAGCTGACAGGGCCAAACTACAAAGATTGGCTCAGGAATGTCAAGATAGCAATCACTTATGACAAGCTGGGGTATCTTCTTACCACCAAAGCTCCCCCTGTCCCTGGTCCAACTTCCAGCGTCGCGGATAAGGAAATCCGCAAGACTTGGGAGATTGATAGCGCGAAGGCCAAGTGCCTCCTGCTTGCCTCGATGGACAACGAACATCAGAGGAGGCATGAGAATATGGACATGGAGTCCATATTGCTCCATACAAAAGAACTGTATGGAGAGCAATCACGTATCGCAAGATACGAAGCGTCGAAAAAGTTGTTTTCGACAAAGATGGCCGTCGGATCATCAGTAGCCGAGCACGTGCTAAAGATGATCGGCTACATTGAGGAGCTCGCTGACCTAGGGATCACATTGGAGAGTGAGCTATATACGGATATAGTTCTCCAGTCCCTTCCTTCCACTTACGCCCAGTTTATACTGAACTTCAACCTACAAGAAAAAGAGGTTGAACTATCAGAGCTCCTCAACATGCTGAGGAGCGCAGAGGGCACCCTACAGAAAAGTAGGGATACATCCACTTTGTTTGTAGGAGGATCATCTTCTTCTAGGTCCAAGGCGAAAGCCAAGGGAAAGAAGAAGAAGGCCCCCGCCAAACCAAGGGGCGGTGTTAGTAAAGTGGATACGAAGGGAAAAGGTAAAGCAACAAAGATAGCGGGGAAGCTTGTGGATAAGGAAGAATGCTTCTTTTGTCATAAGAAAAGACACTGGAAGAATGATTGCAGGGCCTGGAAGGCCAGAACACAGGAATTGAAGCAGGTTGCAGCTTCAGCTTCAGGTGTGTATGTTATTGAAAACTGTCTTTCAATAAACTCTACTTCCTGGGTATTGGATACCGGATCAGGATCTCATATCTGTAATTCTTTGCAGGCGTTGAGAAACCGTAGGGATTTGAAGGCAGGTGACATGACCCTCAGAGTTGCGAACGGAGCTAGCATGGATGCTAAAGCCGTGGGGGACTATCACCTGGGAATGTCAGATGGACATGTTTTGGTTTTGCGTAATTGCTTTTTTGTACCCAACGCAACTTGTAATATCATTTCTGTATCTTTAGTTTCTAAAGAAGGTTATGAATTTGCGTTTGTAAGTAATGTTGTAAACATTCACCTTAATCAAGTATTGATTGGGTCAGGTACTCTGAGTAATGGTATATACGTGTTAAACCAACCACAGATTTTCAATGTCCAGAATACACACAAAAGAAAGTCTCCAGATATCAATCGGGCTTTCTTATGGCATTGTAGACTGGGTCACATCAATGAGACACGGTTGACTAAGTTACATAAAGAGGGATACTTGGATCCGTTCGAGTATCAGTCTTATGCCACTTGTGAATCTTGTCTCATGGGAAAGATGACAAAGACTCCGTTCACTGGACACGGAGAAAGAGCGAGCGAGCTCTTGGGACTCATACACAGTGACGTGTGTGGTCCAATGTCTACACATGCGCGAAGCGGTTATTCATACTTCATTACTTTCACAGACGATTTCTCTAGGTATGGACATGTCTTCTTAATGAAGCACAAATCCGAGGCTTTTGAGAAATTTCGGGATTACAAGAATGAAGTTGAAAAACAAACAGGCAAAAGTATCAAGATCCTAAGATCGGATCGAGGTGGTGAATACTTGAGTGCCGAGTTCCTGGACTATTTAAAAGAGAATGGAATTCTCTCTCAGCGTACTCCTCCATACACTCCGCAACATAACGGTGTATCGGAAAGGAGGAATCGAACCCTATTGGATATGGTTCGTTCCATGATGAGTAAGGCTGAGTTACCGCGATCTTTCTGGGGATATGCACTAGAAACAGCTGCACATCTCTTGAACCAAGTTCCTACTAAGACTGTGCCTACCACACCATATCAGATGTGGAGTGGGAAGAAACCCTGTCTTAAAGCCTTTAAGACATGGGGATGTCCGGCTTTTGTAAAAAAGCAGCATGCGGACAAGCTCGAGGCACGCTCAGTACAGTGCAAGTTTGTGGGATACCCAAAGAACTCCAAGGGGTATCTATTCTATTACGCAGAGGAGCAAAAAGTCCTTGTTTCTCGTCATGCCCACTTCTTGGAAACTGAGTTTTTGGAAAATCAGATAAGTGGGAGCGCAGTAGAACTGGATGAAATTCCAGAACCTCAGACTATTACTGAAAGCTTAGTGGAACCAGAGGGTTCAGATGAACAGGACATTCCTACGCCGCTCCGCAGGAGTAGTAGGCAGTCTCATCCGCCCGAGAGATACTGCGGTTTTCTCATAGACGGGGATAGAGAGGATTGCATCATAGATTATGATGAGCCTACTAGCTTCCAGCAGGCCGTTCAGAGCGTTGACTCAGTGAAATGGCTGGATGCAATGCGGACCGAAATGGAGTCCATGTACACCAACAAAGTATGGACGTTGGACATTGCTCCAGACGGGGTAAAACCCGTAGGATGCAAGTGGATCTTCAAAAGGAAGATTGGTGTAGATGGACAGGTTGAGACCTATAAAGCTAGGCTGGTAGCAAAGGGTTTTCGTCAAAGACCTGGCTTGGACTACGACGAAACCTTTTCTCCAGTAGCCATGCTGAAATCCATTCGGATCCTTCTTGCCATTGCTGCCTTCCACGATTATGAGATCTGGCAAATGGACGTAAAGACAGCTTTTCTAAATGGAAATTTAGAGGAGTGTGTCTATATGGACCAGCCAGAGGGTTTCATTCAGAGTGGGAGCAGCGGAAAGGTGTGCAAGTTGCTTAAGTCCATCTATGGACTAAAGCAGGCATCGCGGAGTTGGAACATCTGCTTTGATGAGACAGTCAAAGAATTTGGCTTTATCAAAAATCCAGATGAACCATGCATCTATAGTAGATTTGTAGCGAGAACTGTAGTATTCCTCGTTTTATACGTGGATGACATTCTCTTGATAGGAAATGACATTCCTATGCTACAATCTGTCAAGGGGTTCTTGTCACAAAGGTTCTCCATGAAAGACCTGGGTGATGCCTCATACATCCTGGGGATCCGGATCCATCGTGATAGATCCAAGAGGATATTGGGACTTTCTCAGTCCAGGTACATCGACACCATAGTGAAAAGATTCAGTATGGAAGATTCCAAGCGCGGTAACCTACCGGCTTGTCACGGGATCACCCTCTCTAAAGAGATGTCTCCCAAGACTGATTTGGAGAGGGATCGCATGTCTATTATACCCTACGCTTCTGCGGTAGGCTCTATAATGTATGCGATGTTGTGTACCAGACCGGATGTAGCTTATGCACTGAGTGTAGTAAGCCGGTATCAGTCAAACCCTGGGGAGAAACACTGGATAGCAGTAAAGAACATTCTCAAGTACCTGAGAAGGACTAAGGAGATGTTCTTGGTGTATGGCGGAAAAGACCTCCAGATCGAGGCCTTTGCTGACTCCAGCTTCCAGAGTGACAAGGATGATTCCAAGTCCATGTCGGGTTTTGTCTTCACCCTCAATGGAGGGGCGGTGTGTTGGAAGAGTTCCAAACAGGAAACCGTTGCAGACTCGACGATGGAAGCGGAATACATCGCTGCATCTGATGCCGCAAAAGAAGCTGTCTGGATGAGGAAGTTCTTGAAAGAACTTCAGGTGGTTCCGTCCATTGTTGACCCAATACCTCTGTATTGCGACAACAACGGGGCTATAGCTTTAGCGAAGGAACCCAGGTCCCATCAGAAATCCAGGCACATCTTGAGGCGGTATCACCTGATCAGGGAGATCGTGGATCGCAAGGAGATCGAGGTTCGGAGGGTTGCTTCAGAAGAGAACACTGCAGATCCATTCACCAAGGCCCTACCCCAGACTCAGTTCGAGCGGCTGATCGAGATGATAGGTCTTCGATACGCCAGTACATGGCCTTAGTGCAAGTGGGAGATTGTTAGTGTATATGCCCTAGAGGCCATTACTGTATCATACTAGTTTGTATATTACTTAATGGATGCTTGGGATATTCACCTTGTATATACAATCTTGCTCAAAATAGTAGTATGCTACTTGGTTTGTTTCTACTTCAATGTGTGCTTGTGTTTATTTCAGTATATCACTTATACGCATTAGTGGAGCCCTTAGGATCTTTGCTTGATTACCAGCGTTGTGATGGCAGTCACACAAGTGGGGGCTGGGTAATCTATAGGCACATCCTTATACAGGTCCCTAGTCGCAGGACTATCGAGACGGGGCATCGATACTCCGGAGTAGACTAGCGTATGCGCTTCTCATCCCAGTGTGGGAGATGGTCTGTCCCACAGCCATCAGTACGTCGTACTGGAGATAGTATACGGGTGCTCGTTGGGTTACGAGTACACTGGACAGGACTCGTAGGGAACTGACAGGTTGGTATTATACCTATCGTCAGTTATCAGTTCCCAGGTGACATGAGTACAGCTTAGTCCGCTGACTTGACACTGGCACTTCGCCTCAAGTGTGTTCCCACTGCACTTTGATCACTACCCTACCACGGCTCAAAGGAGTCGTGCAAACAGGTGGTGGTTGGGTGCAGTCCCGAAGCACTTGGAGGCAGTGACGGTTAGACAGGATTCGTCTCTCCCGGTATTGGGGGTTGACATCGCGCTGTGTCTAGGAGAGCCATTACACGAGTAGTCCCTGGCCAGGGCAAACGAGATATACTGGTAGGTTTCCAGTGTTATCTCAGGGTGTTTTGGGCTTCGCTCCGGCACGACTTGTACCGCTATTGGGGGACTGACGTTTACCACCCCCTAGGCCCGCCATGCGATGTATCAGACGAACAGACCGGACTGTACGGAGACTGTCACATTCAGACTCAGTAGGAGTTCAGATGGGGTTTCACCTCGTCAGCCTTCTTGTCGACATCTACCTGGGGATCGTTATGCACAGCTAGTGCCGCTTGCGGTCTGTGGTTAAACCCACTGCCAGCGTAGTGTCGAGTCTTTAGAGTCCCACACAGAGGGTATTCGCCTCTGGGCAAAACAGAGTAGAGGTCGCATGGTTTTGCGACAGGGTTCGTTCTCATCCGCGCACTTGTGCACGTTTGGAGTCCGGACGGATTATACTGGCAGGCTCTGGTTTGAGCCAGATACTGGTATATGTTTTGGGGGTTGCTTTTATATCTTGGTATTCTTGTTTTTCGGAACGAGAATGCAGGTGTGTATGCACAGTTGCTTGAGGAGGAGAATGAGGTTTTTCATTAGGGTTTCGGAACGGGTGCGTATGCACAGTTGACAGTCTTTATTTTCCAAACCCTAATGGATTTATTTATTATCTATTAATAATAATAATTAAATGAGAATTATGTTATGGTTGTTCTTTGTTGACTTGTTGACCTTGGTTGACTTGTTGACCATTGACCACTTTCATGCCTTCAAAAGTCTTCCTTGATTTATGCTTACATTTTTAAATGAAGCATGGTTGTGGTCATTCCAAACACTACCATCAACTATTCTCATTTTCAATTATTATCATTTAGATAATATTATTCTTTTGCATTATGGTTGCAAGAAGTGAAAATAATAGCTCATTCTATCATTCTCATTCTCTCTCCTCTCTTCATCTTCTTCTTCCTCTAGTAAAGAGAAACCCTCTCATGAGTTGAGAATCCTTCTCTTTTAAAAGGAAAAGCAAACCCTAGTCACTCTCTACTCACCCTAGGATCAAAGGATTAGCAAACCGGAGATTCTAGTTCACTCCAAGTCCGAGAAAGAGCCCAAGGTTGAACCCTCGAGGTGGATCCATCTTCGACGGAAGAAGGCGACAAAAGAGAACCATCAACCTCTACAAGGTTTCAAGAAGAAGGAGTTCAAGTTTAGGTATAACCCTCATCCGAGTAGCTAACTCCTTTTAGCGTAATTGCTAGTTTAGTTTAGACACGATCCCGACCTTGTTTAGTCCATGTTGCCTCTTGCACTAAAAATTTGATTTTTATACCGTTTCCGCCTCCCCGTAAGAACCGGGGGTCGCAATATGGACTTACAGCAATAAGAGAAGTAAAAGAAGAGACTGGGGTAAGCATGGAATTACATTGAGGAATTAAACCACTCTATGCTTCCATTTTGTACTATAGGTAGCTATTAGTAAGACGTAATAGCATCCTTACTGACCATCTTTTTCTAACACTTTTTACCAGATTGACACCGAGTTTGTAGAAGTGCTTGCATTCAGGTACTTATAGGTTAGTTTAAGCTTTTCATTTTTATTTATAGTTCTCTAACCTAAACATATATTTGCAATGCTTTATCCTTGGTTAGCTAAGTATCATCTACTTCCTCTCCCTCTTTTTTTATTCTTGGTGTATCGTGTTTGAACTTCAGCCTTTTGGTGCACTACACTTTTATGTCCCGAACTGAACTTCTTCAGCTCTCTTAACATAGAGATCCACTGATACTATAGCCATAAACAAGTGATTTCTGTGTAATTCATAGTAATCAATCCCATAACTCGCAATTTTTTTCGCCAAAAGGCGAGGGCAGAAAGCCCATAACTTGTATTATTCCTCTTGGGGAATGCTTCCCCAAAGTCCTGATTTGTTTCATGACACCTCCCCTTATTTACCAAGTAATTAACAAGTTTGATTCCCTTAATGTCAATTTTCTGCCTTTTCTTTTCTTATGGTATTGTTGTCTCTTTGGTCTTCATTTCGCTTTCTTTTAACTAAAAGTTCCTGCAGCCTTCTTCGCTTTGAAATCTTCTCTCTTTCACTCTAAAATATCCTCCACTTTCAAACCTTCTCCCTGTTTCCCTCAATTAATTTAAAAAGTTTGCCACAAAATCATCTTATTAATTTCAGGCCTTTCATACATTTTGTACTCTTCGGAGCTCATTATCATGCTCTTTAAGTCTAGAATACTAATGTTCTTTGTTCTTTGTGTGAATCTTGTGAGAAGGGTACCACCCAACCTTAATATCAAAAGATATTAATTCTCTGCATATTATCATGTAAACTTTATAAATGTGTCCCTTCCCGCCACATTATGTTAATTAAACCTACTCTAATTCCCAACTTTTCCATTGAATATAGTCTGTATATGTACATAGATGTAATATTTCAAACTTCTCTTTTTACATAAGGTTTATAGAACTGAATATTCCTGATGTGTATAATAATTCTACAGGCAAAGCCACAAGTCATTTTTTGAGAAGTCCGATTTGTTCTTTGTATGCATGCTGCGTCCCCTTTCATTTGAAATTCAAAAGCAAGAATCAGAAATTGCTGCGGCCCAGGTTATTATTCTTGGAACACGTTTTTTATGCTTTTCTATCAAATGCATGAAATGCTTTTACTGTTCAAATTCAGCTTATGTATCTTTTATTGGTCGACCAATAACTAAGTATTGATGAGAGCAGCAATTTTTTTATCCCTTCTAAAATAAAATTCTGATGAAGTTTGTTTAAAGAAATCTGTATATGAAAAATAGAATGGATGTGGTGAGAAATGATGAACAAAAGACATCATTGGAAGAATGCTACACTAGTATAGTACTAGCAAAAGGTAGGCTGAATCGGTTATGCTTTGTTTTACTTAAATAAACTCAATTATCTACAGGTCCTAACATGTGGCCTAAAAATGTAGCCTCTGGCTCTCTGCCATCTAGGCCATTTTTAATTCGTTAGAATTATGTGTGTTCCGAGGATGATCACAGTTCACTAGAAGCTGCTTAATCTTAAAAAAGGATTGGTAGGTTGTTATTTGTGTGCTGTGATATGCGAATGGTAAAAAATTGTCCACTTCATTAACTTGAGGTTATACATCCACCAATAGATAATCTTAATAGATATTCTTTCATGGTAGAAAAAAACTGCAGAATAGTTGGAACACAGGAGCAAGTGAAGATACTGACCCGAAGTGGCTATAAATTAATGATATAAGATGCTACTCTAACTCTTCATCCTCTTTTTTTTTTCTTTCTATGTGCATAAAGCAAGACACTGTTTGGCAGCAGAATAATGCTCCCATTAATAGTTGCAATTTAAGATAAAAAAAACTATATAATAAAAACAGAACAGAAGTAATTTTCTTTAGCTTCGAGCGGTTTCAGTTTAATATGCTAGCGTGTTCTTTCTTTTCCAAGCAAGCGTACTGTTTAGGCTAGTATGTGCGTGCGTGTTTTGGGATTTTATACTCGTTAATAACATAATAATTCAACCCCAGTCATTTCAGATAAAGAGAATAACATGATCTGTTCTCGCAATTATAATTATTTAACTCGGATTGTGTGGTGACCTTGTAGCTCCAAACTTCTGTAACATATCGCTACCATCTATCCAAATGTATGCATATTTCTTAACTGAAAGGTAGTCGTCAGATAGTGAATTAAAGCATGAAATCGGATCTTTTTCCTGTGCAGTGGATTCCAATTAAGGAATTTGCAGCACAGCCTTTTGCTCAGAAGCATGATCTACTCAAGTACATCATTACTGTTGGATTGGCAAAGGCTGAGAAATCTTACAGCGGATTCTCGCCAGTGAGCATAAAATCGGCCTTCACCGATAGGCAAAGCTATTTCTATTTAAATGACAAGGGCCTGGACTAATCATCAAGTTCTGGCCGTGAATCTGAAGATAGCTAAGTTTTGCTTTGTACTATATATGTGCATCTTCATCTACATTCTATGGTTACTAATTTACTGAAGATTCACCGTTGTTTTTACCCGCCATTGCATTCCGGTGATACTCATCTGTGTCAGTAAAGGAAACTGAAAGTGTAAGCAGGTGCTTAGCTAAAAGGGAAACAAGCATACATTGATTTATATTTTTTATTTTGTACTCTGTAACATTGAAAGCTATTCTTTTTTTCCTTTTGCGAGGACATGTCAGCATTTTACATTGTCAGGAAATAATCACAATGTTGTATCCTAAAATATATATATATTTGTCTAGATTTACTGCAACTATGGCCACATTTGTTGGATGTATGTTCTTGCAGTAATTTACTGAATATTTATATTTTCTGATTTTTGTTCGTAAAAAGGTTGTATATTGTGTGATAATGCTCACGGATCTTGCTCAACAATTATGTGTCTCCATTGTTGAAGGATGAAGTGACGTTTAGAGACTTAGCAGAGAGCATATGCTTTAATCTGATAGTAGACAGGGATTATCTCCATTATAAATGTAACGACTGCTTTTTGTATATACATGAATTAAAGTCTTTTAATAATTTTTCTTTTTGTATATACATGAATTAAAGTCTTTTAATAATTTTTCTTGGTATTGTTAAATTATTTTGGTATTTCTATTGATGGAAAATGCTGCTATATATTTAAAACTATTAAAGATAATTTTTGGGAATTTTTTAAGTATTTAATTGGAATTTTTAGAAAGGGAAAAAGGGGTTTACAAAATATTATTTTTTTTAAAAAAGAAAATTATTTTTAATGAAAATTTTTACAAAATTAAAAAAAAAACTTTCAAATAAATTTTTCTAGAATTTTTCATAATTTTTCTGAATTTAAAAAGGTATTTTTAATGAAGTTTTAGAAAAGAAAATTGGATTTTTTTCAAATAATAAAACTTGGGATTTTAGCGGATTTTCAGGGAATTTTGAGGATTTTTTGGATGGATAAGATTTGGTTTGGACTCTGTAAACACAGTCTATACTCCTCATTTTTCTTCCTTTTCTGGACTCCTAAAAATTCTCCGAAAAAATACCACGCGGCTGTGATTCTCTCTCCTATGCAATGGTGTTGCCCAAGTCTTCAACAAAAATCCGAGCAAGGAGCGGGGCGCGGAAAAACAAGCATCGACGTAGACCTGACATCCCGAATTCATGGTAGGATCCCTTTCCTTTTCCGCTCAATCTCATCGTCATTTCTAATCATGATCTCTGATCTAATACTATTAGCTTCTCCAAAAAATATTAGCACGGTTCCTACCTCTTTATTCACTGTTTAATTTAATTCTAATATAAAAATTACGATGAAAGCTAAAATATTTCGGTAACTAGTTTCTAATCAAGATTATACAAGATTTCCCCCCTTATTGATAGACATGGTAATGTCCCGATATCCTATTCAATGATTCACTAGCACACCATAACACACCGTTATGCTATATGTTTCTACATTTGACACATCTCCAGTTTGCAGCCGAAATGCTGCCAATTTTTAAAACGACGACTGTTATTTTTCTATAGATAATATGCGACTATAATCTTACACAAAAATACCCTACGAATTTCATACATTGTAATTTCCCTAAAATACCCTAAAAATACCTAAATTCTTGTAACGTTTTAGAAATCGTTATGTGCATTTTTCCGTTTTTGGGTAAAATTATAGGTATTTTCCGTTTTAGACCGACTGTGATCAAACGACCATATAAACTTATCAGCACCTAGTTCAGCTAAAATAAAGCTAGTGCGCAAGCTTTGGGGTTATATGGGATGTTTTGGTTCAATTTAAAATTTTCCCGATTTTAATATTATTTTAATGCGGTATTCACATTTTGGGAAATTGCGTTTAAGTGATCTTTTCAACAATTAAGTTTGAGTAAACCCAAAACCCTTCAATAAATATCTAGATATTTGTTTGGGTTTAAGGATTTAATTTAAAAGAAAGGAAATTGAGAAGAGGTGCATGAATGTGTGTGTGAATGCATTAATGAGCATTAATCATGGGAAATTGCTAGGAAATCCCCCATAATCCCTCACCTCCTCACTTGGCCGAGATTCTTCCTCCCCCATTCTGCCCTTGACCAATTCTTTCCCTCTTTGCATCATTCCAAAGTATTTTAAATCTCTAAAATCACAAAATCTCACAAAAATCTTATCTTTCACCTCTTGGATGCCTTGGTGTAAGTCCATATTGCCCACCCCGGTGCTTGCGGGGAGGCGGAAAAGTTATGAAAAATTCGATTTTTACAACTCTGGGCAACATGGACTATGTAAAGGAGGGATCTTTGCTAAATAAAACTAACTAACAAAGCTAAAGAGATTAGCTACTCGGAAAGTGGGTTATACCTAGGGCTTCAAGTCCTTCTCTCCTTGCTCCTTGGAGTGAAAGAAAGGGTTCTCCTTGTCGCTTCTCTTGCCGAAGAAAGATCCACCCGAGGGCCTCAACCTTTGGCTCCAACCTCAAACTAGAAGTAACTAAGGTGCTTGGTGTGCTAGACCTAGGACCTTAGAAAGAGTAGAGAGTGTTTTTGGAGGGATTATCTCAAGCTCAAATGGTTCTCAACACATGAGAGGGGAGAGCTAGAGAGAGAGGAAGAGGAGGAGAGAGAATGGAAATGATAAAGTGAGAAGAATATCTCAACCTTCTCATATATATGTGAATTATGTAAATTAGATAATTAGCAAAAGATAATTGTCATGGTTAATTAAGAAATGACCATTATCATTTCATATTAAATGCTTTTGCAAGGATCAAAGAGCATCTTTCATATGGAATGATGATGGTCAACTTGTCAACCTAGGTCAACAAGTCAAGTATAGTCAAAAGGTCAACAACCCTAACCATGCACAATTATAATTAACTAATTATTAATAAATCATAATTCACACAAAACATTAGGGTTAAGAAAATGACAATAGTCATCAACCCTAATCAAAGTCCTCTGCCTATGTCTCAGTCAACTGTGCATACACACCCGTATCCATGTACTGAGGAACACGAATACAATGAGATAAAACCAATCCCAAATCATATACTAGGATCCGGCTTAAACCAAAGCCCGCTAGTATAAACTGTCCGGACACCAAACGTGCACAAGTGCGCGGATGTGAACGAACCCTGTCGCAATACCATGCGACCTCTACTCATTTTGCCTAAAGACGAATAACCCTCTGTGTGGGACTCTAAAGACTCGACACTACGTTGGCAGTGGATTTAACCACAGACTGCAAGCGGCACTAGCTGTACGTAACGGTCCCCAGATAGATGCCGATAAGAAGACTGACGAGGTAAACCCCATCTGAACTCCTACTGAGCCTGAATGTGACAGTCTCCGTACAGTCCGGTCTGCTCGTCTAAGAACATCGCATGGCGGGCCTAGGGGGCGGTAAACGTCAGTCCCCTACTAGCGGTACAAGTCGTGCCGGAGTGTAGCCCAGAACACCTGAGATAACACTGGAAACCTACCAGTCTATCTCGCTTGCCCTGGCCAGGGACTTTGTGTAATGGCTCTCCTAGACACAGCGCGATATCAACCCCCAATACCAGGAGAGACGAATCCTGTCTAACTGTCACTGCCTCCAAGTGCTTCGGGACTGCACCCAAAAACTACATGTTTGCACGACTCCTTTGAGCCGTGGTAGGGTAGCAATCAAAGTACAGTGGGAACACACTCGAGGCGAAGTGACAGTATCAAGTCAACGGACTAAGCTGTACTCATGTCACCTGGGAACTGATAACTGACGATAGGTATAATACCAACCAACAGTTCCCGACGAGTCCTGTCCAGTGTACTCGTAACCTAACGAGCACCCGCATACTATCTCAAGACGGCTGTGGGACAGACCGTCTCCCAAGCTGGGATAAGAAGCGCATACGCTAGTCTACTCCAGAGTATCGATGCCATGTCTCGATAGTCCTGCGGCTAGGGACCTGCATAAGGATGTGCTTATAGATTACCCAGCCCCCACGAGTGTGACTGCCATCACAACGCTGGTAATCAAGCAAAGATCCTAAGGGCTCCACTAATGTGTAAAGGCGATATGCTAAAAGAAACACATGCACACATTAAAGCAGAAACAAACCAAGTAGCATACTACCATTTTGAGCAAGAATGTCAATACAAGATGAATATCCCAAGCTTCCATCAAGTAATATACAATCCAATATGATACAGTAATGGCCTCTAGGGCATATACACTAACAATCTCCCACTTGCACTAAGGCCATGTACTGGCGTATCGAAGACCTATCATCTCGATCAGCCGCTCGAACTAAGTCTGGGGTAAAGCCTTCGTGAATGGATCAGCAGTGTTATCTTTCGTAGCAACTCTCCGAACCTCGATCTCCTGGCGACCCACGATCTCCCTGATCAGGTGATACCGCCTCAAGATATGCCTGGACTTCTGATGGGACCTGGGTTCCTTCGCTAAAGCTATAGCTCCGTTGTTGTCGCAATACAGCGGTATTGGATCAACAATGGTAGGAACCACCTGAAGCTCCGTGAGGAACTTCTTTATCCAGACAGCTTCCTTTGCGGCATCTACAGCAGCGATATATTCCGCTTCCATCGTCGAGTCAGCAACGGTTTCCTGTTTGGAACTCTTCCAACACACCGCCCCTCCATAGAGGGTAAAGACATAACCCGACATGGACTTGGAATCATCCTTGTCACTTTGGAAGCTGGAGTCAGTAAAGGCCTCGATCTGGAGGTCTTTTCCGCCATACACCAAGAACATCTCCTTAGTCCTTCTCAGGTACTTGAGAATGTTCTTTACCGCTATCCAGTGTTTCTCCCCAGGGTTAGACTGATACCGGCTTACCACACTCAGTGCATAAGCTACATCTGGTCTGATACACAACACCGCATACATTATAGAGCCTACCGCAGAAGCGTAGGGTATAATAGACATGCGATCCCTTTCCAAATCAGTCTTGGGAGACATCTCTTTGGAGAGGGTGATCCCGTGACAAGCCGGTAGATTACCGCGCTTGGAATCTTCTATACTGAACCTTTTCAGTATGGTGTCGATGTACCTGGACTGTGAGAGTCCTAATATCCTCTTGGATCTGTCACGATAGATCCGGATCCCCAGAATGTAAGAGGCATCACCCAGATCTTTCATGGAGAACCTGTGTGACAAGAACCCTTTGACAGATTGTAGCATAGGAATGTCATTTCCTATCAAGAGAATGTCATCTACGTATAAAACGAGGAATACTACAGTTCTCGCTACAAATCTACTATAGATGCATGGTTCATCTGGATTTTTGATAAAGCCAAGTTCTTTGACCGTCTCATCAAAACAGATGTTCCAACTCCGCGATGCCTGCTTTAGTCCATAGATGGACTTAAGCAACTTGCACACCTTTCCGCTGCTCCCACTCTGAATGAATCCCTCTGGCTGGTCCATATAGACACACTCCTATAAATTTCCATTTAGAAAAGCGGTTTTTACGTCCATCTGCCAGATCTCATAATCGTGGAAGGCAGCAATGGCAAGAAGGATCTGAATGGATTTCAGCATAGCCACTGGAGAAAAGGTTTCGTCATAGTCCAAGCCAAGTCTTTGACGGAAACCCTTTGCAACAAGTCTAGCTTTATAGGTCTCAAACTGTCCATCTACACCAATCTTCCTTTTGAAGATCCACTTGCATCCTACGGGTTTTACCCTATCTGGAGCAATGTCCAACATCCATACTTTGTTGGTGTACATGGACTCCATTTCGGTCCGCATTGCATCCAGCCATTTTACCGAGTCAACACTCTGAATGGCCTGCTGGAAGCTAGTAGGCTCATCACTATCAATGATGCAATCATCTCTATCCCCGTCTATGAGAAAACCGTAGTATCTCTCGGGTGGATGAGACTGCCTACTACTTCTGCGGAGCGGCGCAGGAATGTCCTGATCTTTCGAACCCTCTGGTTCTACTAAGTTTTCAGTAATAGCTCGTGGTTCTGGAATTTCTTCCAGTTCTATTGCGCTCCCACTTATCTGTTTTTCCAAAACCTAAGTTTCCAAGAAGTGGGCATGACGAGAAACAAATATCTTTTGTTCCTCTTCGCAATAGAAGAAATATCCCTTGGAGTTCTTTGGATATCCCATGAACTTGCACTGTACTGAGCGTGCCTCGAGCTTGTCCGCATGCTGCTTTTTGACAAAAGCTGGACATCCCCATGTCTTAATGTGATTAAGATAGGGTCTCTTCCCACACCACATCTGATATGGTGTAGTAGGCACAGTCTTAGTTGGAACTCGGTTCAAAAGGTATGCAGCTGATTCTAGCGCATATCCCCAGAATGATCGCGGTAACTCAGCGTTACTCATCATGGACCGTACCATATCCAATAGAGTTCGGTTCCGTCTCTCCGATATACCGTTATGTTGCGGAGTGTATGGAGGAGTAAGCTGAGAGAGAATTCCATTCTCTTTTAAGTAATCTAGGAACTCGGCACTCAAGTATTCACCACCTTGATCAGATTTCAGTGTCTTGATACTTTTGCCTGTTTGTTTTTCTACTTCATTCTTATATTCCTGGAATTTTCCAAAGGCTTCGGATTTATGTTTCATTAAGAAGACATAACCGTACCTTAAAAAGTCATCCGTAAAAGTAATGAAGTAAGAATAACCGCTTCGTGCATGCGTAGACATTGGACCGCACACGTCGCTGTGTACGAGTCCCAAGAGCTCGCTTGCTCTCACTCCGTGTCCAGTGAACGGAGTCTTTGTCATCTTTCCTTTGAGACAGGATTGACAAGTTACATATGTTGGAGATAGTGCCCTCAGAGTCAATTATTGGGTCACAGGCACGTGATTGCAATGATTGAGGGGAGGACCTATCCCGGTAGGACAGTCTTACTCGAGATGATAGTATGCTATCTGGTTTATCTTTATCATCGTGTACTGCTTTAGGTGACCTTACGAGTCGCTATTACACGTTGATAAAGCCCCTAGGATTCTTGCTTGACTTCCAGCAGTATGAGGGCGATCATATAAGTGGGAGCTGGGGTCTATAAGCACATCCTTAAATGGTCCCTAGTCGAGGGAGTTTCGAGACAGGGCATCGATTCTCTAGAGTAGACTAGTGTATACAGTCGAGACCCCGACGAGGAGCGGTGGCCGGTCTCACAAGCCACTGGTGTCAGTTGGTTCACCTAAGATGTATACAGGTGCTCATTGGGTTATGAGTACACCGGACAGGACTCGCCGGGAACCTGCTAGTTGGGATATACCAGACGTCAGATAGCAGTTCCCAGGTGACATGTGTACATGTTAGTTCATCGACCTGGGATCGTCATTTGTCTCGTGTGAGTTCCCACTGTACTTTGATTACTACCCTACCACGGCTCAAAGGAGTCGTGCAAACAGGTTTTAGTTGGGTACAGTCCCGAGCCACATGGAGGCAGTGAGCGGATCTGCAGGGGTTCGTCTCTCCCGGTATTGGGGGTGAGGTCGTGCTGTGTCTAGGAGAGCCAGAACATGAAAAGTCCTTGGCCAAGGCAGGAGATTTGCTGGTAGGTATTCCAGTAGTATCTCAGGGTGTTCTGGGCTACACTCCGACACGACTTGTACCGCTTTTGGGGGTCTGACTTTTACCAACCCCCTAGGCCCGCCATGCAATGCTCATAGACGAACGGACCGGACTGTACGGATATTGTCACTGACAGGCTCAGTAGGGTGTCAGGATGAGTTCGCTCATCGACGTCCCTTTTGGTCAATAGCTGGTGGCCCGTCACGTATGGCTAATACCTCTGACGTGCTAGTGGTTAAATCCACAGCCATAGTATTGACGAGTCTTTAGAGTCCACCACACAGACAGTTACTCAAGTTTCGGGCGAAACGCTGTAGAGGCCGTATGGAGATATGGCAGGGTTCGATCAGATACGTGCGGTATTGCACGGATCGTGATCGGACAGTTTTTACTAGCCGGCTTTGGCTTAAGCCGGATACTAGTATTTGATAGTGTAGTTTTATCTCTTTGCATTTGTGTTCAGTGCGAATACAAATGCGGGCATGTATTTGCAGTAGTGGGGTTTTCCTGTAATTTATTACGGGATCGGTTTTCTGGGGTTGCCAGTTTGCATTCCGTTCCGGCCGGTTTTCTCTTTTTCCTTCCCGGTCGGACTTTTCGTTGGAGGGTGTTAATTGCAAGTTTGCAATTAACATTTTGTGAGGGGTTTCTTTGCATGAGTGTGGCTTCATAATCATGATATTCTTTTCTTGTCTATCCATTGCATTTATTGTGATGGTTTGTGAATGGATTGAATTGAAAATTGGTGTGACAAATTTCTCATTCATTCATTCATTTTCTTCTCTTTGTTTTGTTTAAATTCTTTTTTCCACCCACTTGAATCGTGGGGCCGGCCACTAGAGTGAGGGAGAGAGATGATTGTGTTAATTGGTGTGCAGGGGAATGTTTATTTGGTGATGGATATTTCCTTTGCATGGATTAATTTTATGCTTGCTTTTCCACTTGTTTTGGATTAACACCAGGATGTTTTCAATTTGAAAAAGATTACCCACTTGCAACATTTTCCAGTGAGCACACTTTTCTTTTGGCCGAGCTCATTATTTTCCATGGATGCTCCATTTTCTTCCTAGCAAGCATCCTTGAAATTCTAGTGTGAAAATTCCTCCAACATGGCAACCTCTTAAAACCCAAAGAGACAACTATTCTACACTATTCTATAGCAAGTCTTGGACGCGTCGGCTAGCCAACTTCGCACCCGAGTTGCCTCGGTCAAGAGGCGGGAGCCCGTAAAAGATTCCGGCTACGTGGTGCCCTTTCCGACGAGCGAGGAGGTGACGGAGATTCCGCAGGAGATCGGAGTGGAGACAAAGACCGAAGGACACGGATCGCTTGGTATACATCTCTACTCTTTTCTATTTTGCTAGTTGCTAGGTTAATGGCCCGATCCGGGTAAAAAGTCCGCGGTGGTGCCGTTTTGCAAAGTTCGCAAAGTTTTTGTTTTCCGCGTTTCCGGCGTCGGATTGACGGCCGGGGCGCCCCCGCGGGCTTACAATGGTATCAGAGCCACGCCGTTAACCTACCTAGCTTGCTCTAGTATGTTTAGTGCTCGATCGAACGAAAATCCCCAAAAACCGTATTTTCCCATGCTTCAGGTTTCTGTCGATTTTATTTTGTCTCAGAAAATTTTTCAGTATATTGCAGAAACATGAGAATGAAATTCTAAGGACTCTGGAAAAATTTGGTTTTGTGATGCTTCAGGACGACCGCGGAAGGGCGGCCAAACCCCTGGTTTGGCCGCGGTTCCGCGGTGGAAAGAAGTCCTTGCTGTGCGAAATTTTTCCAGTGGGCTTTTGGCTTGGAAATAGGGGTTTTGGGATATTCTTTTTGGGCCCAGTTTTTCTGTAAGTGCTACAGTAGGGTATGGGGCCCACTTGATAATATTTGTTCGATCGGATATTTTAAACATGCCAGTTCACAGCTTTTACATTATTTCTGCGACCGTGAATGTCACTTGATCGGTAAATCCCGTCTAACTGCTATAGCCCGGTTAGACGAATTTGCGAACGTGACATTCACGTTGATGTTCTGTGATTGTACTGTGTTGTTGCGGATCGGTCATGGGGATAGCCTGGTTGCAGTGGTAGTACAGTTTTGTTGTATTATGTACATTTGATATTGCGGGACGAGCGTCCGACATGTGGACTGCCGTCACTGCTTGTTTGTATTATTCTTTTGGGGCACGACCTGGTTGCGGTCGATGTACCCGTTGTATATATATTTTACTTTCTGTACTAGGATTACCCCGCGGAGGGGTGCACGGATAGCCGGGTTCTGGAGGGCAACAAGCCCGCATCTCATGGCATTGAGAAGGAGGGGGCTTCACTCTAGAATTGGCGGGCTATTCGCCGCACTCGTAGGGGGTATAGGGTTGACCCAGGAGGGGTGCCCAAGTTACCGGATTCCGTGAAGTGCTGGGTGGTCCATTCACGTTGCTGAAGGGGGCTGCCTCGCTTCAGGTTTTGGCGGGTGACTTGCCGCGCCCGTAGGGGTCTAGGATTTCATTGCACAGGCTATCCACACGACCAGGGGAACGTCGGGTTTCAGCAGCGGCTCTGTGAAACCCGGGGATCCCAGATATCTGTATTGATCTGTGTTGCTATACTTTTCTGTGCTGCTGCATTGTTTATCACGCCTTGAGCGAAAATTATATATTATATATATATTAGTAGATGTTGTATATGTTTTTCATCCGCGCTAGTCCAGTCCCCGCTCTGTCGTTAGTTAGCTAACCTAACGGGTGATGACGGGACCCAGTGGCGAATGCGGATGGCATATACGTACATCAGTATATTTTCGTTCTTTGTGGTATGATCAATTGATGGGACTGCATTGATTCGGATCAATGCAAGATAAACAAACCTATTCTGATGTTGTTGGAACTTTTTTTCAAAAAGCTGTTATTGCAAGGGCGTTCTCTTTTGTTTTGCACAGTGGTATTCAGTTGGAATATCCTGCTCCTCAGTCGACGAGGCAAGGGCCGAGATCCTTTCACCGGGAGTGACCCCTTGGACAAAAGTTTGCGTCAGGGCAGTAACTTCACTATAGCCGATTACTTTTGCTTTGCATCGTGGTATTCATTTGGAATATCCTGCACCTCATTCTACGGGGAAAGAGCCGAGATCCCTTCACCGGGAGTGACCTCTTTAGCAAAGGTTGTCATCACTATATTTTTATAAAGCTATCAGTTCCTTCAACGATATCAAGTTCATTACGTTAAAGGTTTTCGCCAGAAACCATTCGTAGCCCTCCGTCATTTCAGTTAAATATTCGGTAGTATTCAAGCTATGTATTTTGACCTCACGCCAAGGCATAGTGTTTGGTAGTTGCCGGGTATTTATCTGTTGCATAGATAGATGCGTTGGTTTGGGATAGTCGTACTACTATTTTGGCCTACGTCAAGGGTATGTACGGGTGGGTTCAAATTAACCAGGATAATGACGGGTAGAACTTGACATGCGACTTATGATATTTTGACCTCACGCCAAGGTCATAAGAGCATGGGGTAAAAATCCACATCGGGAGTTTCAAAAGTACTGAAACTTGCCAGATATGCGCATACCTTCTGGAGTGTGATAACGTGAGCGGATTCCGTCACGTTATCATGCGATGATAGTTGGATCCCGATTCCCACTGATGAGTTGGTTTACTCCTCGGGTTATCCCGGCTAATTCTTCTTTCAGGTTTGGGGAAGAATTTGACGTTACAGTGGAAGGTTTCCAGATTAGATAAATTGGTAACCATTCTGATCTAGGTTAGAGTGCACGCTGAGTGTTTCTTTTCTCTCTCTCTTTGGCAGCGACCATTGACCCGACCCTAGACTATGACTCAGTGACCAAGTAGACCGAACCTTCTTAACATTGGCTTTTGGATTGTCAGAGTTGCAGACCTCTTTGCCACTCCTACTTTTACCCTTTTCTCCGGGACACCCCGTATTACTGCGAACGTCCACTTCCATTGGACAAAACCATCGTATGGTTATATACGAACTCGAAGGAATTCGAGGATGGTTTTCGGTTCTGGAGAAAACGAATAGGACTATTCAGTTGTCTTTTCCTTTTACCTTCTCTCAGGTTGCGAGTACTCCTTGGTTTAGGAGTAGTACACCTATTACGCAAATTGGATAGTCTTCTTCCAGACGGTAGGCTGGTGCCGACCGGTAGGGAATGAAGAAAGCCAATTAGCTTAAACGGTGTACAGAAGGTATTAAGTTCAGACAAAGAAAGGGATTAGTAAGTGGGCAAAGTAAATTGCGACTGCTATTCACGACCAAACCATGTACTTCTTTGTCAATCCTAAATCACCTATGAATTAAGTTCATTCGGTTGTCTTTTATCCTCACCTTCTCTCGCATTGCGAGTGCTCCTAGGACTAGGACAGTACACCCATTATGCTTATTGGATAGTCTTCTTCCAAACCATAGGCTGGTGCCGAACGGTAGGGAAGGAAGAAAACCATTTGGCCTAAAGGGGTGTACAGAAGGTAATGACTAAAGACATGTAAAGGGATTTAGAAAGATGGCAAAGAATTATACGGTTATAGTTGTGAATCTGGATAATGGAAGAGGCATTACTAAGAATACCAGGATACCCCATCGAAACATTTCAATGTTTCAGCTTCACTGTGTACTGTTAATAGAAAACTGATTTCCCAATTAGACACTTGCTCCAGGGTATGTATTTACCAGGTTGGATTCTCACATCTGTATGGGTTTACAGATGATGAGTGGGAGTAAGTTATTGGGAATTAGGTGACCCTCCTCATTATATCGGGATTCGTTGGAATTGGTGATAATTGAGAGAGCCACCTGGGTTGTTTGCCGGTCGGCAAATATTTGGTTTTGAATATCCGTTGTTGTGCACCAATTTCAAATTGATATATCTGTACGTCTATTTTTATAGAGTGAGATATACTTTTTGAAATTATGTCTATGACATTTACCTATATCAGTGGATAGTTAGGTAAGGAGCATTTAACAACGGTGTAATTCTTCTTAACCAAAAGTACAGTTTTCAATCTACGGCACACAGTGAATGAGTCACTAGACTCAGGGGACTTATACAGAGTATTGTATATTGTCCAGTGTCCATTAGGACAGAGGGGTTGGTCCTCGTACTATATTCTGTTTACTTTTAACTTCTCTAAGTTCTTAGACATGTGTTTCGTAGAAACACAGGGTCTAAGTTTTGAGGAGTTATAGGTATAAGAGTAAAGTAGAGAACCAAGTGTTGCAAGTATCGGGATTCTTCAAGGAGATCGAAGATGTGGATACTTGTGAATGGTATTCAGTTGATAGTAATGATTAAGAGAACTAGCTTCTTTTTCAGGTTACTCATAATTGGAAGTACTCCTAAGTTGAGTAACGCTGATCGGCCTCTCTTCCATTTACTTGACATGCACTGGAGACAGCTGCATGATTTGAATCTGGTTCAATTAAATCAGTGCCTCTGTTTCTTGGATATAGAACAGTTCATATCTTGACATTGTTAAGATACGGGGAGTTGTCCGGCTTATGCTTGAAACCAGACTCTGGACAACTCAAGGCACGTTTCAGTAGTGGCTGTTTGTGGGTTGACCCGGGCTATGACGAGGGTTGACTTTCTACCATCTGGAAGATCAATAGTGATATTGTTCTTGACTCGCCACAGTTTTATCAAAAATGGATTTTTTCAGAAAACAGTAGTGGGAGTATGGTAGAACTGGAAGTAATTCCAGAACCGCAAACGATTACTGAAGATTTGATAAGAACCTAAAGATTCAATCTGGTTTGACATTCCATTGGCCACTCCGCAGATATGGTGGGTAACCTCAGGCACCCGAGAGGTACTTCGGTATGCTCAAGGACGGTGGCATGGAGGTTCTTGTTTACCCACACTTGCCATTGCTGTTATTCCAGGCTGCGGGACCCGGCGGGAGGATGAGTATAGCGTCGTTCTAAACTTGCTTTAGAAGTGTACGTGTATATGACTCTGCCAGAGGGTTGTCGTAGTCAGTGGGAGCAGCGGAAGCATTGGTGGACATCAGGCTTACGTCTATTTATAGACTAAAGCAGATATAGCGGAGATAGATCATCTATTTCTGATGTGACAGTCATAGGTTTGACTTCATCAGAATAGGGGATGGATCTGTTAAGAAGGTAGTAGGGTGTGATGTCCTGGTATTTGATGACATACACAAAGTAGGAAGTGATATTCCTATACTACGATCGGTTATACTGTGGTCGTCGCACAGTAGTTTCTCCACATATGATTTGGATATTATATCAGACATTCTGGTTACTAGATCTATGGTTTTTAGATCTAGATTTGGGTGGTTTCCCAATCTGGGTACTTTGACCGCATTCTATGAGTATTTAGAATGGACGACTCCTGGCACGGTAGTGTACCTGCAGGTAATGGAGTCACCCTCTCTAAAGGTGTCTTACAGACTAAAGCGGAGAGGGATACGCATGATTGACAGATCACTTGCTTAGGCAATTGAGTCAATCATGAGATGTCAAGTAACACACCAGATGTTGTTCTTGCAGTAGGTGCAATAAGTTGATATTGATCCAATCCTGGAGAAACAGTCGGAAGCAGTTTTAGAACATAAGTGAATGTTCTAGGGATATGATAACGGCAGTCTTCTTCAGGAGACAGTTATCATTCCAGGCTTCCAAGGTGACATGGATGGCAGAGTGGCTGTCAGAGTTATAGTTTTCCCGCTGACGAGGGGCAGTATTTTGGACAGATGGTCCAAGTGGGTACTGAGGGAAGACATGGCGCAGGACACTGATTAAGTTCAGTTGTCGATACAGTCTAAGAAGTTTGGATTTGGAGTTCATTTATGAGCTAGGTCCCATCAGACATCCAGACATTCTAAGACAGGTATTGCTCATTTCGGGAGATGGCTTTCTCTGCGAACATGAGATATAGAGAGACATGGAAAGAAACATCAAAACGGATCCACTCACTGAGGCTATTCCTCGATCGCAATAGTCTCGCAAACGAGCTTTGTGAGACTGACTAGTAGAGGAGTTGGGTGTTCGGTATCACACGGGCTGTGAGTATGCGACATCGCAATAATTAGCCTCGAGTGCAAGTGGGAGATTGTTGGAGATAGTGCCCTCAGAGTCAATTATTGGGTCACAGGCACGTGATTGCAATGATTGAGGGGAGGACCTATCCCGGTAGGACAGTCTTACTCGAGATGATAGTATGCTATCTGGTTTATCTTTATCATCGTGTACTGCTTTAGGTGACCTTACGAGTCGCTATTACACGTTGATAAAGCCCCTAGGATTCTTGCTTGACTTCCAGCAGTATGAGGGCGATCATATAAGTGGGAGCTGGGGTCTATAAGCACATCCTTAAATGGTCCCTAGTCGAGGGAGTTTCGAGACAGGGCATCGATTCTCTAGAGTAGACTAGTGTATACAGTCGAGACCCCGACGAGGGGCGGTGGCCGGTCTCACAAGCCACTGGTGTCAGTTGGTTCACCTAAGATGTATACAGGTGCTCATTGGGTTATGAGTACACCGGACAGGACTCGCCGGGAACCTGCTAGTTGGGATATACCAGACGTCAGATAGCAGTTCACAGGTGACATGTGTACAGGTTAGTTCATCGACCTGGGATCGTTATTTGTCTCGTGTGAGTTCCCACTGTACTTTGATTACTACCCTACCACGGCTCAAAGGAGTCGTGCAAACAGGTTTTAGTTGGGTACAGTCCCGAGCCACATGGAGGCAGTGAGCGGATCTGCAGGGGTTCGTCTCTCCCGGTATTGGGGGTGAGGTCGTGCTGTGTCTAGGAGAGCCAGAACATGAAAAGTCCTTGGCCAAGGCAGGAGATTTGCTGGTAGGTATTCCAGTAGTATCTCAGGGTGTTCTGGGCTACACTCCGACACGACTTGTACCGCTTTTGGGGGTCTGACTTTTACCAACCCCCTAGGCCCGCCATGCGATGCTCATAGACGAACGGACCGGACTGTACGGATATTGTCACTGACAGGCTCAGTAGGGTGTCAGGATGAGTTCGCTCATCGACGTCCCTTTTGGTCAATAGCTGGTGGCCCGTCACGTATGGCTAATACCTCTGACGTGCTAGTGGTTAAATCCACAGCCATAGTATTGACGAGTCTTTAGAGTCCACCACACAGACAGTTACTCAAGTTTCGGGCGAAACGCTGTAGAGGCCGTATGGAGATATGGCAGGGTTCGATCAGATACGTGCGGTATTGCACGGATCGTGATCGGACAGTTTTTACTAGCCGGCTTTGGCTTAAGCCGGATACTAGTATTTGATAGTGTAGTTTTATCTCTTTGCATTTGTGTTCAGTGCGAATACAAATGCGGGCATGTATTTGCAGTAGTGGGGTTTTCCTGTAATTTATTACGGGATCGGTTTTCTGGGGTTGCCAGTTTGCATTCCGTTCCGGCCGGTTTTCTCTTTTTCCTTCCCGGTCGGACTTTTCGTTGGAGGGTGTTAATTGCAAGTTTGCAATTAACATTTTGTGAGGGGTTTCTTTGCATGAGTGTGGCTTCATAATCATGATATTCTTTTCTTGTCTATCCATTGCATTTATTGTGATGGTTTGTGAATGGATTGAATTGAAAATTGGTGTGACAAATTTCTCATTCATTCATTCATTTTCTTCTCTTTGTTTTGTTTAAATTCTTTTTTCCACCCACTTGAATCGTGGGGCCGGCCACTAGAGTGAGGGAGAGAGATGATTGTGTTAATTGGTGTGCAGGGGAATGTTTATTTGGTGATGGATATTTCCTTTGCATGGATTAATTTTATGCTTGCTTTTCCACTTGTTTTGGATTAACACCAGGATGTTTTCAATTTGAAAAAGATTACCCACTTGCAACATTTTCCAGTGAGCACACTTTTCTTTTGGCCGAGCTCATTATTTTCCATGGATGCTCCATTTTCTTCCTAGCAAGCATCCTTGAAATTCTAGTGTGAAAATTCCTCCAACATGGCAACCTCTTAAAACCCAAAGAGACAACTATTCTACACTATTCTATAGCAAGTCTTGGACGCGTCGGCTAGCCAACTTCGCGCCCGAGTTGCCTCGGTCAAGAGGCGGGAGCCCGTAAAAGATTCCGGCTACGTGGTGCCCTTTCCGACGAGCGAGGAGGTGACGGAGATTCCGCAGGAGATCGGAGTGGAGACAAAGACCGAAGGACACGGATTGCTTGGTATACATCTCTACTCTTTTCTATTTTGCTAGTTGCTAGGTTAATGGCCCGATCCGGGCAAAAAGTCCGCGGTGGTGCCGTTTTGCAAAGTTCGCAAAGTTTTTGTTTTCCGAGTTTCCGGCATCGGATTGACGGCCGGGGCGCCCCCGCGGGCTTACAACATATGATTGATATTCGAACGGATCCAAATATCCTTCTGTATGTAACTTCGTCAACCTTCTCTCATTGATGTGACCCAGTCTACAATGCCATAAGAAAGTCTGATTTATTTCCGGAGACTTTCTTTTGTGTGTATTCTGGACATTGAAAATCAGTGGTTGGTTTAATATGTATATACCATTACTCAATGTACCTGACCTAATCAGAACTTGATTAAGGTGAATGTTTACAACATTACTTACAAACGCAAATTCATAACCTTCTTTAGAAATCAAAGATACAGAAATGATATTACAAGTTGCGTTGGGTACAAAAAAGCAATTAAGTAGAACCAAAACATGTCCATCTGACATTCCCAGGTGATAGTCCCCCACGGCCTCAGCATCCATGCTAGCTCCGTTTGCAACTTTGAGGGTCATATCATCTGCTTTCAAAAACCTACGCTTTCTCAACGCCTGCAAAGAATTACAGATATGAGATCCTGATCCGGTATCCAATACCCAGGACGTAGAGTTTATTGATAGACAGTTTTCAATAACATACACACCTGAAGCTGAAGCCGCAACCTGCTTCAAATCCTGTGTTCTGGCTTTCCAAGCCCTGCAATCTTTCTTCTAATGTCCACTCTTATGACAGTAAAAGCATTCTTCCTTATCCACAAGCTTCCCCGCTACCTTTGTTGCTTTTGCCTTTCCCTTCGTATCCTCCTTACTAACACCGCCCCTTGGTTTGGCAGGGGTTTTCTTCTTCTTTCCCTTGGTTTTTGCCCTGGACCTAGAAGAGGAAGATCCTCCTACAAACAAAGTGGATGTTTCCCTACCTTTCTGTAGGGTGCCCTCTGCACTCCTCAGCAAGTTGAGGAGCTCTGAAAGTTCAACTTCCTTTTCTTGCAAGTTGAAATTCAGGATGAACTGGGCGTAAGTGGAAGGAAGGGACTGAAGAATCAAGTCCGTATAGAGCTCATTCTCCAACGTGGTCCCAAGGTCCGCGAGCTCCTCTATGTAGCCAATCATCTTAAGCACGTGTTCCGCTACCGATGATCCGACGGCCAATCTTGCCGAAAATAACTTCTTCGACACTTCGTATCTTGCGATACGAGATTGCTCTCCATACAGTTCTTTTGTATGGAGAAATATGGATTTGAGGTCCATATTCTCATGCCTCCTCTGATGTTCGTTGTCCATAGAGGCAAGCACGAGGCACTTGGCCTTCGCGCAGTCGATCTCCCAAGTCTTACGGATTTCCTTATCCGCGACGCTGGAGGTGGGACCTGGGATAGGGGGAGCTTTGGTGGTAAGAAGATACCCCAACTTGTCATAAGTGATTGCCATTTTGACATTCCTGAGCCAATCTTTGTAGTTTGGCCCTGCCAGTATGTTTTTATCTAGAAGTAACTTAAGTCCAGTCATGATAAATGGTCGCTGCAATTAGGAGAGAGAGAAGAAACACTTTAGCATGATGCTCTTGCAAGTTTAGAGTGGTTTTTAATTTGTCTAAACAGGATGGCTCCCATTGTCTCTCGAATCCCTCCTCAAACCATAAAGGAAGAATTAGTCGGGATCAATCTCACCGTACAATACTTGCTTAACCGTTCAGCCAGGCCAGTGTCGGTACTTCGAGGGAGGTTTTCCAACGCTTTCGCGAAGTTCTTTAATTAAGTAACCTCTTTTCCCTGTGGGCGTATCCCCGCTAACACCTTTCTAGACACCTACTTGGTTTATAGCATTGATCGTTAAGTGAGAAAGTTCCGGAGGAGTAGCATATACTCACAGTAGGATCGGGATCCAAATATCACCGCGTGACAAAACTGAAGGAATCCTACCAGAATCATCACACTCCAAATGGTATGCAACGCTAGCAAGTTTCAGTTCTTTTGAAACTCCCGATGTGGATTTTTGCCCCATACTCTTATGACCTTGACTTTGGCCAAAATATCATAAGTCACATGTCAAGTTCTACCCGTCATTCTCCAGGTTAATTTGAGCCCACCCGCACATACCCTTGACTTTGGCCAAAATGGTAGAACAACTGCCCCAAACCAACACATCTATCTATGCTGCACATGAATACCCAATAGCTACCAATCACTATGCCTTGACTTTGGCCAACATACATAGCTTGAATACTTATTGACCATTCATGTGAAACGACGGAGGGCTACAAATGGTTTTGGCGAAACCGTGAACGTAGTGAACTTGATATAATCAAAGGAACGAGATAGCTTTCAAAAGGAGTGGTTCAAGCTCCGCATTTAAAAGTTTGGTTTTGAAAAGAACCGAGTGGTTTTCAAAGTGTTCCAACGACTTTTACTTGGTTTATTTTATCTTGCATTAATTCCAATGCGTCCCATCATTTAATCCTACCATTGCAGAAAACAACGAAAATATGACGTACGCTTATGCCATCCGCATTCGCCACGGGGTCCCGTCATCACCCGTTAGGTTACTTAACTAACGACAGAGCGGGGGCTGGACTAGCGCGGATGCAAAACATAAGCAACGCCTAAATAGATATCATATAGATATATATAAACATTCGTCACATGCAATGATAGCCATTCCAGATCACAGATGAATACATTTGATATACTAGGAATCCGCAATTCGTACGAGCCTGTAACGAAGAACGGATTACACGGTCGCGATGAATAGCCAAACCCCACCCTAGACCCCTACGGGTGCGGCAAACTACCCGCCAAGTACTCGAAGCGAAGCAACCTCCCTCAACACCGTGAGTAGGCCACTCGGCACTTCGAGATACCCGGTAGTTTGTGCACCCCACCTTGGGTCTATCCTAGGAGCAAAAACAGTAAAAAGAAATTATACAATGACGGCTACAACCCCGACCCGGTTGTGCGGCCATACAAATAATTATTACATCAATTTACATATTACAAGAATTGAAAGAATAAGAAAACTCTCATCTCACAACCCCCCGGCTATTCATCCGCGACAATCCAACGAATTCATATACACATACCATCAACATTACAGATCACAGATATGTATAACCCCCACTAATCGACATATAGCGATTAGCGGACGTTCAATACATATAATACATTACAGATATAACCCATTAGCCAAAGTGTAAATAAGTTCGATCAAAAATATGGATTTGTGACCACCCCAAAAACCAACTTGTTCTCTGGAAAATCTGGGTGGAAACAAACTATCTCAAAAATCACAAAACACCCCCAGAAGTAAACTGCAGGAAAAACGATCCACGGCCGAGTCAACTCGGCCGCGGAACCGCGGTGAGTTGGTCGGTTCAGTGGGTCGTTTTTCTTGCCTGTACTTAAAAAAGCCTGAGCCGATTTTTAAGATATGATTTATTAATTTTAAAGCAGGTTTAAAAATCGGCAGAAAGTTAGGGTTTCAGAAAAATGTTTTGCGATCGAAGTTCTATATACTTTGCTAACTAGTTAGTTTGTGTTTAGCTAGGCTCTGATACCACTGTAAATCCATATTGCCCACCCCGGTGCTTGCGGGGAGGCGGAAACGTTATGAAAAATTCGATTTTTACAACTCTAGGCAATATGGACTATGTAAAGGAGGGATCTTTGCTAAACAAAACTAACTAACAAAGCTAAAGAGATTAGCTACTCGGAAAGTGGGTTATACCTAGGGCTTCAAGTCCTTCTCTCCTTGCTCCTTGGAGTGAAAGAAAGGGTTCTCCTTGTCGCTTCTCTTGCCGAAGAAAGATCCACCCGAGGGCCTCAACCTTTGGCTCCAACCTCAAACTAGAAGTAACTAAGGTGCTTGGTGTGCTAGACCTAGGACCTTAGAAAGAGTAGAGAGTGTTTTTGGAGGGATTATCTCAAGCTCAAATAGTTCTCAACACATGAGAGGGGAGAGCTAGAGAGAGAGGAAGAGGAGGAGAGAGAATGGAAATGATAAAGTGAGAAGAATATCTCAACCTTCTCACATATATGTGAATTATGTAAATTAGATAATTAGCAAAAGATAATTGTCATGGTTAATCAAGAAATGACCATTATCATTTCACATTAAATGGTTTTGTAAGGATCAAAGAGCATCTTTCATATGGAATGATGATGGTCAACTTGTCAACCTAGGTCAACAAGTCAAGTATAGTCAAAAGGTCAACAACCCTAACCATGCACAATTATAATTAACTAATTATTAATAAATCATAATTCATACAAAACATTAGGGTTAAGAAAATGACAATAGTCATCAACCCTAATCAAAGTCCTCTGCCTCTATCTCAGTCAACTGTGCATACACACCCGTATATGTGTACCGAGGAATACGAATACAATGAGATAAAAACCAATCCCAAATCATATACTAGGATCCGGCTTAAACCAAAGCCCGCTAGTATAAGCTGTCCGGACACCAAACGTGCACAAGTGCGCGGATGTGAACGAACCCTGTCGCAATACCATACGACCTCTACTCATTTTGCCTAAAGGCGAATAACCCTCTGTGTGAGACTCTAAAGACTCGACACTACGCTGGCAGTGG
Source organism: Agapanthus africanus (assembly GCA_030015575.1). Classification (NCBI taxonomy): domain Eukaryota; kingdom Viridiplantae; phylum Streptophyta; class Magnoliopsida; order Asparagales; family Amaryllidaceae; genus Agapanthus; species Agapanthus africanus. Next base: position 379,076,176 of record CM057351.1, read on the forward strand.
GTTTAACCACAGACCGCAAGAGGCACTAGCTGTACGTAACGGTCCCCGGGTAGATGACGATAAGAAGACTGACGAGGTAAACCCCATCTGAACTCCTACTGAGCCTGAATGTGACAGTCTCCGTACAGTCCGGTCTGCTCATCTAAGAACATCGCATGGCGGGCCTAGGGGGCGGAAAACGTCAGTCCCCTACTAGCGGTACAAGTCGTGCCGGAGTGTAGCCCAGAACACCTGAGATAACACTGGAAACCTACCAGTCTATCTCGCTTGCCCTGGCCAGGGACTTTGTGTAATGGCTCTCCTAGACACAGCGCGATATCAACCCCCAATACCAGGAGAGACGAATCCTGTCTAACCGTCACTGCCTCCAAGTGCTTCGGGACTGCACCCAAAAACTACCTGTTTGCACGACTCCTTTGAGCCGTGGTAGGGTAGCAATCAAAGTACAGTGGGAACACACTCGAGGCGAAGTGACAGTATCAAGTCAACGGACTAAGCTGTATTCATGTCACCTGGGAACTAATAACTGACGATAGGTATAATACCAACCAACAGTTCCCGACGAGTCCTGTCCAGTGTACTCGTAACCTAACGAGCACCCGAATACTATCTCAAGTATGACGTACTGACTGTAGGGTGTTTTTAGTCACCCCATTGAGATGGGAATACGCGCACGCTTATCAGGCGTACTACAGATTCCCCCTGCCTAGGGTAGGCTGGGGTTTAATGATTGTGGGGATCCGAATCTCCGGCAGCCGCGGACTAAGCTGCCGTTAATTACCCCTCGCCTTTGGGGTGAGGGAACCTCCGATTAACGGGTTAAATTGGTCATGCGAACTCAATGTGCGGTGTGCGTGTGTTTTGTTTTAAAAGGGAGGTTTTGGATATATCGGGAGCCACGCAGAGTTTTTACGGGGGTCCCGCTACTCGGATAGCGGGCTGGGGGTCAAGGGGGCTAGCAGCCCTCTTGCGGGGTTCGGGGCAGCGCCCCGGCCCAAAAAATTTTTTGAGGGGGAAAGTGTCGCGGAGTATGTGTATGTGTACATTTGTATACATATATATATATATACATGTATATATAAGTAAAGGGGAAAAAGACATCCAAAGGATGCGTGGGGCCAGCGCCTAGGCGCTTGAGCGCGAGCGCGCCACGTGTCGGCACGTGGGCGCTTTGCGCTCGAGCGCAGAGTGCTGGAGCGCAACACGCCACGTGTCGGCACGTGGGCGCTTTGCGCTCGGACGCTGGGCGCTAGCGCGCCACGTGTCGGCACGTGGGCGACTTGCGCTCGAGCGCTTGCGCTTGAGCGCAAGAGCGCCACGTGTCGGCACGGGGGCGACTTGCGCTCGAGCGCAAGCGCGCCACGTGTCGGCACGGGGGCGACTTGCGCTCGAGCGCAAGCGCGCCACGTGTCGGCACGGGGGCGCTCTGCGCTTGAGCGCCGGCGAAAAAAAGAGGCTTTTAGCCTAAAAAGATTTCTCTGAAGAGAAATCAAAGAGGAGTTGGACTCCTAAGTGTTTCTTTTTTTTTGTTGGGCTTAGTGAAAGGGGTTCTTCTTCTTCCTCCTCTGTTAGCTGGATCTTGAAGATCAAGAGATATGGGATTTTAAAAAAAATCACTCCTTTTTGAGATCTAATGGAGGATCTGAGTTCCCCTTGATGGGTTTTGTGGTGAAAAACTAATTTGTTTTATAAAAAGGAGAGTAGAACTCTTGATTTAATTCAAGAGAAAAAGAAGGTTTTTGAACCTTGAAGAAGGAGAAAGATCTCAGATCTGAAACTTTTTTTTTTGAGAGAGAAAAAAGGGTCCTTGATATTTTCATTATCTTTTGCCTTTATAGGCTATACACTTTGCACATAGCCCCTTGGGCTTCACAAAATGGCATTTTGCCTATCCCATGGCTCATGTGCTATTTCTTTTTGCACATAAGCCATGGGCTTTACAAAAATTTGGCTTTATGCCTATTTTTCTTACATTTGTCCATAAAACAAAACAAAAGAAATACAACAAAATTATTTATTACAAAATTTTAATCTTGGCATGGGAGGAGGCCGGCCGTTTCATGTTCGGGCTCGACCCGGGCATGGGCCCACTGGATCTGGGCTTGGGCCCACTTGGCTTGGGGTTGACTTTGATTTTGACTTGGCCAACCGGGGTGTAAATTTTTACCCCAACAAATTGCCCCCCATCAATAAATGCACACCACATATGTGGGTCGTGTGCATGAAATTGATGGATCTTCTTTTACTTGGAGGCGACCTGATTTGGTTTCCGCTTTTTGGGAAGCTAGCACTGCCCTTTTTATGACATGGACGGTCGTTGCTTGACATGTCTCCGAAATGGAGTGTCCGTGATAGACGTTTCCCCGGCCCGGAGTGATTTGGTTCCCGCTTTGTAGGAATCCTGCGCTGCCCTTTTTATGACATGGACGGTCAATGCTGCCCTTTTTGCGACTTGGACGGTCGATACTGCCCTTTTAGCGAATTGGACGGTCGATGCTGCCCTTTTTGCGACTTGGACGGTCGGTTCTGCCATTTTAGCGACGTGGACGGTCGATGCTGCCATTTTAGCGACGTGGACGGTCGTTGCTTCCCTTTTAGCGACGTGGACGGTCGGTTCTGCCCTTTTGCGACGTGGATGGTCGATGCTGCCATTTTAGCGACGTGGACGGTCGGTTCTGCCCTTTTGCGGCGTGGATGGTCGATGCTGCCATTTTAGCGACGTGGACGGTCGGTTCTGCCCTTTTTGCGACTTGGACGGTCGATACTACCCTTTTTGCGACTTGGACGGTCGGTTCTGCCCTTTTTGCGACGTGGACGGTCGCTGCTTCCCTTTTAGCGACATGGACGGTCGGTGCTGCCTTTTTAGCGACGTGGACGGTCGGTGCTGCCTTTTTAGCGACGTGGACGGTCGATTCTGCCCTTTTTGCGACTTGGACGGTCGGTGCTGCCCTTTTAGCGACGTGGACGGTCGGTGCTGCCCTTTTAGCGACGTGGACGGTCGGTTCTTGATTTGACTTGCTCTGCTTCTTGCAGTGTTAGGGGTAGACTTGACTTGCTCCGCTTCTTGCGGTGTCGAGATTGGATTCTGACTTGCTCCGCTTTCTGCGGTGTCGGAGTGGAAGTTGACTTGTTGATTTTGATTTGGGTTGACATCAGCATCGCTATACTGGAATATGGTACCAGGAGCGAATCATCTGTCATTGAGAGGATTTTGGGATTGTTTTACGCCCGTGGATTGTATACGGTTTTACAGGATGTACGATCCAGACCGTAGGGCCGGAAAAATTTCGGGATTTTGTCGGCGTCTGCATCGCTGCACTGGAATATAGTACCAGGAGCGACTCATCATTCGCCGTTGGGGTATGGGATTTGGAATTTGGTTGGCGTCTGCATCGCTGCACTGGAATATGGTACCAGGAGCGACTCATCATTCGCCATTTGGGGATTGGGGAGCGACGGGTTAGGAGACAGGTTTAGATCCCTATCGCCTAAGACTTTTCAATTTTATGGGCCGTGAGGATCCCATAAAAGCATTTTCTCCCTACGAGTCGTAAGGATCCCACAGGTGTATTTTCTCCTTAGGAGTCGTGAGGACTCCTAAGTGTGTTTTTCCTTTATGAGTCGTAAGGATCCTACAAAGGTTTGTTCTCCTCATATATCGTGAGGACACATGAGTGGGTCTTATCAATGGAGCATCATTCCCAAAGCGGAGACCGGCCGCGTAACTGGTGATTACGGTGGGGCATGGGTATGATGAGAATTATTTGAGCCCGTGGATTGTATACGATGGTCAATTTGGGGACCCACCGTAGGTCCAGGAGAATTTTGAGAAATTGGATTTTGGTTGGCGTCTGCATCGCTACACTGGAATATGGTACCAGGAGCGACTCATCATTCGCCGTTTGGGGACTTGGAATTTAGATCTTGTTTGGCATCAGCATTGCTGCACTGGAATAATGCCAGGAGCAACTCATCATTTACCTTGGGAGGACTTGGGATTTGGGTTTTTGGTTGGCATCAGCACCACTAACACTGAAGCGAAATGCCAGGAGCGACTCATCATTTGCCGTTGTCCGTTGGGGAACGATGGCTTAGGAGACATGTTTGGGTCCCTATCTGTCACGATCCGAGAATTCGACTCGTGACCGGCACTTAACCACGCAACGTCTACAGGCGCAACGCGGCTAAGTAAGCCGAACCCAGAGATCAAACCCAATAAATATAGAGTGATTTAAAACATTTTGTAAAAACAATCGTACATGTCCGAAAAACTTCCATTTATTTAGTAGAAATCCTTTTTAAGTTCAAAAGTTATAAGTTTTATAATTTTGGTAACATTTCCCTTTTTTTTTTAAACATTTGCCCCGCCAGTCGGGTACAAACAAGGTGTAACAGAAATGACGAGTAAAATGAATGAAGCATCACAATAAGATATACGACGCCGTAGCGAAGAATCCACAGTAAAGCAAGGACAATATCATAAAAGATGGGACTGCAAAAGTAAAGTCGGCTCACATGCGAGCTCGACACCAGAATATAAAATCATACATATCGTCCTCACAACTGTCTCTAAGTCAATACAGAAAAGTAGATGGAGAGTACTAGATACATCAATATACAACTGAAAGATAACAGATACCGTACAAAACCCACCTATCAGCAAAAGGCTATCTCTGCTCAAAAGGGTATCTGTGCCAAAAGATGCGGTAACAGCCAGCCGTGACTACTCCCAAGGGCGACCTGCAAATACTGTGGCACAACGGGGGTGAGTTGCCAACTCGTGAATAGAGATAACATATAAAGGTAATCGCGAGCATGCACGTACAGCGCTACTCTAACAAATGCCAACAGATGATATCAATGCGAGGTAAGCAGTATGCATAATAATAATGCAAGTCCTCTATCAGGTGATATAACTACAGGATGAGATGTGATAATAAATGCTGAGCATGGGAATATAGTATCTACATGAAGTATCAAGGTGGACTACATATGTACGTATGCACCACAAATCCCAACATCCCAATGCCGGTACTCCATCGGCCCTCACATCCTGTATATCCCTGAGAATCCCGAGTGCCCAACATCGGCACCCAAATATCATAAATACTCGTGTCTAGCATCGACACGCAAAACATCCTGTATCGGGCATCCGTCAATCCGGGTCAGCCCTCTCTCAAAGTACATGTCGGGAATCCGTCAGTCCGGGTCATCCCTCTCTCAATATATCGGGCATCCGTCATTCCGGGTCAGCCCTATATCAATCCATCGGGCATCCGTCATTCCGGGTCAGCCCTCTCTCAGTACATCCTCTAGCACCGAGAAAACACGGGGCGGCGCCCCAAAATATCATATCAAGGGAACCGGGTTTTTAAATGATTACTTATTTGAAAAGGCCACGGTTCCCAAATCCAGAAATCACATGAATCTCAACCAATAATACAAGTAATTGTGATGTGATATGTGCATCAAATATGTATATCAAGTCATGTCATAAATAGATGAGCTACAACAATACACAACAGTATGATCATGGCAGTTCTATCAGTTCTAAGCAATATATATATATAAGGGAATGCAATATGCGATGACAATCCATGGTATGGTATATGCAGTATATAACAATAAGGTCCTATCAGCCCTGACGCATAACGCCATGCGGGCGATATCCCCGTAGATGTGAAATCTACTCACCGTGTCTCGCGCTAAGTGTATCCAACCACTTGTTTGCCCTTCTTCGCGGCGTCCGTCTCACTGGCCTGCGAACCTAGAATCACAAACACATATCACACATATAAGCTCAATTTCGCCAAAAACGCGATATCACGGTCAAACTAGAAACTCGTGTCGCAAACCAATCGCGCGTGTGCGCGATACGCTAAAACATGTGTGTGTGCTGAACCAAGAACCACCCCGACGCGCTACGATGCGTAGCACGCACCAGACCTACAGAAACGTGCAAGTCGCACTAAACATCCACCCCAAACTAAAGGAAAAAGCTCCCAGATTTTTACTTGGAAGACAACCCAAAAATTAAGCAAGACCAAACACATCAAAACACCCACAGAAACTACCCTGCACAAAACCCAACACAAAATGGGGAGGGGAGGCCGGCGTAGCCGGGAAAACAATGAAAGTCGCCGGCCAAACCCCGGTGGAATGGGTTCGAACTTCACTCACAAACCCCAAAAACCCTGCACACCATTCTGCAGTTGTTTAAAACTCTCAAAAACTCATGCAGTAAAAGCAGATCACTGAATCCTAAAAACCTGCACAAATACGACATTTTGCAACAATTTGTGAAATTCGTGGCATTTTAGCGTAACTGGGGTTGAACTAGGTTACAATGGCCTCACTAACTCACTAACAAGCTACTGAAACCCTAACACATCACCTTAGCACAAAGTTTCCACAAAACACCCCATATCGCATTAAAACACACAAAAATCCATAACCGATGCAAAACTACACTAACTAAGCTAACTAGGGAATAAGTTTAGGAAATATACCTCAACTTAACCCTAGGGAGTTGCAGGAAGGTGGAGGAATGAAGGGAAGAGGCTGCACTAGGAGCTGGGGCTGCTGCTGCTCACTGCCTCAGCTGTTGCTGCTGTTTGTGCTTGCTGCTGCTGCTGTTGGAAGCTTGCTGCTGCTGTTGCTGTGCCTGCTGCTGCTTCTGGAGCTGGGGAAGAGGTAAGTGTGTTGTGTGAGTGTGTTGGTGTGTGGGTGTGTGAGAGTGTGTGAGAGTTTGAGAGAAAAACCAAAAAGGAAATGAGAGGCTACAATCATCACACAAAAGTCACCCCCCTCTCTCTCTCACTTCATTTAATGCAAGCATGGCTTGAGCCATGATGCCCACTCCCTCTCTCTCACAAGTCAACACACAAAAGAAAACTAATTAAACCCACTTAAGAATCCAAAAGACTTAATCCTAGAATTAACCCACCATGGTTAATAATTATGGTATTTACTTCATTTAAAAACCCTAGTTTACATGCACATGTGTGTGCAAGCCTAGGAAAATTTTGGAAAAAAATTTATTAAGCTAGGAAAAATATTTAAAACACAATTTGGTAAACTTTTTATTAAAAACCATTATTTAATTATAATTATTCACTAACCCTTATCCTAAGGTGTTACAATCTCTCCCCCTTAAAGAAATTCGTCCCCGAATTTCAAAAATCTAACTACACATACCTTCAAAAAGATGGGGATACGTCTTCATCATCTCGCTTTCGGTCTCCCAAGTGACCTCCTCACGGTTCTGACCAAGCCAAAGTACCTTAACTGATGGAATGTCCTTCGACCTCAATTTCTTCACTCGTCGATCCAAGATCATCACCGGCTGCTCTGCATAGGAAAGGTCGCGCTCAAGCTGGATCGTCGGATGCTGAATCGCGTGCGAAGGATCATGAAGATATCTGCGGAGCATCGAGACATGGAATACGGGGTGCACATCTGGAAAGCTGGGCGGAAGGGCTAACCGGTAAGCTACTGCACCAACACGCTCGAGGATCTCGAAGGGGCCCACATACCTGGGACTGAGCTTCCCCTTCTTCCCAAACCTCATCACACCTTTCATTGGGGAGACCCTCAGGAAAACATGATCACCAACAGAAAACTCAAGTCTGCGTCGTCGATGGTCTGCATAAGCTCTCTGCCTACTCTGCGCTGCTCTCATCCTATCGCGAATCAACTGGATCTTCGCGGTCGTCTCCTCAACGATCTGTGGCCCTAAGATACTGCCCTCACTGAGCTCTGTCCAACAAGTGGGTGACCTGCATCTCCTCCCATAAAGAGCCTCAAAGGGTGCCATCTGAATAGTCTCCTGGTAGCTGTTATTGTAGGAGAACTCTACTAAGGGCAAATGATGATCCCAGCTACCTCCGAAATCTAATACACAAGCTCTGAGCATGTCCTCGAGAGTCTGAATGGTCCGCTCTGACTGTCCGTCGGTCTGCGGATGAAATGCCGTGCTGAAACTCAAGCGAGTGCCCAAAGCCTCCTGGAGCCTCTGCCAAAGCCTGCTGGTAAACTGGGTGCCTCTGTCGGACACAATACATGTCGGGACTCCGTGTAGTCGCACTATCTCGTCAATGTAGATCTGGGCATACTGAGTAAATCCGAAAGTCGTCTTCACCGATAGGAAGTGAGCTGCTTTCGTCAAACGATCCACGATCACCCAGATGGAGTCATACCCCCGACTAGTCCTGGGTAGACCTACCACGAAATCCATCGAAATCTGTTCCCATTTCCACTCCGGAATGGGTAACGGCTGTAGCTCTCCCGCGGGCCTCTGGTGCTCAGCCTTGACTTGCTGACAAGTCAGGCATCTCGATACAAAATCTGCAATGTCCCTCTTCATTCCGTCCCACCAGTAAACATCTCTCATATCATGATACATCTTGGAGGAACCGGGATGGACGCTATATACCGATCGATGTGCCTCCTCAAGAATCTCGCGCCTCAGTCCCTCAGCATCTGGTACGCACAGTCTGACTCCAAACCGTAGTACTCCCTGATCAGCGATCACGAACTCGGAAAATCTGCCCTGTCCAATCTGTGCCATGATCTCTGAACATCGGTCATCACTGAGCTGTGCCTCACGTACACGATCGACCAACTGTGGGCGTGCACGGACATGTGCTATCTGTCCTCCAATCGGCGTGAACTCGAACTGTACTCGACTGTCGCATAATATCTGCCAGTCTGCCGATGACTGCTCCTGTACTGCGCTCAAACAAGATAAACTACTCCCGGGCCTCCTGCTCAAAGCATCCGCCACCACATTTGCCTTGCCCGGGTGATATAAGATCTCGCAGTCATAATCCTTCACTAACTCCATCCATCGACGCTGTCGAAGGTTCAGATCCCGCTGCTGGAATATGTATTTCAAACTCTTGTGATCCGTGAATATCTGGCACGACTCGCCGTATAGGTAATGTCGCCAGATCTTAAGTGCGAAGACCACTGCTGCCATCTCCAAATCATGAGTGGGGTAGTTTTGTTCATGTCTCTTCAATTGTCGCGAAGCATACGCGATCACCCTATCATGCTGCATCAGAACGCATCCTAGCCCCACTCGAGAAGCATCACAAAAGACCACAAATCCACCCGGTCCGGAAGGTAAAGATAACACCGGTGCCGTCGTCAGCCGAGTCCGTAACTGCTGGAAACTGTGCTCGCACTCCTCCGTCCAAACGAAAGGAACTCCCTTTCGGGTCAACCCGGTCAACGGTGTAGCAATACGGGAGAAGTCCTGCACAAAACGCCTGTAGTAACCGGCCAACCCCAAAAAGCTGCGAATCTCCGTCACCGATGTGGGTTTGGGCCAACGCTGAACGGCCTCGATCTTCCTCGGGTCAACACATATACCGTCTCGTGAAATCACGTGACCCAAGAAATCTACGCTGTCCAGCCAAAAAGCACACTTGGAGAATTTCGCATAAAGCTGGTGCTCCCTCAAGGTCTGTAATGTAATCCGCAAGTGCTGCTCGTGCTCCTCACTACTCCGGGAATACACCAAGATATCGTCAATGAAGACTATGATGAACAGATCCAAATAAGGCCGGAAAATACGGTTCATCAAATCCATGAAAGCTGCTGGCGCATTGGTGAGTCCGAACGACATCACCAAGAACTCGTAATGGCCGTAGCGCGTACGGAAAGCCGTCCGGGGAACGTCCTCCTGTCGAACCCGCAGCTGATGATAGCCCGATCGTAAATCGATCCTCGAAAAGTACCCTGCCCCCTGAAGCTGGTCGAACAAATCGTCGATACGCGGCAAAGGATACCTGTTCCGCACTGTCACCCTGTTCAGCTGGCGGTAGTCGATACACAGACGCAAACTGCCATCCTTCTTCTTGACGAACAGGACTGGAGCACCCCAAGGAGAAACACTGGGTCGAATAAGTCTCTTGTCCAGCAATTCTTGCAACTGACCCTTCAGCTCACGAAGTTCCGCCGGGGCCATCCGATAAGGCGGTATGGAAATAGGCCCCGAACCAGGAACCAAATCAATACAGAAAGAAATGTCGCGCTCGGGTGGCAACCCAGGAAGCTCGTCAGGGAACACATCAGGGAACTCGCTAACAACCGGAACCTGATCCAATGGAACCTCTGTAGCGCGAGCATCGCAAACATAGGCGAGAAATCCCTGACATCCCTTCCTCAAAAGCTGTCCAACGCGAAAAGAAGAAATCACATTGTGAGGGGCGGCACTAAGGTCCCCCAACACAACAAAAACCGACTCACCGGGAAAGCAGAATCTAACTGTCTTCTCACGGCAGTCCACAGAAGCATAGCACGTGGCTAACCAATCCATACCCAAAAGAACGTCAAAGTCCAACATCTCCAGAAGGATCAAGTCGACAGGCAACTCTCTTTCGCCAATACAGACGGTACAGGATCGGAACACGTGCCTAGCAACAAACGACTCTCCCACAGGAGTAGTCACCACAAGCGGCTGATCAAGCAAGCCTGACTCTCTACCCAAACTCGGCACAAAGTGCGTGGATACGTACGAGTGTGTGGATCCGGGATCGAACAATACATGTGCATCAACTGAACATACAGGGAGGATACCTGAAACCACTGCATTGGACGCCTGCGCGTCCTGATGCGTCAAAGCAAAAACCCTCGCATGTCCGCCACCTGTGACTGGCTGCCCTCTGTCTCGATCACCTCGCCCTCTCTGAGCAACTCCTCCACGCCCACGACCTCGCTGTGTATGAGTCTGGCGTGGAGCAACGGTAGGTACGATAGGCAACGCCCTCTGGGGTGGTGAAGGCGGTAATGTGACATGCGGTGCTGTCGCCCCCCTCCGGGGTAACTCAGGACAATCCCGTATACGATGGTAAGAACTCCTACAGCGAAAACATCCCGACGACGACCGCTGACCGTCCTGGGAATAGGAGCTGAATAACCGGCCCCGCCCTGAATCTCTGCTGCCTGCAATACGTCCATCACGGCGCCGAAAAGGCTGTCTCTGTGCTGATGTATCCGCACGAACTCTCTTCGGCTCTGGAACTACCGAAGTCTCAGCAAGGTGCTCCTCGACCACTAGGGCTGCGTCTACAGCTGCTGCATAGGTCTCGTAGTGCTGTGCGCTGATCGCGAGGAACAATGGTGTAAGCAAGCCTCGAACATATCTCCTGACTCGCAACTCCTCGGTAGCCACTAAATATGGGGCATAGGCTGCCAGCTCTGTAAACAGCACGTCATACTCTGCCACTGTCATCCCTGGCGTCTGGCGCAAGGACTCAAACCTGCGTGCTCGGGCATCTCTAACACTCCGGGGAAGGAAACGGGCTAGAAATATGGTCACGAACTCCGTCCAGGTCATAGGAGGAAGACCTGTTGCTCTGCCCTTCTCAACTGAGTCACACCACTTCTGCGCAAGACCTTCCAGGCGAAAGCTCGCGAACTCGACCCATCTCGCATCTGCGCATCTGAGGGAACGGCATATCCTGGCCATCCTGTCGATGAAAGACTGTGGGTCCTCGGCTGTATCGGTGCCTGTGAATACTGGAGGTTTCAGCCTCATGAACTCTGATAGCGATACTGTAATCACCTCCGTGGCTGCAGGGGCAACTGGCTGTGCGGTAGGCACCATCGCGGTCTCTGGAACAGGTGGAGCTACCTCTGGTCGCTGCGCTCGAAGCGTCTCAACTAGCGAACTTATCATCTGGCGCATCTCCTGCATGCTAGATCCCACCGTCTGGCGCATCTCCTGCATACCAGCCCCTAGCGTGGCGATCTGCTCTGTCACGGCAGGAACAGCCTGCTCGGGTACAACTGGCGTACTGCCCGGATCAGTCCTCGTCTCGGACGAGTCAACTCGAATCTCGGCCCTCGCGGCCGCTCTCTGTGCCCTCGTAGTCTTAGGCGGCATATTGGCTGAAAGAAAATTTGGATTCGATAAGAACACGGAAATCGAATCGCAAGAATATAAGGAGGGATCAAATCAATAAGTCCTAAGGTCGCGTAGGCGGAGTACCGTGTCGTGAGTATGCCGCGGAACATACACACGCTACGCTACCCTGCTGCAGCTACCTACTCCATCATACCAGGGTCATCCTACACTCCGAAGGTAAAACCTACGCTCTGATACCAACTTTGTCACGACCCGAGAATTCGACTCGTGACCGGCACTTAACCACGCAACGTCTACAGGCGCAACGCGGCTAAGTAAGCCGAACCCAGAGATCAAACCCAATAAATATAGAGTGATTTAAAACATTTTGTAAAAACAATCGTACATGTCCGAAAAACTTCCATTTATTTAGTAGAAATCCTTTTTAAGTTCAAAAGTTATAAGTTTTATAATTTTGGTAACATTTCCCTTTTTTTTTTAAACATTTGCCCCGCCAGTCGGGTACAAACAAGGTGTAACAGAAATGACGAGTAAAATGAATGAAGCATCACAATAAGATATACGACGCCGTAGCGAAGAATCCACAGTAAAGCAAGGACAATATCATAAAAGATGGGACTGCAAAAGTAAAGTCGGCTCACATGCGAGCTCGACACCAGAATATAAAATCATACATATCGTCCTCACAACTGTCTCTAAGTCAATACAGAAAAGTAGATGGAGAGTACTAGATACATCAATATACAACTGAAAGATAACAGATACCGTACAAAACCCACCTATCAGCAAAAGGCTATCTCTGCTCAAAAGGGTATCTGTGCCAAAAGATGCGGTAACAGCCAGCCGTGACTACTCCCAAGGGCGACCTGCAAATACTGTGGCACAACGGGGGTGAGTTGCCAACTCGTGAATAGAGATAACATATAAAGGTAATCGCGAGCATGCACGTACAGCGCTACTCTAACAAATGCCAACAGATGATATCAATGCGAGGTAAGCAGTATGCATAATAATAATGCAAGTCCTCTATCAGGTGATATAACTACAGGATGAGATGTGATAATAAATGCTGAGCATGGGAATATAGTATCTACATGAAGTATCAAGGTGACTACATATGTATGTATGCACCACAAATCCCAACATCCCAATGCCGGTACTCCATCGGCCCTCACATCCTGTATATCCCTGAGAATCCCGAGTGCTCAACATCGGCACCCAAATATCATAAATACTCGTGTCTAGCATCGACACGCAAAACATCCTGTATCGGGCATCCGTCAATCCGGGTCAGCCCTCTCTCAAAGTACATGTCGGGAATCCGTCAGTCCGGGTCATCCCTCTCTCAATATATCGGGCATCCGTCATTCCGGGTCAGCCCTATATCAATCCATCGGGCATCCGTCATTCCGGGTCAGCCCTCTCTCAGTACATCCTCTAGCACCGAGAAAACACGGGGCGGCGCCCCAAAATATCATATCAAGGGAACCGGGTTTTTAAATGATTACTTATTTGAAAAGGCCACGGTTCCCAAATCCAGAAATCACATGAATCTCAACCAATAATACAAGTAATTGTGATGTGATATGTGCATCAAATATGTATATCAAGTCATGTCATAAATAGATGAGCTACAACAATACACAACAGTATGATCATGGCAGTTCTATCAGTTCTAAGCAATATATATATATAAGGGAATGCAATATGCGATGACAATCCATGGTATGGTATATGCAGTATATAACAATAAGGTCCTATCAGCCCTGACGCATAACGCCATGCGGGCGATATCCCCGTAGATGTGAAATCTACTCACCGTGTCTCGCGCTAAGTGTATCCAACCACTTGTTTGCCCTTCTTCGCGGCGTCCGTCTCACTGGCCTGCGAACCTAGAATCACAAACACATATCACACATATAAGCTCAATTTCGCCAAAAACGCGATATCACGGTCAAACTAGAAACTCGTGTCGCAAACCAATCGCGCGTGTGCGCGATACGCTAAAACATGTGTGTGTGCTGAACCAAGAACCACCCCGACGCGCTACGATGCGTAGCACGCACCAGACCTACAGAAACGTGCAAGTCGCACTAAACATCCACCCCAAACTAAAGGAAAAAGCTCCCAGATTTTTACTTGGAAGACAACCCAAAAATTAAGCAAGACCAAACACATCAAAACACCCACAGAAACTACCCTGCACAAAACCCAACACAAAATGGGGAGGGGAGGCCGGCGTAGCCGGGAAAACAATGAAAGTCGCCGGCCAAACCCCGGTGGAATGGGTTCGAACTTCACTCACAAACCCCAAAAACCCTGCACACCATTCTGCAGTTGTTTAAAACTCTCAAAAACTCATGCAGTAAAAGCAGATCACTGAATCCTAAAAACCTGCACAAATACGACATTTTGCAACAATTTGTGAAATTCGTGGCATTTTAGCGTAACTGGGGTTGAACTAGGTTACAATGGCCTCACTAACTCACTAACAAGCTACTGAAACCCTAACACATCACCTTAGCACAAAGTTTCCACAAAACACCCCATATCGCATTAAAACACACAAAAATCCATAACCGATGCAAAACTACACTAACTAAGCTAACTAGGGAATAAGTTTAGGAAATATACCTCAACTTAACCCTAGGGAGTTGCAGGAAGGTGGAGGAATGAAGGGAAGAGGCTGCACTAGGAGCTGGGGCTGCTGCTGCTCACTGCCTCAGCTGTTGCTGCTGTTTGTGCTTGCTGCTGCTGCTGTTGGAAGCTTGCTGCTGCTGTTGCTGTGCCTGCTGCTGCTTCTGGAGCTGGGGAAGAGGTAAGTGTGTTGTGTGAGTGTGTTGGTGTGTGGGTGTGTGAGAGTGTGTGAGAGTTTGAGAGAAAAACCAAAAAGGAAATGAGAGGCTACAATCATCACACAAAAGTCACCCCCCTCTCTCTCTCACTTCATTTAATGCAAGCATGGCTTGAGCCATGATGCCCACTCCCTCTCTCTCACAAGTCAACACACAAAAGAAAACTAATTAAACCCACTTAAGAATCCAAAAGACTTAATCCTAGAATTAACCCACCATGGTTAATAATTATGGTATTTACTTCATTTAAAAATCCTAGTTTACATGCACATGTGTGTGCAAGCCTAGGAAAATTTTGGAAATTTTTTTATTAAGCTAGGAAAAATATTTAAAACACAATTTGGTAAACTTTTTATTAAAAACCATTATTTAATTATAATTATTCACTAACCCTTATCCTAAGGTGTTACACTATGACCTAAGGCTTTTCAATTTTATGGGCCGTGAGGGTCCCATAAAAGCATTTTCTCCCTACGAGTCGTAAGGATCCCGCAGGTGTATTTTCTCCTTAGGAATCGTGAGGATTCCTAAGTGTGTTGCTCCTTTGTGAGTCGTAAGGATCTCACGCAGGGTTTTCTCCTCACAAGGTCGAGAGGACTTTGCGAGTGTATTTCATCTCCTTTCATGAGTTTGCGCCCTTTCGGGTTTTCACAGACTCGCCGGTAGTCCTGCTGTTTTTACTCACGGAGCCCTTTTAGGGTTTCATCCGTGCCCGTTTTGCTTGTGGACATACCGTTTATATATTTTTTTTTCTTTTATCATTATTATTTTCTTTTTTTCTTTTTTTTTTCTTTTTCTTTTTTCTCTTTTTTTTGCCGCTGGTGGGACTTTAAAAGTAGTCTCACCGGCAGGATTTGGGAGAGATAGGGGCCATTTACGCCCGTGGATTGTATACGGTTTTGCAGGATGTATGATCCAGACTGTAGGGCTGATGTGCTCAATTCGCCTGCGACTTGGAGCATTCACGTGTAGTATTTCTTGAGATATCGGCCATTGATGGGTGGCATGGGCCTTTCTCTCTCGGCACTTATTAGTTGGTAAGATCCTCCGTTGAACACTTTCTCGATGACGTATGGTCCTTCCCAGTTTGGCTCAAATTTTCCTTTGGCATGTCGATTGGGGATGATTGGTCTTTTGAGGACCAACACCAATTCACCTTTCTTGAAAGCGCGAAGACGGGTTATCTTGTCATAGGCCCGTGACATTTGGGCTCGGTATAGCTCCAGATTTTGCTGTACCGCGAGCCTCTTTTCTTCGAGGGCATCGAGCTCTTCAAGTCGAAGGAGCACGTTTTCCTCCTCCGTCAACTCGTGCTGAACGGCCATTCTTAAGCTTGGAACTTCGACTTCGAGAGGGAGGACCGCCTCCACTCCGAAGAGTAATGAGTATGGAGTGGACTGAGTTGGAGTACGGTGTGTGGTACGATATGCCCACAACGCCTCGTGAAGTTTGAGATTCCAGTCTCTCTTGTTGGCTGAAGCATTTTTCCTCAGGAGCTTGCATAGAGTCATATTGAAGGCTTCTGCTAGCCCATTGGCTCTTGGATTATAGATGGAGGAATATCTCCAGTCTATCTTGTGCTGAGTAGCGAACCTTGAGACATTGAAGCTCTTGAAAGAAGGCCCGTTGTCAGAAATGATTCTTTTTGGTGTCCCGAAGCGGTATAGAATATTATGCTGGAAGAATGTCAGAATATCTTTTGTCTTGACTTCTTTTAGCGGGACAACTTCAACCCATCTGGAGAAGTAGTCTGTCGCGGCCAGTATGAACCGGTGGCCTTTAGATGACGGAGGATCAATTGGGCCAACAATGTCGGTGCCCCAAACTTCGAAGGGCCACGACGCCACCGTAGGATGCAATGGGTTGGGATGCTTGTGAATGAAATCACCATGGATTTGGCAGATCTGACATTTCTTTGCGTGCTCTCCGCAATCCCGTATCATGGTGGGCCAATAATACCCAAGCCGTTTAATTTGAAGTCGCATCTTGGGGCCAGATTGGTGGGCACCGCAAACGCCTGAGTGAACTTCTTTCATGACTTTTTGGGCTTCGGCCGATGACAGGCACCTGAGCCAGAGTTGGTCATATGACCTGCGGTATAGCGTGTCATTTACAAACACGTGTCGGAGAGCTCTCTTCTTCAGCTGAACCCTCACAGATTTTTCTTCGGGCAGCTTGTCGTATCGGAGATACTCTATGAAGGGTTCTCTCCAATCGGGCTCGTCTTGGATGATCGAAGCTTCTTCCGCAGGACTGCTCTTCTGTTCCGCGCTTTCCTCTTCTCGTAGAGAGACTGGGGGTAGAATTTGCCGGCTTCTGACTGTGATCAGAATTTCGTCCATGTCAGGATCAGCCAGCTCCTTGGCCAAGCGAGTGAGTACATCAGCCTTTCCGTTCAACGCTCTGGGGATTCTCATTAGTTCAATGTGAGTGAACCGTTTCATGAGTTCCACTGCTCGGCCTCTGTACCGAGCTAACTCAGGTTTGTATATCTTATAGTCGCCTCTTACTTGGTTTACGACAAGCTGGGAGTCACCGTAAACCCGTAGCCGACGGATTACCATTTCTATGGCGAGTTCCAAACCAGCTATCAGGGCTTCATACTCAGCTTCGTTGTTCGTTCGAGGCTCGGTGAGAGCGAAAGAACGCCGTAGGGTTCCCATTGATGGTGTGATAAACACCAATCCTATCCCTACTTTTATCTCCGGGACGCTTGATTTACTGGAGGTCCTTATTGATGAGGCTCCATCGAAGTAGAGCTCCCAACATGGCTCATCTTCCTCGAGGTGCAGCACTTGTTCGTCGGGTAACTCACAATTTAGCGGCGACCTTTCTGGTATGGGATGAGCAGCGAGGAAGTCTGCAAGAGCTTGACCTTTTACTGCTTTTTGAGGAGTATATACTATGTCAAACTCAAGTAGCATGACGGCCCATCTTGCCATTCTGCCGGCTAGGCTTGCTCTGGCCATCAAGTGTTTGAGCGGGTCGACTTTGGAGATTAGCATAACCCGGTGAGCCAGCAGATAGTGCCTCAGCTTCTTCACAGTAAATATCAGAGCCAGGCATTGCTTTTCGATTGGGGAATAGTTGTGTTCCGCCCCGACTAGAGTTCGAGTAAGGTAGTAGAGGGCATGTTCCTTTCCCTCCTCGTTATTCTGGGCAAGGAGTGCACCGAGTGACTCATCTAGCGCGGCAGTGTAGAGAATCAGCGGTTTATTTGGAATGGGAGTGGCCAGCACTGGAGGGTGCAACAAGTATTGTTTGATGCTTTCGAACGCTGCTTGACATTCGGCATCCCAGATAAAAGGAGCTCCTTTCTTCATGAGCTTTGAGAAGGGCCTACATCTTCCCGATAAATTTGAGATAAACCTCCGTATATACGCGAGCTTGCCTTGAAAAGATCTTAACTGCGTCAGACTCTTCGGAGGGGGCATCTCCATGATGGCCTTTATCTTTGATGGGTCAACTTCGATCCCTCGATGTCGGACTATGAAGCCCAGGAATTTTCCCGACGACACGCCAAAAGCGCATTTCAGAGGATTCATCTTTAGGTCATATTCCCTCAGTCTGGTGAGAACGGTCCTAAGATCTTGGATATGATCGGCCTTGGCTTTAGTCTTGACGACCAGATCATCAACATAGCATTCGACGACTTTATGGATTAGGTCGTCAAAGATATTAGTCATTGCCCTTTGATATGTAGCACCTGCGTTCTTCAGTCCGAATGGCATTACCTTGTAGCAATATATTCCGATCGGGGTTCGAAATGCTGTGTGCTTCTCATCCTCAGGCGACATCTTGATCTGATTATATCCAGACGAGCCATCCATAAAGGTGAACAGCTCGTAATTTGAGGTGTCATCGACCATCATTTCCATGACCGGTAGCGGGAAGTCGTCTTTAGGACATGCCTTGTTGAGGTCCCTGAAATCGACACAAATCGGATCTGCCCATTTTTCTTCTTCACTGGGACTATGCATGCGATCCAGTCCGCATATTTCTCTTCCCTGATGAAGCCGGCATCGATGAGCTTCTTAGTTTCCTCGATGACCTTTTCTTCTAGTTCCCTTCTCATTCTTCGAGGAGCTTGTTTGACTGGCTTAGCATCAGGAGATATAGCCAACTTATGCATGGCCACTTCAGGGGAAAGGCCAGGCATTTCTTTGTATGTCCACGCGAAGCAGTCGACGAACTCATGCAGCAGGGCAATTATCTGCGCTTTCATTTCCTCTGACAAGAGCGAGCTGATGTAGGTCGGCCTTGGATTATCGGGCGTTCCTAAGTCAATCTTGGTTAGCTCGTCAAAGGTTGCTTGTCCGCCATCTTCAAGCTCTTGAGGAGCTTCTTCTGGCTCGGCTATCTCATCATCATCATTTGGTCTTTCGCCAGCCTCACCAACATGGATCATGTAGCACGCTTTGGAATCAGGTTGAATGTAGCCTATGCCCCGTCTATCTGGAATTCGTCCATCGATGAGTGCTCGGACCTGGGGCGGATACCATAGCCCTTCGTAAAACTTTGCTTCGGACTCCGTTTGATATAACCGGCATCCGCACTTCTTAAAGTATTCCCGCATCTCGGGCGCATAGTATCTGGGATTGAGGACGGCTCTTATGCCTCTCTCATATGGAAGGCACGCGACAGACAAATCTTCCGGGTGCACAACGGGGTTTGACCCATAAAACAGGATGCCTTTCTGTCCACTTTTCCTCCCGGGAACGTAGAAAGTTTTCAGCTGGTCCACGGTGGAGACTGATAACGCATCGAGCTCTTTGCACATCTGCTCTGGTACCCTTGTGACGGCTAAGGACCCTTCTGTAACTTCGAAGGTCTCTCGTAGTTTCGCTTGTTGCATAGGGGTCCAATCTGCATCGCTATTGCACGGCAGGTCCTCTTCCTCCGACTCTTCAGTGTCGCTGCCAAGATGAGGGCGGACTTTGCTGCTAGATGGGCCTTCAGTAACAGATTCGTCCGTATCGCTGCCGAAACGAGGGCGAGTTTTACAGAAGGACGGGCTTCCAGCGTCAGACTCATCAGTGTCGCTACCGAAATGCGGGCGCACTTGGGCGTTTTTGCTTTTGAAAGTGACAGCCGGCACAGATTTGCTTTTGAGTCTTGGGGCCGGTCTATCCTCAGTCAGTTGTGGCTTAGCATTTTGGTGGTTCATAAAGTACCGAGAATCTTCATAGCGGACTTCATGCACACCGAATGGCTGGATGTCTCCGTTGATGCGTTTTTCTTCGCCATTTTTAGTATACTTCATGCATTGATGGAGAGTTGACGGGACAATGCCATAATCGTGGAGCCACGGCCGTCCCAAGAGAATCTTATAAGACGTGTCGGCGTCGATCACGTATATCTTAGCTTCAGTTTGCAGATCCCCGAATTTGATTGGCAGAGCTATGGACCCCAGAACTTGCTGGCAATTTTGGTTGAAGCCCTGAATGACAATCCTTTCTCTTGACAGGTGTCGGACGTCCATTGACAAACTCTTCAGCGTCCGCAAGTTCATGATGTTCACTGAAGACCCCGGATCAATCAATATGCGATTAATCCGATCTCCGTCGCTGTACCCGGTCACGTAAAGCGACCGATTATGCTCAGCCGTTCCCAGTAGCAAGTCTTCATCCTTAAATGTGACTGCGGCGGCATGCAAAGCGTGCTGGGCTTCTTTCATATTAATTTCCGCAAAGTGAGCCTGATACCGCTCGATTTTTTGTAGAGCGTGAATGAGAACATCTCTAAGCTCCTTAGATAGGACCAAGGCGTCATAGATGCTCAGGAGAGACGGAAGCTTCCGGAGATGTGCCAAGACATTATAGTCCACCGAGGAAGGACTTATGTTTTCATCGGCCGGTTCTCTGCCATCTTCTTCATTAGCGACTTGTTTTTCCTTCCCTTTTATGGTGTTGCCCTGATTTGGCGGTAGAGCCCTGCCGCTTCTGAGCTGGATTTGATTAGCCGTTGTGGCGAGCTCTTCGTCCTCTTCGGGAAAACAGAGCTCCTCTTCTGAGTCGCTGCCAAGATGGATGGCGTAGCAGGTCACTACTGGGATCTCTTCATTAGGGTCTTCTTCTAACTCCTCCAGAATTTCAGCCGATTGTACAGGGAAGAACTCCTTCAATTGAATCAATGTTCTTTCCTTTTGTTCATATTCTTCGAGAGAATCGATATATTTTTGAATGGTTGATTTCCCTGCAGACTCTTTTTCGCGCCATGCTGCACTTTTCTTCTTCTTGAGCTTCTTGGATTCTGAGCCTGATGGAGCCGCATTGGCAGCTGGACTGGTAGGCTTCTTCTGTCCTTCCCATTCCATCCTGGGCTCTTTCTGAAGTAGGTTTAGCATCTTCTTCGTCTTATTAGATATGTGCGTACTCCACGGAGGCCGCGATGAGTCAGTTTCGTTTGTCAGGGTAGCAGGTTCAGCTGTCTGCTCCCAGAAGGCTTCAACTTCTGTCTGTATAAAGTTGGCGGTTGCAACTTGATTGTTCACCAGCACGCTTTTGGACAGCTCGATCTCTCCAGCCTTGTACTGCTTCTCGACCCAGTCTTTGAAGATATAGCAATCCTCGATTGCATGGCTCACTACTCGGTGGTACGGGCAATACAGGGGATTGTCGGTCATTTTTGCTTCTCGGGGTCTTTTCGACTCCGGCAATTGTAGGCCGTTGTTCAAGGCATCTTTAAATATCTTACGGACCTTGTCCCTTCTGAAAGAGTAAACCTTGTTCTTCTTCTCCTCTAGGGAAGGCCCATTTCCTCCCAGCAATGGCTTTCGAGACCGGTTAGTTTTGGATTCACCAGCCCTTCGCTTTTCTTCATTGTCGGACGCATTGAAGACATTGGTACTGCTGGAACTCCCGCTTCTACGGCTGTCGTCCCGCTTGCTTTTCCAAGTTTTGTCTTTCTGAGAGTCCGGCGGGGACTCTTGCTTCGAGCGTTCCAGCATTTGGACTTTCTTGGTTAGCTCTTGAAACGTCTTGAGGCCTGCTGTACACAAGAATGGGACCATCCAATTGCTGAGGTTCCTAATGAGAAGGCTGACGGACTGGTCCTGCTCCAGCGGCGGTTCGCACTTGACCGTGAGATTACGCCATCGGGCAATAAAGTCGGTGTTGCTTTCATTCTTCCCTGGCTTGGTCCTCACAAGGTCGGCAATGGAGATTTTATCACTGACACTCATGAACCTTTGCCGAAACAGGGACTCCATTTGGGCAAAGGTAATGACGGACCCGTCTGGTATGCTCGCGTACCAGTCGAAAGCGACACCGGTCAGGCTATTGACAAACTGACGAAGAAGGAGCGCATCATTGCCCCCTGTATTTCCGCACGATACTTTGAAGTGGGCGACGTGCTGATTTGCATTCCCCGTTCCATCAAATCTTCCGAACTTAGGAATGACGTAGCCGCTTGGGAACTCAATTAGATCGTATTGCGCGGGATATGGCCGCCCACTACTGCCGATTTCTTTATGAGCTTCAGCTTCGGCCACCAATGTTTTAACTTTGCTGGTGACCAAATCCATTATCCGATCCTGTGTTAGCGGGATAGTGCTATCTGGGGCCAAGGCTTCCCCAGAAGCGGAGTGCGGCCGGCTTTCATGCGGCTTGACCAGTCTTGGTCCCAAAGGAACAGGCATTGGCTGCCTCGGATTGTCATCACCCGGCTGATTAGTAGCGGCTTGTGCTTGATTGGGAGGTGCTCGAGCAATTTGAGCCGTAAGCTGCATCACCACGTTCGTTAAGTCGTCAATCTTCGAATAGAGCTTGGCCATCTCTTTATCTTTGCTCCTGAGCTGTTTTCGAAGCTCTTGAAGCAGCTCTTGCTCCGCAGTCCTGGGGCGGAAAGTCGGCTCCTCCTCGCTGTCCGAGCTTGACTCTGCATGGACCGAGGGGTCTTTCTGCCTATCATCCTCATCGAGAGGGTTTTCTTCATCCAGCGGGGGCGGCTGTTCTTGGGCAGCGGCAACCACATTCAGGCTAGATTGAGCTTGGGATGTGGTGGCCCCATCCTTGCTTTTGCTACGAAGGTTATCGCTGGGGCGACCGCCCGCCATATAGACCGTATGGATGATATATCCGGCCGTCTTTCTATCATTAGCGGCTGATTTCACGGATCGCTGTCTTGACCCCCTTGTTTCGGTAGCTGGTAGTCGATTGAAGTCGGTTGGCCTAACCAGGTTCTTGAATGGTGCTGGCGCTTCTTTTCTGGGTTTGCCCCGCTGCTTTCGTGCGGCACAGAGTGCTTGATAGACTCTTGAGGAGACAGTGCCATACTTTTTATGTTGGGGCTGGGACACGTCTCTTTGTGGCACTGTTCGGGCCGCTGTCTTCTTGATTCTGGCAGTCATGGCATTTTTCTGAACCCACTTCAGAGGCTCGAAGGAATTGTTGATTCTTACGCCCGACTCAGCCGTTGTCGTGGGACAACCCTGCACTTGGAACCTCACACGATTCCATTTAGCCGAAGCCTTAGCCCTTTTGTTGGCTCGATACCTGAGCCGCTTCTGCCTTAACTTTTCTGTTCTAAGCATCTGGCAGACTTTGGCTCTTTGGGAAGACGCCGCATACTGGTCGATGGAGGGCCTTGGAGATACGCTCGATTGTGCATTTGTTGGAGTCATCGCCTGAGCTCGTCCGCAACATTTGATGTTGCCCTTTGTACCGAAGTTCTTGCCCCCAGCTAGAGCGCCAGGGAGTCGTTCAGACACCGTCTTAAGTTTCGGCTGTGGTGCCTTGGCGATCACGACATTCGGCTTCTTACCCCTTGAGACCGGCTTGGCCACCTGTTCCGTCGGGATCTCCGCCAGATAAGCGCTTCCGGCAGGGTAGATGATGACGGAGCCAAACTGGCGGGGCGGTTCCTCCCACTGTCGACTGAGGCTCGCGGGGAGAACCACACGAGCGTTGATCTTGATCACGTACGGAATCGGGGTCACGTTGGAAGCTGAATTCGTCTGGGGAGACATTGTCGTCGAAGGTTGATTGCTGCACGAAAAAAAAAGAACATCATTTCAGTATAGGCAATCGATATGTATATTGATTGAGTTCGCATGAACGTTTAACCCGAAATATGGAAGGAGAGATTTGTCCCACCGGACGTGCCAGAATCTGTAGGGTGTTTTTAGTCACCCCATTGAGATGGGAATACGCGCACGCTTATCAGGCGTACTACAGATTCCCCCTGTCCAGGGTAGGCTGGGGTTTAATGATTGTGGGGATCCGAATCTCCGGCAGCCGCGGACTAAGCTGCCGTTAATTACCCCTCGCCTTTGGGGCGAGGGAACCTCCGATTAACGGGTTAAACTGGTCATGCGAACTCAATGTGCGGTGTGCATGTGTTTTGTTTTAAAAGGGGGGTTTTGGATATATCGGGAGCCACGCAGAGTTTTTATGGGGGTCCCGCTACCCGGATAGCGGGCTGGGGGTCAAGGGGGCTAGCAGCCCCCTTGCGGGGTTCGGGGCAGCGCCCCGGCCCAAAAATTTTTTTGAGGGGGAAAGTGTCGCGGAGTATGTGTATGTGTACATTTATATACATATGTATATATATACATGTATATATAAGTAAAGAGGAAAAAGACATCCAAAGGATGCGTGGGGCCAGCGTCTAGGCGCTTGAACGCGAGCGCGCCACGTGTCGGCACGTGGGCGCTTTGCGCTCGAGCGCAGAGTGCTGGAGCGCAACGCGCCACGTGTCGGCACGTGGGCGCTTTGCGCTCGGACGCTGGGCGCTAGCGTGCCACGTGTCGGCACGTGGGCGACTTGCGCTCGAGCGCTTGCGCTTGAGCGCAAGAGCGCCACGTGTCGGCACGAGGGCGACTTGCGCTCGAGCGCAAGCGCGCCACGTGTCGGCACGGGGGCGACTTGCACTCGAGCGCTTGCGCTGGAGCGCAAGAGCGCCACGTGTCGGCACGGGGGCGCTATGCACTTGAGCGCCGGCGAAAAAAAGAGGCTTTTAGCCTAAAAAGATTTCTCTGAAGAGAAATCAAAGAGGAGTTGGACTCCTGAGTGTTTCTTTTTTTTTTGTTGGGCTTAGTGAAAGGGGTTCTTCTTCTTCCTCCTCTGTTAGCTGGATCTTGAAGATCAAGAGATATGGGATTTTAAAAAAAATCACTCCTTTTTGAGATCTAATGGAGAATCTGAGTTCCCCTTGATGGGTTTTGTGGTAAAAACTAATTTGTTTTATAAAAAGGAGAGTAGAACTCTTGATTTAATTCAAGAGAAAGAAGAAGGTTTTTGAACCTTGAAGAAGGAGAAAGATCTCAGATCTGAAACTTTTTTTTTGGAGAGAGAAAAAAGGGTCCTTGATATTTTCATTATCTTTTGCCTTTATAGGCTATACACTTTGCACATAGCCCCTTGGGCTTCACAAAATGGCATTTTGCCTATCCCATGGCTCATGTGCCATTTCTTTTTGTACATAAGCCATGGGCTTTACAAAAATTTGGCTTTATGCCTATTTTTCTTACATTTGTCCATAAAACAAAACAAAATAAATACAACAAAATTATTTATTACAAAATTTTAATCTTGGCATGGGAGGAGGCCGGCCGTTTCATGTTCGGGCTCGACCCGGGCATGGGCCCACTGGATCTGGGCTTGGGCCCACTTGGCTTGGGGTTGACTTTGATTTTGACTTGGCCAACCGGGTGTAAATTTTGACCCCAACACTGACGGCTGTGGGACAGACCGTCTCCCAAGCTGTGATAAGAAGCGCATACGCTAGTCTACTCCGGAATATCGATGCCTGTCTCGATAGTCCCGCGACAAGGGAACTGCATAAGGATGTGCTTATAGATTACCCAGCCCCCACGAGTGTGACTGCCATCACAACGCTGGTAATCAAGCAAAGATCCTAAGGGCTCCACTAATGTGTAAAGGCGATATGCTAAAAGAAACACATGCACACATTAAAGCAGAAACAAACCAAGTAGTATACTACCATTTTGAGCAAGAATGTCAATATAAGGTGAATATCCCAAGCTTCCATCAAGTAATATACAATCCAGTATGATACAGTAATGGTCTCTAGGGCATATACACTAACAATTGGAGCTAGGAAAAGCTTGGATCTTTGAGTTCTCTTGGTTAGGTAATGATCTCTATCTGTTCTTTCTATAGTTTTTGTGTTGTATAGCCTTATAGATTCAGTCTAGAATGTTTATAGTTAGGATGTGTGTGTAATATCGTATTTTAGTGCCTATTTGTGATATCTGTGACTTGCTGTGACCCCGAGATTTTACCAGAAAACCAAACAGTGTAGTTGTGTTGTACCAGTGACCATAGGACCTCACCTCAAGCACGAACCCACCTGCTCGGACCTCGGCCGGCGACATGAGGGGTAATTCCGGCGAGATCGGTCTTCCAGATGAGTTGGGGTTTGGGTTTTTAAGGGTAGGTCTATGCTGGGGTTTGGGTGTATTTGGTTCTGTTTATTTGTTTAGTTTTCTCTGTATTCAAAATCTGGGATCACTTAGGTAAGTTGTAGTGTTTTGTGTTCGCGCGATACGTTATACGACACGGATCGTGCACCTTGGGTGGTTTTGCTCTTAAGTTGTTTTCGTCGTGTCGCTACGTGCGTTAGCCACAATACAAACACTTGAGAGTATGTTTTGTGTTGTTGCGTCGGTCTAAGGTAGTTTGTACGTGTTTTAGGGTTATTATTAATATACACTTGTTTTATTGTCTTAATATTGTAGGTTCGCAGGCATGGACTACGGACACAGCTACAAGGGGAAAACAGGTGGTTGGCTACACTTAGCCAGGAGTGTTGGTGAGTAGATTTAACATCTACAGGGGAATCGCCAGCATGGCGTTATGCGTCTGGGCTAGAGATGTTAATTTTGTCGCATATTCTATGTCATATTTAGAATTGCTCACTTACCCTACTGCTTAGTAAATTGTTGTGCTTGGACTAGTATCCTTAGGACACTGCACTATTATTGACAGCTCGTGTTGCACGAGCACTGATTGTATGCCACACACACCGTCAATAATTGCCATGTCACGCACAACCCACATATAGAAATGATATTGTCTGGTTAGGGACATTGTAACATTGATTCATATTTCTTATCGCATATGACATATAGCATACCTGTATACCTACATGCTTACACATATGCTTTGACATGCTAGTTACCTGTATACCTATAGGGTATCATACCATTAGCGATAGGTACATACACACCTAAGGACATAGCTACAGGTGTACTTTGCATCTCTTACTTCACTTATACCTGGAGGGTATATCACATCATTATTAATAGGTAGATACCTATATTTTCTGCTATACCTTCATGTGTTCACATATATCTTGCTATACCTCTATGTTGCACATATATCCGGTTATAGCTATATGTTTACCTTTACTTGATGTCATTTAGAATTAGAGAGATTATGAACCCCATGATATTATATTAACTTGTTACAGTTAATTACGGCTTTTCCTGTATATGCTCGCATTTCAGATTTATGATGCGTATATTATATTCATGGATTTTCGCATTGAGATATGGATTTTTTCATGATGTTTTCTGGATTTGGGGACCGTGGGGGTTTCATGAAATTATGTATTGTTTGAAAACCCGGTTTCCCTTGATATGATATTTCAGCAGCCACCATGAGATTTATCGGTTCGGATATATATATACCCCACGCGAGGAAAGGAGGGATCCGTGTGCGGGTACATGGTGGGGCCCGGAGGTATCCCGGGGCAAGAATCTCAGTGAGGAGATGAGTTAGTGGGGGAACCATACTTTCCGGTGACATTACCAATGACTCGGCGGTTATCATGGAGATACCGATGGGAGTCATGTGCGTATGGATACGTCGAGAGGCGAGGGTCAGAGCTAGGCACTCGAGCTTTCGGGATAGTGTGTGATACGTACCTATCAGGGGACCAGTCATGGAGACAGCACCTGATATATCAGCCTTTCTGTGTCGATGCTTGACACATTGTTTTCATGATATTTTATTCTTATGTATATATAACAGTGGATTAGGACGTTGTTATATATGCCCTTACACCAATATTAGTGGAATGGGACTCTAATATATGTTTATTGACATCATCATATTTATTTATGAAAACACATAAGATATGTGAGATATACTTGATGTTGTACATTCAAGATATGTGAGATATACTTGATGTTGTACATTCGAGATATGTGAGATCTACTTGATATTGTACTTACGAGATATGTGAGATCTACTTGATATTGTACATACGGGATATGTGAGATCTACTTGATATTGTACATTCGGGATATACGAGATACACTTGATATTGTACATTCAGGATATATGAGATTTACATGATATGAGAGCCAATTTGGGGGCTGATTTGTGGAAATTGGGAATTGGACTGTCTTGTTGGATTTTGGTCCTACCACGAGGTTAGGATTTCCGTGGAAATGACATGTTGTATTCCATACTCCACATTTACTGTTTATGCACTGCTTCATGCATTAGTGTACCTGTTAGAGTACCTTCTATGGCTATTGCATTTACATACCTTTATCATACCATTTCTTCATGTACTTGTAGTACCTGATAGAGTACCTTACATGACTGTTACCTTCATATCGTCATATTATTGCTTCATGTATTAATTGTACCTGCTAGTATACTTTTCATGATTATTGCATTACATATGACTATTCATTGATATTAAATGCTTATGTTAGATTCACGTTGTACGTGCATACTCGCGATTACCTGCATATATTATTTACTATTCACGAGTTGGCAACTCACCCCCGTTGTGCCACAGTGTTTGCAGGTGTTCCTCAGGATAGTCAGAGGCAGGCTATTTTCATCCATCGTATCATCTTTTGCTGCGGATACCACTTCGCCTGACAGTGTGCAGTTTTGCCCAGGTGAGTTTTGTGGTTATCCGATGTTGTATTGTATATTCGTTGTACCCATATACTTTCCATCTACCAGTATTATGTATGACTTAGTGACTTGGTGTGAGGACGATATTTTATATTATTTTGTGACTTGGAGGTTTTTATGCAGTTTTATTTATATCGTCTCTTTCTTCGCTACAGCGTCGTATATCTGTTGTGGTGTTTGTTTTCCACCGTTGGGCGTGGATTTTACTCCCGTTTGGGATGCTTTACTTTATATTTATGTTGTACCCATTTTGGGGGCTTGTTTTACAAAAGAGGTGCTGCCAAAATTTTAAGGAATAAAAGTGAGAGTTTAAAGAATTTGGGTTGTGATTTCAAAGGTTTTGAAAATACTATTATCACTTTCTTATTATTTTTTTATGGTTTAGATTGCTGGGTTTTGGCTTTCTTTTACTACGTTACGCCTATAAACGTTGCGTAGTATTAGGGTTGTCACGTGCCAATTTCGGGTCGTGACAAAATTGGTATTAGAGCGCTAGGTTTTACCTTTCGGAGTGTAGGATGACCTTGGTATGATGGAGTAGGTAACTTAAGCAGAGTAACGTAGTGTGTGTATGTCTGCAGCATACTCACGATGCAGTACTCCGCCTAAAGTGACCTAAGTACAAATTGCTTTAAATTCCTTCCTTGATGATACATATTCTTGTGATTCGATTTCCGTGTTCTTGTCGGATCTTATATTCTATTTATAGCCTTTGTCTCCAACGACTATGGGGACTCAGAGAGGTGCAGCGAGGGCCGAGATCAGTATTGACTCGGGTAGGACGAGGACTGACCAGGATGGTACGCTCGTTGCACAGGAGCAGACGGATCCGCCTTCGACAGATTATCTCGCTAGGCTTATGGCAGATATGCAGGACATGCGCCAGACGATGAGTTCTTTGGTTGAGGCCATTCGAGCACAGCGACAGGAGGTTGTCACCCCTGTTACTAAGTTGTTCCTTACGATCAGCACACAGCAGTCCGTCACCTACATAGCACCTATGGATGCAGCCCCAGTTGACGAGATACGTCTTCCCGAGACTTTAAGAGTTCCAGAACAGTGGAGGACTCGTACCGGTGTACCAGCCCAGAGATAGAGGCTTAGTCGTCGAGACAGTTTTCGTGACCGTTGCGGGAGTAGCAGAGGTTTGGGACGAGGGGATTCGTGTTGGCTAGATCAGCCGTTTATTGTGTTAACTTTTGTCAGCGATTCTTTTGTTGCGCGACACGTATTTCAGTCGTATGCCAATCGGTTAGGAGATTCATCCGTCACTTGATCCTTCTAGAGATGTTGGATTTGACGTTCTCCTGGGCATGGACTGGTTAGTTACGTGCTAGGCGTCTGTGGACTACCGCGGGGAAACAGTCAGGTTTTTTTCCTGTCAAGTCAGTTCTTGTTGTGTAGGGGGACAGTGGTGTCGCCTCTCACAGCTTGAATGCGGCCTTTTTCGCTAGCCGACTTTTGAGGAGAGGATGTCGTGGATTCTTAGCGTTCATTCGAGATACCGGAGCCACAGTGGTTTTGTTGGACCGGTTTCCTTACGTGCGAGAGTTTTCCGACGTTGTTCCAGATGAGCCGGCGAAGCTTAGGGAGCTTAAGGATCAGCTGCAGAGTTGTTTGTTGAGGGGATAGTGCGTATGAGTGTTTCACATTGAGGAGCTCCTATTTCTGTTCGTCAAGGAGGAAGACGGCAGTTTGAGATTGTGTATCGATTGATCGTCAATTTAACCGGCTTTCGGTGCGGATAGGTATCCTTTACCTCTCAATTGACGATTTCTTCGATTCAACTCCTGAGTGCGAGACATTTTTCTAAGTTTGTTTGGGGATCAGGTCATCATCGCTGCGGGTTTGGAGTGATGGCATTCCGAAGTCTGCCTTGTGCGTGCTACGACTTTGTGTGTTTTGATGGTGTTGTTGAACCCACCAATGCCCTATCAGCATTCCTGGATATGATGAACTAGATTTCTTCAGGCCGTTCCTCGACCAGTTATTATTGTGTTATTGACGATATTCTGGTCTATTCTAATGTGTCTTGAGGAACAGGTGTTTACCCCAATCAGAGCAAAGCTCTGTTCAAATTCCGAGACGGGAGATGAAGCAACGCTTCATCTTCCCTCAATCAGAGCAAAGCTTTGCTGTAAAAAATTTAAACTTTAATAAATGAAGCAACGCTTCAGATTCTTTGCGCTGTGCGCAACGCGCCACGTGTCAAGCGCAGCGCAGCGCCCAAAGCAGCGCACCCAATCAGAGTAAAACTCTATTTAAAGTAAAATTAAAGGAAGCAACACTTCAGTTGCGCTGCGCTTTGCGCTGCGCGACGCGTGTCAGCGCAGATGCGCTAGCGCAGTTGCGCTGCGCTGTACGCTGCTTGACACGTGTCACGCGCTGGGGCGTTTGCGCCAAACAGAATTAAGATTTCAAAGAAATCTTTCTGTTCTTGTTAAAACAAGAATATTTTCTTCTGTAAAACAGAAGCCCTTGGATCAAAAATCCAACGGTGGGAAAATTCCCCAAATCACTCAGAGAAAGATCTCTTTAACAAATTTATGGGCACTATATAAAGGCCCCTAGACCTCAATTCAAAGGCATGAACATTCTTGAGAAATCAAGAGCTTCAAATACAGAGAACTCTGAAGAAGTTTCAAGAAAAAGGTAAAGAACCTTCACAAAGTAGAAGAAATTTCTTTTAATAGATCATTGATCTAAAAACAAGATCAATGATCTTCACATAATAAACAGTGCTTTGCACTTCTTATGAACCACTGGTTCTTTAAAACAAGAAAAACAAAATAAAGAACAGTGCTTTGCACTTTTTTATGAACCTTTGGTTTCCGAAATAAGAAAAAACTTATTTTTCTTTGATCTAAATTAGATCAAGAAAACGAATAGTGCTTTGCATTTCTTTTATGAACCATTGGTTCTTGAATCTAAAATATTCTTAAATCATAGTGCCTTGCACTTGCAAACTGCACTGTTGCGCTCCTGGATTGGCGCAAGCCACCAGAGCGCGCCACGTGTCAGCAGCGCAGGCGCAGCGCATTAGCGCAGCGCACTGCGCTTGCGTGACACGTGTCATCACAAGCGCTTGCGCTCTTTGATTGGCGCAAAGCGCCTGAAAAATGCAATGCATTTCTTTTGTTAAAGGGCCAAGCCCAAGTCAAAAAGACCTAGCAGGCCCAAATAAATTGCAAAGCAATAAAAAGGGGTAGAGCCCAAGTAAAATTGATGCTCTGCATCGTTTATAAATGGGCAGAGCCCAAAACAAATTGATGCTCTGCATCGTTTATAAATGGGCAGAGCCCAAAACAAATTGATGATCTGCATCCTTTATGGGTAAATCCCAAATAAAAAAAAAGAAATGCAAGGCAAAAGCAAATAAAATGTTGAACATTTTCAACTGGACTTAACCCAATTTTGGCCGTAAGTCCTCAAATTAAATTGACTGAGCAAGATTGCTCTCTTAAATCAATTTGCCACCGGTTCGAGGGTACATCTCCGAACTCCTTTGACTTCTATCGTTGTAATCCTTCAACGATGTCAAAGAGGTGACGGGTCTCGACAACCACACATCAACACGGACTGCGGGGTCTTTAAACTCCTGGACCGAAACGTCCTTAAACTAATATTGGACCGAAACGTCCTTAAACTAATATTGGACCGAAACGTCCTTAAACAAATATTGGACCACCACGTCCCTAAACTGGCGATGGACCACCACGTCCCTAAACTGGAGCATGGACCGCAATGTCCTTAAACTACCTATGGACCACTACGTCCATAAACTGGAACAATAGAGCCTCCAAATGCTCTTTTGCCGGATCTAAACGATCCCGTTTAAGTTGATCTTAGCCCCCAAACACGGCTAACGTATCCTTAAACATTCAAATGGACTATAAAACTCCAAATCAACTTTGGTTCAAGGGTACATCTCTGAACTCCTCTGACACCTGTCGTTGTAATCTTTCAACGATGTCAGAGAGGTGACGAGTCCCGATGGCCATATATTAAATGGATCACCACGTTAAGTTGATCTTAGTCTCAAACAGGACTAACGTATCCTTAACGAACGTTTAAGTTGATCTTAGCCTCAACACGGCTAACGTATCCTTAAACTAAAAACACCAAACCCAAATCTAAGTAAATACGGATTTGGACTAATCCACGTCCTACGGGCGACGGCATTACTCAGTCTCCGTATACAATCCACGGGCAACCACAAACAAAACAAACACACACGACACGAAGTGAAATTCTGGAGAAGGAGAAAGTGGCTACCGCGATGCGGTAGCGTAATTAACTGCAGGGGCTTGCGCCTGCAGGGAAGAGCGTCCCCACAATCAAAAACCCCTCAAGCGAGGGGGAATCTGACGAAGTCTGCTACATCGGCCGCATCCGTCTAAACCTCCGATACATGGTGCCATAAATCAACTTGGCATCTTCGGAGAGGTGGACGGATAAAACCATATAGCATCTGCCCCGAATCTCAGGCAAGACGTCCTCACGTCGTCTCTGTATTCGGAGGGGAACAGATTCTGGCACGCCCGGTGGGACCTTTTCCTCTTTCCACTCCACACTTCGTGTGTCGTCCTCGCGAACCAAACGCGGTTTGTTAAATGGTTGCCTTTGGATTTTAAGTTACTAAGATTTGGTCTTTTTCCTGGCGCAGAACTCAAGCATCAATGGCTTCTAACTGCACCAACTGCTCGAAGTGCCACTGCAACGGACGCTCCACCTTCCCTCGAGGTGTAGCATATGGGCCCCAAGCGGCCTCCTTCCTGGCTCTGCCGGTAGAACAGGCGACCCAGGCCACCACCGGCCTATTTTTCGGGACCATGATCCCACCTACAAGCTTCTCTATGCCAATACCTGCACTGGAAGTGAACAAGAAGTCGGTCTTCGACCGGCTCACTGCTACGACGGCCCCTGTCAACGGGTCGCCCACTACCAAACCAACAGCCTCTGTTTTCGCCAGGCTTGATCAGAACTCTAAATTGGCTGTCCCAAGGAAGGCAATAACTGCTGCTTCAGAAGTCGTCAAGGCGGCTTCCCCTGTCAAAGAGTCAGTCTTTTCAAGACTGACGATTCCTGCTCCTGCCCCTGCTCGAGGATCCGTTTTCGACAGGTTGAATATCACCCTCAAAGAACAATCTCAGTCTTTAAGAGGTTAACACCGGCGGCGCCTCATTCAGACAGGGGGCAAGAAGAAGCTGTTTCTGTTTCTGAACCAATACCGACGACTCGTCGCTCCCGACGTCGCCATTGGCGATGAGTAAAGAAGGCAGGGGGCAAATCCCCCTCGGGGCTAACTCCACCGGCTCCAGTGATGGAAGTCAACGCTGCTATTCCAACTGGGAACAGCTTTGAACTGCTAAGGAGGGTACGTAAGAATTCTCCAACCACTACATTGAAAAGATCTCCTCCGCCCGCGGAGAGCGTTCCGGAAACAAAGCAAGAACAGCCCCCTCAACGGCTGTCCTCAAAAATATACAAGGTTTGGCGAAGGGTTCAAGACTCCATGATCGACCCAGATCACTCTCATCAACAAAAGAAGACGAAGGTGCAAAAAGAAAAAGACCGTCCTGTTAAACAGCAGAGGACAACAATCGCTAGGGTGCCCACTGCAACGGCCCCTTCAACTTCAATGGCCTACAAAAGAAGAAGGCCGAAGAAAACCCCCGCGCCGGCGACAAATATCAGAGGTGGTGAACCCAAACGCCCTAAGTCAGGGGGCATTGTAGTTCATACCGTCTACGTAGCGTTTGGTAAAGAGGACAGTCGCATATTTACGGGTCATCGACCGCTTACGCGATCAGTGACCAAAGCCCAGGAGCAGCAGCAGAAACTCCAAGAGATGATGAACGCTATGGCCGCACTTACAGGGCCAAAAGAAAACCCTGAAATGTCCTCGGATGAACGCCAGGAGAAAGAAACCGGCGCCGAATTCCTTCGTCGAATATTGGAGAAGAAAGACAAAGAGACTGCTGAACAAGCAGCCAACATACAACGTATGGGCCTCCTGTTCCAAGACATGGTGGGGATGATGATCCAACAAGATCCTCCGGCCGAAGATCCCCCGATCATCCTTGGAGACGATAGGGGAGAGACATCAAATCCTCCGCCAGCTCTGTCGACGGCTAAGGAGGATACAATTTCCAAAGCTGATTTGGACGAGTACATAGCCCAACAAATACGGGTTCATCATGCGGCTGAAGCAGCTGGCCAGGTCGTAAAAACGGGGCGGCCATATCCAAGTTGGTACGATCAAATCAAGTACCCGCCCGGTTACACAATTCCCAAGTTCCATGTCTACAAAGGGACAGGCAATCCTCACCAGCATGTTGCCCAGTTCAGGGCACTCTGTGGCAACACCGGCGGTGATGACAAGTTGTTGCTTTGCCAGTTCGTTGGAAGCTTATCAGATACAGCGTTCGAGTGGTACTCTGAGCTCCCAAATGACTATCAAAACCTTCGCGGAGATGGAGCTGTTGTTTACTCAGCGTTTTGCAAGCGCCGGTGAATGCACCCCGATGATGGCACTGATTAACGCCAGGGTAAAACCAGGCGAGACGTGGGTTCAATATGCTATACGGTGGCGGCACTTATGGTCGAAGTGCGAGCAGCGCATTGAAGAAGCTCCCGCGGTGGGTATGTTTATGGGAACCCTTGATCCGCAAGCAACCATCTCGCAATTTATGATATTTTTCAAGCCGACTACCTTCCAAGCCTTGATTGACAAGCTAGCGCAAATGGATCAGATGGGTCATAAACCCCCTCTTCCAAAGCCAGACTCCCGAAATGACAAAGGAAAGGGAAAAGCGATCGTCGTCGCTAATGCTCAACAACAACCGAGCGACTTGAAGCCGGTTGTTCGTCAAAATAATATGCGTCCGTACGTAGCCCTTGAGGAGAGGCTAGGACGTTCTTACTCTTTTCCCCGCGATAAAACGAGAAGGTTATTCGAGCTGGCGTTGCGCAACCGACTCATAAATTTGTCGGATCCAAAACGTCCGTTGCAACCAAGTGATGTCAATGAGCCCAACTACTGTCCTTATCATCGAGTACTGGGCCATCCGATCGAAGATTGCTACATTTTCAAAAATTGGCTTAAAAACCAATACCGACAGGGCAAATTCGCTTTATCTGACAAATGGAAGGTGAATCCCCCGCAGCCCCACACCTCTAAGGGGACGAATACGCCGGGGGCAACATGCTCCGTCATTGAAGAAGCTCCTTGGGAGGTTGTATTATCAGCCAAGACAAAGAAGATGCTAAACGATCTTCAGACATGTCCAGCGATTAGGTGGAAGAACCCGTTGGAACCGCAGGTCATTGAAGGGATGCTGAAGCCACGTCCAACTCCAAAGACCGATGGTGGTGGCTCAAGCACTCGCAACCAGCCGTCAAAATCTTCAAAGAAGAAGAAAAAGAAATCAAAGAAGCCCGTGAAGCCTGGCGAAAAGCGCTCGGACTTGCAAAAACAAATTGACGCGCTGGAGGAATACAACCAGAAGGCATGGACTCCCATTACATTCCAAGAGTTCCTCAATCACGTCTTTCAAGAGGAAGATGAGGGAGAAAGTTCATCTGATGAATCCGAAGAATACGTGGCGAGCTGTCATATGATTTCCCGTTCGTTCATGGACGATGAGGAGACTTCTTGTACTGAAACGCCGGGGGCAGATACCGAATCAAAAATCCTGGGGCCATCAGATGAAGTAATTGACGCATTTCTTAATGAAGCTCGGTTGAAAAGTAAAGCTGATCGAGAACGCGAGGCGGTCATATTTGAAAGGGCCAAGCGGCAGCGACTTGATGAAAGAGCTGAGACGATCCCGCTGGAGCAAAATACCTCCACTACCGACAAAAGCAAATTCAAGACGAGGAAAAGGTTTGCTAAGGCCATATCAATGGGCATGAAGCTACCATCCTCCGAAGGAAAAATTACTGGTGAAATGGAAATACGCCCCTCATATTGCTCATATCATCAGAAGATTTCGCACCCCATTCAAGAGTGCAAAGCTTTCGATAGATGGTGGCAAGGATGCGTTGCTCATCGACAACTCTTTAAGCGGGAAAAGCGTAAAACTCGTCGGGAGCAAAGAAATACGACCGAAGGGCTTAAAAGAACTACAGGCGATTGTCACATGGTTAGCACCGGCGGGTCACAGGTGTCTACATTCGGGAGCGATTCTGATGAGGAGATGGAGCTTACCCCTCTCTTTAAAGAGTCCACCTCGGGAAAAGAAGAAGAGCCAAAGGTTTGCGAAAATATCCGGCTGCGTAATCGGACGCTGCCTGAAAAGAATCTCGGACCCTCAAACAGAAAAGATAAAGGGAAAGAAAAGGTCTCTGAAGATATCATCTTAGATGACCAAGTGGTGGAGGAGCTAAGTGCCAAGGACCCGCCGAAGAGGAATAAGGTGGATTACAACGTCTTAGCGCATCTGAGGAAGCTACCGTCACAGCTCAGCATTCTTGACACCCTTTTGCTATCGAAGGAAGCGAGAGATTCATTAATCAAGGCACTACAGGATCCGGAGCAATTCCAAGCTTTCCTGGCCGAAGAAAAGATGAAGGATGAATTGGAGGAAGTGCACACGGCCGATGTCGCTTTTGGTGATAAAGATCTTCTCCTTGGGACATGCGAACACAATCGCCCCCTTTACGTCTCAGGATACTGCCACGATATAAAGATAGGCAAGATCCTGATCGACAATGGATCCTCCGTTAATCTCCTCAATGTGCGTGTGTTACAAGAAATCTGCATGAGCGTCCAGCACCTTGCTCGGGACAAGATCACCATTTCCGGGTTCGACTCCCAATCATCAAGAACTCTTGGGTCTGTGATACTGACGCTACGCTTTGGGCTACTCGTCACAGACATTAAATTCCACGTCATAGATGCCAAGACATGCTACAACGCTTTGCTCGGCCGACCATGGTTACATGAATACAGCGTAATCCCTTCTACACAACATCAGTGTATGAAGTATGCTAAGGATGGTCTCGAGTATACCGTGGCGGAAGAACTGAATCCGTTTTCCGTGAACGAAGTCCGCAAATACGAAGATGCCAAATACTTCTTACCGGATTTCGAAGACACGAAAAGGTGTCACAAGCCGGAGAATAAAGCTAACGCCACCATCCCTGTTTTCGGGAGTGATACCGAGGAGGAAGAGGAGATAGTGTACTCGGGTCCGCCCCAACACAACAAAACAGGACCGTCCGCTCCTACGTTGATCTTTGGTAGTGACTCGGAGGATGAGGTCCATACTATATTCTCTGCTCGACTTTCGATACGAACGTCCGCTGACGAAGAGCAAAGTCTACAAGTCGCCATGGTACCGCTTAAACACCGTAAGGAACTGGACGCGCTTGATATCTACAGTGTAGAAGAGCTACAAACGTTCTATATCCCTCCTAGACGAGAAAGCGAAAAAGCAATTCTATTCTACCGCTCTGAAGAAACCAAAGTGGAGAAAGAAATCTGGCATGGCGCGGATCCTACGCTCGACAGGCTTCAGCCTATCCGTCTTCCCAGATATTATACGGAAGGTTTGAAAAAGCTGCTGAAACGCCAGGGGATATCTTTCAAGCAGACCGTTCGAAAAGCCAAGTTCTATAACAAAGCCTGGAACATTCCCGGGACTCAACGCAAACTGCCTAATGGGAGAATGGAGACAAAAGGGCTTGGATACATCCGATCGAAGAAACGAGAGCTACCAAACGGTTGCTACGTCATGTATGACTTCGATGAAGAAGCGGATGCTCAATGGGAGGACGCTAATCCTGAACCAGTGAAAGTTCCAGATGCAAAAATGCCCAGTCCGTCATTCGAAGAACAAATGGACAAGCTTATAAGGGAAGCTGGTCAAAAAGTCCGAGACGATCACAACCGCGAAATGGTCATCTACGAGAAAGCCAAAACGCAACGCCTTCTCCAACAGGCCGTGAAAGATGAAAATGCCGCTCCTTGTCAACCTGTTATAAAGAAGGCCCGACGCAGAGGCAGAAACAAGTCGAAACGCGAAAAAGGCGCTCAACAGCAACGAAGCAGGGCTAAAAGTCCACGCAAGCGGGAACCAAGCGGTTCCGATCTATCCCTCATGAGAAAAATGGGTCGAGCATACTCTTTTCCTTGGGACAAGACGAAGAAAATACTTGACCTCGCTTTAAAACATCAGATGCTTACACTGCCAGAGTCTAAACACCCCGAACAAGCAGGTGAAGTCTCTCACCCGGACTATTGCCCTTATCACCGAGTGATAGAGCACCCTCTCGAAGACTGCTTCACCTTCAAGAATTGGGTTGAAGATCAGTATCAGCTTGGCAAGTTCGCTCTGTCCGACAACTGGAGGGTAGCGCCGCCACAGAAGCACGAACCCAAGGCCATGGAAGAAGAACCAGTTCCACATTGGGATTGGAAGCGAATTCGTACTTGTCACGTGATAACGATGTCAAAAGAAGAGCCCGAGAACATGGATGACCTTTCCTGGTGCTTCGAAAACAGCAATGATGAGGTGATCTCAGAATTCCCACCAGCGCCAAAAGAGCTGGAAGATGGAATCCATACCACTGCAGATAACCTTAAGAAAATTGAGTTGGGAACGGCGAATGACCCGCGACCAACATTCATCAGCGAGCTGCTATCTGAAGAAAGGGTGGCTGCGTTAAAGGACGTGCTTCTACAGCATAGAGATTGCTTCGCGTGGAACTATTCCAAAATGCCGGGACTAGATCCAGAAATTGCTGTGCACAGATTGGCGATATCTCCGGACGTCAAACCAGTCAAACAGGCGCCGAGAAGAATGCGGCTCGAGCTTGAGATGAGTATCAATGCCGAGGTCAAGAAGCTGATCGACTCTGGCTTCATCCAGGAAGTTCAATACCCTGAATGGATCGCCAACATCGTCCCGGTAATGAAGAAAAATGGGACAGTGCGCATATGCGTGGACTTCCGGGATCTCAATAAAGCCTGCCCGAAGGACGATTTCCCAGTGCCAGTCACCGAACTGATGATAGACAATACGTCTACTCACGATGTTTTCTCCTTCATGGACGGCTCGTCAGGATATAATCAGATAAAAATGCATCCAGAAGACCAGAAGCACACCGCCTTCAGGACTCCTCTGGGAATATTCTGCTACAAGGTGATGCCATTCGGTTTAAAGAATGCCGGTGCCATCCACCAAAGGGCCGTGACGAAGATCTTCGATGACCTTATACACGAAATCGTCGAATGCTATATCGACGATCTCGTGGTTAAAAGCAAATCATACGAGGAACATCTCGAGCATTTGAAGACCGTATTTCAACGCCTTCGGCAATACAACTTGAAGATGAACCCTCTCAAGTGTGCATTCGGAGTTTCTTCGGGCAAATTCCTGGGATTCATCGTCCGACACCGGGGTATCGAAATAGATCCTTCAAAAATCAAGGCGATCATGGAAATGCCTCCGCCAGGGTCTCTCAAACAGCTGCGGTCTCTCTAAGGGAAGCTCACGTATATACGGCGATTTATAGCCAACCTTTCAGGAAAGTGCCGTCCTTACAGCCACCTGATGAAGAAGGGAACTCCATTCATCTGGAATCAAGAATACAAAAGTGCACTAGACAAAATCAAGCAGTACCTGCAAAACCCGCCAGTGTTGGCTGCTCCGGTTAAGGGAAAGCCCCTCATTCTTTATACAACCACTCTCGAAGGCTCCTTGGGCGCATTATGGGCACAAGAGAATGATCAAGGGAAGGAAATAGCACTCTACTACTTAAGTCGAGTTCTGCTGGGGGCAGAAAGAAACTACTCCCCCATTGAAAAACATTGCCTGGCGTTGATCTTTGCGATAACAAAGCTTAGACACTATGCGTTGGCGCATGAAGTCTGTCTTATTTCGAAGGTGGACCCTCTTAAGTATTTAATGTCAAAGGCCATATTAACGGGACGACTCGCTAAATGGGCCCTGATCTGGATGGAGTTCTCGATAACGTATCAACCTCTCAAGGCAGTGAAAGGCCAGGCCATCGCCGACTTCCTCGCTGAGCATCCGATACCCGCCGATTCTCCTTTAAATTGCGATCTTCCAGACGAACATGCGTTTGATGCGATCGACGGCGGTGATACCCGATGGGAGCTTTATTTCGATGGGGCATCTTCCCTGAAGAAGCGCAGACAAAACGCCCCTATAATCAAATCAGGGGTAGGCCTCATCTTCGTGACTCCACAAGGAGGGATAATGCGCTTCGCTTTCTCCTTAACAGAGCCGAGGACGAATAATGAAGCCGAATATGAAGCCGAATATGAAGCCTTGATTGCAGGTCTCGAGATCGCCATCGACATGGAAATTGAAAACCTCCTCATATACGAAGATTCTCAACTGGTCATTAGTCAAGTAAACGGCGACTACCAAACGTGCAAACCAGAGCTGGTGAAGTACGGCGAAAAGGTGCAACGACTGTTGACCCAAATTCCCTCCTATACTTTGGAAAGCATACCGCGCGCGGAAAACAGCAAAGCAGACGCGTTGGCCAAACTTGCTAAAGAACTGGCTGACGAGAACCTCGATGACGTTAGAATCGTGGTACAAAGCCGTCGGGTGCTTGCCCCAGCAGAAATATCTCCGGAATCATCCGAAGAGAAGGGAGCGACTGAACGGACGACCTTGCAAATAGAAGACCGGGAAAAGGCTGAAGATTGGAGGGAAGTCTTCATAGACTACTTTAAGTCCCACCGAATGCCTGAAGAAGCGTCCACAAGACATCAGCTCATGAAACGAGCTCTGTCTTTCGTCTTCGTCAATGATACTCTGTACAAGAGGTCGTTTGATTCTCTATGGCTGAGATGCCTAGGGCCTAAAGAAGCAAAAAGAGTCGTTCAGGAAGTTCATGATCCACTCTGTGGTTCTCATCAAGCGGGCCCAAAGATGAAGTTGAAGATTAAATGGATGGGCTACTACTGGCCCACGATGATTCAGGACTGCCTCGAATATGCGAAGCAATGCCACTCATGCCAAATTCATGAGGACTTCATCCACCAGCATCCAAATCCACTACATCCAACGGTGGCTAGCTGGCCGTTCGAAATGTGGGGGACTGACATAGTCGGCCCCATCGAACCAGCATCGTCCAGGGGACATCGTTTCATCCTGGCGACGACTGATTACTTCTCCAAATGGGCAGAAGCAGTACCGCTGAGAGAAGTGAAGACAGAGAATATCCTCCATTTCTTCAAGACGCACGTCATATATCGGTTTGGAACTCCACGACGGATCATCTCCGATAACGGGCCTGCTTACAGAAGTCACAAGATCAGTCGCTTCGCGCAACAACACAATATAGACTGGAGATATTTCTCGGTTTACAATCCGCGAGGTAATGGTCTAGCTGAAGCCTTCAACAAAACCTTGACAAAGATCATGAAGAAAACGGTGTCCCGAAATAAGAAGAACTGGCACGAGAAGCTGCAAGAAGCTCTTTGAGCATACCGAACTACGTTCAAGACAGCCACAAGCACAACGCCATATGCGCTAGTATTCGGTACAGAAGCAGTACTCCCCCTCGAGATAGAGTTACCCTCTCTACGAGTGGCAGTCCACTACGAGCTAACAGATGAAGAAAATGCTCACCTTCGGCTTGAGGAGCTCGATGCCCTCGATGAGACCCGGCTCATAGCGCAGCAAAATCTGGAGGCCTACAAAGCAAAGATGACGCGCTCATATGAAAGATTGACCCGACCGAGGACATTCCGCCAAGGCGAACTTGTGCTAGTGGTCAAAAGGCCTATGATTCCCAATCGCGCCAAGTGGGGAAAGTTTGAGCCAAACTATGAAGGCCCGTACATCATAGACAAGGTCTATCAAGGTGGAGCCTATTTACTTATGGATATGCAAGGTGAAAGGCCTTTCAGGCCAATAAACGGTCGCTTCCCAAAGAAATACTGTGCTTAATGAGCCACAGCCTAGGTCAATGATAGGTGACGACGAGTATGTCCGCTCGCTATCTTCCTCAGCTCAAGCTTTATAAGCAGTAGTCAGCTTGCTCAATGCCGGACCGAAACGTCCTTAAACTAATGGCGGACCGAAACGTCCTTAAACTAATACCGCAGCATCCGTAGGCTGACAAAATAAAAAATATATATATATAAAAAATATAAATAAATAAAAACGGTATGTCCATAAGCAAAAAGGGGCACGGATGAAAACCCGAAAGGGCTCCGTGAGTAAAAACAGCAGGACTACCGGCGAGTGTTCGTGAAAACCCGAAAGGGCGCGACCTCGTAAAAAAAAGAGAGAAGAAGAAGAAAATAAATATAAAATATATATAAAATAAAAACGGTATGTCCATAAGTAAAATGGGCACGGATGAAAACCCGAAAGGGCTCCGTGAGTAAAAACAACAGGACTACCGGCGAATGTTTGTGAAAACCCGAAAGGGCGCAACCTCTTTAAAAGACACTTATAAGGTCCCCTCGACCTTGTAAGGAGAAACCACCCGCGCGAAATCCTTACGACTCACATGGGAGCAGCACACTTAGGGATCCCCACAATTCCTAAGGAGAAAATACACTTGCGAGATCCTCACGACTCGTAAGGAGAACTCTCTTACGGGACCCTCACGGCTCATAAGAGTTGAAAGTCTTAAGTTATAGAGACCTGAACCTGTGCTTAAGCAACCCCCACAACTTTCAATATTGCCCTACAAGTGGTTCAATACTGACTCTTGTATACAATCCACGGGCGCGAATAAACATTTCCCGAACCAAGTTTCATCCGTGATTGGGGATATGTTCGTATGGTGAACGACCCTTGTAAATCCTCTCGATTTACAAGGAGAAAACCCTCCTGTAGGATCCTTACGACTTACAGAGGAACATGCACTTAGGAATCTTCACGATTCCTA
This sequence comes from Agapanthus africanus, assembly GCA_030015575.1. Classification (NCBI taxonomy): domain Eukaryota; kingdom Viridiplantae; phylum Streptophyta; class Magnoliopsida; order Asparagales; family Amaryllidaceae; genus Agapanthus; species Agapanthus africanus. Next base: position 379,119,699 of record CM057351.1, read on the forward strand.
AGGAGAAAATACACCTACAAGATCCTCACGACTTGTAGGGAGAAATACCTTTGTGAGACCCTTACGACTCATGAAGTTAAAAGCCTTAGTCAACAGCGCCTTAACCCTGTTCGCTAAGCCACCTTTGTTCGACATCGACGGAGGCAAATGATGATTCGCTCCTGGCAATATCCCAGTTGCAGCGGTGCTGATACCGAAATCGGTGTCTAATTTCAGGTTTACAGTAAAAAAAAACCGTAGGCCGCACATGCATACGAAATAGCCGAAATGATAGGGCAACTTGCAATAAAAAGCAGCAAGTAAAAACGTATGCATACAAAATAGCCGAAATTATTGGGCAACTCGCAGTAAAAAGCAGCGAGTAAAAATAAAATAAATAGCCGAAACGATTGGGCACCGCGAAAAATAGCCGAAATGATTGGGCAATCGCGACCTTCGCAATATAAAAGCTGAAATGATAGAGCATCGCGAAAATAAAACAAAAAAAATGATAAAACTTTGGCCCTACAGTTGAGATCACATCGATCCCTGTACACAATCCAAGCGCGTAAACAAAGAGGGAACCATACTTTCCAAACAGGCTCCGCCATAAAACGAAGCCAAATCTCGACGGTTCATCCCAACTCCGAATAAACCAGTGTCTTCGGCAAATACCTCGACTCAGGGAAACAAACAATCCTTGACAAGAGCCTCCTGATCCGCGTCGACTCGCAGAACAACCAGTGCCTCCGTGGGAAATTCTCGACCCGTTTCAACACCAGGGAAACAAATAATCCTTGGTGCTAGGGAAACAAATAATCCTTAGCAAATACCTCGACTCAGGGAAACAAACAATCCTAGACAAGAGCCTCCTGACCCGCGTCGACTCGCAGAGCAATCAGTGCCTCCGTGGGAAATTCTCGACCCATTTCAACACCAGGGAAACAAATAATCCTTGGCGCTAGGGAAACAAATAATCCTTAGCAAATACCTCGACTCAGGGAAACAAACAATCCTTGATAAGAGCCTCCTGATCTGCATCGACTCGCAGAGCAACCAGTGCCTCCGTAGGAAATTCTCGACCCGTTTCAACACCAGGGAAACAAATAATCCTTGGCGCTAGGGAAACAAATAATCCTTAGCAAATACCTCGACTCAGGAAAACAAACAATCCTTGACAAGAGCCTCCTGATCCGCGTCGACTCGAAGAGCAACCAGTGCCTCCGTGGGAAATTCTCGACCCATTTCAACACCAGGGAAACAAATAATCCTTGGCGCTAGGGAAACAAATAATCCTTAGCAAATACCTCGACTCAGGAAAACAAACAATCCTTGACAAGAGCCTCCTGATCCGCGTCGACTCGCAGAGTAACCAGTGCCTCCGTGGGAAATTCTCGACCCGTTTCAACACCAGGGAAACAAATAATCCTTGGCGCTAGGGAAACAAATAATCCTTAGCAAAAACCTCAACTCAGGGAAACAAACAATCCTTGACGAGAACCTCCTGATTCGCGTCGGCTCGCAGAGAAATCAGTGTCTCCGCAGGAAAATTCCCGATTCGTCTCAACTTACAAGATGAATCCTCAGGCAGCAGGGACTAAAAAAAAAACTTGCTCCCTGAACAATAGGACCCTGCAAGTCGATCTAAAACGGTCCCTTGCATACTATTCACGGGTCTCACTCTCCGAAGTCGAGTTTCGACAAGGAGGGAAACAACCGCTTACGAGTCCTCTCGACTCGTAAGAGGGAAAAATTCTCTTACAGGATCCTTACGACCTATAAGAGAAAACACACTTAGGAATCCTCACGACTCCTAAGGAGAAAACCCACCTACGAGATCCTCTCGATCTGTAGGGAGAAAAATCTCTATGAGATCCTCACGGCTCATAGAGTTGAAAAGTCTTAGGCAGCAGATCTGAACCTGCGGTCTAAGCCATCGCTATCTTTTGAAGAAACCAAGATGCTTACTCTATTATCTGTTGACCGTGTTTATTAAGATAGCATGCCGATAATAAGAGAAAGAAGAAAGCAACAGAAAGAGTATCCGATTTGCATTTGATCAAGCGTTCAAGACATACTCATTCATGCATAAGCAAAAGACTCAGAACGAAAAATAAAGACAAGCCGGGATAAAAAATTTCCATTAATATTGCTAAAAGTTCTTACAATCATAAAAGCAATAAACGAAAAATATTATTACAATGGAATAATCTCAGATCCAGGGCACGGATTGAGGAATTCAAAAGTAAGGCCATTCAGAGTTCTTCTGGCCTTTCGGATTATTCTCGTGCGCAACCTCTCGCGCTCCTGTGTGTCAAGATCCTCGGCAAGCCCACCCAGCCTTCGATAAGCAGCGACTATCGTCGTCTGCTGGAAAATTTGATGCAGGATGTCGATGAGGCTATCCCACCGTTTCTTCAAGATCAGCCCCGACAAGTACACTGAATGCACTTTGTCTTCGGCATCATCCAGCGTATTGAGTGGTAGGGCCTCGTGGAACCCCGGGAGTGCTCTCCAAATGGCTCCCAACACGACTTTTAAGACAGCAGAGCGGCGGGGGAGCAGCCAACCAAGACGTGCGTTCAGACGACCCATGACCTCCGCACACTGGGCATCCGTGAACTCTTGGTTTTGCTGACGGCCCTGTATACGGATATCCTCGTAGGTGATGAGCTCGTGCAAACTGTATAAACGCACCGCCATTATGCCTGGAGGAAACATCACAAGAAGATTAGCGATAAAAAATACACAGAGAGTTAAACTTCTCGAGGGCAATGCTCTGCAAACAGGGGTTACTACCAAAACCCTAACAAGGGGAATTTAAAGAAATCCCCCGAGAACTCTGAGATCATTACTATTAAATGATGATATGATCCATTAAATACAAAACTCCATTTTTAATTCTCATTATCCATATTCGAACTCTTAAGAGTTCATTTTTTTTTAGATCAAAGAGATCTATGTTTTGCCAAAGATGCAAAATTCTGTTCATGAGTTAAGAAACCCTGAAACAGATTCCTGAGAGCAAGGCTCTATTTGGTGAAACCCCAAAAGGATTTTCTTTAGATCAAAGATCTATGAGAGCAAAGATCTATTAATTAAAATTGATTTAATTTAAGACTAATTCTTACTTAAATAGTTTCTCTTAAAGAAAATCTAACTCTGAGAGTTCTTGAAGGCAAGAGCAAAGCTCTGAAGTTTCTGAAAATAAAAATTTTAAAGATGATAATCATCTGTGCAGGACCAAAGGTCATATTTATAGCTATCAAGTGCCCTTTCAACTTCCAAAAGTTACCGCAACGGTTGGAATTCCGCCACCGTTGCGCTCACGTTTGGGGCCACGTAAGCGCAACGGTGGGGGGGGCATTTGTTTACCCCAATCAGAGCAAAGCTCTGTTCAAATTCCGAGGCGGGAGATGAAGCAACGCTTCATCTTCCCCCAATCAGAGCAAAGATTTGCTTTAAAAAATTTAAACTTTAATAAATGAAGCAACGCTTCAGATTCTTTGCGCTGTGCGCAACGCGCCATGTGTCAAGCGCAGATACATCAGCGCAGCGCCCAAAACAGCGCACCCAATCAGAGCAAAGCTCTATTAAAAGTAAAATTAAAGGAAGTAACGCTTCAGTTGCGCAAGCGCTGCGCTGCGCGACACGTGTCAGCGCAGTTGCGCTGCGCTTTGCGCTGCACGATGCGTGTCAGCGCAGATGCGCTAGCGCAATTGCGCTGTGCGCTGCTTGACACGTGTCACGCGCTGGGGCGTTTGCGCCAAACAGAATTAAGATTTCAAAGAAATCTTTCTGTTCTTGTTAAAACAAGAAGATTTTCTTCTGTAAAACAGAAGCCCTTGGATCAAAGATCCAACGGTGGGAAAATTCCCCAAATCACTCAGAGAAAGATCTCTTTAACAAATTTATGGGCACTATATAAAGGCCCCTAGACCTCAATTCAAAGGCATGAACATTCTTGAGAAATCAAGAGCTTCAAATACAGACAACTCTGAAGAAGTTTCAAGAAAAAGGTAAAGAACCTTCACAAAGTAGAAGAAATTTCTTCTAATAGATCATTGATCTAAAAACAAGATCAATGATCTTCACATAATAAACAGTGCTTTGCACTTCTTATGAACCACTGGTTCTTTAAAACAAGAAAAACAAAATAAAGAACAGTGCTTTGCACTTTTTTTATGAACCTTTGGTTCCCGAAATAAGAAAAAACTTGTTTTTCTTTGATCTAAATTAGATCAAGGAAACGAATAGTGTTTTTCACTTCTTTTATGAACCATTGGTTCTTGAATCTAAAAGATTCTTAAATCATAGTGCCTTGCACTTGCAAACTGCGCTGTTGCGCTCCTGGATTGGCGCAAGCCACCAGAGCGCGCCACGTGTCAGCAGAGCAGGCGCGGCGCATTAGCGCGGCGCATTAGCGCGGCGCACTGCGCTTGCGCGACACGTGTCATCACAAGCGCTTGCGCTCTTTGATTGGCGCAAAGCGCCTGAAAAATGCAATGCATTTCTTTTGTTAAAGGGCCAAGCCCAAGTCAAAAAGACCTAGCAGGCCCAAATAAATTGCAAAGCAATAAAAAGGGGCAGAGCCCAAGTAAAATTGATGCTCTGCATCGTTTATAAATGGGCAGAGCCCAAAACAAATTGATGCTCTGCATCATTTATAAATGGGCAGAGCCCAAAACAAATTGATGCTCTGCATCCTTTATGGGTAGATCCCAAATAAAAATAAAAAAAAGAAATGCAAGGCAAAAGAAAATAAAATGTTGAACATTTTCAACTGGACTTAGCCCAATTTTGGCCGTAAGCCCTCAAATTAAATTGACTGAGCAAGATTGCTCTCTTAAATCAATTTACCACCGGTTCAAGGGTACATCTCCGAACTCCTTTGACTCCTATCGTTGTAATCCTTCAACGATATCAAAGAGGTGACGGGTCTCGACAACCACACATCAACACGGACTGCGGGGTCTTTAAACTCCTGTACCGAAATGTCCTTAAACTAATATTGGACCGAAACGTCTTTAAACTAATGATAGACCACCACGTCCTTAAACTGGCGAAGGACCACCACGTCCCTAAACTGGAGCATGGACCGCAACGTCCTTAAACTACCTATGGACCACTACGTCCCTAAACTGGAACAATAGAGCATCCAAATGCTCTTTTGCCGGATTTAAACGATCCCGTTTAAGTTGATCTTAGCCCCCAAACACGGCTAACGTATCCTTAAACATTCAAATGGACTATAAAACTCCAAATCAACTTTGGTTCAAGGATACATTTCTGAACTCCTCTGACACCTGTCGTTGTAATCCTTCAACGACGTCAGAGAGGTGACGAGTCCCGATGGCCATATATTAAATGGATCACCACGTTAAGTTGATCTTAGTCTCAAACAGGACTAAAGTATCCTTAACGAACGTTTAAGTTGATCTTAGCCTCAAGACGGCTAACATATCCTTAAACTAAAAACACCAAACCCAAATCTAAGTAAATACGGATTTAGACTAATCCACGTCCTACGGGAGACGGTATTACTCAGTCTCCATATACAATCCACGGGCAACCACAAACACAACAAACACACATGACACGAAGTGAAATTCTGGAGAAGGAGAAAGTGGCTACCGCGATGCGGTAGCGTAATTAACTGCAGGGGCTTGCGCCTGCAGGGAAGAGCGTCCCCACAATCAAAAACCCCTCAAGCGAGGGGGAATCTGACGAAGTCTGCTACATCGGCCGCATCCGTCTAAACCTCCGATACACGGTGCCATAAATTAACTTGGCATCTTCGAAGAGGCGGACGGATAAAACCATATAGCATCTGCCCCGAATCTCAGGCAAGACGTCCTCACGTCATCGCTGTCTTTCGGAGGGGAATAACAGGAGTAGAACTTGAGGATTTGTTTGCAGACATTGGGAGAGCCCCAGCTATTTGCAAGATTCTCGGAGTGTTCCTTCATGCTTGATTGTGTTGACTCCTAGATCTTGTAGTTACGGGAGACGGTTTCGTATGGTTCCGTAGGAGATCGAGACCGTACAGCTTTGGCCCAGACTTGTGTACGGACGGAGGTCTGTTGATTTTGGGCTTGGCAGGTTTTACCGCCGTTTCGTGTAGGATTGCTAGTGTAGTGCTGTACCGTTGACTGAACTGACCTGAAAGGAGGTTCTTTCCTTTGGACTGAGGCATGCGTACATAGTTTCCAGCAGTTGGAGATTCGGTTAACAACTGCATCAGTTCTTTCCTTGCTTTCTGGATCGGGCGACTTGTTGTTTGACTGTGATGTTTCGCGAGTGGGGCTCGACTGTGTACTGAGGTGACACTAAAGAGTTATCGCTTTTGCTTCCCGACAGTTGGAGGAAGTACGAGTAGGATATCCCACTCATGATCTAGAGATGGCCGCTGTGGTCGTATGTTGAAGATCTGAGGACACTACTTGTTCGGAGAGTCGTGTCAGATTTTCACGGACCACCAGGGCTGAATGTACATCTTCCTACAGCGGGTTTTGATTGTTGAGATAGTCTTCTGCAGATTTACAGTTCTTGTTCGATCGTGGAGTACAGCTTAGGTTCGCCTCTTCTGAGGAGACAGCTTGCTCATGTCCGCTCCCGACCACTTTTCCTTAATCGCTTTCGCGAGGCACTGCCCGCCGACGCTCGTTCGTTAGAGATACTTGAGCATACTCGGCTGGTTAATGATTCAGAGTCCTTGATTTATGAACAGAGTGTGCTACGTTTATGGACGCGTTGTGTACCTGTTACTGATGGGCAGAGACGCGAAATCCTAGCACAAGCACATCAGTCAGCTTCGGTGTTCATTCAAGTTTCACCAACATTTGGCGTGACTTGTGAGATAGTTACTGGTGGACCAGGATGAAGAGTGAAGTTTTGGATTTCGTTTCAAGGTGTCTGTCTTGTTGTGTGCTTTTGTTGAGCATCTGAGACCGGCTGGAGGGTTGCAACCTTTAACCGTTCCGAAGTGGGAATGGGAGCAGATCTCCATGAATTTCGTTATGGTGTCTACCCAGGTTTAGTAAGGGTGTGACTTCATTCGGGTGTTTGTTGTCCGGTTATACTCAGTTTGCTCAGTTGTTCTTTGTTAAGTTTGTGCGTTGCACGAAGTTCCTTCATGAGTCGTATCCAATGAAGGCACCCTGTTTGCTTGCCGTCTTGGGCAGGAGCTTCAGGAAGCCTTGGGTACTGGTTGAGCTTTAGCTCCATCTTTCCATCCGCAGGATTATGGTTTTGTGAGAGCGGGCTATACCGACTCTAGAGGTTATGCTTGTGCGTACGTACTTGTTGTCTGCAGTTGGTATCGTCACTCGCCAGAGTTAGAGTTCTCCTTCGATAGCTGTTATCAGGAGACACTCCAATTGGCAACCTTTAGGTTAGTTGTAGGTTGTGTCGATCACCAATCTGTTCTTCTGACTCTGCATAGTAGGAATTTTGGACCCCATTTAGTCTAGAGACTTCGGAGAGGATCCAGTTGGTTCAGGTTAGGATGATGACAGCCAGTGCAGACAAAGGTCTTATGCCGACCATGATGGTCGTTGACTTGGGTTCGCAGTGGGAGATCATGTATTCCTACGGACTTTCCGATGAATGACGTGTTGTGTTTTGGGAAGCTTATCCCAGTATTGTAGGTCCTTTTGAGATCCTCAAGCGAGTTAGTTTCGTTGCCTTTAACTTGGCACTTCCGCTCAGATTTTTGACTATTTGCCCCGTATTCCTTGTGTCGATACTTTGCAAATGCCTTCATGACCTTTCTCACATGATTCAGCATTAGACCTTTAGCTTTGACGCGATCTTTTCGTTCACCGACAGCCATTGGTGTAAATGGTTCGGCAGGTGGAGAAACTTCGGTCAAGGGTCTTGCCATATGTGGAGAGTTTTCTTGGACGTAGCCATATAGTGCGGTGGTCACTTGAGAGGCTGCGAGCGAGATTTGTAATCTTTTCTTTGAAGGTACGCTTAGTGAGAATTTTAAATTCGGGAACGAATTTTTATAAGGAGGGAGATTGTAACGTTTTAGAAATCGTTATGTGAATTTTTCCGTTTTTGGGTAAAATTGTCGGTATTTTCCGTTTTAAACCGACTATGATCAAACGACCATATAGACTTGTCAACACCTAGTTCAGCTAAAATAAAGCTAGTGCGTAAGCTTTGGGGTTATATGGGACGTTTTGGTTCAATTTAAAATTTTCCCAAATTTAATATTATTTTAATGCGGTATTCACATTTTGGGAAATTGCGCTTAAGTGACCTTTTCAACAATTAAGTTTGAGTAAACCCAAAACCCTTCACTAAATATCTAGATATTTTTTTGGGTTTAAGGATTTAATTTAAAAGAAAAGAAATTGAGAAGAGGTGCATGAATGTGTGTGTGAATGCATTAATGAGCATTAATCATGGGAAATTGCTAGGAAATCCCTCACAATCCCTCACCTCCTCACTTGGCCGAGATTCTTCCTCCCCCATTCTGCCCTTGACCAATTCTTTCCCTCTTTGCATCATTCCAAAGTATTTTAAATCTCTAAAATCACAAAATCTCACAAAAATCTTATCTTTCACCTCTTGGATGCCTTGGAGCTAGGAAAAGCTTGGATCTTTGAGTTCTCTTGGTTAGGTAATGATCTCTATCTGTTCTTTCTATAGTTTTTGTGTTGTATAGCCTTATAGATTCAGTCTAGAATGTTTAAAGTTAGGATGTGTGCGTAATATCATATTTTAGTGCCTATTTGTGATATCTGTGACTTGCTGTGACCCCGAGATTTTACCAGAAAACCAAACAGTATAGTTGTGTTGTACCAGTGACCATAGGACTTCACCTCAAGCACGAACCCACCTGCTCGGACCTCGGCCGGCGACATGAGGGGTAATTCCGGCGAGATCGGTCTTCCAGATGAGTTGGGGTTTGGGTTTTTAAGGGTAGGTCTATGCTGGGGTTTGGGTGTATTTGGTTCTGTTTGTTTGTTTAGTTCTCTCTGTATGCAAAATCTGGGATCACTTAGGTAAGTTGTAGTGTTTTGTGTTCGCGCGATACGTTATACGACACGGATCGTGCACCTTGGGTGGTTTTGCTCTTAAGTTGTTTTCGTCGTGTCGCTACGTGCGTTAGCCACAATACAAACACTTGAGAGTATGTTTTGTGTTGTTGCGTCGGTCTAAGGTAGTTTGTACGTGTTTTAGGGTTATTATTAATATACACTTGTTTTATTGTCTTAATATTATAGGTTCGCAGGCAGGGACTACGGACACAGCTACAAGGGGAAAACAGGTGGTTGGCTACACTTAGCCAGGAGTGTTGGTGAGTAGATTTAACATCTACAGGGGAATCGCCCGCATGGCGTTATGCGTCTGGGCTAGAGATGTTAATTTTGTCGCATATTCTATGTCATATTTAGAATTGCTCACTTACCCTACTGCTTAGTAAATTGTTGTGCTTGGACTAGTATCCTTAGGACACTGCACTATTATTGACAGCTCGTGTTGCACGAGCACTGATTGTATGCCACACACACCGTCAATAATTGCCATGTCACGCACAACCCACATATAGAAATGATATTGTCTGGTTAGGGACATTGTAACATTGATTCATATTTCTTATCGCATATGACATATAGCATACCTGTATACCTACATGCTTACACATATGTTCTGACATGCTAGTTACCTGTATACCTATAGGGTATCATACCATTAGCGATAGGTACATACACACCTAAGGACATAGCTACAGGTGTACTTTGCATCTCTTACTTCACTTATACCTGGAGGGTATATCACATCATTATTAATAGGTAGATACCTATATTTTCTGCTATACCTTCATGTGTTCACATATATCTTGCTATACCTCTATGTTGCACATATATCCGGTTATAGCTATATGTTTACCTTTACTTGATGTCATTTAGAATTAGAGAGATTATGAACCGCATGATATTATATTAACTTGTTACAGTTAATTACGGCTTTTCCTGTATATGCTCGCATTTCAGATTTATGATGCGTATATTATATTCATGGATTTTCGCATTGAGATATGGATTTTTTCATGATGTTTTCTGGATTTGGGGACCGTGGGGGTTTCATGAAATTATGTATTGTTTGAAAACCCGGTTTCCCTTGATATGATATTTCAGCAGCCACCATGAGATTTATCGGTTCGGATATATATATACCCCACGCGAGAAAAGGAGGGATCCGTGTGCGGGTACATGGTGGGGCCCGGAGGTATCCCGGGGCAAGAATCTCAGTGAGGAGATGAGTTAGTGGGGGAACCATACTTTCCGGTGACATTACCAATGACTCGGCGGTTATCATGGAGATACCGATGGGAGTCATGTGCGTATGGATACGTCGAGAGGCGAGGGTCAGAGCTAGGCACTCGAGCTTTCGGGATAGTGTGTGATACGTACCTATCAGGGGGCCAGTCATGGAGATAGCACCTGATATATCAGCCTTTCTGTGTCGATGCTTGACACATTGTTTTCATGATATTTTATTCTTATGTATATATAACAGTGGATTAGGACGTTGTTATATATGCCCTTACACCAATATTAGTGGAATGAGACTCTAATATATGTTTATTGACATCATCATATTTATTTATGAAAACACACAAGATATGTGAGATATACTTGATGTTGTACATTCAAGATATGTGAGATATACTTGATGTTGTACATTCGAGATATGTGAGATCTACTTGATATTGTACTTACGAGATATGTGAGATCTACTTGATATTGTACATACGGGATATGTGAGATCTACTTGATATTGTACATTCGGGATATACGAGATACACTTGATATTGTACATTCAGGATATATGAGATTTACATGATATGAGAGCCAATTTGGGGGCTGATTTGTGGAAATTGGGAATTGGACTGTCTTGTTGGATTTTGGTCCTACCACGAGGTTAGGATTTCCGTGGAAATGACATCTTGTATTCCATACTCCACATTTACTGTTTATGCACTGCTTCATGCATTAGTGTACCTGTTAGAGTACCTTCTATGGCTATTGCATTTACATACCTTTATCATACCATTTCTTCATGTACTTGTAGTACCTGATAGAGTACCTTACATGACTGTTACCTTCATATCGTCATATTATTGCTTCATGTATTAATTGTACCTGCTAGTATACTTTTCATGATTATTGCATTACATATGACTATTCATTGATATTAAATGCTTATGTTAGATTCGCGTTGTACGTGCATACTCGCGATTACTTGCATATATTATTTACTATTCACGAGTTGGCAACTCACCCCCGTTGTGCCACAGTGTTTGCAAGTGTTCCTCAAGATAGTCAGAGGCAGGCTATTTTCATCCATCGTATCATCTTTTGCTGCGGATACCACTTCGCCTGACAATGTGCAGTTTTGCCCAGGTGGGTTTTGTGGTTATCCGATGTTGTATTGTATATTCGTTGTACCCATGTATTCTCCATCTACCAGTATTATGTATGACTTAGTGACTTGGTGTGAGAACGATATTGTATATTATTTTGTGACTTGGAGTTTTTTATGCAGTTTTATTTATATCTTCTCTTTCTTCGCTACGGCGTCGTATATCTGTTGTGGTGTTTGTTTTCCACCGTTGGGCGTGGATTTTACTCCCGTTTGGGATGCTTGACTTTATATTTATGTTGTACCCATTTTGGGGGCTTGTTTTACCAAGGAGGTGCTGCCAAAATTTTAAGGAATAAAAGTAAGAGTTTAAAGAATTTGGGTTGTGATTTCAAAAGTTTTGAAAATACTATTATCACTTTCTTATTATTTTTTTATTGTTTAAATTGCTAGGTTTTGGCCTTCTTTTACTACGTTACGCTTGTAGACTTGCGTAGTATTAGGGCCGTCACGTGCCAATTTCGGGTCGTAACAATTCTGTATTTTCACCAAAGTACCCTGAAGATTCCAATCTTGTATTTCCATTAAAATACACTAAAGATTTCAAAACTCACATTTTCACTAAAATACCTCGATTTTTCTAAAAGTTGTATTTTCATATAAATACCCCGATTTTTCTGAAACTCGTATTTTCATAAAACTACCTCGAGCTTTTCTAAATTATTATTTCACCAAAATACCTCGACTTATCTAAAGTCGTATTTTCACTGAAATACCTCGACTTTTCTAAAAACCTAATTTCAATAAAATACCATAAACTTTTCTAAAATTCATATCCCGATAAAATACCATAACTTTTATAAAATTCTTATCCCACTTAAATACCTTGACTTCTTCTAAAACTATAATTTCATAAAAATATCATGAACTTTTATTAAATCCTAGTTTCTTAAAAATACCCTACACAACTTGGATGTGACTTAACTGAATACAAGAAAATCTATGTGCCATGCTATCTTGTACGGTTAGAACTAGATCCATGAACCTAGGCATGGAGTATTATTGAAGATTCCGATATACGGATGACCTTAATTACTATTGAAGATTCTGATATACAGTATTCTTGATTACTATTGAAGATTTTGATATACTCATGACCTTGATTTGGAAAGCGAACTTCATGTTACCATGCCTGGTAGAGCTGTGTGCTAACGCCTACCTGTACCCTTATATAACAAACTTAGACTCGGGATTAGATAGTTTAGATTACGTGAGGGTGTATTAAGGGTCTCGGGATTCCCCCTCCGGTGAACCGTGGTTCCGAAGTGAAAAAGAAACACACACACACACACACATACGCGCGCGCGCGCGGTCTGTTGTTGTTCCGTGGCACCAACGAAATATTCCCGAGTATGCCGGTACCCTTATGTAACTAAACTATAACAAACCAACCGTAGCTTATAATTAGATTAACGATGCCATGCTTATACCTGACACATATACCTGGTGACATCCGTTTACTTATACCCACATTGACATATGCGACTTGCACCACGCCTACTATTGTTTCTTTTCGCTCGCCTTACCTTGAGAATCCTACCCGAATATATCTCGCTGACGGACATTTTCTTTCCTTTTGTCTTTTCTTGGATGTCCGTTATATGAGGACGAGGCCTTAGACGAAAGCGATGAAGTGGAAGTTACAACGAAGGATTACGCGGAGCTATCCATCTACTATTAGGCCTTGTAGTTCTTTTCTTTGTCTTGTTACCCATCTGTTGTAACATCTTGTACCTTAAAATTCTAATAAAATAAGTGTTTTTCGTATTTCTTTGATTCTATTTTCATTTAAAGTGTTAGCAACATATCAGATCCAATATCAGCAAATATCAATTTTTGAGCTAGCTTATAGTTGTTTGAGACAGCTCATGATCTTATTGAGACGGCTCATGGGTCCAGAGAATTTCCTTGTTTTCTCTGAGTGTATGAGACGTCTCAAGTACATCTTGAGACAGCTCAACTCGTACCTGCAACAATCATATTTTTCTCTGTTTCGTTGAGATGACTCAACATTTCTTTGAGCCGGCTCAACCTTGATCAGATCGCAATCCTGATATTTTGCACGGATCTTTATTCGCGTAACCGAACTAATCTCTATTTAAACCCTTGACATATCTCGATTAGAAACCCTAATTTTTCAGCCTCTCGTCCCCTCCAAAGCACTAGCCGTCCCCGTCTCTCTCGTGCTCATCTCCATCTCATTTTCCATCGAGATCCCAAGCACTCAAGAAGCATCCATTGACAACGTCTCTTTCTTGACAACAACGCCGACAAGCATCATCTTCATCGTATCCTTCTCCACGTTCATGGCCACACGCGGATTGAAGTCACCAAGTCGAGATTCACCATCATCGTTCGTGATCTTTGTTCCCCTCCGAACGGCGGCCAAGACATGGACGTCTTGCCTGCGATTCGGAGCAGATGCTATTTGGTTTTATCCGTCCACCTCTCCGAAGATGCCAAGTTGATTTATGGCACCGTGTATCGGAGGTTTGGACGGATGCGGCCGATGTAGCAGACTTCGTCAGATTCCCCCTCGCTTGAGGGGTTTTTGATTGTGGGGACGCTCTTTCCTGCAGGCGCAAGCCCCTGCAGTTAATTACGCTACCGCATCGCGGTAACAACTTTCTCCTTCTCCAGAATTTCACTTCGTGTCTTGGGTGTTTGTTTTGTTTGTGGTTGCCCGTGGATTGTATATGGAGACTAATTTATGTCGTCGCCCGTAGGACGTGGATTAGTCCAAATCCGTATTTTCTTTGATTTGGGTTTGGTGTTTTGGTTTAAGGATACGTTAGCCATATTTGAGGCTAAGATCAACTTAAACATTTGTTAATGATACGTTAGTCCAATTTGAGACTAAGATCAACTTAACGGGATCGTTTGGATCCGATAAAAGAGCATTTAGGGGCTCTATTGTTCCAGTTTAGGGACATGGTGGTCCATCTCCAGTTTAGGGACATGGTGGTCCATCGTTCTCATTTTGGGGACAGGTGTTGGTTTAAGGACGCATAAGTCCGTGAGTTTAAGGACCCCATAGTCCGTATTGTTGGTTTAAGGACGCATAAGTCCATGAGTTTAAGGACCCCACAGTCCGTATCGATGTGTGGTTGTCGGGACCCGTCACCTCTCTGACGACTTTGAAGGATTACAACGACAGATATCAGAGGAGTTCGGAGATGTACCCTTAAACCGGGTGTAAATTGATTTAAGAGAGCAGTCGTGCTCAGTCAATTTAATTTGAGGACTTACGGCCAGAATTGGGCTAAGTCCAGTTGAAAAATGTTCAACTTTTTTATTTGTAGTTGGCATGTTAGGCCTTGGCTTGGGCTCTGCCCTTTGTTTAATAATGCATAGTATTAATCTTGGTCTCTGTTGGACCTTTATTTGGGCTCTGCCCCTTTTAAATGATGCACAACATCTGTTTTAGTCTGACAGACCTTTGTTTGAGCTCTACCCTTTTTAAATATAATGCATTGTATTTTATTAGGCCTGTTAGGCCCTTTTTTTTAATTGGTCTTGGCCCTCTTTAAGTAATGCAGAGCATTAAAGATCTGACAGTGGCCACGTGGCCTGTCAGGCGCTCTGCGCTAATTAATGAGCGCAAGTGCATGTGGAGGCGACACGTGTCGTGCTCTGGTGAGCGCAAGCGCAGTGCGCTGCGCTGTTGCGCTGCTGACACGTGGCCCGCTCTGGTGAGTTGCGCCAGTTTAAGAGAGCAGTGCTCTATTTTAAAAGCGCATAGCGCAAGTTGTTCTGGAGCTCACACGTGGCGCTCTCTGGTGGCTTGCGCCAACCCAAGAGTGCAGCAGTGCAGATTTACAAGTGCAAGGCACTGTTAATTATCTTGATCCAATTTTGGATCAAAGAAAAGAATCTTTTAAGATTCCAGAACCAAGGGTTCAACAGAAGGCAGTGCCTTTATATAGATCCAATGATCTGTAAAATAATACTTCTTTTTATCTTTTTGTGATTGGATCTTCTTGATTTTTTTTTCTTTTTTCTTGAAGATCTTGATCTTGTTCTAGATTATTGATCTTTATAGAAGAAAATTCTTCTTTATTTAAAGGTTTTTATCTTTTTTTTTCTTTGAGTTCTTCTCAAAATTTTCTTTAGAGGAGTTCTCTGTTTTTTTCTCTGTGATCCAATCTCAGTGTGTTTTAGACTTGGAGTCTAAGGGCCTTTTTATAGTGCCATTTGATTTGTTAAATCAGTTAAAGAGATCTTTCTCTGAGTGATTTAGGGATTTTCCCCACCGTTGGATCTTTGATCCAAGGGCTTCTGTTTTACAGAAGATAATCTTCTTGTTTTAACAAGATCAGAAAGATCTTTCTAGAATTTTTCTGTTTGGCGCAAGCGCACCTGCGCTTGACACGTGTCGCGCAGCGTAGAGCGCAGCGCAACTGCGCTGCCACGTGTCGCGCAGCGCAGAGCAGAGCGCAGCGCAACTGCGCTGCCACGTGTCGCGCAGCGCAGAGCGCAAATCAGCTGAAGCGTTGCTTCTTTTATTTTTGTTTTAAATAGAGCCTTGCTCTGATTGGGTGCGCTGTCTTGGGCGCTGCGCTGGCATGTCTGCTTTTGACACGTGGCGCATTGCGCGCAGCGCAAGGAATCTGAAGTGTTGCTTCAATTTTTAAATTTTTGAAATTCAAACAGAGCTTTGCTCTGATTGGGGGAAACAATCTTACGAACCAATCGGGATAAGGCAAGTACTCTTGCTCCTTTTTGATAACCGTTGCAACATCGGTTATTTTCTTGATCAAATACATTGTGATAGAATTAAAAGAACATAACATTAATATCGTGATTCCTTTTGTTATGCGAACCTTTGCTTATTGCTTACATGATTGAAATCTTAGGTTTTAGCACATCCATTAATTAACTGTTTCAGCCATGCTCAACTTGTACTAGATTAAGGGCCCGTTTGGTTTGGCATTTTGAGCTCCCAAAAGCTCTTTTGGAGCTAAAAAACACTTTTGAAGGAAAAAACACCTAACATGCCATATGCCCAAAAGCTTTTTTGGAGCTAAAAAAGAAGAAGAAAATTTTCTTTTTTCAAAAACTAAAAAATGAAGCCTCTGGGAAAAAGCTTTTCCTAATTTTTTTTAATTCCTATCATCTCCTCATCATCATCACCCCAGTCCGACCCTTGTATTTGATTTCTTTCCTAATCATCTCCCTAGTTCAAAACCTTAGGCGATCGAGGCCTCCAGATCGAAACCCTAAAAGATGACGACGACGAAGAACTCTACGCGATCGAGGCCTCCGAGTTCAATGTGATCATCAAGATATTGATCGACAAGATCCAAGTCTTGAGCTTGAGTGCATAAGGCAATCGAAACTCTTGATTTCGACGAAGAATCCATAGATCGAGAGGATGGATCTCAGATTTTTTTTGCAAATATTTTTTTGCAGATCTTTTGATCTTTGTGAATCTTTTGAAAGTAAATTGTAAATTAAAAAAATGATGTTTTCTTTCACTGGTTTCTCTTAAATATTAAGAAAAATGATACCCTTTATGGTCATTTAGATAGTCAACAGAACTTCTACAACTCCTAACAGTTTTTTGAACCAAATAACTTTTCAAATCAAAAGGCATATTTTACAACAGCACTTTTACCTAAAGAGATTTCTTCAACATCACTTTTACTAAAATCTCTTTGTTTACCACCGAAAATAGAGACGAACTGAGATATGATATTATATATTGGAGGTTTGAGGGCAGATGCTATATGGAACATATCCATCCACCTTTCCGAAAATACCAAGTTGATTTATGATATTGTATATTGGAGGTTTGGATGGATGCGACCGTTGTAGCAGACTTATCATATTCCCCCTTAATGATGAGGGTTTTTTGATTGTGGCGACATTTTTTCCTACAGGCGCAAGCCCATGTGGTTAATTACGTTATCGCAAAACGATAATAACTTTCTCCTTCTCTATGGATATCATTTCGTGCCGTGTTATATTTTGTTTATTTTGGGTTTGCCATTGGATTGTATACGGAGAATATTTTTTGTCGTTGCCCGTAAGGTGCGGATTACTCCAAATCCGTACATATTAGATTTAGGGTGAACTCAGGTCATATATTTCATATAAATGAGGTCCATCAGTTCACGGGATACTTGAGTTTGATCTAAGGATCGTTAGTCATATATGATACTAAGGTCAACTTAGATGATATGCGCTAAGGATCGTTAGTCGTATGCAATTAAGATCAACTTAAATTTATTGATATTTTGATTAATGGATCATACATGAGAAGCAAAAAATTCTAAATTTAGTATATTATTAACTAAGTGATCAAGAAAAATCTTGTTGTCTAAGTGCGCAAGTACGTATTAATGTGCCTGTATATTTATTCTTTTTGAAAAGGGTGCGCACGTGCATATCACGTGTTTGCGCACTTGTTTATGGTCGGGGGCTACACGTGCATATCACGTGGTTCGCACTTGTTATCAGTTCAAATTTACATCGGTGCTTGTATAAGTGCGCATGTTCAGAAGTCGACATCTTTCATTTGTGCGCACGCACATATTATGTAACGCGCATATGTTCATGGGAAATATTTATCATCTGCGCTCACGTGGATATCATGTGACGCGCATGCCTTTATAGACAGTATTTATCAAGTGCGCTCACATGCATATCACGTGATGCGCACATCTTCAGAGACATTATTTTCCCATGCGCACATGTGTGTATCACGTGATGCACGAGTCTGTATAAACAATCTTTTTATCAAGTGCGCACTGGGTTTGGGTATGCATGTTTTGAACAGAAAGTAAAGGCTTTTAAAAGAAGCAATGGATTCTGTTTTTTTATTTTTATTTTTTTTTCTTCTTATTTTCTTTTTTAAGAAGCAAAAATTTCAACTTTTATGATGCATATGCATCATTAACGGGATTTTTCTTAAATCTTAGAATTAACCTCTTACAAAAATTGAAACTTTTTGCAAAAAGATAGATCAACCCTAAGATCTCTTGATCTTTTATATTATGAATCGATGGATTAAAAAAGAAGCAGCAAAAGCTTCTTTGCAAAGCAAAAGCTTTTTTTATCTATAGCCGTAGCTTTTTGGGAGATGAGAAGTCTTCTTCTTCTTTTTTATTTTATTTTTCTTAAGTAGTTGAAGGTTGAAGAAGATGAGAATTTTCCTTGAGCTTACGAGGGATCTGCTGTATGCTTTTTCTGTGTATGAGGCTCCTATTTATAGGAGAGGAAAAATTAGGGTTGATTAGATCTGTTTAGATCTCAGCTTGATTTTAAATTGATTTAATTAATTCATATCAATTAAACATGACATGCGCACGGTTGGATTAAGATCCATGAATATTTTTGATAGATATTTTAGCCAACAGAAGATTTTTCTTCTAAATAAAAATTTAAATCTTTATTAACAAGATTTATTTCTTGTTAGAAGCGTCTGTTACATGGGGTGTGCTTGCGCACTTGTTGGATTGATTTGTGATGCATGCACACCGTTAGATTCTTGATCTCCAAATTTATTTGATTTGATTTGTTGTTGTTATTATTATTATTATTATTTTATTTAATGGGACCGGCTATGGTCAGAATGCACATCCGCACGTGCATTGCATGCGCCGCATGTCTCGAAAATGAGACTTCGCCACTTGCGAAAATACTACATGCGCATCTTAAAGATCTAGCATATGCACACGTGCTTTGCACATGCGTATGGCACTCGGTGATTTTTGTTAAGTGCATATGGTAAGGATGCGCACACGTGTCGCTGCCTATCTCATGCATTAGCCTTCATATGCGCATGTACAAAAGTATGCATGTCATCAAAGTCACTTTCCTATCAAGTGCACACTTGATATTGACGCGCACTTAGATAGGTGCGAACAAATCCCCCCCCCCCCAGCCACCCACCGATTGCGTACACGTGACTTGCACATGGATAAGATTGGTCTCAAGCTACGAGCCATCGGATTTGTCTCGAGATTCATGAGATGTGAACCAACATTTGACCCCTATAAATAGGGCCCCACTCCCTTCATCGAAGTGCGCCATTTCTCTCTCTCTTACACTTTAAGAACCTTGTTGCTCACTTGTTTTCTCAAGTGTTTACGCACTTCTTGAAGCTTTCGTTTCGTGTTGAAGCCTTCGTTTCGTGCTGAAGCCTTTACTTCTTTAAATATCAATTGGTAAGTGCGCTTGCGCACCTCTACCATTTGTGTGAAGCCTTTACTTCTTAATGCTTAATGCGCATCTTATGGGTTGCGCAGTTGTCATTTAGGCTGCGCACTTGTTTTGATGCGCACCTATGGGTAATCTGGCTTAGGCTTTTTGCTTAACCACTTTAAAAAAAAACTCAAACTCTTGCCAAATTTTTTTTTTGTGAAGTTTCTTAACTTCATAGTTAAAAATCCTACTTTTCATCACTTATAGGATCTTCCATGCTTGCGATTTAACGCTTTTTTCGCTTCTTGCTTTTAAGGTATTTTGGCATATCCATCGGACTTTGGGTACGGACGCCCGGCAAATTTGCATCCAGAAGAGAAAACCGACCAGGAAATTTTCCAGATGATCCGGGATCACGACGCTCCGCAACAACATCTTCAATTATGGGTCGGGTGGTACAATCACGAAGCTCCGCAACTCTTTAGGTCTTTATGATATTGAATTTTATATGTTTCTTCATGTTTACTTATTTAATGATATGATCCCTGGTATATCAAATTTTAAGTGAGATTTACTTTCATGGACAAAAAGAGGAGAGAAATTTAATAAGGAAAGAAAAAGAACCAAGAATAGCCTATGGAGAAATTTAGCCAAAGTCAATTCTCATATATCTGTAGAAAAGAATTATACAACATACAGTAAATCCCAGTCGTTCATTTGGTAAAAAGAAAAGTAAATCCCAACTAATTTCAACCGCTCTCTCTCTCTCTCTCTTGCTCGATCTCGATCTCTCTTTCTAGTCAGATCTGAAAATTATAAAAATCCTCAATCCTCAACTCTCTACCTCCCTCTCTCTCGCACTCTAACTCGATTTCTTGCTCGCTCAGCGATCTCAGCTCTCCTACTCTTCTCTGAACCAAGCGAGCTCGACACGCTCCATTTCTCTACTCGAAGGCGACGAAGGCTGCTAGGGTTTTATCCTCGCTGATTTGAAATCGCATATCCTAGGGTTTCTTCTCTGTGTAAGCAACTGTTCCCTTTTCTTTGTTTTTTCAGCTTGTGATCTGTGAGTATGATGGAGAATTTGGTTTCGCCGAAACCCTAATTGTGGAAAAACTGTTGGTTTTTCGATTAGGTTTTGTCTTAGATGAAATGAAAAAGAGTCTTATTATTCTTCCATCCTTATATGCCTTCTATCCTTCTAATCTAATAAAATAAGGAGTCTTTATTAAAATTAAAGACTTTATTATAAGTTCGCGACTCTAACTAAACTAATTCAATCCAACAAACAAGGATTCCTAGTAAAAATGGGAGTTCTTGGTAGACATAGAAATCACTTCTATTCTATATTTTTATTTTCATTTTTTTTAAAAGGAAAGAAACCGTGGAGCTGAAATAACTCACTCCGAACACCTTTTAAAAGGTTACGCGGTACGATTGGGTAAGTGCCATTTTTCTCTATTTTTGAAGTGTAAACATAGCATGAAAAGTTAAATTTGAAGCGGTTGTTGCAATTGTGAAAAAGCAAGTAATTCTATGATAACTGTAGTGCTGGAATAGACATGCTTCGAGGGTAGTACTTCAATTTGTTATAAAACTCTTTGTAAATTATTGTAATGCTCTAATTATAGTAGTTTAGATAGGAGCCTGCCTGTGTGTGCTTAAGTCACCCACCATGCCCGACATAAAATCTGATTATTACCTCACCCTTCCTGTTGGTTGGCTTTCATTTAATAATCTAAGATAGGTCTGATCTCTTAAAGGCACGATCAAACCTTCCTGTGGAAACCATAGCGGCCATGGAGCTACACGTACACTTCAAAATTCTTCTAGACTAACAAAGAACTGGAAGAGGGTGCAAAACGATAAATTTCTTATATTTCACATATCAGGCCAAAGATTAAACTTGGTCCTTATTTGTTGTTCTACCTAATATTAAAATTACAGTGTCAGATACATGAACTGGATGTTATTTTCTTGGTGTTGTTAGGCTGTCCCTTTTCTTTTATAAGACTAGATGTACATGGCCATTTCAGGAATGTCGCGTCTTGTCCAACTTCCATTTACCTCTCCATACCATTCCTATGTTAATTAGTAGTTTGCTATTTAGAGGTGTGACATGGTTTGTTACTGCTCCTGAAAGCTTCTCCTTAACATTATTACTAATTTGCATGTGCAAAGCAAGTATGGGTAGAAGTCGATCCATAAGTAAAATATTAATTGATAT